>JARWIR010000009.1:31407500-32803585 GCA_029959085.1 Nemophila menziesii
TCCCGTTTCCCCTTTTAACCTAGTGCTGCGCATAACTTGACGGGTGCGATCATACCAGCACTAATGCACCGGATCCCATCAGAACTCCGAAGTTAAGCGTGCTTGGGCGGGAGAAGTACTAGGATGGGTGACCCCCTGGGAAGTCCTCGTGTTGCACCCCATTTTTCATCCTTTTTCTTTTTTCTTCATACTAGCTTTTTTTTTCTCCCCCCACCACCTTTAGATACGTGTCGAGATTCCCTGGCCCTGTCCCCTTCTTTTACGGGGTTCATTTTTCGAGAAACCCGACCCGCTACTCCGGGCCCGCGTGGTTCAGGCCCTCCGTGACGCCCGAGATTCCGAATGTAATCCCGCTTCCCCTTTTAACCTAGTGTTGCGCATAACTTGACAGGTGCGATCATACCAGCACTAATGCACCGGATCCCATCAGAACTCCGAAGTTAAGCGTGCTTGGGCGAGAGTAGTACTAGGATGGGTGACCCCCTGGGAAGTCCTCGTGTTGCACCCCTTTTTTCGTCCTTGTTCTTTTTTCTTCATACTAGCTTTTTTTTTCTCCCTCCACCACCTTTAGATACGTGTCGAGATTCCCTGGCCCTGTCCCCTTCTTTTACGGGGTTCATTTTTTGAGAAACCCGACCCGCTACTCCGGGCCCGCGTGGTTCAGGCCCTCCGTGACTCCCGAGATTCCGAATGTAATCCCGCTTCCCCTTTTAACCTAGTGCTGCGCATAACTTGACGCGTGCGATCATACCAGCACTAATGCACCGGATCCCATCAGAACTCCGAAGTTAAGCGTGCTTGGGCGAGAGTAGTACTAGGATGGGTGAACCCCTGGGAAGTCCTCGTGTTGCACCCCTTTTTTCATCCTTGTTCTTTTTTCTTCATACTAGCTTTTTTTTTTCTCCCCCCACCACCTTTAGATACCTGTCGAGATTCCCTGGCCCTGTCCTTTTCTTTTACGGGGTTCATTTTTCGAGAAACCCGACCCGCTACTCCGGGCCCGCGTGGTTCAGGCCCTCCGTGACGCCCGAGATTCCGAATGTAATCTCGCTTCCCCTTTTAACCTAGTGTTGCGCATAACTTGACGGGTGCGATCATACCAGCACTAATGCACCGGATCCCATCAGAACTCCGAAGTTAAGCGTGCTTGGGCGAGAGTAGTACTAGGATGGGTGACCCCCTGGGAAGTCCTCGTGTTGCACCCCTTTTTTCATCCTTGTTCTTTTTCCTTCATACTAGCTTTTTTTTTCTCCCTCCACCACCTTTAGATACGTGTCGAGATTCCCTGGCCCTGTCCCCTTCTTTTACGGGGTTCATTTTTCGAGAAACCCGACCCGCTACTCCGGGCCCGCGTGGTTCAGGCCCTCCGTGACTCCCGAGATTCCGAATGTAATCCCGCTTCCCCTTTTAACCTAGTGCTGCGCATAACTTGATGGGTGCGATCATACCAGCACTAATGCACCGGATCCCATCAGAACTCCGAAGTTAAGCGTGCTTGGGCGAGAGTAGTACTAGGATGGGTGACCCCCTGGGAAGTCCTCGTGTTGCACCCCTTTTTTCGTCCTTGTTCTTTTTTCTTCATACTAGCTTTTTTTTTCTCCCTCCACCACCTTTAGATACGAGTCGAGATTCCCTGGCCCTGTCCCCTTCTTTTACGGGGTTCATTTTTCGAGAACCCGACCCGCTACTCCGGGCCCGCGTGGTTCAGGACCTCCGTGACGCCCGAGATTCCGGATGTAATCCCGTTTCCCCTTTTAACCTAGTGCTGCGCATAACTTGACGGGTGTGATCATACCAGCACTAATGCACCGGATCCCATCAGAACTCCGAAGTTAAGCGTGCTTGGGCGGGAGTAGTACTAGGATGGGTGACCCCCAGGGAAGTCCTCGTGTTGCACCCCTTTTTTCGTCCTTGTTCTTTTTTCTTCATACTAGCTTTTTTTTTCTCCCTCCACCACCTTTAGATACGTGTCGAGATTCCCTGGCCCTGTCCCCTTCTTTTAAGGGGTTCATTTTTCGAGAAACCCGACGCGTTACTCCGGGCCCGCGTGGTTCAGGCCCTCCGTGACGCCCGAGATTCCGAATGTAATCCCGTTTCCCCTTTTAACCTAGTGCTGCGCATAACTTGACGTGTGCGATCATACCAGCACTAATGCACCGGATCCCATCAGAACTCCGAAGTTAAGCGTGCTTGGGCAGGAGTAGTACTAGGATGGGTGACCCCCTGGGAAGTCCTCGTGTTGCACCCCTTTTTTCATCCTTGTTCTTTTTTCTTCATACTAGCTTTTTTTTTCTCCCTCCACCACCTTTAGATACGTGTCGAGATTCCCTGGCCCTGTCCCCTTCTTTTACGGGGTTCATTTTTCGAGAAACCCGACCCGCTACTCCGGGCCCGCGTGGTTCAGGCCCTCCGTGACGCCCGAGATTCCGAATGTAATCCCGCTTCCCCTTTTAACCTAGTGCTGCGCATAACTTGACGGGTGCGATCATACCAGCACTAATGCACCGGATCCCATCAGAACTCCGAAGTTAAGCGTGCTTGGGCGATAGTAGTACTAGGATGGGTGACCCCCTGGGAAGTCCTCGTGTTGCACCCCTTTTTTCGTCCTTGTTCTTTTTTCTTCATACTAGCTTTTTTTTTCTCCCTCCACCACCTTTAGATACGTGTCGAGATTCCCTGGCCCTGTCCCCTTCTTTTACGGGGTTCATTTTTCGAGAAACCCGACCCGCTACACCGGGCCCGCGTGGTTCAGGACCTCCGTGACGCCCGAGATTCCGAATGTAATCCCGTTTCCCCTTTTAACCTAGTGCTGCGCATAACTTGATGGGTGTGATCATACCAGCACTAATGCACCGGATCCCATCAGAACTCCGAAGTTAAGCGTGCTTGGGCGGGAGTAGTACTAGGATGGGTGACCCCCTGGGAAGTCCTCGTGTTGCACCCCTCTTTTCGTCCTTGTTCTTTTTTCTTCATACTAGCTTTTTTTTTTCTCCCTCCACCACCTTTAGATACGTGTCGAGATTCCCTGGCCCTGTCCCCTTCTTTTACGGGGTTCATTTTTCGAGAAACCCGACCCGCTACTCCGGGCCCGCGTGGTTCAGGCCCTCCGTGACGCCCGAGATTCCGAATGTAATCCCGCTTCCCCTTTTAACCTAGTGCTGCGCATAACTAAACGTGTGCGATCATACCAGCACTAATGCACCGGATCCCATCAGAACTCCGAAGTTAAGCGTGCTTGGGCGAGAGTAGTACTAGGATGGGTGACCCCCTGGGAAGTCCTCGTGTTGCATCCCTTTTTTCATCCTTGTTCTTTTTTCTTCATACTAACTTTTTTTTTTCTCCCTCCACCACCTTTAGATACGTGTCGAGATTCCCTGGCCCTGTCCCCTTCTTTTAAGGGGTTCATTTTTCGAGAAACCCGACGCGCTACTCCGGGCCCGCGTGGTTCAGGCCCTCCGTGACGCCCGAGATTCCGAATGTAATCCCGTTTCCCCTTTTAACCTAGTGCTGCGCATAACTTGACGGGTGCGATCATACCAGCACTAATGCACCGGATCCCATCAGAACTCCGAAGTTAAGCGTGCTTGGGCGGGAGTAGTACTAGGATGGGTGACCCCCTGGGAAGTCCTCGTGTTGCACCCCTTTTTTCATCCTTGTTCTTTTTTCTTCATACTAGCTTTTTTTTTGTCCCTCCACCACCTTTAGATACGTGTCGAGATTCCCTGGCCCTGTCCCCTTCTTTTACGGGGTTCATTTTTCGAGAAACCCGACCCGCTACTCCGGGCCCGCGTGGTTCAGGACCTCCGTTACGCCCGAGATTCCGAATGTAATCCCGTTTCCCCTTTTAACCTAGTGCTGCGCATAACTTGACGGGTGCGATCATACCAGCACTAATGCACCATATCCCATCAGAACTCCGAAGTTAAGCGTGCTTGGGCGGGAGAAGTACTAGGATGGGTGACCCCCTGGGAAGTCCTCGTGTTGCACCCCATTTTTCATCCTTGTTCTTTTTTCTTCATACTAGCTTTTTTTTTCTCCCCCCACCACCTTTAGATACGTGTCGAGATTCCCTGGCCCTGTCCCCTTCTTTTACGGGGTTCATTTTTCGAGAAACCCGACCCGCTACTCCGGGCCCGCGTGGTTCAGGCCCTCCGTGACGCCCGAGATTCCGAATGTAATCCCGCTTCCCCTTTTAACCTAGTGTTGCGCATAACTTGACAGGTGCGATCATACCAGCACTAATGCACCGGATCCCATCAGAACTCCGAAGTTAAGCGTGCTTGGGCGAGAGTAGTACTAGGATGGGTGACCCCCTGGGAAGTCCTCGTGTTGCACCCCTTTTTTCGTCCTTGTTCTTTTTTCTTCATACTAGCTTTTTTTTTCTCCCTCCACCACCTTTAGATACGTGTCGAGATTCCCTGGCCCTGTCCCCTTCTTTTACGGGGTTCATTTTTTGAGAAACCCGACCCGCTACTCCGGGCCCGCGTGGTTCAGGCCCTCCGTGACTCCCGAGATTCCGAATGTAATCCCGCTTCCCCTTTTAACCTAGTGCTGCGCATAACTTGACGCGTGCGATCATACCAGCACTAATGCACCGGATCCCATCAGAACTCCGAAGTTAAGCGTGCTTGGGCGAGAGTAGGACTAGGATGGGTGAACCCCTGGGAAGTCCTCGTGTTGCACCCCTTTTTTCATCCTTGTTCTTTTTTCTTCATACTAGCTTTTTTTTTTCTCCCCCCACCACCTTTAGATACGTGTCGAGATTCCCTGGCCCTGTCCCCTTCATTTACGGGGTTCATTTTTCGAGAAACCCGACCCGCTACTCCGGGCCCGCGTGGTTCAGGCCCTCCGTGACGCCCGAGATTCCGAATGTAATCTCGCTTCCCCTTTTAACCTAGTGTTGCGCATAACTTGACGGGTGCGATCATACCAGCACTAATGCACCGGATCCCATCAGAACTCCGAAGTTAAGCGTGCTTGGGCAAGAGTAGTACTAGGATGGGTGACCCCCTGGGAAGTCCTCGTGTTGCACCCCTTTTTTCATCCTTGTTCTTTTTCCTTCATACTAGCTTTTTTTTTCTCCCTCCACCACCTTTAGATACGTGTCGAGATTCCCTGGCCCTGTCCCCTTCTTTTACGGGGTTCATTTTTCGAGAAACCCGACCCGCTACTCCGGGCCCGCGTGGTTCAGGCCCTCCGTGACTCCCGAGATTCCGAATGTAATCCCGCTTCCCCTTTTAACCTAGTGCTGCGCATAACTTGACGGGTGCGATCATACCAGCACCAATGCACCGGATCCCATCAGAACTCCGAAGTTAAGCGTGATTGGGCGAGAGTAGTACTAGGATGGGTGACCCCCTGGGAAGTCCTCGTGTTGCACCCCTTTTTTCATCCTTGTTCTTTTTTCTTCATACTAGCTTTTTTTTTCTCCCTCCACCACCTTTAGATACGTGTCGAGATTCCCTGGCCCTGTCCCCTTCTTTTAAGGGGTTCATTTTTCGAGAAACGCGACGCGTTACTCCGGGCCCGCGTGGTTCAGGCCCTCCGTGACGCCCGAGATTCCGAATGTAATCCCGTTTCCCCTTTTAACCTAGTGCTGCGCATAACTTGACGGGTGCGATCATACCAGCACTAATGCACCGGATCCCATCAGAACTCCGAAGTTAAGCGTGCTTGGGCAGGAGTAGTACTAGGATGGGTGACCCCCTGGGAAGTCCTCGTGTTGCACCCCTTTTTTCATCCTTGTTCTTTTTTCTTCATACTAGCTTTTTTTTTCTCCCTCCACCACCTTTAGATACGTGTCGAGATTCCCTGGCCCTGTCCCCTTCTTTTACGGGGTTCATTTTTCGAGAAACCCGACCCGCTACTCCGGGCCCGCGTGGTTCAGGCCCTCCGTGACGCCCGAGATTCCGAATGTAATCCCGCTTCCCCTTTTAACCTAGTGCTGCGCATAACTTGACGGGTGCGATCATACCAGCACTAATGCACCGGATCCCATCAGAACTCCGAAGTTAAGCGTGCTTGGGCGATAGTAGTACTAGGATGGGTGACCCCCTGGGAAGTCCTCGTGTTGCACCCCTTTTTTCGTCCTTGTTCTTTTTTCTTCATACTAGCTTTTTTTTTCTCCCTCCACCACCTTTAGATACGTGTCGAGATTCCCTGGCCCTGTAACCTTCTTTTACGGGGTTCATTTTTCGAGAAACCCGACCCGCTACACCGGGCCCGCGTGGTTCAGGACCTCCGTGACGCCCGAGATTCCGAATGTAATCCCGTTTCCCCTTTTAACCTAGTGCTGCGCATAAGTTGATGGGTGTGATCATACCAGCACTAATGCACCGGATCCCATCAGAACTCCGAAGTTAAGCGTGCTTGGGCGGGAGTAGTACTAGGATGGGTGACCCCCTGGGAAGTCCTTGTGTTGCACCCCTCTTTTCGTCCTTGTTCTTTTTTCTTCATACTAGCTTTTTTTTTTCTCCCTCCACCACCTTTAGATACGTGTCGAGATTCCCTGGCCCTGTCCCCTTCTTTTACGGGGTTCATTTTTCGAGAAACCCGACCCGCTACTCCGGGCCCGCGTGGTTCAGGCCCTCCGTGACGCCCGAGATTCCGAATGTAATCCCGCTTCCCCTTTTAACCTAGTGCTGCGCATAACTAGACGTGTGCGATCATACCAGCACTAATGCACCGGATCCCATCAGAACTCCGAAGTTAAGCGTGCTTGGGCGAGAGTAGTACTAGGATGGGTGACCCCCTGGGAAGTCCTCGTGTTGCACCCCTTTTTTCGTCCTTGTTCGTTTTTCTTCATACTAGCTTTTTTTTTTCTCCCTCCACCACCTTTAGATACGTGTCGAGATTCCCTGGCCCTGTCACCTTCTTTTACGGGGTTCATTTTTCGAGAAACCCGACCCGCTACTCCGGGCCCGCGTGGTTCAGGCCCTCCGTGACGCCCGAGATTCCGAATGTAATCCCGCTTCCCCTTTTAAACTAGTGCTGCGCATAACTAGACGGGTGCGATCATACCAGCACTAATGCACCGGATCCCATCAGAACTCCGAAGTTAAGCGTGCTTGGGCGAGAGTAGTACTAGGATGGGTGACCCCCTGGGAAGTCCTCGTGTTGCACCCCTTTTTTCATCCTTGTTCTTTTTTCTTCATACTAGCTTTTTTTTTTCTCCCTCCACCACCTTTAGATACGTGTCGAGATTCCCTGGCCCTGTCCCCTTCTTTTACTGGGTTCATTTTTCGAGAAACCCGACCCGCTACTCTGGGCCCGCGTGGTTCAGGCCCTCCGTGACTCCCGAGATTCCGAATGTAATCCCGCTTCCCCTTTTAACCTAGTGCTGCGCATAACTTGACGGGTGCGATCATACCAGCACCAATGCACCGGATCCCATCAGAACTCCGAAGTTAAGCGTGATTGGGCGAGAGTAGTACTAGGATGGGTGACCCCCTGGGAAGTCCTCGTGTTGCACCCCTTTTTTCATCCTTGTTCTTTTTTCTTCATACTAGCTTTTTTTTTCTCCCTCCACCACCTTTAGATACGTGTCGAGATTCCCTGGCCCTGATGCACCGGATCCCATCAGAACTCCGAAGTTAAGCGTGCTTGGGCGGGAGTAGTACTAGGATGGGTGACCCCCTGGGAAGTCCTCGTGTTGCACCCCTTTTTCCATCCTTGTTCTTTTTTCTTCATACTAGCTTTTTTTTTCTCCCTCCACCACCTTTAGATACGTGTCGAGATTCCCTGGCCCTGTCCCCTTCTTTTAAGGGGTTCATTTTTCGAGAAACCCGACGCGCTACTCCGGGCCCGCGTGGTTCAGGCCCTCCGTGACGCCCGAGATTCCGAATGTAATCCCGTTTCCCCTTTTAACCTAGTGCTGCGCATAACTTGACGGGTGCGATCATACCAGCACTAATGCACCGGATCCCATCAGAACTCCGAAGTTAAGCGTGCTTGGGCGGGAGTAGCACTAGGATGGGTGACCCCCTGGGAAGTCCTCGTGTTGCACCCCTTTTTTCATCCTTGTTCTTTTTTCTTCATACTAGCTTTTTTTTTTCTCCTCCACCACCTTTAGATACGTGTCGAGATTCCCTGTCCCCTTCTTTTACGGGGTTCATTTTTCGAGAAACTTGACCCGCTACTCCGGGCCCGCGTGGTTCATGCCCTCCGTGACGCCCGAGATTCCGAATGTAATCCCGTTTCCCCTTTTAACCTAGTGTTGCGCATAACTTGACGGGTGTGATCATACCAGCACTAATGCACCGGATCCCATCAGAACTCCGAAGTTAAGCGTGCTTGTGCGGGAGTAGTACTATGATGGGTGACCCCCTGGGAAGTCCTCGTGTTGCACCCCTTTTTTCGTCCTTGTTCTTTTTTCTTCATACTAGCTTTTTTTTTCTCCCTCCACCACCTTTAGATACGTGTCGAGATTCCCTGGCCCTGTCCCCTTCTTTTACGGGGTTCATTTTTCGAGAAACCCGACCCGCTACTCCGGGCCCGCGTGGTTCAGGCCCTCCGTGACGCCCGAGATTCCGAATGTAATCCCGCTTCCCCTTTTAACCTAGTGCTGCGCATAACTAGACGGGTGCGATCATACCAGCACTAATGCACCGGATCCCATCAGAACTCCGAAGTTAAGCGTGCTTGGGCGAGAGTAGTACTAGGATGGGTGACCCCCTGGGAAGTCCTTGTGTTGCACCCCTTTTTTCATCCTTGTTCTTTTTTCTTCATACTAGCTTTTTTTTTTCTCCCTCCACCACCTTTAGATACGTGTCGAGATTCCCTGGCCCTGTCCCCTTCTTTTACGGGGTTCGTTTTTCGAGAAACCAGACCCGCTACTCTGGGCCCACGTGGTTCAGGCCCTCCGTGACTCCCGAGATTCCGAATGTAATCCCGCTTCCCCTTTTAACATAGCGCTGCGCATAACTTGACGGATGCGATCATACCAGCACTAATGCACCGGATCCCATCAGAACTCCGAAGTTAAGCGTGCTTGGGCGAGAGTAGTACTAGGATGGGTGACCCCCTGGGAAGTCCTCGTGTTGCACCCCTTTTTTCATCCTTTTTCTTTTTTCTTCATACTAGCTTTTTTTTTCTCCCTCCACCACCTTTAGATGCGTGTCGAGATTCCCTGGCCCTGTCCCCTTCTTTTACGGGGTTCATTTTTCGAGAACCCCGACCAGCTACTCCGGGCCCGCGTGGTTCAGGCCCTCCGTGACGCCCGAGATTCCGAATGTAATCCCGCTTCCCCTTTTAACCTAGTGCTGCGCATAACTTGACGCGTGCGATCATACCAGCACTAATGCATCGGATCCCATCAGAACTCCGAAGTTAAGCGTGCTTGGGCGAGAGTAGTACTAGAATGGGTGACCCCCTGGGAAGTCCTCGTGTTGCACCCCTTTTTTCATCCTTGTTCTTTTTTCTTCATACTAGCTTTTTTTTTCTCCCTCCACCACCTTTAGATACGTGTCGAGATTCCCTGGCCCTGTCCCCTTCTTTTACGGGGTTCATTTTTCGAGAAACCCGACCCGCTACTCCGGGCCCGCGTGGTTCAGGCCCTCCGTGACGCCCGAGATTCCGAATGTAATCCCGCTTCCCCTTTTAACCTAGTGCTGCGCATAACTTGACGGGTGCGATCATACCAGCACTAATGCACCGGATCCCATCAGAACTCCGAAGTCAAGCGTGCTTGGGCGAGAGTAGTACTAGAATGGGTGACCCCCTGGGAAGTCCTCGTGTTGCACCCCTTTTTTCATCCTTGTTCTTTTTTCTTCATACTAGCTTTTTTTTTCTCCCTCCACCACCTTTAGATACGTGTCGAGATTTCCTGGCCCTGTCCCCTTCTTTTACGGGGTTCATTTTTCGAGAAACCCGACCCGCTACTCCGGGCCCGCGTGGTTCAGGCCCTCCGTGACGCCCGAGATTCCGAATGTAATCCCGCTTCCCCTTTTAACCTAGTGCTGCGCATAACTAGACGGGTGCGATCATACCAGCACTAATGCACCGGATCCCATCAGAACTCCGAAGTTAAGCGTGCTTGGGCGAGAGTAGTACTAGGATGGGTGACCCCCTGGGAAGTCCTCGTGTTGCACCCCTTTTTTCGTCCTTGTTCTTTTTTCTTCCTACTAGCTTTTTTTTTCTCCCTCCACCACCTTTAGATACGTGTCGAGATTCCCTGGCCCTGTCCCCTTCTTTTACGGGGTTCATTTTTCGAGAAACCCGACCCGCTACTCCGGGCCCGCGTGGTTCAGGCCCTCCGTGACGCCCGAGATTCCGAATGTAATCCCGCTTCCCCTTTTAACCTAGTGCTGCGCATAACTAGACGGGTGCGATCATACCAGCACTAATGCACCGGATCCCATCAGAACTCCGAAGTTAAGCGTGCTTGGGCGAGAGTAGTACTAGGATGGGTGACCCCCTGGGAAGTCCTTGTGTTGCACCCCTTTTTTCATCCTTGTTCTTTTTTCTTCATACTAGCTTTTTTTTTTCTCCCTCCACCACCTTTAGATACGTGTCGAGATTCCCTGGCCCTGTCCCCTTCTTTTACGGGGTTCGTTTTTCGAGAAACCAGACCCGCTACTCTTGGCCCACGTGGTTCAGGCCCTCCGTGACTCCCGAGATTCCGAATGTAATCCCGCTTCCCCTTTTAACATAGCGCTGCGCATAACTTGACGGATGCGATCATACCAGCACTAATGCACCGGATCCCATCAGAACTCCGAAGTTAAGCGTGCTTGGGCGAGAGTAGTACTAGGATGGGTGACCCCCTGGGAAGTCCTCGTGTTGCACCCCTTTTTTCATCCTTTTTCTTTTTTCTTCATACTAGCTTTTTTTTTCTCCCTCCACCACCTTTAGATGCGTGTCGAGATTCCCTGGCCCTGTCCCCTTCTTTTACGGGGTTCATTTTTCGAGAACCCCGACCAGCTACTCCGGGCCCGCGTGGTTCAGGCCCTCCGTGACGCCCGAGATTCCGAATGTAATCCCGCTTCCCCTTTTAACCTAGTGCTGCGCATAACTTGACGCGTGCGATCATACCAGCACTAATGCATCGGATCCCATCAGAACTCCGAAGTTAAGCGTGCTTGGGCGAGAGTAGTACTAGAATGGGTGACCCCCTGGGAAGTCCTCGTGTTGCACCCCTTTTTTCATCCTTGTTCTTTTTTCTTCATACTAGCTTTTTTTTTTCTCCCTCCACCACCTTTAGATACGTGTCGAGATTCCCTGGCCCTGTCCCCTTCTTTTACGGGGTTCATTTTTCGAGAAACCCGACCCGCTACTCCGGGCCCGCGTGGTTCAGGCCCTCCGTGACGCCCGAGATTCCGAATGTAATCCCGCTTCCCCTTTTAACCTAGTGCTGCGCATAACTTGACGGGTGCGATCATACCAGCACTAATGCACCGGATCCCATCAGAACTCCGAAGTCAAGCGTGCTTGGGCGAGAGTAGTACTAGAATGGGTGACCCCCTGGGAAGTCCTCGTGTTGCACCCCTTTTTTCATCCTTGTTCTTTTTTCTTCATACTAGCTTTTTTTTTCTCCCTCCACCACCTTTAGATACGTGTCGAGATTCCCTGGCCCTGTCCCCTTCTTTTACGGGGTTCATTTTTCGAGAAACCCGACCCGCTACTCCGGGCCCGCGTGGTTCAGGCCCTCCGTGACGCCCGAGATTCCGAATGTAATCCCGCTTCCCCTTTTAACCTAGTGCTGCGCATAACTAGACGGGTGCGATCATACCAGCACTAATGCACCGGATCCCATCAGAACTCCGAAGTTAAGCGTGCTTGGGCGAGAGTAGTACTAGGATGGGTGACCCCCTGGGAAGTCCTCGTGTTGCACCCCTTTTTTCATCCTTGTTCTTTTTTCTTCATACTAGCTTTTTTTTTTCTCCCTCCACCACCTTTAGATACGTGTCGAGATTCCCTGGCCCTGTCCCCTTCTTTTACGGGGTTCATTTTTCGAGAAACCCGACCCGCTACACCGGGCCCGCGTGGTTCAGGACCTCCGTGACGCCCGAGATTCCGAATGTAATCCCGTTTCCCCTTTTAACCTAGTGCTGCGCATAACTTGATGGGTGTGATCATACCAGCACTAATGCACCGGATCCCATCAGAACTCCGGAAGTCCTCGTGTTGCACCCCTTTTTTCGTCCTTGTTCTTTTTTCTTCATACTAGCTTTTTTTTTTCTCCCTCCACCACCTTTAGATACGTGTCGAGATTCCCTGGCCCTGTCCCCTTCTTTTACGGGGTTCATTTTTCGAGAAACCCGACCCGCTACTCCGGGCCCGCGTGGTTCAGGCCCTCCGTGACGCCCGAGATTCCGAATGTAATCCCGCTTCCCCTTTTAACCTAGTGCTGCGCATAACTAGACGGGTGCGATCATACCAGCACTAATGCACCGGATCCCATCAGAACTCCGAAGTTAAGCGTGCTTGGGCGAGAGTAGTACTAGGATGGGTGACCCCCTGGGAAGTCCTCGTGTTGCACCCCTTTTTTCATCCTTGTTCTTTTTTCTTCATACTAGCTTTTTTTTTTCTCCCTCCACCACCTTTAGATACGTGTCGAGATTCCCTGGCCCTGTCCCCTTCTTTTACGGGGTTCATTTTTCGAGAAACCAGACCCGCTACTCTGGGCCCGCGTGGTTCAGGCCCTCCGTGACTCCCGAGATTCCGAATGTAATCCCGCTTCCCCTTTTAACCTAGCGCTGCGCATAACTTGACGGGTGCGATCATACCAGCACTAATGCACCGGATCCCATCAGAACTCCGAAGTTAAGCGTGCTTGGGCGAGAGTAGTACTAGGATGGGTGACCCCCTGGGAAGTCCTCGTGTTGCACCCCTTTTTTCATCCTTTTTCTTTTTTCTTCATACTAGCTTTTTTTTTCTCCCTCCACCACCTTTAGATACGTGTCGAGATTCCCTGGCCCTGTCCCCTTCTTTTACGGGGTTCATTTTTCGAGAACCCCGACCAGCTACTCCGGGCCCGCGTGGTTCAGGCCCTCCGTGACGCCCGAGATTCCGAATGTAATCCCGCTTCCCCTTTTGACCTAGTGCTGCGCATAACTTGACGCGTGCGATCATACCAGCACTAATGCATCGGATCCCATCAGAACTCCGAAGTTAAGCGTGCTTGGGCGAGAGTAGTACTAGAATGGGTGACCCCCTGGGAAGTCCTCGTGTTGCACCCCTTTTTTCATCCTTGTTCTTTTTTCTTCATACTAGCTTTTTTTTTCTCCCTCCACCACCTTTAGATACGTGTCGAGATTCCCTGGCCCTGTCCCCTTCTTTTACGGGGTTCATTTTTCGAGAAACCCGACCCGCTACTCTGGGCCCGCGTGGTTCAGGCCCTCCGTGACGCCCGAGATTCCGAATGTAATCCCGCTTCCCCTTTTAACCTAGTGCTGCGCATAACTTGACGGGTGCGATCATACCAGCACTAATGCACCGGATCCCATCAGAACTCCGAAGTCAAGCGTGCTTGGGCGAGAGTAGTACTAGAATGGGTGATCCCCTGGGAAGTCCTCGTGTTGCACCCCTTTTTTCATCCTTGTTCTTTTTTCTTCATACTAGCTTTTTTTTTCTCCCTCCACCACCTTTAGATACGTGTCGAGATTCCCTGGCCCTGTCCCCTTCTTTTACGGGGTTCATTTTTCGAGAAACCCGACCCGCTACTCCGGGCCCGCGTGGTTCAGGCCCTCCGTGACGCCCGAGATTCCGAATGTAATCCCGCTTCCCCTTTTAACCTAGTGCTGCGCATAACTAGACGGGTGCGATCATACCAGCACTAATGCACCGGATCCCATCAGAACTCCGAAGTTAAGCGTGCTTGGGCGAGAGTAGTACTAGGATGGGTGACCCCCTGGGAAGTCCTCGTGTTGCACCCCTTTTTTCATCCTTGTTCTTTTTTCTTCATACTAGCTTTTTTTTTTCTCCCTCCACCACCTTTAGATACGTGTCGAGATTCCCTGGCCCTGTCCCCTTCTTTTACGGGGTTCATTTTTCGAGAAACCAGACCCGCTACTCTGGGCCCGCGTGGTTCAGGCCCTCCGTGACTCCCGAGATTCCGAATGTAATCCCGCTTCCCCTTTTAACCTAGCGCTGCGCATAACTTGACGGGTGCGATCATACCAGCACTAATGCACCGGATCCCATCAGAACTCCGAAGTTAAGCGTGCTTGGGCGAGAGTAGTACTAGGATGGGTGACCCCCTGGGAAGTCCTCGTGTTGCACCCCTTTTTTCATCCTTTTTCTTTTTTCTTCATACTAGCTTTTTTTTTCTCCCTCCACCACCTTTAGATACGTGTCGAGATTCCCTGGCCCTGTCCCCTTCTTTTACGGGGTTCATTTTTCGAGAACCCCGACCAGCTACTCCGGGCCCGCGTGGTTCAGGCCCTCCGTGACGCCCGAGATTCCGAATGTAATCCCGCTTCCCCTTTTAACCTAGTGCTGCGCATAACTTGACGCGTGCGATCATACCAGCACTAATGCATCGGATCCAATCAGAACTCCGAAGTTAAGCGTGCTTGGGCGAGAGTAGTACTAGAATGGGTGACCCCCTGGGAAGTCCTCGTGTTGCACCCCTTTTTTCATCCTTGTTCTTTTTTCTTCATACTAGCTTTTTTTTTCTCCCTCCACCACCTTTAGATACGTGTCGAGATTCCCTGGCCCTGTCCCCTTCTTTTACGGGGTTCATTTTTCGAGAAACCCGACCCGCTACTCTGGGCCCGCGTGGTTCAGGCCCTCCGTGACGCCCGAGATTCCGAATGTAATCCCGCTTCCCCTTTTAACCTAGTGCTGCGCATAACTTGACGGGTGCGATCATACCAGCACTAATGCACCGGATCCCATCAGAACTCCGAAGTCAAGCGTGCTTGGGCGAGAGTAGTACTAGAATGGGTGATCCCCTGGGAAGTCCTCGTGTTGCACCCCTTTTTTCATCCTTGTTCTTTTTTCTTCATACTAGCTTTTTTTTTTCTCCCTCCACCACCTTTAGATACGTGTCGAGATTCCCTGGCCCTGTCCCCTTCTTTTACGGGGTTCATTTTTCGAGAAACCCGACCCGCTACTCCGGGCCCGCGTGGTTCAGGCCCTCCGTGACGCCCGAGATTCCGAATGTAATCCCGCTTCCCCTTTTAACCTAGTGCTGCGCATAACTAGACGGGTGCGATCATACCAGCACTAATGCACCGGATCCCATCAGAACTCCGAAGTTAAGCGTGCTTGGGCGAGAGTAGTACTAGGATGGGTGACCCCCTGGGAAGTCCTCGTGTTGCACCCCTTTTTTCATCCTTGTTCTTTTTTCTTCATACTAGCTTTTTTTTTTCTCCCTCCACCACCTTTAGATACGTGTCGAGATTCCCTGGCCCTGTCCCCTTCTTTTACGGGGTTCATTTTTCGAGAAACCCGACCCGCTACTCCGGGCCCGCGTGGTTCAGGACCTCCGTGACGCCCGAGATTCCGAATGTAATCCCGTTTCCCCTTTTAACCTAGTGCTGCGCATAACTTGATGGGTGTGATCATACCAGCACTAATGCACCGGATCCCATCAGAACTCCGAAGTTAAGCGTGCTTGGGCGGGAGTAGTACTAGGATGGGTGACCCCCTGGGAAGTCCTCGTGTTGCACCCCTTTTTTCGTCCTTGTTCTTTTTTCTTCATACTAGCTTTTTTTTTTCTCCCTCCACCACCTTTAGATACGTGTCGAGATTCCCTGGCCCTGTCCCCTTCTTTTACGGGGTTCATTTTTCGAGAAACCCGACCCGCTACTCCGGGCCCGCGTGGTTCAGGCCCTCCGTGACGCCCGAGATTCCGAATGTAATCCCGCTTCCCCTTTTAACCTAGTGCTGCGCATAACTAGACGGGTGCGATCATACCAGCACTAATGCACCGGATCCCATCAGAACTCCGAAGTTAAGCGTGCTTGGGCGAGAGTAGTACTAGGATGGGTGACCCCCTGGGAAGTCCTCGTGTTGCACCCCTTTTTTCATCCTTGTTCTTTTTTCTTCATACTAGCTTTTTTTTTTCTCCCTCCACCACCTTTAGATACGTGTCGAGATTCCCTGGCCCTGTCCCCTTCTTTTACGGGGTTCATTTTTCGAGAAACCCGACCCGCTACACCGGGCCCGCGTGGTTCAGGACCTCCGTGACGCCCGAGATTCCGAATGTAATCCCGTTTCCCCTTTTAACCTAGTGCTGCGCATAACTTGATGGGTGTGATCATACCAGCACTAATGCACCGGATCCCATCAGAACTCCGAAGTTAAGCGTGCTTGGGCGGGAGTAGTACTAGGATGGGTGACCCCCTGGGAAGTCCTCGTGTTGCACCCCTTTTTTCGTCCTTGTTCTTTTTTCTTCATACTAGCTTTTTTTTTTCTCCCTCCACCACCTTTAGATACGTGTCGAGATTCCCTGGCCCTGTCCCCTTCTTTTACGGGGTTCATTTTTCGAGAAACCCGACCCGCTACTCCGGGCCCGCGTGGTTCAGGCCCTCCGTGACGCCCGAGATTCCGAATGTAATCCCGCTTCCCCTTTTAACCTAGTGCTGCGCATAACTAGACGAGTGCGATCATACCAGCACTAATGCACCGGATCCCATCAGAACTCCGAAGTTAAGCGTGCTTGGGCGAGAGTAGTACTAGGATGGGTGCCCCCCTGGGAAGTCCTCGTGTTGCACCCCTTTTTTCATCCTTGTTCTTTTTTCTTCATACTAGCTTTTTTTTTTCTCCCTCCACCACCTTTAGATACGTGTCGAGATTCCCTGGCCCTGTCCCCTTCTTTTACGGGGTTCATTTTTCGAGAAACCCGACCCGCTACTCTGGGCCCGCGTGGTTCAGTCCCTCCGTGACTCCCGAGATTCCGAATGTAATTCCGCTTCCCCTTTTAACCTAGTGCTGCGCATAACTTGACGGGTGCGATCATACCAGCACTAATGCACCGGATCCCATCAGAACTCCGAAGTTAAGCGTGCTTGGGCGAGAGTAGTACTAGGATGGGTGACCCCCTGGGAAGTCCTCGTGTTGCACCCCTTTTTTCATCCTTGTTCTTTTTTCTTCATACTAGCTTTTTTTTTCTCCCTCCACCACCTTTAGATACGTGTCGAGATTCCCTGGCCCTGATGCACCGGATCCCATCAGAACTCCGAAGTTAAGCGTGCTTGGGCGGGAGTAGTACTAGGATGGGTGACCCCCTGGGAAGTCCTCGTGTTGCACCCCTTTTTTCATCCTTGTTCTTTTTTCTTCATACTAGCTTTTTTTTTTCTCCCTCCACCACCTTTAGATACGTGTCGAGATTCCCTGGCCCTGTCCCCTTCTTTTAAGGGGTTCATTTTTCGAGAAACCCGACGCGCTACTCCGGGCCCGCGTGGTTCAGGCCCTCCGTGACGCCCGAGATTCCGAATGTAATCCCGTTTCCCCTTTTAACCTAGTGCTGCGCATAACTTGACGGGTGCGATCATACCAGCACTAATGCACCGGATCCCATCAGAACTCCGAAGTTAAGCGTGCTTGGGCGGGAGTAGCACTAGGATGGGTGACCCCCTGGGAAGTCCTCGTGTTGCACCCCTTTTTTCGTCCTTGTTCTTTTTTCTTCATACTAGCTTTTTTTTTTCTCCCTCCACCACCTTTAGATACGTGTCGAGATTCCCTGGCCCTGTCCCCTTCTTTTACGGGGTTCATTTTTCGAGAAACCCGACCCGCTACACCGGGCCCGCGTGGTTCAGGACCTCCGTGACGCCCGAGATTCCGAATGTAATTCCGTTTCCCCTTTTAACCTAGTGCTGCGCATAACTTGATGGGTGTGATCATACCAGCACTAATGCACCGGATCCCATCAGAACTCCGAAGTTAAGCGTGCTTGGGCGGGAGTAGTACTAGGATGGGTGACCCCCTGGGAAGTCCTCGTGTTGCACCCCTTTTTTCGTCCTTGTTCTTTTTTCTTCATACTAGCTTTTTTTTTTCTCCCTCCACCACCTTTAGATACGTGTCGAGATTCCCTGGCCCTGTCCCCTTCTTTTACGGGGTTCATTTTTCGAGAAACCCGACCCGCTACTCCGGGCCCGCGTGGTTCAGGCCCTCCGTGACGCCCGAGATTCCGAATGTAATCCCGCTTCCCCTTTTAACCTAGTGCTGCGCATAACTAGACGGGTGCGATCATACCAGCACTAATGCACCGGATCCCATCAGAACTCCGAAGTTAAGCGTGCTTGGGCGAGAGTAGTACTAGGATGGGTGACCCCCTGGGAAGTCCTCGTGTTGCACCCCTTTTTTCATCCTTGTTCTTTTTTCTTCATACTAGCTTTTTTTTTCTCCCTCCACCACCTTTAGATACGTGTCGAGATTCCCTGGCCCTGTCCCCTTCTTTTACGGGGTTCATTTTTCGAGAAACCCGACCCGCTACTCTGGGCCCGCGTGGTTCAGGCCCTCCGTGACTCCCGAGATTCCGAATGTAATCCCGCTTCCCCTTTTAACCTAGTGCTGCGCATAAATTGACGGGTGCGATCATACCAGCACTAATGCACCGGATCCCATCAGAACTCCGAAGTTAAGCGTGCTTGGGCGAGAGTAGTACTAGGATGGGTGACCCCCTGGGAAGTCCTCGTGTTGCACCCCTTTTTTCATCCTTGTTCTTTTTTCTTCATACTAGCTTTTTTTTTCTCCCTCCACCACCTTTAGATACGTGTCGAGATTCCCTGGCCCTGATGCACCGGATCCCATCAGAACTCCGAAGTTAAGCGTGCTTGGGCGGGAGTAGTACTAGGATGGGTGACCCCCTGGGAAGTCCTCGTGTTGCACCCCTTTTTCCATCCTTGTTCTTTTTTCTTCATACTAGCTTTTTTTTTCTCCCTCCACCACCTTTAGATACGTGTCGAGATTCCCTGGCCCTGTCCCCTTCTTTTAAGGGGTTCATTTTTCGAGAAACCCGACGCGCTACTCCGGGCCCGCGTGGTTCAGGCCCTCCGTGACGCCCGAGATTCCGAATGTAATCCCGTTTCCCCTTTTAACCTAGTGCTGCGCATAACTTGACGGGTGCGATCATACCAGCACTAATGCACCGGATCCCATCAGAACTCCGAAGTTAAGCGTGCTTGGGCGGGAGTAGCACTAGGATGGGTGACCCCCTGGGAAGTCCTCGTGTTGCACCCCTTTTTTCATCCTTGTTCTTTTTTCTTCATACTAGCTTTTTTTTTTCTCCCTCCACCACCTTTAGATACGTGTCGAGATTCCCTGGCCCTGTCCCCTTCTTTTACGGGGTTCATTTTTCGAGAAACCCGACCCGCTACTCCGGGCCCGCGTGGTTCAGGCCCTCCGTGACGCCCGAGATTCCGAATGTAATCCCGTTTCCCCTTTTAACCTAGTGCTGCGCATAACTTGACGGGTGTGATCATACCAGCACTAATGCACCGGATCCCATCAGAACTCCGAAGTTAAGCGTGCTTGGGCGGGAGTAGTACTATGATGGGTGACCCCCTGGGAAGTCCTCGTGTTGCACCCCTTTTTTCGTCCTTGTTCTTTTTTCTTCATACTAGCTTTTTTTTTTCTCCCTCCACCACCTTTAGATACGTGTCGAGATTCCCTGGCCCTGTCCCCTTCTTTTACGGGGTTCATTTTTCGAGAAACCCGACCCGCTACTCCGGGCCCGCGTGGTTCAGGCCCTCCGTGACGCCCGAGATTCCGAATGTAATCCCGTTTCCCCTTTTAACCTAGTGCTGCGCATAACTTGACGCGTGCGATCATACCAGCACTAATGCACCGGATCCCATCAGAACTCCGAAGTTAAGCGTGCTTGGGCGGGAGTAGTACTAGGATGGGTGACCCCCTGGGAAGTCCTCGTGTTGCACCCCTTTTTTCATCCTTGTTCTTTTTTCTTCATACTAGCTTTTTTTTTTCTCCCTCCACCACCTTTAGATACGTGTCGAGATTCCCTGGCCCTGTCCCCTTCTTTTACGGGGTTCATTTTTCGAGAAACCCGACCCGCTACACCGGGCCCGCGTGGTTCAGGCCCTCCGTGACGCCCGAGATTCCGAATGTAATCCCGCTTCCCCTTTTAACCTAGTGCTGCGCATAACTTGACGGGTGCGATCATACCAGCACTAATGCACCGGATCCCATCAAAACTCCGAAGTTATGCGTGCTTGGGCGAGAGTAGTACTAGGATGGGTGACCCCCTGGGAAGTCCTCGTGTTGCACCCCTTTTTTCATCCTTGTTCTTTTTTCTTCATACTAGCTTTTTTTTTTCTCCCTCCACCACCTTTAGATACGTGTCGAGATTCCCTGGCCCTGTCCCCTTCTTTTACGGGGTTCATTTTTCGAGAAACCCGACCCGCTACTCCGGGCCCGCGTGGTTCAGGCCCTCCGTGACGCCCGAGATTCCGAATGTAATCCCGCTTCCCCTTTTAACCTAGTGCTGCGCATAACTTGACGGGTGCGATCATACCAGCATTAATGCACCGGATCCCATCAGAACTCCGAAGTTAAGCGTGCTTGGGCGAGAGTAGTACTAGGATGGGTGACCCCCTGGGAAGTCCTCGTGTTGCACCCCTTTTTTCGTCCTTGTTCTTTTTTCTTCATACTAGCTTTTTTTTTTCTCCCTCCACCACCTTTAGATACGTGTCGAGATTCCCTGGCCCTGTCCCCTTCTTTTAAGGGGTTCATTTTTCGAGAAACCCGACGCGCTACTCCGGGCCCGCGTGGTTCAGGCCCTCCGTGACGCCCGAGATTCCGAATGTAATCCCGTTTCCCCTTTTAACCTAGTGCTGCGCATAACTTGACGCGTGCGATCATACCAGCACTAATGCACCGGATCCCATCAGAACTCCGAAGTTAAGCGTGCTTGGGCGGGAGTATTACTAGGATGGGTGACCCCCTGGGAAGTCCTCGTGTTGCACCCCTTTTTTCATCCTTGTTCTTTTTTCTTCATACTAGCTTTTTTTTTCTCCCTCCACCACCTTTAGATACGTGTCGAGATTCCCTGGCCCTGTCCCCTTCTTTTACGGGGTTCATTTTTCGAGAAACCCGACCCGCTACACCGTGCCCGCGTGGTTCAGGCCCTCCGTGACGCCCGAGATTCCGAATGTAATCCCGCTTCCCCTTTTAACCTAGTGCTGCGCATAACTTGACGGGTGCGATCATACCAGCACTAATGCACCGGATCCCATCAGAACTCCGAAGTTATGCGTGCTTGGGCGAGAGTAGTACTAGGATGGGTGACCCCCTGGGAAGTCCTCGTGTTGCACCCCTTTTTTCATCCTTGTTCTTTTTTCTTCATACTAGCTTTTTTTTTTCTCCCTCCACCACCTTTAGATACGTGTCGAGATTCCCTGGCCCTGTCCCCTTCTTTTACGGGGTTCATTTTTCGAGAAACCCGACCCGCTACTCCGGGCCCGCGTGGTTCAGGCCCTCCGTGACGCCCGAGATTCCGAATGTAATCCCGCTTCCCCTTTTAACCTAGTGCTGCGCATAACTTGACGGGTGCGATCATACCAGCACTAATGCACCGGATCCCATCAGAACTCCGAAGTTAAGCGTGCTTGGGCGAGAGTAGTACTAGGATGGGTGACCCCCTGGGAAGTCCTCGTGTTGCACTCCTTTTTTCATCCTTGTTCTTTTTTCTTCATACTAGCTTTTTTTTTTCTCCCTCCACCACCTTTAGATACGTGTCGAGATTCCCTGGCCCTGTCCCCTTCTTTTACGGGGTTCATTTTTCGAGAAACCCGACGCGCTACTCCGGGCCCGCGTGGTTCAGGCCCTCCGTGACGCCCGAGATTCCGAATGTAATCCCGTTTCCCCTTTTAACCTAGTGCTGCGCATACCTTGACGGGTGCGATCATACCAGCACTAATGCACCGGATCCCATCAGAACTCCGAAGTTAAGCGTGCTTGGGCGAGAGTAGTACTAGGATGGGTGACCCCCTGGGAAGTCCTCGTGTTGCACCCCTTTTTTCATCCTTGTTCTTTTTTCTTCATACTAGCTTTTTTTTTTTCTCCCTCCACCACCTTTAGATACGTGTCGAGATTCCCTGGCCCTGTCCCCTTCTTTTACGGAGTTCATTTTTCGAGAAACCCGACCCGCTACTCCGGGCCCGCGTGGTTCAGGCCCTCCGTGACGCCCGAGATTCCGAATGTAATCCCGCTTCCCCTTTTAACCTAGTGTTGCGCATAACTTGACGGGTGCGATCATACCAGCACTAATGCATCGGATCCCATCAGAACTCCGAAGTTAAGCGTGCTTGGGCGAGAGTAGAACTAGGATGGGTTACCCCCTGGGAAGTCCTCGTGTTGCACCCCTTTTTTCGTCCTTGTTCTTTTTTCTTCATACTAGCTTTTTTTTTCTCCCTCCACCACCTTTAGATACGTGTCGAGATTCCCTGGCCCTGTCCCCTTCTTTTAAGGGGTTCATTTTTCGAGAAACCCGACGCGCTACTCCGGGCCCGCGTGGTTCAGGCCCTCCGTGACGCCCGAGATTCAGAATGTAATCCCGTTTCCCCTTTTAACCTAGTGCTGCGCATAACTTGACGGGTGCGATCATACCAACACTAATGCACCGGATCCCATCAGAACTCCGAAGTTAAGCGTGCTTGGGCGAGAGTAGTACTAGGATGGGTGACCCCCTGGGAAGTCCTCGTGTTGCACCCCTTTTTTCGTCCTTGTTCTTTTTTCTTCATACTAGTTTTTTTTTTCTCCCTCCACCACCTTTAGATACGTGTCGAGATTCCCTGGCCCTGATGCACCGGATCCCATCAGAACTCCGAAGTTAAGCGTGCTTGGGCGGGAGTAGTACTAGGATGGGTGACCCCCTGGGAAGTCCTCGTGTTGCACCCCTTTTTTCATCCTTGTTCTTTTTTCTTCATACTAGCTTTTTTTTTTCTCCCTGCACCACCTTTAGATACGTGTCGAGATTCCCTGGCCCTGTCCCCTTCTTTTAAGGGGTTCATTTTTCGAGAAACCCGACGCGCTACTCCGGGCCCGCGTGGTTCAGGCCCTCCGTGACGCCCGAGATTCCGAATGTAATCCCGTTTCCCCTTTTAACCTAGTGCTGCGCATAACTTGACGTGTGCGATCATACCAGCACTAATGCACCGGATCCCATCAGAACTCCGAAGTTAAGCGTGCTTGGGCGGGAGTAGTACTAGGATGGGTGACCCCCTGGGAAGTCCTCGTGTTGCACCCCTTTTTTCATCCTTGTTCTTTTTTCTTCATACTAGCTTTTTTTTTTCTCCCTCCACCACCTTTAGATACGTGTCGAGATTCCCTGTCCCTGTCCCCTTCTTTTACGGGGTTCATTTTTCGAGAAACCCGACGCGCTACTCCGGGCCCGCGTGGTTCAGGCCCTCCGTGACGCCCGAGATTCCGAATGTAATCCCGCTTCCCCTTTTAACCTAGTGCTGCGCATACCTTGACGGGTGCGATCATACCAGCACTAATGCACCGGATCCCATCAGAACTCCGAAGTTAAGCGTGCTTGGGCGAGAGTAGTACTAGGATGGGTGACCCCCTGGGAAGTCCTCGTGTTGCACCCCTTTTTTCATCCTTGTTCTTTTTTCTTCATACTAGCTTTTTTTTTCTCCCCCCACCACCTTTAGATACGTGTCGAGATTCCCTGGCCCTGTCCCCTTCTTTTACGGGGTTCATTTTTCGAGAAACCCGACCCGCTACTCCGGGCCCGCGTGGTTCAGGCCCTCCGTGACGCCCGAGATTCCGAATGTAATCCCGCTTCCCCTTTTAACCTAGTGCTGCGCATACCTTGACGGGTGCGATCATACCAGCACTAATGCACCGGATCCCATCAGAACTCCGAAGTTAAGCGTGCTTGGGCGAGAGTAGTACTAGGATGGGTGACCCCCTGGGAAGTCCTCGTGTTGCACCCCTTTTTTCGTCCTTGTTCTTTTTTCTTCATACTAGCTTTTTTTTTTCTCCCTCCACCACCTTTAGATACGTGTCGAGATTCCCTAGCCCTGTCCCCTTCTTTTAAGGGGTTCATTTTTCGAGAAACCCGACGCGCTACTCCGGGCCCGCGTGGTTCAGGCCCTCCGTGACGCCCGAGATTCCGAATGTAATCCCGTTTCCCCTTTTAACCTAGTGCTGCGCATAACTTGACGTGTGCGATCATACCAGCACTAATGCACCGGATCCCATCAGAACTCCGAAGTTAAGCGTGCTTGGGCGGTAGTAGTACTAGGATGGGTGACCCCCTGGGAAGTCCTCGTGTTGCACCCCTTTTTTCATCCTTGTTCTTTTTTCTTCATACTAGCTTTTTTTTTTCTCCCTCCACCACCTTTAGATACGTGTCGAGATTCCCTGTCCCTGTCCCCTTCTTTTACGGGGTTCATTTTTCGAGAAACCCGACGCGCTACTCCGGGCCCGCGTGGTTCAGGCCCTCCGTGACGCACGAGATTCCGAATGTAATCCCGCTTCCCCTTTTAACCTAGTGCTGCGCATACCTTGACGGGTGCGATCATACCAGCACTAATGCACCGGATCCCATCAGAACTCCGAAGTTAAGCGTGCTTGGGCGAGAGTAGTACTAGGATGGGTGACCCCCTGGGAAGTCCTCGTGTTGCACTCCTTTTTTCATCCTTGTTCTTTTTTCTTCATACTAGCTTTTTTTTTTCTCCCTCCACCACCTTTAGATACGTGTCGAGATTCCCTGGCCCTGTCCCCTTCTTTTACGGGGTTCATTTTTCGAGAAACCCGACGCGCTACTCCGGGCCCGCGTGGTTCAGGCCCTCCGTGACGCCCGAGATTCCGAATGTAATCCCGTTTCCCCTTTTAACCTAGTGATGCGCATACCTTGACGGGTGCGATCATACCAGCACTAATGCACCGGATCCCATCAGAACTCCGAAGTTAAGCGTGCTTGGGCGAGAGTAGTACTAGGATGGGTGACCCCCTGGGAAGTCCTCGTGTTGCACCCCTTTTTTCATCCTTGTTCTTTTTTCTTCATACTAGCTTTTTTTTTTCTCCCTCCACCACCTTTAGATACGTGTCGAGATTCCCTGGCCCTGTCCCCTTCTTTTACGGAGTTCATTTTTCGAGAAACCCGACCCGCTACTCCGGGCCCGCGTGGTTCAGGCCCTCCGTGACGCCCGAGATTCCGAATGTAATCCCGCTTCCCCTTTAAACCTAGTGTTGCGCATAACTTGACGGGTGCGATCATACCAGCACTAATGCATCGGATCCCATCAGAACTCCGAAGTTAAGCGTGCTTGGGCGAGAGTAGAACTAGGATGGGTTACCCCCTGGGAAGTCCTCGTGTTGCACCCCTTTTTTCGTCCTTGTTCTTTTTTCTTCATACTAGCTTTTTTTTTCTCCCTCCACCACCTTTAGATACGTGTCGAGATTCCCTGGCCCTGTCCCCTTCTTTTAAGGGGTTCATTTTTCGAGAAACCCGACGCGCTACTCCGGGCCCGCGTGGTTCAGGCCCTCCGTGACGCCCGAGATTCAGAATGTAATCCCGTTTCCCCTTTTAACCTAGTGCTGCGCATAACTTGACGGGTGCGATCATACCAACACTAATGCACCGGATCCCATCAGAACTCCGAAGTTAAGCGTGCTTGGGCGAGAGTAGTACTAGGATGGGTGACCCCCTGGGAAGTCCTCGTGTTGCACCCCTTTTTTCGTCCTTGTTCTTTTTTCTTCATACTAGTTTTTTTTTTCTCCCTCCACCACCTTTAGATACGTGTCGAGATTCCCTGGCCCTGATGCACCGGATCCCATCAGAACTCCGAAGTTAAGCGTGCTTGGGCGGGAGTAGTACTAGGATGGGTGACCCCCTGGGAAGTCCTCGTGTTGCACCCCTTTTTTCATCCTTGTTCTTTTTTCTTCATACTAGCTTTTTTTTTTCTCCCTGCACCACCTTTAGATACGTGTCGAGATTCCCTGGCCCTGTCCCCTTCTTTTAAGGGGTTCATTTTTCGAGAAACCCGACGCGCTACTCCGGGCCCGCGTGGTTCAGGCCCTCCGTGACGCCCGAGATTCCGAATGTAATCCCGTTTCCCCTTTTAACCTAGTGCTGCGCATAACTTGACGTGTGCGATCATACCAGCACTAATGCACCGGATCCCATCAGAACTCCGAAGTTAAGCGTGCTTGGGCGGGAGTAGTACTAGGATGGGTGACCCCCTGGGAAGTCCTCGTGTTGCACCCCTTTTTTCATCCTTGTTCTTTTTTCTTCATACTAGCTTTTTTTTTTCTCCCTCCACCACCTTTAGATACGTGTCGAGATTCCCTGTCCCTGTCCCCTTCTTTTACGGGGTTCATTTTTCGAGAAACCCGACGCGCTACTCCGGGCCCGCGTGGTTCAGGCCCTCCGTGACGCCCGAGATTCCGAATGTAATCCCGCTTCCCCTTTTAACCTAGTGCTGCGCATACCTTGACGGGTGCGATCATACCAGCACTAATGCACCGGATCCCATCAGAACTCCGAAGTTAAGCGTGCTTGGGCGAGAGTAGTACTAGGATGGGTGACCCCCTGGGAAGTCCTCGTGTTGCACCCCTTTTTTCATCCTTGTTCTTTTTTCTTCATACTAGCTTTTTTTTTCTCCCCCCACCACCTTTAGATACGTGTCGAGATTCCCTGGCCCTGTCCCCTTCTTTTACGGGGTTCATTTTTCGAGAAACCCGACCCGCTACTCCGGGCCCGCGTGGTTCAGGCCCTCCGTGACGCCCGAGATTCCGAATGTAATCCCGCTTCCCCTTTTAACCTAGTGTTGCGCATAACTTGACGGGTGCGATCATACCAGCACTAATGAACCGGATCCCATCAGAACTCCGAAGTTAAGCGTGCTTGGGCGAGAGTAGAACTAGGATGGGTGACCCCCTGGGAAGTCCTCGTGTTGCACCCCTTTTTTCGTCCTTGTTCTTTTTTCTTCATACTAGCTTTTTTTTTTCTCCCTCCACCACCTTTAGATACGTGTCGAGATTCCCTAGCCCTGTCCCCTTCTTTTAAGGGGTTCATTTTTCGAGAAACCCGACGCGCTACTCCGGGCCCGCGTGGTTCAGGCCCTCCGTGACGCCCGAGATTCCGAATGTAATCCCGTTTCCCCTTTTAACCTAGTGCTGCGCATAACTTGACGTGTGCGATCATACCAGCACTAATGCACCGGATCCCATCAGAACTCCGAAGTTAAGCGTGCTTGGGCGGTAGTAGTACTAGGATGGGTGACCCCCTGGGAAGTCCTCGTGTTGCACCCCTTTTTTCATCCTTGTTCTTTTTTCTTCATACTAGCTTTTTTTTTTCTCCCTCCACCACCTTTAGATACGTGTCGAGATTCCCTGTCCCTGTCCCCTTCTTTTACGGGGTTCATTTTTCGAGAAACCCGACGCGCTACTCCGGGCCCGCGTGGTTCAGGCCCTCCGTGACGCACGAGATTCCGAATGTAATCCCGCTTCCCCTTTTAACCTAGTGCTGCGCATACCTTGACGGGTGCGATCATACCAGCACTAATGCACCGGATCCCATCAGAACTCCGAAGTTAAGCGTGCTTGGGCGAGAGTAGTACT
Organism: Nemophila menziesii; assembly: GCA_029959085.1. Taxonomy (NCBI): domain Eukaryota; kingdom Viridiplantae; phylum Streptophyta; class Magnoliopsida; order Boraginales; family Hydrophyllaceae; genus Nemophila; species Nemophila menziesii. Next base: position 31,434,984 of record JARWIR010000009.1, read on the forward strand.
AGGATGGGTGACCCCCTGGGAAGTCCTCGTGTTGCACCCCTTTTTTCATCCTTGTTCTTTTTTCTTCATACTAGCTTTTTTTTTTCTACCCCCACCACCTTTAGATACGTGTCGAGATTCCCTGGCCCTGTCCCCTTCTTTTACGGGGTTCATTTTTCGAGAAACCCGACCCGCTACTCCGGGCCCGCGTGGTTCAGGCCCTCCGTGACGCCCGAGATTCCGAATATAATCCCGCTTCCCCTTTTAACCTAGTGTTGCGCATAACTTGACGGGTGCGATCATACCAGCACTAATGCACCGGATCCCATCAGAACTACGAAGTTAAGCGTGCTTGGGCGAGAGTAGAACTAGGATGGGTGACCCCCTGGGAAGTCGTCGTGTTGCACCCCTTTTTTCGTCCTTGTTCTTTTTTCTTCATACTAGTTTTTTTTTTCTCCCTCCACCACCTTTAGATACGTGTCGAGATTCCCTAGCCCTGTCCCCTTCTTTTAAGGGGTTCATTTTTCGAGAAACCCGACGCGCTACTCCGGGCCCGCGTGGTTCAGGCCCTCCGTGACGCCCGAGATTCCGAATGTAATCCCGTTTCCCCTTTTAACCTAGTGCTGCGCATAACTTGACGCGTGCGATCATACCAGCACTAATGCACCGGATCCCATCAGAACTCCGAAGTTAAGGGTGCTTGGGCGGGAGTAGTACTAGGATGGGTGACCCCCTGGGAAGTCCTCGTGTTGCACCCCTTTTTTCATCCTTGTTCTTTTTTCTTCATACTAGCTTTTTTTTTTCTCCCTCCACCACCTTTAGATACGTGTCGAGATTCCCTGGCCCTGTCCCCTTCTTTTACGGGGTTCATTTTTCGAGAAACCCGAACTGCTACTCCGGGCACGCGTGGTTCAGGCCCTCCGTGACGCCCGAGATTCCGAATGTAATCCCGCTTCCCCTTTTAACCTAGTGCTGCGCATAACTTGACGGGTTCGATCATACCAGCACTAATGCACCGGATCCCATCAGAACTCCGAAGTTAAGCGTGCTTGGGCGAGAGTAGTACTAGGATGGGTGACCCCCTGGGAAGTCCTCGTGTTGCACCCCTTTTTTCGTCCTTGTTCTTTTTTCTTCATACTAGCTTTTTTTTTTCTCCCTCCACCACCTTTAGATACGTGTCGAGATTCCCTGGCCCTGTCCCCTTCTTTTACGGGGTTCATTTTTCGAGAAACCCGACCCGCTACTCCGGGCCCGCGTGGTTCAGGACCTCCGTGACGCCCGAGATTCCGAATGTAATCCCGTTTCCCCTTTTAACCTAGTGCTGCGCATAACTTGACGGGTGCGATCATACCAGCACTAATGCACCGGATCCCATCAGAACTCCGAAGTTAAGCGTGCTTGGGCGGGAGTAGTACTAGGATGGGTGACCCCCTGGGAAGTCCTCGTGTTGCACCCCTTTTTTCATCCTTGTTCTTTTTTCTTCATACTAGCTTTTTTTTTTCTCCCCCCACCACCTTTAGATACGTGTCGAGATTCCTTGGCCCTGTCCCCTTCTTTTACGGGGTACATTTTTCGAGAAACCCGACGCGCTACTCCGGGCCCGCGTGGTTCAGGCCCTCCGTGACGCCCGAGATTCCGAATGTAATCCCGCTTCCCCTTTTAACCTAGTGTTGCGCATAACTTGACGGGTGCGATCATACCAGCACTAATGCACCGGATCCCATCAGAACTCCGAAGTTAAGCGTGCTTGGGCGAGAGTAGTACTAGGATGGGTGACCCCCTAGGAAGTCCTCGTGTTGCACCCCTTTTTTCATCCTTGTTCTTTTTTCTTCATACTAGCTTTTTTTTTTCTCCCTCCACCACCTTTAGATACGTGTCGAGATTCCCTGGCCCTGTCCCCTTCTTTTACGGGGTTCATTTTTCGAGAAACCCGACCCGCTACTCCGGGCCCGCGTGGTTCAGGCCCTCCGTGACGCCCGAGATTCCGAATGTAATCCCGCTTCCCCTTTTAACCTAGTGCTGCGCATAACTTGACGGGTGCGATCATACCATCACTAATGCACCGGATCCCATCAGAACTCCGAAGTTAAGCGTGCTTGGGCGAGAGTAGTACTAGGATGGGTGACCCCCTGGGAAGTCCTCGTGTTGCACCCCTTTTTTCGTCCTTGTTCTTTTTTCTTCATACTAGATTTTTTTTTCTCCCTCCACCACCTTTAGATACGTGTCGAGATTCCCTGGCCCTGTCCCCTTCTTTTAAGGGGTTCATTTTTCGAGAAACCCGACGCGCTACTCCTGGCCCGCGTGGTTCAGGCCCTCCGTGACGCCCGAGATTCCGAATGTAATCCCGTTTCCCCTTTTAACCTAGTGCTGCGCATAACTTGACGGGTGCGATCATACCAGCACTAATTCACCGGATCCCATCAGAACTCCGAAGTTAAGCGTGCTTGGGCGGGAGTAGTACTAGGATGGGTGACCCCCTGGGAAGTCCTCGTGTTGCACCCCTTTTTTCATCCTTGTTCTTTTTTCTTCATACTAGCTTTTTTTTTTCTCCCTCCACCACCTTTAGATACGTGTCGAGATTCCCTGGCCCTGTCCCCTTCTTTTACGGGGTTCATTTTTCGAGAAATCCGACCCGCTACTCCGGGCCCGCGTGGTTCAGGCCCTCCGTGACGCCCGAGATTCCGAATGTAATCCCGCTTCCCCTTTTAACCTAGTGCTGCGCATAACTTGACGGGTGCGATCATACCAGCATTAATGCACCAGATCCCATCAGAACTCCGAAGTTAAGCGTGCTTGGGCGAGAGTAGTACTAGGATGGGTGACCCCCTGGGAAGTCCTCGTGTTGCACCCCTTTTTTCGTCCTTGTTCTTTTTTCTTCATACTACCTTTTTTTTCTCCCTCCACCACCTTTAGATACGTGTCGAGATTCCCTGGCCCTGTCCCCTTCTTTTACGGGGTTCATTTTTCGAGAAACCCGACCCGCTACTCCAGGCCCGCGTGGTTCAGGCCCTCCGTGACGCCCGAGATTCCGAATGTAATCCCGCTTCCCCTTTTAACCTAGTGCTGCGCATAACTTGACGGGTGTGATCATACCAGCACTAATGCACCGGATCCCATCAGAACTCCGAAGTTAAGCGTGCTTGGGCGGGAGTAGTACTAGGATGGGTGACCCCCTGGGAAGTCCTCGTGTTGCACCCATTTTTTCATCCTTGTTCTTTTTTCTTCATACTAGCTTTTTTTTTTCTCCCTCCACCACCTTTAGATACGTGTCGAGATTCCCTGGCCCTGTCCCCTTCTTTTAAGGGGTTCATTTTTCGAGAAACCCGACCCGCTACTCCGGGCCCGCGTGGTTCAGGCCCTCCGTGACGCCCGAGATTCCGAATGTAATCCCGCTTCCCCTTTTAACCTAGTGCTGCGCATAACTTGACGGGTGCGATCATACCAGCACTAATGCATCGGATCCCATCAGAACTCCGAAGTTAAGCGTGCTTGGGCGAGAGTAGTACTAGGATGGGTGACCCCCTGGGAAGTCCTCGTGTTGCACCCCTTTTTTCATCCTTATTCTTTTTTCTTCATACTAGCTTTTTTTTTTCTCCCCCCACCACCTTTAGATACGTGTCGAGATTCCCTGGCCCTGTCCCCTTCTTTTACGGGGTTCATTTTTCGAGAAACCCGACCTGCTACTCCGGGCCCGCGTGGTTCAGGCCCTCCGTGACGCCCGAGATTCCGAATGTAATCCCGCTTCCCCTTTTAAACTAGTGCTGCGCAAAACTTGACGGGTGCGATCATACCAGCACTAATGCACCGGATCCCATCAGAACTCCGAAGTTAAGCGTGCTTGGGCGAGAGTAGCACTAGGATGGGTGACCCCCTGGGAAGTCCTCGTGTTGCACCCCTTTTTTCATCCTTGTTCTTTTTCCTTCATACTAGCTTTTTTTTTTCTCCCTCCACCACCTTTAGATACGTGTCGAGATTCCCTGGCCCTGTCCCCTTCTTTTACGGGGTTCATTTTTCGAGAAACCCGACCCGCTACTCCGGGCCCGCGTGGTTCAGGCCCTCCGTGACGCCCGAGATTCCGAATGTAATCCCGCTTCCCCTTTTAACCTAGTGCTGCGCATAACTTGACGGGTGCGATCATACCAGCATTAATGCACCAGATCCCATCAGAACTCCGAAGTTAAGCGTGCTTGGGCGAGAGTAGTACTAGGATGGGTGACCCCCTGGGAAGTCCTCGTGTTGCACCCCTTTTTTCGTCCTTGTTCTTTTTTCTTCATACTACCTTTTTTTTCTCCCTCCACCACCTTTAGATACGTGTCGAGATTCCCTGGCCCTGTCCCCTTCTTTTACGGGGTTCATTTTTCGAGAAACCCGACCCGCTACTCCGGGCCCGCGTGGTTCAGGCCCTCCGTGACGCCCGAGATTCCGAATGTAATCCCGCTTCCCCTTTTAACCTAGTGTTGCGCATAACTTGACGGGTGTGATCATACCAGCACTAATGCACCGGATCCCATCAGAACTCCGAAGTTAAGCGTGCTTGGGCGGGAGTAGTACTAGGATGGGTGACCCCCTGGGAAGTCCTCGTGTTGCACCCATTTTTTCATCCTTGTTCTTTTTTCTTCATACTAGTTTTTTTTTTCTCCCTCCACCACCTTTAGATACGTGTCGAGATTCCCTGGCCCTGTCCCCTTCTTTTAAGGGGTTCATTTTTCGAGAAACCCGACCCGCTACTCCGGGCCCGCGTGGTTCAGGCCCTCCGTGACGCCCGAGATTCCGAATGTAATCCCGCTTCCCCTTTTAACCTAGTGCTGCGCATAACTTGACGGGTGCGATCATACCAGCACTAATGCATCGGATCCCATCAGAACTCCGAAGTTAAGCGTGCTTGGGCGAGAGTAGTACTAGGATGGGTGACCCCCCTGGGAAGTCCTCGTGTTGCACCCCTTTTTTCATCCTTATTCTTTTTTCTTCATACTAGCTTTTTTTTTTCTCCCCCCACCACCTTTAGATACGTGTCGAGATTCCCTGGCCCTGTCCCCTTCTTTTACGGGGTTCATTTTTCGAGAAACACGACCTGCTACTCCGGGCCCGCGTGGTTCAGGCCCTCCGTGACGCCCGAGATTCCGAATGTAATCCCGCTTCCCCTTTTAAACTAGTGCTGCGCATAACTTGACGGGTGCGATCATACCAGCACTAATGCACCGGATCCCATCAGAACTCCGAAGTTAAGCGTGCTTGGGCGAGAGTAGCAATAGGATGGGTGACCCCCTGGGAAGTCCTCGTGTTGCACCCCTTTTTTCATCCTTGTTCTTTTTCCTTCATACTAGCTTTTTTTTTTCTCCCTCCACCACCTTTAGATACGTGTCGAGATTCCCTGGCCCTGTCCCCTTCTTTTACGGGGTTCATTTTTCGAGAAACCCGAACTGCTACTCCGGGCACGCGTGGTTCAGGCCCTCCGTGACGCCCGAGATTCCGAATGTAATCCCGCTTCCCCTTTTAACCTAGTGTTGCGCATAACTTGACGGGTTCGATCATACCAGCACTAATGCACCGGATCCCATCAGAACTCCGAAGTTAAGCGTGCTTGGGCGAGAGTAGTACTAGGATGGGTGACCCCCTGGGAAGTCCTCGTGTTGCACCCCTTTTTTCGTCCTTGTTCTTTTTTCTTCATACTAGCTTTTTTTTTTCTCCCTCCACCACCTTTAGATACGTGTCGAGATTCCCTGGCCCTGTCCCCTTCTTTTACGGGGTTCATTTTTCGAGAAACCCGACCCGCTACTCCGGGCCCGCGTGGTTCAGGCCCTCCGTGACGCCCGAGATTCCGAATGTAATCCCGCTTCCCCTTTTAACCTAGTGCTGCGCATAACTTGACGGGTGCGATCATACCAGCATTAATGCACCAGATCCCATCAGAACTCCGAAGTTAAGCGTGCTTGGGCGAGAGTAGTACTAGGATGGGTGACCCCCTGGGAAGTCCTCGTGTTGCTCCCCTTTTTTCGTCCTTGTTCTTTTTTCTTCATACTACCTTTTTTTTTCTCCCTCCACCACCTTTAGATACGTGTCGAGATTCCCTGGCACTGTCCCCTTCTTTTACGGGGTTCATTTTTCGAGAAACCCGACCCGCTACTCCGGGCCCGCGTGGTTCAGGCCCTCCGTGACGCCCGAGATTCCGAATGTAATCCCGCTTCCCCTTTTAACCTAGTGTTGCGCATAACTTGACGGGTGCGATCATACCAGCACTAATGCACCGGATCCCATCAGAACTCCGAAGTTAAGCGTGCTTGGGCGAGAGTAGTACTAGGATGGGTGACCCCCTGGGAAGTCCTCGTGTTGCACCCATTTTTTCATCCTTGTTCTTTTTTCTTCATACTAGCTTTTTTTTTCTCCCTCCACCACCTTTAGATACGTGTCGAGATTCCCTGGCCCTGTCCCCTTCTTTTAAGGGGTTCATTTTTCGAGAAACCCGACCCGCTACTCCGGGCCCGCGTGGTTCAGGCCCTCCGTGACGCCCGAGATTCCGAATGTAATCCCGCTTCCCCTTTTAACCTAGTGCTGCGCATAACTTGACGGGTGCGATCATACCAGCACTAATGCATCGGATCCCATCAGAACTCCGAAGTTAAGCGTGCTTGGGCGAGACGGGTGACCCCCTGGGAAGTCCTCGTGTTGCACCCCTTTTTTCATCCTTATTCTTTTTTCTTCATACTAGCTTTTTTTTTCTCCCCCCACCACCTTTAGATACGTGTCGAGATTCCCTGGCCCTGTCCCCTTCTTTTACGGGGTTCATTTTTCGAGAAACCCGACCTGCTACTCCGGGCCCGCGTGGTTCAGGCCCTCCGTGACGCCCGAGATTCCGAATGTAATCCCGCTTCCCCTTTTAAACTAGTGCTGCGCATAACTTGACGGGTGCGATCATACCAGCACTAATGCACCGGATCCCATCAGAACTCCGAAGTTAAGCGTGCTTGGGCGAGAGTAGCACTAGGACTGGGAAGTCCTCGTGTTGCACCCCTTTTTTCATCCTTGTTCTTTTTCCTTCATACTAGCTTTTTTTTTCTCCCTCCACCACCTTTAGATACGTGTCGAGATTCCCTGGCCCTGTCCCCTTCTTTTACGGGGTTCATTTTTCGAGAAACCCGACCCGCTACTCCGGGCCCGCGTGGTTCAGGCCCTCCGTGACTCCCGAGATTCCGAATGTAATCCCGCTTCCCCTTTTAACCTAGTGCTGCGCATAACTTGAGGGGTGCGATCATACCAGCACTAATGCACCGGATCCCATCAGAACTCCGAAGTTAAGCGTGCTTGGGCGAGAGTAGTACTAGGATGGGTGACCCCCTGGGAAGTCCTCGTGTTGCACCCCTTTTTTCATCCTTGTTCTTTTTTCTTCATACTAGCTTTTTTTTTTCTCCCCCCACCACCTTTAGATACGTGTCGAGATTCCCTGGCCCTGTCCCCTTCTTTTACGGGGTTCATTTTTCGAGAAACCCGACCCGCTACTCCGGACCCGCGTGGTTCAGGTCCTCCGTGACGCCCGAGATTCCGAATGTAATCCCGCTTCCCCTTTTAACCTAGTGCTGCGCATAACTTGACGGGTGCGATCATACCAGCACTAATGCACCGGATCCCATCAGAACTCCGAAGTTAAGCGTGCTTGGGCGAGAGTAGTACTAGGATGGGTGACCCCCTGGGAAGTCCTCGTGTTGCACCCATTTTTTCATCCTTGTTCTTTTTTCTTCATACTAGCTTTTTTTTTCTCCCTCCACCACCTTTAGATACGTGTCGAGATTCCCTGGCCCTGTCCCCTTCTTTTAAGGGGTTCATTTTTCGAGAAACCCGACCCGCTACTCCGGGCCCGCGTGGTTCAGGCCCTCCGTGACGCCCGAGATTCCGAATGTAATCCCGCTTCCCCTTTTAACCTAGTGCTGCGCATAACTTGACGGGTGCGATCATACCAGCACTAATGCATCGGATCCCATCAGAACTCCGAAGTTAAGCGTGCTTGGGCGAGATGGGTGACCCCCTGGGAAGTCCTCGTGTTGCACCCCTTTTTTCATCCTTATTCTTTTTTCTTCATACTAGCTTTTTTTTTCTCCCCCCACCACCTTTAGATACGTGTCGAGATTCCCTGGCCCTGTCCCCTTCTTTTACGGGGTTCATTTTTCGAGAAACCCGACCTGCTACTCCGGGCCCGCGTGGTTCAGGCCCTCCGTGACGCCCGAGATTCCGAATGTAATCCCGCTTCCCCTTTTAAACTAGTGCTGCGCATAACTTGACGGGTGCGATCATACCAGCACTAATGCACCGGATCCCATCAGAACTCCGAAGTTAAGCGTGCTTGGGCGAGAGTAGCACTAGGACTGGGAAGTCCTCGTGTTGCACCCCTTTTTTCATCCTTGTTCTTTTTCCTTCATACTAGCTTTTTTTTTCTCCCTCCACCACCTTTAGATACGTGTCGAGATTCCCTGGCCCTGTCCCCTTCTTTTACGGGGTTCATTTTTCGAGAAACCCGACCCGCTACTCCGGGCCCGCGTGGTTCAGGCCCTCCGTGACTCCCGAGATTCCGAATGTAATCCCGCTTCCCCTTTTAACCTAGTGCTGCGCATAACTTGAGGGGTGCGATCATACCAGCACTAATGCACCGGATCCCATCAGAACTCCGAAGTTAAGCGTGCTTGGGCGAGAGTAGTACTAGGATGGGTGACCCCCTGGGAAGTCCTCGTGTTGCACCCCTTTTTTCATCCTTGTTCTTTTTTCTTCATACTAGCTTTTTTTTTTCTCCCCCCACCACCTTTAGATACGTGTCGAGATTCCCTGGCCCTGTCCCCTTCTTTTACGGGGTTCATTTTTCGAGAAACCCGACCCGCTACTCCGGACCCGCGTGGTTCAGGTCCTCCGTGACGCCCGAGATTCCGAATGTAATCCCGCTTCCCCTTTTAACCTAGTGCTGCGCATAACTTGACGGGTGCGATCATACCAGCACTAATGCACCGGATCCCATCAGAACTCCGAAGTTAAGCGTGCTTGGGCGAGAGTAGTACTAGGATGGGTGACCCCCTGGGAAGTCCTCGTGTTGCACCCCTTTTTTCGTCCTTGTTCTTTTTTCTTCATACTAGCTTTTTTTTCTCCCTCCACCACCTTTAGATACGTGTCGAGATTCCCTGGCCCTGTCCCCTTCTTTTACGGGGTTCATTTTTCGAGAAACCCGACCCGCTACTCCGGGCCCGCGTGGTTCAGGCCCTCCGTGACGCCCGAGATTCCGAATGTAATCCCGCTTCCCCTTTTAACCTAGTGCTGCGCATAACTTGACGGGTGTGATCATACCAGCACTAATGCACCGGATCCCATCAGAACTCCGAAGTTAAGCGTGCTTGGGCGGTAGTAGTACTAGGATGGGTGACCCCCTGGGAAGTCCTCGTGTTGCACCCATTTTTTCATCCTTGTTCTTTTTTCTTCATACTAGCTTTTTTTTTCTCCCTCCACCACCTTTAGATACGTGTCGAGATTCCCTGGCCCTGTCCCCTTCTTTTAAGGGGTTCATTTTTCGAGAAACCCGACCCGCTACTCCGGGCCCGCGTGGTTCAGGCCCTCCGTGACGCCCGAGATTCCGAATGTAATCCCGCTTCCCCTTTTAACCTAGTGCTGCGCATAACTTGACGGGTGCGATCATACCAGCACTAATGCATCGGATCCCATCAGAACTCCGAAGTTAAGCGTGCTTGGGCGAGAGTAGTACTAGGATGGGTGACCCCCTGGGAAGTCCTCGTGTTGCACCCCTTTTTTCGTCCTTGTTCTTTTTTCTTCATACTAGCTTTTTTTTTTCTCCCTCCACCACCTTTAGATACGTGTCGAGATTCCCTGGTCCTGTCCCCTTCTTTTACGGGGTTCATTTTTCGAGAAACCCGACCCGCTACTCCGGGCCCGCGTGGTTCAGGCCCTCCGTGACGCCCGAGATTCCGAATGTAATCCCGCTTCCCCTTTTAACCTAGTGCTGCGCATAACTTGACGGGTGCGATCATACCAGCACTAATGCACCGGATCCCATCAGAACTCCGAAGTTAAGCGTGCTTGGGCGAGAGTAGTACTAGGATGGGTGACCCCCTGGGAAGTCCTCGTGTTGCACCCCTTTTTTCATCCTTGTTCTTTTTTCTTCATACTAGCTTTTTTTTTTCTCCCTCCACCACCTTTAGATACGTGTCGAGACTTCTTGGCCCTGTGCCCTTCTTTTACGGGGTTCATTTTTCGAGAAACCCGACCCGCTACTCCGGGCCCGCGTGGTTCAGGCCCTCCGTGACGCCCGAGATTCCGAATGTAATCCCGCTTCCCCTTTTAACCTAGTGCTGCGCATAACTTGACGGGTGCGATCATACCAGCACTAATGCACCGGATCCCATCAGAACTCCGAAGTTAAGCGTGCTTGGGCGAGAGTAGTACTAGGATGGGTGACCCCCTGGGAAGTCCTCGTGTTGCACCCCTTTTTTCGTCCTTGTTCTTTTTTCTTCATACTACCTTTTTTTTCTCCCTCCACCACCTTTAGATACGTGTCGAGATTCCCTGGCCCTGTCCCCTTCTTTTACGGGGTTCATTTTTCGAGAAACCCGACCCGCTACTCCGGGCCCGCGTGGTTCAGGCCCTCCGTGACGCCCGAGATTCCGAATGTAATCCCGCTTCCCCTTTTAACCTAGTGCTGCGCATAACTTGACGGGTGTGATCATACCAGCACTAATGCACCGGATCCCATCAGAACTCCGAAGTTAAGCGTGCTTGGGCGGGAGTAGTACTAGGATGGGTGACCCCCTGGGAAGTCCTCGTGTTGCACCCATTTTTTCGTCCTTGTTCTTTTTTCTTCATACTAGCTTTTTTTTTCTCCCTCCACCACCTTTAGATACGTGTCGAGATTCCCTGGCCCTGTCCCCTTCTTTTAAGGGGTTCATTTTTCGAGAAACCCGACCCGCTACTCCGGGCCCGCGTGGTTCAGGCCCTCCGTGACGCCCGAGATTCCGAATGTAATCCCGCTTCCCCTTTTAACCTAGTGCTGCGCATAACTTGACGGGTGCGATCATACCAGCACTAATGCATCGGATCCCATCAGAACTCCGAAGTTAAGCGTGCTTGGGCGAGAGTAGTACTAGGATGGGTGACCCCCTGGGAAGTCCTCGTGTTGCACCCCATTTTTCATCCTTATTCTTTTTTCTTCATACTAGCTTTTTTTTTTCTCCCCCCACCACCTTTAGATACGTGTCGAGATTCCCTGGCCCTGTCCCCTTCTTTTACGGGGTTCATTTTTCGAGAAACACGACCTGCTACTCCGGGCCCGCGTGGTTCAGGCCCTCCGTGACGCCCGAGATTCCGAATGTAATCCCGCTTCCCCTTTTAAAATAGTGCTGCGCATAACTTGACGGGTGCGATCATACCAGCACTAATGCACCGGATCCCATCAGAACTCCGAAGTTAAGCGTGCTTGGGCGAGAGTAGCACTAGGATGGGTGACCCCCTGGGAAGTCCTCGTGTTGCACCCCTTTTTTCATCCTTGTTCTTTTTCCTTCATACTAGCTTTTTTTTTTCTCCCTCCACCACCTTTAGATACGTGTCGAGATTCCCTGGCCCTGTCCCCTTCTTTTACGGGGTTCATTTTTCGAGAAACCCGAACTGCTACTCCGGGCACGCGTGGTTCAGGCCCTCCGTGACGCCCGAGATTCCGAATGTAATCCCGCTTCCCCTTTTAACCTAGTGTTGCGCATAACTTGACGGGTTCGATCATACCAGCACTAATGCACCGGATCCCATCAGAACTCCGAAGTTAAGCGTGCTTGGGCGAGAGTAGTACTAGGATGGGTGACCCCCTGGGAAGTCCTCGTGTTGCACCCCTTTTTTCGTCCTTGTTCTTTTTTCTTCATACTAGCTTTTTTTTTTCTCCCTCCACCACCTTTAGATACGTGTCGAGATTCCCTGGCCCTGTCCCCTTCTTTTACGGGGTTCATTTTTCGAGAAACCCGAACTGCTACTCCGGGCACGCGTGGTTCAGGCCCTCCGTGACGCCCGAGATTCCGAATGTAATCCCGCTTCCCCTTTTAACCTAGTGTTGCGCATAACTTGACGGGTTCGATCATACCAGCACTAATGCACCGGATCCCATCAGAACTCCGAAGTTAAGCGTGCTTGGGCGAGAGTAGTACTAGGATGGGTGACCCCCTGGGAAGTCCTCGTGTTGCACCCCTTTTTTCGTCCTTGTTCTTTTTTCTTCATACTAGCTTTTTTTTTTCTCCCTCCACCACCTTTAGATACGTGTCGAGATTCCCTGGCCCTGTCCCCTTCTTTTACGGGGTTCATTTTTCGAGAAACCCGACCCGCTACTCCGGGCCCGCGTGGTTCAGGACCTCCGTGACGCCCGAGATTCCGAATGTAATCCCGTTTCCCCTTTTAACCTAGTGCTGCGCATAACTTGACGGGTGCGATCATACCAGCACTAATGCACCGGATCCCATCAGAACTCCGAAGTTAAGCGTGCTTGGGCGGGAGTAGTACTAGGATGGGTGACCCCCTGGGAAGTCCTCGTGTTGCACCCCTTTTTTCATCCTTGTTCTTTTTTCTTCATACTAGCTTTTTTTTTTCTCCCCCCACCACCTTTAGATACGTGTCGAGATTCCTTGGCCCTGTCCCCTTCTTTTACGGGGTACATTTTTCGAGAAACCCGACGCGCTACTCCGGGCCCGCGTTGTTCAGGCCCTCCGTGACGCCCGAGATTCCGAATGTAATCCCGCTTCCCCTTTTAACCTAGTGTTGCGCATAACTTGACGGGTGCGATCATACCAGCACTAATGCACCGGATCCCATCAGAACTCCGAAGTTAAGCGTGCTTGGGCGGGAGTAGTACTAGGATGGGTGACCCCCTGGGAAGTCCTCGTGTTGCACCCCTTTTTTCATCCTTGTTCTTTTTTCTTCATACTAGCTTTTTTTTTTCTCCCTCCACCACCTTTAGATACGTGTCGAGATTCCCTGGCCCTGTCCCCTTCTTTTACGGGGTTCATTTTTCGAGAAACCCGACCCGCTACTCCGGGCCCGCGTGGTTCAGGCCCTCCGTGACGCCCGAGATTCCGAATGTAATCCCGCTTCCCCTTTTAACCTAGTGCTGCGCATAACTTGACGGGTGCGATCATACCAGCATTAATGCACCAGATCCCATTAGAACTCCGAAGTTAAGCGTGCTTGGGCGAGAGTAGTACTAGGATGGGTGACCCCCTGGGAAGTCCTCGTGTTGCACCCCTTTTTTCGTCCTTGTTCTTTTTTCTTCATACTACCTTTTTTTTTCTCCCTCCACCACCTTTAGATACGTGTCGAGATTCCCTGGCCCTGTCCCCTTCTTTTACGGGGTTCATTTTTCGAGAAACCCGACCCGCTACTCCGGGCCCGCGTGGTTCAGGCCCTCCGTGACGCCCGAGATTCCGAATGTAATCCCGCTTCCCCTTTTAACCTAGTGCTGCGCATAACTTGACGGGTGTGATCATACCAGCACTAATGCACCGGATCCCATCAGAACTCCGAAGTTAAGCGTGCTTGGGCGGGAGTAGTACTAGGATGGGTGACCCCCTGGGAAGTCCTCGTGTTGCACCCCTTTTTTCGTCCTTGTTCTTTTTTCTTCATACTAGCTTTTTTTTTTCTCCCCCCACCACCTTTAGATACGTGTCGAGATTCCCTGGCCCTGTCCCCTTCTTTTACGGGGTTCATTTTTCGAGAAACCCGACCTGCTACTCCGGGCCCGCGTGGTTCAGGCCCTCCGTGACGCCCGAGATTCCGAATGTAATCCCGCTTCCCCTTTTAAACTAGTGCTGCGCATAACTTGACGGGTGCGATCATACCAGCACTAATGCACCGGATCCCATCAGAACTCCGAAGTTAAGCGTGCTTGGGCGAGAGTAGCACTAGGATGGGTGACCCCCTGGGAAGTCCTCGTGTTGCACCCCTTTTTTCATCCTTGTTCTTTTTCCTTCATACTAGCTTTTTTTTTTCTCCCTCCACCACCTTTAGATACGTGTCGAGATTCCCTGGCCCTGTCCCCTTCTTTTACGGGGTTCATTTTTCGAGAAACCCGACCCGCTACTCCGGGCCCGCGTGGTTCAGGCCCTCCGTGACGCCCGAGATTCCGAATGTAATCCCGCTTCCCCTTTTAACCTAGTGCTGCGCATAACTCGACGGGTGCGATCATACCAGCATTAATGCACCAGATCCCATCAGAACTCCGAAGTTAAGCGTGCTTGGGCGAGAGTAGTACTAGGATGGGTGACCCCCTGGGAAGTCCTCGTGTTGCACCCCTTTTTTCATCCTTGTTCTTTTTTCTTCATACTAACTTTTTTTTTTCTCCCTCCACCACCTTTAGATACGTGTCGAGATTCCCTGGCCCTGTCCCCTTCTTTTAAGGGGTTCATTTTTCGAGAAACCCGACGCGCTACTCCGGGCCCGCGTGGTTCAGGCCCTCCGTGACGCCCGAGATTCCGAATGTAATCCCGTTTCCCCTTTTAACCTAGTGCTGCGCATAACTTGACGGGTGCGATCATACCAGCACTAATGCACCGGATCCCATCAGAACTCCGAAGTTAAGCGTGCTTGGGCGGGAGTAGTACTAGGATGGGTGACCCCCTGGGAAGTCCTCGTGTTGCACCCCTTTTTTCATCCTTGTTCTTTTTTCTTCATACTAGCTTTTTTTTTCTCCCTCCACCACCTTTAGATACGTGTCGAGATTCCCTGGCCCTGTCCCCTTCTTTTACGGGGTTCATTTTTCGAGAAACCCGACCCGCTACTCCGGGCCCGCGTGGTTCAGGACCTCCGTTACGCCCGAGATTCCGAATGTAATCCCGTTTCCCCTTTTAACCTAGTGCTGCGCATAACTTGACGGGTGCGATCATACCAGCACTAATGCACCGGATCCCATCAGAACTCCGAAGTTAAGCGTGCTTGGGCGGGAGAAGTACTAGGATGGGTGACCCCCTGGGAAGTCCTCGTGTTGCACCCCATTTTTCATCCTTGTTCTTTTTTCTTCATACTAACTTTTTTTTTCTCCCCCACCACCTTTAGATACGTGTCGAGATTCCCTGGCCCTGTCCCCTTCTTTTACGGGGTTCATTTTTCGAGAAACCCGACCTGCTACTCCGGGCCCGCGTGGTTCAGGCCCTCCGTGACGCCCGAGATTCCGAATGTAATCCCGCTTCCCCTTTTAAACTAGTGCTGCGCATAACTTGACGGGTGCGATCATACCAGCACTA
The DNA here is from genome assembly GCA_029959085.1 of Nemophila menziesii. Taxonomy (NCBI): domain Eukaryota; kingdom Viridiplantae; phylum Streptophyta; class Magnoliopsida; order Boraginales; family Hydrophyllaceae; genus Nemophila; species Nemophila menziesii. The sequence goes on from JARWIR010000009.1 coordinate 31,450,214, forward strand.
ATGCACCGGATCCCATCAGAACTCCGAAGTTAAGCGTGCTTGGGCGAGAGTAGCACTAGGATGGGTGACCCCCTGGGAAGTCCTCGTGTTGCACCCCTTTTTTCATCCTTGTTCTTTTTCCTTCATACTAGCTTTTTTTTTTCTCCCTCCACCACCTTTAGATACGTGTCGAGATTCCCTGGCCCTGTCCCCTTCTTTTACGGGGTTCATTTTTCGAGAAACCCGAACTGCTACTCCGGGCACGCGTGGTTCAGGCCCTCCGTGACGCCCGAGATTCCGAATGTAATCCCGCTTCCCCTTTTAACCTAGTGTTGCGCATAACTTGACGGGTTCGATCATACCAGCACTAATGCACCGGATCCCATCAGAACTCCGAAGTTAAGCGTGCTTGGGCGAGAGTAGTACTAGGATGGGTGACCCCCTGGGAAGTCCTCGTGTTGCACCCCTTTTTTCGTCCTTGTTCTTTTTTCTTCATACTAGCTTTTTTTTTCTCCCTCCACCACCTTTAGATACGTGTCGAGATTCCCTGGCCCTGTCCCCTTCTTTTACGGGGTTCATTTTTCGAGAAACCCGAACTGCTACTCCGGGCACGCGTGGTTCAGGCCCTCCGTGACGCCCGAGATTCCGAATGTAATCCCGCTTCCCCTTTTAACCTAGTGTTGCGCATAACTTGACGGGTTCGATCATACCAGCACTAATGCACCGGATCCCATCAGAACTCCGAAGTTAAGCGTGCTTGGGCGAGAGTAGTACTAGGATGGGTGACCCCCTGGGAAGTCCTCGTGTTGCACCCCTTTTTTCGTCCTTGTTCTTTTTTCTTCATACTAGCTTTTTTTTTTCTCCCTCCACCACCTTTAGATACGTGTCGAGATTCCCTGGCCCTGTCCCCTTCTTTTACGGGGTTCATTTTTCGAGAAACCCGAACTGCTACTCCGGGCACGCGTGGTTCAGGCCCTCCGTGACGCCCGAGATTCCGAATGTAATCCCGCTTCCCCTTTTAACCTAGTGTTGCGCATAACTTGACGGGTTCGATCATACCAGCACTAATGCACCGGATCCCATCAGAACTCCGAAGTTAAGCGTGCTTGGGCGAGAGTAGTACTAGGATGGGTGACCCCCTGGGAAGTCCTCGTGTTGCACCCCTTTTTTCGTCCTTGTTCTTTTTTCTTCATACTAGCTTTTTTTTTTCTCCCTCCACCACCTTTAGATACGTGTCGAGATTCCCTGGCCCTGTCCCCTTCTTTTACGGGGTTCATTTTTCGAGAAACCCGACCCGCTACTCCGGGCCCGCGTGGTTCAGGACCTCCGTGACGCCCGAGATTCCGAATGTAATCCCGTTTCCCCTTTTAACCTAGTGCTGCGCATAACTTGACGGGTGCGATCATACCAGCACTAATGCACCGGATCCCATCAGAACTCCGAAGTTAAGCGTGCTTGGGCGGGAGTAGTACTAGGATGGGTGACCCCCTGGGAAGTCCTCGTGTTGCACCCCTTTTTTCATCCTTGTTCTTTTTTCTTCATACTAGCTTTTTTTTTTCTCCCCCCACCACCTTTAGATACGGGTCGAGATTCCTTGGCCCTGTCCCCTTCTTTTACGGGGTACATTTTTCGAGAAACCCGACGCGCTACTCCGGGCCCGCGTGGTTCAGGCCCTCCGTGACGCCCGAGATTCCGAATGTAATCCCGCTTCCCCTTTTAACCTAGTGTTGCGCATAACTTGACGGGTGCGATCATACCAGCACTAATGCACCGGATCCCATCAGAACTCCGAAGTTAAGCGTGCTTGGGCGAGAGTAGTACTAGGATGGGTGACCCCCTGGGAAGTCCTCGTGTTGCACCCCTTTTTTCATCCTTGTTCTTTTTTCTTCATACTAGCTTTTTTTTTCTCCCTCCACCACCTTTAGATACGTGTCGAGATTCCCTGGCCCTGTCCCCTTCTTTTACGGGGTTCATTTTTCGAGAAACCCGACCCGCTACTCCGGGCCCGCGTGGTTCAGGCCCTCCGTGACGCCCGAGATTCCGAATGTAATCCCGCTTCCCCTTTTAACCTAGTGCTGCGCATAACTTGACGGGTGCGATCATACCAGCACTAATGCACCGGATCCCATCAGAACTCCGAAGTTAAGCGTGCTTGGGCGAGAGTAGTACTAGGATGGGTGACCCCCTGGGAAGTCCTCGTGTTGCACCCCTTTTTTCGTCCTTGTTCTTTTTTCTTCATACTAGATTTTTTTTTTCTCCCTCCACCACCTTTAGATACGTGTCGAGATTCCCTGGCCCTGTCCCCTTCTTTTAAGGGGTTCATTTTTCGAGAAACCCGACGCGCTACTCCGGGCCCGCGTGGTTCAGGCCCTCCGTGACGCCCGAGATTCCGAATGTAATCCCGTTTCCCCTTTTAACCTAGTGCTGCGCATAACTTGACGGGTGCGATCATACCAGCACTAATGCACCGGATCCCATCAGAACTCCGAAGTTAAGCGTGCTTGGGCGAGAGTAGTACTAGGATGCGTGACCCCCTGGGAAGTCCTCGTGTTGCACCCCTTTTTTCATCCTTGTTCTTTTTTCTTCATACTAGCTTTTTTTTTTCTCTCTCCACCACCTTTAGATACGTGTCGAGATTCCCTGGCCCTGTCCCCTTCTTTTACGGGGTTCATTTTTCGAGAAACCCGACCCGCTAATCCGGGCCCGCGTGGTTCAGGCCCTCCGTGACGCCCGAGATTCCGAATGTAATCCCGCTTCCCCTTTTAACCTAGTGCTGCGCATAAATTGACGGGTGCGATCATACCAGCACTAATGCACCGGATCCCATCAGAACTCCGAAGTTAAGCGTGCTTGGGCGAGAGTAGTACTAGGATGGGTGACCCCCTGGGAAGTCCTCGTGTTGCACCCCTTTTTTCAATCTTGTTCTTTTTTCTTCATACTAGCTTTTTTTTTCTCCCTCCACCACCTTTAGATACGTGTCGAGATTCCCTGGCCCTGTCCCCTTCTTTTAAGGGGTTCATTTTTCGAGAAACCCGACCCGCTACTCCGGGCCCGCGGGTTCAGGCCCTCCGTGACGCCCGAGATTCAGAATGTAATCCCGCTTCCCCTTTTAACCTAGTGCTGCGCATAAATTGACGGGTGCGATCATACCAGCACTAATGCACCAGATCCCATCAGAACTCCGAAGTTAAGCGTGCTTGGGCGAGAGTAGTACTAGGATGGGTGACCCCCTGGGAAGTCCTCGTGTTGCACCCCTTTTTTCATCCTTGTTCTTTTTTCTTCATACTAGCTTTTTTTTTCTCCCTCCACCACCTTTAGATACGTGTCGAGATTCCCTGGCCCTGTCCCCTTCTTTTACGGGGTTCATTTTTCGAGAAACCCGACCCGCTACTCCGGGCCCGCGTGGTTCAGGCCCTCCGTGACGCCCGAGATTCCGAATGTAATCCCGCTTCCCCTTTTAACCTAGTGCTGCGCATAAATTGACGGGTGCGATCATACCAGCACTAATGCATCGGATCCCATCAGAACTCCGAAGTTAAGCGTGCTTGGGCGAGAGTAGTACTAGGATGGGTGACCCCCTGGGAAGTCCTCGTGTTGCACCCCTTTTTTCATCCTTATTCTTTTTTCTTCATACTAGCTTTTTTTTTTCTCCCCCCACCACCTTTAGATACGTGTCGAGATTCCCTGGCCCTGTCCCCTTCTTTTACGGGGTTCATTTTTCGAGAAACCCGACCTGCTACTCCGGGCCCGCGTGGTTCAGGCCCTCCGTGACGCCCGAGATTCCGAATGTAATCCCGCTTCCCCTTTTAAACTAGTGCTGCGCATAACTTGACGGGTGCGATCATACCAGCACTAATGCACCGGATCCCATCAGAACTCCGAAGTTAAGCGTGCTTGGGCGAGAGTAGCACTAGGACTGGGAAGTCCTCGTGTTGCACCCCTTTTTTCATCCTTGTTCTTTTTCCTTCATACTAGCTTTTTTTTTCTCCCTCCACCACCTTTAGATACGTGTCGAGATTCCCTGGCCCTGTCCCCTTCTTTTACGGGGTTCATTTTTCGAGAAACCCGACCCGCTACTCCGGGCCCGCGTGGTTCAGGCCCTCCGTGACTCCCGAGATTCCGAATGTAATCCCGCTTCCCCTTTTAACCTAGTGCTGCGCATAACTTGATGGGTGCGATCATACCAGCACTAATGCACCGGATCCCATCAGAACTCCGAAGTTAAGCGTGCTTGGGCGAGAGTAGTACTAGGATGGGTGACCCCCTGGGAAGTCCTCGTGTTGCACCCCTTTTTTCATCCTTGTTCTTTTTTCTTCATACTAGCTTTTTTTTTTCTCCCCCCACCACCTTTAGATACGTGTCGAGATTCCCTGGCCCTGTCCCCTTCTTTTACGGGGTTCATTTTTCGAGAAACCCGACCCGCTACTCCGGACCCGCGTGGTTCAGGTCCTCCGTGACGCCCGAGATTCCGAATGTAATCCCGCTTCCCCTTTTAACCTAGTGCTGCGCATAACTTGACGGGTGCGATCATACCAGCACTAATGCACCGGATCCCATCAGAACTCCGAAGTTAAGCGTGCTTGGGCGAGAGTAGTACTAGGATGGGTGACCTCCTGGGAAGTCCTCGTGTTGCACCCCTTTTTTCATCCTTGTTCTTTTTTCTTCATACTAGCTTTTTTTTTTCTCCCTCCACCACCTTTAGATACGTGTCGAGACTTCTTGGCCCTGTGCCCTTCTTTTACGGGGTTCATTTTTCAAGAAACCCGACCCGCTACTCCGGGCCCGCGTGGTTCAGGCCCTCCGTGACGCCCAAGATTCCGAATGTAATCCCGCTTCCCCTTTTAACCTAGTGCTGCGCATAACTTGACGGGTGTGATCATACCAGCACTAATGCACCGGATCCCATCAGAACTCCGAAGTTAAGCGTGCTTGGGCGAGAGTAGTACTAGGATGGGTGACCCCCTGGGAAGTCCTCGTGTTGCACCCCTTTTTTCATCCTTGTTCTTTTTTCTTCATACTAGCTTTTTTTTTTCTCCCTCCACCACCTTTAGATACGTGTCGAGATTCCCTGGCCCTGTCCCCTTCTTTTAAGGGGTTCATTTTTCGAGAAACCCGACCCGCTACTCCGGGCCCGCGTGGTTCAGGCCCTCCGTGACGCCCGAGATTCCGAATGTAATCCCGCTTCCCCTTTTAACCTAGTGCTGCGCATAACTTGACGGGTGCGATCATACCAGCATTAATGCACCGGATCCCATCAGAACTCCGAAGTTAAGCGTGCTTGGGCGAGAGTAGTACTAGGATGGGTGACCCCCTGGGAAGTCCTCGTGTTGCACCCCTTTTTTCATCCTTGTTCTTTTTTCTTCATACTAGCTTTTTTTTTTCTCCCTCCACCACCTTTAGATACGTGTCGAGATTCCCTGGTCCTGTCCCCTTCTTTTACGGGGTTCATTTTTCGAGAAACCCGACCCGCTACTCCGGGCCCGCGTGGTTCAGGCCCTCCGTGACGCCCGAGATTCCGAATGTAATCCCGCTTCCCCTTTTAACCTAGTGCTGCGCATAACTTGACGGGTGCGATCATACCAGCACTAATGCACCGGATCCCATCAGAACTCCGAAGTTAAGCGTGCTTGGGCGAGAGTAGTACTAGGATGGGTGACCCCCTGGGAAGTCCTCGTGTTGCACCCCTTTTTTCATCCTTGTTCTTTTTTCTTCATACTAGCTTTTTTTTTTCTCCCTCCACCACCTTTAGATACGTGTCGAGATTCCCTGGCCCTGTCCCCTTCTTTTAAGGGGTTCATTTTTCGAGAAACCCGACCCGCTACTCCGGGCCAGCGTGGTTCAGGCCCTCCGTGACGCCCGAGATTCCGAATGTAATCCCGCTTCCCCTTTTAACCTAGTGCTGCGCATAACTTGACGGGAGCGATCATACCAGCACTAATGCACCGGATCCCATCAGAACTCCTAAGTTAAGCGTGCTTGGGCGAGAGTAGTACTAGGATGGGTGACCCCCTGGGAAGTCCTCGTGTTGCACCCCTTTTTTCCATCCTTGTTCTTTTTTCTTCATACTAGCTTTTTTTTTCTCCCTCCACCACCTTTAGATACGTGTCGAGATTCCCTGGCCCTGTCCCCTTCTTTTACGGGGTTCATTTTTCGAGAAACCCGACCCGCTACACCGGGCCCGCGTGGTTCAGGCCCTCCGTGACGCCCGAGATTCCGAATGTAATCCCGCTTCCCCTTTTAACCTAGTGCTGCGCATAACTTGACGGGTGCGATCATACCAGCACTAATGCACCGGATCCCATCAGAACTCCGAAGTTAAGCGTGCTTGGGCGAGAGTAGTACTAGGATGGGTGACCCCCTGGGAAGTCCTCGTGTTGCACCCCTTTTTTCATCCTTGTTCTTTTTTCTTCATACTAGCTTTTTTTTTCTCCCTCCACCACCTTTAGATACGTGTCGAGATTCCCTGGCCCTGTCCCCTTCTTTTACGGGGTTCATTTTTCGAGAAACCCGACCCGCTACTCCGGGCCCGCGGTTTCAGGCCCTCCGTGACGCCCGAGATTCCGAATGTAATCCCGCTTCCCCTTTTAACCTAGTGCTGCGCATAAATTGACGGGTGCGATCATACCAGCACTAATGCACCGGATCCCATCAGAACTCCGAAGTTAAGCGTGCTTGGGCGAGAGTAGTACTAGGATGGGTGACCCCCTGGGAAGTCCTCGTGTTGCACCCCTTTTTTCATCCTTGTTCTTTTTTCTTCATACTAGCTTTTTTTTTTCTCCCTCCACCACCTTTAGATACGTGTCGAGATTCCATGGCCCTGTCCCCTTCTTTTACGGGGTTCATTTTTCGAGAAACCCGACCCGCTACTCCGGGCCCGCGTGGTTCAGGCCCTCCGTGACGCCCGAGATTCCGAATGTAATCCCGCTTCCCCTTTTAACCTAGTGCTGCGCATAACTTGTCGGGTGCGATCATACCAGCACTAATGCACCGGATCCCATCAGAACTCCGAAGTTAAGCGTGCTTGGGCGAGAGTAGTACTAGGATGGGTGACCCCCTGGGAAGTCCTCGTGTTGCACCCCTTTTTTCATCCTTGTTCTTTTTTCTTCATACTAGCTTTTTTTTTCTCCCTCCACCACCTTTAGATACTTGTCGAGATTCCCTGGCCCTGTCCCCTTCTTTTACGGGGTTCATTTTTCGAGAAACCCGACCCGCTACTCCGGGCCCGCGTGGTTCAGGCCCTCCGTGACGCCCGAGATTCCGAATGTAATCCCGCTTCCCCTTTTAACCTAGTGCTGCGCATAACTTGACGGGTGCGATCATACCAGCACTAATGCACCGGATCCCATCAGAACTCCGAAGTTAAGCGTGCTTGGGCGAGAGTAGTACTAGGATGGGTGACCCCCTGGGAAGTCCTCGTGTTGCACCCCTTTTTTCATCCTTGTTCTTTTTTCTTCATACTAGCTTTTTTTTTCTCCCTCCACCACCTTTAGATACGTGTCGAGATTCCCTGGCCCTGTCCCCTTCTTTTACGGGGTTCATTTTTCGAGAAACCCGACCCGCTACTCCGGGCCCGCGGTTTCAGGCCCTCCGTGACGCCCGAGATTCCGAATGTAATCCCGCTTCCCCTTTTAACCTAGTGCTGCGCATAAATTGACGAGTGCGATCATACCAGCACTAATGCACCGGATCCCATCAGAACTCCGAAGTTAAGCGTGCTTGGGCGAGAGTAGTACTAGGATGGGTGACCCCCTGGGAAGTCCTCGTGTTGCACCCCTTTTTTCATCCTTGTTCTTTTTTCTTCATACTAGCTTTTTTTTTTCTCCCTCCACCACCTTTAGATACGTGTCGAGATTCCCTGGCCCTGTCCCCTTCTTTTACGGGGTTCATTTTTCGAGAAACCCGACCCGCTACTCCGGGCCCGCGTGGTTCAGGCCCTCCGTGACGCCCGAGATTCCGAATGTAATCCTGCTTCCCCTTTTAACCTAGTGCTGCGCATAAATTGACGGGTGCGATCATACCAGCACTAATGCACCGGATCCCATCAGAACTCCGAAGTTAAGCGTGCTTGGGCGAGAGTAGTACTAGGATGGGTGACCCCCTAGGAAGTCCTCGTGTTGCACCCCTTTTTTCATCCTTGTTCTTTTTTCTTCATACTAGCTTTTTTTTTCTCCCTCCACCACCTTTAGATACGTGTCGAGATTCCCTGGCCCTGTCCCCTTCTTTTACGGGGTTCATTTTTCGAGAAACCCGACCCGCTACTCCGGGCCCGCGTGGTTCAGGCCCTCCGTGACGCCCGAGATTCCGAATGTAATCCCGCTTCCCCTTTTAACCTAGTGCTGCGCATAACTTGACGGGTGCGATCATACCAGCACTAATGCACCGGATCCCATCAGAACTCCGAAGTTAAGCGTGCTTGGGCGAGAGTAGTACTAGGATGGGTGACCCCCTGGGAAGTCCTCGTGTTGCACCCCTTTTTTCATCCTTGTTCTTTTTTCTTCATACTAGCTTTTTTTTTTCTCCCTCCACCACCTTTAGATACGTGTCGAGATTCCCTGGCCCTGTCCCCTTCTTTTAAGGGGTTCATTTTTCGAGAAACCCGACCCGCTACTCCGGGCCCGCGTGGTTCAGGCCCTCCGTGACGCCCGAGATTCCGAATGTAATCCCGCTTCCCCTTTTAACCTAGTGCTGCGCATAACTTGACGGGTGCGATCATACCAGCACTAATGCACCGGATCCCATCAGAACTCCGAAGTTAAGCGTGCTTGGGCGAGAGTAGTACTAGGATGGGTGACCCCCTGGGAAGTCCTCGTGTTGCACCCCTTTTTTCATCCTTGTTCTTTTTTCTTCATACTAGCTTTTTTTTTTCTCCCTCCACCACCTTTAGATACGTGTGGAGATTCCCTGGCCCTGTCCCCTTCTTTTAAGGGGTTCATTTTTCGAGAAACCCGACCCGCTACTCCGGGCCCGCGTGGTTCAGGCCCTCCGTGACGCCCGAGATTCCGAATGTAATCCCGCTTCCCCTTTTAACCTAGTGCTGCGCATAACTTGACGGGTGCGATCATACCAGCACTAATGCACCGGATCCCATCAGAACTCCGAAGTTAAGCGTGCTTGGGCGAGAGTAGTACTAGGATGCGTGACCCCCTGGGAAGTCCTCGTGTTGCACCCCTTTTTTCATCCTTGTTCTTTTTTCTTCATACTAGCTTTTTTTTTTCTCTCTCCACCACCTTTAGATACGTGTCGAGATTCCCTGGCCCTGTCCCCTTCTTTTACGGGGTTCATTTTTCGAGAAACCCGACCCGCTAATCCGGGCCCGCGTGGTTCAGGCCCTCCGTGACGCCCGAGATTCCGAATGTAATCCCGCTTCCCCTTTTAACCTAGTGCTGCGCATAAATTGACGGGTGCGATCATACCAGCACTAATGCACCGGATCCCATCAGAACTCCGAAGTTAAGCGTGCTTGGGCGAGAGTAGTACTAGGATGGGTGACCCCCTGGGAAGTCCTCGTGTTGCACCCCTTTTTTCAATCTTGTTCTTTTTTCTTCATACTAGCTTTTTTTTTTCTCCCTCCACCACCTTTAGATACGTGTCGAGATTCCCTGGCCCTGTCCCCTTCTTTTAAGGGGTTCATTTTTCGAGAAACCCGACCCGCTACTCCGGGCCCGCGGGTTCAGGCCCTCCGTGACGCCCGAGATTCAGAATGTAATCCCGCTTCCCCTTTTAACCTAGTGCTGCGCATAAATTGACGGGTGCGATCATACCAGCACTAATGCACCGGATCCCATCAGAACTCCGAAGTTAAGCGTGCTTGGGCGAGAGTAGTACTAGGATGGGTGACCCCCTGGGAAGTCCTCGTGTTGCACCCCTTTTTTCATCCTTGTTCTTTTTTCTTCATACTAGCTTTTTTTTTCTCCCTCCACCACCTTTAGATACGTGTCGAGATTCCCTGGCCCTGTCCCCTTCTTTTACGGGGTTCATTTTTCGAGAAACCCGACCCGCTACTCCGGGCCCGCGTGGTTCAGGCCCTCCGTGACGCCCGAGATTCCGAATGTAATCCCGCTTCCCCTTTTAACCTAGTGCTGCGCATAAATTGACGGGTGCGATCATACCAGCACTAATGCACCGGATCCCATCAGAACTCCGAAGTTAAGCGTGCTTGGGCGAGAGTAGTACTAGGATGGGTGACCCCCTGGGAAGTCCTCGTGTTGCACCCCTTTTTTCAATCTTGTTCTTTTTTCTTCATACTAGCTTTTTTTTTTCTCCCTCCACCACCTTTAGATACTTGTCGAGATTCCCTGGCCCTGTCCCCTTCTTTTACGGGGTTCATTTTTCGAGAAACCCGACCCGCTACTCCGGGCCCGCGGGTTCAGGCCCTCCGTGACGCCCGAGATTCCGAATGTAATCCCGCTTCCCCTTTTAACCTAGTGCTGCGCATAAATTGACGGGTGCGATCATACCAGCACTAATGCACCGGATCCCATCAGAACTCCGAAGTTAAGCGTGCTTGGGCGAAAGTAGTACTAGGATGGGTGACCCCCTGGGAAGTCCTCGTGTTGCACCCCTTTTTTCATCCTTGTTCTTTTTTCTTCATACTAGCTTTTTTTTTCTCCCTCCACCACCTTTAGATACGTGTCGAGATTCCCCGGCCCTGTCCCCTTCTTTTACGGGGTTCATTTTTCGAGAAACCCGACCCGCTACTCCGGGCCCGCGTGGTTCAGGCCCTCCGTGACGCCCGAGATTCCGAATGTAATCCCGCTTCCCCTTTTAAGCTAGTGCTGCGCATAACTTGACGGGTGCGATCATACCAGCACTAATGCACCGGATCCCATCAGAACTCCGAAGTTAAGCGTGCTTGGGCGAGAGTAGTACTAGGATGGGTGACCCCCTGGGAAGTCCTCGTGTTGCACCCCTTTTTTCATCCTTGTTCTTTTTTCTTCATACTAGCTTTTTTTTTTCTCCCTCCACCACCTTTAGATACTTGTCGAGATTCCCTGGCCCTGTCCCCTTCTTTTACGGGGTTCATTTTTCGAGAAACCCGACCCGCTACTCCGGGCCCGCGGGTTCAGGCCCTCCGTGACGCCCGAGATTCCGAATGTAATCCCGCTTCCCCTTTTAACCTAGTGCTGCGCATAAATTGACGGGTGCGATCATACCAGCACTAATGCACCGGATCCCATCAGAACTCCGAAGTTAAGCGTGCTTGGGCGAGAGTAGTACTAGGATGGGTGACCCCCTGGGAAGTCCTCGTGTTGCACCCCTTTTTTCATCCTTGTTCTTTTTTCTTCATACTAGCTTTTTTTTTTCTCCCTCCACCACCTTTAGATACTTGTCGAGATTCCCTGGCCCTGTCCCCTTCTTTTACGGGGTTCATTTTTCGAGAAACCCGACCCGCTACTCCGGGCCCGCGTGGTTCAGGCCCTCCGTGACGCCCGAGATTCCGAATGTAATCCCGCTTCCCCTTTTAACCTAGTGCTGCGCATAACTTGACGGGTGCGATCATACCAGCACTAATGCACCGGATCCCATCAGAACTCCGAAGTTAAGCGTGCTTGGGCGAGAGTAGTACTAGGATGGGTGACCCCCTGGGAAGTCCTCGTGTTGCACCCCTTTTTTCATCCTTGTTCTTTTTTCTTCATACTAGCTTTTTTTTTTCTCCCTCCACCACCTTTAGATACGTGTCGAGATTCCCTGGCCCTGTCCCCTTCTTTTAAGGGGTTCATTTTTCGAGAAACCCGACCCGCTACTCCGGGCCCGCGTGGTTCAGGCCCTCCGTGACGCCCGAGATTCCGAATGTAATCCCGCTTCCCCTTTTAACCTAGTGCTGCGCATAACTTGACGGGTGCGATCATACCAGCACTAATGCACCGGATCCCATCAGAACTCCGAAGTTAAGCGTGCTTGGGCGAGAGTAGTTCTAGGATGGGTGACCCCTTGGGAAGTCCCCGTGTTGCACCCCTTTTTTCATCCTTGTTCTTTTTTCTTCATACTAGCTTTTTTTTTCTCCCTCCACCACCTTTAGATACGTGTCGAGATTCCCTGGCCCTGTCCCCTTCTTTTACGGGGTTCATTTTTCGAGAAACCCGACCCGCTACTCCGGGCCCGCGTGGTTCAGGCACTCCGTGACGCCCGAGATTCCGAATGTAATCCCGCTTCCCCTTTTAACCTAGTGCTGCGCATAAATTGACGGGTGCGATCATACCAGCACTAATGCACCGGATCCCATCAGAACTCCGAAGTTAAGCGTGCTTGGGCGAGAGTAGTACTAGGATGGGTGACCCCCTAGGAAGTCCTCGTGTTGCACCCCTTTTTTCATCCTTGTTCTTTTTTCTTCATACTAGCTTTTTTTTTTCTCCCTCCACCACCTTTAGATACGTGTCGAGATTCCCTGGCCCTGTCCCCTTCTTTTACGGGGTTCATTTTTCGAGAAACCCGACCCGCTACTCCGGGCCCGCGTGGTTCAGGCCCTCCGTGACGCCCGAGATTCCGAATGTAATCCCGCTTCCCCTTTTAACCTAGTGCTGCGCATAACTTGACGGGTGCGATCATACCAGCACTAATGCACCGGATCCCATCAGAACTCCGAAGTTAAGCGTGCTTGGGCGAGAGTAGTACTAGGATGGGTGACCCTCTGGGAAGTCCTCGTGTTGCACCCCTTTTTTCATCCTTGTTCTTTTTTCTTCATACTAGCTTTTTTTTTCTCCCTCCACCACCTTTAGATACGTGTCGAGATTCCCTGGCCCTGTCCCCTTCTTTTAAGGGGTTCATTTTTCGAGAAACCCGACCCGCTACTCCGGGCCCGCGTGGTTCAGGCCCTCCGTGACGCCCGAGATTCCGAATGTAATCCCGCTTCCCCTTTTAACCTAGTGCTGCGCATAACTTGACGGGTGCGATCATACCAGCACTAATGCACCGGATCCCATCAGAACTCCGAAGTTAAGCGTGCTTGGGCGAGAGTAGTTCTAGGATGGGTGACCCCTTGGGAAGTCCCCGTGTTGCACCCCTTTTTTCATCCTTGTTCTTTTTTCTTCATACTAGCTTTTTTTTTCTCCCTCCACCACCTTTAGATACGTGTCGAGATTCCCTGGCCCTGTCCCCTTCTTTTACGGGGTTCATTTTTCGAGAAACCCGACCCGCTACTCCGGGCCCGCGTGGTTCAGGCCCTCCGTGACGCCCGAGATTCCGAATGTAATCCCGCTTCCCCTTTTAACCTAGTGCTGCGCATAACCCGACGGGTGCGATCATACCAGCACTAATGCACCGGATCCCATCAGAACTCCTAAGTTAAGCGTGCTTGGGCGAGAGTAGTACTAGGATGGGTGACCCCCTGGGAAGTCCCCGTGTTGCACCCCTTTTTTCATCCTTGTTCTTTTTTCTTCATACTAGCTTTTTTTTTCTCCCTCCACCACCTTTAGATACGTGTCGAGATTCCCTGGCCCTGTCCCCTTCTTTTAAGGGGTTCATTTTTCGAGAAACCCGACCCGCTAATCCGGGCCCGCGTGGTTCAGGCCCTCCGTGACGCCCGAGATTCCGAATGTAATCCCGCTTCCCCTTTTAACCTAGTGCTGCGCATAACCCGACGGGTGCGATCATACCATCACTAATGCACCGGATCCCATCAGAACTCCGAAGTTAAGCGTGCTTGGGCGAGAGTAGTACTAGGATGGGTGACCCCCTGGGAAGTCCTCGTGTTGCGCCCCTTTTTTCATCCTTGTTCTTTTTTCTTCATACTAGCTTTTTTTTTCTCCCTCCACCACCTTTAGATACGTGTCGAGATTCCCTGGCCCTGTCCCCTTCTTTTAAGGGGTCCATTTTTCGAGAAACCCGACCCGCTACTCCGGGCCCGCGTGGTTCAGGGCCTCCGTGACGCCCGAGATTCCGAATGTAATCCCGCTTCCCCTTTTAACCTAGTGCTGCGCATAACTTGACGGGTGCGATCATACCAGCACTAATGCACCGGATCCCATAAAACTCCGAAGTTAAGCGTGCTTGGGCGAGAGTAGTACTAGGATGGGTGACCCCCTGGGAAGTCCTCGTGTTGCGCCCCTTTTTTCATCCTTGTTCTTTTTTCTTCATACTAGCTTTTTTTTTCTTCCTCCACCACCTTTAGATACGTGTCGAGATTCCCTGGCCCTGTCCCCTTCTTTTACGGGGTTCATTTTTCGAGAAACCCGACCCGCTACTCCGGGCCCGCGTGGTTCAGGCCCTCCGTGACGCCCGAGATTCCGAATGTAATCCCGCTTCCCCTTTTAACCTAGTGCTGCGCATAACCCGACGGGTGCGATCATACCACCACTAATGCACCGGATCCCATCAGAACTCCGAAGTTAAGCGTGCTTGGGCGAGAGTAGTACTAGGATGGGTGACCCCCTGGGAAGTCCCCGTGTTGCACCCCTTTTTTCATCCTTGTTCTTTTTTCTTCATACTAGCTTTTTTTTTCTCCCTCCACCACCTTTAGATACGTGTCGAGATTCCCTGGCCCTGTCCCCTTCTTTTAAGGGGTTCATTTTTCGAGAAACCCGACCCGCTAATCCGGGCCCGCGTGGTTCAGGCCCTCCGTGACGCCCGAGATTCCGAATGTAATCCCGCTTCCCCTTTTAACCTAGTGCTGCGCATAACCCGACGGGTGCGATCATACCATCACTAATGCACCGGATCCCATCAGAACTCCGAAGTTAAGCGTGCTTGGGCGAGAGTAGTTCTAGGATGGGTGACCCCCTGGGAAGTCCTCGTGTTGCGCCCCTTTTTTCATCCTTGTTCTTTTTTCTTCATACTAGCTTTTTTTTTCTCCCTCCACCACCTTTAGATACGTGTCGAGATTCCCTGGCCCTGTCCCCTTCTTTTACGGGGTTCATTTTTCGAGAAACCCGACCCGCTACTCCGGGCCCGCGTGGTTCAGGCCCTCCGTGACGCCCGAGATTCCGAATGTAATCCCGCTTCCCCTTTTAACCTAGTGCTGCGCATAACTTGACGGGTGCGATCATACCATCACTAATGCACCGGATCCCATCAGAACTCCGAAGTTAAGCGTGCTTGGGCGAGAGTAGTACTAGGATGGGTGACCCCCTGGGAAGTCCTCGTGTTGCGCCCCTTTTTTCATCCTTGTTCTTTTTTCTTCATACTAGCTTTTTTTTTCTCCCTCCACCACCTTTAGATACGTGTCGAGATTCCCTGGCCCTGTCCCCTTCTTTTAAGGGGTCCATTTTTCGAGAAACCCGACCCGCTACTCCGGGCCCGCGTGGTTCAGGGCCTCCGTGACGCCCGAGATTCCGAATGTAATCCCGCTTCCCCTTTTAACCTAGTGCTGCGCATAACTTGAAGGGTGCGATCATACCAGCACTAATGCACCGGATCCCATCAGAACTCCGAAGTTAAGCGTGCTTGGGCGAGAGTAGTATTAGGATGGGTGACCCCCTGGGAAGTCCTCGTGTTGCGCCCCTTTTTTCATCCTTGTTCTTTTTTCTTCATACTAGCTTTTTTTTTTCTCCCTCCACCACCTTTAGATACGTGTCGAGATTCCCTGGCCCTGTCCCCTTCTTTTACGGGGTTCATTTTTCGAGAAACCCGACCCGCTACTCCGGGCCCGCGTGGTTCAGGCCCTCCGTGACGCCCGAGATTCCGAATGTAATCCCGCTTCCCCTTTTAACCTAGTGCTGCGCATAACTTGACGGGTGCGATCATACCAGCACTAATGCACCGGATCCCATCAGAACTCCGAAGTTAAGCGTGCTTGGGCGAGAGTAGTACTAGGATGGGTGACCCCCTGGCAAGTCCTCGTGTTGCGCCCCTTTTTTCATCCTTGTTCTTTTTTCTTCATACTAGCTTTTTTTTTCTCCCTCCACCACCTTTAGATACGTGTCGAGATTCCCTGGCCCTGTCCCCTTCTTTTAAGGGGTCCATTTTTCGAGAAACCCGACCCGCTACTCCGGGCCCGCGTGGTTCAGGGCCTCCGTGACGCCCGAGATTCCGAATGTAATCCCGCTTCCCCTTTTAACCTAGTGCTGCGCATAACTTGAAGGGTGCGATCATACCAGCCCTAATGCACCGGATCCCATCAGAACTCCGAAGTTAAGCGTGCTTGGGCGAGAGTAGTACTAGGATGGGTGACCCCCTGGGAAGTCCTCGTGTTGCGCCCCTTTTTTCATCCTTGTTCTTTTTTCTTCATACTAGCTTTTTTTTTTCTCCCTCCACCACCTTTAGATACGTGTCGAGATTCCCTGGCCCTGTCCCCTTCTTTTACGGGGTTCATTTTTCGAGAAACCCGACCCGCTACTCCGGGCCCGCGTGGTTCAGGCCCTCCGTGACGCCCGAGATTCCGAATGTAATCCCGCTTCCCCTTTTAACCTAGTGCTGCGCATAACTTGACGGGTGCGATCATACCATCACTAATGCACCGGATCCCATCAGAACTCCGAAGTTAAGCGTGCTTGGGCGAGAGTAGTACTAGGATGGGTGACCCCCTGGGAAGTCCTCGTGTTGCGCCCCTTTTTTCATCCTTGTTCTTTTTTCTTCATACTAGCTTTTTTTTTTCTCCCTCCACCACCTTTAGATACGTGTCGAGATTCCCTGGCCCTGTCCCCTTCTTTTACGGGGTTCATTTTTCGAGAAACCCGACCCGCTACTCCGGGCCCGCGTGGTTCAGGCCCTCCGTGACGCCCGAGATTCCGAATGTAATCCCGCTTCCCCTTTTAACCTAGTGCTGCGCATAACTTGACGGGTGCGATCATACCAGCACTAATGCACCGGATCCCATCAGAACTCCGAAGTTAAGCGTGCTTGGGCGAGAGTAGTACTAGGATGGGTGACCCCCTGGCAAGTCCTCGTGTTGCGCCCCTTTTTTCATCCTTGTTCTTTTTTCTTCATACTAGCTTTTTTTTTCTCCCTCCACCACCTTTAGATACGTGTCGAGATTCCCTGGCCCTGTCCCCTTCTTTTAAGGGGTCCATTTTTCGAGAAACCCGACCCGCTACTCCGGGCCCGCGTGGTTCAGGGCCTCCGTGACGCCCGAGATTCCGAATGTAATCCCGCTTCCCCTTTTAACCTAGTGCTGCGCATAACTTGAAGGGTGCGATCATACCAGCACTAATGCACCGGATCCCATCAGAACTCCGAAGTTAAGCGTGCTTGGGCGAGAGTAGTACTAGGATGGGTGACCCCCTGGGAAGTCCTCGTGTTGCGCCCCTTTTTTCATCCTTGTTCTTTTTTCTTCATACTAGCTTTTTTTTTTCTCCCTCCACCACCTTTAGATACGTGTCGAGATTCCCTGGCCCTGTCCCCTTCTTTTACGGGGTTCATTTTTCGAGAAACCCGACCCGCTACTCCGGGCCCGCGTGGTTCAGGCCCTCCGTGACGCCCGAGATTCCGAATGTAATCCCGCTTCCCCTTTTAACCTAGTGCTGCGCATAACTTGACGGGTGCGATCATACCATCACTAATGCACCGGATCCCATCAGAACTCCGAAGTTAAGCGTGCTTGGGCGAGAGTAGTACTAGCATGGGTGACCCCCTGGGAAGTCCTCGTGTTGCGCCCCTTTTTTCATCCTTGTTCTTTTTTCTTCATACTAGCTTTTTTTTTCTCCCTCCACCACCTTTAGATACGTGTCGAGATTCCCTGGCCCTGTCCCCTTCTTTTAAGGGGTCCATTTTTCGAGAAACCCGACCCGCTACTCCGGGCCCGCGTGGTTCAGGGCCTCCGTGACGCCCGAGATTCCGAATGTAATCCCGCTTCCCCTTTTAACCTAGTGCTGCGCATAACTTGAAGGGTGCGATCATACCAGCACTAATGCACCGGATCCCATCAGAACTCCGAAGTTAAGCGTGCTTGGGCGAGAGTAGTACTAGGATGGGTGACCCCCTGGGAAGTCCTCGTGTTGCGCCCCTTTTTTCATCCTTGTTCTTTTTTCTTCATACTAGCTTTTTTTTTTCTCCCTCCACCACCTTTAGATACGTGTCGAGATTCCCTGGCCCTGTCCCCTTCTTTTACGGGGTTCATTTTTCGAGAAACCCGACCCGCTAATCCGGGCCCGCGTGGTTCAGGCCCTCCGTGACGCCCGAGATTCCAAATGTAATCCCGCTTCCCCTTTTAACCTAGTGCTGCGCATAACTTGACGGGTGCGATCATACCAGCACTAATGCACCGGATCCCATCAGAACTCCGAAGTTACGCGTGCTTGGGCGAGAGTAGTACTAGGATGGGTGACCCCCTGGGAAGTCCTCGTGTTGCACCCCTTTTTTCATCCTTGTTCTTTTTTCTTCATACTAGCTTTTTTTTTCTCCCTCCACCACCTTTAGATACGTGTCGAGATTCCCTGGCCCTGTCCCCTTCTTTTAAGGGGTTCATTTTTCGAGAAACCCGACCCGCTACTCCGGGCCCGCGGGTTCAGGCCCGCGGTGACGCCCGATATTCCGAATGTAATCCCGCTTCCCCTTTTAACCTAGTGCTGCGCATAAATTGACGGGTGCGATCATACCAGCACTAATGCACCGGATCCCATCAGAACTCCGAAGTTAAGCGTGCTTGGGCGAGAGTAGTACTAGGATGGGTGACCCCCTGGGAAGTCCTCGTGTTGCACCCCTTTTTTCATCCTTGTTCTTTTTTCTTCATACTAGCTTTTTTTTCTCCCTCCACCACCTTTAGATACGTGTCGAGATTCCCTGGCCCTGTCCCCTTCTTTTACGGGGTTCATTTTTCGAGAAACCCGACCCGCTAATCCGGGCCCGCGTGGTTCAGGCCCTCCGTGACGCCCGAGATTCCGAATGTAATCCCGCTTCCCCTTTTAACCTAGTGCTGCGCATAACCTGACGGGTGCGATCATACCAGCACTAATGCAACGGATCCCATCAGAACTCCGAAGTTAAGCGTGCTTGGGCGAGAGTAGTACTAGGATGGGTGACCCCCTGGGAAGTCCTCGTGTTGCGCCCCTTTTTTCATCCTTGTTCTTTTTTCTTCATACTAGCTTTTTTTTTCTCCCTCCACCACCTTTAGATACGTGTCGAGATTCCCTGGCCCTGTCCCCTTCTTTTAAGGGGTCCATTTTTCGAGAAACCCGACCCGCTACTCCGGGCCCGCGTGGTTCAGGCCCTCCGTGACGCCCGAGATTCCGAATGTAATCCCGCTTCCCCTTTTAACCTAGTGCTGCGCATAACTTGACGGGTGCGATCATACCAGCACTAATGCACCGGATCCCATCAGAACTCCGAAGTTAAGCGTGCTTGGGCGAGAGTAGTACTAGGATGGGTGACCCCCTGGGAAGTCCTCGTGTTGCACCCCTTTTTTCATCCTTGTTCTTTTTTCTTCATACTAGCTTTTTTTTTTCTCCCTCCACCACCTTTAGATACGTGTCGAGATTCCCTGGCCCTGTCCCCTTCTTTTACGGGGTTCATTTTTCGAGAAACCCGACCCGCTAATCCGGGCCCGCGTGGTTCAGGCCCTCCGTGACGCCCGAGATTCCGAATGTAATCCCGCTTCCCCTTTTAACCTAGTGCTGCGCATAACTTGACGGGTGCGATCATACCAGCACTAATGCACCGGATCCCATCAGAACTCCGAAGTTAAGCGTGCTTGGGCGAGAGTAGTTCTAGGATGGGTGACCCCTTGGGAAGTCCTCGTGTTGCACCCCTTTTTTCATCCTTGTTCTTTTTTCTTCATACTAGCTTTTTTTTTCTCCCTCCACCACCTTTAGATACGTGTCGAGATTCCCTGGCCCTGTCCCCTTCTTTTAAGGGGTTTATTTTTCGAGAAACCCGACCCGCTACTCCGGGCCCGCGGGTTCAGGCCCTCCGTGACGCCCGAGATTCCGAATGTAATCCCGCTTCCCCTTTTAACCTAGTGCTGCGCATAAATTGACGGGTGCGATCATACCAGCACTAATGCACCGGTTCCCATCAGAACTCCGAAGTTAAGCGTGCTTGGGCGAGAGTAGTACTAGGATGGGTGACCCCCTGGGAAGTCCTCGTGTTGCACCCCTTTTTTCATCCTTGTTCTTTTTTCTTCATACTAGCTTTTTTTTCTCCCTCCACCACCTTTAGATACTTGTCGAGATTCCCTGGCCCTGTCCCCTTCTTTTAAGGGGTTCATTTTTCGAGAAACCCGACCCGCTACTCCGGGCCCGCGGGTTCAGGCCCGCGGTGACGCCCGATATTCCGAATGTAATCCCGCTTCCCCTTTTAACCTAGTGCTGCGCATAAATTGACGGGTGCGATCATACTAGCACTAATGCACCGGATCCCATCAGAACTCCGAAGTTAAGCGTGCTTGGGCGAGAGTAGTACTAGGATGGGTGACCCCCTGGGAAGTCCTCGTGTTGCACCCCTTTTTTCATCCTTGTTCTTTTTTCTTCATACTAGCTTTTTTTTCTCCCTCCACCACCTTTAGATACGTGTCGAGATTCCCTGGCCCTGTCCCCTTCTTTTACGGGGTTCATTTTTCGAGAAA
Source organism: Nemophila menziesii (assembly GCA_029959085.1). Taxonomy (NCBI): domain Eukaryota; kingdom Viridiplantae; phylum Streptophyta; class Magnoliopsida; order Boraginales; family Hydrophyllaceae; genus Nemophila; species Nemophila menziesii. The sequence goes on from JARWIR010000009.1 coordinate 31,470,624, forward strand.
CCCGACCCGCTAATCCGGGCCCGCGTGGTTCAGGCCCTCCGTGACGCCCGAGATTCCGAATGTAATCCCGCTTCCCCTTTTAACCTAGTGCTGCGCATAACCTGACGGGTGCGATCATACCAGCACTAATACAACGGATCCCATCAGAACTCCGAAGTTAAGCGTGCTTGGGCGAGAGTAGTACTAGGATGGGTGACCCCCTGGGAAGTCCTCGTGTTGCGCCCCTTTTTTCATCCTTGTTCTTTTTTCTTCATACTAGCTTTTTTTTTCTCCCTCCACCACCTTTAGATACGTGTCGAGATTCCCTGGCCCTGTCCCCTTCTTTTAAGGGGTCCATTTTTCGAGAAACCCGACCCGCTACTCCGGGCCCGCGTGGTTCAGGCCCTCCGTGACGCCCGAGATTCCGAATGTAATCCCGCTTCCCCTTTTAACCTAGTGCTGCGCATAACTTGACGGGTGCGATCATACCAGCACTAATGCACCGGATCCCATCAGAACTCCGAAGTTAAGCGTGCTTGGGCGAGAGTAGTACTAGGATGGGTGACCCCCTGGGAAGTCCTCGTGTTGCACCCCTTTTTTCATCCTTGTTCTTTTTTCTTCATACTAGCTTTTTTTTTTCTCCCTCCACCACCTTTAGATACGTGTCGAGATTCCCTGGCCCTGTCCCCTTCTTTTACGGGGTTCATTTTTCGAGAAACCCGACCCGCTAATCCGGGCCCGCGTGGTTCAGGCCCTCCGTGACGCCCGAGATTCCGAATGTAATCCCGCTTCCCCTTTTAACCTAGTGCTGCGCATAACTTGACGGGTGCGATCATACCAGCACTAATGCACCGGATCCCATCAGAACTCCGAAGTTAAGCGTGCTTGGGCGAGAGTAGTTCTAGGATGGGTGACCCCTTGGGAAGTCCTCGTGTTGCACCCCTTTTTTCATCCTTGTTCTTTTTTCTTCATACTAGCTTTTTTTTTCTCCCTCCACCACCTTTAGATACGTGTCGAGATTCCCTGGCCCTGTCCCCTTCTTTTAAGGGGTTTATTTTTCGAGAAACCCGACCCGCTACTCCGGGCCCGCGGGTTCAGGCCCTCCGTGACGCCCGAGATTCCGAATGTAATCCCGCTTCCCCTTTTAACCTAGTGCTGCGCATAAATTGACGGGTGCGATCATACCAGCACTAATGCACCGGTTCCCATCAGAACTCCGAAGTTAAGCGTGCTTGGGCGAGAGTAGTACTAGGATGGGTGACCCCCTGGGAAGTCCTCGTGTTGCACCCCTTTTTTCATCCTTGTTCTTTTTTCTTCATACTAGCTTTTTTTTCTCCCTCCACCACCTTTAGATACTTGTCGAGATTCCCTGGCCCTGTCCCCTTCTTTTACGGGGTTCATTTTTCGAGAAACCCGACCCGCTAATCCGGGCCCGCGTGGTTCAGGCCCTCCGTGACGCCCGAGATTCCGAATGTAATCCCGCTTCCCCTTTTAACCTAGTGCTGCGCATAACCTGACGGGTGCGATCATACCAGCACTAATGCACCGGATCCCATCAGAACTCCGAAGTTAAGCGTGCTTGGGCGAGAGTAGTACTAGGATGGGTGACCCCCTGGGAAGTCCTCGTGTTGCGCCCCTTTTTTCATCCTTGTTCTTTTTTCTTCATACTAGCTTTTTTTTTCTCCCTCCACCACCTTTAGATACGTGTCGAGATTCCCTGGCCCTGTCCCCTTCTTTTAAGGGGTCCATTTTTCGAGAAACCCGACCCGCTACTCCGGGCGCGCGTGGTTCAGGCCCTCCGTGACGCCCGAGATTCCGAATGTAATCCCGCTTCCCCTTTTAACCTAGTGCTGCGCATAACTTGACGGGTGCGATCATACCAGCACTAATGCACCGGATCCCATCAGAACTCCGAAGTTAAGCGTGCTTGGGCGAGAGTAGTACTAGGATGGGTGACCCCCTGGGAAGTCCTCGTGTTGCGCCCCTTTTTTCATCCTTGTTCTTTTTTCTTCATACTAGCTTTTTTTTCTCCCTCCACCACCTTTAGATACGTGTCGAGTTTCCCTGGCCCTGTCCCCTTCTTTTAAGGGGTTCATTTTTCGAGAAACCCGACCCGCTACTCCGGGCCCGCGGGTTCAGGCCCGCGGTGACGCCCGATATTCCGAATGTAATCCCGCTTCCCCTTTTAACCTAGTGCTGCGCATAAATTGACGGGTGCGATCATACCAGCACTAATGCACCGGATCCCATCAGAACTCCGAAGTTAAGCGTGCTTGGGCGAGAGTAGTACTAGGATGGGTGACCCCCTGGGAAGTCCTCGTGTTGCACCCCTTTTTTCATCCTTGTTCTTTTTTCTTCATACTAGCTTTTTTTTTCTCCCTCCACCACCTTTAGATACGTGTCGAGATTCCCTGGCCCTGTCCCCTTCTTTTAAGGGGTCCATTTTTCGAGAAACCCGACCCGCTACTCCGGGCGCGCGTGGTTCAGGCCCTCCGTGACGCCCGAGATTCCGAATGTAATCCCGCTTCCCCTTTTAACCTAGTGCTGCGCATAACTTGACGGGTGCGATCATACCAGCACTAATGCACCGGATCCCATCAGAACTCCGAAGTTAAGCGTGCTTGGGCGAGAGTAGTACTAGGATGGGTGACCCCCTGGGAAGTCCTCGTGTTGCGCCCCTTTTTTCATCCTTGTTCTTTTTTCTTCATACTAGCTTTTTTTTCTCCCTCCACCACCTTTAGATACGTGTCGAGATTCCCTGTCCCTGTCCCCTTCTTTTAAGGGGTTCATTTTTCGAGAAACCCGACCCGCTACTCCGGGCCCGCGGGTTCAGGCCCGCGGTGACGCCCGATATTCCGAATGTAATCCCGCTTCCCCTTTTAACCTAGTGCTGCGCATAAATTGACGGGTGCGATCATACCAGCACTAATGCACCGGATCCCATCAGAACTCCGAAGTTAAGCGTGCTTGGGCGAGAGTAGTACTAGGATGGGTGACCCCCTGGGAAGTCCTCGTGTTGCACCCCTTTTTTCATCCTTGTTCTTTTTTCTTCATACTAGCTTTTTTTTCTCCCTCCACCACCTTTAGATACGTGTCGAGATTCCCTGGCCCTGTCCCCTTCTTTTACGGGGTTCATTTTTCGAGAAACCCGACCCGCTAATCCGGGCCCGCGTGGTTCAGGCCCTCCGTGACGCCCGAGATTCCGAATGTAATCCCGCTTCCCCTTTTAACCTAGTGCTGCGCATAACCTGACGGGTGCGATCATACCAGCACTAATGCAACGGATCCCATCAGAACTCCGAAGTTAAGCGTGCTTGGGCGAGAGTAGTACTAGGATGGGTGACCCCCTGGGAAGTCCTCGTGTTGCGCCCCTTTTTTCATCCTTGTTCTTTTTTCTTCATACTAGCTTTTTTTTTTCTCCCTCCACCACCTTTAGATACGTGTCGAGATTCCCTGGCCCTGTCCCCTTCTTTTACGGGGTTCATTTTTCGAGAAACCCGACCCGCTAATCCGGGCCCGCGTGGTTCAGGCCCTCCGTGACGCCCGAGATTCCGAATGTAATCCCGCTTCCCCTTTTAACCTAGTGCTGCGCATAACTTGACGGGTGCGATCATACCAGCACTAATGCACCGGATCCCATCAGAACTCCGAAGTTAAGCGTGCTTGGGCGAGAGTAGTTCTAGGATGGGTGACCCCTTGGGAAGTCCTCGTGTTGCACCCCTTTTTTCATCCTTGTTCTTTTTTCTTCATACTAGCTTTTTTTTTCTCCCTCCACCACCTTTAGATACGTGTCGAGATTCCCTGGCCCTGTCCCCTTCTTTTAAGGGGTTTATTTTTCGAGAAACCCGACCCGCTACTCCGGGCCCGCGGGTTCAGGCCCTCCGTGACGCCCGAGATTCCGAATGTAATCCCGCTTCCCCTTTTAACCTAGTGCTGCGCATAAATTGACGGGTGCGATCATACCAGCACTAATGCACCGGTTCCCATCAGAACTCCGAAGTTAAGCGTGCTTGGGCGAGAGTAGTACTAGGATGGGTGACCCCCTGGGAAGTCCTCGTGTTGCACCCCTTTTTTCATCCTTGTTCTTTTTTCTTCATACTAGCTTTTTTTTCCTCCCTCCACCACCTTTAGATACTTGTCGAGATTCCCTGGCCCTGTCCCCTTCTTTTAAGGGGTTCATTTTTCGAGAAACCCGACCCGCTACTCCGGGCCCGCGGGTTCAGGCCCGCGGTGACGCCCGATATTCCGAATGTAATCCCGCTTCCCCCTTTTAACCTAGTGCTGCGCATAAATTGACGGGGTGCGATCATACTAGCACTAATGCACCGGATCCCATCAGAACTCCGAAGTTAAGCGTGCTTGGGCGAGAGTAGTACTAGGATGGGTGACCCCCCTGCGGAAGTCCTCGTGTTGCACCCCCTTTTTTCATCCTTGTTCTTTTTTCTTCATACTAGCTTTTTTTTCTCCCTCCACCACCTTTAGATACGTGTCGAGATTCCCTGGCCCTGTCCCCTTCTTTTACGGGGTTCATTTTTCGAGAAACCCGACCCGCTAATCCGGGCCCGCGTGGTTCAGGCCCTCCGTGACGCCCGAGATTCCGAATGTAATCCCGCTTCCCCTTTTAACCTAGTGCTGCGCATAACCCTGACGGGTGCGATCATACCTAGCACTAATACAACGGATCCCATCAGAACTCCGAAGTTAAGCGTGCTTGGGCGAGAGTAGTACTAGGATGGGTGACCCCCTGGGAAGTCCTCGTGTTGCGCCCCTTTTTTCATCCTTGTTCTTTTTTCTTCATACTAGCTTTTTTTTTCTCCCTCCACCACCTTTAGATACGTGTCGAGATTCCCTGGCCCTGTCCCCTTCTTTTAAGGGGTCCATTTTTCGAGAAACCCGACCCGCTACTCCGGGCCCGCGTGGTTCAGGCCCTCCGTGACGCCCGAGATTCCGAATGTAATCCCGCTTCCCCTTTTAACCTAGTGCTGCGCATAACTTGACGGGTGCGATCATACCAGCACTAATGCACCGGATCCCATCAGAACTCCGAAGTTAAGCGTGCTTGGGCGAGAGTAGTACTAGGATGGGTGACCCCCTGGGAAGTCCTCGTGTTGCACCCCCTTTTTTCATCCTTGTTCTTTTTTCTTCATACTAGCTTTTTTTTTTCTCCCTCCACCACCTTTAGATACGTGTCGAGATTCCCTGGCCCTGTCCCCCTTCTTTTACGGGGTTCATTTTTCGAGAAACCCGACCCGCTAATCCGGGCCCGCGTGGTTCAGGCCCTCCGTGACGCCCGAGATTCCGAATGTAATCCCGCTTCCCCTTTTAACCTAGTGCTGCGCATAACTTGACGGGTGCGATCATACCAGCACTAATGCACCGGATCCCATCAGAACTCCGAAGTTAAGCGTGCTTGGGCGAGAGTAGTTCTAGGATGGGTGACCCCTTGGGAAGTCCTCGTGTTGCACCCCTTTTTTCATCCTTGTTCTTTTTTCTTCATACTAGCTTTTTTTTTCTCCCTCCACCACCTTTAGATACGTGTCGAGATTCCCTGGCCCTGTCCCCTTCTTTTAAGGGGTTTATTTTTCGAGAAACCCGACCCGCTACTCCGGGCCCGCGGGTTCAGGCCCTCCGTGACGCCCGAGGATTCCGAATGTAATCCCGCTTCCCCTTTTAACCTAGTGCTGCGCATAAATTGACGGGTGCGATCATACCAGCACTAATGCACCGGTTCCCATCAGAACTCCGAAGTTAAGCGTGCTTGGGCGAGAGTAGTACTAGGATGGGTGACCCCCTGGGAAGTCCTCGTGTTGCACCCCTTTTTTCATCCTTGTTCTTTTTTCTTCATACTAGCTTTTTTTTCTCCCTCCACCACCTTTAGATACTTGTCGAGATTCCCTGGCCCTGTCCCCTTCTTTTACGGGGTTCATTTTTCGAGAAACCCGACCCGCTAATCCGGGCCCGCGTGGTTCAGGCCCTCCGTGACGCCCGAGATTCCGAATGTAATCCCGCTTCCCCCTTTTAACCTAGTGCTGCGCATAACCTGACGGGTGCGATCATACCAGCACTAATGCACCGGATCCCATCAGAACTCCGAAGTTAAGCGTGCTTGGGCGAGAGTAGTACTAGGATGGGTGACCCCCTGGGAAGTCCTCGTGTTGCGCGCCCCTTTTTTCATCCTTGTTCTTTTTTCTTCATACTAGCTTTTTTTTTCTCCCTCCACCACCTTTAGATACGTGTCGAGATTCCCTGGCCCTGTCCCCTTCTTTTAAGGGGTCCATTTTTCGAGAAACCCGACCCGCTACTCCGGGCGCGCGTGGTTCAGGCCCTCCGTGACGCCCGAGATTCCGAATGTAATCCCGCTTCCCCCTTTTAACCTAGTGCTGCGCATAACTTGACGGGTGCGATCATACCAGCACTAATGCACCGGATCCCATCAGAACTCCGAAGTTAAGCGTGCTTGGGCGAGAGTAGTACTAGGATGGGTGACCCCCTGGGAAGTCCTCGTGTTGCGCCCCTTTTTTCATCCTTGTTCTTTTTTCTTCATACTAGCTTTTTTTTCTCCCTCCACCACCTTTAGATACGTGTCGAGTTTTCCCTGGCCCTGTCCCCTTCTTTTAAGGGGTTCATTTTTCGAGAAACCCGACCCGCTACTCCGGGCCCGCGGGTTCAGGCCCGCGGTGACGCCCGATATTCCGAATGTAATCCCGCTTCCCCTTTTAACCTAGTGCTGCGCATAAATTGACGGGTGCGATCATACCAGCACTAATGCACCGGATCCCATCAGAACTCCGAAGTTAAGCGTGCTTGGGCGAGAGTAGTACTAGGATGGGTGACACCCCTGGGAAGTCCTCGTGTTGCACCCCTTTTTTCATCCTTGTTCTTTTTTCTTCATACTAGCTTTTTTTTTCTCCCTCCACCACCTTTAGATACGTGTCGAGATTCCCTGGCCCTGTCCCCTTCTTTTAAGGGGTCCATTTTTCGAGAAACCCGACCCGCTACTCCGGGCGCGCGTGGTTCAGGGCCCTCCGTGACGCCCGAGATTCCGAATGTAATCCCGCTTCCCCTTTTAACCTAGTGCTGCGCATAACTTGACGGGTGCGATCATACCAGCACTAATGCACCGGATCCCATCAGAACTCCGAAGTTAAGCGTGCTTGGGCGAGAGTAGTACTAGGATGGGTGACCCCCTGGGAAGTCCTCGTGTTGCGCCCCTTTTTTCATCCTTGTTCTTTTTTCTTCATACTAGCTTTTTTTTCTCCCTCCACCACCTTTAGATACGTGTCGAGATTCCCTGTCCCTGTCCCCTTCTTTTAAGGGGTTCATTTTTCGAGAAACCCGACCCGCTACTCCGGGCCCGCGGGTTCAGGCCCGCGGTGACGCCCGATATTCCGAATGTAATCCCGCTTCCCCCTTTTAACCTAGTGCTGCGCATAAATTGACGGGTGCGATCATACCAGCACTAATGCACCGGATCCCATCAGAACTCCGAAGTTAAGCGTGCTTGGGCGAGAGTAGTACTAGGATGGGTGACCCCCTGGGAAGTCCTCGTGTTGCACCCCTTTTTTCATCCTTGTTCTTTTTTCTTCATACTAGCTTTTTTTTCTCCCTCCACCACCTTTAGATACGTGTCGAGATTCCCTGGCCCTGTCCCCTTCTTTTACGGGGTTCATTTTTCGAGAAACCCGACCCGCTAATCCGGGCCCGCGTGGTTCAGGCCCTCCGTGACGCCCGAGATTCCGAATGTAATCCCGCTTCCCCTTTTAACCTAGTGCTGCGCATAACCTGACGGGTGCGATCATACCAGCACTAATGCAACGGATCCCATCAGAACTCCGAAGTTAAGCGTGCTTGGGCGAGAGTAGTACTAGGATGGGTGACCCCCCTGGGAAGTCCTCGTGTTGCGCCCCCTTTTTTCATCCTTGTTCTTTTTTCTTCATACTAGCTTTTTTTTTCTCCCTCCACCACCTTTAGATACGTGTCGAGATTCCCTGGCATTCCCTGGCCCTGTCCCCTTCTTTTAAGGGGTCCATTTTTCGAGAAACCCGACCCGCTACTCCGGGCCCGCGTGGTTCAGGCCCTCCGTGACGCCCGAGATTCCGAATGTAATCCCGCTTCCCCTTTTAACCTAGTGCTGCGCATAACTTGACGGGTGCGATCATACCAGCACTAATGCACCGGATCCCATCAGAACTCCGAAGTTAAGCGTGCTTGGGCGAGAGTAGTACTAGGATGGGTGACCCCCTGGAAGTCCTCGTGTTGCACCCCTTTTTTCATCCTTGTTCTTTTTTCTTCATACTAGCTTTTTTTTTTCTCCCTCCACCACCTTTAGATACGTGTCGAGATTCCCTGGCCCTGTCCCCTTCTTTTACGGGGTTCATTTTTCGAGAAACCCGACCCGCTAATCCGGGCCCGCGTGGTTCAGGCCCTCCGTGACGCCCGAGATTCCGAATGTAATCCCGCTTCCCCTTTTAACCTAGTGCTGCGCATAACTTGACGGGTGCGATCATACCAGCACTAATGCACCGGATCCCATCAGAACTCCGAAGTTAAGCGTGCTTGGGCGAGAGTAGTTCTAGGATGGGTGACCCCCTTGGGAAGTCCTCGTGTTGCACCCCTTTTTTCATCCTTGTTCTTTTTTCTTCATACTAGCTTTTTTTTTCTCCCTCCACCACCTTTAGATACGTGTCGAGATTCCTGGCCCTGTCCCCTTCTTTTAAGGGGTTTATTTTTCGAGAAACCCGACCCGCTACTCCGGGCCCGCGGGTTCAGGCCCTCCGTGACGCCCGAGATTCCGAATGTAATCCCGCTTCCCCTTTTAACCTAGTGCTGCGCATAAATTGACGGGTGCGATCATACCAGCACTAATGCACCGGTTCCCATCAGAACTCCGAAGTTAAGCGTGCTTGGGCGAGAGTAGTACTAGGATGGGTGACCCCCTGGGAAGTCCTCGTGTTGCACCCCTTTTTTCATCCTTGTTCTTTTTTCTTCATACTAGCTTTTTTTTCTCCCTCCACCACCTTTAGATACTTGTCGAGATTCCCTGGCCCTGTCCCCTTCTTTTACGGGGTTCATTTTTCGAGAAACCCGACCCGCTAATCCGGGCCCGCGTGGTTCAGGCCCTCCGTGACGCCCGAGATTCCGAATGTAATCCCGCTTCCCCTTTTAACCTAGTGCTGCGCATAACCTGACGGGTGCGATCATACCAGCACTAATGCACCGGATCCCATCAGAACTCCGAAGTTAAGCGTGCTTGGGCGAGAGTAGTACTAGGATGGGTGACCCCCTGGGAAGTCCTCGTGTTGCGCCCCTTTTTTCATCCTTGTTCTTTTTTCTTCATACTAGCTTTTTTTTTCTCCCTCCATCCCTCCACCACCTTTAGATACGTGTCGAGATTCCCTGGCCCTGTCCCCTTCTTTTAAGGGGTCCATTTTTCGAGAAACCCGACCCGCTACTCCGGGCGCGCGTGGTTCAGGCCCTCCGTGACGCCCGAGATTCCGAATGTAATCCCGCTTCCCCTTTTAACCTAGTGCTGCGCATAACTTGACGGGTGCGATCATACCAGCACTAATGCACCGGATCCCATCAGAACTCCGAAGTTAAGCGTGCTTGGGCGAGAGTAGTACTAGGATGGGTGACCCCCTGGGAAGTCCTCGTGTTGCGCCCCTTTTTTCATCCTTGTTCTTTTTTCTTCATACTAGCTTTTTTTTTCTTCCTCCACCACCTTTAGATACGTGTCGAGATTCCCTGGCCCTGTCCCCTTCTTTTAAGGGGTTCATTTTTCGAGAAACCCGACCCGCTACTCCGGGCCCGCGTGGTTCAGGCCCTCCGTGACGCCCGAGATTCCGAATGTAATCCCGCTTCCCCTTTTAACCTAGTGCTGCGCATAACTTGACGGGTGCGATCATACCAGCACTAATGCACCGGATCCCATCAGAACTCCGAAGTTAAGCGTGCTTGGGCGAGAGTAGTTCTAGGATGGGTGACCCCTTGGGAAGTCCTCGTGTTGCACCCCTTTTTTCATCCTTGTTCTTTTTTCTTCATACTAGCTTTTTTTTTCTCCCTCCACCACCTTTAGATATGTGTCGAGATTCCCTGGCCCTGTCCCCTTCTTTTAAGGGGTTCATTTTTCGAGAAACCCGACCCGCTACTCCGGGTCCGCGTGGTTCAGGCCCTCCGTGACGCCCGAGATTCCGAATGTAATCCCGCTTCCCCTTTTAACCTAGTGCTGCGCATAACTTGACGGGTGCTATCATACCAGCACTAATGCACCGGATCCCATTAGAACTCCGAAGTTAAGCGTGCTTGGGCGAGAGTAGTACTAGGATGGGTGACCCCCTGGGAAGTCCTCGTGTTGCACCCCTTTTTTCATCCTTGTTCTTTTTTCTTCATACTAGCTTTTTTTTTTCTCCCTCCACCACCTTTAGATACGTGTCGAGATTCCCTGAACCTGTCCCCTTCTTTTACGGGGTTCATTTTTCGAGAAACCCGACCCGCTACTCCGGGCCCGCGTGGTTCAGGCCCTCCGTGACGCCCGAGATTCCGAATGTAATCCCGCTTCCCCTTTTAACCTAGTGCTGCGCATAACTTGAAGGGTGCGATCATACCAGCACTAATGCACCGGATCCCATCAGAACTCCGAAGTTAAGCGTGCTTGGGCGAGAGTAGTACTAGGATGGGTGACCGCCTGGGAAGTCCTCGTGTTGCACCCCTTTTTTCATCCTTGTTCTTTTTTCTTCATACTAGCTTTTTTTTTTTTCTCCCTCCACCACGTTTAGATACGTGTCGAGATTCCCTGGCCCTGTCCCCTTCTTTTACGAGGTTCATTTTTCGAGAAACCCGACCCGCTAATCCGGGCCCGCGTGGTTCAGGCCCTCCGTGACGCCCGAGATTCCGAATGTAATCCCGCTTCCCCTTTTAACCTAGTGCTGCGCATAACTTGACGGGTGCGATCATACCAGCACTAATGCACCGGATCCCATCAGAACTCCGAAGTTAAGCGTGCTTGGGCGAGAGTAGTACTAGGATGGGTGACCCCCTGGGAACTCCTCGTGTTGCACCCCTTTTTTCATCCTTGTTCTTTTTTCTTCATACTAGCTTTTTTTTTTCTCCCTCCACCACCTTTAGATACGTGTCGAGATTCCCTGGCCCTGTCCCCTTCTTTTACGGGGTTCATTTTTCGAGAACCCCGACCCGCTACTCCGGGCCCGCGTGGTTCAGGCCCTCCGTGACGCCCGAGATTCCGAATGTAATCCCGCTTCCCCTTTTAACCTAGTGCTGCGCATAACTTGACGGGTGCGATCATACCAGCACTAATGCACCGGATCCCATCAGAACTCCGAAGTTAAGCGTGCTTGGGCGAGAGTAGTACTAGGATGGGTGACCCCCTGGGAAGTCCTCGTGTTGCACCCCTTTTTTCATCCTTGTTCTTTTTTCTTCATACTAGCTTTTTTTTTTCTCCCTCCGCCACCTTTAGATACGTGTCGAGATTCCCTGGCCCTGTCCCCTTCTTTTACGGGGTTCATTTTTCGAGAAACCCGACCCGCTACTCCGGGCCCGCGTGGTTCAGGCCCTCCGTGACGCCCGAGATTCCGAATGTAATCCCGCTTCCCCTTTTAACCTAGTGCTGCGCATAACTTGACGGGTGCCATCATACCAGCACTAATGCACCGGATCCCATCAGAACTCCGAAGTTAAGCGTGCTTGGGCGAGAGTAGTATTAGGATGGGTGACCCCCTGGGAAGTCCTCGTGTTGCACCCCTTTTTTCATCCTTGTTCTTTTTTCTTCATACTAGCTTTTTTTTTCTCCCTCCACCACCTTTAGATACGTGTCGAGATTCCCTGGCCCTGTCCCCTTCTTTTAAGGGGTTCATTTTTCGAGAAACCCGACCCGCTACTCCGGGCCCGCGGGTTCAGGCCCTCCGTGACGCCCGAGATTCCGAATGTAAGTAATCCCGCTTCCCCTTTTAACCTAGTGCTGCGCATAAATTGACGGGTGCGATCATACCAGCACTAATGCACCGGATCCCATCAGAACTCCGAAGTTAAGCGTGCTTGGGCGAGAGTAGTACTAGGATGGGTGACCCCCTGGGAAGTCCTCGTGTTGCAACCCTTTTTTCATCCTTGTTCTTTTTTCTTCATACTAGCTTTTTTTTTCTCCCTCCACCACCTTTAGATACGTGTCGAGATTCCCTGGCCCTGTCCCCTTCTTTTACGGGGTTCATTTTTCGAGAAACCCGACCCGCTACTCCGGGCCCGCGTGGTTCAGGCCCTCCGTGACGCCCGAGATTCCGAATGTAATCCCGCTTCCCCTTTTAACCTAGTGCTGCGCATAACTTGACGGGTGCGATCATACCAGCACTAATGCACCGGATCCCATCAGAACTCCGAAGTTAAGCGTGCTTGGGCGAGAGTAGTACTAGGATGGGTGACCCCCTGGGAAGACCTCGTGTTGCACCCCTTTTTTCATCCTTGTTCTTTTTTCTTCATACTAGCTTTTTTTTTCTCCCTCCACCACCTTTAGATACGTGTCGAGATTCCCTGGCCCTGTCCCCTTCTTTTACGGGGTTCATTTTTCGAGAAACCCGACCCGCTACTCCGGGCCCGCGTGGTTCAGGCCCTCCGTGACGCCCGAGATTCCGAATGTAATCCCGCTTCCCCTTTTAACCTAGTGCTGCGCATAACTTGACGGGTGCGATCATACCAGCACTAATGCACCGGATCCCATCAGAACTCCGAAGTTAAGCGTGCTTGGGCGAGAGTAGTACTAGGATGGGTGACCCCCTGGGAAGTCCTCGTGTTGCACCCCTTTTTTCATCCTCGTTCTTTTTTCTTCATACTAGCTTTTGTTTTTCTCCCTCCACCACCTTTAGATACGTGTCGGGATTCCCTGGCCCTGTCCCCTTCTTTTACGGGGTTCATTTTTCGAGAAACCCGACCCGCTAATCCGGGCCCGCGTGGTTCAGGCCCTCCGTGACGCCCGAGATTCCGAATGTAATCCCGCTTCCCCTTTTAACCTAGTGCTGCGCATAACTTGACGGGTGCGATCATACCAGCACTAATGCACCGGATCCCATCAGAACTCCGAAGTTAAGCGTGCTTGGGCGAGAGTAGTACTAGGATGGGTGACCCCCTGGGAAGTCCTCGTGTTGCACCCCTTTTTTCATCCTTGTTCTTTTTTCTTCATACTAGCTTTTTTTTTTCTCCCTCCACCACCTTTAGATACGTGTCGAGATTCCCTGGCCCTGTCCCCTTCTTTTACGGGGTTCATTTTTCGAGAAACCCGACCCGCTACTCCGGGCCCGCGTGGTTCAGGCCCTCCGTGACGCCCGAGATTCCGAATGTAATCCCGCTTCCCCTTTTAACCTAGTGCTGCGCATAACTTGACGGGTGCGATCATACCAGCACTAATGCACCGGATCCCATCAGAACTCCGAAGTTAAGCGTGCTTGGGCGAGAGTAGTACTAGGATGGGTGACCCCTGGGAAGTCCTCGTGTTGCACCCCTTTTTTCATCCTTGTTCTTTTTTCTTCATACTAGCTTTTTTTTTTCTCCCTCCGCCACCTTTAGATACGTGTCGAGATTCCCTGGCCCTGTCCCCTTCTTTTAAGGGGTTCATTTTTCGAGAAACCCGACCCGCTACTCCGGGCCCGCGTGGTTCAGGCCCTCCGTGACGCCCGAGATTCCGAATGTAATCCCGCTTCCCCTTTTAACCTAGTGCTGCGCATAAATTGACGGGTGCCATCATACCAGCACCAATGCACCGGATCCCATCAGAACTCCGAAGTTAAGCGTGCTTGGGCGAGAGTAGTACTAGGATGGGTGACCCCCTGGGAAGTCCTCGTGTTGCAACCCTTTTTTCATCCTTGTTCTTTTTTCTTCATACTAGCTTTTTTTTTCTCCCTCCACCACCTTTAGATACGTGTCGAGATTCCCTGGCCCTGGCCCCTTCTTTTAAGGGGTTCATTTTTCGAGAAACCCGACCCGCTACTCCGGGCCCGCGGGTTCAGGCCCTCCGTGACGCCCGAGATTCCGAATGTAATCCCGCTTCCCCTTTTAACCTAGTGCTGCGCATAAATTGACGGGTGCGATCATACCAGCACTAATGCACTGGATCCCATCAGAACTCCGAAGTTAAGCGTGCTTGGGCGAGAGTAGTACTAGGATGGGTGACCCCCTGGGAAGTCCTCGTGTTGCAACCCTTTTTTCATCCTTGTTCTTTTTTCTTCATACTAGCTTTTTTTTTCTCCCTCCACCACCTTTAGATACGTGTCGAGATTCCCTGGCCCTGTCCCCTTCTTTTACGGGGTTCATTTTTCGAGAAACCCGACCCGCTACTCCGGGCCCGCGTGGTTCAGGCCCTCCGTGACGCCCGAGATTCCGAATGTAATCCCGCTTCCCCTTTTAACCTAGTGCTGCGCATAACTTGACGGGTGCGATCATACCAGCACTAATGCACCGGATCCCATCAGAACTCCGAAGTTAAGCGTGCTTGGGCGAGAGTAGTACTAGGATGGGTGACCCCCTGGGAAGTCCTCGTGTTGCACCCCTTTTTTCATCCTTGTTCTTTTTTCTTCATACTAGCTTTTTTTTTTCTCCCTCCGCCACCTTTAGATACGTGTCGAGATTCCCTGGCCCTGTCCCCTTCTTTTACGGGGTTCATTTTTCGAGAAACCCGACCCGCTACTCCGGGCCCGCGTGGTTCAGGCCCTCCGTGACGCCCGAGATTCCGAATGTAATCCCGCTTCCCCTTTTAACCTAGTGCTGCGCATAACTTGACGGGTGCCATCATACCAGCACTAATGCACCGGATCCCATCAGAACTCCGAAGTTAAGCGTGCTTGGGCGAGAGTAGTATTAGGATGGGTGACCCCCTGGGAAGTCCTCGTGTTGCACCCCTTTTTTCATCCTTGTTCTTTTTTCTTCATACTAGCTTTTTTTTTCTCCCTCCACCACCTTTAGATACGTGTCGAGATTCCCTGGCCCTGTCCCCTTCTTTTAAGGGGTTCATTTTTCGAGAAACCCGACCCGCTACTCCGGGCCCGCGGGTTCAGGCCCTCCGTGACGCCCGAGATTCCGAATGTAATCCCGCTTCCCCTTTTAACCTAGTGCTGCGCATAAATTGACGGGTGCGATCATACCAGCACTAATGCACCGGATCCCATCAGAACTCCGAAGTTAAGCGTGCTTGGGCGAGAGTAGTACTAGGATGGGTGACCCCCTGGGAAGTCCTCGTGTTGCAACCCTTTTTTCATCCTTGTTCTTTTTTCTTCATACTAGCTTTTTTTTTCTCCCTCCACCACCTTTAGATACGTGTCGAGATTCCCTGGCCCTGTCCCCTTCTTTTACGGGGTTCATTTTTCGAGAAACCCGACCCGCTACTCCGGGCCCGCGTGGTTCAGGCCCTCCGTGACGCCCGAGATTCCGAATGTAATCCCGCTTCCCCTTTTAACCTAGTGCTGCGCATAACTTGACGGGTGCGATCATACCAGCACTAATGCACCGGATCCCATCAGAACTCCGAAGTTAAGCGTGCTTGGGCGAGAGTAGTACTAGGATGGGTGACCCCCTGGGAAGACCTCGTGTTGCACCCCTTTTTTCATCCTTGTTCTTTTTTCTTCATACTAGCTTTTTTTTTTCTCCCTCCACCACCTTTAGATACGTGTCGAGATTCCCTGGCCCTGTCCCCTTCTTTTACGGGGTTCATTTTTCGAGAAACCCGACCCGCTACTCCGGGCCCGCGTGGTTCAGGCCCTCCGTGACGCCCGAGATTCCGAATGTAATCCCGCTTCCCCTTTTAACCTAGTGCTGCGCATAACTTGACGGGTGCGATCATACCAGCACTAATGCACCGGATCCCATCAGAACTCCGAAGTTAAGCGTGCTTGGGCGAGAGTAGTACTAGGATGGGTGACCCCCTGGGAAGTCCTCGTGTTGCACCCCTTTTTTCATCCTCGTTCTTTTTTCTTCATACTAGCTTTTGTTTTTCTCCCTCCACCACCTTTAGATACGTGTCGGGATTCCCTGGCCCTGTCCCCTTCTTTTACGGGGTTCATTTTTCGAGAAACCCGACCCGCTAATCCGGGCCCGCGTGGTTCAGGCCCTCCGTGACGCCCGAGATTCCGAATGTAATCCCGCTTCCCCTTTTAACCTAGTGCTGCGCATAACTTGACGGGTGCGATCATACCAGCACTAATGCACCGGATCCCATCAGAACTCCGAAGTTAAGCGTGCTTGGGCGAGAGTAGTACTAGGATGGTTAAGCGTGCTTGGGCGAGAGTAGTACTAGGATGGGTGACCCCCTGGGAAGTCCTCGTGTTGCACCCCTTTTTTCATCCTTGTTCTTTTTTCTTCATACTAGCTTTTTTTTTTCTCCCTCCACCACCTTTAGATACGTGTCGAGATTCCCTGGCCCTGTCCCCTTCTTTTACGGGGTTCATTTTTCGAGAAACCCGACCCGCTACTCCGGGCCCGCGTGGTTCAGGCCCTCCGTGACGCCCGAGATTCCGAATGTAATCCCGCTTCCCCTTTTAACCTAGTGCTGCGCATAACTTGACGGGTGCGATCATACCAGCACTAATGCACCGGATCCCATCAGAACTCCGAAGTTAAGCGTGCTTGGGCGAGAGTAGTACTAGGATGGGTGACCCCCTGGGAAGTCCTCGTGTTGCACCCCTTTTTTCATCCTTGTTCTTTTTTCTTCATACTAGCTTTTTTTTTTCTCCCTCCACCACCTTTAGATACGTGTCGAGATTCCCTGGCCCTGTCCCCTTCTTTTAAGGGGTTCATTTTTCGAGAAACCCGACCCGCTACTCCGGGCCCGCGTGGTTCAGGCCCTCCGTGACGCCCGAGATTCCGAATGTAATCCCGCTTCCCCTTTTAACCTAGTGCTGCGCATAAATTGACGGGTGCCATCATACCAGCACTAATGCACCGGATCCCATCAGAACTCCGAAGTTAAGCGTGCTTGGGCGAGAGTAGTACTAGGATGGGTGACCCCCTGGGAAGTCCTCGTGTTGCAACCCTTTTTTCATCCTTGTTCTTTTTTCTTCATACTAGCTTTTTTTTTCTCCCTCCACCACCTTTAGATACGTGTCGAGATTCCCTGGCCCTGTCCCCTTCTTTTAAGGGGTTCATTTTTCGAGAAACCCGACCCGCTACTCCGGGCCCGCGGGTTCAGGCCCTCCGTGACGCCCGAGATTCCGAATGTAATCCCGCTTCCCCTTTTAACCTAGTGCTGCGCATAAATTGACGGGTGCCATCATACCAGCACTAATGCACCGGATCCCATCAGAACTCCGAAGTTAAGCGTGCTTGGGCGAGAGTAGTACTAGGATGGGTGACCCCCTGGGAAGTCCTCGTGTTGCAACCCTTTTTTCATCCTTGTTCTTTTTTCTTCATACTAGCTTTTTTTTTCTCCCTCCACCACCTTTAGATACGTGTCGAGATTCCCTGGCCCTGTCCCCTTCTTTTAAGGGGTTCATTTTTCGAGAAACCCGACCCGCTACTCCGGGCCCGCGGGTTCAGGCCCTCCGTGACGCCCGAGATTCCGAATGTAATCCCGCTTCCCCTTTTAACCTAGTGCTGCGCATAAATTGACGGGTGCGATCATACCAGCACTAATGCACTGGATCCCATCAGAACTCCGAAGTTAAGCGTGCTTGGGCGAGAGTAGTACTAGGATGGGTGACCCCCTGGGAAGTCCTCGTGTTGCAACCCTTTTTTCATCCTTGTTCTTTTTTCTTCATACTAGCTTTTTTTTTCTCCCTCCACCACCTTTAGATACGTGTCGAGATTCCCTGGCCCTGTCCCCTTCTTTTACGGGGTTCATTTTTCGAGAAACCCGACCCGCTACTCCGGGCCCGCGTGGTTCAGGCCCTCCGTGACGCCCGAGATTCCGAATGTAATCCCGCTTCCCCTTTTAACCTAGTGCTGCGCATAACTTGACGGGTGCGATCATACCAGCACTAATGCACCGGATCCCATCAGAACTCCGAAGTTAAGCGTGCTTGGGCGAGAGTAGTACTAGGATGGGTGACCCCCTGGGAAGACCTCGTGTTGCACCCCTTTTTTCATCCTTGTTCTTTTTTCTTCATACTAGCTTTTTTTTTTCTCCCTCCACCACCTTTAGATACGTGTCGAGATTCCCTGGCCCTGTCCCCTTCTTTTACGGGGTTCATTTTTCGAGAAACCCGACCCGCTACTCCGGGCCCGCGTGGTTCAGGCCCTCCGTGACGCCCGAGATTCCGAATGTAATCCCGCTTCCCCTTTTAACCTAGTGCTGCGCATAACTTGACGGGTGCGATCATACCAGCACTAATGCACCGGATCCCATCAGAACTCCGAAGTTAAGCGTGCTTGGGCGAGAGTAGTACTAGGATGGGTGACCCCCTGGGAAGTCCTCGTGTTGCACCCCTTTTTTCATCCTTGTTCTTTTTTCTTCATACTAGCTTTTTTTTTTCTCCCTCCACCACCTTTAGATACGTGTCGAGATTCCCTGGCCCTGTCCCCTTCTTTTACGGGGTTCATTTTTCGAGAAACCCGACCCGCTACTCCGGGCCCGCGTGGTTCAGGCCCTCCGTGACGCCCGAGATTCCGAATGTAATCCCGCTTCCCCTTTTAACCTAGTGCTGCGCATAACTTGACGGGTGCCATCATACCAGCACTAATGCACCGGATCCCATCAGAACTCCGAAGTTAAGCGTGCTTGGGCGAGAGTAGTACTAGGATGGGTGACCCCCTGGGAAGTCCTCGTGTTGCACCCCTTTTTTCATCCTTGTTCTTTTTTCTTCATACTAGCTTTTTTTTTTTCTCCCTCCACCACCTTTAGATACGTGTCGAGATTCCCTGGCCCTGTCCCCTTCTTTTACGGGGTTCATTTTTCGAGAACCCCGACCCGCTACTCCGGGCCCGCGTGGTTCAGGCCCTCCGTGACGCCCGAGATTCCGAATGTAATCCCGCTTCCCCTTTTAACCTAGTGCTGCGCATAAATTGACGGGTGCGATCATACCAGCACTAATGCACCGGATCCCATCAGAACTCCGAAGTTAAGCGTGCTTGGGCGAGAGTAGTACTAGGATGGGTGACCCCCTGGGAAGTCCTCGTGTTGCACCCCTTTTTTCATCCTTGTTCTTTTTTCTTCATACTAGCTTTTTTTTTTCTCCCTCCGCCACCTTTAGATACGTGTCGAGATTCCCTGGCCCTGTCCCCTTCTTTTACGGGGTTCATTTTTCGAGAAACCCGACCCGCTACTCCGGGCCCGCGTGGTTCAGGCCCTCCGTGACGCCCGAGATTCCGAATGTAATCCCGCTTCCCCTTTTAACCTAGTGCTGCGCATAACTTGACGGGTGCGATCATACCAGCACTAATGCACCGGATCCCATCAGAACTCCGAAGTTAAGCGTGCTTGGGCGAGAGTAGTACTAGGATGGGTGACCCCCTGGGAAGTCCTCGTGTTGCACCCCTTTTTTCATCCTCGTTCTTTTTTCTTCATACTAGCTTTTTTTTTTCTCCCTCCACCACCTTTAGATACGTGTCGGGATTCCCTGGCCCTGTCCCCTTCTTTTACGGGGTTCATTTTTCGAGAAACCCGACCCGCTACTCCGGGCCCGCGTGGTTCAGGCCCTCCGTGACGCCCGAGATTCCGAATGTAATCCCGCTTCCCCTTTTAACCTAGTGCTGCGCATAACTTGACGGGTGCGATCATACCAGCACTAATGCACCGGATCCCATCAGAACTCCGAAGTTAAGCGTGCTTGGGCGAGAGTAGTACTAGGATGGGTGACCCCCTGGGAAGTCCTCGTGTTGCACCACTTTTTTCATCCTCGTTCTTTTTTCTTCATACTAGCTTTTTTTTTTCTCCCTCCACCACCTTTAGATACGTGTCGGGATTCCCTGGCCCTGTCCCCTTCTTTTACGGGGTTCATTTTTCGAGAAACCCGACCCGCTAATCCGGGCCCGCGTGGTTCAGGCCCTCCGTGACGCCCGAGATTCCGAATGTAATCCCGCTTCCCCTTTTAACCTAGTGCTGCGCATAACTTGACGGGTGCGATCATACCAGCACTAATGCACCGGATCCCATCAGAACTCCGAAGTTAAGCGTGCTTGGGCGAGAGTAGTACTAGGATGGGTGACCCCCTGGGAAGTCCTCGTGTTGCAACCCTTTTTTCATCCTTGTTCTTTTTTCTTCATACTAGCTTTTTTTTTTCTCCCTCCACCACCTTTAGATACGTGTCGAGATTCCCTGGCCCTGTCCCCTTCTTTTACGGGGTTCATTTTTCGAGAAACCCGACCCGCTACTCCGGGCCCGCGTGGTTCAGGCCCTCCGTGACGCCCGAGATTCCGAATGTAATCCCGCTTCCCCTTTTAACCTAGTGCTGCGCATAACTTGACGGGTGCGATCATACCAGCACTAATGCACCGGATCCCATCAGAACTCCGAAGTTAAGCGTGCTTGGGCGAGAGTAGTACTAGGATGGGTGACCCCCTGGGAAGTCCTCGTGTTGCACCCCTTTTTTCATCCTTGTTCTTTTTTCTTCATACTAGCTTTTTTTTTTCTCCCTCCACCACCTTTAGATACGTGTCGAGATTCCCTGGCCCTGTCCCCTTCTTTTACGGGGTTCATTTTTCGAGAACCCCGACCCGCTACTCCGGGCCCGCGTGGTTCAGGCCCTCCGTGACGCCCGAGATTCCGAATGTAATCCCGCTTCCCCTTTTAACCTAGTGCTGCGCATAACTTGACGGGTGCGATCATACCAGCACTAATGCACCGGATCCCATCAGAACTCCGAAGTTAAGCGTGCTTGGGCGAGAGTAGTACTAGGATGGGTGACCCCCTGGGAAGTCCTCGTGTTGCACCCCTTTTTTCATCCTTGTTCTTTTTTCTTCATACTAGCTTTTTTTTTTCTCCCTCCGCCACCTTTAGATACGTGTCGAGATTCCCTGGCCCTGTCCCCTTCTTTTACGGGGTTCATTTTTCGAGAAACCCGACCCGCTACTCCGGGCCCGCGTGGTTCAGGCCCTCCGTGACGCCCGAGATTCCGAATGTAATCCCGCTTCCCCTTTTAACCTAGTGCTGCGCATAACTTGACGGGTGCGATCATACCAGCACTAATGCACCGGATCCCATCAGAACTCCGAAGTTAAGCGTGCTTGGGCGAGAGTAGTACTAGGATGGGTGACCCCCTGGGAAGTCCTCGTGTTGCACCCCTTTTTTCATCCTTGTTCTTTTTTCTTCATACTAGCTTTTTTTTTTCTCCCTCCGCCACCTTTAGATACGTGTCGAGATTCCCTGGCCCTGTCCCCTTCTTTTACGGGGTTCATTTTTCGAGAAACCCGACCCGCTACTCCGGGCCCGCGTGGTTCAGGCCCTCCGTGACGCCCGAGATTCCGAATGTAATCCCGCTTCCCCTTTTAACCTAGTGCTGCGCATAACTTGACGGGTGCGATCATACCAGCACTAATGCACCGGATCCCATCAGAACTCCGAAGTTAAGCGTGCTTGGGCGAGAGTAGTACTAGGATGGGTGACCCCCTGGGAAGTCCTCGTGTTGCACCCCTTTTTTCATCCTCGTTCTTTTTTCTTCATACTAGCTTTTTTTTTTCTCCCTCCACCACCTTTAGATACGTGTCGAGATTCCCTGGCCCTGTCCCCTTCTTTTACGGGGTTCATTTTTCGAGAAACCCGACCCACTAAAACGGGCCCGCGTGGTTCAGGCCGTCCGTGACGCCCGAGATTCCGAATGTAATCCCGCTTCCCCTTTTAACCTAGTGCTGCGCATAACTTGACGGGTGCGATCATACCAGCACTAATGCACCGGATCCCATCAGAACTCCGAAGTTAAGCGTGCTTGGGCGAGAGTAGTACTAGGATGGGTGACCCCCTGGGAAGTCCTCGTGTTGCACCCCTTTTTTCATCCTTGTTCTTTTTTCTTCATACTAGCTTTTTTTTTCTCCCTCCACCACCTTTAGATACGTGTCGAGATTCCCTGGCCCTGTCCCCTTCTTTTACGGGGTTCATTTTTCGAGAAACCCGACCCGCTACTCCGGGCCCGCGTGGTTCAGGCCCTCCGTGACGCCCGAGATTCCGAATGTAATCCCGCTTCCCCTTTTAACCTAGTGCTGCGCATAACTTGACGGGTGCGATCATACCAGCACTAATGCACCGGATCCCATCAGAACTCCGAAGTTAAGCGTGCTTGGGCGAGAGTAGTACTAGGATGGGTGACCCCCTGGGAAGTCCTCGTGTTGCAACCCTTTTTTCATCCTTGTTCTTTTTTCTTCATACTAGCTTTTTTTTTCTCCCTCCACCACCTTTAGATACGTGTCGAGATTCCCTGGCCCTGTCCCCTTCTTTTACGGGGTTCATTTTTCGAGAAACCCGACCCGCTACTCCGGGCCCGCGTGGTTCAGGCCCTCCGTGACGCCCGAGATTCCGAATGTAATCCCGCTTCCCCTTTTAACCTAGTGCTGCGCATAACTTGACGGGTGCGATCATACCAGCACTAATGCACCGGATCCCATCAGAACTCCGAAGTTAAGCGTGCTTGGGCGAGAGTAGTACTAGGATGGGTGACCCCCTGGGAAGTCCTCGTGTTGCAACCCTTTTTTCATCCTTGTTCTTTTTTCTTCATACTAGCTTTTTTTTTCTCCCTCCACCACCTTTAGATACGTGTCGAGATTCCCTGGCCCTGTCCCCTTCTTTTACGGGGTTCATTTTTCGAGAAACCCGACCCGCTATTCCGGGCCCGCGTGGTTCAGGCCCTCCGTGACGCCCGAGATTCCGAATGTAATCCCGCTTCCCCTTTTAACCTAGTGCTGCGCATAACTTGACGGGTGCGATCATACCAGCACTAATGCACCGGATCCCATCAGAACTCCGAAGTTAAGCGTGCTTGGGCGAGAGTAGTACTAGGATGGGTGACCCCCTGGGAAGACCTCGTGTTGCACCCCTTTTTTCATCCTTGTTCTTTTTTCTTCATACTAGCTTTTTTTTTCTCCCTCCACCACCTTTAGATACGTGTCGAGATTCCCTGGCCCTGTCCCCTTCTTTTACGGGGTTCATTTTTCGAGAAACCCGACCCGCTATTCCGGGCCCGCGTGGTTCAGGCCCTCCGTGACGCCCGAGATTCCGAATGTAATCCCGCTTCCCCTTTTAACCTAGTGCTGCGCATAACTTGACTGGTGCGATCATACCAGCACTAATGCACCGGATCCCATCAGAACTCCGAAGTTAAGCGTGCTTGGGCGAGAGTAGTACTAGGATGGGTGACCCCCTGGGAAGTCCTCGTGTTGCACCCCTTTTTTCATCCTTGTTCTTTTTTCTTCATACTAGCTTTTGTTTTTCTCCCTAAACCACCTTTAGATACGTGTCGAGATTCCCTGGCCCTGTCCCCTTCTTTTACGGGGTTCATTTTTCGAGAAACCCGACCCGCTAATCCGGGCCCGCGTGGTTCAGGCCCTCCGTGACGCCCGAGATTCCGAATGTAATCCCGCTTCCCCTTTTAACCTAGTGCTGCGCATAACTTGACGGGTGCGATCATACCAGCACTAATGCACCGGATCCCATCAGAACTCCGAAGTTAAGCGTGCTTGGGCGAGAGTAGTACTAGGATGGGTGACCCCCTGCGAAGTCCTCGTGTTGCACCCCTTTTTTCATCCTTGTTCTTTTTTCTTCATACTAGCTTTTTTTTTTCTCCCTCCACCACCTTTAGATACGTGTCGAGATTCCCTGGCCCTGTCCCCTTCTTTTACGGGGTTCATTTTTCGAGAAACCCGACCCACTAAAACGGGCCCGCGTGGTTCAGGCCGTCCGTGACGCCCGAGATTCCGAATGTAATCCCGCTTCCCCTTTTAACCTAGTGCTGCGCATAACTTGACGGGTGCGATCATACCAGCACTAATGCACCGGATCCCATCAGAACTCCGAAGTTAAGCGTGCTTGGGCGAGAGTAGTACTAGGATGGGTGACCCCCTGGGAAGTCCTCGTGTTGCACCCCTTTTTTCATCCTTGTTCTTTTTTCTTCATACTAGCTTTTTTTTTCTCCCTCCACCACCTTTAGATACGTGTCGAGATTCCCTGGCCCTGTCCCCTTCTTTTACGGGGTTCATTTTTCGAGAAACCCGACCCGCTACTCCGGGCCCGCGTGGTTCAGGCCCTCCGTGACGCCCGAGATTCCGAATGTAATCCCGCTTCCCCTTTTAACCTAGTGCTGCGCATAACTTGACGGGTGCGATCATACCAGCACTAATGCACCGGATCTCATCAGAACTCCGAAGTTAAGCGTGCTTGGGCGAGAGTAGTACTAGGATGGGTGACCCCCTGGGAAGTCCTCGTGTTGCAACCCTTTTTTCATCCTTGTTCTTTTTTCTTCATACTAGCTTTTTTTTTCTCCCTCCACCACCTTTAGATACGTGTCGAGATTCCCTGGCCCTGTCCCCTTCTTTTACGGGGTTCATTTTTCGAGAAACCCGACCCGCTATTCCGGGCCCGCGTGGTTCAGGCCCTCCGTGACGCCCGAGATTCCGAATGTAATCCCGCTTCCCCTTTTAACCTAGTGCTGCGCATAACTTGACGGGTGCGATCATACCAGCACTAATGCACCGGATCCCATCAGAACTCCGAAGTTAAGCGTGCTTGGGCGAGAGTAGTACTAGGATGGGTGACCCCCTGGGAAGACCTCGTGTTGCACCCCTTTTTTCATCCTTGTTCTTTTTTCTTCATACTAGCTTTTTTTTTCTCCCTCCACCACCTTTAGATACGTGTCGAGATTCCCTGGCCCTGTCCCCTTCTTTTACGGGGTTCATTTTTCGAGAAACCCGACCCGCTACTCCGGGCCCGCGTGGTTCAGGCCCTCCGTGACGCCCGAGATTCCGAATGTAATCCCGCTTCCCCTTTTAACCTAGTGCTGCGCATAACTTGACTGGTGCGATCATACCAGCACTAATGCACCGGATCCCATCAGAACTCCGAAGTTAAGCGTGCTTGGGCGAGAGTAGTACTAGGATGGGTGACCCCCTGGGAAGTCCTCGTGTTGCACCCCTTTTTTCATCCTTGTTCTTTTTTCTTCATACTAGCTTTTTTTTTCTCCCTCCACCACCTTTAGATACGTGTCGAGATTCCCTGGCCCTGTCCCCTTCTTTTACGGGGTTCATTTTTCGAGAAACCCGACCCGCTACTCCGGGCCCGCGTGGTTCAGGCCCTCCGTGACGCCCGAGATTCCGAATGTAATCCCGCTTCCCCTTTTAACCTAGTGCTGCGCATAACTTGACGGGTGCGATCATACCAGCACTAATGCACCGGATCCCATCAGAACTCCGAAGTTAAGCGTGCTTGGGCGAGAGTAGTACTAGGATGGGTGACCCCCTGGGAAGTCCTCGTGTTGCACCCCTTTTTTCATCCTTGTTCTTTTTTCTTCATACTAGCTTTTTTTTTCTCCCTCCACCACCTTTAGATACGTGTCGAGATTCCCTGGCCCTGTCCCCTTCTTTTACGGGGTTCATTTTTCGAGAAACCCGACCCGCTACTCCGGGCCCGCGTGGTTCAGGCCCTCCGTGACGCCCGAGATTCCGAATGTAATCCCGCTTCCCCTTTTAACCTAGTGCTGCGCATAACTTGACGGGTGCGATCATACCAGCACTAATGCACCGGATCCCATCAGAACTCCGAAGTTAAGCGTGCTTGGGCGAGAGTAGTACTAGGATGGGTGACCCCCTGGGAAGTCCTCGTGTTGCAACCCTTTTTTCATCCTTGTTCTTTTTTCTTCATACTAGCTTTTTTTTTCTCCCTCCACCACCTTTAGATACGTGTCGAGATTCCCTGGCCCTGTCCCCTTCTTTTACGGGGTTCATTTTTCGAGAAACCCGACCCGCTATTCCGGGCCCGCGTGGTTCAGGCCCTCCGTGACGCCCGAGATTCCGAATGTAATCCCGCTTCCCCTTTTAACCTAGTGCTGCGCATAACTTGACGGGTGCGATCATACCAGCACTAATGCACCGGATCCCATCAGAACTCCGAAGTTAAGCGTGCTTGGGCGAGAGTAGTACTAGGATGGGTGACCCCCTGGGAAGACCTCGTGTTGCACCCCTTTTTTCATCCTTGTTCTTTTTTCTTCATACTAGCTTTTTTTTTCTCCCTCCACCACCTTTAGATACGTGTCGAGATTCCCTGGCCCTGTCCCCTTCTTTTACGGGGTTCATTTTTCGAGAAACCCGACCCGCTACTCCGGGCCCGCGTGGTTCAGGCCCTCCGTGACGCCCGAGATTCCGAATGTAATCCCGCTTCCCCTTTTAACCTAGTGCTGCGCATAACTTGACGGGTGCGATCATACCAGCACTAATGCACCGGATCCCATCAGAACTCCGAAGTTAAGCGTGCTTGGGCGAGAGTAGTACTAGGATGGGTGACCCCCTGGGAAGTCCTCGTGTTGCACCCCTTTTTTCATCCTTGTTCTTTTTTCTTCATACTAGCTTTTTTTTTTCTCCCTCCACCACCTTTAGATACGTGTCGAGATTCCCTGGCCCTGTCCCCTTCTTTTACGGGGTTCATTTTTCGAGAAACCCGACCCGCTACTCCGGGCCCGCGTGGTTCAGGCCCTCCGTGACGCCCGAGATTCCGAATGTAATCCCGCTTCCCCTTTTAACCTAGTGCTGCGCATAACTTGACTGGTGCGATCATACCAGCACTAATGCACCGGATCCCATCAGAACTCCGAAGTTAAGCGTGCTTGGGCGAGAGTAGTACTAGGATGGGTGACCCCCTGGGAAGTCCTCGTGTTGCACCCCTTTTTTCATCCTTGTTCTTTTTTCTTCATACTAGCTTTTGTTTTTCTCCCTAAACCACCTTTAGATACGTGTCGAGATTCCCTGGCCCTGTCCCCTTCTTTTACGGGGTTCATTTTTCGAGAAACCCGACCCGCTAATCCGGGCCCGCGTGGTTCAGGCCCTCCGTGACGCCCGAGATTCCGAATGTAATCCCGCTTCCCCTTTTAACCTAGTGCTGCGCATAACTTGACGGGTGCGATCATACCAGCACTAATGCACCGGATCCCATCAGAACTCCGAAGTTAAGCGTGCTTGGGCGAGAGTAGTACTAGGATGGGTGACCCCCTGCGAAGTCCTCGTGTTGCACCCCTTTTTTCATCCTTGTTCTTTTTTCTTCATACTAGCTTTTTTTTTTCTCCCTCCACCACCTTTAGATACGTGTCGAGATTCCCTGGCCCTGTCCCCTTCTTTTACGGGGTTCATTTTTCGAGAAACCCGACCCGCTACTCCGGGCCCGCGTGGTTCAGGCCGTCCGTGACGCCCGAGATTCCGAATGTAATCCCGCTTCCCCTTTTAACCTAGTGCTGCGCATAACTTGACGGGTGCGATCATACCAGCACTAATGCACCGGATCCCATCAGAACTCCGAAGTTAAGCGTGCTTGGGCGAGAGTAGTACTAGGATGGGTGACCCCCTGGGAAGTCCTCGTGTTGCACCCCTTTTTTCATCCTTGTTCTTTTTTCTTCATACTAGCTTTTTTTTTCTCCCTCCACCACCTTTAGATACGTGTCGAGATTCCCTGGCCCTGTCCCCTTCTTTTACGGGGTTCATTTTTCGAGAAACCCGACCCGCTACTCCGGGCCCGCGTGGTTCAGGCCCTCCGTGACGCCCGAGATTCCGAATGTAATCCCGCTTCCCCTTTTAACCTAGTGCTGCGCATAACTTGACGGGTGCGATCATACCAGCACTAATGCACCGGATCCCATCAGAACTCCGAAGTTAAGCGTGCTTGGGCGAGAGTAGTACTAGGATGGGTGACCCCCTGGGAAGTCCTCGTGTTGCAACCCTTTTTTCATCCTTGTTCTTTTTTCTTCATACTAGCTTTTTTTTTCACCCTCCACCACCTTTAGATACGTGTCGAGATTCCCTGGCCCTGTCCCCTTCTTTTACGGGGTTCATTTTTCGAGAAACCCGACCCGCTATTCCGGGCCCGCGTGGTTCAGGCCCTCCGTGACGCCCGAGATTCCGAATGTAATCCCGCTTCCCCTTTTAACCTAGTGCTGCGCATAACTTGACAGGTGCGATCATACCAGCACTAATGCACCGGATCCCATCAGAACTCCGAAGTTAAGCGTGCTTGGGCGAGAGTAGTACTAGGATGGGTGACCCCCTGGGAAGTCCTCGTGTTGCGCCCCTTTTTTCGTCCTTGTTCTTTTTTCTTTATACTAGCTTTTTTTTTCTCCCTCCACCACCTTTAGATACGTGTCGAGATTCCCTGGCCCTGTCCCCTTCTTTTAAGGGGTTCATTTTTCGAGAAACCCGACCCGTCACTCCGGGCCTGCGTGGTTCAGGCCCTCCGTGACGCCCGAGATTCCGAATGTAATCCCGCTTCCCCTTTTAACCTAGTGCTGCGCATAACTTGACGGGTGCGATCATACCAGCACTAATGCACCGGATCCCATCAGAACTCCGAAGTTAAGCGTGCTTGGGCGAGAGTAGTACTAGGATGGGTGACCCCCTGGGAAGTCCTCGTGTTGCACCCCTTTTTTCATCCTTGTTCTTTTTTCTTCATACTAGCTTTTTTTTTTCTCCCTCCACCACCTTTAGATACGTGTCGAGATTCCCTGGCCCTGTCCCCTTCTTTTACGGGGTTCATTTTTCGAGAAACCCGACCCGCTAATCCGGGCCCGCGTGGTTCAGGCCCTCCGTGACGCCCGAGATTCCGAATGTAATCCCGCTTCCCCTTTTAACCTAGTGCTGCGCATAACTTGACGGGTGCGATCATACCAGCACTAATGCACCGGATCCCATCAGAACTCCGAAGTTAAGCGTGCTTGGGCGAGAGTAGTACTAGGATGGGTGACCCCCTGGGAAGTCCTCGTGTTGCACCCCTTTTTTCATCCTTGTTCTTTTTTCTTCATACTAGCTTTTTTTTTTCTCCCTCCACCACCTTTAGATACGTGTCGAGATTCCCTGGCCCTGTCCCCTTCTTTTACGGGGTTCATTTTTCGAGAAACCCGACCCACTAAAACGGGCCCGCGTGGTTCAGGCCGTCCGTGACGCCCGAGATTCCGAATGTAATCCCGCTTCCCCTTTTAACCTAGTGCTGCGCATAACTTGACGGGTGCGATCATACCAGCACTAATGCACCGGATCCCATCAGAACTCCGAAGTTAAGCGTGCTTGGGCGAGAGTAGTACTAGGATGGGTGACCCCCTGGGAAGTCCTCGTGTTGCACCCCTTTTTTCATCCTTGTTCTTTTTTCTTCATACTAGCTTTTTTTTTCTCCCTCCACCACCTTTAGATACGTGTCGAGATTCCCTGGCCCTGTCCCCTTCTTTTACGGGGTTCATTTTTCGAGAAACCCGACCCGCTACTCCGGGCCCGCGTGGTTCAGGCCCTCCGTGACGCCCGAGATTCCGAATGTAATCCCGCTTCCCCTTTTAACCTAGTGCTGCGCATAACTTGACGGGTGCGATCATACCAGCACTAATGCACCGGATCCCATCAGAACTCCGAAGTTAAGCGTGCTTGGGCGAGAGTAGTACTAGGATGGGTGACCCCCTGGGAAGTCCTCGTGTTGCACCCCTTTTTTCATCCTTGTTCTTTTTTCTTCATACTAGCTTTTGTTTTTCTCCCTCCACCACCTTTAGATACGTGTCGGGATTCCCTGGCCCTGTCCCCTTCTTTTACGGGGTTCATTTTTCGAGAAACCCGACCCGCTAATCCGGGCCCGCGTGGTTCAGGCCCTCCGTGACGCCCGAGATTCCGAATGTAATCCCGCTTCCCCTTTTAACCTAGTGCTGCGCATAACTTGACGGGTGCGATCATACCAGCACTAATGCACCGGATCCCATCAGAACTCCGAAGTTAAGCGTGCTTGGGCGAGAGTAGTACTAGGATGGGTGACCCCCTGGGAAGTCCTCGTGTTGCAACCCTTTTTTCATCCTTGTTCTTTTTTCTTCATACTAGCTTTTTTTTTTCTCCCTCCACCACCTTTAGATACTTGTCGAGATTCCCTGGCCCTGTCCCCTTCTTTTACGGGGTTCATTTTTCGAGAAACCCGACCCGCTACTCCGGGCCCGCGTGGTTCAGGCCCTCCGTGACGCCCGAGATTCCGAATGTAATCCCGCTTCCCCTTTTAACCTAGTGCTGCGCATAACTTGACGGGTGCGATCATACCAGCACTAATGCACCGGATCCCATCAGAACTCCGAAGTTAAGTGTGCTTGCGCGAGAGTAGTACTAGGATGGGTGACCCCCTGGGAAGTCCTCGTGTTGCACCCCTTTTTTCATCCTTGTTCTTTTTTCTTCATACTAGCTTTTTTTTTTCTCCCTCCACCACCTTTAGAAACGTGTCGAGATTCCCTGGCCCTGTCCCCTTCTTTTACGGGGTTCATTTTTCGAGAAACCCGACCCGCTACTCCGGGCCCGCGTGGTTCAGGCCCTCCGTGACGCCCGAGATTCCGAATGTAATCCCGCTTCCCCTTTTAACCTAGTGCTGCGCATAACTTGACTGGTGCGATCATACCAGCACTAATGCACCGGATCCCATCAGAACTCCGAAGTTAAGCGTGCTTGGGCGAGAGTAGTACTAGGATGGGTGACCCCCTGGGAAGTCCTCGTGTTGCACCCCTTTTTTCATCCTTGTTCTTTTTTCTTCATACTAGCTTTTGTTTTTCTCCCTAAACCACCTTTAGATACGTGTCGAGATTCCCTGGCCCTGTCCCCTTCTTTTACGGGGTTCATTTTTCGAGAAACCCGACCCGCTAATCCGGGCCCGCGTGGTTCAGGCCCTCCGTGACGCCCGAGATTCCGAATGTAATCCCGCTTCCCCTTTTAACCTAGTGCTGCGCATAACTTGACGGGTGCGATCATACCAGCACTAATGCACCGGATCCCATCAGAACTCCGAAGTTAAGCGTGCTTGGGCGAGAGTAGTACTAGGATGGGTGACCCCCTGCGAAGTCCTCGTGTTGCACCCCTTTTTTCATCCTTGTTCTTTTTTCTTCATACTAGCTTTTTTTTTTCTCCCTCCACCACCTTTAGATACGTGTCGAGATTCCCTGGCCCTGTCCCCTTCTTTTACGGGGTTCATTTTTCGAGAAACCCGACCCACTAAAACGGGCCCGCGTGGTTCAGGCCGTCCGTGACGCCCGAGATTCCGAATGTAATCCCGCTTCCCCTTTTAACCTAGTGCTGCGCATAACTTGACGGGTGCGATCATACCAGCACTAATGCACCGGATCCCATCAGAACTCCGAAGTTAAGCGTGCTTGGGCGAGAGTAGTACTAGGATGGGTGACCCCCTGGGAAGTCCTCGTGTTGCACCCCTTTTTTCATCCTTGTTCTTTTTTCTTCATACTAGCTTTTTTTTTCTCCCTCCACCACCTTTAGATACGTGTCGAGATTCCCTGGCCCTGTCCCCTTCTTTTACGGGGTTCATTTTTCGAGAAACCCGACCCGCTACTCCGGGCCCGCGGGTTGAGGCCCTCCGTGACGCCCGAGATTCCGAATGTAATCCCGCTTCCCCTTCTAACCTAGTGCTGCGCATAACTTGACGGGTGCGATCATACCAGCACTAATGCACCGGATCCCATCAGAACTCCGAAGTTAAGCGTGCTTGGGCGAGAGTAGTACTAGGATGGGTGACCCCCTGGGAAGTCCTCGTGTTGCACCCCTTTTTTCATCCTTGTTCTTTTTTCTTCATACTAGCTTTTTTTTTCTCCCTCCACCACCTTTAGATACGTGTCGAGATTCCCTGGCCCTGTCCCCTTCTTTTACGGGGTTCATTTTTCGAGAAACCCGACCCGCTACTCCGGGCCCGCGTGGTTCAGGCCCTCCGTGACGCCCGAGATTCCGAATGTAATCCCGCTTCCCCTTTTAAACTAGTGCTGCGCATAACTTGACGGGTGCGATCATACCAGCACTAATGCACCGGATCCCATCAGAACTCCGAAGTTAAGCGTGCTTGGGCGAGAGTAGTACTAGGATGGGTGACCCCCTGGGAAGTCCTCGTGTTGCACCCCTTTTTTCATCCTTGTTCTTTTTTCTTCATACTAGCTTTTTTTTTTCTCCCTCCACCACCTTTAGATACGTGTCGAGATTCCCTGGCCCTGTCCCCTTCTTTTACGGGGTTCATTTTTCGAGAAACCCGACCCACTAAAACGGGCCCGCGTGGTTCAGGCCGTCCGTGACGCCCGAGATTCCGAATGTAATCCCGCTTCCCCTTTTAACCTAGTGCTGCGCATAACTTGACGGGTGCGATCATACCAGCACTAATGCACCGGATCCCATCAGAACTCCGAAGTTAAGCGTGCTTGGGCGAGAGTAGTACTAGGATGGGTGACCCCCTGGGAAGTCCTCGTGTTGCACCCCTTTTTTCATCCTTGTTCTTTTTTCTTCATACTAGCTTTTTTTTTCTCCCTCCACCACCTTTAGATACGTGTCGAGATTCCCTGGCCCTGTCCCCTTCTTTTACGGGGTTCATTTTTCGAGAAACCCGACCCGCTACTCCGGGCCCGCGTGGTTCAGGCCCTCCGTGACGCCCGAGATTCCGAATGTAATCCCGCTTCCCCTTTTAACCTAGTGCTGCGCATAACTTGACGGGTGCGATCATACCAGCACTAATGCACCGGATCCCATCAGAACTCCGAAGTTAAGCGTGCTTGGGCGAGAGTAGTACTAGGATGGGTGACCCCCTGGGAAGTCCTCGTGTTGCACCCCTTTTTTCATCCTTGTTCTTTTTTCTTCATACTAGCTTTTGTTTTTCTCCCTCCACCACCTTTAGATACGTGTCGGGATTCCCTGGCCCTGTCCCCTTCTTTTACGGGGTTCATTTTTCGAGAAACCCGACCCGCTAATCCGGGCCCGCGTGGTTCAGGCCCTCCGTGACGCCCGAGATTCCGAATGTAATCCCGCTTCCCCTTTTAACCTAGTGCTGCGCATAACTTGACGGGTGCGATCATACCAGCACTAATGCACCGGATCCCATCAGAACTCCGAAGTTAAGCGTGCTTGGGCGAGAGTAGTACTAGGATGGGTGACCCCCTGGGAAGTCCTCGTGTTGCAACCCTTTTTTCATCCTTGTTCTTTTTTCTTCATACTAGCTTTTTTTTTTCTCCCTCCACCACCTTTAGATACTTGTCGAGATTCCCTGGCCCTGTCCCCTTCTTTTACGGGGTTCATTTTTCGAGAAACCCGACCCGCTACTCCGGGCCCGCGTGGTTCAGGCCCTCCGTGACGCCCGAGATTCCGAATGTAATCCCGCTTCCCCTTTTAACCTAGTGCTGCGCATAACTTGACGGGTGCGATCATACCAGCACTAATGCACCGGATCCCATCAGAACTCCGAAGTTAAGTGTGCTTGCGCGAGAGTAGTACTAGGATGGGTGACCCCCTGGGAAGTCCTCGTGTTGCACCCCTTTTTTCATCCTTGTTCTTTTTTCTTCATACTAGCTTTTTTTTTTCTCCCTCCACCACCTTTAGAAACGTGTCGAGATTCCCTGGCCCTGTCCCCTTCTTTTACGGGGTTCATTTTTCGAGAAACCCGACCCGCTACTCCGGGCCCGCGTGGTTCAGGCCCTCCGTGACGCCCGAGATTCCGAATGTAATCCCGCTTCCCCTTTTAACCTAGTGCTGCGCATAACTTGACTGGTGCGATCATACCAGCACTAATGCACCGGATCCCATCAGAACTCCGAAGTTAAGCGTGCTTGGGCGAGAGTAGTACTAGGATGGGTGACCCCCTGGGAAGTCCTCGTGTTGCACCCCTTTTTTCATCCTTGTTCTTTTTTCTTCATACTAGCTTTTGTTTTTCTCCCTAAACCACCTTTAGATACGTGTCGAGATTCCCTGGCCCTGTCCCCTTCTTTTACGGGGTTCATTTTTCGAGAAACCCGACCCGCTAATCCGGGCCCGCGTGGTTCAGGCCCTCCGTGACGCCCGAGATTCCGAATGTAATCCCGCTTCCCCTTTTAACCTAGTGCTGCGCATAACTTGACGGGTGCGATCATACCAGCACTAATGCACCGGATCCCATCAGAACTCCGAAGTTAAGCGTGCTTGGGCGAGAGTAGTACTAGGATGGGTGACCCCCTGCGAAGTCCTCGTGTTGCACCCCTTTTTTCATCCTTGTTCTTTTTTCTTCATACTAGCTTTTTTTTTTCTCCCTCCACCACCTTTAGATACGTGTCGAGATTCCCTGGCCCTGTCCCCTTCTTTTACGGGGTTCATTTTTCGAGAAACCCGACCCACTAAAACGGGCCCGCGTGGTTCAGGCCGTCCGTGACGCCCGAGATTCCGAATGTAATCCCGCTTCCCCTTTTAACCTAGTGCTGCGCATAACTTGACGGGTGCGATCATACCAGCACTAATGCACCGGATCCCATCAGAACTCCGAAGTTAAGCGTGCTTGGGCGAGAGTAGTACTAGGATGGGTGACCCCCTGGGAAGTCCTCGTGTTGCACCCCTTTTTTCATCCTTGTTCTTTTTTCTTCATACTAGCTTTTTTTTTCTCCCTCCACCACCTTTAGATACGTGTCGAGATTCCCTGGCCCTGTCCCCTTCTTTTACGGGGTTCATTTTTCGAGAAACCCGACCCGCTACTCCGGGCCCGCGGGTTGAGGCCCTCCGTGACGCCCGAGATTCCGAATGTAATCCCGCTTCCCCTTCTAACCTAGTGCTGCGCATAACTTGACGGGTGCGATCATACCAGCACTAATGCACCGGATCCCATCAGAACTCCGAAGTTAAGCGTGCTTGGGCGAGAGTAGTACTAGGATGGGTGACCCCCTGGGAAGTCCTCGTGTTGCACCCCTTTTTTCATCCTTGTTCTTTTTTCTTCATACTAGCTTTTTTTTTCTCCCTCCACCACCTTTAGATACGTGTCGAGATTCCCTGGCCCTGTCCCCTTCTTTTACGGGGTTCATTTTTCGAGAAACCCGACCCGCTACTCCGGGCCCGCGTGGTTCAGGCCCTCCGTGACGCCCGAGATTCCGAATGTAATCCCGCTTCCCCTTTTAAACTAGTGCTGCGCATAACTTGACGGGTGCGATCATACCAGCACTAATGCACCGGATCCCATCAGAACTCCGAAGTTAAGCGTGCTTGGGCGAGAGTAGTACTAGGATGGGTGACCCCCTGGGAAGTCCTCGTGTTGCACCCCTTTTTTCATCCTTGTTCTTTTTTCTTCATACTAGCTTTTTTTTTCTCCCTCCACCACCTTTAGATACGTGTCGAGATTCCCTGGCCCTGTCCCCTTCTTTTAAGGGGTTCATTTTTCGAGAAACCCGACCCGCTACTCCGGGTCCGCGTGGTTCAGGCCCTCCGTGACGCCCGAGATTCCGAATGTAATCCCGCTTCCCCTTTTAACCTAGTGTTGCGCATAACTTGACGGGTGCGATCATACCAGCACTAATGCACCGGATCCCATCAGAACTCCGAAGTTAAGCGTGCTTGGGCGAGAGTAGGGCTGCAAACGAACCGAACCGAGCCGAACTTTAGCTTTCTTGAGTTTGTTTGCTAATATTTTATTGAGCTTGAGCTTGGTTTGAGTTTGATAAGAACCGATCCGAACCGAACTCTAGCTTTCTTGAGCTTGGTTTGTTAGTTAACGAGCCGAACTCAAACAAACCCTTAGCGAACTCAAACTCGAGCCCTTGGTGAGAGTATCAGTTCATTTGCAGCCCTAGATACTAGAAGTATATTTATTAGATATATAAAAAATATACTTATTAAATATAAAATATTTTAGTTACGATTAATTACATATACAAAAGTTTTACGTAGTTTTGACTTTTTGTAGATATATATATTTAACTTTTAATTGAATATATCTACCAAACCTATTAACGAGCTCTTACCGAACCCTTACCAAACTGTTCACGAGCTTAACGAGTCGAGCTTATATAGGTTTGAGTTTGTCTCGTTTAGTAAACGAGCCTGGATTTAAAGCTTGAGCTTGGCTTGTTTAAGTAACGAGCCGAACTCAAACAAACCCTTAGCAAACTCAAACTCGAGCCCTTGGTGAGAGTATCGGTTCATTTGCAGCCCTAGGCGAGAGTAGTACTAGGATGGGTGACCCCCTGGGAAGTCCTCGTGTTGCACCCCTTTTTTCATCCTTGTTCTTTTTTCTTCATACTAGCTTTTTTTTTTCTCCCTCCACCACCTTTAGATACGTGTCGAGATTCCCTGGCCCTGTCCCCTTCTTTTACGGGGTTCATTTTTCGAGAAACCCGACCCGCTAATCCGGGCCCGCGTGGTTCAGGCCCTCCGTGACGCCCGAGATTCCGAATGTAATCCCGCTTCCCCTTTTAAACTAGTGCTGCGCATAACTTGACGGGTGCGATCATACGAGCACTAATGCACCGGATCCCATCAGAACTCTGAAGTTAAGCGTGCTTGGGCGTGAGTAGTACTAGGATGGGTGACCCCCTGGGAAGTCCTCGTGTTGCACCCCTTTTTTCATCCTTGTTCTTTTTTCTTCATACTAGCTTTTTTTTTCTCCCTCCACCACCTTTAGATACGTGTCGAGATTCCCTGGCCCTGTCCCCTTCTTTTACGGGGTTCATTTTTCGAGAAACCCGACCCGCTAAACCGGGCCCGCGTGGTTCAGGCCCTCCGTGACGCCCGAGATTCCGAATGTAATCCCGCTTCCCCTTTTAACCTAGTGCTGCGCATAACTTGACGGGTGCGATCATACCAGCACTAATGCACCGGATCCCATCAGAACTCCGAAGTTAAGCGTGCTCGGGCGAGAGTAGTACTAGGATGGGTGACCCCCTGGGAAGTCCTCGTGTTCCACCCCCTTTTTCATCCTTGTTCTTTTTTCTTCATACTAGCTTTTTTTTTCTCCCTCCACCACCTTTAGATACGTGTCGAGATTCCCTGGCCCTGTCCCCTTCTTTTACGGGGTTCATTTTTCGAGAAACCCGACCCGCTAAACCGGGCCCGCGTAGTTCAGGCCCTCCGTGACGCCCGAGATTCCGAATGTAATCCCGCTTCCCCTTTTAACCTAGTGCTGCGCATAACCTGACGGGTGCGATCATACCAGCACTAATGCACCGGATCCCATCAGAACTCCGAAGTTAAGCGTGCTTGGGCGAGAGTAGTACTAGGATGGGTGACCCCCTGGGAAGTCCTCGTGTTGCGCCCCTTTTTTCATCCTTCTTCTTTTTTCTTCATACTAGCTTTTTTTTTCTCCCTCCACCACCTTTAGATACGTGTCGAGATTCCCTGGCCCTGTCCCCTTCTTTTACGGGGTTCATTTTTCGAGAAACCCGACCTGCTATTCCGGGCCCGCGTGGTTCAGGCCCTCCGTGACGCCCGAGATTCCGAATGTAATCCCGCTTCCCCTTTTAACCTAGTGTTGCGCATAACTTGACGGGTGCGATCATACCAGCACTAATGCACCGGATCCCATCAGAACTCCGAAGTTAAGCGTGCTTGGGCGAGAGTAGTACTAGGATGGGTGACCCCCTGGGAAGTCCTCGTGTTGCGCCCCTTTTTTCATCCTTGTTCTTTTTTCTTCATACTAGCTTTTGTTTTTCTCCCTCCACCACCTTTAGATACGTGTCGAGATTCCCTGGCCCTGTCCCCTTCTTTTACGGGGTTCATTTTTCGAGAAACCCGACCTGCTATTCCGGGCCCGCGTGGTTCAGGCCCTCCGTGACGCCCGAGATTCCGAATGTAATCCCGCTTCCCCTTTTAACCTAGTGCTGCGCATAACTTGACGGGTGCGATCATACCAGCACTAATGCACCGGATCCCATCAGAACTCCGAAGTTAAGCGTGCTTGGGCGAGAGTAGTACTAGGATGGGTGACCCCCTGGGAAGTCCTCGTGTTGCGCCCCTTTTTTCATCCTTGTTCTTTTTTCTTCATACTAGCTTTTTTTTTCTCCCTCCACCACCTTTAGATACGTGTCGAGATTCCCTGGCCCTGTCCCCTTCTTTTACGGGGT
This sequence comes from Nemophila menziesii, assembly GCA_029959085.1. Taxonomy (NCBI): domain Eukaryota; kingdom Viridiplantae; phylum Streptophyta; class Magnoliopsida; order Boraginales; family Hydrophyllaceae; genus Nemophila; species Nemophila menziesii. The sequence continues at coordinate 31,508,540 of JARWIR010000009.1, forward strand.
TCATTTTTCGAGAAACCCGACCCACTAAAACGGGCCCGCGTGGTTCAGGCCCTCCGTGACGCCCGAGATTCCGAATGTAATCCCGCTTCCCCTTTTAACCTAGTGCTGCGCATAACTTGACGGGTGCGATCATACCAGCACTAATGCACCGGATACCATCAGAACTCCGAAGTTAAGCGTGCTTGGGCGAGAGTAGTACTAGGATGGGTGACCCCCTGGGAAGTCCTCGTGTTGCACCCCTTTTTTCATCCTTGTTCTTTTTTCTTCATACTACCTTTTTTTTTCTCCCTCCACCACCTTTAGATACGTGTCGAGATTCCCTGGCCCTGTCCCCTTCTTTTACGGGGTTCATTTTTCGAGAAACCCGACCCGCTACTCCGGGCCCGCGGGTTCAGGCCCTCCGTGACGCCCGAGATTCCGAATGTAATCCCGCTTCCCCTTCTAACCTAGTGCTGCGCATAACTTGACGGGTGCGATCATACCAGCACTAATGCACCAGATCCCATCAGAACTCTGAAGTTAAGCGTGCTTGGGCGAGAGTAGTACTAGGATGGGTGACCCCCTGGGAAGTCCTCGTGTTGCACCCCTTTTTTCATCCTTGTTCTTTTTTCTTCATACTAGCTTTTTTTTTTCTCCCTCCACCACCTTTAGATACGTGTCGAGATTCCCTGGCCCTGTCCCCTTCTTTTACGGGGTTCATTTTTCGAGAAACCCGACCCGCTACTCCGGGCCCGCGTGGTTCAGGCCCTCCGTGACGCCCGAGATTCCGAATGTAATCCCGCTTCCCCTTTTAACCTAGTGCTGCGCATAACTTGACGGGTGCGATCATACCAGCACTAATGCACCGGATCCCATCAGAACTCCGAAGTTAAGCGTGCTTGGGCGAGAGTAGTACTAGGATGGGTGACCCCCTGGGAAGTCCTCGTGTTGCACCCCTTTTTTCATCCTTGTTCTTTTTTCTTCATACTAGCTTTTTTTTTCTCCCTCCACCACCTTTAGATACGTGTCGAGATTCCCTGGCCCTGTCCCCTTCTTTTACGGGGTTCATTTTTCGAGAAACCCGACCCGCTAAACCGGGCCCGCGTGGTTCAGGCCCTCCGTGACGCCCGAGATTCCGAATGTAATCCCGCTTCCCCTTTTAACCTAGTGCTGCGCATAACTTGACGGGTGCGATCATACCAGCACTAATGCACCGGATCCCATCAGAACTCCGAAGTTAAGCGTGCTTGGGCGAGAGTAGTACTAGGATGGGTGACCCCTGGGAAGTCCTCGTGTTGCACCCCTTTTTTCATCCTTGTTCTTTTTTCTTCATACTAGCTTTTTTTTTCTCCCTCCACCACCTTTAGATACGTGTCGAGATTCCCTGGCCCTGTCCCCTTCTTTTACGGGGTTCATTTTTCGAGAAACCCTACCCGCTAATCCGGGCCCGCGTGGTTCAGGCCCTCCGTGACGCCCGAGATTCCGAATGTAATCCCGCTTCCCCTTTTAACCTAGTGCTGCGCATAACCTGACGGGTGCGATCATACCAGCACTAATGCACCGGATCCCATCAGAACTCCGAAGTTAAGCGTGCTTGGGCGAGAGTAGTACTAGGATGGGTGACCCCCTGGGAAGTCCTCGTGTTGCGCCCCTTTTTTCATCCTTGTTCTTTTTTCTTCATACTAGCTTTTTTTTTCTCCCTCCACCACCTTTAGATACGTGTCGAGATTCCCTGGCCCTGTCCCCTTCTTTTACGGGGTTCATTTTTCGAGAAACCCGACCCGCTACTCCGGGCCCGCGTGGTTCAGGCCCTCCGTGACGCCCGAGATTCCGAATGTAATCCCGCTTCCCCTTTTAACCTAGTGCTGCGCATAACTTGACGGGTGCGATCATACCAGCACTAATGCACCGGATCCCATCAGAACTCCGAAGTTAAGCGTGCTTGGGCGAGAGTAGTACTAGGATGGGTGACCCCCTGGGAAGTCCTCGTGTTGCACCCCTTTTTTCATCCTTGTTCTTTTTTCTTCATACTAGCTTTTTTTTTTCTCCCTCCACCACCTTTAGATACGTGTCGAGATTCCCTGGCCCTGTCCCCTTCTTTTAAGGGGTTCATTTTTCGAGAAATCCGACCCGCTACTCCGGGTCCGCGTGGTTCAGGCCCTCCGTGACGCCCGAGATTCCGAATGTAATCCCGCTTCCCCTTTTAACCTAGTGCTGCGCATAAGTTGACGGGTGCGATCATACCAGCACTAATGCACCGGATCCCATCAGAACTCCGAAGTTAAGCGTGCTTGGGCGAGAGTAGTACTAGGATGGGTGACCCCCTGGGAAGTCCTCGTGTTGCACCCCTTTTTTCATCCTTGTTCTTTTTTCTTCATACTAGCTTTTTTTTTTCTCCCTCCACCACCTTTAGATACGTGTCGAGATTCCCTGGCCCTGTCCCCTTCTTTTACGGGGTTCATTTTTCGAGAAACCCGACCCGCTAAACCGGGCCCGCGTGGTTCAGGCCCTCCGTGACGCCCGAGATTCCGAATGTAATCCCGCTTCCCCTTTTAACCTAGTGCTGCGCATAACTTGACGGGTGCGATCATACCAGCACTAATGCACCGGATCCCATCAGAACTCCGAAGTTAAGCGTGCTTGGGCGAGAGTAGTACTAGGATGGGTGACCCCCTGGGAAGTCCTCGTGTTGCACCCCTTTTTTCATCCTTGTTCTTTTTTCTTCATACTATCTTTTTTTTTCTCCCTCCACCACCTTTAGATACGTGTCGAGATTCCCTGGCCCTGTCCCCTTCTTTTACGGGGTTCATTTTTCGAGAAACCCGACCCGCTACTCCGGGCCCGCGGGTTCAGGCCCTCCGTGACGCCCGAGATTTTGAATGTAATCCCGCTTCCTCTTCTAACCTAGTGCTGCGCATAACTTGACGGGTGCGATCATACCAGCACTAATGCACCGGATCCCATCAGAACTCCGAAGTTAAGCGTGCTTGGGCGAGAGTAGTACTAGGATGGGTGAGCCCCTGGGAAGTCCTCGTGTTGCACCCCTTTTTTCATCCTTGTTCTTTTTTCTTCATACTAGCTTTTTTTTTTCTCCCTCCACCACCTTTAGATACGTGTCGAGATTCCCTGGCCCTGTCCCCTTCTTTTACGGGGTTCATTTTTCGAGAAACCCGACCCGCTACTCCGGGCCCGCGTGGTTCAGGCCCTCCGTGACGCCCGAGATTCCGAATGTAATCCCGCTTCCCCTTTTAACCTAGTGCTGCGCATAACTTGACGGGTGCGATCATACCAGCACTAATGCACCGGATCCCATCAGAACTCCGAAGTTAAGCGTGCTTGGGCGAGAGTAGTACTAGGATGGGTGAGCCCCTGGGAAGTCCTCGTGTTGCACCCCTTTTTTCATCCTTGTTCTTTTTTCTTCATACTAGCTTTTTTTTTTCTCCCTCCACCACCTTTAGATACGTGTCGAGATTCCCTGGCCCTGTCCCCTTCTTTTACGGGGTTCATTTTTCGAGAAACCCGACCCGCTACTCCGGGCCCGCGTGGTTCAGGCCCTCAGTGACGCCCGAGATTCCGAATGTAATCCCGCTTCCCCTTTTAACATAGTGCTGCGCATAACTTGACGGGTGCGATCATACCAGCACTAATGCACCGGATCCCATCAGAACTCCGAAGTTAAGCGTGCTTGGGCGAGAGTAGTACTAGGATGGGTGACCCCCTGGAAAGTCCTCGTGTTGCACCCCTTTTTTCATCCTTGTTCTTTTTTCTTCATACTAGCTTTTTTTTTCTCCCTCCACCACCTTTAGATACGTGTCGAGATTCCCTGGCCCTGTCCCCTTCTTTTACGGGGTTCATTTTTCGAGAAACCCGACCAGCTAAACCGGGCCAGCGTGGTTCAGGCCCTCCGTGACGCCCGAGATTCCGAATGTAATCCCGCTTCCCCTTCTAACCTAGTGCTGCGCATAACTTGACGGGTGCGATCATACCAGCACTAATGCACCAGATCCCATCAGAACTCTGAAGTTAAGCGTGCTTGGGCGAGAGTAGTACTAGGATGGGTGACCCCCTGGGAAGTCCTCGTGTTGCACCCCTTTTTTCATCCTTGTTCTTTTTTCTTCATACTAGCTTTTTTTTTTCTCCCTCCACCACCTTTAGATACGTGTCGAGATTCCCTGGCCCTGTCCCCTTCTTTTACGGGGTTCATTTTTCGAGAAACCCGACCCGCTACTCCGGGCCCGCGTGGTTCAGGCCCTCCGTGACGCCCGAGATTCCGAATGTAATCCCGCTTCCCCTTTTAACCTAGTGCTGCGCATAACTTGACGGGTGCGATCATACCAGCACTAATGCACCGGATCCCATCAGAACTCCGAAGTTAAGCGTGCTTGGGCGAGAGTAGTACTAGGATGGGTGACCCCCTGGGAAGTCCTCGTGTTGCACCCCTTTTTTCATCCTTGTTCTTTTTTCTTCATACTAGCTTTTTTTTTCTCCCTCCACCACCTTTAGATACGTGTCGAGATTCCCTGGCCCTGTCCCCTTCTTTTACGGGGTTCATTTTTCGAGAAACCCGACCCGCTAAACCGGGCCCGCGTGGTTCAGGCCCTCCGTGACGCCCGAGATTCCGAATGTAATCCCGCTTCCCCTTTTAACCTAGTGCTGCGCATAACTTGACGGGTGCGATCATACCAGCACTAATGCACCGGATCCCATCAGAACTCCGAAGTTAAGCGTGCTTGGGCGAGAGTAGTACTAGGATGGGTGACCCCTGGGAAGTCCTCGTGTTGCACCCCTTTTTTCATCCTTGTTCTTTTTTCTTCATACTAGCTTTTTTTTTCTCCCTCCACCACCTTTAGATACGTGTCGAGATTCCCTGGCCCTGTCCCCTTCTTTTACGGGGTTCATTTTTCGAGAAACCCTACCCGCTAATCCGGGCCCGCGTGGTTCAGGCCCTCCGTGACGCCCGAGATTCCGAATGTAATCCCGCTTCCCCTTTTAACCTAGTGCTGCGCATAACCTGACGGGTGCGATCATACCAGCACTAATGCACCGGATCCCATCAGAACTCCGAAGTTAAGCGTGCTTGGGCGAGAGTAGTACTAGGATGGGTGACCCCCTGGGAAGTCCTCGTGTTGCGCCCCTTTTTTCATCCTTGTTCTTTTTTCTTCATACTAGCTTTTTTTTTCTCCCTCCACCACCTTTAGATACGTGTCGAGATTCCCTGGCCCTGTCCCCTTCTTTTACGGGGTTCATTTTTCGAGAAACCCGACCCGCTACTCCGGGCCCGCGTGGTTCAGGCCCTCCGTGACGCCCGAGATTCCGAATGTAATCCCGCTTCCCCTTTTAACCTAGTGCTGCGCATAACTTGACGGGTGCGATCATACCAGCACTAATGCACCGGATCTCATCAGAACTCCGAAGTTAAGCGTGCTTGGGCGAGAGTAGTACTAGGATGGGTGACCCCCTGGGAAGTCCTCGTGTTGCACCCCTTTTTTCATCCTTGTTCTTTTTTCTTCATACTAGCTTTTTTTTTTCTCCCTCCACCACCTTTAGATACGTGTCGAGATTCCCTGGCCCTGTCCCCTTCTTTTAAGGGGTTCATTTTTCGAGAAATCCGACCCGCTACTCCGGGTCCGCGTGGTTCAGGCCCTCCGTGACGCCCGAGATTCCGAATGTAATCCCGCTTCCCCTTTTAACCTAGTGCTGCGCATAACTTGACGGGTGCGATCATACCAGCACTAATGCACCGGATCCCATCAGAACTCCGAAGTTAAGCGTGCTTGGGCGAGAGTAGTACTAGGATGGGTGACCCCCTGGGAAGTCCTCGTGTTGCACCCTTTTTTTCATCCTTGTTCTTTTTTCTTCATACTAGCTTTTTTTTTTCTCCCTCCACCACCTTTAGATACGTGTCGAGATTCCCTGGCCCTGTCCCCTTCTTTTACGGGGTTCATTTTTCGAGAAACCCGACCCGCTAATCCGGGCCCGCGTGGTTCAGGCCCTCCGTGACGCCCGAGATTCCGAATGTAATCCCGCTTCCCCTTTTAAACTAGTGCTGCGCATAACTTGACGGGTGCGATCATACCAGCACTAATGCACCGGATCCCATCAGAACTCCGAAGTTAAGCGTGCTTGGGCGAGAGTAGTACTAGGATGGGTGACCCCCTGGGAAGTCCTTGTGTTGCACCCCTTTTTTCATCCTTGTTCTTTTTTCTTCATACTAGCTTTTTTTTTCTCCCTCCACCACCTTTAGATACGTGTCGAGATTCCCTGGCCCTGTCCCCTTCTTTTACGGGGTTCATTTTTCGAGAAACCCGACCCGCTAAACCGGGCCCGCGTGGTTCAGGCCCTCCGTGACGCCCGAGATTCCGAATGTAATCCCGCTTCCCCTTTTAACCTAGTGCTGCGCATAACTTGACGGGTGCGATCATACCAGCACTAATGCACCGGATCCCATCAGAACTCCGAAGTTAAGCGTGCTTGGGCGAGAGTAGTACTAGGATGGGTGACCCCCTGGGAAGTCCTCGTGTTGCACCCCTTTTTTCATCCTTGTTCTTTTTTCTTCATACTATCTTTTTTTTTCTCCCTCCACCACCTTTAGATACGTGTCGAGATTCCCTGGCCCTGTCCCCTTCTTTTACGGGGTTCATTTTTCGAGAAACCCGACCCGCTACTCCGGGCCCGCGGGTTCAGGCCCTCCGTGACGCCCGAGATTTTGAATGTAATCCCGCTTCCTCTTCTAACCTAGTGCTGCGCATAACTTGACGGGTGCGATCATACCAGCACTAATGCACCGGATCCCATCAGAACTCCGAAGTTAAGCGTGCTTGGGCGAGAGTAGTACTAGGATGGGTGAGCCCCTGGGAAGTCCTCGTGTTGCACCCCTTTTTTCATCCTTGTTCTTTTTTCTTCATACTAGCTTTTTTTTTTCTCCCTCCACCACCTTTAGATACGTGTCGAGATTCCCTGGCCCTGTCCCCTTCTTTTACGGGGTTCATTTTTCGAGAAACCCGACCCGCTACTCCGGGCCCGCGTGGTTCAGGCCCTCCGTGACGCCCGAGATTCCGAATGTAATCCCGCTTCCCCTTTTAACCTAGTGCTGCGCATAACTTGACGGGTGCGATCATACCAGCACTAATGCACCGGATCCCATCAGAACTCCGAAGTTAAGCGTGCTTGGGCGAGAGTAGTACTAGGATGGGTGAGCCCCTGGGAAGTCCTCGTGTTGCACCCCTTTTTTCATCCTTGTTCTTTTTTCTTCATACTAGCTTTTTTTTTTCTCCCTCCACCACCTTTAGATACGTGTCGAGATTCCCTGGCCCTGTCCCCTTCTTTTACGGGGTTCATTTTTCGAGAAACCCGACCCGCTACTCCGGGCCCGCGTGGTTCAGGCCCTCAGTGACGCCCGATATTCCGAATGTAATCCCGCTTCCCCTTTTAACATAGTGCTGCGCATAACTTGACGGGTGCGATCATACCAGCACTAATGCACCGGATCCCATCAGAACTCCGAAGTTAAGCGTGCTTGGGCGAGAGTAGTACTAGGATGGGTGACCCCCTGGAAAGTCCTCGTGTTGCACCCCTTTTTTCATCCTTGTTCTTTTTTCTTCATACTAGCTTTTTTTTTCTCCCTCCACCACCTTTAGATACGTGTCGAGATTCCCTGGCCCTGTCCCCTTCTTTTACGGGGTTCATTTTTCGAGAAACCCGACCAGCTAAACCGGGCCAGCGTGGTTCAGGCCCTCCGTGACGCCCGAGATTCCGAATGTAATCCCGCTTCCCCTTTTAACCTAGTGCTGCGCATAACTTGACGGGTGCGATCATACCAGCACTAATGCACCGGATCCCATCAGAACTCCGAAGTTAAGCGTGCTTGGGCGGGAGTAGTACTAGGATGGGTGACCCCCTGGGAAGTCCTCGTGTTGCACCCCTTTTTTCATCCTTGTTCTTTTTTCTTCATACTAGCTTTTTTTTCTCCCTCCACCACCTTTAGATACGTGTCGAGATTCCCTGGCCCTGTCCCCTTCTTTTAAGGGGTTCATTTTTCGAGAAACCCGACCCGCTACTCCGGGCCCGCGTGGTTCAGGCCCTCCGTGACGCCCGAGATTCCGAATGTAATCCCGCTTCCCCTTTTAACCTAGTGCTGCGCATAACTTGACGGGTGCGATCATACCAGCACTAATGCACCGGATCCCATCAGAACTCCGAAGTTAAGCGTGCTTGGGCGAGAGTAGTACTAGGATGGGTGACCCCCTGGGAAGTCCTCGTGTTGCACCCCTTTTTTCATCCTTGTTCTTTTTTCTTCATACTAGCTTTTTTTTTCTCCCTCCACCACCTTTAGATACGTGTCGAGATTCCCTGGCCCTGTCCCCTTCTTTTACGGGGTTCATTTTTCGAGAAACCCGACCCGCTACTCCGGGCCCGCGTGTTTCAGGCCCTCCGTGACGCCCGAGATTCCGAATGTAATCCCGCTTCCCCTTTTAACCTAGTGCTGCGCATAACTTGACGGGTGCAATCATACCAGCACTAATGCACCGGATCCCATCAGAACTCCGAAGTTAAGCGTGCTTGGGCGAGAGTAGTACTAGGATGGGTGAGCCCCTGGGAAGTCCTCGTGTTGCACCCCTTTTTTCATCCTTGTTCTTTTTTCTTCATACTAGCTTTTTTTTTTCTCCCTCCACCACCTTTAGATACGTGTCGAGATTCCCTGGCCCTGTCCCCTTCTTTTACGGGGTTCATTTTTCGAGAAACCCGACCCGCTACTCCGGGCCCGCGTGGTTCAGGCCCTCAGTGACGCCCGAGATTCCGAATGTAATCCCGCTTCCCCTTTTAACCTAGTGCTGCGCATAACTTGACGGGTGCGATCATACCAGCACTAATGCACCGGATCCCATCAGAACTCCGAAGTTAAGCGTGCTTGGGCGAGAGTAGTACTAGGATGGGTGACCCCCTGGAAAGTCCTCGTGTTGCACCCCTTTTTTCATCCTTGTTCTTTTTTCTTCATACTAGCTTTTTTTTTCTCCCTCCACCACCTTTAGATACGTGTCGAGATTCCCTGGCCCTGTCCCCTTCTTTTAAGGGGTTCATTTTTCGAGAAACCCGACCCGCTAAACCGGGCCAGCGTGGTTCAGGCCCTCCGTGACGCCCGAGATTCCGAATGTAATCCCGCTTCCCCTTTTAACCTAGTGCTGCGCATAACTTGACGGGTGCGATCATACCAGCACTAATGCACCGGATCCCATCAGAACTCCGAAGTTAAGCGTGCTTGGGCGAGAGTAATACTAGGATGGGTGACCCCCTGGGAAGTCCTCGTGTTGCACCCCTTTTTTCATCCTTGTTCTTTTTTCTTCATACTAGCTTTTTTTTTCTCCCTCCACCACCTTTAGATACGTGTCGAGATTCCCTGGCCCTGTCCCCTTCTTTTAAGGGGTTCATTTTTCGAGAAACCCGACCCGCTACTCCGGGCCCGCGTGGTTCAGGCCCTCCGTGACGCCCGAGATTCCGAATGTAATCCCGCTTCCCCTTTTAACCTAGTGCTGCGCATAACTTGACGGGTGCGATCATACCAGCACTAATGCACCGGATCCCATCAGAACTCCGAAGTTAAGCGTGCTTGGGCGAGAGTAGTACTAGGATGGGTGACCCCCTGGGAAGTCCTCGTGTTGCACCCCTTTTTTCATCCTTGTTCTTTTTTCTTCATACTAGCTTTTTTTTTCTCCCTCCACCACCTTTAGATACGTGTCGAGATTCCCTGGCCCTGTCCCCTTCTTTTACGGGGTTCATTTTTCGAGAACCCAACCCGCTACTCCGGGCCTGCGTGGTTCAGGCCCTCCGTGACGCCCGAGATTCCGAATGTAATCCCGCTTCCCCTTTTAACCTAGTGCTGCGAATAACTTGACGGGTGCGATCATACCAGCACTAATGCACCGGATCCCATCAGAACTCCGAAGTTAAGCGTGCTTGGGCGAGAGTAGTACTAGGATTGGTGACCCCCTGGGAAGTCCTCGTGTTGCACCCCTTTTTTCATCCTTGTTCTTTTTTCTTCATACTAGCTTTTTTTTCTCCCTCCACCACCTTTAGATACGTGTCGAGATTCCCTGGCCCTGTCCCCTTCTTTTAAGGGGTTCATTTTTCGAGAAACCCGACCCGCTACTCCGGGCCCGCGTGGTTCAGGCCCTCCGTGACGCCCGAGATTCCGAATGTAATCCCGCTTCCCCTTTTAACCTAGTGCTGCGCATAACGTGACGGGTGCGATCATACCAGCACTAATGCACCGGATCCCATCAGAACTCCGAAGTTAAGCGTGCTTGGGCGAGAGTAGTACTAGGATGGGTGACCCCCTGGAAAGTCCTCGTGTTGCACCCCTTTTTTCATCCTTGTTCTTTTTTCTTCATACTAGCTTTTTTTTTCTCCCTCCACCACCTTTAGATACGTGTCGAGATTCCCTGGCCCTGTCCCCTTCTTTTACGGGGTTCATTTTTCGAGAAACCCGACCCGCTACTCCGGGCCCGCGTGGTTCAGGCCCTCCGTGACGCCCGAGATTCCGAATGTAATCCCGCTTCCCCTTTTAACCTAGTGCTGCGCATAACTTGACGGGTGCGATCATACCAGCACTAATGCACCGGATCCCATCAGAACACCGAAGTTAAGCGTGCTTGGGCGAGAGTAGTACTAGGATGGGTGACCCCCTGGGAAGTCCTCGTGTTGCACCCCCTTTTTCATCCTTGTTCTTTTTTCTTCATACTAGCTTTTCTTTTTCTCCCCCCACCACCTTTAGATACGTGTCGAGATTCCCTGGCCCTGTCCCCTTATTTTACGGGGTTCATTTTTCGAGAAACCCGACCCGCTACTCCGGGCCTGCGTGGTTCAGGCCCTCCGTGACGCCCGAGATTCCGAATGTAATCCCGCTTCCCCTTTTAACCTAGTGCTGCGAATAACTTGACGGGTGCGATCATACCAGCACTAATGCACCGGATCCCATCAGAACTCCGAAGTTAAGCGAGCTTGGGCGAGAGTAGTACTAGGATGGGTGACCCCCTGGGAAGTCCTCGTGTTGCACCCCTTTTTTCATCCTTGTTCTTTTTTCTTCATACTAGCTTTTTTTTCTCCCTCCACCACCTTTAGATACGTGTCGAGATTCCCTGGCCCTGTCCCCTTCTTTTAAGGGGTTCATTTTTCGAGAAACCCGACCCGCTACTCCGGGCCCGCGTGGTTCAGGCCCTCCGTGACGCCCGAGATTCCGAATGTAATCCCGCTTCCCCTTTTAACCTAGTGCTGCGCATAACGTGACGGGTGCGATCATACCAGCACTAATGCACCGGATCCCATCAGAACTCCGAAGTTAAGCGTGCTTGGGCGAGAGTAGTACTAGGATGGGTGACCCCCTGGAAAGTCCTCGTGTTGCACCCCTTTTTTCATCCTTGTTCTTTTTTCTTCATACTAGCTTTTTTTTTCTCCCTCCACCACCTTTAGATACGTGTCGAGATTCCCTGGCCCTGTCCCCTTCTTTTACGGGGTTCATTTTTCGAGAAACCCGACCCGCTACTCCGGGCCCGCGTGGTTCAGGCCCTCCGTGACGCCCGAGATTCCGAATGTAATCCCGCTTCCCCTTTTAACCTAGTGCTGCGCATAACTTGACGGGTGCGATCATACCAGCACTAATGCACCGGATCCCATCAGAACACCGAAGTTAAGCGTGCTTGGGCGAGAGTAGTACTAGGATGGGTGACCCCCTGGGAAGTCCTCGTGTTGCACCCCCTTTTTCATCCTTGTTCTTTTTTCTTCATACTAGCTTTTCTTTTTCTCCCCCCACCACCTTTAGATACGTGTCGAGATTCCCTGGCCCTGTCCCCTTATTTTACGGGGTTCATTTTTCGAGAAACCCGACCCGCTACACCGGGCCCGCGTGGTTCAGGCCCTCCGTGACGCCCGAGATTCCGAATGTAATCCCGCTTCCCCTTTTAACCTAGTGCTGCGCATAACTTGACGGGTGCAATCATACCAGCACTAATGCACCGGATCCCATCAGAACTCCGAAGTTAAGCGTGCTTGGGCGAGAGTAGTACTAGGATGGGTGACCCCCTGGGAAGTCCTCGTGTTGCACCCCTTTTTTCATCCTTGTTCTTTTTTCTTCATACTAGCTTTTTTTTTCTCCCTCCACCACCTTTAGATACGTGTCGAGATTCCCTGGCCCTGTCCCCTTCTTTTACAGGGTTCATTTTTCGAGAAACCCGACCTGCTACTCCGGGCCCGCGTGGTTCAGGCCCTCAGTGACGCCCGAGATTCCGAATGTAATCCCGCTTCCCCTTTTAACCTAGTGCTGCGCATAACTTGACGGGTGCGATCATACCAGCACTAATGCACCGGATCCCATCAGAACTCCGAAGTTAAGCGTGCTTGGGCGAGAGTAGTACTAGGATGGGTGACCCCCTGGGAAGTCCTCGTGTTGCACCCCTTTTTTCGTCCTTGTTCTTTTTTCTTCATACTAGCTTTTTTTTTTCTCCCTCCACCACCTTTAGATACGTGTCGAGATTCCCTGGCCCTGTCCCCTTCTTTTACGGGGTTCATTTTTCGAGAACCCAACCCGCTACTCCGGGCCCGCGTGGTTCAGGCCCTCCGTGACGCCCGAGATTCCGAATGTAATCCCGCTTCCCCTTTTAACCTAGTGCTGCGCATAACTTGACGGGTGCGATCAAACCAGCACTAATGCACCGGATCCCATCAGAACTCCGAAGTTAAGCGTGCTTGGGCGAGAGTAGTACTAGGATGGGTGACCCCCTGGGAAGTCCTCGTGTTGCACCCCTTTTTTCATCCTTGTTCTTTTTTCTTCATACTAGCTTTTTTTTTTTCTCCCTCCACCACCTTTAGATACGTGTCGAGATTCCCTGGCCCTGTCCCCTTCTTTTAAGGGGTTCATTTTTCGAGAAACCCGACCCGCTACTCCGGGCCCGCGTGGTTCAGGCCCTCCGTGACGCCCGAGATTCCGAATGTAATCCCGCTTCCCCTTTTAACCTAGTGCTGCGCATAACTTGACGGGTGCGATCATACCAGCACTAATGCACCGGATCCCATCAGAACTCCGAAGTTAAGCGTGCTTGGGCGAGAGTAGTACTAGGATGGGTGACCCCCTGGAAAGTCCTCGTGTTGCACCCCTTTTTTCATCCTTGTTCTTTTTTCTTCATACTAGCTTTTTTTTTTCTCCCTCCACCACCTTTAGATACGTGTCGAGATTCCCTGGCCCTGTCCCCTTCTTTTACGGGGTTCATTTTTCGAGAAACCCGACCCGCTAAACCGGGCCAGCGTGGTTCAGGCCCTCCGTGACGCCCGAGATTCCGAATGTAATCCCGCTTCCCCTTTTAACCTAGTGCTGCGCATAACTTGACGGGTGCGATCATACCAGCACTAATGCACCGGATCCCATCAGAACTCCGAAGTTAAGCGTGCTTGGGCGAGAGTAGTACTAGGATGGGTGACCCCCTGGGAAGTTCTCGTGTTGCACCCCTTTTTTCATCCTTGTTCTTTTTTCTTCATACTAGCTTTTTTTTTCTCCCTCCACCACCTTTAGATACGTGTCGAGATTCCCTGGCCCTGTCCCCTTCTTTTACAGGGTTCATTTTTCGAGAAACCCGACCTGCTACTCCGGGCCCGCGTGGTTCAGGCCCTCAGTGACGCCCGAGATTCCGAATGTAATCCCGCTTCCCCTTTTAACCTAGTGCTGCGCATAACTTGACGGGTGCGATCATACCAGCACTAATGCACCGGATCCCATCAGAACTCCGAAGTTAAGCGTGCTTGGGCGAGAGTAGTACTAGGATGGGTGACCCCCTGGGAAGTCCTCGTGTTGCACCCCTTTTTTCGTCCTTGTTCTTTTTTCTTCATACTAGCTTTTTTTTTTCTCCCTCCACCACCTTTAGATACGTGTCGAGATTCCCTGGCCCTGTCCCCTTCTTTTACGGGGTTCATTTTTCGAGAACCCAACCCGCTACTCCGGGCCCGCGTGGTTCAGGCCCTCCGTGACGCCCGAGATTCCGAATGTAATCCCGCTTCCCCTTTTAACCTAGTGCTGCGCATAACTTGACGGGTGCGATCATACCAGCACTAATGCACCGGATCCCATCAGAACTCCGAAGTTAAGCGTGCTTGGGCGAGAGTAGTACTAGGATGGGTGACCCCCTGGGAAGTCCTCGTGTTGCACCCCTTTTTTCATCCTTGTTCTTTTTTCTTCATACTAGCTTTTTTTTTTCTCCCTCCACCACCTTTAGATACGTGTCGAGATTCCCTGGCCCTGTCCCCTTCTTTTAAGGGGTTCATTTTTCGAGAAACCCGACCCGCTACTCCGGGCCCGCGTGGTTCAGGCCCTCCGTGACGCCCGAGATTCCGAATGTAATCCCGCTTCCCCTTTTAACCTAGTGCTGCGCATAACTTGACGGGTGCGATCATACCAGCACTAATGCACCGGATCCCATCAGAACTCCGAAGTTAAGCGTGCTTGGGCGAGAGTAGTACTAGGATGGGTGACCCCCTGGAAAGTCCTCGTGTTGCACCCCTTTTTTCATCCTTGTTCTTTTTTCTTCATACTAGCTTTTTTTTTCTCCCTCCACCACCTTTAGATACGTGTCGAGATTCCCTGGCCCTGTCCCCTTCTTTTACGGGGTTCATTTTTCGAGAAACCCGACCCGCTAAACCGGGCCAGCGTGGTTCAGGCCCTCCGTGACGCCCGAGATTCCGAATGTAATCCCGCTTCCCCTTTTAACCTAGTGCTGCGCATAACTTGACGGGTGCGATCATACCAGCACTAATGCATCGGATCCCATCAGAACTCCGAAGTTAAGCGTGCTTGGGCGAGAGTAGTACTAGGATGGGTGACCCCCTGGGAAGTCCTCGTGTTGCACCCCTTTTTTCATCCTTGTTCTTTTTTCTTCATACTAGCTTTTTTTTCTCCCTCCACCACCTTTAGATACGTGTCGAGATTCCCTGGCCCTGTCCCCTTCTTTTAAGGGGTTCATTTTTCGAGAAACCCGACCCGCTACTCCGGGCCCGCGTGGTTCAGGCCCTCCGTGACGCCCGAGATTCCGAATGTAATCCCGCTTCCCCTTTTAACCTAGTGCTGCGCATAACTTGACGGGTGCGATCATACCAGCACTAATGCACCGGATCCCATCAGAACTCCGAAGTTAAGCGTGCTTGGGCGAGAGTAGTACTAGGATGGGTGACCCCCTGGGAAGTCCTCGTGTTGCACCCCTTTTTTCATCCTTGTTCTTTTTTCTTCATACTAGCTTTTTTTTTCTCCCTCCACCACCTTTAGATACGTGTCGAGATTCCCTGGCCCTGTCCCCTTCTTTTACGGGGTTCATTTTTCGAGAAACCCGACCCGCTAAACCGGGCCAGCGTGGTTCAGGCCCTCCGTGACGCCCGAGATTCCGAATGTAATCCCGCTTCCCCTTTTAACCTAGTGCTGCGCATAACTTGACGGGTGCGATCATACCAGCACTAATGCACCGGATCCCATCAGAACTCCGAAGTTAAGCGTGCTTGGGCGAGAGTAGTACTAGGATGGGTGACCCCCTGGGAAGTCCTCGTGTTGCACCCCTTTTTTCATCCTTGTTCTTTTTTCTTCATACTAGCTTTTTTTTTCTCCCTCCACCACCTTTAGATACGTGTCGAGATTCCCTGGCCCTGTCCCCTTCTTTTAAGGGGTTCATTTTTCGAGAAACCCGACCCGCTACTCCGGGCCCGCGTGGTTCAGGCCCTCCGTGACGCCCGAGATTCCGAATGTAATCCCGCTTCCCCTTTTAACCTAGTGCTGCGCATAACTTGACGGGTGCGATCATACCAGCACTAATGCACCGGATCCCATCAGAACTCCGAAGTTAAGCGTGCTTGGGCGAGAGTAGTACTAGGATGGGTGACCCCCTGGGAAGTCCTCGTGTTGCACCCCTTTTTTCATCCTTGTTCTTTTTTCTTCATACTAGCTTTTTTTTTCTCCCTCCACCACCTTTAGATACGTGTCGAGATTCCCTGGCCCTGTCCCCTTCTTTTACGGGGTTCATTTTTCGAGAAACCCGACCCGCTACTCCGGGCCCGCGTGGTTCAGGCCCTCCGTGACGCCCGAGATTCCGAATGTAATCCCGCTTCCCCTTTTAACCTAGTGCTGCGCATAACTTGACGGGTGCGATCATACCAGCACTAATGCACCGGATCCCATCAGAACTCCGAAGTTAAGCGTGCTTGGGCGAGAGTAGTACTAGGATGGGTGACCCCCTGGGAAGTCCTCGTGTTGCACCCCCTTTTTCATCCTTGTTCTTTTTTCTTCATACTACCTTTTCTTTTTCTCCCCCCACCACCTTTAGATACGTGTCGAGATTCCCTGGCCCTGTCTCCTTATTTTACGGGGTTCATTTTTCGAGAAACCCGACCCGCTACACCGGGCCCGCGTGGTTCAGGCCCTCCGTGACGCCCGAGATTCCGAATGTAATCCCGCTTCCCCTTATTTTACGTGTCGAGATTCCCTGGCCCTGTCCCCTTATTTTACGGGGTTCATTTTTCGAGAAACCCGACCCGCTACACCGGGCCCGCGTAGTTCAGGCCCTCCGTGACGCCCGAGATTCCGAATGTAATCCCGCTTCCCCTTTTAACCTAGTGCTGCGCATAACTTGACGGGTGCAATCATACCAGCACTAATGCACCGGATCCCATCAGAATTCCGAAGTTAAGCGTGCTTGGGCGAGAGTAGTACTAGGATGGGTGACCCCTTGGGAAGTCCTCGTGTTGCACCCCTTTTTTCATCCTTGTTCTTTTTTCTTCATACTAGCTTTTTTTTTCTCCCTCCACCACCTTTAGATACGTGTCGAGATTCCCTGGCCCTGTCCCCTTCTTTTACAGGGTTCATTTTTCGAGAAACCCGACCCGCTACTCCGGGCCCGCGTGGTTCAGGCCCTCCGTGACGCCCGAGATTCCGAATGTAATCCCGCTTCCCCTTTTAACCTAGTGCTGCGCATAACTTGACGGGTGCGATCATACCAGCACTAATGCACCGGATCCCATCAGAACTCCGAAGTTAAGGGTGCTTGGGCGAGAGTAGTACTAGGATGGGTGACCCCCTGGGAAGTCCTCGTGTTGCACCCCTTTTTTCGTCCTTGTTCTTTTTTCTTCATACTAGCTTTTTTTTTTCTCCCTCCACCACCTTTAGATACGTGTCGAGATTCCCTGGCCCTGTCCCCTTCTTTTACGGGGTTCATTTTTCGAGAACCCAACCCGCTACTCCGGGCCTGCGTGGTTCAGGCCCTCCGTGACGCCCGAGATTCCGAATGTAATCCCGCTTCCCCTTTTAACCTAGTGCTGCGCATAACTTGACGGGTGCGATCATACCAGCACTAATGCACCGGATCCCATCAGAACTCCGAAGTTAAGCGTGCTTGGGCGAGAGTAGTACTAGGATGGGTGACCCCCTGGGAAGTCCTCGTGTTGCACCCCTTTTTTCATCCTTATTCTTTTTTCTTCATACTAGCTTTTTTTTTCTCCCTCCACCACCTTTAGATACGTGTCGAGATTCCCTGGCCCTGTCCCCTTCTTTTAAGGGGTTCATTTTTCGAGAAACCCGACCCGCTACTCCCGGCCCGCGTGGTTCAGGCCCTCCGTGACGCCCGAGATTCCGAATGTAATCCCGCTTCCCCTTTTAACCTAGTGCTGCGCATAACTTGACGGGTGCGATCATACCAGCACTAATGCACCGGATCCCATCAGAACTCCGAAGTTAAGCGTGCTTGGGCGAGAGTAGTACTAGGATGGGTGACCCCCTGGAAAGTCCTCGTGTTGCACCCCTTTTTTCATCCTTGTTCTTTTTTCTTCATACTAGCTTTTTTTTTCTCCCTCCACCACCTTTAGATACGTGTCGAGATTCCCTGGCCCTGTCCCCTTCTTTTACGGGGTTCATTTTTCGAGAAACCCGACCCGCTACTCCGGGCCCGCGTGGTTCAGGCCCTCCGTGACGCCCGAGATTCCGAATGTAATCCCGCTTCCCCTTTTAACCTAGTGCTGCGCATAACTTGACGGGTGCGATCATACCAGCACTAATGCACCTGATCCCATCAGAACTCCGAAGTTAAGCGTGCTTGGGCGAGAGTAGTACTAGGATGGGTGACCCCCTGGGAAGTCCTCGTGTTGCACCCCCTTTTTCATCCTTGTTCTTTTTTCTTCATACTACCTTTTCTTTTTCTCCCCCCACCACCTTTAGATACGTGTCGAGATTCCCTGGCCCTGTCCCCTTATTTTACGGGGTTCATTTTTCGAGAAACCCGACCCGCTACACCGGGCCCGCGTGGTTCAGGCCCTCCGTGACGCCCGAGATTCCGAATGTAATCCCGCTTCCCCTTTTAACCTAGTGCTGCGCATAACTTGACGGGTGCAATCATACCAGCACTAATCCACCGGATCCCATCAGAACTCCGAAGTTAAGCGTGCTCGGGCGAGAGTAGTACTAGGATGGGTGACCCCCTGGGAAGTCCTCGTGTTGCACCCCTTTTTTCATCCTTGTTCTTTTTTCTTCATACTAGCTTTTTTTTTCTCCCTCCACCACCTTTAGATACGTGTCGAGATTCCCTGGCCCTGTCCCCTTCTTTTACAGGGTTCATTTTTCGAGAAACCCGACCCGCTACTCCGGGCCCGCGTGGTTCAGGCCCTCCGTGACGCCCGAGATTCCGAATGTAATCCCGCTTCCCCTTTTAACCTAGTGCTGCGCATAACTTGACGGGTTCGATCATACCAGCACTAATGCACCGGATCCCATCAGAACTCCGAAGTTAAGCGTGCTTGGGCGAGAGTAGTACTAGGATGGGTGACCCCCTGGGAAGTCCTCGTGTTGCACCCCTTTTTTCGTCCTTGTTCTTTTTTCTTCATACTAGCTTTTTTTTTTCTCCCTCCACCACCTTTAGATACGTGTCGAGATTCCCTGGCCCTGTCCCCTTCTTTTACGGGGTTCATTTTTCGAGAACCCAACCCGCTACTCCGGGCCTGCGTGGTTCAGGCCCTCCGTGACGCCCGAGATTCCGAATGTAATCCCGCTTCCCCTTTTAACCTAGTGCTGCGCATAACTTGACGGGTGCGATCATACCAGCACTAATGCACCGGATCCCATCAGAACTCCGAAGTTAAGCGTGCTTGGGCGAGAGTAGTACTAGGATGGGTGACCCCCTGGGAAGTCCTCGTGTTGCACCCCTTTTTTCATCCTTGTTCTTTTTTCTTCATACTAGCTTTTTTTTTCTCCCTCCACCACCTTTAGATACGTGTCGAGATTCCCTGGCCCTGTCCCCTTCTTTTAAGGGGTTCATTTTTCGAGAAACCCGACCCGCTACTCCGGGCCCGCGTGGTTCAGGCCCTCCGTGACGCCCGAGATTCCGAATGTAATCCCGCTTCCCCTTTTAACCTAGTGCTGC
Source organism: Nemophila menziesii (assembly GCA_029959085.1). Lineage (NCBI taxonomy): Eukaryota > Viridiplantae > Streptophyta > Magnoliopsida > Boraginales > Hydrophyllaceae > Nemophila > Nemophila menziesii. The sequence continues at coordinate 31,527,940 of JARWIR010000009.1, forward strand.
GTATAACTTGACGGGTGCGATCATACCAGCACTAATGCACCGGATCCCATCAGAACTCCAAAGTTAAGCGTGCTTGGGCGAGAGTAGTACTAGGATGGGTGACCCCCTGGAAAGTCCTCGTGTTGCATCCCTTTTTTCATCCTTGTTCTTTTTTCTTCATACTAGCTTTTTTTTTCTCCCTCCACCACCTTTAGATACGTGTCGAGATTCCCTGGCCCTGTCCCCTTCTTTTACGGGGTTCATTTTTCGAGAAACCCGACCCGCTAAACCGGGCCAGCGTGGTTCAGGCCCTCCGTGACGCCCGAGATTCCGAATGTAATCCCGCTTCCCCTTTTAACCTAGTGCTGCGCATAACTTGACGGGTGCGATCATACCAGCACTAATGCACCGGATCCCATCAGAACTCCGAAGTTAAGCGTGCTTGGGCGAGAGTAGTACTAGGATGGGTGACCCCCTGGGAAGTCCTCGTGTTGCACCCCTTTTTTCATCCTTGTTCTTTTTTCTTCATACTAGCTTTTTTTTTCTCCCTCCACCACCTTTAGATACGTGTCGAGATTCCCTGGCCCTGTCCCCTTCTTTTAAGGGGTTCATTTTTCGAGAAACCCGACCCGCTACTCCGGGCCCGCGTGGTTCAGGCCCTCCGTGACGCCCGAGATTCCGAATGTAATCCCGCTTCCCCTTTTAACCTAGTGCTGCGCATAACTTGACGGGTGCGATCATACCAGCACTAATGCACCGGATCCCATCAGAACTCCGAAGTTAAGCGTGCTTGGGCGAGAGTAGTACTAGGATGGGTGACCCCCTGGGAAGTCCTCGTGTTGCACCCCTTTTTTCATCCTTGTTCTTTTTTCTTCATACTAGCTTTTTTTTTCTCCCTCCACCACCTTTAGATACGTGTCGAGATTCCCTGGCCCTGTCCCCTTCTTTTACGGGGTTCATTTTTCGAGAAACCCGACCCGCTACTCCGGGCCCGCGTGGTTCAGGCCCTCCGTGACGCCCGAGATTCCGAATGTAATCCCGCTTCCCCTTTTAACCTAGTGCTGCGCATAACTTGACGGGTGCGATCATACCAGCACTAATGCACCGGATCCCATCAGAACTCCGAAGTTAAGCGTGCTTGGGCGAGAGTAGTACTAGGATGGGTGACCCCCTGGGAAGTCCTCGTGTTGCACCCCCTTTTTCATCCTTGTTCTTTTTTCTTCATACTACCTTTTCTTTTTCTCCCCCCACCACCTTTAGATACGTGTCGAGATTCCCTGGCCCTGACCCCTTATTTTACGGGGTTCATTTTTCGAGAAACCCGACCCGCTACACCGGGCCCGCGTGGTTCAGGCCCTCCGTGACGCCCGAGATTCCGAATGTAATCACGCTTCCCCTTTTAACCTAGTGCTGCGCATAACTTGACGGGTGCAATCATACCAGCACTAATGCACCGGATCCCATCAGAACTCCGAAGTTAAGCGTGCTTGGGCGAGAGTAGTACTATGATGGGTGACCCCCTGGGAAGTCCTCGTGTTGCACCCCTTTTTTCATCCTTGTTCTTTTTTCTTCATACTAGCTTTTGTTTTTCTCCCTCCACCACCTTTAGATACGTGTCGAGATTCCCTGGCCCTGTCCCCTTCTTTTACGGGGTTCATTTTTCGAGAAACCCGACCCGCTAATCCGGGCCCGCGTGGTTCAGGCCCTCCGTGACGCCCGAGATTCCGAATGTAATCCCGCTTCCCCTTTTAACCTAGTGCTGCGCATAACTTGACGGGTGCGATCATACCAGCACTAATGCACCGGATCCCATCAGAACTCCGAAGTTAAGCGTGCTTGGGCGAGAGTAGTACTAGGATGGGTGACCCCCTGGGAAGTCCTCGTGTTGCGCCCCTTTTTTAATCCTTGTTCTTTTTTCTTCATACTAGCTTTTTTTTTCTCCCTCCACCACCTTTAGATACGTGTCGAGATTCCCTGGCCCTGTCCCCTTCTTTTACGGGGTTCATTTTTCGAGAAACCCGACCCGCTACTCCGGGCCCGCGTGGTTCAGGCCCTCCGTGACGCCCGAGATTCCGAATGTAATCCCGCTTCCCCTTTTAACCTAGTGCTGCGCATAACTTGACGGGTGCGATCATACCAGCACTAATGCACCGGATCCCATCAGAACTCCGAAGTTAAGCGTGCTTGGGCGAGAGTAGTACTAGGATGGGTGACCCCCTGGGAAGTCCTCGTGTTGCACCCCCTTTTTCATCCTTGTTCTTTTTTCTTCATACTACCTTTTCTTTTTCTCCCCCCACCACCTTTAGATACGTGTCGAGATTCCCTGGCCCTGTCCCCTTATTTTACGGGGTTCATTTTTCGAGAAACCCGACCCGCTACACCGGGCCCGCGTGGTTCAGGCCCTCCGTGACGCCCGAGATTCCGAATGTAATCCCGCTTCCCCTTTTAACCTAGTGCTGCGCATAACTTGACGGGTGCGATCATACCAGCACTAATGCACCGGATCCCATCAGAACTCCGAAGTTAAGCGTGCTTGGGCGAGAGTAGTACTAGGATGGGTGACCCCCTGGGAAGTCCTCGTGTTGCACCCCTTTTTTCGTCCTTGTTCTTTTTTCTTCATACTAGCTTTTTTTTTCTCCCTCCACCACCTTTAGATACGTGTCGAGATTCCCTGGCCCTGTCCCCTTCTTTTAAGGGGTTCATTTTTCGAGAAACCCGACCCGCTACTCCGGGCCCGCGTGGTTCAGGCCCTCCGTGACGCCCGAGATTCCGAATGTAATCCCGCTTCCCCTTTTAACCTAGTGCTGCGCATAACTTGACGGGTGCAATCATACCAGCACTAATGCACCGGATCCCATCAGAACTCCGAAGTTAAGCGTGCTTGGGCGAGAGTAGTACTAGGATGGGTGACCCCCTGGGAAGTCCTCGTGTTGCACCCCTTTTTTCATCCTTGTTCTTTTTTCTTCATACTAGCTTTTTTTTTCTCCCTCCACCACCTTTAGATACGTGTCGAGATTCCCTGGCCCTGTCCCCTTCTTTTACAGGGTTCATTTTTCGAGAAACCCGACCCGCTACTCCGGGCCCGCGTGGTTCAGGCCCTCCGTGACGCCCGAGATTCCGAATGTAATCCCGCTTCCCCTTTTAACCTAGTGCTGCGCATAACTTGACGGGTGCGATCATACCAGCACTAATGCACCGGATCCCATCAGAACTCCGAAGTTAAGCGTGCTTGGGCGAGAGTAGTACTAGGATGGGTGACCCCCTGGGAAGTCCTCGTGTTGCACCCCCTTTTTCATCCTTGTTCTTTTTTCTTCATACTACCTTTTCTTTTTCTCCCCCCACCACCTTTAGATACGTGTCGAGATTCCCTGGCCCTGTCCCCTTATTTTACGGGGTTCATTTTTCGAGAAACCCGACCCGCTACACCGGGCCCGCGTGGTTCAGGCCCTCCGTGACGCCCGAGATTCCGAATGTAATCCCGCTTCCACTTTTAACCTAGTGCTGCGCATAACTTGACGGGTGCAATCATACCAGCACTAATTCACCGGATCCCATCAGAACTCCGAAGTTAAGCGTGCTTGGGCGAGAGTAGTACTAGGATGGGTGACCCCCTGGGAAGTCCTCGTGTTGCACCCCTTTTTTCATCCTTGTTCTTTTTTCTTCATACTAGCTTTTTTTTTCTCCCTCCACCACCTTTAGATACGTGTCGAGATTCCCTGGCCCTGTCCCCTTCTTTTACAGGGTTCATTTTTCGAGAAACCCGACCCGCTACTCCGGGCCCGCGTGGTTCAGGCCCTCCGTGACGCCCGAGATTCCGAATGTAATCCCGCTTCCCCTTTTAACCTAGTGCTGCGCATAACTTGACTGGTGCGATCATACCAGCACTAATGCACCGGATCCCATCAGAACTCCGAAGTTAAGCGTGCTTGGGCGAGAGTAGTACTAGGATGGGTGACCCCCTGGGAAGTCCTCGTGTTGCACCCCTTTTTTCGTCCTTGTTCTTTTTTCTTCATACTAGCTTTTTTTTTCTCCCTCCACCACCTTTAGATACGTGTCGAGATTCCCTGGCCCTGTCCCCTTCTTTTACGGGGTTCATTTTTCGAGAACCCAACCCGCTACTCCGGGCCCGCGTGGTTCAGGCCCTCCGTGACGCCCGAGATTCCGAATGTAATCCCGTTTGCCCTTTTAACCTAGTGCTGCGCATAACATGATGGGTGCGATCATACCAGCACTAATGCACCGGATCCCATCAGAACTCCGAAGTTAAGCGTGCTTGGGCGGGAGTAGTACTAGGATGGGTGACCCCCTGGGAAGTCCTCGTGTTGCACCCCTTTTTTCATCCTTGTTCTTTTTTCTTCATACTAGCTTTTTTTTCCTCCCTCCACCACCTTTAGATACGTGTCGAGATTCCCTGGCCCTGTCCCCTTCTTTTAAGGGGTTCATTTTTCGAGAAACCCGACCCGCTACTCCGGGCCCGCGTGGTTCAGGCCCTCCGTGACGCCCGAGATTCCGAATGTAATCCCGTTTCCCCTTTTAACCTAGTGCTGCGCATAACTTGACGGGTGCGATCATACCAGCACTAATGCACCGGATCCCATCAGAAGTCCGAAGTTAAGCGTGCTTGGGCGAGAGTAGTACTAGGATGGGTGACCCCCTGGGAAGTCCTCGTGTTGCACCCCTTTTTTCATCCTTGTTCTTTTTTCTTCATACTAGCTTTTTTTTTTCTCCGTCCACCACCTTTAGATACGTGTCGAGATTCCCTGGCCCTGTCCCCTTCTTTTAAGGGGTTCATTTTTCGAGAAACCCGACCCGCTACTCCGGGCCCGCGTGGTTCAGGCCCTCCGTGACGCCCGAGATTCCGAATGTAATCCCGCTTCCCCTTTTAACCTAGTGCTGCGCATAACTTGAAGGGTGCGATCATACCAGCACTAATGCACCGGATCCCATCAGAACTCCGAAGTTAAGCGTGCTTGGGCGAGAGTAGTACTAGGATGGGTGACCCCCTGGGAAGTCCTTGTGTTGCACCCCTTTTTTCATCCTTGTTCTTTTTTCTTCATACTAGCTTTTTTTTTTCTCCCTCCACCACCTTTAGATACGTGTCGAGATTCCCTGGCCCTGTCCCCTTCTTTTACGGGGTTCATTTTTCGAGAAACCCGACCCGCTACTCCGGGCCCGCGTGGTTCAGGCCCTCCGTGACGCCCGAGATTCCGAATGTAATCCCGCTTCCCCTTTTAACCTAGTGCTGCGCATAACTTGACGGGTGCGATCATACCAGCACTAATGCACCGGATCCCATCAGAACTCCGAAGTTAAGCGTGCTTGGGCGAGAGTAGTACTAGGATGGGTGACCCCCTGCGAAGTCCTCGTGTTGCACCCCTTTTTTCATCCTTGTTCTTTTTTCTTCATACTAGCTTTTTTTTTCTCCCTCCACCACCTTTAGATACGTGTCGAGATTCCCTGGCCCTGTCCCCTTCTTTTACGGGGTTCATTTTTCGAGAAACCCGACCCGCTAATCCGGGCCCGCGTGGTTCAGGCCCTCCGTGACGCCAGAGATTCCGAATGTAATCCCGCTTCCCCTTTTAACCTAGTGCTGCGCATAACCTGACGGGTGCGATCATACCAGCACTAATGCACCGGATCCCATCATAACTCCGAAGTTAAGCGTGCTTGGGCGAGAGTAGTACTAGGATGGGTGGCCCCCTGGGAAGTCCTCGTGTTGCACCCCTTTTTTCGTCCTTGTTCTTTTTTCTTCATACTAGCTTTTTTTTTTCTCCCTCCACCACCTTTAGATACGTGTCGAGATTCCCTGGCCCTGTCCCCTTCTTTTACGGGGTTCATTTTTCGAGAACCCAACCCGCTACTCCGGGCCCGCGTGGTTCAGGCCCTCCGTGACGCCCGAGATTCCGAATGTAATCCCGCTTCCCCTTTTAACCTAGTGCTGCGCATAACTTTACGGGTGCGATCATACCAGCACTAATGCACCGGATCCCATCAGAACTCCGAAGTTAAGCGTGCTTGGGCGAGAGTAGTACTAGGATGGGTGACCCCCTGGGAAGTCCTCGTGTTGCGCCCCTTTTTTCATCCTTGTTCTTTTTTCTTCATACTAGCTTTTTTTTTTCTCCCTCCACCACCTTTAGATACGTGTCGAGATTCCCTGGCTCTGTCCCCTTCTTTTACGGGGTTCATTTTTCGAGAAACCCGACCCGCTACTCCGGGCCCGCGTGGTTCAGGCCCTCCGTGACGCCCGAGATTCCGAATGTAATCCCGCTTCCCCTTTTAACCTAGTGCTGCGCATAACTTGACGGGTGCGATCATACCAGCACTAATGCACCGGATCCCATCAGAACTCCGAAGTTAAGCGTGCTTGGGCGAGAGTAGTACTAGGATGGGTGACCCCCTGGGAAGTCCTCGTGTTGCACCCCCTTTTTCATCCTTGTTCTTTTTTCTTCATACTACCTTTTCTTTTTCTCCCCCCACCACCTTTAGATACGTGTCGAGATTCCCTGGCCCTGTCCCCTTATTTTACGGGGTTCATTTTTCGAGAAACCCGACCCGCTACACCGGGCCCGCGTGGTTCAGGCCCTCCGTGACGCCCGAGATTCCGAATGTAATCCCGCTTCCACTTTTAACCTAGTGCTGCGCATAACTTGACGGGTGCAATCATACCAGCACTAATTCACCGGATCCCATCAGAACTCCGAAGTTAAGCGTGCTTGGGCGAGAGTAGTACTAGGATGGGTGACCCCCTGGGAAGTCCTCGTGTTGCACCCCTTTTTTCATCCTTGTTCTTTTTTCTTCATACTAGCTTTTTTTTTCTCCCTCCACCACCTTTAGATACGTGTCGAGATTCCCTGGCCCTGTCCCCTTCTTTTACAGGGTTCATTTTTCGAGAAACCCGACCCGCTACTCCGGGCCCGCGTGGTTCAGGCCCTCCGTGACGCCCGAGATTCCGAATGTAATCCCGCTTCCCCTTTTAACCTAGTGCTGCGCATAACTTGACTGGTGCGATCATACCAGCACTAATGCACCGGATCCCATCAGAACTCCGAAGTTAAGCGTGCTTGGGCGAGAGTAGTACTAGGATGGGTGACCCCCTGGGAAGTCCTCGTGTTGCACCCCTTTTTTCGTCCTTGTTCTTTTTTCTTCATACTAGCTTTTTTTTTCTCCCTCCACCACCTTTAGATACGTGTCGAGATTCCCTGGCCCTGTCCCCTTCTTTTACGGGGTTCATTTTTCGAGAACCCAACCCGCTACTCCGGGCCCGCGTGGTTCAGGCCCTCCGTGACGCCCGAGATTCCGAATGTAATCCCGTTTGCCCTTTTAACCTAGTGCTGCGCATAACATGATGGGTGCGATCATACCAGCACTAATGCACCGGATCCCATCAGAACTCCGAAGTTAAGCGTGCTTGGGCGGGAGTAGTACTAGGATGGGTGACCCCCTGGGAAGTCCTCGTGTTGCACCCCTTTTTTCATCCTTGTTCTTTTTTCTTCATACTAGCTTTTTTTTCCTCCCTCCACCACCTTTAGATACGTGTCGAGATTCCCTGGCCCTGTCCCCTTCTTTTAAGGGGTTCATTTTTCGAGAAACCCGACCCGCTACTCCGGGCCCGCGTGGTTCAGGCCCTCCGTGACGCCCGAGATTCCGAATGTAATCCCGTTTCCCCTTTTAACCTAGTGCTGCGCATAACTTGACGGGTGCGATCATACCAGCACTAATGCACCGGATCCCATCAGAAGTCCGAAGTTAAGCGTGCTTGGGCGAGAGTAGTACTAGGATGGGTGACCCCCTGGGAAGTCCTCGTGTTGCACCCCTTTTTTCATCCTTGTTCTTTTTTCTTCATACTAGCTTTTTTTTTTCTCCGTCCACCACCTTTAGATACGTGTCGAGATTCCCTGGCCCTGTCCCCTTCTTTTAAGGGGTTCATTTTTCGAGAAACCCGACCCGCTACTCCGGGCCCGCGTGGTTCAGGCCCTCCGTGACGCCCGAGATTCCGAATGTAATCCCGCTTCCCCTTTTAACCTAGTGCTGCGCATAACTTGAAGGGTGCGATCATACCAGCACTAATGCACCGGATCCCATCAGAACTCCGAAGTTAAGCGTGCTTGGGCGAGAGTAGTACTAGGATGGGTGACCCCCTGGGAAGTCCTTGTGTTGCACCCCTTTTTTCATCCTTGTTCTTTTTTCTTCATACTAGCTTTTTTTTTTCTCCCTCCACCACCTTTAGATACGTGTCGAGATTCCCTGGCCCTGTCCCCTTCTTTTACGGGGTTCATTTTTCGAGAAACCCGACCCGCTACTCCGGGCCCGCGTGGTTCAGGCCCTCCGTGACGCCCGAGATTCCGAATGTAATCCCGCTTCCCCTTTTAACCTAGTGCTGCGCATAACTTGACGGGTGCGATCATACCAGCACTAATGCACCGGATCCCATCAGAACTCCGAAGTTAAGCGTGCTTGGGCGAGAGTAGTACTAGGATGGGTGACCCCCTGCGAAGTCCTCGTGTTGCACCCCTTTTTTCATCCTTGTTCTTTTTTCTTCATACTAGCTTTTTTTTTCTCCCTCCACCACCTTTAGATACGTGTCGAGATTCCCTGGCCCTGTCCCCTTCTTTTACGGGGTTCATTTTTCGAGAAACCCGACCCGCTAATCCGGGCCCGCGTGGTTCAGGCCCTCCGTGACGCCAGAGATTCCGAATGTAATCCCGCTTCCCCTTTTAACCTAGTGCTGCGCATAACCTGACGGGTGCGATCATACCAGCACTAATGCACCGGATCCCATCATAACTCCGAAGTTAAGCGTGCTTGGGCGAGAGTAGTACTAGGATGGGTGGCCCCCTGGGAAGTCCTCGTGTTGCACCCCTTTTTTCGTCCTTGTTCTTTTTTCTTCATACTAGCTTTTTTTTTTCTCCCTCCACCACCTTTAGATACGTGTCGAGATTCCCTGGCCCTGTCCCCTTCTTTTACGGGGTTCATTTTTCGAGAACCCAACCCGCTACTCCGGGCCCGCGTGGTTCAGGCCCTCCGTGACGCCCGAGATTCCGAATGTAATCCCGCTTCCCCTTTTAACCTAGTGCTGCGCATAACTTTACGGGTGCGATCATACCAGCACTAATGCACCGGATCCCATCAGAACTCCGAAGTTAAGCGTGCTTGGGCGAGAGTAGTACTAGGATGGGTGACCCCCTGGGAAGTCCTCGTGTTGCGCCCCTTTTTTCATCCTTGTTCTTTTTTCTTCATACTAGCTTTTTTTTTTCTCCCTCCACCACCTTTAGATACGTGTCGAGATTCCCTGGCTCTGTCCCCTTCTTTTACGGGGTTCATTTTTCGAGAAACCCGACCCGCTACTCCGGGCCCGCGCGGTTCAGGCCTTCCGTGACGCCCGAGATTCCGAATGTAATCCCGCTTCCCCTTTTAACCTAGTACTGCGCATAACTTGACGGGTGCGACCATACCAGCACTAATGCACCGGATCCCATCAAAACTCCGAAGTCAAGCGTGCTTGGGCGAGAGTAGTACTAGAATGGGTGACCCCCTGGGAAGTCCTCGAGTTGCACCCCTTTTTTCATCCTTGTTCTTTTTTCTTCATACTAGCTTTTTTTTCTCCCTCCACCACCTTTAGATACGTGTCGAGATTCCCTGGCCCTGTCCCCTTCTTTTACGGGGTTCATTTTTCGAGAACCCAACCCGCTACTCCGGGCCCGCGTGGTTCAGGCCCTCCGTGACGCCCGAGATTCCGAATGTAATCCCGCTTCCCCTTTTAACCTAGTGCTGCGCATAACTTTACGGGTGCGATCATACCAGCACTAATGCACCGGATCCCATCAGAACTCCGAAGTTAAGCGTGCTTGGGCGAGAGTAGTACTAGGATGGGTGACCCCCTGGGAAGTCCTCGTGTTGCGCCCCTTTTTTCATCCTTGTTCTTTTTTCTTCATACTAGCTTTTTTTTTTCTCCCTCCACCACCTTTAGATACGTGTCGAGATTCCCTGGCCCTGTCCCCTTCTTTTACGGGGTTCATTTTTCGAGAAACCCGACCCGCTACTCCGGGCCCGCGCGGTTCAGGCCTTCCGTGACGCCCGAGATTCCGAATGTAATCCCGCTTCCCCTTTTAACCTAGTACTGCGCATAACTTGACGGGTGCGACCATACCAGCACTAATGCACCGGATCCCATCAAAACTCCGAAGTCAAGCGTGCTTGGGCGAGAGTAGTACTAGAATGGGTGACCCCCTGGGAAGTCCTCGAGTTGCACCCCTTTTTTCATCCTTGTTCTTTTTTCTTCATACTAGCTTTTTTTTCTCCCTCCACCACCTTTAGATACGTGTCGAGATTCCCTGGCCCTGTCCCCTTCTTTTAAGGGGTTCATTTTTCGAGAAACCCGACCCGCTACTCCGGGCCCGCGTGGTTCAGGCCCTCCGTGACGCCCGAGATTCCGAATGTAATCCCGCTTCCCCTTTTAACCTAGTGCTGCGCATAACTTGACGGGTGCGATCATACCAGCACTAATGCACCGGATCCCATCAGAACTCCGAAGTTAATCGTGCTTGGGCGAGAGTAGTACTAGGATGGGTGACCCCCTGGGAAGTCCACGTGTTGCACCCCTTTTTTCATCCTTGTTCTTTTTTCTTCATACTAGCTTTTTTTTTCTCCCTCCACCACCTTTAGATACGTGTCGAGATTCCCTGGCCCTGTCCCCTTCTTTTAAGGGGTTCATTTTTCGAGAAACCCGACCCGCTACTCCGGGCCCGCGTGGTTCAGGCCCTCCGTGACGCCCGAGATTCCGAATGTAATCCCGCTTCCCCTTTTAACCTAGTGCTGCGCATAACTTGACGGGTGCGATCATACCAGCACTAATGCACCGGATCCCATCAGAACTCCGAAGTTAAGCGTGCTTGGGCGAGAGTAGTACTAGGATGGGTGACCCCCTGGGAAGTCCTCGTGTTGCACCCCTTTTTTCGTCCTTGTTCTTTTTTCTTCATACTAGCTTTTTTTTTCTCCCTCCACCACCTTTAGATACGTGTCGAGATTCCCTGGCCCTGTCCCCTTCTTTTACGGGGTTCATTTTTCGAGAACCCAACCCGCTACTCCGGGCCTGCGTGGTTCAGGCCCTCCGTGACGCCCGAGATTCCGAATGTAATCCCGCTTCCCCTTTTAACCTAGTGCTGCGCATAACTTGACGGGTGCGATCATACCAGCACTAATGCACCGGATCCCATCAGAACTCCGAAGTTAAGCGTGCTTGGGCGAGAGTAGTACTAGGATGGGTGACCCCATGGGAAGTCCTCGTGTTGCACCCCTTTTTTCATCCTTGTTCTTTTTTCTTCATACTAGCTTTTTTTTTTCTCCCCCCACCACCTTTAGATACGTGTCGAGATTCCCTGGCCCTGTCCCCTTCTTTTACGGGGTTCATTTTTCGAGAAACCCGACCCGCTACTCCGGGCCCGCGTGGTTCAGGCCCTCCGTGACGCCCGAGATTCCGAATGTAATCCCGCTTCCCCTTTTAAGCTAGTGCTGCGCATAACTTGACGGGTGCGACCATACCAGCACTAATGCACCGGATCCCATCAGAACTCCGAAGTCAAGCGTGCTTGGGCGAGAGTAGTACTAGAATGGGTGACCCCCTGGGAAGTCCTCGTGTTGCACCCCTTTTTTCATCCTTGTTCTTTTTTCTTCATACTAGCTTTTTTTTTTCTCCCTCCACCACCTTTAGATACGTGTCGAGATTCCCTGGCCCTGTCCCCTTCTTTTACGGGGTTCATTTTTCGAGAAACCCGACCCGCTACTCCGGGCCCGCGTGGTTCAGGCCCTCCGTGACGCCCGAGATTCCGAATGTAATCCCGCTTCCCCTTTTAACCTAGTGATGCGCATAACTTGACGGGTGCGATCATACCAGCACTAATGCACCGGATCCCATCAGAACTCCGAAGTTAAGCGTGCTTGGGCGAGTGTAGTACTAGGATGGGTGACCCCCTAGGAAGTGCTCGTGTTGCACCCTTTTTTTCATCCTTGTTCTTTTTTCTTCATACTAGTTTTTTTTTCTCCCTCCACCACCTTTAGATACGTGTCGAGATTCCCTGGCCCTGTCTCCTTCTTTTACGGGGTTCATTTTTCGAGAACCCCGACCCGCTACTCCGGGCACGCGTGGTTCAGGCCCTCCGTGACGCCCGAGATTCCGAATGTAATCCCGCTTCCCCTTTTAACCTAGTGTTGCGCATAACTTGACGGGTGCGATCATACCAGCACTAATGCATCGGATCCCATCAGAACTCCGAAGTTAAGCGTGCTTAGGCGAGAGTAGTACTAGGATGGGTGACCCCCTGGGAAGTCCTCGTGTTGCACCCCTTTTTTCATCCTTGTTCTTTTTTCTTCATACTAGTTTTTTTTTTCTCCCTCCACCACCTTTAGATACGTGTCGAGATTCCCTGGCCCTGTCCCCTTCTTTTACGGGGTTCATTTTTCGAGAAACCCGACCCGCTACTCCGGGCCCGCGTGGTTCAGGCCCTCCGTGACGCCCGAGATTCCGAATGTAATCCCGCTTCCCCTTTTAACCTAGTGCTGCGCATAACTTGACGGGTGCGACCATACCAGCACTAATGCACCGGATCCCATCAGATGTAATTAACGTGCAAATAACACCCTAAACTACACGGTTCTGCAAGTATACAGATCGTATGCAAGTTTTAGATAAAGATTCGTTCCGCAGAGACTACAGAGGTTAGGAGAATCTTATGCAAATACCAAGTGTAAATAATTAAAGCTAGAACAACTAAACGGAAATAAAAGTAAAGATAAATAGATTTTTGTTTGGTTTTAATAAACTAAATTAAACTAAGAATTGAAAGACAGAAAATTAAAGATGAAAGAGAAGCGATATGAGAATATAGCTTAAGTTATTAGCATGTAATCCCCACTAGTTTTGCCGTTCTAAACATGTAAGGGTGAATTATGTAGTATTTCCCTAATCGGTCCCAATATGCTATCGGTAGTTTAAAATAGGATTTACCTGTGTCAATAAGGCTTCCTAAGCAAACTTTTCCTGTAATTGGTAAAGAGTCACAAGACTCAACCATAGTGATTATCTAGCTAGGTTGGGTTGTCAGATCAAACCTAAAACTAAACGTTATGTGCTAAACATGTAATTAAACACCGTTGTCAATGGTATCCTTAATTACTAGATGGTAATTCTAATGGCGGCCGTCCACAAGAACACAGAATATAAATTCAAACACATAAACAGAGAATAAAAACTATAATTCTATTTAAAACATTAAATTCCCAAATTAGATAGATGTCAATCAAAACTAGGGTTCATACATATATGCTAAAACTTAAGCTAAAGAAAATTAGTTCATGAAAGAAAAGAAAGAAATTACAAATCTAAAGGTAGAAGAAGACATTGTTGATGACAGCTCCTTCCAGACTTCTCTCTTGTGTTGTAAGCTTCCTCTTGGTTTAAGGTTTCACCAAGGATGATTTAAGAGTGTTAAGAGGCTGTATTTATATGTTAGAGGTTGACCTAATTCGTTTCTTTAGAGATAAGTTAAGTAATGGACTCCTAGCCCAACTCAAATTCGTAAGGAAATAAAGATAAACACTGCTGCGTTGTTTTGGTCATAACTTCTTTATTATTGGTCCGATTTTTCTCCACAAGATACCAAAAGAATCGCAACAGAATTATCTACGCCCTTTAGGATTAATCTTCCAAATTCGGCCTCTTTATTAGGTAAAAACGCCTATCTTTGCAGAATCCCAGATTTAGGCAGCTTTTCCTTTTCCATCTTTTTAGCAATTCTTTCCTTATCTCCAATTTCCATGCATATCTCCTTCCATAAGTTGTTGTCTTTGACTTGGACTCTAATTAATCTCCATAATTATCTTTAAAGCTTCACACTAAATAAACAATTAAACCCAATATGCTCTAAAAATAATAATTCTACAAATCAAGACCCAAAATAGGAAAGTGCACTAAAATAAGCTAAAATCAACCTATAAACTAATAAATAAGCCTAAAATGATGTCTCATGAGTATATTTTACTATCACAAATGAGGAGACATCAAGACCCCCAACTCAAAGTTGTATCGTCCCGATACAATAAAGTAAAGAACAGTAGGGTAGTCAAAATAAACAAGAAGAAGTCGGAGGAGAACAAGAACAAAATATAATGAATGATCCTAGAGCATAAATTCCAAAAAAATCTCATGTAGTAATGCTCAAGAAATAATGCACAAATATGCCTAACATACATGTAATCAACATTCCATAAATTCAAGTTAAGATTAATTTCGCAATGCCAGAATGAGAGGATGATAACTTAGTTCCGGTTAATGGCTATAGGTTGTTCATAGGTCCCAAATAAAGCATCCAATGATCCACTTACCTACTACCTAATAGCTCAATTGTTTCTCCATCTAGTAGTTAAAAATCCTAAAGTCTTGGTTATGACTTGGCTTAAGGACGGGTGTGGTATATTTGGATAATGAAAAGTGAGCTTTTGGCTCTCTCCTCACTAGCCATCAACGAATCGCCCTAGAGCTTGAGTTGTTCACTCGAAGATGTTCTCACTCAACCCAATTTATTGATGCTTTTTAATGTGCATCCCCAATAATCCCAATTAAAACCTTTGATGATATAAAATCCACTTTGCCGGTCCGAATATATATTCTTTTCATATCAATTTTTTCTTTTGTATAGCTATGACTCTCTTTTTGATGTTCGAGATATCACGCTATTTTTCATATATATATTCTTTTTCTTTTTATGCCCTTGTTGGCAAAATTAGCTCGTAGCTTCTTTTTCATTCACTATTACCCCGGCAAAGGGTTACAATAATAACAATTCATCATCAATAAAATCACAAAGATAATTCCCAATTCCCAAAGTTCCCTAATGATGAAACCCACCACCCCAAACTCAAGCTCTAAAACGAGTGTCTCAGGTTTTGCGATTCGAGTGCGGGTCATATAGATAAGTCCTAAAAACTAGGGTAAGGATTATAATGTGTTTCAATAAAGGCTTTAGAAAGGCTCAGAGGGGCTAAGACGGATAAATACAAATAATCAAATAAAAGGGTGAGAAAGTATAAAGGCTTCAAGTGTTTTAATCATGAAAGAACTGCCTTATTCATTTTTCTAACTACCGGATTTTGTTACTTTTTCACTAATAGTTCATAGACAAGTGGGTTTTCAACTAATTTTAAACCTCACGTTCTACACACCAAATAACTATTCCTAAGTTTCAACGTGATTTCTTAGCATTGCTCATTAACTTTTCTATCCTTTATTTCCTGTTTTCATACATGCATGCTAAACAATTTTGTTTGCATCTTTCAAAAGCATACTACTTACTATCATTGACCTAATAAAATCATACTCAAATAGGTACATTCAAGATATTTTATGCCTTAATTCAACCTAAAAAATTTTAAATTTTATGCAAAAACAAAAAGAAGATGAGGACAACGAATCCCCACCCCCAACTCAAAAGTGAGCCGTGTCCCCACGACTCGAAAAAGACTCAAGCATGAAATAAAATTTAAAATAAAACTAACTAAACTACCTAATGCATCCAAGCTATTGAGAAAAATTAGAATGACCTACCTGGCTGGCCATAGAGATCCATCATATCATCCTCATCTTCTGAAGCTGAGGGATCGGTGTAATCATCTATATCCTTGTACAAGGTCGAATTATCTACCCTTGTTTCCAATTGCATAATTTCTACCCAAAGGTCTTTGTTATCTTCACGTAATCTTTCAACTTCGTTTTGTAACTGAATCGCCCAAGGAGGAAGATCATAAGCAATTTTGGAAGAAGAGGTAGAAGAACCTTGGTCTTGGATTTTTATCTTGTCTAAAGGCCTCCTTGATGGTGTGGACATTCTAGCAGTTAATCTCTTCTTTGGTAGTGGTTGTTCAGGTGCCTGTTCTTTTGATTCTTCAGAAACCTCATCAAGGTTGATGGGTTTTTCAATGGTGGCTCCAGGCAATTTCTTATTCTTCCCAAGGATTGAACACTTTCTCTTGTATTCCATAGCGTCAGATCTGTTAGTCATGCTTGATTCACCCACAACTCAAGTTATACCACGGATGGATTAAAAGTTTAAGGAAAATTGGTGTAGCTTGATGTTGTTGCTTGGAATTGGTGAAAGAGAAAGGTTATTGGATTGATCTTGGAAGAACTCTTTAAAGCTTGTTGAATTTGATGGTGTTTTGATGGTGTAGTGTGATGAATTTGATGAAGGATTGTGTTTATGGAAGATGATGGAGAGGATTTGATGAGTTGTTGTGTTAATTGTGAAGGTTTGCACAAGCTTTAAGATGTTTATATAGGGTTTGGGTCTGAAAAATTCGTGGGTGGAAGGCTAGGGTTAATCTCATAAGGTAAGAGTTTGATTAGGACAAGAATTCCTTCTTGAACCGCCTCTTGCGGTGCACCGGACATATCCCGCGGTGTACCGCAGCTTCTGTTGCTCCAAATTTTTTACCTACTGGATAATACCCGAGCTAGCACCCCGTGGTACGGGTTTTTGGGTCGCGGACCAGGGGTGCGGTGCAGGGGGTAGTCCGCGGCATGTCCGTCAAAAAACCCGAGGTACCCAACCCGTGGTACGGGTTTTTGCCGTGCGGACTAGGGTCCGGTGTACCGCGCCATGCCCCGCGATTTTTTTTCGACCTTCTGGATAAAACCCGAGCTAGCCAACCCGTGGTACGGGTTTTTGGGGCGCGGTGCATCCCTGCAGACCATGGGGTAGTCCGCGGGGTAGTCCGCGCCAGACTTGAAGTTCCTCCAGATTTTTCCTTTTGACCCCAAACTCGTTTCCTGCACAATAACACACTACCTTTCTCTCCCATTAGCTTGAAAACACAATTAAAAATATACACTAACTTAACACTACAAAGCAAAAACAACTAATCTAAAAAGAAATTAAAACAAGGGGTGTCTCCCAAGAGCACTTTTGTTTAACGTCTTTGAGTTAGACGTGTACCTCAGGCTAATCGCATTCGACAAGGTAGATTTTCTCCCCTTGCCCAAAGTCCTCACTGTCATAGTATCTCTTCAAACGCTGGCCATTCACCATGAATGTTCGTTGCTCGGCTGGATTTTCAATCTCAATCGCTCCATGCGGTGTGACTTTGGTAACAATATAAGGTCCCTCCCAACGGGATTTAAGCTTTCCTGGGTAGTTTGAAAATCGAGAGTTGTATAATAAAACCTTCTGTCCAATCTCGAGATTCTTTGGACGGAGCCGTTTATCATGCCATCGCTTTGTTTTCTCCTTATAGAGACGTGAATTTTCATAGGCATGATAACGAAGCTCCTCCAATTCGTTCAATTGCATCATCCTTTGTTTCCCGGCCAAATCTGGGTCTAGATTCAGAGTTTTAATAGCCCAGTAGGCTCGAGCTTCTAGTTCAATCGGTAGATGACACGCTTTGCCGTAGACCATGCGATATGGAGATACCCCAACTGGTGTTTTAAATGCTGTTCTGTATGCCCAGAGAGCATCATCTAGCTTTAAAGACCAGTCTTTTCTTGATTTGTTCACGGTCTTCTCCAGAATAGATTTAATTTCCCGATTAGAAACTTCAGCTTGACCGTTAGTTTGTGGGTGATAACCGGTTGAAGTACGGTGTTTCACTCCAAACTTTTTAAGAAAATGTCTCACGGGAGCATTAAGAAAATGGGTACCTTTATCACTGATGAGAACACGTGGCGTACCATGTCTTGAAAAGATGTTTGATTTTAAGAATTTAATCACTGTTTGAGCATCGTTCTTTGGTGTTGCCACTGCTTCTACCCATTTCGATACATAGTCTACTGCAAGCAAAATATAAAGATTTCCATAGGAAGTGATGAAAGGTCCCATGAAATCTATTCCCCATACATCAAAGATCTCAACTCCAAGAATGTTATTAAGCGGCATCGCGTCTCTTTTTGATATATTACCAGTTTTTTGGCATTGGTGGCATGACTGGACGAAACTGTGACAATCTTTGTGTATGGTTGGCCAATAGAACCCGGATTGAAGAATTTTAGCTGCGGTTCTATCGCCCTTAAAGTGACCTCCATAAAGTGAACTATGACAACTTTCAATAATTTTCTCCATCTCACCTTCATGTACACATCTTCTAACCACTTGGTCACTACATATCTTCCAGAGGTACGGTTCATCCCAATAATACTGTTTGGCCTGGTGGTTCAATCTTTGTCTTTGTTGTGGGTGGAAATCTTTGGGAAAGACACCACTCACAATGAGGTTGACTAGATCTGCATACCATGGCACAAAAGCACGTTTAATAGCAAAAAGTTGTTCATCAGGGAATACCTCTTTAACCAACAATGGTTCCTTGTTCGCATTAGATCCTTCGAGCCTTGATAAGTGATCAGCAACTTGATTGTCGCATCCTTTTCGGTCTAGAATATCTATGTCGAATTCTTGTAGCAATAGTACCCATCTAATGAGGCGCGGCTTAGCGTCCTTTTTCTCCATGAGGTACCCAATAGCTGAATGGTCCGTGTATACAATAGTTTTCTTCCCAACCAGATAGGGACGAAATTTATCGAAAG
This sequence comes from Nemophila menziesii, assembly GCA_029959085.1. Lineage (NCBI taxonomy): Eukaryota > Viridiplantae > Streptophyta > Magnoliopsida > Boraginales > Hydrophyllaceae > Nemophila > Nemophila menziesii. Next base: position 31,546,484 of record JARWIR010000009.1, read on the forward strand.
CATAAACCACGGCCAACATCTCTTTCTCCGTTACTGTATAATTCATCTGGGCAGCGTTGAAAGTCTTACTTGCATAATAAATCGTGTGGAAAATCTTGTCTTTCCTCTGTCCCAACACAACACCCATAGCGTGATCACTAGCATCACACATAAGTTCAAACGGAGCGTTCCAATCAGGAGGTATAACAACAGGTGTAGAGATCAGTTTTTCCTTAATCGTCAAAAACGCTTGAAGACATTCTTCAGTAAAATTAAAAGGAGTATCCTTTTCAAGTAAAGAGCATAGCGGTTTGGCGATCTTGGAGAAATCTTTAATAAATCGTCGATAAAATCCTGCGTGACCCAAGAAACTTCTCACTCCTTTAACAGAAACCGGAGGTGGTAGTGTTTTGATAACTTCAATTTTAGCACGATCAACCTCCATCCCAGCCTTCGAAACTTTGTGTCCCAACACAATTCCCTCTTGAACCATGAAGTGGCATTTTTCCCAATTAAGCACGAGATCTTTTTCTCTACATCTCACAAGGACTTTCTCTAGATTACTCAAACAATCATCAAAACTGTCTCCAAACACTGAAAAATCATCCATAAAAACCTCCAAATATTTATCAATCATGTCCCAAAATATAGCCATCATGCACCTCTGGAACGTGGCAGGTGCATTGCATAAACCAAACGGCATTCTTCTGTAAGCAAAAGTACCAAACGGACATGTAAAAGTTGTTTTGTGTTGATCGAGGGGATCCACACAAATCTGATTATAACCTGAATATCCGTCTAGGAAACAGTAGTATTCTCTCCCTGCAAGCTTGTCTAGCATCTGATCAATGAAAGGTAACGGGAAGTGATCTTTCTTTGTTGATTTGTTCAGCCTCCGGTAGTCCATGCACACGCGCCACCCCACAACTGGTCTTGATGGTATGGCTTCGCCTTGCTCATTAAGGATGGTAGTGAAACCTCCTTTCTTAGGAACACACTGTACTGGACTAACCCAATCACTGCTAGCAATCGGATAGATAATTCCTGCGTCTAACAACTTGATAACTTCCTTCCTTACTACTTCTTTCATAGCTGGCATGAGTCTTCTCTGTCCTTCTATAGATCGCCCACCTTCGTTCTCAAGAATGATTTTGTGTTTGCAAACGGAAGGACTAATTCCCTTGATGTCGGCAATAGTCCATCCAATTGCTTCTTTGTTCGCACGAAGTACTTGCAGTAGCTTCTCCTCTTGAGGACCTGAAAGGTTAGCAGAAATAATAACAGGCAAAGTTTTATTCGTACCTAGATATGCATAGCGTAAGTGATCTGGAAGTGGTTTTTCTTCGAGAACAGGTGGACATATTATAGATGGTTGTCTCATTGGTTCAATGTCACCTGGCTCTCGAAGTAGTTCTCTCACGTTTAACCCTAATGCAACAACATCTTCAGGGGGAATCTCGAGTTCTGGTGTTTCAGGTGCTAAGGCTTTGTCAAGATCATTATTTAAGTTCTCTTCATTGAAGACTTCTTGCGTAATCTTTTCGATGACATCTACCTTAAAGCACTCGTCTTTCGCTTTAGGATATTTCATAGCCTGAAACACATTGAATCGTATCTGTTCGCCTTGTACTCTCATGATCAACTCACCATTCTCAACATCAATTAGTGTACGCCCCGTGGCTAAGAATGGTCTACCCAAAATGATGGGGACATTCTTATCCGCGTCGTAGTCAAGGATAATAAAATCACAAGGAAAAATAAAAGAGCCCGCGTTAACTAAAACATCTTCAATTTTACCTATTGGTCGTGAGAGGGAGAGATCCGCCATTTGTAGTACCACAGATGTAGGTACTACTTCTCCGATATTAAGCTTCTCGAACAGGGATTTAGGCATGAGATTGATGCTCGCACCTAAATCACACAATGCTTTCCCGGTCCAACTTTCTCCAATGCCGATGGGAATTGTAAAACTTCCGGGATCTTCTAGTTTCGGTGGCAACTCATTTTGACATATAGCACTGCACTCCCTAGGTAATCCAATTGGTTCCCCAGTCTCTATACTTCGCTTGTTGGAGAGAATGTCTTTCATAAATTTCATGTAGCTTGGCATCCTCTTGAGGGCTTCAACAAGGGGTATATTGATTTCTAATTTCTTCAACATGTCAATGAACTTCTTGAATTCCAGGTCATTGTTCTTCTTTCTGACACGTGAAGGGTATGGTGGTGGAGGGCGTGTACTAAGTTCCACTGGTTGTCTTGTCTTATCAGGTGTCTCGGTTTGGACACTTTTTGGTTGAACTACCTCCTTGACTGTATCTTTGATTATTCCTTCCCCCCTTTGTTCTGGAATAGGGATAGGCTCTGGTTCTGGTCTTGGTGGAGGCAGTTGCTTCCCACTTCGCAATTCAACTGCATGGCAAGAATCGTCTCTAGGAGCAATAGTATCACTTGGGAGTTGCCCTTTTGGCCTAGTTTGTAATGTACTCGCCATCTGTGATATAGTATGCTCTAGTTGCTTTATAACCTTCTCCTGAGTTCGAACTCTCTGTTGGCTATAATTTATTTTCTTCTCAACGTTTTGCATTAATTTAGTCATACTTGAAGTCAAACTCTGGAGTTGTTCTTGTTTTGCCAATTGCATTTTAGGTGGATCTTTCTTCGGTTCTTGACAAGTTTTCTTAACAATGGGTGCCTTTTTCTGAATAGGTTGTGGAGGATTATAAGATTGAAGTTGGGGTTGCTGACTAGTTTCTTGTTTTCTGTCCCAACTCTTTTGTTGTGGAGGTTGTTGATAATTAGTGTAGCTTTCTTGATTGTAACTATTCGAGTAATAGTTATCTTGAGGATATTGAACGGAAGCTACTGCTGGATTATTCATACATCCTGCCCACACATGATTTCTTGATCCACAACCAAGACACGAAGGAATTGTGCGTACCATATTTACCTGAGCAATTGTTCGGGCTTGTTCTGTCAGCTCTTCGAGTTGTTTAGCCAATTCCTTAAGCTTTAGAGATTCTGAATTGTTCTCCTTTACTGATTTCTTTGGCCAACTTCTCTCGTTTTCAAGAATTCTTTCCATCCCCAACTCAGCTTCTACAGGATCTAGCAACACAAAACCTGCGTTTCCTACCGAATCTGCTTTCTCTCTTGATTTGTCATTAAGGCCTCCATAAAACAAGGTTAAATAATATTCTGGCGAGGATCTATGATATGGACACCTCGCTTTCTTCTCTGTAAATCGTAACCATGCTTCACCCAAACTCTCTTCCTCTTCTTGTATAAATTGTTCAAGCTCCAACATGTCTTTTAAACGTCTACTAACCGGATAAAAACGGTCTAGGAATCTTGTTTGAAGCTTGTCCCAATCTGGAATAATATGAGGGTATTGGGCATCATACCAATCGCTTGCACATCCGGTCAAGAAGAACTGGAACATCAAGTAATATACTTGCTCCCTAGTAACTCCTCTTACGATATAGGCATCACAGATCTGCATGAATTTCTGAGTATATCGGATCGGATCTTGATGTGCATCTCCGCTGAATAATCCATGAGACGCAAACTGAGTTAACATCCCAGGATCAGGTTTAAATTTAGCGGCTTGGATTTCTGGAGCGCGAATTCCTCGTGGCTCTACTCTAAATTCGATGGGTAGCTCAAGTCTCCTTGGGTTCTCCATCTGTAACTAAATCTGAAAAACAAAAACTAAAAACAAAAAGCGTAAAATAGAACTAACTAAAAGTAAAAGCACAAGATATATGCACAAGGACTAACGATGTAGTCCCCGGCAGCGGCGCCAAAAACTTGGTGGGGCCTAGGGTGTGATAAAATAAGATGTAATTAACGTGCAAATAACACCCTAAACTACACGGTTCTGCAAGTATACAGATCGTATGCAAGTTTTAGATAAAGATTCGTTCCGCAGAGACTACAGAGGTTAGGAGAATCTTATGCAAATACCAAGTGTAAATAATTAAAGCTAGAACAACTAAACGGAAATAAAAGTAAAGATAAATAGATTTTTGTTTGGTTTTAATAAACTAAATTAAACTAAGAATTGAAAGACAGAAAATTAAAGATGAAAGAGAAGCGATATGAGAATATAGCTTAAGTTATTAGCATGTAATCCCCACTAGTTTTGCCGTTCTAAACATGTAAGGGTGAATTATGTAGTATTTCCCTAATCGGTCCCAATATGCTATCGGTAGTTTAAAATAGGATTTACCTGTGTCAATAAGGCTTCCTAAGCAAACTTTTCCTGTAATTGGTAAAGAGTCACAAGACTCAACCATAGTGATTATCTAGCTAGGTTGGGTTGTCAGATCAAACCTAAAACTAAACGTTATGTGCTAAACATGTAATTAAACACCGTTGTCAATGGTATCCTAATTACTAGATGGTAATTCTAATGGCGGCCGTCCACAAGAACACAGAATATAAATTCAAACACATAAACAGAGAATAAAAACTATAATTCTATTTAAAACATTAAATTCCCAAATTAGATAGATGTCAATCAAAACTAGGGTTCATACATATATGCTAAAACTTAAGCTAAAGAAAATTAGTTCATGAAAGAAAAGAAAGAAATTACAAATCTAAAGGTAGAAGAAGACATTGTTGATGACAGCTCCTTCCAGACTTCTCTCTTGTGTTGTAAGCTTCCTCTTGGTTTAAGGTTTCACCAAGGATGATTTAAGAGTGTTAAGAGGCTGTATTTATATGTTAGAGGTTGACCTAATTCGTTTCTTTAGAGATAAGTTAAGTAATGGACTCCTAGCCCAACTCAAATTCGTAAGGAAATAAAGATAAACACTGCTGCGTTGTTTTGGTCATAACTTCTTTATTATTGGTCCGATTTTTCTCCACAAGATACCAAAAGAATCGCAACAGAATTATCTACGCCCTTAAGGATTAATCTTCCAAATTCGGCCTCTTTATTAGGTAAAAACGCCTATCTTTGCAGAATCCCAGATTTAGGCAGCTTTTCCTTTTCCATCTTTTTAGCAATTCTTTCCTTATCTCCAATTTCCATGCATATCTCCTTACATAAGTTGTTGTCTTTGACTTGGACTCTAATTAATCTCCATAATTATCTTTAAAGCTTCACACTAAATAAACAATTAAACCCAATATGCTCTAAAAATAATAATTCTACAAATCAAGACCCAAAATAGGAAAGTGCACTAAAATAAGCTAAAATCAACCTATAAACTAATAAATAAGCCTAAAATGATGTCTCATGAGTATATTTTACTATCACAAATGAGGAGACATCACTGGCCCTGTCCCCTTCTTTTACGGGGTTCATTTTTCGAGAAACCCGACCCGCTACTCCGGGCCCGCGTGGTTCAGGCCCTCCGTGACGCCCGAGATTCCGAATGTAATCCCGCTTCCCCTTTTAACCTAGTGCTGCGCATAACTTGACGGGTGCGACCATACCAGCACTAATGCACCGGATCCCATCAGAACTCCGAAGTCAAGCGTGCTTGGGCGAGAGTAGTACTAGAATGGGTGACCCCCTGGGAAGTCCTCGTGTTGCACCCCTTTTTTCATCCTTGTTCTTTTTTCTTCATACTAGCTTTTTTTTTCTCCCTCCACCACCTTTAGATACGTGTCGAGATTCCCTGGCCCTGTCCCCTTCTTTTACGGGGTTCATTTTTCGAGAAACCCGACCCGCTACTCCGGGCCCGCGTGGTTCAGGCCCTCCGTGACGCCCGAGATTCCGAATGTAATCCCGCTTCCCCTTTTAACCTAGTGCTGCGCATAACTTGACGGGTGCGATCATACCAGCACTAATGCACCGGATCCCATTAGAACTCCGAAGTTCAGCGTGCTTGGGCGAGAGTAGTACTAGGATGGGTGACCCCCTGGGAAGTCCTCGTGTTGCACCCCTTTTTTCATCCTTGTTCTTTTTTCTTCATACTAGCTTTTTTTTTTCTCCCTCCACCACCTTTAGATACGTGTCGAGATTCCCTGGCCCTGTCCCCTTCTTTTACGGGGTTCATTTTTCGAGAAACCCGACCCGCTACTCCGGGCCCGCGTGGTTAAGGCCCTCCGTGACGCCCGAGAGTCCGAATGTAATCCCGCTTCCCCTTTTAACCTAGTGCTGCGCATAACTTGACGGGTGCGACCATACCAGCACTAATGCACCGGATCCCATCAGAACTCCGAAGTCAAGCGTGCTTGGGCGAGAGTAGTACTAGAATGGGTGACCCCCTGGGAAGTCCTCGTGTTGCACCCTTTTTTTCATCCTTGTTCTTTTTTCTTCATACTAGCTTTTTTTTTTCTCCCTCCAACACCTTTAGATACGTGTCGAGATTCCCTGGCCCTGTCCCCTTCTTTTACGGGGTTCATTTTTCGAGAAACCCGACCCGCTACTCCGGGCCCGCGTGGTTCAGGCCCTCCGTGACGCCCGAGATTCCGAATGTAATCCCGCTTCCCCTTTTAACCTAGTGATGCGCATAACTTGACGGGTGCGATCATACCAGCACTAATGCACCGGATCCCATCAGAACTCCGAAGTTAAGCGTGCTTGGGCGAGAGTAGTACTAGGATGGGTGACCCCCTGGGAAGTCCTCGTGTTGCGCCCCTTTTTTCATCCTTGTTCTTTTTTCTTCATACTAGCTTTTTTTTTTCTCCCTCCACCACCTTTAGATACGTGTCGAGATTCCCTGGCCCTGTCCCCTTCTTTTACGGGGTTCATTTTTCGAGAAACCCGACCCGCTACTCCGGGCCCGCGTGGTTCAGGCCCTCCGTGACGCCCGAGATTCCGAATGTAATCCCGCTTCCCCTTTTAACCTAGTGCTGCGCATAACTTGACGGGTGCGACCATACCAGCACTAATGCACCGGATCCCATCAGAATTCCGAAGTCAAGCGTGCTTGGGCGAGAGTAGTACTAGAATGGGTGACCCCCTGGGAAGTCCTCGTGTTGCACCCCTTTTTTCATCCTTGTTCTTTTTTCTTCATACTAGCTTTTTTTTTCTCCCTCCAACACCTTTAGATACGTGTCGAGATTCCCTGGCCCTGTCCCCTTCTTTTACGGGATTCATTTTTCGAGAAACCCGACACGCTACTCCGGGCCCGCGTGGTTCAAGCCCTCCGTGACGCCCGAGATTCCGAATGTAATCCCGCTTCCCCTTTTAACCTAGTGCTGCGCATAACTTGACGGGTGCGATCATACCAGCACTAATGCACCGGATCCCATCAGAACTCCGAAGTTAAGCGTGCTTGGGCGAGAGTAGTACTAGGATGGGTGACCCCCTGGGAAGTCCTCGTGTTGCGCCCCTTTTTTCGTCCTTGTTCTTTTTTCTTTATACTAGCTTTTTTTTTTCTCCCTCCACCACCTTTAGATACGTGTCGAGATTCCCTGGCCCTGTCCCCTTCTTTTAAGGGGTTCATTTTTCGAGAAACCCGACCCGTCACTCCGGGCCTGCGTGGTTCAGGCCCTCCGTGACGCCCGAGATTCCGAATGTAATCCCGCTTCCCCTTTTAACCTAGTGCTGCGCATAACTTGACGGGTGCGATCATACCAGCACTAATGCACCGGATCCCATCAGAACTCCGAAGTTAAGCGTGCTTGGGCGAGAGTAGTACTAGGATGGGTGACCCCCTGGGAAGTCCTCGTGTTGCACCCCTTTTTTCATCCTTGTTCTTTTTTCTTCATACTAGCTTTTTTTTTTCTCCCTCCACCACCTTTAGATACGTGTCGAGATTCCCTGGCCCTGTCCCCTTCTTTTACGGGGTTCATTTTTCGAGAAACCCGACCCGATACTCCGGGCCCGCGTGGTTCAGGCCCTCCGTGACGCCCCAGATTCCGAATGTAATCCCGCTCCCCCTTTTAACCTAGTGCTGCGCATAACTTGACGGGTGCGATCATACCAGCACTAATGCACCGGATCCCATCAGAACTCCGAAGTTAAGCGTGCTTGGGCGAGAGTAGTACTAGGATGGGTGACCCCCTGGGAAGTCCTCGTGTTGCGCCCCTTTTTTCATCCTTGTTCTTTTTTCTTCATACTAGCTTTTTTTTTTCTCCCTCCACCACCTTTAGATACGTGTCGAGATTCCCTGGCCTTGTCCCCTTCTTTTACGGGGCTCATTTTTCGAGAAACCCGACCCGCTACTCCGGGCCCGCGTGGTTAAGGCCCTCCGTGACGCCCGAGATTCCGAATGTAATCCCGCTTCCCCTTTTAACCTAGTGCTGCGCATAACTTGACGGGTGCGATCATACCAGCACTAATGCACCGGATCCCATCAGAACTCCGAAGTCAAGCGTGCTTGGGCGAGAGTAGTACTAGGATGGGTGACCCCCTGGGAAGTCCTCGTGTTGCACCCCTTTTTTCATCCTTGTTCTTTTTTCTTCATACTAGCTTTTTTTTTTTCTCCCTCCACCACCTTTAGATACGTGTCGAGATTCCCTGGCCCTGTCCCCTTCTTTTACGGGGTTCATTTTTCGAGAAACCCGACCCGCTACTCCGGGCCCGCGTGGTTCAGGCCCTCCGTGACGCCCGAGATTCCGAATGTAATCCCGCTTCCCCTTTTAACCTAGTGCTGCGCATAACTTGACGGGTGCGATCATACCAGCACTAATGCACCGGATCCCATCAGAACTCCGAAGTTAAGCGTGCTTGGGCGAGAGTAGTACTAGGATGGGTGACCCCCTGGGAAGTCCTCGTGTTGCGCCCCTTTTTTCGTCCTTGTTCTTTTTTCTTCATACTAGCTTTTTTTTTCTCCCTCCACCACCTTTAGATACGTGTCGAGATTCCCTGGCCCTGTCCCCTTCTTTTAAGGGGTTCATTTTTCGAGAAACCCGACCCGTCACTCCGGGCCCGCGTGGTTCAGGCCCTCCGTGACGCCCGAGATTCCGAATGTAATCCCGCTTCCCCTTTTAACCTAGTGCTGCGCATAACTTGACGGGTGCGATCATACCAGCACTAATGCACCGGATCCCATCAGAACTCCGAAGTTAAGCGTGCTTGGGCGAGAGTAGTACTAGGATGGGTGACCCCCTGGGAAGTCCTCGTGTTGCGCCCTTTTTTTCATCCTTGTTCTTTTTTCTTCATACTAGCTTTTTTTTTTCTCCCTCCACCAACTTTAGATACGTGTCGAGATTCCCTGGCCCTGTCCCCTTCTTTTACGGGGTTCATTTTTCGAGAAACCCGACCCGCTACTCCGGGCCCGCGTGGTTCAGGCCCTCCGTGACGCCCGAGATTCCGAATGTAATCCCGCTCCCCCTTTTAACCTAGTGCTGCGCATAACTTGACGGGTGCGATCATACCAGCACTAATGCACCGGATCCCATCAGAACTCCGAAGTTAAGCGTGCTTGGGCGAGAGTAGTACTAGGATGGGTGACCCCCTGGGAAGTCCTCGTGTTGCACCCCTTTTTTCATCCTTGTTCTTTTTTCTTCATACTAGCTTTTTTTTTTCTCCCTCCACCACCTTTAGATACGTGTCGAGATTCCCTGGCCCTGTCCCCTTCTTTTACGGGGCTCATTTTTCGAGAAACCCGACCCGCTACTCCGGGCCCGCGTGGTTAAGGCCCTCCGTGACGCCCGAGATTCCGAATGTAATCCCGCTTCCCCTTTTAACCTAGTGATGCGCATAACTTGACGGGTGCGATCATACCAGCACTAATGCACCGGATCCCATCAGAACTCCGAAGTTAAGCGTGCTTGGGCGAGAGTAGTACTAGGATGGGTGACCCCCTGGGAAGTCCTCGTGTTGCTCCCCTTTTTTCATCCTTGTTCTTTTTTCTTCATACTAGCTTTTTTTTTTCTCCCTCCACCACCTTTAGATACGTGTCGAGATTCCCTGGCCCTGTCCCCTTCTTTTAAGGGGTTCATTTTTCGAGAAACCCGACCCGTCACTCCGGGCCCGCGTGGTTCAGGCCCTCCGTGACGCCCGAGATTCCGAATGTAATCCCGCTTCCCCTTTTAACCTAGTGCTGCGCATAACTTGACGGGTGCGATCATACCAGCACTAATGCACCGGATCCCATCAGAACTCCGAAGTTAAGCGTGCTTGGGCGAGAGTAGTACTAGGATGGGTGACCCCCTGGGAAGTCCTCGTGTTGCACCCCTTTTTTCATCCTTGTTCTTTTTTCTTCATACTAGCTTTTTTTTTCTCCCTCCACCACCTTTAGATACGTGTCGAGATTCCCTGGCCCTGTCCCCTTCTTTTAAGGGGTTCATTTTTCGAGAAACCCGACCCGTCACTCCGGGCACGCGTGGTTAAGGCCCTCCGTGACGCCCGAGATTCCGAATGTAATCCCGCATCCCCTTTTAACCTAGTGCTGCGCATAACTTGACGGGTGCGATCATACCAGCACTAATGCACCGGATCCCATCAGAACTCCGAAGTCAAGCGTGCTTGGGCGAGAGTAGTACTAGAATGGGTGACCCCCTGGGAAGTCCTCGTGTTGCACCCTTTTTTTCATCCTTGTTCTTTTTTCTCCATACTAGCTTTTTTTTTTCTCCCTCCACCACCTTTAGATACGTGTCGAGATTCCCTGGCCCTGTCCCCTTCTTTTACGGGGTTCATTTTTCGAGAAACCCGACCCACTACTCCGGGCCCGCGTGGTTCAGGCCCTCCGTGACGCCCGAGATTCCGAATGTAATCCCGCTTCCCCTTTTAACCTAGTGCTGCGCATAACTTGACGGGTGCGATCATACCAGCACTAATGCACCGGATCCCATCAGAACTCCGAAGTTAAGCGTGCTTGGGCGAGAGTAGTACTAGGATGGGTGACCCCCTGGGAAGTCCTCGTGTTGCGCCCCTTTTTTCGTCCTTGTTCTTTTTTCTTCATACTAGCATTTTTTTTTCTCCCTCCACCACCTTTAGATACGTGTCGAGATTCCCTGGCCCTGTCCCCTTCTTTTAAGGGGTTCATTTTTCGAAAAACCCGACCCGCTACTCCGGGCCCGCGTGGTTCAGGCCCTCCGTGACGCCCGAGATTCCGAATGTAATCCCGCTTCCCCTTTTAACCTAGTGCTGCGCATAACTTGACGGGTGTGATCATACCAGCACTAATGCACCGGATCCCATTAGAACTCCGAAGTTAAGCGTGCTTGGGCGAGAGTAGTACTAGGATGGGTGACCCCCTGGGAAGTCCTCGTGTTGCACCCCTTTTTTCATCCTTGTTCTTTTTTCTTCATACTAGCTTTTTTTTTTCTCCCTCCACCACCTTTAGATACGTGTCGAGATTCCCTGGCCCTGTCCCCTTCTTTTAAGGGGTTCATTTTTCGAGAAACCCGACCCGTCACTCCGGGCCCGCGTGGTTAAGGCCCTCCGTGACGCCCGAGATTCCGAATGTAATCCCGCTTCCCCTTTTAACCTAGTGCTGCGCATAACTTGACGGGTGCGATCATACCAGCACTAATGCACCGGATCCCATCAGAACTCCGAAGTTAAGCGTGCTTGGGCGAGAGTAGTACTAGGATGGGTGACCCCCTGGGAAGTCCTCCTGTTGCACCCCTTTTTTCATCCTTGTTCTTTTTTCTTCATACTAGCTTTTTTTTTTCTCCCTCCACCACCTATAGATACGTGTCGAGATTCCCTGGCCCTGTCCCCTTCTTTTACGGGGTTCATTTTTCGAGAAACCCGACCCGCTACTCCGGGCCCGCGTGGTTCAGGCCCTCCGTGACGCCCGAGATTCCGAATGTAATCCCGCTTCCCCTTTTAACCTAGTGCTGCGCATAACTTGACTAGTGCGATCATAACAACACTAATGCACCGGATCCCATCAGAACTTCCAAGTTAAGCGTGCTTGGGCGAGAGTAGTACTAGGATGGGTGACCCCCTGGGAAGTCCTCGTGTTGCACCCCTTTTTTCATCCTTGTTCTTTTTTCTTCATACTAGCTTTTTTTTTTCTCCCTCCACCACCTTTAGATACGTGTCGAGATTCCCTGGCCCTGTCCCCTTCTTTTACGGGGCTCATTTTTCGAGAAACCCGACCCGCTACTCCGGGCCCGCGTGGTTAAGGCCCTCCGTGACGCCCGAGAGTCCGAATGTAATCCCGCTTCCCCTTTTAACCTAGTGCTGCGCATAACTTGACGGGTTCGATCATACCAGCACTAATGCACCGGATCCCATCAGAACTCCGAAGTTAAGCGTGCTTGGGCGAGAGTAGTACTAGGATGGGTGACCCCCTGGGAAGTCCTCGTGTTGCACCCTTTTTTTCATCCTTGTTCTTTTTTCTTCATACTAGCTTTTTTTTTTCTCCCTCCACCAACTTTAGATACGTGTCGAGATTCCCTGGCCCTGTCCCCTTCTTTTACGGGGTTCATTTTTCGAGAAACCCGACCCGCTACTCCGGGCCCGCGTGGTTCAGGCCCTCCGTGACGCCCGAGATTCCGAATGTAATCCCGCTCCCCCTTTTAACCTAGTGCTGCGCATAACTTGACGGGTGCGACCATACCAGCACTAATGCACCGGATCCCATCAGAACTCCGAAGTTAAGCGTGCTTGGGCGAGAGTAGTACTAGAATGGGTGACCCCCTGGGAAGTCCTCGTGTTGCACCCTTTTTTTCATCCTTGTTCTTTTTTCTTCATACTAGCTTTTTTTTTTCTCCCTCCAACACCTTTAGATACGTGTCGAGATTCCCTGGCCCTGTCCCCTTCTTTTACGGGGCTCATTTTTCGAGAAACCCGACCCGCTACTCCGGGCCCGCGTGGTTAAGGCCCTCCGTGACGCCCGAGATTCCGAATGTAATCCCGCTTCCCCTTTTAACCTAGTGATGCGCATAACTTGACGGGTGCGATCATACCAGCACTAATGCACCGGATCCCATCAGAACTCCGAAGTTAAGCGTGCTTGGGCGAGAGTAGTACTAGGATGGGTGACCCCCTGGGAAGTCCTCGTGTTGCTCCCCTTTTTTCATCCTTGTTCTTTTTTCTTCATACTACCTTTTTTTTTTCTCCCTCCACCACCTTTAGATACGTGTCGAGATTCCCTGGCCCTGTCCCCTTCTTTTAAGGGGTTCATTTTTCGAGAAACCCGACCCGCTACTCCGGGCCCGCGTGGTTCAGGCCCTCCGTGACGCCCGAGATTCCGAATGTAATCCCGCTTCCCCTTTTAACCTAGTGCTGCGCATAACTTGACGGGTGCGATCATACCAGCACTAATGCACCGGATCCCATCAGAACTCCGAAGTTAAGCGTGCTTCGGCGAGTGTAGTACTAGGATGGGTGACCCCCTTGGAAGTCCTCGTGTTGCACCCCTTTTTTCATCCTTGTTCTTTTTTCTTCATACTAGCTTTTTTTTTCTCCCTCCACCACCTTTAGATACGTGTCGAGATTCCCTGGCCCTGTCCCCTTCTTTTAAGGGGTTCATTTTTCGAGAAACCCGACCCGTCACTCCGGGCACGCGTGGTTCAGGCCCTCCGTGACGCCCGAGATTCCGAATGTAATCCCGCATCCCCTTTTAACCTAGTGCTGCGCATAACTTGACGGGTGGGATCATACCAGCACTAATGCACCGGATCCCATCAGAACTCCGAAGTTAAGCGTGCTTGGGCGAGAGTATTACTAGGATGGGTGACCCCCTGGGAAGTCCTCGTGTTGCACCCCTTTTTTCATCCTTGTTCTTTTTTCTTCATACTAGCTTTTTTTTTTCTCCCTCCACCACCTTTAGATACGTGTCGAGATTCCCTGGCCCTGTCCCCTTCTTTTAAGGGGTTCATTTTTCGAGAAACCCGACCCGTCACTCCGGGCCCGCGTGGTTCAGGCCCTCCGTGACGCCCGAGATTCGGAATGTAATCCCGCTTCCCCTTTTAACCTAGTGCTGCGCATAACTTGACGGGTGCGATCATACCAGCACTAATGCACCGGATCCCTTCAGAACTCCGAAGTTAAGCGTGCTTGGGCGAGAGTAGTACTAGGATGGGTGACCCCCTGGGAAGTCCTCGTGTTGCACCCCTTTTTTCATCCTTGTTCTTTTTTCTTCATACTAGCATTTTTTTTTCTCCCTCCACCACCTTTAGATACGTGTCGAGATTCCCTGGACCTGTCCCCTTCTTTTAAGCGTTCATTTTTCGAGAAACCCGACCCGTCACTCCGGGCCCGCGTGGTTCAGGCCCTCCGTGACGCCCGAGATTCCGAATGTAATCCCGCTTCCCCTTTTAACCTAGTGCTGCGCATAACTTGACGGGTGGGATCATACCAGCACTAATGCACTGGATCCCATCAGAACTCCGAAGTTAAGCGTGCTTGGGCGAGAGTAGTACTAGGATGGGTGACCCCCTGGGAAGTCCTCGTGTTGCACCCCTTTTTTCATCCTTGTTCTTTTTTCTTCATACTAGCTTTTTTTTTTCTCCCTCCACCACCTTTAGATACGTGTCGAGATTCCCTGGCCCTGTCCCCTTCTTTTAAGGGGTTCATTTTTCGAGAAACCCGACCCGCTACTCCGGGCCCGCGTGGTTCAGGCCCTCCGTGACGCCCGAGATTCCGAATGTAATCCCGCTACCCCTTTTAACCTAGTGCTGCGCATAACTTGACGGGTGCGATCATACCAGCACTAATGCACCGGATCCCATCAGAACTCCGAAGTTAAGCGTGCTTGGGCGAGAGTAGTACTAGGATGGGTGACCCCCTGGGAAGTTCTCGTGTTGCACCCCTTTTTTCATCCTTGTTCTTTTTTCTTCATACTAGCTTTTTTTTTTCTCCCTCCACCACCTTTAGATACGTGTCGAGATTCCCTGGCCCTGTCCCCTTCTTTTACGGGGTTCATTTTTCGAGAAACCCGACCCACTACTCCGGGCCCGCGTGGTTCAGGCCCTCCGTGACGCCCGAGATTCCGAATGTAATCCCGCTTCCCCTTTTAACCTAGTGCTGCGCATAACTTGACGGGTGCGACCATACCAGCACTAATGCACCGGATCCCATCAGAACTCCGAAGTCAAGCGTGCTTGGGCGAGAGTAGTACTAGGATGGGTGACCCCCTGGGAAGTCCTCGTGTTGCGCCCCTTTTTTCGTCCTTGTTCTTTTTTCTTCATACTAGCATTTTTTTTTCTCCCTCCACCACCTTTAGATACGTGTCGAGATTCCCTGGCCCTGTCCCCTTCTTTTAAGGGGTTCATTTTTCGAAAAACCCGACCCGTCACTCCGGGCCCGCGTGGTTCAGGCCCTCCGTGACGCCCGAGATTCCGAATGTAATCCCGCTTCCCCTTTTAACCTAGTGCTGCGCATAACTTAACGGGTGGGATCATACCAGCACTAATGCACCGGATCCCATCAGAACTCCGAAGTTAAGCGTGCTTGGGCGAGAGTAGTACTAGGATGGGTGACCCCCTGGGAAGTCCTCGTGTTGCACCCCTTTTTTCATCCTTGTTCTTTTTTCTTCATACTAGCTTTTTTTTTTCTCCCTCCACCACCTTTAGATACGTGTCGAGATTCCCTGGCCCTGTCCCCTTCTTTTAAGGGGTTCATTTTTCGAGAAACCCGACCCGTCACTCCGGGCCCGCGTGGTTCAGGCCCTCCGTGACGCCCGAGATTCCGAATGTAATCCCGCTTCCCCTTTTAACCTAGTGCTGCGCATAACTTGACGGGTGCGATCATACCAGCACTAATGCACCGGATCCCATCAGAACTCCGAAGTTAAGCGTGCTTGGGCGAGAGTAGTACTAGGATGGGTGACCCCCTGGGAAGTTCTCCTGTTGCACCCCTTTTTTCATCCTTGTTCTTTTTACTTCATACTAGCTTTTTTTTTCTCCCTCCACCACCTTTAGATACGTGTCGAGATTCCCTGGCCCTGTCCCCTTCTTTTAAGGGGTTCATTTTTCGAGAAACCCGACCCGTCACTCCGGGCCTGCGTGGTTCAGGCCCTCCGTGACGCCCGAGATTCCGAATGTAATCCCGCTTCCCCTTTTAACCTAGTGCTGCGCATAACTTGACGGGTGCGATCATACCAGCACTAATGCACCGGATCCCATCAGAACTCCGAAGTTAAGCGTGCTTGGGCGAGAGTAGTACTAGGATGGGTGACCCCCTGGGAAGTCCTCGTGTTGCACCCCTTTTTTCGTCCTTGTTCTTTTTTCTTCATACTAGCTTTTTTTTTTCTCCCTCCACCACCTTTAGATACGTGTCGAGATTCCCTGGCCCTGTCCCCTTCTTTTACGGGGTTCATTTTTCGAGAAACCCGACCCGCTACTCCGGGCCCGCGTGGTTCAGGCCCTCCGTGACGCCCGAGATTCCGAATGTAATCCCGCTTCCCCTTTTAACCTAGTGCTGCGCATAACTTGACGGGTGCGATCATACCAGCACTAATGCACCGGATCCCATCAGAACTTCCAAGTTAAGCGTGCTTGGGGGAGAGTAGTACTAGGATGGTTGACCCCCTGGGAAGTCCTCGTGTTGCACCCCTTTTTTCATCCTTGTTCTTTTTTCTTCATACTAGCTTTTTTTTTTCTCCCTCCACCACCTTTAGATACGTGTCGAGATTCCCTGGCCCTGTCCCCTTCTTTTACGGGGCTCATTTTTCGAGAAACCCGACCCGCTACTCCGGGCCCGCGTGGTTAAGGCCCTCCGTGACGCCCGAGATTCCGAATGTAATCCCGCTTCCCCTTTTAACCTAGTGCTGCGCATAACTTGACGGGTGCGATCATACCAGCACTAATGCACCGGATCCCATCAGAACTCCGAAGTTAAGCGTGCTTGGGCGAGAGTAGTACTAGGATGGGTGACCCCCTGGGAAGTCCTCGTGTTGCACCCCTTTTTTCATCCTTGTTCTTTTTTCTTCATACTAGCTTTTTTTTTTCTCCCTCCACCACCTTTAGATACGTGTCGAGATTCCCTGGCCCTGTCCCCTTCTTTTAAGGGGTTCATTTTTCGAGAAACCCGACCCGCTACTCCGGGCCCGTGTGGTTCAGGCCCTCCGTGACGCCCGAGATTCCGAATGTAATCCCGCTTCCCCTTTTAACCTAGTGCTGCGCATAACTTGACGGGTGCGATCATACCAGCACTAATGCACCGGATCCCATCAGAACTCCGAAGTTAAGCGTGCTTGGGCGAGAGTAGTACTAGGATGGGTGACCCCCTGGGAAGTCCTCGTGTTGCACCCCTTTTTTCATCCTTGTTCTTTTTTCTTCATACTAGCTTTTTTTTTTCTCCCTCCACCACCTTTAGATACGTGTCGAGATTCCCTGGCCCTGTCCCCTTCTTTTACGGGGTTCATTTTTCGAGAAACCCGACCCACTACTCCGGGCCCGCGTGGTTCAGGCCCTCCGTGACGCCCGAGATTCCGAATGTAATCCCGCTTCCCCTTTTAACCTAGTGCTGCGCATAACTTGACGGGTGCGATCATACCAGCACTAATGCACCAGATCCCATCAGAACTCCGAAGTTAAGCGTGCTTGGGCGAGAGTAGTACTAGGATGGGTGACCCCCTGGGTAGTCCTCGTGTTGCACCCCTTTTTTCGTCCTTGTTCTTTTTTCTTCATACTAGCATTTTTTTTTCTCCCTCCACCACCTTTAGATACGTGTCGAGATTCCCTGGCCCTGTCCCCTTCTTTTAAGGGGTTCATTTTTCGAGAAACCCGACCCGTCACTCCGGGCCCGCGTGGTTCAGGCCCTCCGTGACGCCCGAGATTCCGAATGTAATCCCGCTTCCCCTTTTAACCTAGTGTTGCGCATAACTTGACGGGTGCGATCATACCAGCACTAATGCACCGGATCCCATCAGAACTCCGAAGTTAAGCGTGCTTGGGCGAGAGTAGTACTAGGATGGGTGACCCCCTGGGAAGTCCTCGTGTTGCACCCCTTTTTTCATCCTTGTTCTTTTTTCTTCATACTAGCTTTTTTTTTTCTCCCTCCACCACCTTTAGATACGTGTCGAGATTCCCTGGCCCTGTCCCCTTCTTTTAAGGGGTTCATTTTTCGAGAAACCCGACCCGTCACTCCGGGCCCGCGTGGTTCAGGCCCTCCGTGACGCCCGAGATTCCGAATGTAATCCCGCTTCCCCTTGTAACCTAGTGCTGCGCATAACTTGACGGGTGCGATCATACCAGCACTAATGCACCGGATCCCATCAGAACTCCGAAGTTAAGCGTGCTTGGGCGAGAGTAGTACTAGGATGGGTGACCCCCTGGGAAGTCCTCCTGTTGCACCCCTTTTTTCATCCTTGTTCTTTTTACTTCATACTAGCTTTTTTTTTTCTCCCTCCACCACCTTTAGATACGTGTCGAGATTCCCTGGCCCTGTCCCCTTCTTTTAAGGGGTTCATTTTTCGAGAAACCCGACCCGTCACTCCGGGCCTGCGTGGTTCAGGCCCTCCGTGACGCCCGAGATTCCGAATGTAATCCCGCTTCCCCTTTTAACCTAGTGTTGCGCATAACTTGACGGGTGCGATCATACCAGCACTAATGCACCGGATCCCATCAGAACTCCGAAGTTAAGCGTGCTTGGGCGAGAGTAGTACTAGGATGGGTGACCCCCTGGGAAGTCCTCGTGTTGCACCCCTTTTTTCGTCCTTGTTCTTTTTTCTTCATACTAGCTTTTTTTTTTCTCCCTCCACCACCTTTAGATACGTGTCGAGATTCCCTGGCCCTGTCCCCTTCTTTTACGGGGTTCATTTTTCGAGAAACCCGACCCGCTACTCCGGGCCCGCGTGGTTCAGGCCCTCCGTGACGCCCGAGATTCCGAATGTAATCCCGCTTCCCCTTTTAACCTAGTGCTGCGCATAACTTGACGGGTGCGATCATACCAGCACTAATGCACCGGATCCCATCAGAACTTCCAAGTTAAGCGTGCTTGGGGGAGAGTAGTACTAGGATGGGTGACCCCCTGGGAAGTCCTCGTGTTGCACCCCTTTTTTCATCCTTGTTCTTTTTTCTTCATACTAGCTTTTTTTTTTCTCCCTCCACCACCTTTAGATACGTGTCGAGATTCCCTGGCCCTGTCCCATTCTTTTAAGGGGTTCATTTTTCGAGAAACCCGACCCGCAACTCCGGGCCCGCGTGGTTCAGGCCCTCCGTGACGCCCGAGATTCCGAATGTAATCCCGCTTCCCCTTTTAACCTAGTGCTGCGCATAACTTGACGGGTGCGATCATACCAGCACTAATGCACCGGATCCCATCAGAACTCCGAAGTTAAGCGTGCTTGGGCGAGAGTAGTACTAGGATGGGTGACCCCCTGGGAAGTCCTCGTGTTGCACCCCTTTTTTCATCCTTGTTCTTTTTTCTTCATACTAGCTTTTTTTTTTCTCCCTCCACCACCTTTAGATACGTGTCGAGATTCCCTGGCCCTGTCCCCTTCTTTTAAGGGGTTCATTTTTCGAGAAACCCGACCCGCTACTCCGGGCCCGCGTGGTTCAGGCCCTCCGTGACGCCCGAGATTCCGAATGTAATCCCGCTTCCCCTTTTAACCTAGTGCTGCGCATAACTTGACGGTTGCGATCATACCAGCACTAATGCACCGGATCCCATCAGAACTCCGAAGTTAAGCGTGCTTGGGCGAGAGTAGTACTAGGATGGGTGACCCCCTGGGAAGTCCTCGTGTTGCACCCCTTTTTTCATCCTTGTTCTTTTTTCTTCATACTAGCTTTTTTTTTTCTCCCTCCACCACCTTTAGATACGTGTCGAGATTCACTGGCCCTGTCCCCTTCTTTTAAGGGGTTCATTTTTCGAGAAACCCGACCCGTCACTCCGGGCCCGCGTGGTTCAGGCCCTCCGTGACGCCCGAGATTCCGAATGTAATCCCGCATCCCCTTTTAACCTAGTGCTGCGCATAACTTGACGGGTGGGATCATACCAGCACTAATGCACCGGATCCCATCAGAACTCCGAAGTTAAGCGTGCTTGGGCGAGAGTATTACTAGGATGGGTGACCCCCTGGGAAGTCCTCGTGTTGCACCCCTTTTTTCATCCTTGTTCTTTTTTCTTCATACTAGCTTTTTTTTTTCTCCCTCCACCACCTTTAGATACGTGTCGAGATTCCCTGGCCCTGTCCCCTTCTTTTAAGGGGTTCATTTTTCGAGAAACCCGACCCGTCACTCCGGGCCCGCGTGGTTCAGGCCCTCCGTGACGCCCGAGATTCCGAATGTAATCCCGCTTCCCCTTTTAACCTAGTGCTGCGCATAACTTGACGGGTGCGATCATACCAGCACTAATGCACCGGATCCCATCAGAACTCCGAAGTTAAGCGTGCTTGGGCGAGAGTAGTACTAGGATGGGTGACCCCCTGGGAAGTCCTCGTGTTGCACCCCTTTTTTCATCCTTGTTCTTTTTTCTTCATACTAGCTTTTTTTTTTCTCCCTCCACCACCTTTAGATACGTGTCGAGATTCCCTGGCCCTGTCCCCTTCTTTTAAGGGGTTCATTTTTCGAGAAACCCGACCCGCTACTCCGGGCCCGCGTGGTTCAGGCCCTCCGTGACGCCCGAGATTCCGAATGTAATCCCGCTTCCCCTTTTAACCTAGTGCTGCGCATAACTTGACGGTTGCGATCATACCAGCACTAATGCACCGGATCCCATCAGAACTCCGAAGTTAAGCGTGCTTGGGCGAGAGTAGTACTAGGATGGGTGACCCCCTGGGAAGTCCTCGTGTTGCACCCCTTTTTTCATCCTTGTTCTTTTTTCTTCATACTAGCTTTTTTTTTTCTCCCTCCACCACCTTTAGATACGTGTCGAGATTCACTGGCCCTGTCCCCTTCTTTTAAGGGGTTCATTTTTCGAGAAACCCGACCCGTCACTCCGGGCCCGCGTGGTTCAGGCCCTCCGTGACGCCCGAGATTCCGAATGTAATCCCGCATCCCCTTTTAACCTAGTGCTGCGCATAACTTGACGGGTGGGATCATACCAGCACTAATGCACCGGATCCCATCAGAACTCCGAAGTTAAGCGTGCTTGGGCGAGAGTATTACTAGGATGGGTGACCCCCTGGGAAGTCCTCGTGTTGCACCCCTTTTTTCATCCTTGTTCTTTTTTCTTCATACTAGCTTTTTTTTTTCTCCCTCCACCACCTTTAGATACGTGTCGAGATTCCCAGGCCCTGTCCCCTTCTTTTAAGGGGTTCATTTTTCGAGAAACCCGACCCGTCACTCCGGGCCCGCGTGGTTCAGGCCCTCCGTGACGCCCGAGATTCCGAATGTAATCCCGCTTCCCCTTTTAACCTAGTGCTGCGCATAACTTGACGGGTGCGATCATACCAGCACTAATGCATCGGATCCCATCAGAACTCCGAAGTTAAGCGTGCTTGGGCAAGAGTAGTACTAGGATGGGTGACCCCCTGGGAAGTCCTCGTGTTGCACCCCTTTTTTCATCCTTGTTCTTTTTTCTTCATACTAGCTTTTTTTTTTCTCCCTCCACCACCTTTAGATACGTGTCGAGATTCCCTGGCCCTGTCCCCTTCTTTTAAGGGGTTCATTTTTCGAGAAACCCGACCCGCTACTCCGGGCCCGCGTGGTTCAGGCCCTCCATGACGCCCGAGATTCCGAATGTAATCCCGCTTCCCCTTTTAACCTAGTGCTGCGCATAACTTGACGGTTGCGATCATACCAGCACTAATGCACCGGATCCCATCAGAACTCCGAAGTTAAGCGTGCTTGGGCGAGAGTAGTACTAGGATGGGTGACCCCCTGGGAAGTCCTCGTGTTGCACCCCTTTTTTCATCCTTGTTCTTTTTTCTTCATACTAGCTTTTTTTTTTCTCCCTCCACCACCTTTAGATACGTGTCGAGATTCACTGGCCCTGTCCCCTTCTTTTAAGGGGTTCATTTTTCGAGAAACCCGACCCGCTACTCCGGGCCCGCGTGGTTCAGGCCCTCCGTGACGCCCGAGATTCCGAATGTAATCCCGCTTCCCCTTTTAACCTAGTGCTGCGCATAACTTGACGGTTGCGATCATACCAGCACTAATGCACCGGATCCCATCAGAACTCCGAAGTTAAGCGTGCTTGGGCGAGAGTAGTACTAGGATGGGTGACCCCCTGGGAAGTCCTCGTGTTGCTCCCCTTTTTTCATCCTTGTTCTTTTTTCTTCATACTAGCTTTTTTTTTTCTCCCTCCACCACCTTTAGATACGTGTCGAGATTCCCTGGCCCTGTCCCATTCTTTTAAGGGGTTCATTTTTCGAGAAACCCGACCCGCAACTCCGGGCCCGCGTGGTTCAGGCCCTCCGTGACGCCCGAGATTCCGAATGTAATCCCGCTTCCCCTTTTAACCTAGTCCTGCGCATAACTTGACGGGTGCGATCATACCAGCACTAATGCACCGGATCCCATCAGAACTCCGAAGTTAAGCGTGCTTGGGCGAGAGTAGTACTAGGATGGGTGACCCCCTGGGAAGTCCTCGTGTTGCACCCCTTTTTTCATCCTTGTTCTTTTTTCTTCATACTAGCTTTTTTTTTTCTCCCTCCACCACCTTTAGATACGTGTCGAGATTCCCTGGCCCTGTCCCCTTCTTTTAAGGGGTTCATTTTTCGAGAAACCCGACCCGCTACTCCGGGCCCGCGTGGTTCAGGCCCTCCGTGACGCCCGAGATTCCGAATGTAATCCCGCTTCCCCTTTTAACCTAGTGCTGCGCATAACTTGACGGTTGCGATCATACCAGCACTAATGCACCGGATCCCATCAGAACTCCGAAGTTAAGCGTGCTTGGGCGAGAGTAGTACTAGGATGGGTGACCCCCTGGGAAGTCCTCGTGTTGCACCCCTTTTTTCATCCTTGTTCTTTTTTCTTCATACTAGCTTTTTTTTTTCTCCCTCCACCACCTTTAGATACGTGTCGAGATTCACTGGCCCTGTCCCCTTCTTTTAAGGGGTTCATTTTTCGAGAAACCCGACCCGTCACTCCGGGCCCGCGTGGTTCAGGCCCTCCGTGACGCCCGAGATTCCGAATGTAATCCCGCATCCCCTTTTAACCTAGTGCTGCGCATAACTTGACGGGTGGGATCATACCAGCACTAATGCACCGGATCCCATCAGAACTCCGAAGTTAAGCGTGCTTGGGCGAGAGTATTACTAGGATGGGTGACCCCCTGGGAAGTCCTCGTGTTGCACCCCTTTTTTCATCCTTGTTCTTTTTTCTTCATACTAGCTTTTTTTTTTCTCCCTCCACCACCTTTAGATACGTGTCGAGATTCCCTGGCCCTGTCCCCTTCTTTTAAGGGGTTCATTTTTCGAGAAACCCGACCCGTCACTCCGGGCCCGCGTGGTTCAGGCCCTCCGTGACGCCCGAGATTCCGAATGTAATCCCGCTTCCCCTTTTAACCTAGTGCTGCGCATAACTTGACGGGTGCGATCATACCAGCACTAATGCACCGGATCCCATCAAAACTCCGAAGTTAAGCGTGCTTGGGCGAGAGTAGTACTAGGATGGGTGACCCCCTGGGAAGTCCTCGTGTTGCACCCCTTTTTTCATCCTTGTTCTTTTTTCTTCATACTAGCTTTTTTTTTTCTCCCTCCACCACCTTTAGATACGTGTCGAGATTCCCTGGCCCTGTCCCCTTCTTTTAAGGGGTTCATTTTTCGAGAAACCCGACCCGCTACTCCGGGCCCGCGTGGTTCAGGCCCTCCATGACGCCCGAGATTCCGAATGTAATCCCGCTTCCCCTTTTAACCTAGTGCTGCGCATAACTTGACGGTTGCGATCATACCAGCACTAATGCACCGGATCCCATCAGAACTCCGAAGTTAAGCGTGCTTGGGCGAGAGTAGTACTAGGATGGGTGACCCCCTGGGAAGTCCTCGTGTTGCACCCCTTTTTTCATCCTTGTTCTTTTTTCTTCATACTAGCTTTTTTTTTTCTCCCTCCACCACCTTTAGATACGTGTCGAGATTCACTGGCCCTGTCCCCTTCTTTTAAGGGGTTCATTTTTCGAGAAACCCGACCCGCTACTCCGGGCCCGCGTGGTTCAGGCCCTCCGTGACGCCCGAGATTCCGAATGTAATCCCGCTTCCCCTTTTAACCTAGTGCTGCGCATAACTTGACGGTTGCGATCATACCAGCACTAATGCACCGGATCCCATCAGAACTCCGAAGTTAAGCGTGCTTGGGCGAGAGTAGTACTAGGATGGGTGACCCCCTGGGAAGTCCTCGTGTTGCTCCCCTTTTTTCATCCTTGTTCTTTTTTCTTCATACTAGCTTTTTTTTTTCTCCCTCCACCACCTTTAGATACGTGTCGAGATTCCCTGGCCCTGTCCCATTCTTTTAAGGGGTTCATTTTTCGAGAAACCCGACCCGCAACTCCGGGCCCGCGTGGTTCAGGCCCTCCGTGACGCCCGAGATTCCGAATGTAATCCCGCTTCCCCTTTTAACCTAGTCCTGCGCATAACTTGACGGGTGCGATCATACCAGCACTAATGCACCGGATCCCATCAGAACTCCGAAGTTAAGCGTGCTTGGGCGAGAGTAGTACTAGGATGGGTGACCCCCTGGGAAGTCCTCGTGTTGCACCCCTTTTTTCATCCTTGTTCTTTTTTCTTCATACTAGCTTTTTTTTTTCTCCCTCCACCACCTTTAGATACGTGTCGAGATTCCCTGGCCCTGTCCCCTTCTTTTAAGGGGTTCATTTTTCGAGAAACCCGACCCGCTACTCCGGGCCCGCGTGGTTCAGGCCCTCCGTGACGCCCGAGATTCCGAATGTAATCCCGCTTCCCCTTTTAACCTAGTGCTGCGCATAACTTGACGGTTGCGATCATACCAGCACTAATGCACCGGATCCCATCAGAACTCCGAAGTTAAGCGTGCTTGGGCGAGAGTAGTACTAGGATGGGTGACCCCCTGGGAAGTCCTCGTGTTGCACCCCTTTTTTCATCCTTGTTCTTTTTTCTTCATACTAGCTTTTTTTTTTCTCCCTCCACCACCTTTAGATACGTGTCGAGATTCACTGGCCCTGTCCCCTTCTTTTAAGGGGTTCATTTTTCGAGAAACCCGACCCGTCACTCCGGGCCCGCGTGGTTCAGGCCCTCCGTGACGCCCGAGATTCCGAATGTAATCCCGCATCCCCTTTTAACCTAGTGCTGCGCATAACTTGACGGGTGGGATCATACCAGCACTAATGCACCGGATCCCATCAGAACTCCGAAGTTAAGCGTGCTTGGGCGAGAGTATTACTAGGATGGGTGACCCCCTGGGAAGTCCTCGTGTTGCACCCCTTTTTTCATCCTTGTTCTTTTTTCTTCATACTAGCTTTTTTTTTTCTCCCTCCACCACCTTTAGATACGTGTCGAGATTCCCTGGCCCTGTCCCCTTCTTTTAAGGGGTTCATTTTTCGAGAAACCCGACCCGTCACTCCGGGCCCGCGTGGTTCAGGCCCTCCGTGACGCCCGAGATTCCGAATGTAATCCCGCTTCCCCTTTTAACCTAGTGCTGCGCATAACTTGACGGGTGCGATCATACCAGCACTAATGCACCGGATCCCATCAGAACTCCGAAGTTAAGCGTGCTTGGGCGAGAGTAGTACTAGGATGGGTGACCCCCTGGGAAGTCCTCGTGTTGCACCCATTTTTTCATCCTTGTTCTTTTTTCTTCATACTAGTTTTTTTTTTCTCCCTCCACCACCTTTAGAGACGTGTCGAGATTCCCTGGCCCTGTCCCCTTCTTTTACGGGGCTCATTTTTCGAGAAACCCGACCCGCTACTCCGGGCCCGTGTGGTTCAGGCCCTCCGTGACGCCCGAGATTCCGAATGTAATCCCGCTTCCCCTTTTAACCTAGTGCTGCGCATAACTTGACGGGTGCGATCATACCAGCACTAATGCACCGGATCCCATCAGAACTCCGAAGTTAAGCGTGCTTGGGCGAGAGTAGTACTAGGATGGGTGACCCCCTGGGAAGTCCTCGTGTTGCACCCCTTTTTTCATCCTTGTTCTTTTTTCTTCATACTAGCTTTTTTTTTTCTCCCTCCACCACCTTTAGATACGTGTCGAGATTCACTGGCCCTGTCCCCTTCTTTTAAGGGGTTCATTTTTCGAGAAACCCGACCCGTCACTCCGGGCCCGCGTGGTTCAGGCCCTCCGTGACGCCCGAGATTCCGAATGTAATCCCGCTTCCCATTTTAACCTAGTGCTGCGCATAACTTGACAGGTGCGATCATACCAGCACTAATGCACCGGATCCCATCAGAACTCCGAAGTTAAGCGTGCTTGGGCTAGAGTAGTACTAGGATGGGTGACCCCCTGGGAAGTCCTCGTGTTGCTCCCCTTTTTTCATCCTTGTTCTTTTTTCTTCATACTAGCTTTTTTTTTTCTCCCTCCACCACCTTTAGATACGTGTCGAGATTCCCTGGCCCTGTCCCCTTCTTTTAAGGGGTTCATTTTTCGAGAAACCCGACCCGCTACTCCGGGCCCGTGTGGTTCAGGCCCTCCGTGACGCCCGAGATTCCGAATGTAATCCCGCTTCCCCTTTTAACCTAGTGCTGCGCATAACTTGACGGGTGCAATCATACCAGCACTAATGCACCGGATCCCATCAGAACTCCGAAGTTAAGCGTGCTTGGGCGAGAGTAGTACTAGGATGGGTGACCCCCTGGGAAGTCCTCGTGTTGCACCCCTTTTTTCATCCTTGTTCTTTTTTCTTCATACTAGCTTTTTTTTTTTCTCCCTCCACCACCTTTAGATACGTGTCGAGATTCCCTGGCCCTGTCCCCTTCTTTTAAGGGGTTCATTTTTCGAGAAACCCGACCCGCTACTACGGGCCCGCGTGGTTCAGGCCCTCCGTGACGCCCGAGATTCCGAATGTAATCCCGCTTCCCCTTTTAACCTAGTGCTGCGCATAACTTGACGGGTGCGATCATACCAGCACTAATGCACCGGATCCCATCAGAACTCCGAAGTTAAGCGTGCTTGGGCGAGAGTAGTACTAGGATGGGTGACCCCCTGGGAAGTCCTCGTGTTGCTCCCCTTTTTTCATCCTTGTTCTTTTTTCTTCATACTAGCTTTTTTTTTTCTCCCTCCACCACCTTTAGATACGTGTCGAGATTCCCTGGCCCTGTCCCCTTCTTTTAAGGGGTTCATTTTTCGAGAAACCCGACCCGCTACTCCGGGCCCGCGTGGTTCAGGCCCTCCGTGACGCCCGAGATTCCGAATGTAATCCCGCTTCCCCTTTTAACCTAGTGCTGCGCATAACTTGACGGGTGCGATCATACCAGCACTAATGCACCGGATCCCATCAGAACTCCGAAGTTAAGCGTGCTTGGGCGAGAGTAGTACTAGGATGGGTGACCCCCTTGGAAGTCCTCGTGTTGCTCCCCTTTTTTCATCCTTGTTCTTTTTTCTTCATACTAGCTTTTTTTTTTCTCCCTCCACCACCTTTAGATACGTGTCGAGATTCCCTGGCCCTGTCCACTTCTTTTAAGGGGTTCATTTTTCGAGAAACCCGACCCGCTACTCCAGGCCCGTGTGGTTCAGGCCCTCCGTGACGCCCGAGATTCCGAATGTAATCCCGCTTCCCCTTTTAACCTAGTGCTGCGCATAACTTGACGGGTGCGATCATACCAGCACTAATGCACCGGATCCCATCAGAACTCCGAAGTTAAGCGTGCTTGGGCGAGAGTAGTACTAGGATGGGTGACCCCCTGGGAAGTCCTCGTGTTGCACCCCTTTTTTCATCCTTGTTCTTTTTTCTTCATACTAGCTTTTTTTTTTCTCCCTCCACCACCTTTAGATACGTGTCGAGATTCCCTGGCCCTGTCCCCTTCTTTTAAGGGGTTCATTTTTCGAGAAACCCGACCCGCTACTCCGGGCCCGCGTGGTTCAGGCCCTCCGTGACGCCCGAGATTCCGAATGTAATCCCGCTTCCCCTTTTAATCTAGTGCTGCGCATAACTTGACGGGTGCGATCATACCAGCACTAATGCACCGGATCCCATCAGAACTCCGAAGTTAAGCGTGCTTGGGCGAGAGTAGTACTAGGATGGGTGACCCCCTGGGAAGTCCTCGTGTTGCTCCCCTTTTTTCATCCTTGTTCTTTTTTCTTCATACTAGCTTTTTTTTTTCTCCCTCCACCACCTTTAGATACGTGTCGAGATTCCCTGGCCCTGTCCCCTTCTTTTAAGGGGTTCATTTTTCGAGAAACCCGACCCGCTACTCCGGGCCCGCGTGGTTCAGGCCCTCCGTGACGCCCGAGATTCCGAATGTAATCCCGCTTCCCCTTTTAACCTAGTGCTGCGCATAACTTGACGGGTGCGATCATACCAGCACTAATGCACCGGATCCCATCAGAACTCCGAAGTTAAGCGTGCTTCGGCGAGAGTAGTACTAGGATGGGTGACCCCCTGGGAAGTCCTCGTGTTGCTCCCCTTTTTTCATCCTTGTTCTTTTTTCTTCATACTAGCTTTTTTTTTTCTCCCTCCACCACCTTTAGATACGTGTCGAGATTCCCTGGCCCTGTCCCCTTCTTTTAAGGGGTTCATTTTTCGAGAAACCCGACCCGCTACTCCGGGCCCGTGTGGTTCAGGCCCTCCGTGACGCCCGAGATTCCGAATGTAATCCCGCTTCCCCTTTTAACCTAGTGCTGCGCATAACTTGACGGGTGCAATCATACCAGCACTAATGCACCGGATCCCATCATAACTCCGAAGTTAAGCGTGCTTGGGCGAGAGTAGTACTAGGATGGGTGACCCCCTGGGAAGTCCTCGTGTTGCACCCCTTTTTTCATCCTTGTTCTTTTTTCTTCATACTAGCTTTTTTTTTTCTCCCTCCACCACCTTTAGATACGTGTCGAGATTCCCTGGCCCTGTCCCCTTCTTTTAAGGGGTTCATTTTTCGAGAAACCCGACCCGCTACTACGGGCCCGCGTGGTTCAGGCCCTCCGTGACGCCCGAGATTCCGAATGTAATCCCGCTTCCCCTTTTAACCTAGTGCTGCGCATAACTTGACGGGTGCGATCATACCAGCACTAATGCACCGGATCCCATCAGAACTCCGAAGTTAAGCGTGCTTGGGCGAGAGTAGTACTAGGATGGGTGACCCCCTGGGAAGTCCTCGTGTTGCTCCCCTTTTTTCATCCTTGTTCTTTTTTCTTCATACTAGCTTTTTTTTTTCTCCCTCCACCACCTTTAGATACGTGTCGAGATTCCCTGGCCCTGTCCCCTTCTTTTAAGGGGTTCATTTTTCGAGAAACCCGACCCGCTACTCCGGGCCCGCGTGGTTCAGGCCCTCCGTGACGCCCGAGATTCCGAATGTAATCCCGCTTCCCCTTTTAACCTAGTGCTGCGCATAACTTGACGGTTGCGATCATACCAGCACTAATGCACCGGATCCCATCAGAACTCCGAAGTTAAGCGTGCTTGGGCGAGAGTAGTACTAGGATGGGTGACCCCCTGGGAAGTCCTCGTGTTGCACCCCTTTTTTCATCCTTGTTCTTTTTTCTTCATACTAGCTTTTTTTTTTCTCCCTCCACCACCTTTAGATACGTGTCGAGATTCACTGGCCCTGTCCCCTTCTTTTAAGGGGTTCATTTTTCGAGAAACCCGACCCGTCACTCCGGGCCCGCGTGGTTCAGGCCCTCCGTGACGCCCGAGATTCCGAATGTAATCCCGCATCCCCTTTTAACCTAGTGTTGCGCATAACTTGACGGGTGGGATCATACCAGCACTAATGCACCGGATCCCATCAGAACTCCGAAGTTAAGCGTGCTTGGGCGAGAGTATTACTAGGATGGGTGACCCCCTAGGAAGTCCCCGTGTTGCACCCCTTTTTTCATCCTTGTTCTTTTTTCTTCATACTAGCTTTTTTTTTTCTCCCTCCACCACCTTTAGATACGTGTCGAGATTCCCTGGCCCTGTCCCCTTCTTTTAAGGGGTTCATTTTTCGAGAAACCCGACCCGTCACTCCGGGCCCGCGTGGTTCAGGCCCTCCGTGACGCCCGAGATTCCGAATGTAATCCCGCTTCCCCTTTTAACCTAGTGCTGCGCATAACTTGACGGGTGCGATCATACCAGCACTAATGCACCGGATCCCATCAGAACTCCGAAGTTAAGCGTGCTTGGGCGAGAGTAGTACTAGGATGGGTGACCCCCTGGGAAGTCCTCGTGTTGCACCCATTTTTTCATCCTTGTTCTTTTTTCTTCATACTAGCTTTTTTTTTTCTCCCTCCACCACCTTTAGATACGTGTCGAGATTCCCTGGCCCTGTCCCCTTCTTTTACGGGGCTCATTTTTCGAGAAACCCGACCCGCTACTCCGGGCCCGTGTGGTTCAGGCCCTCCGTGACGCCCGAGATTTCGAATGTAATCCCGCTTCCCCTTTTAACCTAGTGCTGCGCATAACTTGACGGGTGCGATCATACCAGCACTAATGCACCGGATCCCATCAGAACTCCGAAGTTAAGCGTGCTTGGGCGAGAGTAGTACTAGGATGGGTGACCCCCTGGGAAGTCCTCGTGTTGCACCCCTTTTTTCATCCTTGTTCTTTTTTCTTCATACTAGCTTTTTATTTTCTCCCTCCACCACCTTTAGATACGTGTCGAGATTCCCTGGCCCTGTCCCCTTCTTTTAAGGGGTTCATTTTTCGAGAAACCCGACCCGCAACTCCGGGCCCGCGTGGTTCAGGCCCTCCGTGACGCCCGAGATTCCGAATGTAATCCCGCTTCCCCTTTTAACCTAGTGCTGCGCATAACTTGACGGGTGCGATCATACCAGCACTAATGCACCGGATCCCATCAGAACTCCGAAGTTAAGCGTGCTTGGGCGAGAGTAGTACTAGGATGGGTGACCCCCTTGGAAGTCCTCGTGTTGCTCCCCTTTTTTCATCCTTGTTCTTTTTTCTTCATACTAGCTTTTTTTTTTTCTCCCTCCACCACCTTTAGATACGTGTCGAGATTCCCTGGCCCTGTCCACTTCTTTTAAAGGGTTCATTTTTCGAGAAACCCGACCCGCTACTCCAGGCCCGTGTGGTTCAGGCCCTCCGTGACGCCCGAGATTCCGAATGTAATCCCGCTTCCCCTTTTAACCTAGTGCTGCGCATAACTTGACGGGTGCGATCATACCAGCACTAATGCACCGGATCCCATCAGAACTCCGAAGTTAAGCGTGCTTGGGCGAGAGTAGTACTAGGATGGGTGACCCCCTGGGAAGTCCTCGTGTTGCACCCCTTTTTTCATCCTTGTTCTTTTTTCTTCATACTAGCTTTTTTTTTTCTCCCTCCACCACCTTTAGATACGTGTCGAGATTCCCTGGCCCTGTCCCCTTCTTTTAAGGGGTTCATTTTTCGAGAAACCCGACCCGCTACTCCGGGCCCGCGTGGTTCAGGCCCTCCGTGACGCCCGAGATTCCGAATGTAATCCCGCTTCCCCTTTTAATCTAGTGCTGCGCATAACTTGACGGGTGCGATCATACCAGCACTAATGCACCGGATCCCATCAGAACACCGAAGTTAAGCGTGCTTGGGCGAGAGTAGTACTAGGATGGGTGACCCCATGGGAAGTCCTCGTGTTGCTCCCCTTTTTTCATCCTTGTTCTTTTTTCTTCATACTAGTTTTTTTTTTTCTCCCTCCACCACCTTTAGATACGTGTCGAGATTCCCTGGCCCTGTCCCCTTCTTTTAAGGGGTTCATTTTTCGAGAAACCCGACCCGCTACTCCGGGCCCGCGTGGTTCAGGCCCTCCGTGACGCCCGAGATTCCGAATGTAATCCCGCTTCCCCTTTTAACCTAGTGCTGCGCATAACTTGACGGGTGCGATCATACCAGCACTAATGCACCGGATCCCATCAGAACTCCGAAGTTAAGCGTGCTTCGGCGAGAGTAGTACTAGGATGGGTGACCCCCTGGGAAGTCCTCGTGTTGCACCCCTTTTTTCATCCTTGTTCTTTTTTCTTCATACTAGCTTTTTTTTCTCTCCCTCCACCACCTTTAGATACGTGTCGAGATTCCCTAGCCCTGTCCCCTTCTTTTAAGGGGTTCATTTTTCGAGAAACCCGACCCGTCACTCCGGGCCCGCGTGGTTCAGGCCCTCCGTGACGCCCGAGATTCCGAATGTAATCCCGCTTCCCCTTTTAACCTAGTGCTGCGCATAACTTGACGGGTGCGATCATACCAGCACTAATGCACCGGATCCCATCAGAACTCAGAAGTTAAGCGTGCTTGGGCGAGAGTAGGACTAGGATGGGTGACCCCCTGGGAAGTCCTCGTGTTGCACCCTTTTTTTCATCCTTGTTCTTTTTTCTTCATACAAGTTTTTTTTTTCTCCCTCCACCACCTTTAGATACGTGTCGAGATTGCCTGGCCCGGTCCCCTTCTTTTACGGGGTTCATTTTTCGAGAAACCCGACCCGCTACTCCGGGCCCGCGTGGTTCAGGCCCTCCGTGACGCCCGAGATTCCGAATGTAATCCCTCTTCCCCTTTTAACCTAGTGCTGCGCATAACTTGACGGGTGCGATCATACCAGCACTAATGCACCAGATCCCATCAGAACTCCGAAGTTAAGCGTGCTTGGGCGAGAGTAGGACTAGGATGGGTGACCCCCTGGGAAGTCCTCGTGTTGCACCCCTTTTTTCATCCTTGTTCTTTTTTCTTCATACTAGCTTTTTTTTTTCTCCCTCCACCACCTTTAGATACGTGTCGAGATTCCCTGGCCCTGTTCCCTTCTTTTACGGGGGTCATTTTTCGAGAAACCCGACCCGCAACTCCGGGCCTGCGTGGTTCAGGCCCTCCGTGACGCCCGAGATTCCGAATGTAATCCCGCTTCCCCTTTTAACCTAGTGCTGCGCATAACTTGACGGGTGCGATCATACCAGCACTACTGCATCGGATCCCATCAGAACTTTGAAGTTAAGCGTGCTTGGGCGAGAGTAGTAATAGGATGGGTGACCGCCTGGGAAGTCCTCGTGTTGCACCCCTTTTTTCATCCTTGTTCTTTTTTCTTCATACTAGCTTTTTTTTTTCTCCCTCCACCACCTTTAGATACGTGTCGAGATTCCCTGGCCCTGTTCCCTTCTTTTACGGGGTTCATTTTTCGAGAAACCCGACCCGCAACTCCGGGCCCGCGTGGTTCAGGCCCTCCGTGACGCCCGAGATTCCGAATGTAATCCCGCTTCCCCTTTTAACCTAGTGCTGCGCATAACTTGACGGGTGCGATCATACCAGCACTAATGCACCGGATCCCATCAGAACTCCGAAGTTAAGCGTGCTTGGGCGAGAGTAGTACTAGGATGGGTGACCCCCTGGGAAGTCCTCGTGTTGCACCCCTTTTTTCATCCTTGTTCTTTTTTCTTCATACTAGCTTTTTTTTTCTCCCTCCACCACCTTTAGATACGTGTCGAGATTCCCTGGCTCTGTCCCCTTCTTTTAAGGGGTTCATTTTTCGAGAAACCCGACCCGCTACTCCAGGCCCGCGTGGTTCAGGCCCTCCGTGACGCCCGAGATTCCGAATGTAATCCCGCTTCCCCTTTTAACCTAGTGCTGCGCATAACTTGACGGGTGCGATCATACCAGCACTAATGCACCGGATCCCATCAGAACTCCGAAGTTAAGCGTGCTTGGGCGAGAGTAGTACTAGGATGGGTGACCCCCTTGGAAGTCCTCGTGTTGCTCCCCTTTTTTCATCCTTGTTCTTTTTTCTTCATACTAGCTTTTTTTTTTCTCCCTCCACCACCTTTAGATACGTGTCGAGATTCCCTGGCCCTGTCCCCTTCTTTTAAGGGGTTCATTTTTCGAGAAACCCGACCCGCTACTCCGGGCCCGTGTGGTTCAGGCCCTCCGTGACGCCCGAGATTCCGAATGTAATCCCGCTTCCCCTTTTAACCTAGTGCTGCGCATAACTTGACGGGTGCGATCATACCAGCACTAATGCACCGGATCCCATCATAACTCCGAAGTTAAGCGTGCTTGGGCGAGAGTAGTACTAGGATGGGTGACCCCCTGGGAAGTCCTCGTGTTGCACCCCTTTTTTCATCCTTGTTCTTTTTTCTTCATACTAGCTTTTTTTTTTCTCCCTCCACCACCTTTAGATACGTGTCGAGATTCCCTGGCCCTGTCCCCTTCTTTTAAGGGGTTCATTTTTCGAGAAACCCGACCCGCTACTCCGGGCCCGCGTGGTTCAGGCCCTCCGTGACGCCCGAGATTCCGAATGTAATCCCGCTTCCCCTTTTAACCTAGTGCTGCGCATAACTTGACGGGTGCGATCATACCAGCACTAATGCACCGGATCCCATCAGAACTCCGAAGTTAAGCGTGCTTGGGCGAGAGTAGTACTAGGATGGGTGACCCCCTGGGAAGTCCTCGTGTTGCTCCCCTTTTTTCATCCTTGTTCTTTTTTCTTCATACTAGCTTTTTTTTCTCTCCCTCCACCACCTTTAGATACGTGTCGAGATTCCCTGGCCCTGTCCCCTTCTTTTAAGGGGTTCATTTTTCGAGAAACCCGACCCGCTACTCCGGGCCCGCGTGGTTCAGGCCCTCCGTGACGCCCGAGATTCCGAATGTAATCCCTCTTCCCCTTTTAACCTAGTGCTGCGCATAACTTGACGGGTGCGATCATACCAGCACTAATGCACCGGATCCCATCAGAACTCCGAAGTTAAGCGTGCTTGGGCGAGAGTAGGACTAGGATGGGTGACCCCCTGGGAAGTCCTCGTGTTGCACCCCTTTTTTCATCCTTGTTCTTTTTTCTTCATACTAGCTTTTTTTTTTCTCCCTCCACCACCTTTAGATAAGTGTCGAGATTCCCTGGCCCTGTTCCCTTCTTTTACGGGGGTCATTTTTCGAGAAACCCGACCCGCAACTCCGGGCCCGCGTGGTTCAGGCCCTCCGTGACGCCCGAGATTCCGAATGTAATCCCGCTTCCCCTTTTAACCTAGTGCTGCGCATAACTTGACGGGTGCGATCATACCAACACTAATGCACCGGATCCCATCAGAACTCCGAAGTTAACCGTGCTTGGGCGAGAGTAGTACTAGGATGGGTGACCCCCTGGGAAGTCCTCGTGTTGCACCCCTTTTTTCATCCTTGTTCTTTTTTCTTCATACAAGTTTTTTTTTTCTCCCTCCACCACCTTTAGATACGTGTCGAGATTGCCTGGCCCGGTCCCCTTCTTTTACGGGGTTCATTTTTCGAGAAACCCGACCCGCTACTCCGGGCCCGCGTGGTTCAGGCCCTCCGTGACGCCCGAGATTCCGAATGTAATCCCTCTTCCCCTTTTAACCTAGTGCTGCGCATAACTTGACGGGTGCGATCATACCAGCACTAATGCACCGGATCCCATCAGAACTCCGAAGTTAAGCGTGCTTGGGCGAGAGTAGGACTAGGATGGGTGACCCCCTGGGAAGTCCTCGTGTTGCACCCCTTTTTTCATCCTTGTTCTTTTTTCTTCATACTAGCTTTTTTTTTTTTCTCCCTCCACCACCTTTAGATACGTGTCGAGATTCCCTGGCCCTGTTCCCTTCTTTTACGGGGGTCATTTTTCGAGAAACCCGACCCGCAACTCCGGGCCCGCGTGGTTCAGGCCCTCCGTGACGCCCGAGATTCCGAATGTAATCCCGCTTCCCCTTTTAACCTAGTGCTGCGCATAACTTGACGGGTGCGATCATACCAGCACTACTGCACCGGATCCCATCAGAACTTTGAAGTTAAGCGTGCTTGGGCGAGAGTAGTACTAGGATGGGTGACCGCCTGGGAAGTCCTCGTGTTGCACCCCTTTTTTCATCCTTGTTCTTTTTTCTTCATACTAGCTTTTTTTTTTCTCCCTCCACCACCTTTAGATACGTGTCGAGATTCCCTGGCCCTGTCCCCTTCTTTTAAGGGGTTCATTTTTCGAGAAACCCGACCCGCAACTCCGGGCCCGCGTGGTTCAGGCCCTCCGTGACGCCCGAGATTCCGAATGTAATCCCGCTTCCCCTTTTAACCTAGTGCTGCGCATAACTTGACGGGTGCGATCATACCAGCACTAATGCACCGGATCCCATCAGAACTCCGAAGTTAAGCGTGCTTGGGCGAGAGTAGTACTAGGATGGGTGACCCCCTGGGAAGTCCTCGTGTTGCACCCCTTTTTTCATCCTTGTTCTTTTTTCTTCATACTAGCTTTTTTTTTTCTCCCTCCACCACCTTTAGATACGTGTCGAGATTCCCTGGCCCTGTCCACTTCTTTTACGGGGTTCATTTTTCGAGAAACCCGACCCGCTACTCCGGGCCCGTGTGGTTCAGGCCCTCCGTGACGCCCGAGATTCCGAATGTAATCCCGCTTCCCCTTTTAACCTAGTGCTGCGCATAACTTGACGGGTGCGATCATACCAGCACTAATGCACCGGATCCCATCAGAACTCCGAAGTTAAGCGTGCTTGGGCGAGAGTAGTACTAGGATGGGTGACCCCCTGGGAAGTCCTCGTGTTGCACCCCTTTTTTCATCCTTGTTCTTTTTTCTTCATACTAGCTTTTTTTTTTCTCCCTCCACCACCTTTAGATACGTGTCGAGATTCCCTGGCCCTGTCCCCTTCTTTTAAGGGGTTCATTTTTCGAGAAACCCGACCCGCTACTCCGGGCCCGCGTGGTTCAGGCCCTCCGTGACGCCCGAGATTCCGAATGTAATCCCGCTTCCCCTTTTAATCTAGTGCTGCGCATAACTTGACGGGTGCGATCATACCAGCACTAATGCACCGGATCCCATCAGAACACCGAAGTTAAGCGTGCTTGGGCGAGAGTAGTACTAGGATGGGTGACCCCATGGGAAGTCCTCGTGTTGCTCCCCTTTTTTCATCCTTGTTCTTTTTTCTTCATACTAGTTTTTTTTTTTCTCCCTCCACCACCTTTAGATACGTGTCGAGATTCCCTGGCCCTGTCCCCTTCTTTTAAGGGGTTCATTTTTCGAGAAACCCGACCCGCTACTCCGGGCCCGCGTGGTTCAGGCCCTCCGTGACGCCCGAGATTCCGAATGTAATCCCGCTTCCCCTTTTAACCTAGTGCTGCGCATAACTTGACGGGTGCGATCATACCAGCACTAATGCACCGGATCCCATCAGAACTCCGAAGTTAAGCGTGCTTCGGCGAGAGTAGTACTAGGATGGGTGACCCCCTGGGAAGTCCTCGTGTTGCACCCCTTTTTTCATCCTTGTTCTTTTTTCTTCATACTAGCTTTTTTTTTCTCCCTCCACCACCTTTAGATACGTGTCGAGATTCCCTGGCCCTGTCCACTTCTTTTACGGGGTTCATTTTTCGAGAAACCCGACCCGTCACTCCGGGCCCGCGTGGTTCAGGCCCTCCGTGACGCCCGAGATTCCGAATGTAATCCCGCTTCCCCTTTTAACCTAGTGCTGCGCATAACTTGACGGGTGCGATCATACCAGCACTAATGCACCGGATCCCATCAGAACTCAGAAGTTAAGCGTGCTTGGGCGAGAGTAGGACTAGGATGGGTGACCCCCTGGGAAGTCCTCGTGTTGCACCCTTTTTTTCATCCTTGTTCTTTTTTCTTCATACAAGTTTTTTTTTTCTCCCTCCACCACCTTTAGATACGTGTCGAGATTGCCTGGCCCGGTCCCCTTCTTTTACGGGGTTCATTTTTCGAGAAACCCGACCCGCTACTCCGGGCCCGCGTGGTTCAGGCCCTCCGTGACGCCCGAGATTCCGAATGTAATCCCTCTTCCCCTTTTAACCTAGTGCTGCGCATAACTTGACGGGTGCGATCATACCAGCACTAATGCACCAGATCCCATCAGAACTCCGAAGTTAAGCGTGCTTGGGCGAGAGTAGGACTAGGATGGGTGACCCCCTGGGAAGTCCTCGTGTTGCACCCCTTTTTTCATCCTTGTTCTTTTTTCTTCATACTAGCTTTTTTTTTTCTCCCTCCACCACCTTTAGATACGTGTCGAGATTCCCTGGCCCTGTTCCCTTCTTTTACGGGGGTCATTTTTCGAGAAACCCGACCCGCAACTCCGGGCCTGCGTGGTTCAGGCCCTCCGTGACGCCCGAGATTCCGAATGTAATCCCGCTTCCCCTTTTAACCTAGTGCTGCGCATAACTTGACGGGTGCGATCATACCAGCACTACTGCATCGGATCCCATCAGAACTTTGAAGTTAAGCGTGCTTGGGCGAGAGTAGTAATAGGATGGGTGACCGCCTGGGAAGTCCTCGTGTTGCACCCCTTTTTTCATCCTTGTTCTTTTTTCTTCATACTAGCTTTTTTTTTTCTCCCTCCACCACCTTTAGATACGTGTCGAGATTCCCTGGCCCTGTTCCCTTCTTTTACGGGGTTCATTTTTCGAGAAACCCGACCCGCAACTCCGGGCCCGCGTGGTTCAGGCCCTCCGTGACGCCCGAGATTCCGAATGTAATCCCGCTTCCCCTTTTAACCTAGTGCTGCGCATAACTTGACGGGTGCGATCATACCAACACTAATGCACCGGATCCCATCAGAACTCCGAAGTTAAGCGTGCTTGGGCGAGAGTAGTACTAGGATGGGTGACCCCCTGGGAAGTCCTCGTGTTGCACCCCTTTTTTCATCCTTGTTCTTTTTTCTTCATACTAGCTTTTTTTTTCTCCCTCCACCACCTTTAGATACGTGTCGAGATTCCCTGGCCCTGTCCCCTTCTTTTAAGGGGTTCATTTTTCGAGAAACCCGACCCGCTACTCCAGGCCCGCGTGGTTCAGGCCCTCCGTGACGCCCGAGATTCCGAATGTAATCCCGCTTCCCCTTTTAACCTAGTGCTGCGCATAACTTGACGGGTGCGATCATACCAGCACTAATGCACCAGATCCCATCAGAACTCCGAAGTTAAGCGTGCTTGGGCGAGAGTAGTACTAGGATGGGTGACCCCCTTGGAAGTCCTCGTGTTGCTCCCCTTTTTTCATCCTTGTTCTTTTTTCTTCATACTAGCTTTTTTTTTTCTCCCTCCACCACCTTTAGATACGTGTCGAGATTCCCTGGCCCTGTCCCCTTCTTTTAAGGGGTTCATTTTTCGAGAAACCCGACCCGCTACTCCAGGCCCGTGTGGTTCAGGCCCTCCGTGACGCCCGAGATTCCGAATGTAATCCCGCTTCCCCTTTTAACCTAGTGCTGCGCATAACTTGACGGGTGCGATCATACCAGCACTAATGCACCGGATCCCATCAGAACTCCGAAGTTAAGCGTGCTTGGGCGAGAGTAGTACTAGGATGGGTGACCCCCTGGGAAGTCCTCGTGTTGCACCCCTTTTTTCATCCTTGTTCTTTTTTCTTCATACTAGCTTTTTTTTTTCTCCCTCCACCACCTTTAGATACGTGTCGAGATTCCCTGGCCCTGTCCCCTTCTTTTAAGGGGTTCATTTTTCGAGAAACCCGACCCGCTACTCCGGGCCCGCGTGGTTCAGGCCCTCCGTGACGCCCGAGATTCCGAATGTAATCCCGCTTCCCCTTTTAATCTAGTGCTGCGCATAACTTGACGGGTGCGATCATACCAGCACTAATGCACCAGATCCCATCAGAACTCCGAAGTTAAGCGTGCTTGGGCGAGAGTAGTACTAGGATGGGTGACCCCCTGGGAAGTCCTCGTGTTGCTCCCCTTTTTTCATCCTTGTTCTTTTTTCTTCATACTAGCTTTTTTTTCTCTCCCTCCACCACCTTTAGATACGTGTCGAGATTCCCTGGCCCTGTCCCCTTCTTTTAAGGGGTTCATTTTTCGAGAAACCCGACCCGCTACTCCGGGCCCGCGTGGTTCAGGCCCTCCGTGACGCCCGAGATTCCGAATGTAATCCCTCTTCCCCTTTTAACCTAGTGCTGCGCATAACTTGACGGGTGCGATCATACCAGCACTAATGCACCGGATCCCATCAGAACTCCGAAGTTAAGCGTGCTTGGGCGAGAGTAGGACTAGGATGGGTGACCCCCTGGGAAGTCCTCGTGTTGCACCCCTTTTTTCATCCTTGTTCTTTTTTCTTCATACTAGCTTTTTTTTTTCTCCCTCCACCACCTTTAGATAAGTGTCGAGATTCCCTGGCCCTGTTCCCTTCTTTTACGGGGGTCATTTTTCGAGAAACCCGACCCGCAACTCCGGGCCCGCGTGGTTCAGGCCCTCCGTGACGCCCGAGATTCCGAATGTAATCCCGCTTCCCCTTTTAACCTAGTGCTGCGCATAACTTGACGGGTGCGATCATACCAACACTAATGCACCGGATCCCATCAGAACTCCGAAGTTAACCGTGCTTGGGCGAGAGTAGTACTAGGATGGGTGACCCCCTGGGAAGTCCTCGTGTTGCACCCCTTTTTTCATCCTTGTTCTTTTTTCTTCATACAAGTTTTTTTTTTCTCCCTCCACCACCTTTAGATACGTGTCGAGATTGCCTGGCCCGGTCCCCTTCTTTTACGGGGTTCATTTTTCGAGAAACCCGACCCGCTACTCCGGGCCCGCGTGGTTCAGGCCCTCCGTGACGCCCGAGATTCCGAATGTAATCCCTCTTCCCCTTTTAACCTAGTGCTGCGCATAACTTGACGGGTGCGATCATACCAGCACTAATGCACCGGATCCCATCAGAACTCCGAAGTTAAGCGTGCTTGGGCGAGAGTAGGACTAGGATGGGTGACCCCCTGGGAAGTCCTCGTGTTGCACCCCTTTTTTCATCCTTGTTCTTTTTTCTTCATACTAGCTTTTTTTTTTTTCTCCCTCCACCACCTTTAGATACGTGTCGAGATTCCCTGGCCCTGTTCCCTTCTTTTACGGGGGTCATTTTTCGAGAAACCCGACCCGCAACTCCGGGCCCGCGTGGTTCAGGCCCTCCGTGACGCCCGAGATTCCGAATGTAATCCCGCTTCCCCTTTTAACCTAGTGCTGCGCATAACTTGACGGGTGCGATCATACCAGCACTACTGCACCGGATCCCATCAGAACTTTGAAGTTAAGCGTGCTTGGGCGAGAGTAGTAATAGGATGGGTGACCGCCTGGGAAGTCCTCGTGTTGCACCCCTTTTTTCATCCTTGTTCTTTTTTCTTCATACTAGCTTTTTTTTTTCTCCCTCCACCACCTTTAGATACGTGTCGAGATTCCCTGGCCCTGTTCCCTTCTTTTACGGGGTTCATTTTTCGAGAAACCCGACCCGCAACTCCGGGCCCGCGTGGTTCAGGCCCTCCGTGACGCCCGAGATTCCGAATGTAATCCCGCTTCCCCTTTTAACCTAGTGCTGCGCATA
The DNA here is from genome assembly GCA_029959085.1 of Nemophila menziesii. Taxonomy (NCBI): domain Eukaryota; kingdom Viridiplantae; phylum Streptophyta; class Magnoliopsida; order Boraginales; family Hydrophyllaceae; genus Nemophila; species Nemophila menziesii. The sequence continues at coordinate 31,587,477 of JARWIR010000009.1, forward strand.
ACTTGACGGGTGCGATCATACCAACACTAATGCACCGGATCCCATCAGAACTCCGAAGTTAAGCGTGCTTGGGCGAGAGTAGTACTAGGATGGGTGACCCCCTGGGAAGTCCTCGTGTTGCACCCCTTTTTTCATCCTTGTTCTTTTTTCTTCATACTAGCTTTTTTTTTTCTCCCTCCACCACCTTTAGATACGTGTCGAGATTCCCTGGCCCTGTCCCCTTCTTTTACGGGGTTCATTTTTCGAGAAACCCGACCCGCTACTCCGGGCCCGCGTGGTTCAGGCCCTCCGTGACGCCCGAGATTCCGAATGTAATCCCGCTTCCCCTTTTAACCTAGTGCTGCGCATAACTTGACGGGTGCGATCATACCAGCACTAATGCACTGGATCCCATCAGAACTCCGAAGTTAAGCGTGCTTGGGCGAGAGTAGTACTAGGATGGGTGACCCCCTGGGAAGTCCTCGTGTTGCACCCCTTTTTTCATCCTTGTTCTTTTTTCTTCATACTAGCTTTTTTTTTTCTCCCTCCACCACCTTTAGATACGTGTCGAGATTCCCTGGCCCTGTCCCCTTCTTTTACGGGGCTCATTTTTCGAGAAACCCGACCCGCTACTCCGGGCCCGCGTGGTTCAGGCCCTCCGTGACGCCCGAAATTCCGAATGTAATCCCGCTTCCCCTTTTAACCTAGTGCTGCGCATAACTTGACGGGTGCGATCATACCAGCACTAATGCACCGGATCCCATCAGAACTCCGAAGTTAAGCGTGCTTGGGCGAGAGTAGTACTAGGATGGGTGACCCCCTGGGAAGTCCTCGTGTTGCACCCCTTTTTTCATCCTTGTTCTTTTTTCTTCATACTAGCTTTTTTTTTTCTCCCTCCACCACCTTTAGATACGTGTCGAGATTCCCTGGCCCTGTCCCCTTCTTTTACGGGGTTCATTTTTCGAGAAACCCGACCCGCTACTCCAGGCCCGCGTGGTTCAGGCCCTCCGTGACGCCCGAGATTCCGAATGTAATCACGCTTCCCCTTTTAACCTAATGCTGCGCATAACTTGATGGGTGCGATCATACCAGCACTAATGCACCGGATCCCATCAGAACTCCGAAGTTAAGCGTGCTTGGGCGAGAGTAGTACTATGATGGGTGACCCCCTGGGAAGTCCTCGTGTTGCACCCCTTTTTTCATCCTTGTTCTTTTTTCTTCATACTAGCTTTTTTTTTCTCCCTCCACCACCTTTAGATACGTGTCGAGATTCCCTGGCCCTGTCCACTTCTTTTACGGGGTTCATTTTTCGAGAAACCTGACCCGTCACTCCGGGCCCGCGTGGTTCAGGCCCTCCGTGACGCCCGAGATTCCGAATGTAATCCCGCTTCCCCTTTTAACCTAGTGCTGCGCATAACTTGACGGGTGCGATCATACCAGCACTAATGCACCGGATCCCATCAGAACTCCGAAGTTAAGCGTGCTTTGGCGAGAGTAGTACTAGGATGGGTGACCCCCTGGGAAGTCCTCGTGTTGCACCCCTTTTTTCATCCTTGTTCTTTTTTCTTCATACTAGCTTTTTTTTTTCTCCCTCCACCACCTTTAGATACGTGTCGAGATTCCCTGGCCCTGTCCCCTTCTTTTAAGGGGTTCATTTTTCGAGAAACCCGTCCCGCTACTCCTGGCCCGCGTGGTTCAGGCCCTCCGTGACGCCCGAGATTCCGAATGTAATCCCGCTTCCCCTTTTAACCTAGTGCTGCGCATAACTTGACGGGTGCGATCATACCAGCACTAATGCACCGTATCCCATCAGAACTCCGAAGTTAAGCGTGCTTGGGCCAGAGTAGTAATAGGATGGGTGACCCCCTGGGAAGTCCTCGTGTTGCACCCCTTTTTTCATCCTTGTTCTTTTTTCTTCATACTAGCTTTTTTTTTTCTCCCTCCACCACCTTTAGATACGTGTCGAGATTCCCTGGCCCTGTCCCCTTCTTTTACGGGGCTCATTTTTCGAGAAACCCGACCCGCTACTCCGGGCCCGCGTGGTTCAGGCCCTCCGTGACGCCCGAAATTCCGAATGTAATCCCGCTTCCCCTTTTAACCTAGTGCTGCGCATAACTTGACGGGTGCGATCATACCAGCACTAATGCACCGGATCCCATCAGAACTCCGAAGTTAAGCGTGCTTGGGCGAGAGTAGTACTAGGATGGGTGACCCCCTGGGAAGTCCTCGTGTTGCACCCCTTTTTTCATCCTTGTTCTTTTTTCTTCATACTAGCTTTTTTTTTCTCCCTCCACCACCTTTAGATACGTGTCGAGATTCCCTGGCCCTGTCCCCTTCTTTTACGGGGTTCATTTTTCGAGAAACCCGACCCGCTACTCCGGGCCCGCGTGGTTCAGGCCCTCCGTGACGCCCGAGATTCCGAATGTAATCCCGCTTCCCCTTTTAACCTAGTGCTGCGCATAACTTGACGGGTGCTATCATACCAGCACTAATGCACCGGATCCCATCAGAACTCCGAAGTTAAGCGTGCTCGGGCGAGAGTAGTACTAGGATGGGTGACCCCCTGGGAAGTCCTCGTGTTGCACCCCTTTTTTCATCCTTGTTCTTTTTTCTTCATACTAGCTTTTTTTTTTCTCCCCCCACCACCTTTAGATACGTGTCGAGATTCCCTGGCCCTGTCCCCTTCTTTTACGGGGTTCATTTTTCGAGAAACCCGACCCGCTACTCCGGGCCCGCGTGGTTTAGGCCCTCCGTGACGCCCGAGATTCCGAATGTAATCCCGCTTCCCCTTTTAACCTAGTGCTGCGCATAACTTGACGGGTGCGATCATACCAGCACTAATGCACCGGATCCCATCAGAACTCCGAAGTTAAGCGTGCTTGGGCGAGAGTAGTACCAGGATGGGTAACCCCCTGGGAAGTCCTCGTGTTGCACCCCTTTTTTCATCCTTGTTCTTTTTTCTTCATACTAGCTTTTTTTTTTCTCCCTCCACCACCTTTAGATACGTGTCGAGATTCCCTGGCCCTGTCCCCTTCTTTTACGGGGTTCATTTTTCGAGAAACCCGACCCGCTACTCCGGGCCCGCGTGGTTCAGGCCCTCCGTGACGCCCGAGATTCCGAATGTAATCCCGCTTCCCCTTTTAACCTAGTGCTGCGCATAACTTGACGGGTGCTATCATACCAGCACTAATGCACCGGATCCCATCAGAACTCCGAAGTTAAGCGTGCTCGGGCGAGAGTAGTACTAGGATGGGTGACCCCCTGGGAAGTCCTCGTGTTGCACCCCTTTTTTCATCCTTGTTCTTTTTTCTTCATACTAGCTTTTTTTTTTCTCCCCCCACCACCTTTAGATACGTGTCGAGATTCCCTGGCCCTGTCCCCTTCTTTTACGGGGTTCATTTTTCGAGAAACCCGACCCGCTACTCCGGGCCCGCGTGGTTTAGGCCCTCCGTGACGCCCGAGATTCCGAATGTAATCCCGCTTCCCCTTTTAACCTAGTGCTGCGCATAACTTGACGGGTGCGATCATACCAGCACTAATGCACCGGATCCCATCAGAACTCCGAAGTTAAGCGTGCTTGGGCGAGAGTAGTACTAGGATGGGTGACCCCCTGGGAAGTCCTCGTGTTGCACCCCTTTTTTCATCCTTGTTCTTTTTTCTTCATACTAGCTTTTTTTTTCTCCCTCCACCACCTTTAGATACGTGTCGAGATTCCCTGGCCCTGTCCCCTTCTTTTAAGGGGTTCATTTTTCGAGAAACCCGACCCGCTACTCCGGGCCCGCGTGGTTCAGGCCCTCCGTGACGCCCGAGATTCCGAATGTAATCCCGCTTCCCCTTTTAACCTAGTGCTGCGCATAACTTGACGGGTGCGATCATACCAGCACTAATGCACCGGATCCCATCAGAACTCCGAAGTTAAGCGTGCTTGGGCGAGAGTAGTACTAGGATGGGTGACCCCCTGGGAAGTCCTCGTGTTGCACCCCTTTTTTCATCCTTGTTCTTTTTTCTTCATACTAGCTTTTTTTTTTCTCCCTCCACCACCTTTAGATACGTGTCGAGATTCCCTGGCCCTGTCCCCTTCTTTTAAGGGGTTCATTTTTCGAGAAACCCGACCCTCTACTCCGGGCCCGCGTGGTTCAGGCCCTCCGTGACGCCCGAGATTCCGAATGTAATCCCGCTTCCCCTTTTAACCTAGTGCTGCGCATAACTTGACGGGTGCGATCATACCAGCATTAATGCACCGGATCCCATCAGAACTCCGAAGTTAAGCGTGCTTGGGCGAGAGTAGTACTAGGATGGGTGACCCCCTGGGAAGTCCTCGTGTTGCACCCCTTTTTTCATCCTTGTTCTTTTTTCTTCATACTAGCTTTTTTTTTTCTCCCTCCACCACCTTTAGATACGTGTCGAGATTCCCTGGCCCTGTCCCCTTCTTTTACGGGGTTCATTTTTCGAGAAACCCGACCCGCTACTCCGTGCCTGCGTGGTTCAGGACCTCCGTGACGCCCGAGATTCCGAATGTAATCCCGTTTCCCCTTTTAACCTAGTGCTGCGCATAACTTGACGGGTGCGATCATACCAGCACTAATGCACCGGATCCCATCATAACTCCGAAGTTAAGCGTGCTTGGGCGGGAGTAGTACTAGGATGGGTGACCCCCTGGGAAGTCCTCGTGTTGCACCCCTTTTTTCATCCTTGTTCTTTTTTCTTCATACTAGCTTTTTTTTTCTCCCCCCACCACCTTTAGATACGTGTCGAGATTCCCTGGCCCTGTCCCCTTCTTTTACGTGGTTCATTTTTCGAGAAACCCGACCCGCTACTCCGGGCCCGCGTGGTTCAGGCCCTCCGTGACGCCCGAGATTCCGAATGTAATCCCGCTTCCCCTTTTAACCTAGTGCTGCGCATAACTTGACGGGTGCGATCATACCAGCACTAATGCACCGGATCCCATCAGAACTCCGAAGTTAAGCGTGCTTGGGCGAGAGTAGTACCAGGATGGGTGACCCCCTGGGAAGTCCTCGTGTTGCACCCCTTTTTTCATCCTTGTTCTTTTTTCTTCATACTAGCTTTTTTTTTTCTCCCTCCACCACCTTTAGATACGTGTCGAGATTCCCTGGCCCTGTCCCCTTCTTTTAAGGGGTTCATTTTTCGAGAAACCCGTCCCGCTACTCCTGGCCCGCGTGGTTCAGGCCCTCCGTGACGCCCGAGATTCCGAATGTAATCCCGCTTCCCCTTTTAACCTAGTGCTGCGCATAACTTGACGGGTGCGATCATACCAGCACTAATGCACCGTATCCCATCAGAACTCCGAAGTTAAGCGTGCTTGGGCGAGAGTAGTAATAGGATGGGTGACCCCCTGGGAAGTCCTCGTGTTTCACCCCTTTTTTCATCCTTGTTCTTTTTTCTTCATACTAGCTTTTTTTTTTCTCCTCCACCACCTTTAGATACGTGTCGAGATTCCCTGGCCCTGTCCCCTTCTTTTAAGGGGTTCATTTTTCGAGAAACCCGACCCGCTACTCCGGGCCCGCGTGGTTCAGCTGCTCCGTGACGCCCGAGATTCCGAATGTAATCCCGCTTCCCCTTTTAACCAAGTGCTGCGCATAACTTGACGGGTGCGATCATACCAGCACTAATGCACCGGATCCCATCAGAACTCCGTAGTTAAGCGTGCTTGGGCGAGAGTAGTACTAGGATGGGTGACCCCCTGGGAAGTCCTCGTGTTGCACCCCTTTTTTCATCCTTGTTCTTTTTTCTTCATACTAGCTTTTTTTTTTCTCCCTCCACCACCTTTAGATACGTGTCGAGATTCCCTGGCCCTGTCCCCTTCTTTTACGGGGTTCATTTTTCGAGAAACCCGACCCGCTACTCCGGGCCCGCGTGGTTCAGGCCCTCCGTGACGCCCGAGATTCCGAATGTAATCCCGCTTCCCCTTTTAACCTAGTGCTGCGCATAACTTGCAGGTGCTATCATACCAGCACTAATGCACCGGATCCCATCAGAACTCCGAAGTTAAGCGTGCTCGGGCGAGAGTAGTACTAGGATGGGTGACCCCCTGGGAAGTCCTCGTGTTGCACCCCTTTTTTCATCCTTGTTCTTTTTCCTTCATACTAGCTTTTTTTTTCTCCCTCCACCACCTTTAGATACGTGTCGAGATTCCCTGGCCCTGTCCCCTTCTTTTACGGGGTTCATTTTTCGAGAAACCCGACCCGCTACTCAAGGCCCGCGTGGTTCAGGCCCTCCGTGACGCCCGAGATTCCGAATGTAATCCCGCTTCCCCTTTAACCTAGTGCTGCGCATAAGTTGACGGGTGCGATCATACCAGCACTAATGCACCGGATCCCATCAGAACTCCGAAGTTAAGCGTGCTTGGGCGAGAGTAGTACTAGGATGGGTGACCCCCTGGGAAGTCCTCGTGTTGCACCCCTTTTTTAATCCTTGTTCTTTTTCCTTCATACTAGCTTTTTTTTTTCTCCCTCCACCACCTTTAGATACGTGTCGACATTCCCTGACCCTGTCCCCTTCTTTTACGGGGTTCATTTTTCGAGAAACCCGACCCGCTACTCCGGGCCCGCGTGGTTCAGGCCCTCCGTGACGCCCGAGATTCCGAATGTAATCCCGTTTCCCCTTTTAACCTAGTGCTGCGCATAACTTGACGGTTGCGATCATACCAGCACTAATGCACCGGATCCCATCAGAACTCCGAAGTTAAGCGTGCTTGGGACGGAGTAGTACTAGGATGGGTGACCCCCTGGGAAGTCTTCGTGTTGCACCCCTTTTTTCATCCTTGTTCTTTTTCCTTCATACTAGTTTTTTTTTTCTTCCTCCACCACCTTTAGATACGTGTCGAGATTCCCTGGCCCTGTCCCCTTCTTTTACGGGGTTCATGTTTCGAGAAACCCGACCCGCTACTCCGGTCCCGCGTGGTTCAGGCCCTCCGTGACGCCCGAGATTCCGAATGTAATCCCGCTTCCCCTTTTAACCTAGTGCTGCGCATAACTTGACGGGTGCGATCATACCAGCACTAATGCGCCGGATCCCATCAGAACTCCGAAGTTAAGCGTGCTTGGGCGAGAGTAGTACTAGGATGGGTGACCCCCTGGGAAGTCCTCGTGTTGCACCCCTTTTTTTCATCCTTGTTCTTTTTCCTTCATACTAGCTTTTTTTTTTCTCCCCCCACCACCTTTAGATACGTGTCGAGATTCCCTGGCCCTGTCCCCTTCTTTTACGGGGTTCATTTTTCGAGAAACCCGACCCGCTACTCCGGGCCCGCGTGGTTTAGGCCCTCCGTGACGCCCGAGATTCCGAATGTAATCCCGCTTCCCCTTTTAACCTAGTGCTGCGCATAACTTGACGGGTGCGATCATACCAGCACTAATGCACCGGATCCCATCAGAACTCCGAAGTTAAGCGTGCTTGGGCGAGAGTAGTACCAGGATGGGTAACCCCCTGGGAAGTCCTCGTGTTGCACCCCTTTTTTCATCCTTGTTCTTTTTTCTTCATACTAGCTTTTTTTTTTCTCCCTCCACCACCTTTAGATACGTGTCGAGATTCCCTGGCCCTGTCCCCTTCTTTTACGGGGTTCATTTTTCGAGAAACCCGACCCGCTACTCCGGGCCCGCGTGGTTCAGGCCCTCCGTGACGCCCGAGATTCCGAATGTAATCCCGCTTCCCCTTTTAACCTAGTGCTGCGCATAACTTGACGGGTGCGATCATACCAGCACTAATGCACCGTATCCCATCAGAACTCCGAAGTTAAGCGTGCTTGGGCGAGAGTAGTAATAGGATGGGTGACCCCCTGGGAAGTCCTCGTGCTTCACCCCTTTTTTCATCCTTGTTCTTTTTTCTTCATACTAGCTTTTTTTTTTCTCCTCCACCACCTTTAGATACGTGTCGAGATTCCCTGGCCCTGTCCCCTTCTTTTAAGGGGTTCATTTTTCGAGAAACCCGACCCGCTACTCCGGGCCCGCGTGGTTCAGCTGCTCCGTGACGCCCGAGATTCCGAATGTAATCCCGCTTCCCCTTTTAACCAAGTGCTGCGCATAACTTGACGGGTGCGATCATACCAGCACTAATGCACCGGATCCCATCAGAACTCCGTAGTTAAGCGTGCTTGGGCGAGAGTAGTACTAGGATGGGTGACCCCCTGGGAAGTCCTCGTGTTGCACCCCTTTTTTCATCCTTGTTCTTTTTTCTTCATACTAGCTTTTTTTTTTCTCCCTCCACCACCTTTAGATACGTGTCGAGATTCCCTGGCCCTGTCCCCTTCTTTTACGGGGTTCATTTTTCGAGAAACCCGACCCGCTACTCCGGGCCCGCGTGGTTCAGGCCCTCCGTGACGCCCGAGATTCCGAATGTAATCCCGCTTCCCCTTTTAACCTAGTGCTGCGCATAACTTGCAGGTGCTATCATACCAGCACTAATGCACCGGATCCCATCAGAACTCCGAAGTTAAGCGTGCTCGGGCGAGAGTAGTACTAGGATGGGTGACCCCCTGGGAAGTCCTCGTGTTGCACCCCTTTTTTCATCCTTGTTCTTTTTCCTTCATACTAGCTTTTTTTTTCTCCCTCCACCACCTTTAGATACGTGTCGAGATTCCCTGGCCCTGTCCCCTTCTTTTACGGGGTTCATTTTTCGAGAAACCCGACCCGCTACTCAAGGCCCGCGTGGTTCAGGCCCTCCGTGACGCCCGAGATTCCGAATGTAATCCCGCTTCCCCTTTAACCTAGTGCTGCGCATAAGTTGACGGGTGCGATCATACCAGCACTAATGCACCGGATCCCATCAGAACTCCGAAGTTAAGCGTGCTTGGGCGAGAGTAGTACTAGGATGGGTGACCCCCTGGGAAGTCCTCGTGTTGCACCCCTTTTTTAATCCTTGTTCTTTTTCCTTCATACTAGCTTTTTTTTTTCTCCCTCCACCACCTTTAGATACGTGTCGACATTCCCTGACCCTGTCCCCTTCTTTTACGGGGTTCATTTTTCGAGAAACCCGACCCGCTACTCCGGGCCCGCGTGGTTCAGGACCTCCGTGACGCCCGAGATTCCGAATGTAATCCCGTTTCCCCTTTTAACCTAGTGCTGCGCATAACTTGACGGTTGCGATCATACCAGCACTAATGCACCGGATCCCATCAGAACTCCGAAGTTAAGCGTGCTTGGGACGGAGTAGTACTAGGATGGGTGACCCCCTGGGAAGTCTTCGTGTTGCACCCCTTTTTTCATCCTTGTTCTTTTTCCTTCATACTAGTTTTTTTTTTCTTCCTCCACCACCTTTAGATACGTGTCGAGATTCCCTGGCCCTGTCCCCTTCTTTTACGGGGTTCATGTTTCGAGAAACCCGACCCGCTACTCCGGTCCCGCGTGGTTCAGGCCCTCCGTGACGCCCGAGATTCCGAATGTAATCCCGCTTCCCCTTTTAACCTAGTGCTGCGCATAACTTGACGGGTGCGATCATACCAGCACTAATGCGCCGGATCCCATCAGAACTCCGAAGTTAAGCGTGCTTGGGCGAGAGTAGTACTAGGATGGGTGACCCCCTGGGAAGTCCTCGTGTTGCACCCCTTTTTTTCATCCTTGTTCTTTTTCCTTCATACTAGTTTTTTTTTTCTTCCTCCACCACCTTTAGATACGTGTCGAGATTCCCTGGCCCTGTCCCCTTCTTTTACGGGGTTCATTTTTCGAGAAACCCGACCCGCTACTCCGGGCCCGCGTGGTTCAGGCCCTCCGTGACGCCCGAGATTCCGAATGTAATCCCGCTTCCCCTTTTAACCTAGTGCTGCGCATAACTTGACGGGTGCGATCATACCAGCACTAATGCACCGGATCCCATCAGAACTCCGAAGTTAAGCGTGCTTGGGCGAGAGTAGTACCAGGATGGGTGACCCCCTGGGAAGTCCTCGTGTTGCACCCCTTTTTTCATCCTTGTTCTTTTTTCTTCATACTAGCTTTTTTTTTTCTCCCTCCACCACCTTTAGATACGTGTCGAGATTCCCTGGCCCTGTCCCCTTCTTTTAAGGGGTTCATTTTTCGAGAAACCCGTCCCGCTACTCCTGGCCCGCGTGGTTCAGGCCCTCCGTGACGCCCGAGATTCCGAATGTAATCCCGCTTCCCCTTTTAACCTAGTGCTGCGCATAACTTGACGGGTGCGATCATACCAGCACTAATGCACCGTATCCCATCAGAACTCCGAAGTTAAGCGTGCTTGGGCGAGAGTAGTAATAGGATGGGTGACCCCCTGGGAAGTCCTCGTGCTTCACCCCTTTTTTCATCCTTGTTCTTTTTTCTTCATACTAGCTTTTTTTTTTCTCCTCCACCACCTTTAGATACGTGTCGAGATTCCCTGGCCCTGTCCCCTTCTTTTAAGGGGTTCATTTTTCGAGAAACCCGACCCGCTACTCCGGGCCCGCGTGGTTCAGCTGCTCCGTGACGCCCGAGATTCCGAATGTAATCCCGCTTCCCCTTTTAACCAAGTGCTGCGCATAACTTGACGGGTGCGATCATACCAGCACTAATGCACCGGATCCCATCAGAACTCCGTAGTTAAGCGTGCTTGGGCGAGAGTAGTACTAGGATGGGTGACCCCCTGGGAAGTCCTCGTGTTGCACCCCTTTTTTCATCCTTGTTCTTTTTTCTTCATACTAGCTTTTTTTTTTCTCCCTCCACCACCTTTAGATACGTGTCGAGATTCCCTGGCCCTGTCCCCTTCTTTTACGGGGTTCATTTTTCGAGAAACCCGACCCGCTACTCCGGGCCCGCGTGGTTCAGGCCCTCCGTGACGCCCGAGATTCCGAATGTAATCCCGCTTCCCCTTTTAACCTAGTGCTGCGCATAACTTGCAGGTGCTATCATACCAGCACTAATGCACCGGATCCCATCAGAACTCCGAAGTTAAGCGTGCTCGGGCGAGAGTAGTACTAGGATGGGTGACCCCCTGGGAAGTCCTCGTGTTGCACCCCTTTTTTCATCCTTGTTCTTTTTTCTTCATACTAGCTTTTTTTTTCTCCCCCCACCACCTTTAGATACGTGTCGAGATTCCCTGGCCCTGTCCCCTTCTTTTACGGGGTTCATTTTTCGAGAAACCCGACCCGCTACTCCGGGCCCGCGTGGTTTAGGCCCTCCGTGACGCCCGAGATTCCGAATGTAATCCCGCTTCCCCTTTTAACCTAGTGCTGCGCATAACTTGACGGGTGCGATCATACCAGCACTAATGCACCGGATCCCATCAGAACTCCGAAGTTAAGCGTGCTTGGGCGAGAGTAGTACTAGGATGGGTGACCCCCTGGGAAGTCCTCGTGTTGCACCCCTTTTTTCATCCTTGTTCTTTTTTCTTCATACTAGCTTTTTTTTTCTCCCTCCACCACCTTTAGATACGTGTCGAGATTCCCTGGCCCTGTCCCCTTCTTTTAAGGGGTTCATTTTTCGAGAAACCCGACCCGCTACTCCGGGCCCGCGTGGTTCAGGCCCTCCGTGACGCCCGAGATTCCGAATGTAATCCCGCTTCCCCTTTTAACCTAGTGCTGCGCATAACTTGACGGGTGCGATCATACCAGCACTAATGCACCGGATCCCATCAGAACTCCGAAGTTAAGCGTGCTTGGGCGAGAGTAGTACTAGGATGGGTGACCCCCTGGGAAGTCCTCGTGTTGCACCCCTTTTTTCATCCTTGTTCTTTTTTCTTCATACTAGCTTTTTTTTTCTCCCTCCACCACCTTTAGATACGTGTCGAGATTCCCTGGCCCTGTCCCCTTCTTTTAAGGGGTTCATTTTTCGAGAAACCCGACCCGCTACTCCGGGCCCGCGTGGTTCAGGCCCTCCGTGACGCCCGAGATTCCGAATGTAATCCCGCTTCCCCTTTTAACCTAGTGCTGCGCATAACTTGACGGGTGCGATCATACCAGCACTAATGCACCGGATCCCATCAGAACTCCGAAGTTAAGCGTGCTTGGGAGGGAGTAGTACTAGGATGGGTGACCCCCTGGGAAGTCCTCGTGTTGCACCCCTTTTTTCATCCTTGTTCTTTTTTCTTCATACTAGCTTTTTTTTTTCTCCCTCCACCACCTTTAGATACGTGTCGAGATTCCCTGGCCCTGTCCCCTTCTTTTACGGGGTTCATTTTTCGAGAAACCCGACCCGCTACTCCGGGCCTGCGTGGTTCAGGACCTCCGTGACGCCCGAGATTCCGAATGTAATCCCGTTTCCCCTTTTAACCTAGTGCTGCGCATAACTTGACGGGTGCGATCATACCAGCACTAATGCACCGGATCCCATCATAACTCCGAAGTTAAGCGTGCTTGGGCGGGAGTAATACTAGGATGGGTGACCCCCTGGGAAGTCCTCGTGTTGCACCCCTTTTTTCATCCTTGTTCTTTTTTCTTCATACTAGCTTTTTTTTTCTCCCCCCACCACCTTTAGATACGTGTCGAGATTCCCTGGCCCTGTCCCCTTCTTTTACGTGGTTCATTTTTCGAGAAACCCGACCCGCTACTCCGGGCCCGCGTGGTTCAGGCCCTCCGTGACGCCCGAGATTCCGAATGTAATCCCGCTTCCCCTTTTAACCTAGTGCTGCGCATAACTTGACGGGTGCGATCATACCAGCACTAATGCACCGGATCCCATCAGAACTCCAAAGTTAAGCGTGCTTGGGAGGGAGTAGTACTAGGATGGGTGACCCCCTGGGAAGTCCTCGTGTTGCACCCCTTTTTTCATCCTTGTTCTTTTTCCTTCATACTAGCTTTTTTTTTCTCCCTCCACCACCTTTAGATACGTGTCGAGATTCCCTGGCCCTGTCCCCTTCTTTTACGGGGTTCATTTTTCGAGAAACCCGACCCGCTACTCCGGGCCCGCGTGGTTCAAGCCCTCCGTGACGCCCGAGATTCCGAATGTAATCCCGCTTCCCCTTTTAACCTAGTGCTGCGCATAACTTGACGGGTGCGATCATAACAGCACTAATGCACCGGATCCCATCAGAACTCCGAAGTTAAGCGTGCTTGGGCGAGAGTAGTACTAGGATGGGTGACCCCCTGGGAAGTCCTCGTGTTGCACCCCTTTTTTCATCCTTGTTCTTTTTCCTTCATACTAGCTTTTTTTTTCTCCCTCCACCACCTTTAGATACGTGTCGAGATTCCCTGGCCCTGTCCCCTTCTTTTACGGGGTTCATTTTTCGAGAAACCCGACCCGCTACTCAAGGCCCGCGTGGTTCAGGCCCTCCGTGACGCCCGAGATTCCGAATGTAATCCCGCTTCCCCTTTAACCTAGTGCTGCGCATAAGTTGACGGGTGCGATCATACCAGCACTAATGCACCGGATCCCATCAGAACTCCGAAGTTAAGCGTGCTTGGGCGAGAGTAGTACTAGGATGGGTGACCCCCTGGGAAGTCCTCGTGTTGCACCCCTTTTTTAATCCTTGTTCTTTTTCCTTCATACTAGCTTTTTTTTTTCTCCCTCCACCACCTTTAGATACGTGTCGACATTCCCTGACCCTGTCCCCTTCTTTTACGGGGTTCATTTTTCGAGAAACCCGACCCGCTACTCCGGGCCCGCGTGGTTCAGGCCCTCCGTGACGCCCGAGATTCCGAATGTAATCCCGTTTCCCCTTTTAACCTAGTGCTGCGCATAACTTGACGGTTGCGATCATACCAGCACTAATGCACCGGATCCCATCAGAACTCCGAAGTTAAGCGTGCTTGGGACGGAGTAGTACTAGGATGGGTGACCCCCTGGGAAGTCTTCGTGTTGCACCCCTTTTTTCATCCTTGTTCTTTTTCCTTCATACTAGTTTTTTTTTTCTTCCTCCACCACCTTTAGATACGTGTCGAGATTCCCTGGCCCTGTCCCCTTCTTTTACGGGGTTCATGTTTCGAGAAACCCGACCCGCTACTCCGGTCCCGCGTGGTTCAGGCCCTCCGTGACGCCCGAGATTCCGAATGTAATCCCGCTTCCCCTTTTAACCTAGTGCTGCGCATAACTTGACGGGTGCGATCATACCAGCACTAATGCGCCGGATCCCATCAGAACTCCGAAGTTAAGCGTGCTTGGGCGAGAGTAGTACTAGGATGGGTGACCCACTGGGAAGTCCTCGTGTTGCACCCCTTTTTTCATCCTTGTTCTTTTTCCTTCATACTAGCTTTTTTTTTCTCCCCCCACCACCTTTAGATACGTGTCGAGATTCCCTGGCCCTGTCCCCTTCTTTTACGGGGTTCATTTTTCGAGAAACCCGACCCGCTACTCCGGGCCCGCGTGGTTCAGGCCCTCCGTGACGCCCGAGACTCCGAATGTAATCCCGCTTCCCCTTTTAACCTAGTGTTGCGCATAACTTGACGGGTGCGATCATACCAGCACTAATGCACCGGATCCCATCAGAACTCCGATGTTAAGCGTGATTGGGCGAGAGTAGTACTAGGATGGTTGACCCCCTGGGAAGTCCTCTTGTTCTTTTTTCTTCATACTAGCTTTTTTTTTCTCCCTCCACCACCTTTAGATACGTGTCGAGATTCCCTGGCCCTGTCCCTTTCTTTTACGGGGTTCATTTTTCGAGAAACCCGACCCGCTACTCCGGGCCCGCGTGGTTCAGGCCCTCCGTGACGCCCGAGATTCCGAATGTAATCCCGCTTCCCCTTTTAACCTAGTGCTGCGCATAACTTGACGGGTGCGATCATACCAGCACTAATGCACAGGATCCCATCAGAACTCCGAAGTTAAGCGTGCTTGGGCGAGAGTAGTACTAGGATGGGTGACCCCCTGGTAAGTCCTCGCGTTGCACCCCTTTTTTCATCCTTGTTCTTTTTTCTTCATACTAGCTTTTTTTTTTCTCCCTCCACCACCTTTAGATACGTGTCGAGATTCCCTGGCCCTGTCCCCTTCTTTTACGGGGTTCATTTTTCGAGAAACCCGACCCGCTACTCCGGGCCTGCGTGGTTCAGGACCTCCGTGACGCCCGAGATTCCGAATGTAATCCCGTTTCCCCTTTTAACCTAGTGCTGCGCATAACTTGACGGGAGCGATCATACCAGCACTAATGCACCGGATCCCATCAGAACTCCGAAGTTAAGCGTGCTTGGGCGGGAGTAGTACTAGGATGGGTGACCCCCTGGGAAGTCCTCGTGTTGCACCCCTTTTTTCATCCTTGTTCTTTTTTCTTCATACTAGCTTTTTTTTTCTCCCCCCACCACCTTTAGATACGTGTCGAGATTCCCTGGCCCTGTCCCCTTCTTTTACGGGGTTCATTTTTCGAGAAACCCGACCCGCTACTCCGGGCCCGCGTGGTTCAGGCCCTCCGTGACGCCCGAGATTCCGAATGTAATCCCGCTTCCCCTTTTAACCTAGTGCTGCGCATAACTTGACGGGTGCGATCATACCAGCACTAATGCACCGGATCCCATCAGAACTCCGAAGTTAAGCGTGCTTGGGCGAGAGTAGTACTAGGATGGGTGACCCCCTGGGAAGTCCTCGTGTTGCACCCCTTTTTTCATCCTTGTTCTTTTTTCTTCATACTAGCTTTTTTTTTTTCTCCCTCCACCACCTTTAGATACGTGTCGAGATTCCCTGGCCCTGTCCCCTTCTTTTACGGGGTTCATTTTTCGAGAAACCCGACCCGCTACTCCGGGCCTGCGTGGTTCAGGACCTCCGTGACGCCCGAGATTCCGAATGTAATCCCGTTTCCCCTTTTAACCTAGTGCTGCGCATAACTTGACGGGTGCGATCATACCAGCACTAATGCACCGGATCCCATCAGAACTCCGAAGTTAAGCGTGCTTGGGCGGGAGTAGTACTAGGATGGGTGACCCCCTGGGAAGTCCTCGTGTTGCATCCCTTTTTTCATCCTTGTTCTTTTTTCTTCATACTAGCTTTTTTTTTCTCCCCCCACCACCTTTAGATACGTGTCGAGATTCCCTGGCCCTGTCCCCTTCTTTTACGGGGTTCATTTTTCGAGAAACCCGACCCGCTACTCCGGGCCCGCGTGGTTCAGGCCCTCCGTGACGCCCGAGATTCCGAATGTAATCCCGCTTCCCCTTTTAACCTAGTGCTGCGCATAACTTGACGGGTGCGATCATACCAGCACTAATGCACCGGATCCCATCAGAACTCCGAAGTTAAGCGTGCTTGGGAGGGAGTAGTACTAGGATGGGTGACCCCCTGGGAAGTCCTCGTGTTGCACCCCTTTTTTCATCCTTGTTCTTTTTCCTTCATACTAGCTTTTTTTTTCTCCCTCCACCACCTTTAGATACGTGTCGAGATTCCCTGGCCCTGTCCCCTTCTTTTACGGGGTTCATTT
The DNA here is from genome assembly GCA_029959085.1 of Nemophila menziesii. Lineage (NCBI taxonomy): Eukaryota > Viridiplantae > Streptophyta > Magnoliopsida > Boraginales > Hydrophyllaceae > Nemophila > Nemophila menziesii. Next base: position 31,603,722 of record JARWIR010000009.1, read on the forward strand.
TTCGAGAAACCCGACCCGCTACTCCGGGCCCGCGTGGTTCAGGCCCTCCGTGACGCCCGAGATTCCGAATGTAATCCCGCTTCCCCTTTTAACCTAGTGCTGCGCATAACTTGACGGGTGCGATCATACCAGCACTAATGCACCGGATCCCATCATAACTCCGAAGTTAAGCGTGCTTGGGCGGGAGTAGTACTAGGATGGGTGACCCCCTGGGAAGTCCTCGTGTTGCACCCCTTTTTTCATCCTTGTTCTTTTTTCTTCATACTAGCTTTTTTTTTTCTCCCTCCACCACCTTTAGATACGTGTCGAGATTCCCTGGCCCTGTCCCCTTCTTTTAAGGGGTTCATTTTTCGAGAAACCCGACCCGCTACTCCGGGCCCGCGTGGTTCAGGCCCTCCGTGACGCCCGAGATTCCGAATGTAATCCCGCTTCCCCTTTTAACCTAGTGCTGCGCATAACTTGACGGGTGCGATCATACCAGCACTAATGCACCGGATCCCATCAGAACTCCGAAGTTAAGCGTGCTTGGGCGAGAGTAGTACTAGGATGGGTGACCCCCTGGGAAGTCCTCGTGTTGCACCCCTTTTTTCATCCTTGTTCTTTTTTCTTCATACTAGCTTTTTTTTTTCTCCCTCCACCACCTTTAGATACGTGTCGAGATTCCCTGGCCCTGTCCCCTTCTTTTACGGGGTTCATTTTTCGAGAAACCCGACCCGCTACTCCGGGCCTGCGTGGTTCAGGACCTCCGTGACGCCCGAGATTCCGAATGTAATCCCGTTTCCCCTTTTAACCTAGTGCTGCGCATAACTTGACGGGTGCGATCATACCAGCACTAATGCACCGGATCCCATCATAACTCCGAAGTTAAGCGTGCTTGGGCGGGAGTAGTACTAGGATGGGTGACCCCCTGGGAAGTCCTCGTGTTGCACCCCTTTTTTCATCCTTGTTCTTTTTTCTTCATACTAGCTTTTTTTTTCTCCCCCCACCACCTTTAGATACGTGTCGAGATTCCCTGGCCCTGTCCCCTTCTTTTACGTGGTTCATTTTTCGAGAAACCCGACCCGCTACTCCGGGCCCGCGTGGTTCAGGCCCTCCGTGACGCCCGAGATTCCGAATGTAATCCCGCTTCCCCTTTTAACCTAGTGCTGCGCATAACTTGACGGGTGCGATCATACCAGCACTAATGCACCGGATCCCATCAGAACTCCGAAGTTAAGCGTGCTTGGGAGGGAGTAGTACTAGGATGGGTGACCCCCTGGGAAGTCCTCGTGTTGCACCCCTTTTTTCATCCTTGTTCTTTTTCCTTCATACTAGCTTTTTTTTTCTCCCTCCACCACCTTTAGATACGTGTCGAGATTCCCTGGCCCTGTCCCCTTCTTTTACGGGGTTCATTTTTCGAGAAACCCGACCCGCTACTCCGGGCCCGCGTGGTTCAGGCCCTCCGTGACGCCCGAGATTCCGAATGTAATCCCGCTTCCCCTTTTAACCTAGTGCTGCGCATAACTTGACGGGTGCGATCATAACAGCACTAATGCACCGGATCCCATCAGAACTCCGAAGTTAAGCGTGCTTGGGCGAGAGTAGTACTAGGATGGGTGACCCCCTGGGAAGTCCTCGTGTTGCACCCCTTTTTTCATCCTTGTCTTTTTCCTTCATACTAGCTTTTTTTTTTCTCCCTCCACCACCTTTAGATACGTGTCGACATTCCCTGGCCCTGTCCCCTTCTTTTACGGGGTTCATTTTTCGAGAAACCCGACCCGCTACTCCGGGCCCGCGTGGTTCAGGCCCTCCGTGACGCCCGAGATTCCGAATGTAATCCCGTTTCCCCTTTTAACCTAGTGCTGCGCATAACTTGACGGTTGCGATCATACCAGCACTAATGCACCGGATCCCATCAGAACTCCGAAGTTAAGCGTGCTTGGGACGGAGTAGTACTAGGATGGGTGACCCCCTGGGAAGTCCTCGTGTTGCACCCCTTTTTTCATCCTTGTTCTTTTTTCTTCATACTAGCTTTTTTTTTTCTCCCTCCACCACCTTTAGATACGTGTCGAGATTCCCTGGCCCTGTCCCCTTCTTTTACGGGGTTCATTTTTCGAGAAACCCGACCCGCTACTCCGGGCCCGCGTGGTTCAGGCCCTCCGTGACGCCCGAGATTCCGAATGTAATCCCGTTTCCCCTTTTAACCTAGTGCTGCGCATAACTTGACGGGTGCGATCATACCAGCACTAATGCACCGGATCCCATCAGAACTCCGAAGTTAAGCGTGCTTGGGCAAGAGTAGTACTAGGATGGGTGACCCCCTGGGAAGTCCTCGTGTTGCACCCCTTTTTTCATCCTTGTTCTTTTTTCTTCATACTAGCTTTTTTTTTTCTCCCTCCACCACCTTTAGATACGTGTCGAGATTCCCTGGCCCTGTCCCCTCCTTTTACGGGGTTCATTTTTCGAGAAACCCGACCCGCTACTCCGGTCCCGCGTGGTTCAGGACCTCCGTGACGCCCGAGATTCCGAATGTAATCCCGTTTCCCCTTTTAACCTAGTGCTGCGCATAACTTGACGGGTGCGATCATACCAGCACTAATGCACCGGATCCCATCAGAACTCCGAAGTTAAGCGTGCTTGGGCGGGAGTAGTACTAGGATGGGTGACCCCCTGGGAAGTCCTCGTGTTGCACCCCTTTTTTCATCCTTGTTCTTTTTTCTTCATACTAGCTTTTTTTTTTCTCCCCCCACCACCTTTAGATACGTGTCGAGATTCCCTGGCCCTGTCCCCTTCTTTTACGGGGTTCATTTTTCGAGAAACCCGACCCGCTACTCCGGGTCTGCGTGGTTCAGGCCCTCCGTGACGCCCGAGACTCCGAATGTAATCCCGCTTCCCCTTTTAACCTAGTGTTGCGCATAACTTGACGGGTGCGATCATACCAGCACTAATGCACCGGATCCCATCAGAACTCCGATGTTAAGCGTGATTGGGCGAGAGTAGTACTAGGATGGTTGACCCCCTGGGAAGTCCTCTTGTTCTTTTTTCTTCATACTAGCTTTTTTTTTTCTCCCTCCACCACCTTTAGATACGTGTCGAGATTCCCTGGCCCTGTCCCTTTCTTTTACGGGGTTCATTTTTCGAGAAACCCGACCCGCTACTCCGGGCCCGCGTGGTTCAGGCCCTCCGTGACGCCCGAGATTCCGAATGTAATCCCGCTTCCCCTTTTAACCTAGTGCTGCGCATAACTTGACGGGTGCGATCATACCAGCACTAATGCACTGGATCCCATCAGAACTCCGAAGTTAAGCGTACTTGGGCGAGAGTAGTACTAGGATGGGTGACCCCCTGGGAAGTCCTCGTGTTGCACCCCTTTTTTCATCCTTGTTCTTTTTTCTTCATACTAGCTATTTTTTTTCTCCCTCCACCACCTTTAGATACGTGTCGAGATTCCCTGGCCCTGTCCCCTTCTTTTACGGGGTTCATTTTTCGAGAAACCCGACCCGCTACTCCGGGCCTGCGTGGTTCAGGACCTCCGTGACGCCCGAGATTCCGAATGTAATCCCGTTTCCCCTTTTAACCTAGTGCTGCGCATAACTTGACGGGTGCGATCATACCAGCACTAATGCACCGGATCCCATCATAACTCCGAAGTTAAGCGTGCTTGGGCGGGAGTAGTACTAGGATGGGTGACCCCCTGGGAAGTCCTCGTGTTGCACCCCTTTTTTCATCCTTGTTCTTTTTTCTTCATACTAGCTTTTTTTTTCTCCCCCCACCACCTTTAGATACGTGTCGAGATTCCCTGGCCCTGTCCCCTTCTTTTACGGGGTTCATTTTTCGAGAAACCCGACCCGCTACTCCGGGCCCGCGTGGTTCAGGCCCTCCGTGACGCCCGAGATTCCGAATGTAATCCCGCTTCCCCTTTTAACCTAGTGCTGCGCATAACTTGACGGGTGCGATCATACCAGCACTAATGCACCGGATCCCATCAGAACTCCGAAGTTAAGCGTGCTTGGGAGGGAGTAGTACTAGGATGGGTGACCCCCTGGGAAGTCCTCGTGTTGCACCCCTTTTTTCATCCTTGTTCTTTTTCCTTCATACTAGCTTTTTTTTTCTCCCTCCACCACCTTTAGATACGTGTCGAGATTCCCTGGCCCTGTCCCCTTCTTTTACGGGGTTCATTTTTCGAGAAACCCGACCCGCTACTCCGGGTCCGCGTGGTTCAGGCCCTCCGTGACGCCCGAGATTCCGAATGTAATCCCGTTTCCCCTTTTAACCTAGTGCTGCGCATAACTTGACGGGTGCGATCATACCAGCACTAATGCACCGGATCCCATCATAACTCCGAAGTTAAGCGTGCTTGGGCGGGAGTAGTACTAGGATGGGTGACCCCCTGGGAAGTCCTCGTGTTGCACCCCTTTTTTCATCCTTGTTCTTTTTTCTTCATACTAGCTTTTTTTTTCTCCCCCCACCACCTTTAGATACGTGTCGAGATTCCCTGGCCCTGTCCCCTTCTTTTACGTGGTTCATTTTTCGAGAAACCCGACCCGCTACTCCGGGCCCGCGTGGTTCAGGCCCTCCGTGACGCCCGAGATTCCGAATGTAATCCCGCTTCCCCTTTTAACCTAGTGCTGCGCATAACTTGACGGGTGCGATCATACCAGCACTAATGCACCGGATCCCATCAGAACTCCGAAGTTAAGCGTGCTTGGGAGGGAGTAGTACTAGGATGGGTGACCCCCTGGGAAGTCCTCGTGTTGCACCCCTTTTTTCATCCTTGTTCTTTTTCCTTCATACTAGCTTTTTTTTTCTCCCTCCACCACCTTTAGATACGTGTCGAGATTCCCTGGCCCTGTCCCCTTCTTTTACGGGGTTCATTTTTCGAGAAACCCGACCCGCTACTCCGGGCCCGCGTGGTTCAGGCCCTCCGTGACGCCCGAGATTCCGAATGTAATCCCGCTTCCCCTTTTAACCTAGTGCTGCGCATAACTTGACGGGTGCGATCATAACAGCACTAATGCACCGGATCCCATCAGAACTCCGAAGTTAAGCGTGCTTGGGCGAGAGTAGTACTAGGATGGGTGACCCCCTGGGAAGTCCTTGTGTTGCACCCCTTTTTTCATCCTTGTTCTTTTTCCTTCATACTAGCTTTTTTTTTTCTCCCTCCACCACCTTTAGATACGTGTCGAGATTCCCTGGCCCTGTCCCCTTCTTTTACGGGGTTCATTTTTCGAGAAACCCGACCCGCTACTCCAGGCCCGCGTGGTTCAGGCCCTCCGTGACGCCCGAGATTCCGAATGTAATCCCGCTTCCCCTTTAACCTAGTGCTGCGCATAACTTGACGGGTGCGATCATACCAGCACTAATGCACCGGATCCCATCAGAACTCTGAAGTTAAGCGTGCTTGGGCGAGAGTAGTACTAGGATGGGTGACCCCCTGGGAAGTCCTCGTGTTGCACCCCTTTTTTCATCCTTGTTCTTTTTCCTTCATACTAGCTTTTTTTTTCTCCCTCCACCACCTTTAGATACGTGTCGAGATTCCCTGGCCATGTCCCCTTCTTTTACGGGGTTCATTTTTCGAGAAACCCGACCCGCTACTCCGGGCCCGCGTGGTTCAGGCCCTCCGTGACGCCCGAGATTCCGAATGTAATCCCGCTTCCCCGTTTAACCTAGTGCTGCGCATAACTTGACGGGTGCGATCATACCAGCACTAATGCACCGGATCCCATCAGAACTCCGAAGTTAAGCGTGCTTGGGCGAGAGTAGTACTAGGATGGGTGACCCCCTGGGAAGTCCTCGTGTTGCACCCCTTTTTTCATCCTTGTTCTTTTTCCTTCATACTAGCTTTTTTTTTTCTCCCTCCACCACCTTTAGATACGTGTCGACATTCCCTGGCCCTGTCCCCTTCTTTTACGGGGTTCATTTTTCGAGAAACCCGACCCGCTACTCCGGGCCCGCGTGGTTCAGGCCCTCCGTGACGCCCGAGATTCCGAATGTAATCCCGTTTCCCCTTTTAACCTAGTGCTGCGCATAACTTGACGGTTGCGATCATACCAGCACTAATGCACCGGATCCCATCAGAACTCCGAAGTTAAGCGTGCTTGGGACGTAGTAGTACTAGGATGGGTGACCCCCTGGGAAGTCCTCGTGTTGCACCCCTTTTTTCATCCTTGTTCTTTTTTCTTCATACTAGCTTTTTTTTTTCTCCCTCCACCACCTTTAGATACGTGTCGAGATTCCCTGGCCCTGTCCCCTTCTTTTACGGGGTTCATTTTTCGAGAAACCCGACCCGCTACTCAGGGCCCGCGTGGTTCAGGCCCTCCGTGACGCCCGAGATTCCGAATGTAATCCCGTTTCCCCTTTTAAACTAGTGTTGCGCATAACTTGACGGGTGCGATCATACCAGCACTAATGCACCGGATCCCATCAGAACTCCGAAGTTAAGCGTGCTTGGGCGAGAGTAGTACTAGGATGGGTGACCCCCTGGGAAGTCCTCGTGTTGCACCCCTTTTTTCATCCTTGTTCTTTTTTCTTCATACTAGCTTTTTTTTTTCTCCCTCCACCACCTTTAGATACGTGTCGAGATTCCCTGGCCCTGTCCCCTCCTTTTACGGGGTTCATTTTTCGAGAAACCCGACCCGCTACTCCGGGCCCGCGTGGTTCAGGACCTCCGTGACGCCCGAGATTCCGAATGTAATCCCGTTTCCCCTTTTAACCTAGTGCTGCGCATAACTTGACGGGTGCGATCATACCAGCACTAATGCACCGGATCCCATCAGAACTCCGAAGTTAAGCGTGCTTGGGCGGGAGTAGTACTAGGATGGGTGACCCCCTGGGAAGTCCTCGTGTTGCACCCCTTTTTTCATCCTTGTTCTTTTTTCTTCATACTAGCTTTTTTTTTTCTCCCCCCACCACCTTTAGATACGTGTCGAGATTCCCTGGCCCTGTCCCCTTCTTTTACGGGGTTCATTTTTCGAGAAACCCGACCCGCTACTCCGGGTCCGCGTGGTTCAGGCCCTCCGTGACGCCCGAGATTCCGAATGTAATCCCGCTTCCCCTTTTAACCTAGTGCTGCGCATAACTTGACGGGTGCGATCATACTAGCACTAATGCACCGGATCCCATCAGAACTCCGAAGTCAAGCGTGCTTGGGAGGGAGTAGTACTAGGATGGGTGACCCCCTGGGAAGTCTTCGTGTTGCACCCCTTTTTTCATCCTTGTTCTTTTTCCTTCATACTAGCTTTTTTTTTTTCTTCCTCCACCACCTTTAGATACGTGTCGAGATTCCCTGGCCCTGTCCCCTTCTTTTACGGGGTTTATTTTTCGAGAAACCCGACCCGCTACTCCGGTCCCGCGTGGTTCAGGCCCTCCGTGACGCCCGAGATTCCGAATGTAATCCCGCTTCCCCTTTTAACCTAGTGCTGCGCATAACTTGACGGGTGCGATCATACCAGCACTAATGCACCGGATCCCATCAGAACTCCGAAGTTAAGCGTGCTTGGGAGAGAGTAGTACTAGGATGGGTGACCCCCTGGGAAGTCCTCGTGTTGCACCCCTTTTCTCATCCTTGTTCTTTTTTCTTCATACTAGCTTTTTTTTTTCTCCCTCCACCACCTTTAGATACGTGTCGAGATTCCCTGGCCCTGTCCCCTTCTTTTACGGGGTTCATTTTTCGAGAAACCCGACCCGCTACTCCGGGCCCGCGTGGTTCAGGCCCTCCGTGACGCCCGAGATTCCGAATGTAATCCCGCTTCCCCTTTTAACCTAGTGCTGCGCATATCTTGACGGGTGCGATCATACCAGCACTAATGCACCGGATCCCATCAGAACTCCAAAGTTAAGCGTGCTTGGGCGAGAGTAGTACTAGGATGGGTGACCCCCTGGGAAGTCCTTGTGTTGCACCCCTTTTTTCATCCTTGTTCTTTTTTCTTCATACTAGCTTGTTTTTTTTCCTCCACCACCTTTATACGCTTCGGGTTTCGCTAGTCTTGTCCCTTTTATTCTACAGAGTTCATTTTCCGTCATACACCGTCCCGCTAACACGGGGCCCGCGTGATTCGGCCCTCCGCGGCGCTCGAGATTCCAAGGTTAAGCACGCTTGCCTTTATAACCCACTGATTCGCATAGCTTGACGGGTGCGATCATACCAGCACTAATGCACCGGATCCCATCAGAACTCCGAAGTTAAGCGTGCTTGGGCGAGAGTAGTTCTAGGATGGGTGACCCCCTTGGGAAGTCCTCGTGTTGCACCCCTTTTTTCAAACTCGTTCTTTTCTCTCCAAGCTTGCTATTTTTTCCTCCACCACCTTTATACGCTTCGGGTTTCCCTAGTCTTGTCGCTTTTATTCTACAGAGTTCATTTTCCGTCATACAGCGTCCCGCTAACCCGGGGCCCGCGTGATTCGGCCCTCCACGGCGCTCGAGATTCCAAGGTTAAGCACACTTTGCCTTTATAACCCACTGATTCGCATAGCTTGACGGGTGCGATCATACGAGCACTAATTCACCGGATCCCATCAGAACTCCAAAGCTAAGCGTGCTTGGGCGAGAGTAGTACTAGGATGGGTGACCCCCTGGGAAGTCCTCGTGTTGCACCCCTTTTTTCAAACTCATTCTTTTTTCTCCAAGCTTGTTTTTTTTCCTCCACCACCTTTATACGCTTCGGGTTTCCCTAGTCTTGTCCCTTTTATTCTACAGAGTTCATTTTCCGTCATACACCGTCCCGCTAACCCGGGGCCCACGTGATTCGGCCCTCCGCGGCGCTCGGGATTCCAAGGTTAAGCACACTTTGCCTTTATAACCCACTGATTCCCATAGCTTGACGGGTGCGATCATACCAGCACTAATGCACCAGATCCCATCAGAACTCCGAAGTTAAGCGTGCTTGGGCGAGAGTAGTACTAGGTTGGGTGGCCCCCTGGGAAGTCCTCGTGTTGCACCCCTTTTTTCAAACTCGTTCTTTTCTCTCCAAGCTTGTTTTATTTCCTCCACCACCTTTATACGCTTCGGATTTCCCTAGTCTTGTCCCTTTTATTCTACAGAGTTCATTTTCCGTCATACACCGTCCCGCTAACCCGGGGCCCGCGTGATTCGGCCCTCCGCGGCGCTCGAGATTCCAAGGTTAAGCACGCTTTGCCTTTATAACCCACTGATTCGCATAGCTTGACGGGTGCGATCATACCAGCACTAGTGCACCAGATCCCATCAGAACTCCGAAGTAAAGCGTGCTTGGGCGAGAGTAGTACTAGGATGGGTGGCCCCCTGGGAAGTCCTCGTGTTGCACCCCTTTTTTCAAACTCGTTCTTTTCTCTCCAAGCTTGTTTTTTTTTCCTCCACCACCTTTATACGCTTCGGGTTTCCCTAGTCTTGTCCCTTTTATTCTACAGAGTTCATTTTCTGTCATACACCGTCCCGCTAACCCGGGGCCCGCGTGATTCGGCCCTCCGCGGCGCTCGACATTCCAAGGTTAAGCACGCTTTGCCTTTATAACCCACTGATTCGCATAGCTTGACGGGTGCGATCATACCAGCACTAATGCACCGGATCCCATCAGAACTCCGAAGTTAAGCGTGCTTGGGCGAGAGTAGTACTAGGATGGGTGACCCCCTGGGAAGTCCTCGTGTTGCACCCCTTTTTTCAAACTTGTTCTTTTCTCTCCAAGCTTGTTTTTTTTCCTCCACCACCTTTATACGCTTCGGGTTTCCCTAGTCTTGTCCCTTTTATTCTACAGAGTTCATTTTCCGTCATACACCGTCCCGCTAACCCGGGGCCCGCGTGATTCGGCCCTCCGCGGCGCTCGAGATTCCAAGGTTAAGCACGCTTTGCCTTTATAACCCACTGATTCGCATAGCTTGACCGGTGCGATCATACCAGCACTAATGCCCCGGATCCCATCAGAACTCCGAAGATAAGCGTGCTTGGGCGAGAGTAGTACTAGGATGGTTGACCCCCTAGGAAGTCCTCGTGTTGCACCCCTTTTTTCAAACTCGTTCTTTTCTCTCCAAGCTTGTTTTTTTCCTCCACCACCTTTATACGCTTCGGGTTTCCCTAGTTTTGTCGCTTTTATTCTACAGAGTTCATTTTCCGTCATACATCGTCCCGCTAACCCGGGGCCCGCGTGATTCGGCCCTCCGCGGCGCTCGAGTTTCCAAGGTTAAGCACGCTTTGCCTTTATAACCAACTGATTCGCATAGCTTGACGGGTGCGATCATACCAGCACTAATGCACCGGATCTCATTAGAACTCCGAAGTTAAGCGTGTTTGGGCGATAGTAGTACTAGGATGGGTGACCCCCTGGGAAGTCCCCGTGTTGCACCCCTTTTTTCAAACTCGTTCTTTTCTCTCCAAGCTTGTTTTCTTTTCCTCCACCACCTTTATACGCTTCCGGTTTCCCCAGTCTTGTCCCTTTTATTCTACAGAGTTCATTTTCCGTCATACACCGTCCCGCTAACCCGGGGCCCGCGTGATTCGGCCCTCCGCGGCGCTCGAGATTCAAAGGTTAAGCACGCTTTGCCTTTATAACCCACTGATTCGCATAGCTTGACGGGTGCGATCATACCAGCACTAATGCACCGGATCCCATCAGAACTCCGAAGTTAAGCGTGCTTGGGCGAGAGTAGTACTTGGATGGTTGACCCCCTGGGAAGTCCTCGTGTTGCACCCCTTTTTTCAAACTCGTTCTTTTCTCTCCAAGCTTGTTTTTTTTCCTCCACCACCTTTATACGCTTCCGGTTTCCCTAGTCTTGTCCCTTTTATTCTACAGAGTTCATTTTCCGTCATACACCGTCCCGCTAACCCGGGGCCCGCGTGATTCGGCCCTCCGCGGCGCTCGAGATTCAAAGGTTAAGCACGCTTTGCCTTTATAACCCACTGATTCGCATAGCCTGACGGGTGCGATCATACCAGCACTAATACACCGGATCCCATCAGAACTCCGAAGTTAAGCGTGCTTGGGCGAGAGTAGTACTAGGATGGGTGACCCCCTGGGAAGTCCTCGTGTTGCACCCCATTTTTCAAACTCGTTCTTTTCTCTCCAAGCTTGTTTTTTTTCCTCCACCACCTTTATACGCTTCGGGTTTCCCTAGTCTTGTCCCTTTTATTCTACAGAGTTCATTTTCCGTCATACACCGTCCCGCTAACCCGGGGCCCGCGTGATTCGGCCCTCCACGGCGCTCGAGATTCCAAGGTTAAGTACGCTTTGCCTTTATAACCCACTGATTCACATAGCTTGACGGGTGCGATTAGGGATGGCAATGGTTACGGAATAAAACCGAAACCGATGATAACCGAACCGATTTAAAACCGAATTATATAACCGTGGTTAAAACCATTAGGTTATGGTTTTGAAAAGTGTAACCGATGGTTAAAACCGTTAGGTTATGGTTTTTGATAAAAATAAAACCGAAAAACCGAAAACCGTTTATTATCATATATATTTTTAGATTTATAATAATTTAGATTAAATTAGATATATTGAATTCTAAAAGCAAAATCAAAAATAGTAGTTTAACCAATTAAATAATAAATATGCAATTTAATCTAATACTAACTTTATTTTTTATATACTTTGGATTTTTTTTTATATGTGTGGTTTTATTTTATGAAATTTAATATATTTATTATATTATCATTTGAATATGGTTAAAAATCGCAAAACTGTTTAAAAAACCGAAACCGAATAATATGGTTATGGTTTTGAGAAGTGTAACCGATGGTTAAAACCGTTAGGATATGGTTTTTAATTATAAAAACGGTTACGGTTATGGTTTTTGGAATTTTTTTTAAAAACCGATCCGTTGCCATCCCAAGGTGCGATCATACCAGCACTAATGCACCGGATCCCATCAGAACTCCGAAGTTAAGCGTGCTTGGGCGAGAGTAGTACTAGGATGGGTGACCCCCTGGGAAGTCCTCGTGTTGCACCCCTTTTTTCAAACTCGTTCTTTTCTCTCCAAGCTTGTATTTTTTCCTCCACCACCTTTATACGCTTCGGGTTTCCCTAGTCTTGTCCCTTTTATTCTACAGAGTTCATTTTCCGTCATACACCGTCCCGCTAACCCGGGGCCCGCGTGATTCGGCCCTCCGCGGCGCTCGGGATTCCAAGGTTAAGCACGCTTTGCCTTTATAACCCACTGATTCACATAGCTTGACGGGTGCGATCATACCAGCACTAATGCACCGGATCCCATCAGAACTCCGAAGTTAAGCGTGCTTGGGCGAGAGAGTAGTACTAGGATGGGTGACCCCCTGGGAAGTCCTCGTGTTGCACCCCTTTTTTCAAACTCGTTCTTTTCTCTCCAAGCTTGTTTTTTTCCTCCACCACCTTTATACGCTTCGGGTTTCCCTAGTCTTGTCCCTTTTATTCTACAGAGTTCATTTTCTGTCATACACCGTCCCGCTAACCCGGGGCCCGCGTGATTTGGCCCTCCGCGGCGCTCGAGATTCCAAGGTTAAGCACGCTTTGCCTTTATAACCCACTGATTCGCATAGCTTGACGGGTGCGATCATACCAGCACTAATGCACCGGATCCCATCAGAACTCCGAAGTTAAGCTTGCTTGGGTGAGAGCAGTACTAGGATGGGTGACCCCCTGGGAAGTCCTCGTGTTGCACCCCTTTTTTCAAACTCGTTCTTTTCTCTCCAAGCTTGTTTTTTTTCCTCCACCACCTTTATACGCTTCGGGTTTCCCTAGTCTTGTCGCTTTTATTCTACAGAGTTCATTTTCCGTCATACACCGTCCCGCTAACCTGGGGCCCGCGTGATTCGGCCCTCCGCGGCGCTCGAGATTCCAAGGTTAAGCACGCTTTGCCTTTATAACCCACTGATTCGCATAGCTTGATGGGTGCGATCATACCAGCACTAATGCACCGGATCCCATCAGAACTCCGAAATTAAGTGTGCTTGGGCGAGAGTAGTACTAGGATGGGTGACCCCCTGGGAAGTCCTCGTGTTGCACCCCTTTTTTCAAACTCGTTCTTTTCTCTCCAAGCTTGTTTTTTTTCCTCCATCACCTTTATACGCTTCGGGTTTCCCTAGTTTTGTCGCTTTTATTCTACAGAGTTCATTTTCTGTCATACACCGTCCCGCTAACCCGGGGCCCGCGTGATTCGACCCTCCACGGCGCTCGAGATTCCAAGGTTAAGCGCGCTTTGCCTTTATAACCCACTGATTCGCATAGATTGATGGGTGTGATCATACTAGCACTAATGCACCGGATCCCATCAGAACTCCGAAGTTAAGCGTGCTTGGGCGAGAGTAGTACTAGGATGGGTGACCCCCTGGGAAGTCCTGCACCCTTTTTTTCAAACTCGTTCTTTTCTCTCCAAGCTTGTTTTTTTTCCTCCACCACCTTTATACGCTTCGGGTTTCCCTAGTCTTGTCCCTTTTATTCTACAGAGTTCATTATCCGTCATACACCGTCCCGCTAACCCGGGGCCCGCGTGATTCGGCCCTCCGCGGCGCTCGAGATTCCAAGGTTAAGCACGCTTTGCCTTTATAACCCACTGATTCGCATAGGTTGACGGGTGCGATCATACCAGCACTAATACACCGGATCCCATCAGAACTCCGAAGTTAAGCGTGCTTGGGCAAGAGTAGTACTAGGATGGGTGACCCCCTGGGAAGTCCTCGTGTTGCACCCCTTTTTTCAAACTCGTTCTTTTCTCTCCAAGCTTGTTTTTTTTCCTCCACCACCTTTATACGCTTCGGGTTTCCCTAGTCTTGTCCCTTTTATTCTACAGAGTTCATTTTCCGTCATACACCGTCCCGCTAACCCGGGGCCCGCGTGATTCGGCCCTCCGCGGCGCTCGAGATTCCAAGGTTAAGCACGCTTTGCCTTTATAACCCACTAATTCGCATAGCTTGACGGGTGCGATCATACCAGCACTAATGCACCGGATCCCATCAGAACCCTGATTGCCGCAACAGCAGTTGGTTCATTCTTATTAAAAAACGATGCATCACACATCCAAATCATGTCCGCTTCATCATTAATTGTCGGACATCCCCTGTGGAGGAAAAATAAGATGGATCCCTCAAATTTAAATGGGTACTTAAAAGAATTTTTTTAAGGTCGACCTTGGAAGGAAAAATTATCAGTTTCACATGTTTATGAGCTATGTTATTTGTATGCTTTGAGTATTTGCAGGAAAACACACATTGATAGTAAAGAAAAGATTAGTGAGCAATGCGATAGAAAGTATGTTCGATCTCAGGGAACCTTGAGAAGTGTGTAGGCCGTGAGATCCAAGCTAGTTGACAAACCCATTTGATGAAAGTGCTAAAGGTAAGAAAATAACGAAATTACATAGTTTAGAAAGTGATTAAGGCGGTTCTTTCATATTTGAAGACCTTGAAGCCTTTTTATACCTTCTCACCTTGTGATTTTGATTTTATATGCTATATCCTTCTCAGCCCCTTCTAGCCTTTCTAAAGCTTTTTATTGAAACACATTATAAGCTATATCCCTTTAGATTATAGGACTTTTCCATATGACCCGCACTCGAATCGCGATGCATAGACAGTTGTTTTAGAGCTTGAGTTTGGGGTGGTGGGTCCACCATTATGGGAATTGTTATTGGGATGGGATGTTGGAGCTTATTAATTTTGCTTTGTGCTTTATATTGATGATGATTCACAGATTTTTTGTAACCCTTTGCCGGGGTAATAGTGAATGAAAAAGAAGCTACGAGCTAAATTTGCCAACAAGGGCATTAAAAGAAAAATATATATATGAGAAAATAGCGTGATATCTCAACATTAAAAAGAGAGTCATGGCTATAACAAAAGAAAAATTGCTTTGCAAAGAAAATATATATATTCAGACCGGCAAAGTGGAATTTTTATGTGAACATTTTATGCTTTAATTGGGTTATTGGGGATGCTAAAGTATGCATCAAGGAATTCATTGGGTTGAGTGAGAAACATTTTATGAGAGTAACTCAAGCTCTAGGGCGATTCGTTGATGGCTAGTGAGGAGAGAGCCAAAATCTCACTCTAAATTATCCAAATATACTATCATACCGTCTCTAAGCCTAAATTACAACTTTAAAGACCTTGTGATTCTTTGCTATGTAATTGAGAAGTGATTGAGCCATTATAGAGTATTTAAGTGGATCTTTGGATACTAGTGAAGTTCTGTGAACAATCTATAGCTTTCCTGGGAAACTGGGTAAAGTCCCAATCCTTCTTACATTGCGAAACTAATCTGATCTTGAATTCAAGCCGTGTTGACTATGGATATGAGAAGTGTACAGGTATGTAGTTTATGAATATTATTGCATGAAATTTTCTGAGTTGTTGCTTTAGGATTATTCTATATATTCTGCTATGTTCTTCCCATTGTGTTAAGAACTCCATAAGTGTGTATTTATAGACTTCCCTTTGTTTTTATCTTTATTGTATCAGGACGATACAACTTTGAGTTGGGGGTCTTGATGTCTCCTCATTTGTGATAGATTTATATTAGGATGAGACATCATTTTTAGTGATTTAGAAGTCATAATAGTAGATTTTCTTGAGAAATAGTGCACTTTCTTATTTTGAGTCTTGATTTAGTAAAATAATATTTTTAGAGCATATTGGGTTTAATTATTTATTTAGTGTGAAGCTTTAAAGATAATTATGGAGATTAATTAGAGTCCAAGTCAAAGACTACAAGATATGGAAAGAGATAAGCATGGTAATTGGAGATAAAGGAAAGAAAAGCTAAAAACATGGAAAAGGAAAACCTGTCTTAATCCTGAATTTCTGCACCTACGACCACAAATCAGCTTATATCTCAAAAACTGTGTGGAATTTGGAGAAACGGTCAAGATCAAAGTTGATGATCTTTCCGAGACGATGAATTTGGTATATTCATACGCATCAAACGGACAAAATTCAAAGCTGCTAGGACCAAAAGAAAAACGGTCCTGATTGCATGTTTTCAGGGTTACGAATTTGAGTTGGGCTTGGAGTCCATTACTTAACCTCTCCTTCAAGAAAACGAATTAGGTCTTCTATACACCTATAAATACACCCTTATATCACGTGTAAATCATCCTTGCCTCATAGTAATTAGTTCTTAAGGTTTTATTCTTCCAGTTTATTGTAGAGAGCAAGAGGATGTCTTTTATTATTTCTTTTAGTTTATTTCCTTCAGGTATGAACTAAACTTCCCATAGCTTGGGTTTTGCATCATGTATAATCTATGAATTCTAATTTTTTTCTATCTAAGTTTCTTTGGGAATTACATGTTTTAATCTGATATTAGCTTCTTACCTTTATATTTGTTTATGCGTTTTGATTTATTGCCTGTCCTAGAACTGATCACTTTAGGATTTTCTTAATAGTAATTAGATGGTCACCTTAACTGGGTGTCTAATTGTTGAAACACCACATAATGTCTAGTGTCGACATTAGTCCTGACAAAACTGATTCTAACTAGATAGTCATTAGGGTATAATTTAATCACTATCACCATGTATGGAAAATGATTGCTTAGGGCCCTAGTAGCGCAGAATAACCCTATTTGAACCAGCCTCGTGGTGTGTTCGTATCCCCCTTAGTCGCTCTCAAGGTCTAAGGAATGGGAATTTAGAATCCTGACTAAGTATACAAGAGCTAATATTCTCCCTTATTAACTAGATCTAATAGAAAGAATTAGAAGGATTAGTGCATACTAGCAAAACCTAAGCTATATCTCTCATCTCATATTCTTCGTATTTTATTTTATTGTCTTTATTTTCTTAGTTTTAATTAGTAATTTCGAAAATCTATTTCTTTTATTTCTTGTCTTTAATTAATTATTGCTTACTCGTTATTGTTACCTACTCGTATAACACACTTAAGTCCCTGAGAACGAACTCAACTTATCAACTAAAACTTGCATACGTCCTGTAATACTTGCAGTACTGTGCCTGTCTAGGGTGAGAGTGCGTAGTTTTCTAGACTTTATTTTATCATATTTTTATCACACCCTAGGCGACACCATGTGTGATGCTAGTGATTTGTGTATGGGGGCTATATTAGGGCAAAGAAAAGATAAAATATTTCATTTGATTTATTATGATAGTAAGACTTTCAATGGTGCTCAAATTAATTATACAGTTACAGAGAAAGAATTGCTAGCAGTTGTGTATTCATTCGATAAGTTTCGCTCTTATCTTCTTGGAGCGAAAGTTATTGTTTATACCGATCATTCAGCTATCAGATATCTTATGGAAAAGAAAGATGCTAAACCGAGGTTAATCAAATGGGTTTTAATGCTTCAAGAATTCGAGTTAGAGATTAAAGATAGGAAGGGTTGTGAGAATCAGGTTGCAGATCATCTATCTCGTCTTGAAGGTTCAGAAACAAATGGTGGAACTGAAGTAGTTAGAGAAGAATTTCCTGACGAGAATTTATTTGCTGTTCGTGATTATGAAGCTCCTTGGTATGCAGATATTGCAAATTTAATTGTAAGTGGTTCTTTTCCCGAAGGATCCACTTATCAAGACAGAAAGAGGTTAGCTCATCGTGCTAGACAATTCTTTTAAAGGATCCTTTCCTTTACAAAGTATGTGCTGACCAAATGGTAAGAAGATGTGTGGCCAAGGAAGAAACAGATACGATTATAGCTGGGTGTCATGATTCACTCTACGGAGGACACTTCAAGGGGGATAGAGCTGCTGCTAAGGTATTCCAATCCGGTTTTTACTGGCCTACACTTGTGAAAGATTGTCATAATTATTTGAAGAAATGCGAGAGATGCCAGTTTACCGTAGATATATCCAAGAGGGATGAAATGCCACGTAATAATGTGTTGGAAGTTGAAATATTTGATGTTTGGGGTATAGATTTTATGGGTCCGTTCGTTCCTTCAAATGGTAACCTCTACATCTTATCAGTTGTTGATTACGTGTCTAAATGGGTAGAAGCTGTGGCTCTACCAACTAATGATTCACGAGTGGTGATTAAGTTCTTGAAATCACATATCTTCACTAGACATGATACACCTAGAGTGATTATTAGCGATGGAGGATCTCATTCCGTTAATAAGTATTTGAAGACTGTTCTAGAGAAGTATGGGGTGAGACACCGAGTATCTACTGCATATCATCCACAATCCAATGGTCAAGCTAAAGTTTCGAATCGTGAAGTAAAGTCAATCCTAGAGAAGACTGTTGGTCCTTGATGTCTCCCTAGTTGTTCTTATTTTAGACCCTTGGGAGACATCATTTTTGGTGTTTATTTAATTAATTAGATAGACTTTTGGACTAAATAGTCAATAATCCGGAATTACCTTTTTATTTCTAGCATTTTTAATTTATTAAACTTTTGCGCGTAATATTGGTATTTTTAGTGTAAAGTTTACAGGTTTTAAATGTTAGCTAGGAGAGGAATCCGAGGAGAAGGTCAAAGATCGTGAATTAGAGTCAAGACTTGAAGACAAATCCCGAAGATATTATTTTTAGAGCTGAAAATCCACTTTCCAGGCCATAGATTGCTGATTTCGAGGTGCTTAAGCGATGATTTAGCCGCTGACCTTTGAAGAGAAATCATTCCTTATCGAGTTACGGAACTTTAGCAACTGGAATGAGGTCAATCGGAGTTGTAACGCATCGGGAAAAGCTGTTTTAGTGAAGGCCTATCATCAGTTACGGGATTTTGGGCTTAGAAAGTGGGCTTGGACATTTAATTAGGCTTTTATTTTCTGGTCCAAGCCCTAGTCCGAATTTTTACTTATAAAAGGAGGTCTGGACTTCTATTTTTCATACAATTCACATTCCAGAAGATTAAACACCAGAGAGAAGCAACAGAAGGAAGAAAGAAGAAGCTACAAGAGCTGGAGTGGGTCTATAGCTCCGTTCGTAGTCATTCCAATTCCGGAAATTAGGTTCTTTTCGTATTTTAATTTTGTAAACAATATGAATTCCATTTCTTTTTATTTAGTTTTTAATTTTAATATGAGCTAAGCTTTCATTAGTGCTTGAGAACAAACAATGGGTGAATCCTAGTTTTATTTTATAACGAATGTTGAATTTGGGTTTCTGTTAAATTAAATTAAATCAGGTCTTTTACTCTTTTCGATAATTTATGATTATTTACTGATTTTAGAGTCGCGAACTAAAATTAGGTATTAGTATCTAAGCTATTCCACATATGTGGCGTGTGGATCATCTTGACGGGGGGTTTAGGTACAGAATTAATTGTTCAATCTAGGATAAAAACTATTGATTCTGACGAACTTAGTTAATCCTAGGGCCAAAGTGGTAATAAATCTTAATCATCCAACGGTGGATCATATTTACCCTGACGGGACTAGTGACACTTTAGGATTGCCTTATAGTCCACCCTGACGGGGGTATAAGGAATTTAGAATCCCGACCATTGTAATTGACTGATTTAGCCCTTAAACAGCATAAGTTAGAAAGTAAAATTAGGAGGATCCTTGCGTTCTCAAGTACTACATCTCATATTGCGTTTTCACTTATTTTACTTGCGTCTTAGCTTCTACTTGCATTTTAATATTTGTCTTTCATTCATTAGCTTTAATAAACAAAAACCAAACAAACATATTATTATCTTTTATTTTCATAAGTGCATCAATCACTACTTGCTAAACATTGTGATCAACCATCCGTCCTTGGAACGAATCTGATTTATCAGTTATTACTACTTGGGACAACCGTACACTTGCGGTTGTGGTTCGATTATCTTTTGCATTTATTTTAGAACACACAAAGGACCACCAAGTTTTTGGCGCCGCTGCCGGGGACGGTAGCGTGTGACCACGGTGTTTATCCTTTAGTGATAAGTGCATTTATTTTATTTTATCAGTTTTACGCTTTTTGTTTGTTAGCTTTTTCAGGTTTTTAGGTTTGGTGTATGCGAAGAAGGCTATTCAAGGATCTAGAGCCAGCACCTCCGATCCTTAGTAATCCAAAATCGTTGATCAGACTTGCGAACAGAAGAAGAAGAGAACGAGAAGCTTTAGAAGTAGAAGAATTAAGTAACAGAATGGAGAATATCATTATTCAAGGTCAACAGAATGGACAAGGCCAGTTAGATGCAAATGGCCAACCTTTAGCTCCAGGCGTTATTCCTCAAGTTCAACCACTAAATCCTAATCCTCCAGTCCAGATAGTGATGAATCATGATCCGTGGTTCACTAATGGCCCTCCAGAAGTTCCATTCCGCGCTCCAGCTATAGGAGTAGGTGCTCCAGATATTAATGTTCCGAGATTCCGTCCAGATTCGGGTATGCTAGCTCAGTTCCAAAACTTTGGAAATTTTCGCGGAAGACCATCGGAAGATCCTCTTAGAGCGGTACAAAAATTCAAACAGATATGTGATTCTTATATCACACAAGGGGTTTCAAGAGAACAGATGTATTTTGCTGCTTTCAAATTCTTTGTCATTGATGGAGCAAGTGAATGGCACGATACGCAAGATCCTACGAGGATTACCAATTGGGACCAATTAGAAATTGCCTTCTTTGACAGGTATTACCCAAGTAACATGAGGTTAGATGCTGAGCTAGAATTGACACAATTCCGTCAAGAGTATGAGGAAACTGTGGGAAGGAGTTGGACAAGATTTCAGATGTGTTTGCGTAAAGTTCCTAATCATGGCTTTTCAGAACAACAACAGTTAAAGATCTTTTATAGAGGCCTTGATGGAATTTCGAGAGAGAAGTTGGATACGCTATGTGGAGCAGGTTTTCTTCAAGTTCAACCCGCTCATGCCAAAATTATTTTAGAGAGAACAGTCAAGAATGAAGTTGGGTGGAGCTCAGTAAGAACACCAGTCAAGGGAGTAAATAATGTTGACATGGAAGAGAAATTTGCTATGTTTGAGAATAAAATCCAGAATACCGTAGAGCAACAATTGAAGCAGCTTACTCTAGCTGTGAAAGAGGGATTTTCGGGTAAGAAGGTAGCTGTGCATGCTGCACAAGAGGTGTATATGTGTTCGATTTGTAAGGTAGATGATCATGATGAGGAAAGTTGTCCGAATAACCAAGAATCAGTGAATTTTATGTCCAATAGAGGTAATTTCAATTCAAGTGGTAATGGATATCAGCCTAACAGAAACCATCCTGGGTTTCAATACTCAAATCCTAATGGGGCAGCCAATCCTACTTATGCGTATCAGCCGCGTCCTCAAGGCAACAACTATAATCCAAGACCACATAACAATCATCAAGGAGGACAGAATCAAAACAATTATGTACAAAGACAAGCTCCTCAGAATACCTACGATGAGAATTTAAACCAGAAAGCTCTACCTGCCCATCCACAAGAAGGAGTAATTACCCTTCAGAAAACCGTTGAAAATTTGATTGCTCTTCAAACACAAGCTTTGGAACGTCAAAATGCAGCTGAAGCAAATATGAAGATTTTCCAGAATCAGCTAAGTCAAATTAATAAACAGTTGAATCAACGTCCACAGGGGCAACTTCCTAGCGATACGGAAAATCCAACACAACATGAAGATTGCAAGGCTGTTACATTAAGAAGTGGTAAGAACCTCCCTCCACCTCCTTTTCCCGTTATGAAAGGGAAAGAAGTCCCAAGAAAAGAAAAGGAAGTGGGTGAGAAAGAGAAAGAAAATGAGAAAGATAGTGAGGTTGAAGAGATAGAAAGACCAAGAGAAATTCCGAAAAAGAGAGATGAAATTGTAAGCAATCGCCCTCCACCACCGTTTCCATCGCGAGTTCAGAAAAAGGGTGATATGGGTGATTTTCAGAAATTCTTCAATAGAGTGAGGGGTTTGAGTATTAATATTCCGTTACTTGAGGCAATTCGAGATATTCCTAAGTATACGAAGTTTTTGAAGAGGGCCCTCACTAATAAAAGGCCCTACTGTGATAATGAGATGATTGGCCTTCCTGAAGAGTGTAGTGCGATTTGCCAAAGCAAATTACCTCCGAAGTTAGTTGATCCGGGGAGTTTCACGATTCCCATATCGATTGGAGAAGAATGGAAGGGAAAGGCACTATGCGATTTGGGGGCAAGCATCAACTTGATGCCCAAGTCAGTCTTTGATAAGCTTAAAATTGGAAACGCAAGACCTACCTCTATGGTCTTGCAAATGGCGGACATGTCTCTTGCTCATCCTGAAGGCCGTATTGAGGATGTCCTTGTTAAGGCAGGTACACTTATATTTCCTGTTGATTTCGTAATTCTTGAATACAATGCAGATAGAAATGTCCCCATTATTTTGGGTAGACCCTTCCTAGCTACAGGGAGGACATTGATCGATGTAGAGAATGGCGAATTGACAATGAGGATACAAGATGAGGAAGTGAAATTCAATGTGTTTCGAGCTATGAAATTCCCAGATTCTCAGGAAGATTGCTTCAGAATGGATGTAGTAGAGCAAGCATCGCAAGAGGTATTTAATTGCTTAAATTTTGATGATATCTTGCAGGCTGCTTTGACATTAGATTCACCTGAGATGATGGAGGAGCTTACAGAAACAGTGGCAGCTCTCAATTCTGAAAATCCAAAGTATAGGCGTCTTGCCTATGAACTTGTGAGAGAACCGGGGGAGATTATTCCTAAAAAGAAGCCTTCAATTGAATCTCCTCCGGAGTTGGAAGAAAAACCATTGCCAGCACACTTGAGGTATGCTTATTTGGGTACTAATGAAACTCTACCTGTTATTGTTTCAGCTAATTTAACAGGTCCTCAAGAAGATAAACTGTTGCATGTGTTAAGAGCCAACAAAGAAGCAATAGGTTGGACAATTGCTGACATCAAAGGCATTAGTCCATCCTATTGTCAACACAAAATCATACTAGAAGATGTTAATGCACGCTCAGTTGAAGGTCAGAGAAGATTAATGCCAGCCATGAAGGATGTGGTGAAGAAGGAGGTGATTAAGCTTTTAGATGCGGGGATTATTTATCCCATTTCGAGTAGTGAATGGGTGAGTCCAGTTCAGTGTGTACCGAAGAAAGGAGGAATTACAACAGTTCTTAATGATAAAAATGAGGCGATTCCTTCAAGAACGGTAGTAGGTTGGAGAGTTTGCATGGATTACAGAAAGCTGAACAAGGCCACCAGAAAAGATCATTTCCCTTTGCCCTTCATTGATCAGATGTTAGACAAATTAGCCGGAAGAGAGTACTATTGCTTCTTGGATGGGTACTCCGGGTACAATCAGATTTACGTGGCTCCAGAAGATCAACATAAGACTACCTTTACATGCCCATTTGGTACTTTTGCATATCGCAGAATGCCATTTGGGTTGTGTAACGCTCCCGCTACTTTTCAAAGGTGTATGATGGCCATCTTCTGGGACATGATAGATAATTTCCTTGAAGTGTTCATGGATGATTTCTCCGTGTTTGGTGATGATTTTGATATATGTTTGGATAACTTGGAGAAAGTGTTAGTAGATGCAAGGAAACAGATTTGGTGCTCAACTGGGAGAAGTGTCACTTCATGGTTCGCGAAGGTATTGTTCTAGGTCACAAAGTTTCGAGTGTTGGTTTAGAAGTTGATAGAGCAAAGATAGAGGTAATTAAAACTCTTCCCCCTCCTGTTTCTGTTAAAGGGGTAAGGAGTTTTCTTGGCCATGCTGGTTTCTATAGGCGATTTATTAAAGATTTTTCTAAGATTGCTAAACCGCTATGCAACTTACTCGAAAAGGATTGCAAATTCCTTTTTGATGAAGCTTTTTTAGCAGCCTTCAAAGCAATCAAAGAAAAGCTTATTTCTGCTCCTATAGTGTTACCTCCAGATTGGAATTTACCGTTTGAGGTTATGTGTGATGCGAGTGATTTGTGTATGGGAGCTGTATTAGGACAGAGGAAAGAGAAGGTTTTTCATTCGATTTACTATGCTAGCAAAACTTTTAGTGGTGCTCAGATTAATTACACAGTTACAGAAAAAGAGTTGCTAGCAGTTGTATATTCGTTTGACAAATTTCGCTCTTATCTTCTTGGAGCGAAAGTTATTGTTTATACAGATCATTCCGCGATCAGATTTCTTATGGAGAAGAAAGATGCGAAACCAAGGTTAATCAGATGGGTGTTATTGCTTCAAGAGTTCGATTTAGAGATCAAAGATAGAAAGGGTTGTGAGAATCAGGTTGCAGATCATCTATCGCGCTTAGAGGGTTCAGAGATGAATAGTGGTACTGAAGCAGTTAGAGAAGAGTTTCCTGATGAGAGTTTATTCGTTGTTCGAGATTATGAGGCTCCGTGGTATGCAGATATTGCGAATTTAGTGGTGAGTGGTGTTTTTCCTGAAGGTTCTACTTATCAAGAAAGAAAAAGGTTAGCTCATCGTGCTAGACAGTTCTTTTGGGAGGATCCGTTCCTCTATAAAGTTTGTGCTGACCAAATGATACGAAGATGTGTAGCAAGGGAAGAGACTCAAGCCATTATAGCTGGATGCCATGATTCATTATATGGAGGACATTTTAAAGGAGACAGAACTGCTGCAAAGGTATTTCAATCAGGTTTTTACTGGCCTTCTCTTATAAAAGATTGTCATGAATATGTTAAGAAATGTACGAGATGCCAGTTTACCGGAAACATATCCAAGAGGGATGAGATGCCGCGTAATAATGTGTTAGAGGTTGAGATATTCGATGTGTGGGGCATAGACTTTATGGGTCCTTTCGTTCCTTCAAATGGTAACCTCTATATCTTATTAGCTGTTGATTAGTGTCTAAGTGGGTAGAAGCGGTGGCTTTACCTACTAATGATTCACGAGTGGTGATTAAGTTCTTGAAGTCACATATTTTCACTAGACATGGCACACCTAGAGTGATTATTAGCGATGGAGGATCTCATTTCGTTAATAAATATCTGAAGACTATTCTAGAGAAATATGGAGTTAGACACCGTGTATCTACTGCATATCATCCACAATCCAATGGTCAAGCTGAAGTTTCGAATCGTGAAGTCAAATCAATCCTAGAGAAAACCGTTGGTCCTACAAGAAAAGATTGGTCAATGAAGTTAGATGATGCGTTGTGGGCCTATCGTACTGCGTTTAAGACTCCAGTTGGTGCATCTCCCTATCGTATGGTGTATGGTAAGGCTTGTCACTTACCTTTAGAGCTTGAAATGGGTGCCTATTGGGCAATTGCGCAGTTGAACTTAGATCCTATCTTAGCCGGAAAGAATCGTATGATGAAGCTTAATGAACTTGACGAATTCAGACTGCATGCTTATGAAAATGCTAAACTTTACAAAGAAAATACAAAGAAATGGCATGACAATCGGATTCGTCCAAAGAACTTTGAAGTGGGGCAAAAAGTATTAAAGTATAATTCAAAGTTCAGCAATTTTCCGGGTAAGTTAAGATCTAAGTGGTCAGGTCCATACATAGTGACCAAAGTTACACCTCATGGGGCGATAGAAATAGAACACCCGCTAGAGAACCGTACCTTTATGGTTAACGTTCACAGATTAAAGATATACCATGGAGGTGAAGATACCAATCGCTCGGAAGATCCACATCCCGGGGAGGTCATGTATCTCCTCGAGAATCCTTAGAAGCGTGAGGTAACCCGTCGAGCTTAACGACGTTAAACAAAAGCCAATTACTTGTATATTAGCTGAGTTTTTACATTTTTTGCAATTTAGATTAGTTTGTTTTTCGTAATTTTATTGTTTTTATTAAGAAATGAGGAAGGGTAGTTGTTTTGGATGATTTCAGGGGTAAAAAGGACTTGAGTTTGGGGTCGATTTGGCGAAAACAGAAGAAAAATTGGTTGGATGTCCAGGAGAAACCGGGAACCCGGTTTCGCAAAACCGGGAACCCGGTTTTGGAGCTGGTACCAACCACTTTAACGCAACACTTGGCGTTTTTGGGTAATATCACAGCGTCGGAACCGGGAACCCGCATTTGGCAAAATCGGGTACCCGGTTTTGGTGCTGTGATTTCTGAGAATCCCTGACCCAGCGTTTTGGTGGCTTGCGTTTTCGTGCGTTTTAGTTCGCGCCATCGACACAAATCCGGGTACCCGCATTTGGCAGAACCGGGTACCCGGTTTCGGAGCTGATGAAACCCAAAAGTTCTGTCCCAGCGTTTTGAGAAGTGGCGTTTTGGCGCGTTTTGATTCGCGCCAGCGAGAAAATCCGGGAACCCGCATTCCATAGAACCGGGTACCCGGTTTCGGCGAGTAAAATCCCTGACCCCGCGTCTTGGGGTCCAGCGTTTTGGTGCGTTTTGAAAAAAAAAAAAAAAAAAAAAAGAAAAAAAAAAAAGGAA
This sequence comes from Nemophila menziesii, assembly GCA_029959085.1. Classification (NCBI taxonomy): domain Eukaryota; kingdom Viridiplantae; phylum Streptophyta; class Magnoliopsida; order Boraginales; family Hydrophyllaceae; genus Nemophila; species Nemophila menziesii. The sequence continues at coordinate 31,629,896 of JARWIR010000009.1, forward strand.
AAGAAAAAAAATTTTATTTAAGTATTTTTTCCGCGCCGTCACAGCGACGCGGAACCGGGAACCCGGTTTGCCAAAACCGGGAACCCGGTTTTCGAAGCTGTGATGTCGGTTTTGAGGGGTTTAACCTAGTTTTCTTGGCCTCCTTTGCAAGTATTTACCTAAAACGCACCAATAGCCTCCCTACCTCCGTAATTCATCTACCAAAACACTATATATCATCAAATCCTACCCTCTTTCACCACAAAAACATAAGATCAACTCACCTCCTCTGCAAAATATCATCAAATCCTTAGTTTTTCCCAAGATCCTTCTTCACCCAGTTCCTTAAATTAAACCCAATTCTTTCTTCTCCCATACAAATTATCCAAGACCCATCTCATATTTCACCTAGTTATTAAATTCTTAAACCTCAAAACATCAAAATTCTAAACTTTTCTCTAAGTTTCTCATTATTTGAAGTTTTGAGTTTGGGGTGAAAAGAGATGACTAACAGAACCGGTGATTTCCGAAGAACTGCTCCTAGAAGAAAGACCACCATTGGTGGTTCTCAAGAACAAGCTATTGAGATTCCTGATTCGCGTCCTAAACGAAAAATTGACGAAGTTAAGCTTGATTCTAACAGAAAAGAAATCACAGGTCTAAAGAGAAGATTGATTGATGAGATTGAAAGTGAGAAGGAACCAGAAGAGGAAATTGCGAAGAACATTGAGGAAGAAACTGAACAAGAGATTCCGGAAGCACCCGTTACGAAACCTCCGCGTATGAAGATGTGGGCCCACAAGCCTAAGAGGGTTTACACTTGTTGGAATACTCAGGTTCGTGAACGAATTGAATTTTTGAAATTTGGTGAGGAGACGAATTTTCCTAAGGGTATTATGAGTAGTGATTACAAGGAATATGCTGTGACATGTGCTAAGTTTGGTTGGAAAGAGTTACAAGAAAGGAAGCTTGAGTTTATTCCTACTTTTGTGCGAGAATTTTACGAAGGTTTAGCTACCTCACATGATGCCATTGATATCCGCAAAAAGGTAGTTCCTTTCTCTGTTGAACGTATTCGGAAATCATTGAAACTACCCAATTTTTCTGGAACATGCCCCTTCCAAGAAACTCTTAATGACCCTTCTTTTGATTTTGAGTCCCTTTGGGGGACCGTGCTTGTTAATGGGACTAGCCCAATTCCTGAAGGTGAAAGGTATCCTGGACAGTTTTACAGCAGTTGTTTGACACCTCGTGCTAAGGTTTGGTCTCGTTTCATAATACCCACTTTCTTTGGTATTAAACACACTTCCGAGTTGAAGAAAAAGCACATATTTGTTATTAAGTGTATTTTGGAGGAGAAACCATTTGATGTTGCCAAGATCATTTATGATACAATCATGGAGTTCGCGAAATCACCAATGAAACAACAAAATCTGAAGTTTCCTTGTACTATTACTCAGTTGTGTTTAGACGCCAAGATTCCGCGTAAGGACGCAGATATTGATACTGTTTCAGTTGGTGTGAGTATAGCTTTGAGCACAATCAAGAACATCCATGAAGAAGCAACACGAGCTACAAGAAGTCCAAGAACTCCTCAATCTAAGAAAGCGATAACTGTACCAGAGTTGGAAGCGAAGAGTCAGGTGTTGGAAGAGAATCAGGAGAGGATGATTGCTACCTTGGGAAACGTTACAAAAGAATTGGACCTGCTTCGAAATTTAATCCTAGGCGTAAATACACTTCAAAACGCGATTTATGATGCTGTTACGCGAGATAAAGGTCCAGAACGCAACACCGATAACCAGCCTCGCGCTGGTTAAGATACGTTTTCTAAACTTTCCTCTTAGTGTATATTAGTTTAAATGCTTTATTGAGTCTTTTCGAGTCGTGGGGACACGACTCATTTTTGAGTTTGGGGTGGGGTTCGTTGCCTCATCCCAATTTTTATGTGTTATTTGCTTTATTTGCTTTCAATAAAAAAATTTCGGAGTTGCGTTTGACTGTAGAAATTTTTAAATATCCCTTTAAGCATACTTTTGATGAATCTATGATAGTAAATAGTGGACTTTAGGGATTGATATAAAACGCACTTACAATTGCATGCGAACATAGGTAATTGATAGGAAAAATTAATTAACAATGCAAATGAAGTAAGCTTGTACTCAAGGAATATGTTTGGTGTGTAGAACGTGAAATCCTAATTAGTAGAGAACCCACCTAGATATGAACTAAAGACAAGCTATGTACTTAGGAAAATGATAGGGGCAGTTTTTTGTTAGCCATTTGTGCCTTTTTAGCCTTCTATCCCTTATATTAATTATTATCCGTCTTAGCCCACTTTGAGCCTTTAGCCTTTTCTTTGTAGCCACGATATAAGCCATTATCCCTTAGATTATTAGGCATGACCATATGACCCGCACTTGAATCACAATCCTAAGACATGTCTCGAGCTTGAGTTTGGGGTGGTGGGACCACATATGGGGAATTAAATGGGTAGGGATTGATGTGCTTTATATTGTAGCACAATTGCAGATGATATATACTTGTAACCCTTTGCCGGGAATGAAGAAAAATGAAAAAGAAAGAAAAAATGAAAAATTTTGAAAAATCATACAGTAGGAACCGGGAACCCGGATTCTTCAAAACCGGAAACCCGGTTTGCTCCTGTACAAAAAAAAAAAAAAGAAAAAAAAAAAAATATGAATGAATAAAACATCCGCCAAAGTGGAATTTTCTGAAAATCATCTTATTGATAGTGGGTAGACATGGGACGCTAAATTAGTGCGTATATGGGTGAGTGAGAACATCTTTTTGAGCGTTAACTCAAGCTCGAGGACATTGTTGATGGTAAGTGAGGAGAGAGCCAAAAGCTCACTTCAAATTTACCAAATATACATCCACACCTGTCCTTAAGCCAAGATTATAACCGTAAAGACCTCGTGATTCCTAAGTGCATAGTGAATTTATAATTCTGTTGATAGGGAATACACTAGGTGGAGCGTTCAAAGCCAGTTAGGATTAATGACCACCCTATAGCCATCATACAGAGATGAGTACAAGTGTAACCTTCAAGCATTGCGACTTTAATTTTATGATTGAGATTATTTATGTCTGATGTTGCATGATTAGTGTATGTGTATATTAGTTTCTAGAGTTTGTTATATGAGATTTATTTTGAGAATTGCTTTAGGGTTTATTTGCTAGCTTCTATGTGTTTATACGTTTACTTCTACCCCTTTGTTTTGTTTTACTTTGTCGGGACGACAAAGGTTTGAGTTGGGGGTCTTGATGTCTCCCTAATTGTTCTTATTTTAGACCATTGGGAGACATCATTTTTGGTGTTTATTTAATTAATTAGATAGACTTTTGGACTAAATAGTCAATAATCCGGAATTACCTTTTTATTTCTAGCATTTTTAATTTATTAAACTTTTGCGCGTAATATTGGTATTTTTAGTGTAAAGTTTACAGGTTTTAAATGTTAGCTAGGAGAGGAATCCGAGGAGAAGGTCAAAGATCGTGAATTAGAGTCAAGACTTGAAGACAAATCCCGAAGATATTATTTTTAGAGCTGAAAATCCACTTTCCAGGCCATAGATTGCTGATTTCGAGGTGCTTAAGCGATGATTTAGCCGCTGACCTTTGAAGAGAAATCATTCCTTATCGAGTTACGGAACTTTAGCAACTGGAATGAGGTCAATCGGAGTTGTAACGCATCGGGAAAAGCTGTTTTAGTGAAGGCCTATCATCAGTTACGGGATTTTGGGCTTAGAAAGTGGGCTTGGACATTTAATTAGGCTTTTATTTTCTGGTCCAAGCCCTAGTCCGAATTTTTACTTATAAAAGGAGGTCTGGACTTCTATTTTTCATACAATTCACATTCCAGAAGATTAAACACCAGAGAGAAGCAACAGAAGGAAGAAAGAAGAAGCTACAAGAGCTGGAGTGGGTCTATAGCTCCGTTCGTAGTCATTCCAATTCCGGAAATTAGGTTCTTTTCGTATTTTAATTTTGTAAACAATATGAATTCCATTTCTTTTTATTTAGTTTTTAATTTTAATATGAGCTAAGCTTTCATTAGTGCTTGAGAACAAACAATGGGTGAATCCTAGTTTTATTTTATAACGAATGTTGAATTTGGGTTTCTGTTAAATTAAATTAAATCAGGTCTTTTACTCTTTTCGATAATTTATGATTATTTACTGATTTTAGAGTCGCGAACTAAAATTAGGTATTAGTATCTAAGCTATTCCACATATGTGGCGTGTGGATCATCTTGACGGGGGGTTTAGGTACAGAATTAATTGTTCAATCTAGGATAAAAACTATTGATTCTGACGAACTTAGTTAATCCTAGGGCCAAAGTGGTAATAAATCTTAATCATCCAACGGTGGATCATATTTACCCTGACGGGACTAGTGACACTTTAGGATTGCCTTATAGTCCACCCTGACGGGGGTATAAGGAATTTAGAATCCCGACCATTGTAATTGACTGATTTAGCCCTTAAACAGCATAAGTTAGAAAGTAAAATTAGGAGGATCCTTGCGTTCTCAAGTACTACATCTCATATTGCGTTTTCACTTATTTTACTTGCGTCTTAGCTTCTACTTGCATTTTAATATTTGTCTTTCATTCATTAGCTTTAATAAACAAAAACCAAACAAACATATTATTATCTTTTATTTTCATAAGTGCATCAATCACTACTTGCTAAACATTGTGATCAACCATCCGTCCTTGGAACGAATCTGATTTATCAGTTATTACTACTTGGGACAACCGTACACTTGCGGTTGTGGTTCGATTATCTTTTGCATTTATTTTAGAACACACAAAGGACCACCAGTCCTACTATAAGAGATTAGTCAATGAAGTTAGATGACGCGTTGTGGGCCTATCGTACTGCGTTTAAAACTCCAGTTGGTGCGTCTCCGAATCGTATGGTGTATGGTAAGGCTTGTCACTTACCTCTTAAGCTTGAAATGGGTGCCTATTGGGCAATTGCGCAGTTGAACTTAGATCCTACATTAGTCGGAGAAAATTGTATGATGAAGCTTAACGAACTTGATGAATTCTGATTGAATGCCTATGAAAATGCTAAACTCTACAAAGAAAACACTAAGAAATGGCATGACAATTGGATTCGTGTGAAGAACTTTGAAGTGGGTCAAAAAGTATTGAAGTATAACTCAAAGTTCAGCAATTATCCGGGTAAGTTAAGGTCTAAGTGGTCAGGTCCATACATTGTGACCAAAGTTACACCTCATGGGGCGATAGAAATAGAACATCCACTCGAGAACCGCACCTTCATGGTGAACGATCATCGTTTAAAGATATACCATGGAGGTGAAGATACCAACCTCTTGGAAGATCCACATCCCGGGGAGGTCATGTATCTCCTCTAAGCTCCTTATTAGCGTGAGGTAACACGTCGAGCTTAACGACGTTAAACAAAAGCCAATTCATTGTACATTAGTTTGAGTTTTTTATTTTCGTAGTGTAAAATAGTTGATTCTTGTTAAATTAATGTTTATTAGTAAGAAATGAGGAAGGGTAGTTGTTTTTGATGAATTCAGGGGTAAAAAGGTCATGAGTTTGGGGTCGAAAGGTGGAAATAGAAGAAAAAGGGTTGGTTTCCAGAAGGAAAACCGGGAACCCGGTTTCAACGCTGTGACCAACCCTCCACACGCAAGGTTGGCGTCATGGTTCACGAAGTCGACGCAAACCGGTGCCCTGGTTTTGCACAAACCGGGTACCCGGTTTTGAGAGTTGAAAATTTCGAATTCTCTGACCCAGCGTTTTGGGGCCCGCCATTTGCTGCGTCCGAAGTTGCGTCTCCACCTGCGCCGTCGACACAAACCGGGAACCCGGTTTCCGAGCTGTGATTTTCAGAATTTTTTTGACCCATCGCTTTGGGCCCCGCCCTTTGTTGCGTCTAAATTTTGCGTCCACACTTGCGCCATCAACGCAAACCGGGGCCCTGGTTTAGCACAAACCGGGTACCCGGTTTCGTGAGCTGGAAAATGTCGAAAGTTCTGACCCAGCGTTTTGGGGTCCAGCCATTTATTGCGTCAGAGGTAAAAAAAAATTGATTTAGTAATTTTTCGCGTCGACACAGCGACGCGAAACCGGGAACCCGGTTTCTTCTGTGATGAGGCGGTTTTAGCCTCTTTGACCTACTTTTCTTAGCCTCTTCTGCAAGTTTTTACCAAAAAACGCTTCCTTAACCTTCCCACCTCCGAAAATCATCATCAATACCTATAAAAACCATCAAATCCTACCCTCTTTCATCACATTAACATAATATCAACTCACCTCCTCTCCAAAATATCATCAAATCCTTAGTTTTTCACCAAGATTGTTCTTCATCCAACTCTTAAATTAAACCCAATTCTTGCTTCTCCCACATGAATTAACCCTTACCCATCTCATATTCCACCATATTCTTCAATTCCTAAGCCTCAAAACATCAAAGTTCTAAGCTTTTCTCTAGCTTCTCACTATTTGAAGTTTTGAGTTTGGGGTGGAAAGAGATGACTAATAGAACCGGTGATTTTCGAAGAACTGCTCCTAGAAAAAGAACCTCCATTGGTGGTACTCAAGAACAAGCTATTGAGATTCCTGATTCGCGTCCAAAACGCACAACCGAAGAAGTTAAGCTTGCTCCCCAGAGTAAAATCACAGGTCAGACTAATCCGAAGAAGAGAAGATTAATTGATGAATCAGAAAGTGAGGAAGAACATGAAGATGAGATTGAAAAAGAAATTGAGGATGAGAGCGAACAAGAAATTCCGGAAGTACCAGTTCAACAGAAACCTCCGCGTAGAAAGATGTGGGCCCATAAGCCAAAGAGGGTTTACACTTCTTGGAATGATCGGGTTCGTGATAGAATTGAATTTTTGAAGTTTGGTGAGGAGATGGACTTTCCTAAGGGTATTATGAGTAGTGCTTACAAAGATTATGTTGTTGCTTGTGACAAGTTTGGTTGGAAAGAATTGAGAGAAAGGAAGCTTGAGTTTATTCCTACCTTGGTGCGAGAATTTTATGAAGGTTTAGCCATTTCCCGTGAGGCAATTTAAATTCGCAAAAAGGTAGTTCCTTTTTCCATTGAACTTATTCGAAAATCATTGAAATTACCCACCTTTACTGGATTATGTCCGTTCCAAGAATCCCTTAATGATCCCTCTTTCGATTATGAATCCCTTTGGGGAACTGTGCTTATTAATGGGGCTAGCCCAATTCCGGATGGAGAAAGGTATCCTGGACAATTTTACAGCAGTGATTTAACACCTCGTGCTAAGGTTTGGTCTCATTTCATAATCCCTACATTCATTGGAATCAAACACACGTTCGAGTTGAAGAAGGAACATATAATTTTTATCAAGTGTGTTATTGAGGAGAAACCTATGAATGTTGCTCGAATTATTTATACCACCATCATGGAATTCGCGAAAGCTCCAATGAAACAACAAAATCTCAAGTTTCCTTGTACTATCACTACTTTGTGCCTAGACGCAAAATTCCCGCGTAGGAACGCAGAGGTTGACGCTTTTACAGTTGGAGTGAGCATGGCATTAAGTACAATTCAGAATATCCATGATGAAGCAACACGAGCTGTGAGAACTCCTAGAGCTCCTCCACCAAAGAAGAAGGCGAATAATACTCATGAGTTGGATTCCAAAATTAGGGTGTTGGAAGAGAATCAAGAGAAGATGATTGCCACTTTAGGAAACGTTACGAAAGAGCTGGACCTTATCCGAAATTTAATACTTGGCATGAACACACTTCAAAACGCAACTTATGATGTTCTTACGCGTGATAAGGGTCCATAACGCAACACCGATAACCAGCCACGCGCTGGTTAAGATACGTTTTCTAATCCTTCCTTTTTAGTGTAGATTAGTTTATTTGCTTTGAGTCTTTTTTCGAGTCGTGGGGACACGGATCATTTTTGAGTTTGTGGTGGGGTTCGTTGCCTCATCCCAGTTTTTATGTTTTATGTGTTTTATTTGCTTTCAATAAAATGATTTCGGAGTTGCGTTTGACTGTAGAAAATTTTAAATATCCCTTTTAAGCATACTTTTGATAAATCTATGATAGTAAATAGTGGACTTTAGGGATTGATATAAAACGCATTAAGAAGTGCATGCAAACGTAGATAATTGATAGGAAAAATTAATGAACAATGCAAATGAAGTAAGCTTGTACTTAAGGAATATTTTGGTGTGTAGAACGTGAAATCCTAATTAGTAGAGAACCCACCTAGATATGAACTAAAGACGAGCTATGTATTTAGAAAAATGATAGGGGCAGTTCTTTGTTAGCCATTTGTGACCTTTTTAGCCTTCTATCCCTTGTAATCAAATGTTAATCCGTCTTAGCCCATTTCGAGCCTTTAGCACAATTGCAGATGATTATACTTATTGTAACCCTTTGCCGGGAATGAAAAAAAAATGAAAAAGAAAGAAAAAAAATAAAAAGTTGAAAATCCATTACAGTAGGAACCGGGAACCCGGTCCGCAAAAACCGAGAACCCGGTTGACAAACTGTACAAAAAAACATGAAAGAATAAACATCCGGCAAAGTGGAATTTTATGAAAAAAATCATTTTATTTGTAATAGGTAGACATGGGACGCTAAATTGTGGCGTAAATGGGTGAGTGAGAACATTTTTTGAGCGTAAACCCAAGCTCGAGGACATTGTTGATGGTAAGTGAGGAGAGAGCCAAAAGCTCACTTCAAATTTACCAAATAAACATCCACACCGTCCTTAAGCCTATATTAAAACCGTAAAGTCCCCGTGATTCCTAAGTGCATAGTGAATTTATGATTCTGTTGATAGGAAATATGCTAGGTGGAGCGTTCAAAGCGATTTAGGATTGAGGAACACCCTATAGTCATCATACAGAGATGAGTACAAGTGTAACCTTCAAGCATTGCGAATTTAATTTTATGATTGAGATTATTTGTGTTTGATTTTGCATTATAGATGTATGTGTATATTAGTTTCTAGAGTTTGCTATATGAGATTTATCTTAAGAATTGCTTTAGGTCTATTTGCTAGATTCTACTTTCTTGCGTTTGCTTCTAACCCTTTGTTTTTAATTATACTTTGTCAGGAGGACAAAGGTCTGAGTTGGGGGTCTTGATGTCTCCCTAAATGTTCTTATTTTATACCCTTGGGAGACATCATTTTTGGTATTTATTTGATTAATTTGATAGACTTTCGGGCTAAATATGCAATAATCTGAATTTCCTCTTTTATTTCTAGTATTTTTAATTTATTAAACTTTTGCGCGTAATCTTGTATATTTTAGTGAAAAGTTTGTAGGTTTTGAATATTGGCTAGGAGAGGAACACGAGAATAAAGTCAAAGAACGTGATATGGAGTCAAAACTTGAAGTTAAATCCCGAAAATAGTTGATATTTTGGAGCTGCAAATCTGGAAAACTGTCAAATATAGCTGACTTCAAGATACTTACGAGTTGATTTAGCCGCTGACCTCTGAAGAGATTATTTTCTTTGTCGAGTTACGGAAATTTGGCAAGTGGTTTGAGGTCAATCGGAGTTGTAACGAATCGACTAGAGCTGATTTAGTGGAGGTGGTACAGCAGTTACGGGATTTGGGCTTGATTAGTGGACTTGGACTTTTTATTATTTACTTAATCACTAATTAAAAGCCCATTCCGAATTTGAGCTTATAAAAGGAGCTTTTGACTTCAGTTTTTGACACAATTCAATTTTCATAAGTCAGAGCATCAGAGAGAAGTCAAGGCAAGGAAGAAGGAAGAAGCTACAGAGCTGGAGACTGTCTATATCTCCGATTCTCAACCAATCCTAATCTGAAATTAGGTTTCTTTGTATTTTCTTTCTTTGAACAATATGAATTCTTCTTTTAATTTAGTTTTTGTCTTTCCGTTAATTATGAGCTAAATCCATTTAGTACTTGGGAACGCATAATGGGTTAATCCCTACTTTGTTTTATTTCATATGATTAGATTTGGGATTTCATTAATTTAATTCAAATTGGGTCTTTTACATGTTTCTGTAATTTGCGATTGTTTACTGTTATTAACGTAGCTAATTAATAATGGGTGTTAGTATCTAGGCTATTCCACATAGTGGCGTGTGGATCATCTTGACGGGGGGTTTAGATAGGGAATTAATTACAGAATATAAGGTGGGAATTATTTGACTCTGACGAGCGTAATTAACCTTATGACCTATTGGGTATTTTTAGCTTAATCATTCGAAGGTGGATCATAATCACCCTGACGGGGTTTGTGACACCCTAGAATAGCTTCGTAGTCCACCTGACGGACGGGGGTACGAAGATTCCTGAATCCCGACCTATGTTTAATGACCAATTTGTCCATTAAACAACATCTGGAATGAAATAGAGTTAGGAGAAATCCTTGCGTCTCTCGAGTACTGCTTGCTCATATTTGCGTCTAGCTTCTATTTACTTGCGTCTAGTTATTTAATTGCATTTTTACATTAGTCTTTCATACTTAGGATCAGTGTTCTAAAAATCGGCCTAGGCGGCGCCTAGGCGCTAGAAGGTAGTTGAACTTCCAGAAATGGCCCAGGCGGCCGCTAGGCGGGTTTAGGCGGGCCTAGGCGGGTTTAGGCGGCGCCTAGGCGGACCCAGGCGGCGCCTAGGCGGTCTGAAGCTAAAAAATTTTAAAAAAATCTATTTTTTAATACAAAAAATTTTAAAAAATTATTTTTTAACACAAAAAATTATATAAATTTATTTTAAAAATTATATCAATTTAAAAAAATATTTAAATAAATATCAAAACCGCCTAGCAAGAAAACGCCTAGGCTCCGCCTAGGCGCCCGCTTAGTACCCTAGGCGCTCGAAGGTGGTCGACCGCCCGCCTAGCGCCTAGCGCCTTTTAGAACACTGCTTAGGATTAGTAAAACCAACAAACAATTATCAAATCATTTACTGCTTTCATAAGTGCAATCATTCATTAATTGATAAGCATTGTTGTTAACAATACCTTCCCTGCGAACGGTCCAGTTTATCATTATTATTACTTGGGACAACCGTACACTTGCGGTTGTGGTTCTCTTTACTTATTACATTATTTTTAGAACACACAAAGGACCACCAAATTTAAGAAACAATGCTACCATGATTTATACCCTTAGTAAGAAATTAGAATCCCGCATGCAAGAGAACCCTCAAGGCCTTGATGAATCCTCATCGTCCCTCTTTTCCGCTATCTCGAAAGAAATTGAAATATTTTGGGCTTTGGAGGAAAAGTATTGGGCTACTCGGTCTAGGATTCGCTGGTTGAAACTAGGGAATTGTAACACCAAATTTCCATCTTTCCACTCGTATTCGCCGTGCTTCCAATAGAATCATATCTCTCCAGAGAAATGATGGTTCTTGGACCACTAGACGAGTGAACTGTCTACCCTTTTTTCTGAGTTCTCCACTGACCTTTATATCTACCCTGGAGATAGAGCCATCAACTCCATCATTAGGGATATTACCCCTATTGTTAATAAAGGCGATAACATATCTATGTTGAGTCCTATTAGTATGGAAGAACTCAAGAAGGCCATCTGGGATCTTGATTCCTCTAAATCTCCAGGCCCTAATGATTTACCTGGTGGTTTCTACAAGAAATACTGGGATTTAATAAAAGAAGATATTCTTGCGATTTGTAAAGGTATCCTGGGTCTATTCCACTTGGGAGTATTAATGATACTAACATTGTTTTAATTCCCAAATGCAAGAATTCTCAAAAAATTGGACAGTTTAGACCAATCTCTTGTACTGATTTCCTTTATAAGATTTTATCTAAAGTCATGGTCCTCCGTCTATCGAATATTATCCCTAAGATCATATCCCCGTGCCAATCTGCCTTTATAAAGGGTCGGCTGATCCAGTACAACATTATTATCGTTCATGAAGTCCTTCATAAACTAAAATATCTTAGAAAGAATGCGAAAGATAGCTACTCTATCATAAAGGCTTATATCCATAACACATATGATAAAGTTAGCTGGTCTTTCCTATTCTCTATCCTTCGTAAGCTTCGCTTTGATGATAGATAGGTTAGCTTTATTAGGTCTTGTGTTTCAACTGTCAGTTTGATGTCTCCTCATTTGTGATAGATTTATATTAGGACGAGACATCATTTTTAGTGATTTAGAAGTCATAATAGTCGATTTTCTTCAGAAATAGTGCACTTTCCTATTTTGAGTCTTGATTTAGTAAAATAATATTTTTTGAGCATATTGGGTTTAATTATTTATTTAGTGTGAAGCTTTAAAGATAATTATGGAGATTAACTAGATTCCAAGTCAAAGACTACAAGATATGGAAGGAGATAAGCATGGAAATTGGAGATAAGGAAACAAAAGCTAAAAACATGGAAAAGGAAAATCTGCCTTAATCCTGAATTTCTGCACCTACGACCACAAATCAGCTTATATCTCAAAAACGGTGTGGAATTTGGAGAAACGGTCAAGGGCAAAGTTGATGATCTTTCCGAGACGATGAATTTGGTATATTTATACGCATCAAACGGATGAAAATTGAAGCTGCTAGGACCAAAAGAAAAACGGGTCTGATTTCATGTTTTTAGGGTTACGAATTTGAGTTGGGCTTGGAGTCCATTACTTAACCTCTCCTTCAAGAAAACAAATTAGGTCTTCTAAACACCTATAAATACACCCTTATATCACTTGTAAATCATCCTTGCCTCATAGTAATTAGTTCTTAAGGTTTTATTCTTCCAAGTTATTGTAGAGAGCAAGATGATGTCTTTTATTATTTCTTTTAGTTTATTTCCTTCAGGTATGAACTAAACTCCCCATAGCTTGGGTTTTGCATCATGTATAATCTATGAATTCTAATTTCTTTCTATCTAAGTTTCTTTGGGAATTACATGTTTTAATCTGATATTAGCTTCTTACCTTTATAATTGTTTATGTGTTTTGATTTATTGTCTGTCCTAGAACTGATCACTTTAGGCTTTCTTAATAGTAATTAGATGGTCACCTTAACTGGGTGTCTAATTATTGAAGCACTACATAACGTCTAGTGTCGATATTAGTCCTGACAAAACTGATTCTAACTAGATAGTCATTAGGGTAAGATTTAATCACTATGTATGGAAATTGATTGCTTAGGGCCTTGGTGGCGCTTGATAACCCTATTTGAACCAGCCTCGTGGTGTGTCCGTAGCCCCCTTAGTCGCTCTCAAGGTCTAAGGAATGGGAGTTTAGAATCCTGACTAAGTATACAAGAGCTAATATTCTCCCTTATTAACTAGATCTATTAGAAAGAATTAGAAGGATTAGTGCATACTAGCAAAACCTAAGCTATACTTCTCATCTCATATTCTTCGTATTTTATTTTATTGTCTTTGATTTTCCTTAGTTTAATTTAGAATTTCGAATCTATTTCCTTTAATTTTCTGTCTTTTAATTAATTATTGCTTACTCGTTCTTGCTACCCATTCGACTAACACCCTAGGCGACACCAAGTTTTTGGCGCCGCTGCCGGGGACTTGTGTCTCGTTAGCGTGTGGGTTATCTATTTCGAGTAGTAGTTGTGTGGCCTAGGGTGTGATAAACAGATATAATAACTAGATGCAAATAAACACCCTAAGCTGGGACGGTTCTGCAAGTATACAGATCGTATGCACGTTTTAATGATTAAGTAAGATTCGTTCCGCAGAGACTACGAAGGTTAGGGGGGTCTTATGCAATAATCAAGTGCAAATATTAAAAATGTAGAACAAATAATAAGCAAGTAGAAAGAAGAGATAGATAAATATTTATTTGGTTTTTCAAATAAGAAAACTAAACTACTAAATTAAAAGACAGAAAATAAATAAAAGAGAAGCGAAGATAGTATGAGAAGTTTAGCTTGAGTAAGTAGCATGTAATCTCCACTAGTTTTGCCGTTCTAAACATGTAAGGGTGAATTATGTAGTATTTCAATAATCGGTTCCAATTGCGCTAGGTAGTTTTAAATAGGATTTACATGTGTCAATAAGGAGTCCTAAGCAAACTGTTCCTGCAATTGGTAAATAGCAATACACTAAACCATGGTGATTATCTAGTTAGGTTGATTTGTCAGATCTAAACCGAATACTAGACGTTATGTGCTAAACATGTAATTAAACACCGTTGTCAATGGTGACCTAACTACTAGATGGTAATTCTATATGGTCGCGATCTACAAGAACACATAATATAAATCCAAACACATAAACAGAGAATAAAAACAATAATTCAATTTAAAACATAGAATTTCCAAATTAGATAGATGTCAACCAAAACTAGGGTTCATACATATATGCTAAAAAACTCAAGCTAATGGAAATTTAGTTCATACTAAGAAGAGAAAAGAAAAGAATTACAGAATTAAAGGATGAAGGAGACATAATTGATGCACAGCTCCTTCCAGACTTCTCCTCTTGTTGTATAGCTTCTTCCTGACCTTAAGGTTTGGTCAAGGATGATTTTCTAATGTTAAGAGGCTGTATTTATAGTGTATAGGTTGACCTAATTCGTTTTCTTGAAGGAAAAGGTAAATATGGGTTCCAAGCCCAACTCAAATTCGTAGTCCAAAAACATGCAATCAGCCCCGTTTTTCTTTTGGTCCTAGCAGCTTCAATATTTATCCAATTGATGCGTATGAGTATACCAAATTCATCGCCTCGGAAATATCTTTAACTTTGCTCTTGGCCGTTTCTCCAAATTCCTCACCGTTTTTAAGATATAAGCTGATTTGTGGTCGTAGGTGCAGAAATTCAGATTTAAGGCAGCTTTTCCTTTTCCATGTTTTTAGCTTTTACTTCCTTATCTTCAATTCCCATGTTTATCTTCTTTCCTTTAGCTCTCTTTACCAACTTGGACTCTAATTAATTACCATATATCTCTAAAGCTTCACACTAAATAAATAATTAAACCCAATATGCTCTAAAAATAATAATTAATTAATTCAAGACCCAAAATAGGAAAGTGCACTAAATTAAGCTAAAATCGACCTATAAACTAATAAATACGCCTAAAATGATGTCTCAGAGATAGATTTTATTATCACAAATGAGGAGACATCAAGTAGTTTTTAATTAATTTTTATTTTTCAGTATTTATTTTTTGTTTTTTCGGATTTACGCTTGTGGTTTGCTTTAGTCTTTTTCAGGTTTCACAGTGTTTAATTCTTGGCCTCCGTTACCGGAGCCTGAGAGGAGCTTCAGATCTTATAACAAACGTGTTCGTGAGGAAAGAGCCTTAAGAAGAGCTATGGCAGGAGCACAAGAGCAGTTAGATCCGCTTGGAATCCCACCTGAGGGATTACAATACTATGCACCAGGAGGACCACCACCATTCATTCCACCTGGTGTACAACAACCACAAGGACGAGGTAATGGGCAAAATTGAGTAGAGCAAGACCTCCCTAGTCTCCATGTGTCGTTTCATGTTCAACCAATAGGTTACCGTCCTCCAGAGATCCAGAATATTAAATTTCGACCCGATCCGGGTATGCTCAGTCAATTTCAAAGTTATGGACTCTACAGTGGTACAACAATTCAAGATCCGGTAAGATCGATTCAGAAGTTCATGCAGATTTGTGATGCCTATGTTACTCCAGGCATTACAAGCGAGCAACTGTATTGTCATATGTTTTCGTTCTTCTTAACCGGTAGAGCTAGCGAATGGCTAGATAGGCAACCACCAGGTACAATTAATTCATGGACAGAACTTCAAGCCGCATTCGTTAACTGTTTTTATCCGAAGAGTATGAGACTCAAAGATCAAAGCGAGCTTGCAAGGTTTTGTCAAGAAGATGGAGAAACAGTAGGAGAATCATGGAAGAGGTTTCAACATAAATTAGCTAGATGTCCGCTCCATGGTTATACCCCCTCTTTACAACTTGCTATATTCTATGAAGGTCTTACTGATAAAGGTAGAGAAAAGGTGGATAACATTGGAAAGGGACATTTCGTGTCCATGAATCATAATGAAGCTTCCGAGGTTTTGGAAAATATTATTGAACAAGAAAGGAGTTGGCCTTCTACGCGAGCTCCTGTAGCAAAGACCCGAGGAACGCTTCGTTTAGATGCAGAAACTGCAAACTCAGCTCAAATATCCGCATTAGAAAATCAAATCAAAGAACTTAAGCTAGAGATGCAGAAAAATTTAGCCGCAACAAACGTAGTACAAGAAGCACAAGGTTGACAACAATGTGGGGTCAATAATCATACATGGGAAGAGTGTGAAGGAAATCCACAATCTGTGTACTTCATATCCAACCGAGGAGGCTATCAATTTGGTAACCGAAATCATCCGGGTATGCAGTATTCAAATCCACAGGGGGACGCTAATCCTGGTCATTATCAACCGCGCCCCCAGAACAACTTTTTCCAACCAAGAGGTCAGTATCAAAATCAACATGAAAATAGACCTGCTCCCCCTCAACAACCTGTTCAAGATGCCTATACCGATGCGTTAGATCAGAAAGCTTTACCACAATATCCTCAAGAAGGATTTATGGATAATCAACAATTAGTAAAATTCTTGGACCGTTTGACCACGAATATGAACACTCAGGAAGAGAAGTTACGAGGACATGATGCCGCAATTCAGATTTTAGGTACTCAAGTAGAACAATTAAACAAAGTTCTAACGAATTTAATGGAACAAAAAGAAATGAAGGCTATCGAAGGAGGTGATGACAATGTTGGGTTCGAAGCTTGTAAAGCTATCTGCCTTGAAATAGAAGAAGAAAAGAAGGAAGTACCACATGATGCCATTAGTGCCGTGGAAACTTCGAGTACCAAAGAAGAACCAACCAAGTCTAGCCCCGTGGAATCTGACTATTCTGAGGTTGATGTGGAGGACGATTCAGAAAAAGCCGAATTTATACAGCTTCTGAAAGATATGCAAGAGGAGATTCGATCGGTTATGGATTATCAAGATGAGCTGGCTAAAGAGAAAGAGAAAGAAGCCTCAAAGGAGGAACTAAGAGGCGAAGTTGAAGTTGCACCTGCTGTGAAGGAAGAGAAAGAAGATGAGAAGGTGGAACCGCCACCTGTTGTTCAAACAGTGTCACCAACTATTCCTGATACAATTCCTAAGGATGACACTGAACTCAAGACATTTGTAGAGGCATATACACCTGAAAATATCAACGCCCAAATGCTTGAGATTGCAAAGAAAGGACTTACACCGCAACAAGTTTTTACGCAAGTTATTCCTAAGAAAGAAGCGAGTGTAGAGATCCCAAGAGAGAACCTGAGAGTCTCAAGAAGAAGTGAACGAGAGTTACCAACAAAGCTCAAAGATCCGGGAAGTTTTAACCTTCCTATTCAAATTAATGGTATGCTCAAGGTGAAAGCTATGTACGATGTGGGTTCTGGTGTGAATCTTATGCCTAAGTCTGTGTTCGAGAGACTTGGACTTTAGAAATCAGAGAAAACTCCAGTGAAGTTGCAGTTCGCTGACAACTCAGTTACCAGGACATGGGGAACAGTGGAGGACGTCTTAGTCCGAGCAGGTAGTATTGCCATCCCTACTGACTTTGTTATACTTGATGATGCAGATAAGTAGGTTCCAATCATACTTGGACGGCCTTTCATTGCCACAAGTCAAAGTGTCATCAACTTCCGAGAAGGGACCATCACCCTTCATGCGAAGAATGTATCTGAGACCTTCTATGTCTTGGGTAAGAAACCAAGGAAGTTAGATCCCACCGTTCCTGTCATCCACATCCTTTCACATCACAAAGTCCCTCCTGAAAAGATCCACTTAAAGCCTGTGGATACTGAGCCAAACATTGAGTTTGGGGTTGGCCATGAAGTTTTATTGAAAGCTCACAAACGCGAGAATAGGCCACGTAGCTTCAAAGACTCGTGGATGGGACCATTCATTGTCACTAAGGTTGTTTCAGCCAAGGTGATAGAAATTCGACCCAAAAAGGGGATCAAGCGCTGATTAGTTGACGTTCATAGCCTAACTCATTGTTGGGGAGGCTATATTCGCAAATCTTGATAGAGGTAACGCGTCTAACTTTGAAAGACGTTAAATAAAAGTGCTGTACGGGAGACAACCCGCAATTTTTTAAGTTTTTATGTCTTTTACGTTTTTAGTTTATGTTTAGTTTGGTTGTTTTTTAGTTGATATTGCATATTTGAGAAAGGTATTAGTGTTTTCGATGTTTAGGTGTTAGAAAAATCGAGTTCGGAGAGGAAAAACGCAAGTTTTGGACATATTCTGACTGCCTCACCGGCATGCCGGCGGATTTTCCGGTATACCGGCGGGCTGAAAACCCGAGCCCACGGGGTACGCCACGTGTTCCATCCCGAAAGGTCCAGTATCGAGAAAATTCACCACCGGCATGCCGGCGGATTTTCCCGGTCTACCGGCCAGAGAAAATTTGTGGCCACGGGGTCGACCACGTGTTCATTCCAGAAAGGTCCCAGCTCCAGCACCGGCATGCCGGCGGATTTTCCTGGTATGCCGGCCAGAAGAAACCCGTGCCCACGTGTAGAGACCTCGGGTATTTTGATGAAACTTGGGAATCAGCAGCTCCAACACTGGTATGCCGGGCCCTACGGCCGGTATGCCGCCCAGCGCCGCTGGAGAGAGAAAAAAACTGTGTTTTTGTTTATAAGAAGCAAGAGGTGGGTTTTATTCCAAATTTATTAATCCTTTAGCCTCTCTTTCTTCTCCAAAACTCTCCCAACTCCATTGAATCTCAATCAAACCTTCCCCAATCATCAAAAAACTACCCAATCATCAAGAAAAACACATCAAATCTTCTCTCCATACAATTACAAAGGAGATTCAAGCAACCAAATCTCACCAAACACATCCAATTGAAGAATCAAGAGATCAAATTTTCACAATTCATCCTACAATTTTTTAGATCCATACCAATCCATCAAGAATTAACCTTACCCACATAGAGATTAATCATCAATTCACCTTTACTAAACCAAATCAAGCTTGTTCAACCAAAAATTCAAAAGTTCAAATTTTACGAGTTGTTAAAGCTTTGAGTTGGGAGTCAATTGAGGATGACTAAAAGAACAGAAACATTATCTAACAAAGGGGAGGTGAAGAAAAAAAGGCATTGGGTTCAATTGAGAAGAAATCAAATAACAAAGGATCTAGTTCAAATTCAAAGGGTAAAATCTATGTTGAGAAAGGAGGTAAGCTGGCTATGTTCGATTCAATGGGTAAAAGAGTTGCTCTTTATTCCAAAAAGAAAACACAACCTCTTCCTCTTAAAGGTCCTACACCCATAGATAAAGAGGAAGCTTCAAAGGCCTTGATAGCTTCTGCAGAGAAACAATTAAAAGAACTACCTTTTGCTTATGAGAAAGTATTCAATGAAGAAGTTGGTGCAGGAGATTATAAGTTGGGTTGGTCTACTTTCATGGTAAGACGTTCTGAATTATGTCATGAGTTAGTTTTGGAATTCTATTTAGGCCTTTTTAGCCGAGATAGTGAAGGTTGTGTTCCGATTAGAGGGAAGTTAGTTCCTTTCACAGTTGAGGAGATTAGAAACCACTTCTAGTTTAAGAAATTAATTGTAAACTGCAAGTTTAGTGAAGCGGTTGCTAAACGACAAATCTTTGATGAGGAATTACTTTTTGAGCATGTTTTAGACAAGGAGAAAGTGCAATCACATAAGGGAGAATTGAAGGCACCTTGGCCTTACAAATATCTTCAACCGGACGCGAGAGTTTGGCACAATTTCCTTATTCCTAATGTTTTTGGAAACACACGAACTTTGGATGTGACTAAGAAGAACGCTCTACTTTTGGATTTTATTTTGAGAGGAGAAGAAGTAGATGTGGCACAGTTGATCTATGAGGAGGTGATGTGATTTTCGGTCTCTCCTAAATCAGTTTATAATGTTAAATTTCCTACTACGATCACGTGTATTGTGCAAAAAGTGAATGTTATATTGGGTGAAAAAGAGAAACTCGAGTTTAAGACGAGTTATATTGATAATGCTTGGATCATGAAAGTCTTGAGAGGAGCGATTTTTACGCAAATCTCGAAAGAAGAAAAGGAGCAAAGTTGGCAAGAAAAGATGGATGAGCGTTTAAACAAATTCGAAGCAGCTCAAACTTCCTTAGCCGCTAATCAAGTGCACATCATGAAACTCCTTGAGCAATTAACGAAAGATCGAGCAAATCCTACCTTGGATGTCAATAATGCGAGACAATAAGCCTCGAGAGTATGTTCTCTGTCTTCCTTACCATTTCTGTAAATGCTTTTATCTGCTAATTTTAAATTCTGTTTCGAGTCTATTTCGAGTCGTGGGGACACGACTCATTTTTGAGTTGGGGGTGTGGGGATTCGTTGTCTCTCATCTCCATTTTTTCTGGTTTTAGGTAGAAATTAAAATTTTTTGACATGGGATTAGATGTAGAGTTTGTTTAATAGCTTGAAAGCATAAGCTCAGTGAATTGATGATGATAAGTAGTATGTTTATGAGCTATGTTATTTGTATGCTTTGAGTATTTGCAGGAAAACACACGTTGATAGTAAAGAAAAGATTAGTGAGCAATGCGATAGAATGTATGTTCGCTCTCAGGGAACCTTGAGAAGTGTGTAGGCCGTGAGATCCAAGCTAGTTGACAAAACCATTTGATGAAAGTGCTAAAGGTAAGAAAATAACGAAATTGCATAGTGTAGAAAGTGATTAAGGCGGTTCTTTCATATTGAAGCCACTTGAAGCCTTTTTATACCTTCTCACCTTGTTAATTTTGATTTTATATGATATATCCTTCTCAGCCCCTTCTAGCCTTTCTAAAGCTTTTTATTGAAACACGTTATAAGCCATATCCCTTTAGATTATAGGACTTTTCCATATGACCCGCACTCGAATCGCGATGCATAGACAGTTGATTTAGAGCTTGAGTTTGGGGTGGTGGGTCCACCATTATGGGAATTGTTATTAGGTTGAGATTTTTGAGCTTATTAATTGTGCTCTGTTCTTTATATTGATGATGATTCACAGATTTTTATTGTAACCCTTTGCCGGGGTAATAGTGAATGGAAAAGAAGCTACGAGCTAAAATTTTGCCAACAAGGGCATTAAAAAGAAATATATATATATATATATATATATATATATATATATAAGAAATTAGCGTGATATCTCAACATTAAAAAGAGAGTCATAGCTATAGAAACGAAATTGATTTGAAAAGAAAACATATATATTCGGACCGGCAAAGTGGAATTTTTATGTGAACATCTTATGCTTTAATTGGGTGATTGGGGATGCTAACTTGTGCATCAAGGAATTCATTGGGTTGAGTGAGAAACGTTTTATGAGAGTAACTCAAGCTCTAGGGCGATTCGTTGATGGCTAGTGAGGAGAGAGCCAAAAGCTCACTCTAAATTATCTAAATATACTATCATACCGTCCCTAAGCCTACATTACAACCTTAAAGACCTTTTGATTCTTTGCTATGTAATTGAGAAGTGATTGAGCCATTAGAGAGTATTTAAGTGGACCTTTGAATACTATTGAAGTTCGATGAACAATCTATAGCTTCCTTGGAGAACTGAGTAAAGTCCCAATCCTTCTTACATTGCAAAACTAATATGATCTTGAAGTCAAGCCGTGTTGACTATGGATATGAGAAGTGTACAGGTATGTAGTTTATGAATATTATTGCATGAATTTTTCTGAGTTGTTGCTTTAGGTCTATTCTATATATTCTGCTATGTTCTTCCCATTGTGTTGAAAATTCCCTAAGTGTGTATTTATAGACTTCCCTTTGTTTTTATCTTTATTGTATCGTGACTATACAACTTTGAGTTGGGGGTCTTGATGTCTCCTCATTTGTGATAGATTTATATTAGGATGAGACATCATTTTTAGTGATTTAGAAGTCATAATAGTCGATTTTCTTTAGAAATAGTACACTCTCCTATTTTGAGTCTTGATTTAGTAAAATAATATTTTTTGAGCATATTGGGTTTAATTATTTATTTAGTGTGAAGCGTTAAAGATAATTATGGAGATTAATTAGATTCCAAGTCAAAGACTACAAGATATGGAAGGAGATAAGCATGGAAATTGGAGATAAGGAAACAAAAGCTAAAAACATGGAAAAGGAAAACCTGCCTTAATCCTAAATTTCTGCACCTACGACCACAAATCAGCTTATATCTCAAAAACGGTGTGGAATTTGGAGAAACGGTCAAGGGCAACGTTGAATATCTTTCCAAGACGATGAATTTGGTATATTCATACGCATCAAACGGATGAAAATTGAAGCTGCTAGGACCAAAAGAAAAACGGGCCTGATTTCATGTTTTTAGGGTTACGAATTTGAGTTGGGCTTGGAGTCCATTACTTAACCTCTCCTTCAAGAAAACGAATTAGGTCTTCTAAACACCTATAAATACACCCTTATATCACTTGTAAATCATCCTTGCCTCATAGTAATTAGTTCTTAAGGTTTTATTCTTCCAAGTTATTGTAGAGAGCAAGATGATGTCTTTTATTATTTCTTTTAGTTTATTTCCTTCAGGTATGAACTAAACTCCCCATAGCTTGGGTTTTGCATCATGTATAATCTATGAATTCTAATTTTTTTCTATCTAAGTTTCTTTGGGAATTACATGTTTTAATCTGATATTAGCTTCTTACCTTTATATTTGTTTATGTGTTTTGATTTATTGCCTGTCCTAGAACTGATCACTTTAGGCTTTCTTAATAGTAATTAGATGGTCACCTTAGCTGGGTGTCTAATTATTGAAACACCACATAACGTCTAGTGTCGATATTAGTCCTGACAAAATTGATTCTAACTAGATAGTCATTAGGGTAAGATTTAATCACTATGTATGGAGATTGATTGCTTAGGGCCTTGGTGGCGCTTGATAACCCTATTTGAACCAGCCTCGTGGTGTGTCCGTAGCCCCCTTAGTCGCTCTCAAGGTCTAAGGAATGGGAATTTAGAATCCTGATTAAGTATACAAGAGCTAATATTCTCCCTTATTAACTAGATCTATTAGAAAGAATTAGAAGGATTAGTGCATACTAGCAAAACCTAAGCTATACTTCTCATCTCATATTCTTCGTATTTTATTTTATTGTCTTTAATATTCCTTAGTTTAATTTAGAATTTTGAATCTATTTCCTTTAATTTTCTGTGTTTTAATTAATTATTGCTTACTCGTTCTTGCTACCCATTCGACTAACACCCTAGGCGACACCACAGTTTCATTGTGGTTCTTAATGGTCAACCCTCCATCACTTTCTCTCCTTCTCGAGGTCTAAGACCAAGGGGACCCTTTATCTCCCTATCTTTTACCCTGGCTTTTAATGTTTTACCCCTTCTAATCGAAAAGGAATTTAGTGAGGGATTAATTCATGGGATTAAACTGAGCAGATATAGTCCTCTATCCACCATATTTTGTTTGCAGATGACTCTATCTTCTTCCTTAGAAATTATTTATTTGAAATCCACGCTTTTTCTGAAGTGATCTATAAATTTTGCTTTTCTTCTGGCCTTACGCTTAACCTTAATAAATCTTCTATCTTAATTAGCCCCAATACTACGGAGAATATGAGACATATCATCTCTAACACATTCGTATGCCTGTGGTTGAGGACTTAGGTCTTTATCTAGGTCTTCCTACAGAATGGGGCAGTTCTAAGATTAAGGCTATGGACTCTCTTGTCCTAAAAACAGACTCCAAGCTTTGTGGATGAAAGAAATCCTTAATTTCTATGGCTGGAAAAGCTACACTTATTTCTTCTATTATACACGCTTTTCCTAAATATTTCATAAGTCTCCTTGCAATCCCCAAAGGCGCTATTAAAAAAATCAATTCTCTTACATGATATTTCTTTGGGGTAATGAAGAGGATAAAGGCATTCATTGGGTTAACTGGAATCGTATAACAACTCCTAAGTCTCTAGGGGATCTTGAAGCCTTCAACCTATCCCTTTTGGCTAAACAAGCATGGTCTATCATGAACAATATTGAATCCCTTGTACATCTTACGCTCAAAGTCATCTACTTCCCTGATGGCTTCCCCCAACATTCTAATGTTGCTCATGGAGCCTTGTGGATTTGGAAAAGTATTCGTAAAGGGATTAGGTTCATTTGGAATAGTATTCGAATTGGCTAGAGTTGTTTTAGTGGAGGTGGTGCAGCAGTTACGGGATTTGGGCTTGATTAGTGGACTTGGACTTTTTATTATTCACTTAATCCCTAATTAAAAGCCCATTCCGAATTTGAGCTTATAAAAGGAGATTTTGACCTCATTATTTCTTACCTCTCATTTTATTCTTCAATTCAATTCATCCTTAGAAGAGAGTTGTCAAAACAACTCATTATTCATAAGCAGAAGCATCAGAGAGAAGTCAACGAAGGAAGAAGAAGAAAGATGTAGAGCTGGAGAGTGTCTATATCTCCATTCTCAGCCAAATCCAATTCCAGAAATTAGGTTTTCTTTATTTTTAATTCTGTAAAACACTATGAGTTCTTTTTCTATTAATTTAGTTTTAATTTCTTTTATCATGAGCTAATTTCTTCATAGTACTTGAGAATGCATAACGGGTGAATCCTTATTCTGTTGAATTTCATATGTCTGAATTTGGGGTTTTAATAAATTAAATTAAATTGGGTCCTTTACATTTTTCTGTAATTTGAGATTATTTACTGTTGTCGGAGTGATCAACCAAGAACAGGTATTAGTATCTAGGCTATTCCACATATGTGGCGTGTGGATCATCCTGACGGAGAGTTTAGGTATGGACTTAATTACTCAATCTAAAATCGAAACTATTTGACTCTTGCGAGCTTAGTTAATTTTAGGGTCAATGAGGTAAAAACACTTAATCATTCGAAAGTGGATCATATTTACCCTGACAGGACTAGTGACACTCTAGAATAGCCTTGTAGTCCACCCTGACGGGGGTACAAGGATTATAGAATCCCGACCAATGTTAATTGACCAGTTTAACCCTTAAACAACATATGTTATGAAATAGAATTAGGAGGATCCCTTGCGTTTCTCAAGTACTGCCTTCTCATATTTGCGTCTTACCTTCATTTACTTGTGTCTTAGTATTTATTTTCATTTTTATTTTAATCTTTCATCACTTATAATTAACACAAACAACCAATTGAATCATTATCTTTTTTATCTGCGTTCATAAGTGCAACCATTCATTATCTGATAAGCATTGTATTTAACCAACCGTCCCTGAGAACGAATCTGTTATCACTATTATTACTTGGGACAACCGTACACTTGCGGTTGTGGTTCAATTACTTTTTGCATTTATTTTAGAACACACAAAGGACCACCAAGTTTTTGGCGCCGCTGCCGGGGACGGTAGCGTGTGACCACGGTGTTTATCCTTTAGTGATTAGTTGCATTTTTATTTTCAGTTTTACGCTTTGTTTTTGTTTTGTTTTCTTTTCAGGTTATTTTATTTAGGTAATGATCAAGAGATTCAATTAAAGATGTATAGAGGATATTACCCGAATCCCGGTCCATTTAACTATTGGGAAGATTCTTCGGGACAACAACAATGGGGTATTAATTCTTACCAACAACCTTATCAAAACCCGTAAGAGCAAGGATGGAATAATGAATGGATCGGTAACAATCAACAACAGTTATCATATCAATATCAACACGAGCATGAATGGGACAACCAGTGGGTTGAAAACATTCAACAACCTCCACCTTCACCACAAAGTTCCGAATTAAATAGATCAATTAAAGAACTCGAGCGCTTATATGAACAAGGACTGAAGTTACAAGAGAAAATAATTCCAGCTTGAAAAGAATGCAAAATCAGCTAGATGAAATGCTTACTCAAATTGGAAAAACAGTTGAGGAGGAGGTGGTGAAAGAAGATATTATTGATAGTGATTTGACCATCGTGCCAATTACAAATGGAGACCACCTTGTGGTTGAAAATCTTGTTAGCATGGTGGAAGAAGGAGTAGCAACGAAAATCCTAGAAATTGAAACAGAAATTGCTATTCCTATGGTGCGTGCACATGATCAAGGTATAGAACAAAAAAAGAGGAAGAGGTGATCGAGATTAGAGAGATTTCACAGAAAAAATATGATGAGGTAATAGTGGAAGAATGGGTGGAAAGCGAAGACGAATGTGAAATGGTTGAAGAATCAATTGAATAATTAAAGGTTAAAGATAAAATAGAAATTGAATATCCGCCACAAAAAGTTCACCAATCATCATCTCCACCACGAATCATTATTAGAGATGAAAAATCAGAATCACCTCTATCACTACAAATGGTCAACATGTGCTATATAAACAAGGTGCAACACCGTGAGAGTAAGGCGGCAAGGAGGAGCACCTACCCACCACATTTTAAAGATGAATCTGAGATTGAAACAAGGAATAAAAATAAGCTTATACCGTTGAGAACGGTTATCTACTATAATGTGGTGGAAAATGAGTTTCGTCGTGAAAGTAAGAAGGCGAAACGAAGTACTTACCCACCTCCTTTTAGAGATCGATTGAACAATATTCTAAGGGGGAAGGTTCTTAAGCTTTTACATCAAGGAGGAGGCGAGTTTAGGCGGAGGAACACCGCAAGGGCCTCATTACCATCTTCATGGAAGGTAACACGTCGAACTTAAAGACGTAATAAACAAAAGTGCTTCTTGGGAGACAACCCAAGTTTTAAATTGCTTTCATGTCTTTTAAATTCTTAGTGTAAATTAGAGTAATGGTTATTGATTTAGTGTTTATTTGTAAGAAATGAGGAAGGTAGTTGTTTTTGATGATTACAGGAGTGAAGGTCACGAGTTTGGGGTAGTTAGAACGAAAAAGAATGAAAATTTTGGGTTCCAATACAGTAGAAACCGGGGACCCGTTTTTGGTGTTGTACCCCAGGTATCAAAACTTCGGAAGATCATAACTTGACGCTCGAAGGTCGGAATTAAATTTTTCTTGAGCCTAAACCGCATAACTTTTCGATCTATATCCAATGGTGAAGTCAAAAATTTCGCATGAACAGCTAAAAGTTTCTGACCCAGCGTTTTAGGCCCCGCCCTTTGATGCGTCTCGGGGTTGCGTCTCCACTTAACACCATTGATGGCGAACCAAAGCTCCAAAAACACTCAAATTTCATCATCAAAACACCAAAATATCACCAATCCATCGATCTAAACATCATCCAAACACATAATCAATCACAAATCTTTCCAAAAAACTCCAAGAAATTCAAGTTTTAATCCAAAAATTTCTTCACCAAAGCTTAAATTATATCCTTTAAACCTTTCCAACACCATAGATATTAAATACCCATCTCAAATAAATCACCAATTCCACTATTGTGCCACTTTCAACAATATCAAGCAACACAAATTCCATCAATAGGTTTGGTACTTTGAAGGTTGGAGATTGCAAGTGCAAGTGCAACGTATCAAGTCATCATAAATTCCATGTCCAATCCGGTAAAATAGCTAGAACTCTTCTTTTCTTTCTATTACCAGTTGGGAATTAAGATTTGTTTTAGTTATTTATCGGAGGAATTGTGAATTGTTTGAGCCTACTATTATATATATTGCAAGTAATCTTTAAGTAGGTGAAAAATTGAGTTTGGGGTCATCAAAGATGACCATGAAGGTTGGAAAGGGTACGAAGAACATGATAAAGATAGAAAGTTGGGTGTTGAGGAGAGATTTTCGTAGAAGAGATGATGATTTAGAGAGCTAGGACATGATTGCTACTTTAGGAAACGTTACAAAAGAGCTGGACCTTGTCCGAAACTTGTTACTTGGTGTGAATACTGTTCAACACGCCACTTATGATCTTCTAACGCGGGATAAAGTTCATGGACGCAACACCGGTAACCAGCCACGCGCTGTTTGAGATACGTTTTCTATCCTTTTCTCATTTAGTGTAAATTATTTTATTGCTTTGAGTCTTTTCGAGTCGTGGGGACACGACTCATTTTTGAGTTTGGGGTGGGGTTCGTTGCCTCATCCCAGTTTTTATGTGCTATTTTTTTTATTTGCTTTCAATAAAATAATTTCGGAGTTGCGTTTGACTGTAGAAGATTTTAAATGTCCCTTTAAGCATACTTTTGATAAATCTATGATAGTAAATAGTGGACTGTAGGAATTGATATAAAACGCATCTAGAATTGCATGCAAATGTAGATAATTGATAGGAAAAATTAATGAACAATGCAAATGAAGTAAGCTTGTACTTAAGGAATATGTTTGGTGTGTAGAACGTGAAATCCTAATTAGTAGAGAACCCACCTAGATATGAACTAAAGACGATCTATGTACTTAGGAAAATGATAGGGGCAGTTCTTTGTTAGCCATTTGTGACCTTTTTAGCCTTCTATCCCTTGTATTAAATGTTAATCTGTCTTAGCCCATTTTGAGCCTTTAGCCTTTTCTTTTGTAGCCACGATATAAGCCCATTATCCCTTAGATTATCAGGCATGACCATATGACCCGCACTTGAATCACGATCCTGAGACATGTCTCGAGCTTGAGTTTGGGGTGGTGGGTCCACTTATGGGGAAATTATTGGGAAGGGATTGATGTGTTTGTATTGTAGCACAATTGCAGATGATATACACTTGTAACCCTTTGCCGGGATTGAAAAAAATGAAAAAGAAAGAAAAAATGCAAAAAATAAAATTCCATTCCAGTAGGGACCGGGAACCCGGTCCGCAAAAACCGGGAACCCGGTTTGCCTTCTGAACAAAAAAAAAAAGAGAGAAAATCAAAAGAAAAAGAGAAACATGAAAGAATAAACATCTGGCAAAGTAGAATTTTATGAAAAATCATCTTATTTGTAATGGGTAGACATGGGACGCTAAATTGTTGCGTAAATGGGTGAGTGAGAACAATTTTTGAGCGTAAACTCAAGCTCGAGGACATTTGTTGATGATAAGTGAGGAGAGAGCCAAAAGCTCACTTCAAATTTACCAAATATACATCCACACCGTCCTTAAGCCAATATTAAAACCATAAAGACCTCGTGATTCCTAAATGCATAGTGAATTTATGATTCTGTTGATAGGAAATATGCTAGGTGGAGCGTTCAAAGCGATTTAGGATTGAGGAACACCCTATAGCCATCATACAGAGATGAGTACAAGTGTAACCTTCAAGCATTGCGAATTTAATTATATGATTGAGATTATTTGTGTTTGATTTTGCATTATAGATGTATGTGTATATTAGTTCTTAGAGTTTGCTATATGAGATTTATCGTAAGAATTGCTTTAGGTGTATTTGCTAGCTTCTACTTTCTTGCGTTTACTTCTACCCCTTTGTTTTGTTTTGTTTTACTTTGTCGGGACGACAAAGATTTGAATTGGGGGTCTTGATGTCTCCCTAATTGTTCTTATTTTAGACCCTTGGGAGACATCATTTTTTGTGTTTATTTGATTGATTTGATAGACTTTTGGGCTAAATATGCAATAATCCGAATTTCCTCTTTTATTTCTAGTATTTTTAATTTATTAAACTTTTGCGCGTAAACTTGTGTATTTTAGTGGAAAGTTTGTAGGTTTTGAATATTAGCTAGGAGAGGAATCCGAGAAGAAAGTCAAAGATCGTGATATGGAGTCAAAGTTTGAAGATAAATCCCGAAAAGAATTATATTTTGAAGCTGCAAATCTGGAAAACAGGACAAAGATTGCTGATTTCGAGGCACTTACGAGTTGATTTAGCCGCTGACCTTTGAAGAGATTATGTTCCTTATCGAGTTACGGAAATTTAGCAAGTGATTTGAGGTCAATCGGAGTTATAATGAATCGGCTAGAGCTGTTTTAGTGGAGGTGGTGCAACAGTTACGGGATTTGGGCTTGATTAGTGGACTTGGACTTTTTATTATTCACTTAATCCTTAATTAAAAGCCCATTCCGAATTTGAGCTTATAAAAGGAGATTTTGACCTCATTATTTCTTACCTCTCATTTTATTCTTCAATTCAATTCATCCTTAGAAGAGAGTGTCAAAACAACTCATTATTCATAAGCAGAAGTATCAGAGAGAAGTCAACGAAGGAAGAAGAAGAAAGCTGTAGAGCTGGAGAGTGTCTATATCTCTATTCTCAGCCAAATCCAATTCCGGAAATTAGGTTTTCTTTATTTTTAATTCTGTAAAACACTATGAGTTCTTTTTCTATTAATTTAGTTTTAATTTCTTTTATCATGAGCTAATTTCTTCATAGTACTTGAGAATGTATAACGGGTGAATCCCTATTCTGTTGAATTTCATATGTCTGAATTTGGGTTTTTAATAAATTAAATTAAATTGGGTCTTTTACATTTTTCTGTAATTTGAGATTATTTACTATTTTCGGAGTGATCAACCAAGAACAGGTATTAGTATCTAGGCTATTCCACATATGTAGCGTGTGGATCATCCTGACGGAGGGTTTAGGTATGGACTTAATTACTCAATCTAAAATCGAAACTATTTGACTCTGACGAGCTTAGTTAATTTTAGGGCCAATGAGGTAAAAACACTTAATCTTGAAAGTGGATCATATTTACCCTGACGGGACTAGTGACACTCTAGAATAGCCTTGTAGTGCACTCTGATGGGGGTACAAGGATTATAGAATCCCGACCAATGTTAATTGGCCAGTTTAACCCTTAAACAACATATGTTATGAAATAGAATTAGGAGGATCCGTTGCGTTTCTCAAGTACTGTCTTCTCATATTTGCGTCTTACCTTCATTTACTTGCGTCTTAGTATTTATTTGCATTTTTATTTTAATCTTTCATCACTTAGAATTAATACAAACAACCAATCAATCATTATCTTTTTTATCTGCTTTCATAAGTGCAACCATTCATTATCTGATAAGCATTGTAGTTAACCAACCGTCCCTGAGAACGAATCTGTTATCACTATTATTACTTGGGACAACCGTACACTTGCGGTTGTGGTTCAATTACTTTTTGCATTTATTTTAGAACACACAAAGGACCACCACCTTCTCACTACTCTAAAGACCCTAACTTTCCAAAATTTGTAGCTGATTTGTTTAATCCAGCTACAAAAACATGGAAACATGAAGTATTAAACTCCCTCTTCAATCCTGAAACCACTCTAAAAATTCTTAATATGGATATTCCTTGGACTATACAGTCTGAACAATTAGTGTGGCCTTACACTCCTCATGGTGAACCTTCATCATCCCCTAGTCCATCAATAATTCCTAATTAAGATAAGCTTTTATGGTCTGCTAAACTGCCCTCCTAAATTCCAATTTTTCTTATGGCGCGTCATTTCTAATGCCTTATCTACAGAACGCAACAAATTCATTCGAAGATGTTTTAGCTCTGATTTATGTATTTTATGTCTTAAAGAAGAAGAGGCAGTTGAGCATTTGTTCTTAAAATGTGAATGGATTAGGAAATTCTGGTGTTTACCCCCTATTCATGTTAATCCTGGCCCCCTTTTAAACCTAGGCATTAATAGTTGGATTATTCTGATTCTTGATAGAGTTAAGACCGTGAAAGAAAAGACTGTTTTGCTAAAATCTAATATTGTTTGTTTTTGGGTAATTTGGTTAACTCGTAATCAAGTGATTTTTTATAATACCCCAGTTAACTATGATTCATGTGTTAGTTAAATATCCAAATTTTATCATGATATCATATATTTCAAGTATCCCCCAAGGCAAAGTGATGATATATCTGCTACTATTCATTTGTCTTGGTTATCAACTGCTAGCACATGGTCGACCCCTCCACAGTCCTCTTTTAAGTTAAACCTTGATGCTTCCTTGAAATTAGAAAAAGCTACTGCTGTTGCTGCCATTCGTAACTGTGAAGGTAATTTAATCACGGGTTTTTCCATGGAGATTAATGCTTGTTCCAGCTTTGAAGCCGAAGCAAAGGCATTAAGGATCGTTATCCTTTTCGTCGTTGAAAAAGCTTCTTTTTGCACCATAAGTGATGCTGAAGCAGTCCTAAAAGCCATTTATTCCCCGAGCTTGCGCTGTCCATGGAAGGCCAGACCTATCTTCGAGGATATCAAAAATTTGGTGCAGACACATAGCAACATTCAAATATGTGAGATTCGAAGGACTGCTAATCAAGTGACAGATTGGATAGCTAAAGCTTTTTCTAATTTATCTTTACCTTGTAACTGGTTTTGTAATCCCCCTGATTTATTAGATATTTTTGTACTGACTTTTATGGGCTGAGCCCTACTGGTATTGGGAGATTCCCATTACCTTACTTTTTTTTGTTTGATCTCAAATTTTATTAATAATCACTTCAACATACCATTGTCTTTACAACTTGGACTTAATGAGTTCTATAGCCCAACATGGGACATTTTAAAACCTCACTCGGCCCAAGCCTTAAAACTTTAATACTAGGAAATCAACCATTACAACTTTAAAACTAGACTAAAATAAAAGGCCCACTACTCATCTATTACAAAAGGACTAATTGGGCTACAATTACAGGTTAAGAATTACAAATATTAATCTAGCTTTTCTAACATTTTCTTAACGCTTTTTTCCTTTACCTTCCATGCTTTCAACTTCATTTTTACCATCTTCCTGATCATACTACATAGCTGATCTTCATTAATAACTTTCCCTCCATGCTCCAATTCATTTCTTAACCACCAAATATTGTACACATATGAAGTAAACAGAATACTAACAAAGGTAGCCAGTTCATTACTCTTGATATTTGCTACCTCATTACATATCTCCTCAAAATCTCTCGGCAATTTATTAATATGCTAATCTCTAAAATTGTCAATAAAACTCTTTTACTAAAAGAGCACTCAAAAAATAAGTGAGTATTCGTTTCTAAAGCAGATTTACAGAACAGACACAGGGGATTTGTATTACTACCCCACTGTATCATTCTCTCCTTTGTGCTAAGCCTATCATTCATAGCAATCCAGGTTATAAATGAATATCATGGTATATTTTTTCTAGCCCATACCAATTTAAACCAAAACACCTGACTTAAATTCTCATTTATAGTTAGCTTAGCAAGTGTCTTTTTAAAAGAGAACTTCATTTTAGTACTTTCACTCCACACCTTAACATCTTCCTTATCATTTAGCTTAAATTTATTAAGAAGAGGTAAGATCTTACCAATGTTAGGTGGTAATCTCCACCTACTCCCTCCATAACAACTAAAAACAGTTTTGTTACTATTTATATCAATCCTGTTTAACTCAATACCAAGCTTTTCTTGAACACTACACCCCTCAATCCACTTATCCCAAATTATAAAGGTGTCTTTACCATTATTGACTCTGTGTTGAATGAAATTATAAGCAATTTTCCTTACCTTCAGAATCTTCTTCCATATCCAGGTATGAGCTTGTTTTTTTTCAAGAGCCCATATGCAATTATTTTTTACTATATTGCATTTAACCCATTTGCTCCACAAATTATTTTTTTGAGCATACATTCTCCAGAAAGTAAATAGTAAACAAACAAGATTTATATTATCAATTCTCGGAATACCTAAACCACCAACCTGTTTACTAGTGCACACTTTGTCCCACACAATTTTTTCACCTTTTGCACCATCTACATTACCTTTCCATAAGAAACTTTTCATAAGCTGATTTAGTTTGTAAATTACCTGCTTGGGGAGTAGAAACACATGGCACCAAAAAAGTATTTTACTGATTAGTACACATTTAATCAACTCAACTCTCCCAGCATATGAGAGTAACTTTGAAGACCAATTGTTTATACTACTGTAGATTTTGTTTACAAGCTTGTTTCCTTCTTCAACACTTAGTTTTTTGGAGTGTAAAGGTACTCCTAAGTACCTTACAGGCAAGCTACCAATCTTGATGTCTAACACCTCATAAATACTCTGTCTCATGTTATAATCAGTGCCTCCATAATAGATTTCACTCTTATGGTAATTAATGTTTAAACTAGACATTCTAGAGAATAATTCAAGTCCTTTCTTCACCTCTTTAGCTGAATCAATATCTTCTTTTAAGAAAATCAATAAATCATCTGCAAAGATGATGTGATTCAACTTCATCTCTTCACATTTTTTATGGTAGCTGAAAGACTTCTTCTTTCCTAATTGATTAATAGTCCTGTGAAAATCTCCATACACATAGCAAAGAGATAAGGTGAGAGAGGGTCCCCTTGTCTCAACCCTCTCTTACCTTTAAAAAAGCCACAAGCCTCACCATTTACACACATAGAATATGTTGGTGTACACACACACATTTTCACCCCACATGATGAACTTCTCAAGAAAATGAAAAGCTTTCGATACATTTAATAAAAACTTCCAATTCACACTGTCATAGGCTTTTTGGAGGTCTAAATTAATGGTACACTTAGGAGCAGAGTTTTTCTTATCATATCCAAGTACTACCTCCTGAGCAACTAATATATTATCACTTATGTACCTGTTCCCAACATAAGCTGCCTGGTTGAGAGATATAATTGTATTAATAGCCTTCTTCAATCTTCTGCATATAACTCTTGAGATAGTTTTGTAAGAAATATTAGTACAGGAAATTGGCTTGAACTTTCTTACACATGAAGCATCTTTTTCTTTAGGAATTAATATAATATTTGTAGCATTGATCTGAGTAAGAATTTTGCAATTATCCAAGGATTCTTTAACAGCCTGTGTAAATTCTTGTCCAATAATATTCCAAGAAGATTTATAAAAAGCTGAGTTGAGACCATATGGACCTGGACTCTTATTATCTCCAATAGAAAATAAAGTTTCCTTAATTTCTGCATCAGTGATAGGTGCAATAAGTTCTGCACTTTGTTCATCTGTTATATAAGTACCTATCAACTCTTTGATAGTTTCACTTGAGCATACTTCCTCATTTGCATCTTCAGTTCCTAAGAGTTGAGTATAAAACTGCACAAACTCTTGTTTAATGAGATTAGGATCTTCAATTAACTCCCCTGATTCATTAACAAGTATAGAAATACTATTCTTTGCAATTCTGCCTTTAACAATTTTATAAAAGTATGCAGAATTACAGTCCATATCATTTACTGACACACACTTAGCTTTTTGTTTAAGAATATCATATTGAATGATGATAGCTTCTTCAAGTTTCTGATTAAGTATCTTCTCTTCATTTAGTATACGTGAATTAGTTTCACCTTTCATGATTCTCATCTGTATGTCATTCAACTGAGTCTCCATCTGCTCAATTTCAATGCTACTTTTCCTGAAATAAATATTATTGAACTTCTTAAGAGCTACCTTAACATTTCTCTGCTTCACACAAACTCTATACATCCCATTACCATCTACATTAATATTCCATGCTTCTCTTACTGTTTCAATATACTTTTCATGTGTAGCCCAGATATTATAAAACTTGAACTAACTTGGAAAGAATTTCTTTGCACCTCCAATGTTTAAGTTAAGGGCACAATGATCAGAAGTTGATGGAGGATGAATAGTCACACTAGAAGTCATAGATTCTAACCATCTAGTGTTTATAAACACCCTATCAATTTTACTAGCTCGGATTTGATCACTTGTGTTCTTATTAGTCCATGTATAGTATTGTCCACCATAGTTATGTTCATACAAATTTGAATCTTCAATACACTCTATGAACTCTTGTGCACCTTTGTCTAAATCAGTGCAGTTTAATCTATCTCTGATATTTAGTATTTCATTAAAATCTCCCATAAAACATAGCTTAGCTTTTTCATACAGTTTACACCATTTAACCATATCACCCCACAATATTCTTCTACCCTCATCAGTACCACTTGCATACACCATACCAATGTATAATATTTCATTACTATCCTTCACCTTCAGCTCAATAATTGTGGCATGAGAAGTTTGTTCCACTAG
Source organism: Nemophila menziesii (assembly GCA_029959085.1). Lineage (NCBI taxonomy): Eukaryota > Viridiplantae > Streptophyta > Magnoliopsida > Boraginales > Hydrophyllaceae > Nemophila > Nemophila menziesii. The sequence goes on from JARWIR010000009.1 coordinate 31,665,729, forward strand.
ATTAATATCAGCATACTTCTTATCCCATAGTATCTAAATTCTACCACTATCATCATTATTATAATTTATTCCCAAAAAAGAAGGGTCAATGAGAGTCAACTCACTTAAAAAATCCTCTCTACACATTCATCCACTAAACATTATTCCTTTTTTCCTTTTTTAAATTTTCACCACTTTTTACACTTTTTATCCACTTTTTGCTTTTTTCTTATTTAGATCTTTTGTTTATCCCAAAGTTTCTGGGATCTTGCAAAATTTCCATTCTCTCTCTCCCAAAAATTCACATAGCCGCCACACTTTCTACCCTCCTCCATATCAACACCGCCCTTCTCCGCTTAGATTTTTACTTTTACACCTTTCTTTTTCGTTTTTTCCGCTTTTTAGTTGACTCTCACGATGACCAAAATGTTGAACTCTGCAAAATTTAACAAAGTAAGCAACGGATCGAGTAAACAACCTAAATCGAAGACGAAATATAGAGATATCACTAAGGAAATGTTATCGCCGAGCTCGAATCTTCTCAACACACCTAGATCGTATAAGGATGAGAAAGAGGCGAATGTGGAGACACTTGCTGATGAAGAATTGAAAAGTATTGAAGAAGAGGTTCAAGTTCAAGTTGTAGATCTAGTAGAGCCTAAAAAGAGAACAAAATCAAAGGGTGTTCCATGGTCACAATTGTTTGGATGCGTGAATAACTCTGTGAAACTTGAACATCACGAGCCAGTGAATCTACAAGGTAATAGGGTTATTAAACCATCAATAGATGTCATAGAAGAAGGATCGGTATAATGGGTGAACTGCCTTATTGGTCAATTCATCGACAATCCGCCTCCGTTCTATACTATAGCAAATTTTGTGAGGTATCAATGGGGTAAACTGGGTAAAGTCGAGATTAAATCAAATTAAAAAGGTATTGTAGTGTTCAAGTTTGAGAATCAGCAAAGTTATAACAAAGCTCTTGAACAATTATGGCATATTAATGGTAAGCTCGTCCTTGGAAGGCTGGAATGCAGTTTGATAAGTTAGACATAGCTAGAATTCCAATTTGGGTCAAGCTGATAAATGTGCCAATGAACTTATGCACACAAAGAGGACTCGAATATGTTGCTAGTGGTTGTAGGTGTACCAATTCAAATGAATAGTATTATCTATTTTAATATAAGTCCTTATTTCGTCTAAAAAAATAACCCCTTAGAAGCCCAAGTTTGCTTAGAGTTTTATGTATGTTTATTAAATGGAAATAAAAAGATTTAAGATGGGTCAGACTTCATATATGTTGAAACACTCCCTTTAATTGGACTTAATTATATTATTTTTGTAAAAGAATATCATATGTCAAGGACACCTAGGTGAATAGACTCAGTTTTGGTATTGTGTTGTAACAGTAAGGTGTTTTTGACAAAATCGCAGCTAGGTGAATAGACTTGTATGTCTGTCACAAATATACTATACCAATTCCGAGAAAGACCAAACGAGAAAACAGTGATAATGTAAACAAAACGTGCATTTAAAGATTTAAATGTAAAAAACAAGCAATCATACAATATTAAAAGATAGTTTGTAGCCAATACATTTACAAATGCCCTGAAAAGGTAAGTTAATGCAAATTTGTTTTATCTTCCTTGATCATTTCTATACCTCCAGAAACATCCAATGAACCTTTTGAATGGGAAGACTTCTTGGATAAACCACCAATGTTACTTTCTTCAAGGTTATCATAGCTCTTGTTAAAATAGAAATTATGTGTCATCATATTTTTGCGTTTCCTGGTGTAAGCATTATCATGTTTTTCCATGATTTTCACAGAGGAATTTGATTTAACAAGTTCAGCTAGGTTCCTGTAAGACTTTGAATGACCATTATAAAACTTTGATAAGCCTCTCCTGAACACCAAGTCAAACAAGATACAAATGTTAAATACAAAAAACAAAAAAAAAAAAACTTTGAGTAGTTAGGGGGAGGGGATTGGGAATAATATTTTTAATCATTCCCTTTGTTTGGTATTGGAGGAACAAATGAAAAAAAATAATTTGGGGCTTGACTTAATATTTTATATATAATTTAATTAATATTCCAAACCGATCAGAAAAGAAATCCCCCAATTTGGGGGATAGAGTATTTTGTAGCTATTAAAATTATTACAAAGGCTTAATTGACTAATTGCATTTTTATATAGAAAGAATACTTTTAAAAATGAATTCATATCAAGCTGTTTATAAAATGTAACATTCCTTGGATTCATTATAAATAGAAACATAACAACATTATATATTAGTAGTCTATTATTTCTTTATGATTTTATCAACTCCCCCTCCTTTTATATACTCTCCCCCTTAATCTAATAAAACCTTAATAAACCAAATCATTTTCTCCTTCAATTTACTTAAAAACTAATTTTATACAAAGTCCACATTTGCATGTAAATTTTATACTAATTTTATACCAAATCATTTTCTCCTTCAATTTACTTAAACATTTAACAACATATTCAAACAATGGGAAAAAAAACTTTAACAACTTATACATATATATATATATATATATATATATATAAATAAATAAACAGAAAAAAGTAAAGAATTATAGTGACGTACTTAATAGGCAAAACCTCCTCTAAAGCGTCCAAGTTATAAAGAGGTCCACCTTTATACTCACTCTGCACTTCCTTAACGTCTCCTTCACTGTCAGACTCGTCGCTCAGATTTGCGACAGGGGCAACATTGTAATCTGCCACTTTATGAACCAATCCTGACTGTTCAATTCGATCATTGCTTGTGTTGTTCGTCTCCAATACATTCGACATAGCTTAGTTAAAATAGACTTATATATATGTATGAATTATAAAATTATGTGTTTTGTAGTGAGACTAAAGTGATAATATGTATATATATAGTGGTTTTGAGTAAATGGATATAGTTTTGAGAAAATCCTTACCTTTTTATCCAGCCAATTAAGAAGATATTATATGAAGTTATCCATATCTTTTTTTTCTTAATTACTTTTAAAATGGGTTTAGTATTATAAATTTGGTATGATTAGTGAGTATCATATCTTTTTGTAAAGTGATTTCTAATTGTCTCAGTGATTTTATCTGGAGGTTGGTTCTTCTATCATATCATTATATTTTTATTTTATAGCATATATATGGGATTTTCATATATATGTTATCTCTAGTTCATATATATGTCAATGATGCCTAGGTGAATAAACTAAGAAAGACACTATCATTTTCTGAGAGGCCATTAATAAGAAGAACAATTAGACTACAAGAAGAACTCATGATTATATCAAGAAACAATAAGAACAACTCAACATACCTAACATAACATCAGAGCCGCTTTGGTGATCCTCTCCACATTATTCTTCTACTTGGATAGAACAATAGAACAAGTACTACGAAAATGGTCTGTTACAGTTTCTCCATGTCATACATAATAGTGTACACGAAAATAGTGATAATGTACACGAAAACAAGCATACAATATTGTAACAATAGTTAAGACTATCACATCGGACCAAGCATCTTATATACCAGTAATTTTAATGATGAGGCTATTAAAGCAACTGCTAAATCTGATGATGATGATTGCTGATTCAAGACTCCTTATTTGGCGTGCTTTCATGTTTCCAAGGGAATTTTTACCAAAGGGCCAAAAACCCACCTTTGATTGCCAATTGGAATGGTTTTTATAAGTTCTCCTAACAGACAACTTAAAAATCAACAATTTGTTATATAATTAAACCCTCTTTTTTAACACTTACCCTAATTCACAAATCAGAATTGAAATTCTGAATCCCTAATTCAAATACACAAATACACATGTAAAATTTTGTGATATTTGGATTTCTGGACACTAAATCAAAGAAGTGAGGGTGAAAGATGATGATGATGTTAAGCTTCACGGTACCATATCGGAGATGGTATTTGTTGCTGCATGCGTATGTGTGTGATGTGTAGTCGGAGATAACTGTCGTGTGAGTTGACGTATATCAGATGTGTGTTCGTATGGAGTGAACGGCAGAGCTTCAAGAAGAGTGACGGTGCTGTGATGATGACTGTGTTGCTCGGAGTTCATGATTATGATAGTGCAGTGATACTATGATGTGTCGAAAACTTCTTTTTATAAAAATTTATTAAAAGATGAAACTCGAACCTTAAACCTTATGATTCATCAAATATATAACAAGAGCCCGGGTCCAGATGGCTTTTCATCAGGCTTCTTCAAAAAGTGTTGGGACATTATAAAGGATGAGCTATACTTAGCAATCAGTTCATCCTTTATAGATTGTAGAATTCTTGGGGAAATAAATTCAGCTAATATATCTCTTGTCCCAAAAACAATTAACCCAAGTACAACAAAGGATTTCAGGCCTATTGCTTGTTGCAATATTTTATACAAGATAATATCAAAGATTATTGCTAACAGATTGAAAGTTACCCTTCAAGGCATTATATCTCTAAATCAGTCAGCCTTTGTTCCTGGAAGGCTCATAGGAGAAAATATTCTTATAGCCCAAGATATTGTCAGAGGTTATTCAAGAGCTAATATATCCAAAAGATGTACACTTAAGCTTGATCTTATGAAAGCATATGATTCAGTTGACTGGGAGTTTATATTAAGGACTATGGAAGCTCTAGGCTACCCATCTATATTTATAAAATGGGTGGCCATGTGCCTCACTAGTACCTCATACTCTATCATCATTAATGGAGCCCCACAAGGTTTTTTTAGGGGTGAGAGAGGTCTCAGGCAAGGAGACCCCCTCTCCCCTTATTTATTTGTAATTGGTATGGAGGTATTATCACAAATCCTTGTCCATGTGGGTAAGAAAGAACAGTTCAGTTGGCATCCCAAATGTGGAAAGCTTAAAATAAACAATCTTATGTTTGCTGATGATCTACTAGTATTCTTTAAACCAACAGTTGAATCAGCTAAATGGGTAAAGAAGGGTCTTAATCTATTCTTTAATCTCTCAGGCCTTAAGATAAGCGATAGTAAGAGTAACATATTCTATGGGGGAGTCCCTCAAACCACTAAAGAGGAAGTAAATCTCATCCTTAACATACCTGAAGGTGAATTGCCTATGAAATACCTGGGGCTACCACTAATTACAGGGAGACTTAGTCTCAATGATTGTAAACCCTTGGTGGACAAGATGACTAAGAGGGTAGATCACTGGAGCACAAAGCATATATCCTATGCAGGTAGAGTTCAATTAATCAAATCAGTACTAGGTGGCATTGCTAGCCACTGGTGCAGTGTATTTATACTACCTAAGAAGATCATAAAGTTACTTCAGAGCAAAGTCATGGCTTTTCTGTGGTGTGGTAAAAGTTCCTATGAAGGGGGAGCAAAGGTTTCTTGGGATACAATATGCAAACCATATCAGGAAGGTGGACTGGGTATAAGAAATTTGGAAATACAAAATATAGTCTGGTCACTTAAACTGTTATGGGGTTGTTGCCTTCCTAAAGAGACCTTATGGTCTCAGTGGTTGCAATCTAACCATCTTAAGGGCAAATCAGTGTGGCAAATTGATATTCCCATTGATTGTTCTTGGGGTTGGAGGAAAATCCTCAAGAGTAGAAAGTATGCTATACAGATTTTCAGGTACAAGCTAGGTAATGGTAAAGATATTGCCTTGTGGTGGGACTACTGGTTACCTAATAACAAGAGACTGGATCAATTGAGTTGTAGCAATATGGCCTCAGGGTACTATGTTGATAGCAAGGTCTCACAATTCATATATAGAAAAACCTGGAAATGGCCAGGAAAACTAAGATTTATGAATGAACTTACGAAATCTATTACCTTATCTGATGCTAAAGATGAAATATTCTGTACCTGCACGAAGAAAGGTAAGTTTAAATTCGCAGAAATATATGAAGAAATTCGGCCTAAAGGAAATACAAACAACTGGTATCGAGTAATTTGGAAATCAAGAGCTTTACCTAAGTATAAATTCATCTTTTGGCTCTGTAACTTGGATAGGCTACCAGTTAAGCAAAGGATTCTAAGCTGGGGTATGATTACAAACCCTATCTGTGAATTTTGTAAAATATACAGCGAGGATAGAGACCACCTGTTTTGGGGATGCCCAAATACGAAACGTATTTGGGATTATTGCAGACGGAAAACGAATTATAAGAATCAGATCTATGACTGGAAATCAATAATAGAAGATTTTGAGAAGAAGAAAAGGAAAGGTCTTGAAAATGAAATAGCTTACCTTTTGTTGCCAATTGCTGTACACACGGTGTGGGAGGAGAGGAACAATCGAATCTTTAACCATACATACAGCACAGAAGAAAATGTAATAGAGAGGATCAATGACCGAGTTGTGGAGAATATGCTGAATCTGAAGAGGTACGGTCGAGAAGCCATTGACGAGGAGATGAGAAGATGGAGAGAGAAATAGGGTTTCAGAAGTTAGATTTGAGTTTGTACGTGTGTTTGTACTTAGAGTACTTGTGAGGTTGTAATGTGTTTTACTTTGTTTGTACTAGTCTAGTCAGAGTTGACTAGGTCAATACTTTGTAAAATCTTATTAGTTCTGATATAAAATTAAAATGGCTGGCTTAGCAAAAAAAAAAAAAAAAAAAAAATATTTAATTTTTTCAAAAAGAGGCTTGAAAATACCAAATTTTTGGAAGCCTAAGGCAGTTGCCCCTCCTGAATCTATATCCAGGACCGACCCTGTATGATGATTGAGAATAGTGATGATGAAGATGTTAATCGTTTTTTGTCTTTTCCTTTATTCTTCGTTGGTGTTTGTATGATGATTTCTTTTAGTCAAAAATAACTTGCATTATATAAAGTCCAAAAGTTGTTTACAAATCATCCTACACCTATAGTTTCAAAGTCACACATAAGTAAGTTGGCTAATTGGGGAGGTGGAGAAACACTCCAAAGACTAAATAATTTGCCTTTTAGCATTTATTTAGCCACCCAATCCACACTTCTATTGTTAACTCTCCTAGTAAAGGAGATACAAATATTATCCCTTAGTACACAAAAACGAATGTTCTTAACCACTAATTTAGTACAACTATAATTATTACAAGTTGTCGAATTAATATGGTTAATATCTACTTGGCAATCATTCTCAATTTCCACAGTTCCTATTGGCCTCTTGCTAGCCATTTCACAAGCCTCCAAGATGCATCTACCTTCTGCTTCTAGTATTGAATGAGTTTGGATAACTTTAGCTTTTCCTTCCAAAAAACAACATGTAGAATCAAGTAATATACAAGTAATTGCAGTTGTGTTAGTAATGAGATTAAAAGAAGCATCGCAATTGATTTTAACTTTTCCATGGGGGGGGGGGGGGGGGGGGTTCCAACTATTACAACCCATTTTAAGTTTACTACCCTCAAAGATAGAGTTTTGATCCCTATTTTTCTGTATTCCTTTGTTGTGAATACTAATTCCAGCTTTTTAAATCACCTTCTCTTTACCATAAGAAATGGTATTATCTATAGCCCCAGTAGTGTGCTCAGTAGCTGAGTAATACTCATCACAGGCTAGTAATGCGTTTTTTGCCGTGATCAGAGGGTCAAGGGTAATGCCCTTAAATATATAATCATTTCTTGCCTTCCAAATTTGCATCCAATAAAAAAAGCCAAGTCTCATATATATTTCCCTTCAATCTTTTCCTCCTAACATAGCCTTACAAATTGTATCCATCTTTTCACATTAGAGGTAGGGTCTGAAAGTGAATTAAAACAAAGTGGACTAGCAAGCCAAACTGCTCCTGCCCAAGAGCAGCGAAAAGTTAAATGTTCAATTGATTCACTATATTCTCCACGAATGTTGCATAAAGGGCTATGGATAGATTTTCTAATATATATGTTCTCATTAGTAGCTAGCCCTTTATTGCAACATTTCCAGATAATTTTTTTATTTTAGGATAGGATTTCGATTTCCAAAGAAAGTCCCAATCTTTCTCTTCTAGATGTATAGAAGATTCACCCTCTTTTTTATTCTTAACCTTCTCATTCTTATGTTGAGCCCTCCATAGTAAAGTGTATATTTCCTTTACTGTGACATCACCACTAATAGAGCCAATTCAATGTGGTGTATCTATACAGTAATAAATTGGAATGTAAACTTTACTTATGGTTGCTGCAATGTACGATGAGAATAATGAGTTGATCAAGGTCATATTCCACTCTTTAAGGTTAGGTGTAAAAAGTTCATACACCATTTCAACATTACACTAAACAGGTTTAGTAATATGTTTAACATTAGGGAGCCATGAATCATCCCAAATGTTATATTTTTTCATCACCAATAGTCCATTTAAGATCATTTTTGAAACAATTTCTACCTGTAATGATACTTTTCCAAGCCCATGAACAGTTATTACATAATGATGCTTCAAGGAAACTTGAATTAGGAAAGTATTTTCCTTTTAAAATTCTGAATAAAAGAGAGTTTTGGTTATTAAAGATCCTCAACGCATTTGAGGCTAATAAAGCTTCATTTTGTGTGTGAAACTCTTTAAACCACAATTTCCATATTTTTTACTATTCATTAGTGTTTTCCATTTCACCCAATGACATCTACTTTCACCTTGACTATTCCAGTAAAAATCAGAGATAAGAAAAGTTAAATGAGTTGTTACCTTTTTAGGAATCAAGAAAACCGACGTAATAAAGTTGGGAATAGCTCCAGTAATGGATTTAATAAGAGTTTCTTTGCCACTTTTAGATAGCATTTTAGTCTCCCAATTATCCATCTTTTTTATAACCATTCAACAAGCCATTCCAGTTCTTTAACCTTTGACTTACACCAATTTGAAGGAATCCCAAGATATTTACCAAGATCATCCAATTTTCTCATTCTTAGTAAAGATGAGTATTTATTTCTCTCCTTGATTGGAGTATTTTTACTAAATAAAATACCACTTTTATTTAGATTAATGCATTGTCTAGAGCTCAGAGAGTACCAGTTCAAAATATTGAGAAAAATATCAAGATTATTTTCATCAGCTTCCAAAAGAACAAATTGTCACCATCAAAGAGAATATGAGTAATCATAAGGGCCCCTCTCGCAATTTTAATACCTTTGAGTAAACTCATCTGAACATAATGATCAATAAGTGAAGTTAATGCTTGTGTTACCAAACAAAATAAATAGGGTGATAATGGGTCACCCTGTCTTAGTCCTTTCTTAGGACTATGAATATCATACAATTTCCCATTGATTTGTATTTTGTAAGAAACAGTGGATATATAGTTATGTATCCACTTAATCCATCTGCTATGAAAACCCATTTTAGTTAAGAGATCTAATAAAAAATCTCAGTCAATATTCTCATATGCCTTATTCATATCTGCCTTGATTGCTATACTATATTTTTTTGATGTTCTTTTGTTCTTTAGAAAATGAGTAGCCTCTTGGGCTATAATAATATTCTCAAAGATAAACCTGCCAGGAATAAACGCAGATTGAGTTTCAGAGATTAAATCACAAAGCCAAGGTTGTAACCTGTTAGCTAGAATTTTAGAAATCACTTTATATATAAAGTTTGCAGAACTGATTGGCCTGAATGAAGAAATAAAATCAGGATTAGTACACTTTGGAATCAAAGAAATAATTGTACCATTAATTTCTTCAAGAGAAGAGTTTTGCATAATGAAATCAGATACCAGTTTAAAAAGATCTAATTTAATATCATTTCAAGAGAATTGGGTAGGTTACAGCGCAGCCACCGGGTTCCCGGTTTGAAACCAACCGGGTTCCCGGTTTTTGTCGACGGGTGCATCTCCAGACACGCCAATTCCTTGCGTCTCCACCGCAGAGGTCAGAGAATTGGGTAGGTTACAGCGCAGCCACCGGGTTTCCGGTTAGTTACCAACTGGGTTCCCGGTTGTCACCGGTTGTGACAACTAATTTCCCTTCTTTTTCATACTACCTACCCCAAACTCAAGACCTTTTACTCCTATAATCATAAAAAACACCAACCTTTCTCATTTCTTAAAAATTAAACACTAATAAACAAAGAATACTCTAATTTATACTAAGAATTTAAAAGACACGAAAGCATAAACTAATATACAATTGAAATGGATTTTGTTTAACGTAGTTAAGCTCGACGGGTTACCTCTCACATCTATTCAGTTTTAAGGAGGTACTTGACCTCCGCAAGATTTGAATCCACCATGCGATTAGTGTCCTTGCCTACATAATAAATATTAACCGATGTCCATTCACCATAAAGGTGTGTTGCTCAATTAGGTTTTCAATTTCTATGGCTCCATGAGGCGTGACTTTAGTCACTACAAAAGGACCAGACCATCTTGATCTCAACTTAACTAGATAATTACTGAACTTTGAATTGTATTTGAGGACCAGTTATCTAACTTTAAACTTCTTTTCACAAATACGATGATCATGCCATTTCTGTTTTTTCTCTTTATAAAGCTTAGCATTCTCATAGGCATGAAATCGAAACTCATCAAGTTCATTCAGTTTCATCATACGATTCTTACCGGCTAGAGTAGGATCCAAGTTCATCTCTGCTATCGCCCAATATGCACCTATTTCAAGTTCAAGGGGTAAGTGACAAGCCTTACCATAAACTATGCTATACGAAGATGCACTAGCGGGTGTCTTAAACGCAGTACGGTATGCCCACAATGCATCATCTAATTTCATTGACCAATTCTTGAGTGTGGAACCAACAACGTTTTCTAGAATGGATTTGATCTCTCGATTAGAGACCTCAGCTTGACCATTTGCTTGTGGATGATAAGTAGTAGATACACGATGTCTCACCCCATACTTCTCTAAGACCGCCTTCAAGTATCTGTTAACAAAATGAGAACCTCCATCACTAATAATAACTCTAGGCGTACCGTGTCTAGTGAAGATGTGTGATTTCAAGAACTTAATTACTTTTGATTAGGTGTGAAGTCTTCGCTGACTTATCTTATATTTCTTCAACTAGTCCCAAAAGTTTAGCTATAGTTGGATCCAAACTCGAAGGTTGTTCTTGTGTAGCTTGTTGCGTTGAATATTGAGGTGGTTCTTGATAAGTTTCTTCATAATTTGGCGCTTCTTGATACATAGGTTGTGGTTGATAATAAGATTGAGGTCGTGTTTGATAATAATTCTTTTGGTTTTCGACCCAATTCCGATTATGTGGGGAGTGATAATTCACGTAATTTCCTTGTGGCTGATAATAACCATTAGCATAACGGTTTCTTTGATGAGATACGAAGGAAATCGAAGCTGGATCATTCATACAACTGTCCCACGAATGATTTATTGCTTCATAACCAGGACATGTAGGTAAAGTATGTACTAGATTTACCTGAGCTATTGATTGCGCTTGTACTTGTAATTCCTTGAGTTGTTGGTTTAATTCTTTAATCTTTAGAGATTCTAAAGTATCTTCTTGTTTTTATGATTCAATCGACCAACTTCTCTCGGTATCCATAACTCTTTCCATAATAGTATTAGCTTCTTCAGGATCTAATAACACAAAACTTCTATCTCCTAACAAATTTGCTTTTGTCTTGGACTCGTCATTGAATCCTCCATAGAACATGGTTAAATGATATTCGGGCGAGGAAACATAGAATGAACACCTCGCTTTCTTCTCGTTAAAATGTAACCATGCTACACCAACATTTTCCCCTTCTTCTTGCATAAATTGTTCAGACTCCAACATATCTTTTAAACGTCTACTAACCAGATAGAATCGGACTAGGAATTTCGCATGGAGTTTATCCCAATCTAGAATTAAATCAGGGATTTGGGAATCATACCAATCACTTGCACCAACGGTTAAGAAGAATTGGAACATGACATAGTATATTTGTTCTCATGTAACGCCTTTGATGATATAAGCGTCACAGATCTGCATAAATTTCTAGACATAACGAACCGGATCTTGATCTGCAGCACCGCTAAACTAACCATGACTCACAAATTGCGCTATCATGCCTGGATCAGGTCGGAATTTAGAAGCTTGGATTTATGGAGTGCAGATTTTCTTTGGGTCGCACTCTGAATGAGATGGGAAGATCAAGTTTCCTCAGGCTTGCCATCTATAAAAACCTGTAAAGACAAAACTAAAAAAAGTGTAAAATAGAACTAACTAAAATAAAAGCACTAAATAAATACACAAGGACTAACGATGTAGTCCCCGGCAGCGGCGCAAAAAAAATTGGTGTCGCCTAAGGTGTGATAAATTAATAGATAAATATGATGCAACAATCACCCTAGGCTAGCACGTTACTCACTACAAGTATCACAGATCGTATGCAAGTTTGAATGATAAATAAGATTCGTTCCTCAGAGACTACGAAAGTTAGAGTTATCCAACTATCAAGTGCAAATAAGAAAGCTAGAATAATAATACACAAGAAATAAAAGAGAATAGAATTTTTTTTTGGTTTTTATAACTAGAATATTAAATAATTAAAATAAAGACAGAAAATAAATAAGAAGAGACGATAGTATGAGAGTTTTAGCTCGAGGGATAGCAAGTAATCCCTACTAGCCTTGTTTATTCTAATCATGTAAGGAAGAATTATGTAGAATTGTAATAACCATGATTCTAAATTCCTCCTAACCACCTTTCGGGTGGACTTAGGTGGCGACCTCACAATCACGAGGGGACTTAACTAAGGTGCTCCTACACCACTAGGTTCTTAGATGAGACTGGCCTTCTAATGATGATCGGTGGTTAAATCAAACCCTAATGGTTATCTAGTTAGGCAAGCCCGTCAGGATCACTACCGCACACTAGACGTTTATGTGATGTTTCAATAATTAGACACTCCTTCCGGGTGACCATCTAAATACTATTAAGGTAATCCTATATGCATGCATTCGCAAGGAAAACAAACAGTCAGAATAAAACAGTAATTTATTTAAATAATTAAAATCCTAAATTAAAATAGATGTAAAACAAGTCTACGGTTCATACCCATGTCCTAAATCTCAAGATAAAATAAATTAGTTCATACTAGAGAAAGAAAAAAAATAATTACAAATTTGAAGGCTTGTGAAGACATAATTTGATGTTCAGCTCCTTCCAGACTTCTCTTCTCTTGTTGTAAGCTTCCTCTTGGCTTAAGGATTGATCAAGGATGTGCTTCTACTGAATAGATGGTGTATTTATAGGGTATTACAAGCCCTAGCTCAAAATCTTGGAGTAGAGGGCAAGTAATAGGACTCTTTTCCAAATCAAATTCGTTTCCTAAAATATAGGAAAGGTAATAAAATGTTGTTGTCTTATTCTAACCGTTACTTCTTCAATACTGCTTCGATTGACGCGTTCTTTGTATCGAAAATGATCGCCTCGGAAAGCTCTATACTTTTGCTTCAGACCATTTTTCAAAATACCCAGCCGTTTTTGAGTTATGATTAATTTAATGGATGTAGCTGCTGAAATTCAGATTTACTTGACAACTTTTCCTTTATCTCTAATTTCCATCATTGTCTTCTTTCCCTTATCTCTTAGAATTGATTTGAGATCTAATTAATTACCATATATCTTTAAAGCTTTACAATTAACAAAGAATTAAACCAATTATGCTTTAAAAATAATAAATCATCAAATCAAGATAAGAAATAGGAAAATAGCAATTTATGAATAAAAATCGATAATTAAATTGCTAAATACACCTAGATGACGTCTCCAACCTAGATTAACTCATCACAAATATGGAGACGTCAAGACCCCGGCTCAAAGTTGTATCATCCTGATACAATAAAAATAAAGAATAATAGGGTAGTCAAATAATAAACAGAGAAGAAGGAGGAGGAGGAGGAGAAGAAGAAGAATATAACACAATGAATGATCCTAGAGCAAAATATATAAAAAATATCATGGATAATGCTAAAGAAATAATGCATACATACACTTAATATACACATAATCAACATTCCATAATTTCGAGTTCAGGCTAACTTCACAATGCCAGAAGGAGAGGTTTTCAACTCAGTTCTTGTTAATGGATATAGGTTGTTCATAGGTCCCAATATAGTATCCAATGGCCCACTTGCCTACAACCTAACGCTCCATTGTTTCTCCACCAAGTAGCTAGAAATCGTAAGGTCTTTATGGTTATAATGTGGATTAGGGACGGTGTGGTATATTTGGATAATGAAAAGTGAGCTTTTGGCTCTCTCATCACATTCCATCAACAAATTGCCCTAGAGCTTGAGTTTCACTCAATGATGTTCTCACTCAACCCAATTTTGATGCCTTGATTTGCATCCCCAATTAATCCAAGTAAAACCTTTTCATGATGATATAATAAATTCCACTTTGCCGGTTGATGTCTCCTCAAATGTTCTTATTTTCGACCCTTAGGAGACATCATTTTTGGTGTTTATTTAATCAATTTGATAGACTTTTGGACTAAATATGCAATAATATGATTTTCCTCTTTTATTTCTAGCATTTTTGATTTATTAAGCTTTTGCACGTAATATTGGTATTTTTAGTGAAGATTTTACATGTTTTAGATGTTAGCTAGAAGAGGAATCCGAGGAGAAAGTCAAAGATCAAAAGATAGAGTCAAGACTTGAAAAGAAATCCCGAAGATATTATTTTTAGAGCTGAAAATCCATTTTCCAGGCCATAGATTGCTGATTTCGAGGTGCTTAAGCGATGATTTAGCAGCTGACCTTTGAAGAGAAATCATTCCTTATCGAGTTACGGAACTTTAGCAACTGGAATGAGGTCAATCGGAGTCAAAACGCACCGGGAAAAGCCGTTTTAGTGAAGGTGTATCAGCAGTTACGGGATTTTGGGCTTAGAAAGTGGGCTTGGACATTTAATTAATATTCTATTTTCTGGTCCAAGCCCTAGAACGAATTATTGCTTATAAAAAGAGGTCTGGACTTCTATTTTACATACAATTCACATTCTGCAAGATTAAAAACACCAGAGAGAAGCAACTGAAGGAAGGAGAAGAAGCTACAAGAGCTGGAGAGGGTCTATATCTCCGTTCGTAGTCATTCCGATTCCGGAAATTAGGTTCTTTTATCTTTTTAATTCTGTAAACAATATGAATTCCTTTATTTTTAATTTCGTATTTCATTTTAATATGAGCTAAGTTTTATATAGTGCTTGAGAACAAACAATGGGTGAATCCCAATTCTTATTAATTAACGAATGTTGAATTTGGGTTTTTATTGAATTAAACTAAATTAGGGCTTTTACTCTTTTCGATAAATCATGAATATTTACTGTTTTTAGCGTCATGAACTAGGAACAGGTAATAGTATTTAGGCTATTCCAATTAGTGGCAATTGGATCATCCTGACGGAGGGTTTAAATACGGAACCATTTATTCAATCTAGGATAAAAGTTAATGATTCTGACGAGCTTAGCTAATCCTAGGGCCAATGAGGTAATAACACTTAATCATCCAACGGTGGATCATATTTACCCTGACGGGACTAGTGACACTTTAGGATCGCCTTATAGTCCACCCTGACGGGGGTATAAGGAAATTAGAATCCCGACCATTGTAATTGACTAATTTAGCCCTTAAACAACATAAGTTAAGAAATAGGATAGGGAGGATCCTTGCGTTCTCAAGTGCTACTTCTCATATTGCGTTTTACATCATTTTACTTGCGTCTTAGCTTTTACTTGCATTTTAATATTTGTCTTTCATTTACTCAGTCTCATAACAGAAACCAAACAAACATATTATTGTCTTTTATTTTCATAAGTGCATCAATCACTACTTGCTAGACATTGTGATCAACCATTCCGTCCTTGGAACGAATCTGTATTATCAGTTATACTACTTGGGACAACCGTACACTTGCGGTTGTGGTTCGATTTACATTTGCATTTATTTAAAACACACAAAGGACCACCAAGTTTTTGGCGCCGCTGCCGGGGACGGTAGCGTGTGACCACGGTGTTTATCCTTTAGTGATAGTGCATTTATTTTATTTTATCAGTTTTACGCTTTTTGTTTAGTTTCTTTTCAGGTTTTTAGGTTTGGTGTATGCGAAGAAGGCTATTCAAGGATCTAGAGCCAACACCTCCGATCCTTAGTAATCCAGAATCGTTGATCAGACTTGCTAACAAGAGAAGAAGAGAACGAGAAGCTTTAGAGGTAGAAGAGTTAAGTAACAGAATGGAAGAAATCAATCTTCAAGATAATCAACAAGGTCAACTAGATGCAAATGGCCAACCATTAGCTCCAGGCATTATTCCTCAAGTTCAACCACTAAATCCAAATCCTCAAGTGCAAATAGTGATGAATCAAGATCCGTGGTTTACTAATGGTCCTCCAGAAGTTCCATTCCGTGCTCCAGCTATAGGAGTAGGTGCTCCAGATATTAATGTTCCGCGTTTTCGTCCAGATTCGGGTATGTTAGCTCAGTTCCAGAATTTTGGTAATTTTCGGGGTAGACCAGCAGAAGATCCTCTCAGGGCAGTACAGAAATTCAAACAGATATGTGATTCTTATATCACACAAGGGGTCTCAAGAGAACAGATGTATATTGCTGCTTTTAAGTACTTTGTTACTGAGGGAGCAAGTGAATGGCACGATACACAAGATCCTACGAAGATCACCAATTGGGACCAATTAGAGATTGCGTTCTTTGACAGGTATTACCCAAGTAACATGAGGTTAGATGCTGAATTAGAATTGACACATTTCCGTCAAGAATATGATGAAACTTTGGGTAAGAGTTGGACAAGATTTCAGATGTGCTTACGTAGAGTTCCCAATCATGCCTTTTCAGAACAACAACAATTAAAAATCTTTTATAGAGGCCTTGATGGGAATTCGAGAGAGAAATTGGATACATTATGTGGTGCAGGTTTTCTTCAAGTTCAACCCGCTCATGCTAAAATTATCTTAGAGAGAACAGTCAAGAATGAAGTTGGGTGGAATTCAGTAAGAACACCGGTCAAGGGAATGAATAATGTTGATATGGAAGAGAAATTTGCTACGTTTGAGAATAAGATTCAGAGTACTATTGAGCAACAATTGAAGCAGCTTACTTTAGCTGTAAAGGAAGGACTTTCGGGTAAGAACGTAGCTGTGCATGCTGCACAAGAGGTTTATATGTGTTCAATTTGCAAAGTAGATGACCATGATGAGGAAAATTGTCCGAACAACCAAGAATCCGTGATGTTTATGTCCAATAGAGGTAACTTCAATTCAAGTGGTAATGGATATCAGCCTAACAGAAACCATCCTGGTTTTCAATACTCAAATCCTAATGGGGCAGCCAATCCTACCTATGCGTATCAGCCGCGTCCCCAAAGTAACAACTATAATCCAAGACCACACAACAATTATCAAGGAGGACAGAATCAGGGAAATTATGTACACAGGCAAGCTCCTCAGAATACTCCTCAAAATACATACGATGAAACTTTAAACCAAAAAGCCTTACCTGCACATCCACAAGAAGGAGTAGTCACTCTTCAGAAATCAGTTGAAAGTTTAATTGCTCTCCAAACACAAGCTATGGAACGTCAAAATACAATCGAAGCCAATATGAGTTTGTTCCAGAATCAGCTAAGCCAAATTAATAAACAACTGAATCAACGTCCACAAGGACAACTTCCAAGCGATACTGAGAATCCGAAGCAACGCGAAGATTGTAATGCTGTTACATTGAGAAGTGGTAAGAACCTTCCCCCACCTCCTTTTCCCGTTATGAAAGAGAAAGAGGTACCAAGAAAAGAAAAGGAAGTGGTGGAGAAAGAGAAAGAAAATGAGAAAGAGAGTGAGGTTGAAGAAATAGTGGGACCAAGAGAAGTTCCGAAAAAGAAGGATGATATTGTAATTAATCGCCCTCCACCACCGTTTCCATCGCGAGTTCAGAAAAAGGGTGATTTGGGAGATTTTCAGAAATTCTTTAATAGAGTGAAGGGTCTAAGTATTAATATTCCGTTACTTGAGGCGATTCGAGACATCCCTAAGTACACGAAGTTTTTGAAGAGGGCCCTCACTAACAAAAGGCCCTATTGTGATAATGAAATGATTGGTCTTCCTGAAAAGTGTAGCGCGATTTGTCAGAGTAAATTACCCCCGAAGTTAGTTGATCCGGGGAGTTTCACGATTCCCATATCGATTGGAGAAGAATGGAAAGGAAAAGCGCTATGTGACTTGGGGGCAAGCATCAATTTAATGCCCAAGTCAATATTTGATAAGCTAAAAATTGGAAACGCAAGACCCACTTCTATGGTCTTGCAAATGGCGGACAGGTCTCTTGCTCATCCTGAAGGCCGTATCGAGGATGTCCTTGTTAAGGCAGGTACACTTATATTTCCTGTTGATTTCGTAATACTTGAATACAATGCAGATAGAAATGTCCCCATTATTTTGGGTAGACCATTCCTAGCTACAGGGAGAACATTGATCGATGTGGAGAATGGCGAATTGACGATGAGGATACAAGATGAGGAAGTGAAATTCAATGTATTTCGAGCTATGAAATTCCCAGATTCTCAGGAAGATTGCTTCAGAATGGATGTAGTAGAGCAAGCATCGCAAGAGGTATTTAATTCTTTAAATTTTGATGATATCTTGCAGGCTGCTTTAACATTAGATTCACCTGAGATGATGGAAGAGCTCACTGAAACAATAGCAGCTCTAAATTCTGAAAATCCGAGGTATAGGCGTCCTGCCTACGAACCTGTGAGAGAACCGGGGGAGATTGTTCCTAAAAAGAAGCCTTCAATTGAATCTCCTCCGGAATTGGAAGAAAAACCATTGCCAGCACACTTGAGGTATGCGTATTTAGGTACTAATGAAACTCTACCTGTTATTGTTTCAGCTAATTTAACAGGTCCTCAAGAAGATAAACTGTTGCGTGTGTTAAGAGCAAACAAAGAAGCAATAGGTTGGACAATTGCTGACATCAAAGGCATTAGTCCATCCTACTGTCAACACAAAATCATACTTGAAGATGTTAACGCACGCTCAGTTGAAGGTCAAAGAAGATTAATGCCCGCTATGAAGGATGTGGTGAAGAAAGAAGTGATCAAACTTTTAGATGCGGGGATTATTTATCCCATTTCGAGTAGTGAATGGGTGAGTCCGGTTCAGTGTGTACCGAAGAAGGGAGGAATGACAACAGTTCTTAATGATAAAAATGAAGCGATTCCTTCAAGAACGGTAGTTGGATGGAGAGTTTGTATGGATTATAGAAAGCTGAACAAGGCCACCAGAAAAGATCATTTCCCTTTGCCCTTCATAGATCAGATGTTAGACAAATTAGCCGGAAGAGAGTATTATTGCTTCTTGGATGGTTATTCTGGGTATAATCAAATTTACGTGGCTCCAGAAGATCAACATAAAACAACATTTACATGCCCCTTTGGCACTTTTGCATATCGTAGAATGCCATTTGGGTTGTGTAATGCTCCTGCTACCTTTCAAAGATGCATGATGGCCATCTTCTGGGATATGATTGATAAATTTCTTGAAGTGTTTATGGATGATTTCTCTGTATTTGGTGATGATTTTGATAAGTGTTTAGACAATTTGTAGAAAGTGTTAATCAGATGCAAAGAAACAGATTTGGTCTTAAAGTGGGAGAAATGTCATTTCATGGTTCGCGAAGGTATTGTTCTGGGTCACAAAGTTTCGAGTGTTGGATTGGAAGTCGATAGAGCGAAGATAGAGGTAATTAAAACTCTTCCCCCTCCTGTTTCTGTTAAAGGGGTAAGAAGTTTTCTAGGCCATGCTGGCTTTTATAGGCGATTTATCAAAGACTTCTCTAAGATTGCGAAACCGTTATGCAACTTACTTGAAAAGGATTCCAAATTCCTTTTTGATGAAGCTTGCTTAGCGGCCTTCAAAGCAATCAAAGAAAAGCTTATTTCTGCTCCTATAGTAGTGCCTCCAGATTGGAATTTACCGTTTGAGGTTATGTGTGATGCGAGTGATTTATGTATGGGAGCTGTATTAGGACAAAGAAAAGAGAAAGTTTTTCATTCGATTTATTATGCTAGTAAATTTTTTAATGGTGCTCAGATTAATTATACAGTTACAGAAAAGGAGTTGCTAGCAGTTGTGTATTCATTCGATAAATTTCGCTCTTATCTTCTTGGAGCGAAAGTTATTGTTTATACAGATCATTCAGCGATTAGGTATCTTATGGAGAAGAAGGATGCTAAACCGAGGTTAATTAGATGGGTGTTATTGCTTCAAGAGTTCGATTTAGAGATTAAAGACAGAAAAGGGTGTGAGAATCAGGTTGCAGATCATCTATCGAGGTTAGAAGGTTCAGAGTTGAATAGTGGTACTGAAGCGGTTAGAGAAGAATTTCCAGATGAGAATTTATTCGAAGTTCGTGATTATGAAGCCCCTTGGTACGCGGATATTGCAAACTTAGTGGTAAGTGGTTCCTTTCCTGAAGGTTCAACTTATCAAGAGAAAAAAAGATTAGCTCACCGTGCAAGACAATTCTTTTGGGAGGACCCCTTCCTCTATAAAGTGTGTGCTGATCAAATGGTAAGAAGATGTGTAGCCAAGGAAGAAATTGAGGCGATTATAGCTGGGTGTCATGATTCACCTTATGGTGGACATTTCAAGGGAGATCGAACTGCTGCTAAAGTATTACAATCTGGTTTCTATTGGCCCTCTATTATAAAAGATTGTCATGAATATACTAAAAGATGTAATAGATGCCAATTTACCGGAAACATATCCAAGAGGGATGAGATGTCGCGTAATAATGTGTTAGAAGTTGAAATATTCGATGTTTGGGGTATAGATTTCATGGGTCCGTTCGTTCCTTCAAATGGTAACCTCTACATCTTATTAGTTGTTGATTACGTGTCTAAGTGGGTAGAAGCGGTGGATTTACCTACCAATGATTCTAGAGTGGTGATTAAGTTCTTGAAATCACATATTTTCACTAGACATGGAACTCCAAGGGTGATTATTAGCGATGGAGGTACTCATTTCGTTAATAAATATTTAAAGACTGTTCTAGAGAAATATGGAGTGAGGCATCGTGTATCTACTGCTTATCATCCTCAAGCCAATGGTCAAGCTGAAGTATCAAATCGTGAGGTAAAATCTATCTTAGAGAAAACCGTTGGTCCTACTAGAAAAGATTGGTCTGTGAAATTAGATGATGCACTTTGGGCATATCGAACTGCTTTCAAAACTCCAGTAGGTGCTTCTCCGTATCGAATGGTTTATGGTAAGGCTTGTCACTTACCTCTTGAATTAGAAATGGGTGCCTATTGGGCTATTGCAAAGTTAAATTTAGATCCTACGCTAGCTGGTGAGAATCGAATGATGAAACTTAATGAGCTTGATGAATTTAGATTACATGCTTATGAAAATGCTAAGCTTTATAAAGAAAATACTAAGAGATGGCATGATAATCGAATTCGAGAGAAGAACTTTGTAGTGGGACAAAGAGTGTTGAAATATAATTCAAAGTTCAGCAATTATCCGGGGAAATTAAGATCGAAGTGGTCGGGTCCTTAAGGTTACACCTCATGGAGCTATAGAGATAGAACATCCACTTGAAAACCGTACATTCATGGTGAACGGTCATCGTTTAAAGATTTATCATGGAGGTGAAGACACCGATCGTGCAAAAGACCCACATCCCGGAGAGGTCATGTACCTCCTCGAAGCTCCTTAGAAGCACGAGGTAACCCGTCGAGCTTAACGACGTTAAACAAAAGCCAATTTCTTGTATATTAGTTTAAATATTTCAATTTCCGTAGTGTAAATTAGTTAAAGTTTTCGTTGATTTGAGTTTTATTTTTAAGAAATGAGGAAGGGTGTTTGTTTTTGATGATTTCAGGGGTATAATGGTCATGAGTTTGGGGTCAAACGATGGGAAAAACGAAAAAAAATTGAAGTCCACAGCAGGTTTGACCGGCTAGCCGGCGAGCTGGCCGGCATACCGGCCAAACGAGCAGATAGACCCCAACTCCCTGACCACTGCGTCAGCGACAACGTGGTGGTCCTTTGTGTGTTCTAAAATAAATGCAAAAGTAAAGAGAACCACAACCGCAAGTGTACGGTTGTCCCAAGTAATATAGTTGATAACACAGATTCGTTCCAAGGACGGGATGGTTGACTACAATGCTTATCTATTAATGATTGATTGCACTTATGAAAGCAATTAAAAGTAATATGATTGATTGTTTGTTTTGTATTAATCCTAAGTATGAAAGACTAATGCGAAAATGTAAATAAATAACTAAGACGCAAATAAATGAAAGTAAAATGCAAGTATGAGCAGGCAGTACTTGAGATACGCAAGGATTTCATCTAACTCTTATTTATTCCATGTTTCGTTTAAGGGACAAATTGGTAAAAAGTAATGGTCGGGATTCTAAGGTCATCCTTACCCCCGTCAGGGTGGACTAAGGAGCTACTCTTAAATGCTACAAACCCCGTCAGGGTGATTATAGTCTATTCTTAAGTGATTAAGTTTATTTTACCCAATTGGCCATAGGATTAATTACGCTCGTCAGAGTCAAATAATTTCTATCCTACATTCATTAATTATTTCTGTACCTAAACCCCCCGTCAAGGTGATCCAATCGCCACTAATTGGAATAGCCTAGATACTAAGACCTATGATTGGTTAATTACGTCAATTATAGTTATTAAGAACAAATTAATGAAAAATACCTAATACCCAATTTGATTTCAATTGTAAAAATCCCAAATACAAAAGCATAGAATAAAATAGAATCAAAATCAATCCATAATGCGATCTCAAGCACTAATTAAAATTAGCTCATAATTGGAAAAACTAAGAAAATAAATAAAAAGGAATTCATAATTGTTTTACAGAAAGGAAAATAGAAACCTAATTAGGAAGATGAATTGGCTGCAACGTGGAGATATAGACAGTCTCCAGCTCCAAGCTTCTTTTCTTCTTGACGCTCTCTTCTAATGATGTTTTAATTTGAAGAATAAAATGAGAGGTACAGAATAATGAGGTCTAAAGACCTATTTATAATCATAAAATCGGATTAGGGCTTTTACTTAAGGATTAAGTAAAAATCAGAAAAGCCCAAGTCCACTAATTAAGCCCAAATCCCGTAACTGCGGATACACCTTCACTAAAACGGCTTTTCCCGCTTCGTTATGACCCCGATTGACCTCATTCCAGTTGCTAAAGTTCCGTAACTCGATAAGGAACATAATATCTTCAAGGGTCAGCGGCTAAATCATCTCTTAAGCACCTCGAAATCAGCAATCTATGGCCTGGAAAATAGATTTTCAGCTCTAAAAATAATATCTTCGGGATTTATCTTTAAGTCTTGACTCCATATCATGATCTTTGACTTTCTCCTCGGATTCCTCTTCTAGCTAACATCTAAAACCTGTAAACTTTACACTAAAAATACCAATATTACGCGCAAAAGTTTAATAAATCAAAATTACTAGAAATAAAATGGAAATTCCGGATTATTGCATATAAGCACCAAAAGTCTATCTAAATAATCAAATAAACACCAAAAATGATGTCTCCCAATGGCATAAAATTAGAACATTTAGGGAGACATCAAGACCCCCAACTCAAACCTTTGTCGTCCCGACAAAGCAAAACTAAATAAAACAAGGGGAATGAAGTAGATGCAAGAGAAAATAGAAGCTAGCAAATAAACCCTAAAGCAATGCTAAAGATAAATCTCATATAGCAAACATTAAGAACTAACATATACATACACTAATCATGCAACATCAAACATAAATAATCTCAATCATAAAATTAAAGTCGCAATGCTTGAAGGTTACACTTGTACTCATCTCTGTATGATGGCTATAGGGTGGTCATTAATCCTAACTCGCTTTGAACGCTCCACCTAGCGTATTCTCTATCAACAGAATCATAAATTCACTATGCACTTAAGAATCACGAGGTCTTTATGGTTTTAATAATGGCTTAAGGACGGTGTGGATGTATATTTGGTAAATTTGAAGTGAGCTTTTGGCTCTCTCCTCACTTACCATCAACAATGTCCTCGAGCTTGAGTTTACGCTCAAAAATGTTCTCACTCACCCAATTGACGCACTAATGTTGCGTCCCCATGTCAACCCAATGAAAACTAAGATGATTTCCAAAAATATTCCACTTTGCCGGTTTATTTTATTCTTTCTTTCTTTTTATTTCCTTTTTTTTCATTGTTTTGTACAAGATACCCATGACCCTCGTTTTGATGTGAAAAGTCATGTCTCTTATAATTTTCTTTTTCTTTTTCTCTATTTTTTTCAAATCCCGGCAAAGGGTTACAAATAATAATATCATCTACCTTTTTGTGCCTCAATACAAACACATATAATCCCTTCCCAATGTAATTTCCCAAATGTGGACCCTCCACCCCAAACTCAAGCTCGAGACAAGTCTCAGGGTTGTGATTCAAGTGCGGTCATTTGGTCATGCTTAATAATCTAAGGGATAATGGGCTTATATCGTGGCTACAAAAGAAAAGGCTTAAGGCTCAAAATTGGGCTAAGACGGATGAAATTATAATAAGGGATAGCAAGCTAAAAGGCTTCAAATGGCTAACAAAGAACTGCCCCTATCATTTTCCTAAGTACATAGCTTGTCTTTAGTTCATATCTAGGTGGGTTCTCTACTAATTAGGATTTCACGTTCTACACACCAAACATATTCCTTAAGTACAAGCTTACTTCATTTGCATTATTCATTAATTTTTCCTATCAATTACCTATGTTAGCATGCAATTGTAAGTGCGTTTTATGTTATTCCCTAAAGTCCACTATCTACTATCATAGATTCATCAAAAGTATGCTTAAAAGGGACATTTAAAATCTTCTACAGTCAAACGCAACTCCTAATTATTTTATTGAAAGCAATTATAACAAATAAACACATAAAAACTGGGATGAGGCAACGAACCCCACCCCAAACTCAAAAATGAGTCGTGTCCCCACGACTCGAAAAGACTCAATAAAGCAATTAAACTAATATACACTAAATGAGAAAGGATAGGAAAACATATCTGTATCGGCACTAGGCCGATTACGTGTAGTCTCATGTTGAAGTTTTGAATACTTCGAACTCTCATGTCATATTTTCCAAGTCTTCATCTTTTCCTAACCCTCTAAATCATCATCTCTTCTACGAAAATCTTTCCTCAACATCCAACTTTTTATCTTCATCATGTTCTTCGTACCTTTTCCAACCTTCATGGTCATCTTTGATGACCACAAACTCAATTTTTCACCTACTTAAAGATTACTTGCAAAATATATAATATTAATATGCTCAAACAATTCACAATTCCTCCACTAAATAACTAAAATAAATCTTAGTTCCCAACTGGTAATAGAAATAAAAGAATAGTTCTAGCTATTTTACCGGATTGGCCATGGAATTTATGATGATTTGATACCTTGCACTTGCAATCTCCAACCTTCAAATTACCAAAGCTTTTGATGAAATTTGTGTCTCTTGATATTATTGAAAGTGGCACAGTAGTGGAATTTGTGATTTAGTTGAGATGGGTATTTAATATCTATGGTGTTGGAAAGGTTTAAAAGATATAATTTAAGCTTTGGTGAAGAAATTTTTGGGTTAAAACTTGAATTTCTTGGTGTTTTTGGAAAGATTTGTGGTTTGATTGTGATCTTGGATGATGTTTAGAGGGAAGGATTGGTGGTATGATGTTGTTTTGATGATGATTTTAGGAGTAGTTGGAAGCTAGGATTCGTCACTGGAGGCTTAGCATCTTTTTTTTTTTTTTTTTTTCTTTTTTACCTCTGACGCAAGCCTCTTGCGTCGTCGCTGACGCAGTGATCAGAAAGTCCAGCTTCTTCGGCCGGCTAGCCGGCGGATACGCCGGCATGCCGGCGAAATGTCGATGGCGCATTTCGAGACGCAGCAACCTTGCATCGTCGCTGACGCAAGGACCAGAAACTCTTCCTCCAGTTGGCCGGCTAGCCGGCGGATTCGCCGGCATGCCGGTGGATTTCTCGCTGGCGCGAATGGTGACGCAGCAATGCTGCGTCATCGCTGACGCAGTGGTCAGAGAGTTTGGGGGTGTTCAGCGTTTTTGGCCGGTATGCCGGCGTATCCGCCGGCTAGCCGGTCAAACCTGCTGTTGACTCCATAATTTTCTGTTTTCTCATCGTTTTGACCCCAAACTCATGACCCTTTTACCCCTGCAATCAGAAAAAACAACTACCCTTCCTCATTTCTTAAAAATAAACACTAAATTAACGAAAATCAAACTAATTTAAACTACGAATTTAAAAGACATGAAAGCAATTTAAAACATGGGTTGTCTCCCAAGAAGCACTTTTGTTTATTACGTCTTTAAGTTCGACGCGTTACCTTCCATGAAGATGGTATTGAGGCCTTTGCGGTGTTCCTCCGCTTAAACTCGCCTCTTCCTTGATGTAAAAGCTTAAGAACCTCCCCCCTTTGAATATTATTCAATCGATCTCTAAAAGGAGGTGGGTAAGTACTTCGTTTCGCCTTCTTACTTTCATGACGAAACTCATTTTCCACCACATTGGAATAGATAACCGTTTTCAACGGTATAAGCTTATTTTTATTCCTTGTTTCAATCTCAGATTCATCTTTAAAATGTGGTGGGTAGGTGCTCCTCCTTGCCGCTTTACTCTCACGGTGTTGCACCTTGTTTATATAGCACATGATGATCATTTGTAGTGATAGAGGTGATTCTGATTTTTCATCTCTAATAATTATTCGTGGTAGAGGTGGTGATTGGTGAACTTTTTGTGGCGGATATTCAATTTTTGTTTTATCTTTAACCTTTAATTCTTCAATTGATTCTCCAACCATTTCACATTCGTCTTCACTTTCAACCCAATCTTCCACTATTACCTCATAATATTCTTTCTTTGGATTTTCTATAACCTCGATCTCCACCTCTTCTTGTTTGCGCTCTATATCTTGATCATGTGTATACACCTTAGGAATAGCAATCTCTGTGTTAACTTCTAGGATTTGCGTTGCTACTCCTTCTTCCACTATGCTAACAAGATTCTCACCTTCTTTCAACACCTCCTCCTCAACAACTTCTTCCAATTGATCTGTTCCATCCCTCGAGGGAGTGGGACCTTCATAAGACTTACTACCACTTTCAGCTAAGTTAAGAGAGTTGTTTCGGGCATCCCATTCATCTAGGCTCTGTTGTATGAGTGCATGGGTGGCTTTGAATTCCTCGTCTCTTGCCTTACGCTCTGGTTCTCTTGCCTGAAATTCCTCGAGTAGGCGATTGGCTTTCTCTAGTAGTATATCATGCTGATTTTGATGAGGTGGATACTGTTGAATGTTTTCAACCCAATGGTGGTTCCATACTTGTTCTTGTTGATAGTGATATGGTGTTTGTTGTTGATTATTCCCGATCCATTGATTGTTCCATCCTTGCTCTTGCGGGTATTGATATGGTTGTTGGTAAGAATTTATACCCCATTGTTGTTGTCCCGAAGAGTCTTCCCAATATTCAAATGGACCAGGATTTGGGTAATGTTCTCTATACATCTTTAATTAAATTTCTTGATCATTACCTGAATAAAGCACCTGTAAAAACAAAACAAAGCAAACACAAGCGTAAAACTGAAAATAAAAAATAAAAAATAAATAAAATAAATGGAACTATCACTAAAGGATAAACACCGTGGTCACACGCTACCGTCCCCGGCAGCGGCGCCAAAAACTTGGTGGTCCTTTGTGTGTTCTAAAATAAATGCAAAAGTAAAGAGAACCACAACCGCAAGTGTACGGTTGTCCCAAGTAATATAGTTGATAACACAGATTCGTTCCAAGGACGGGATGGTTGACTACAATGCTTATCTATTAATGATTGATTGCACTTATGAAAGCAATTAAAAGTAATATGATTGATTGTTTGTTTTGTATTAATCCTAAGTATGAAAGACTAATGCGAAAATGTAAATAAATAACTAAGACGCAAATAAATGAAAGTAAAATGCAAGTATGAGCAGGCAGTACTTGAGATACGCAAGGATTTCATTTAACTCTTATTTATTCCATGTTTCGTTTAAGGGACAAATTGGTAAAAAGTAATGGTCGGGATTCTAAGGTCATCCTTACCCCCGTCAGGGTGGACTAAGGAGCTACTCTTAAATGCTACAAACCCCGTCAGGGTGATTATAGTCCATTCTTAAGTGATTAAGTTTATTTTACCCAATTGGCCATAGGATTAATTACGCTCGTCAGAGTCAAATAATTTCTATCCTACATTCATTAATTATTTCTGTACCTAAACCCCCCGTCAAGGTGATCCAATCGCCACTAATTGGAATAGCCTAGATACTAAGACCTATGATTGGTTAATTACGTCAATTATAGTTATTAAGAACAAATTAATGAAAAATACCTAATACCCAATTTGATTTCAATTGTAAAAATCCCAAATACAAAAGCATAGAATAAAATAGAATCAAAATCAATCCATAATGCGATCTCAAGCACTAATTAAAATTAGCTCATAATTGGAAAAACTAAGAAAATAAATAAAAAGGAATTCATAATTGTTTTACAGAAAGGAAAATAGAAACCTAATTAGGAAGATGAATTGGCTGCAACGTGGAGATATAGACAGTCTCCAGCTCCAAGCTTCTTTTCTTCTTGACGCTCTCTTCTAATGATGTTTTAATTTGAAGAATAAAATGAGAGGTACAGAATAATGAGGTCTAAAGACCTATTTATAATCATAAAATCGGATTAGGGCTTTTACTTAAGGATTAAGTAAAAATCAGAAAAGCCCAAGTCCACTAATTAAGCCCAAATCCCGTAACTGCGGATACACCTTCACTAAAACGGCTTTTCCCGCTTCGTTATGACCCCGATTGACCTCATTCCAGTTGCTAAAGTTTCGTAACTCGATAAGGAACATAATATCTTCAAGGGTCAGCGGCTAAATCATCTCTTAAGCACCTCGAAATCAGCAATCTATGGCCTGGAAAATAGATTTTCAGCTCTAAAAATAATATCTTCGGGATTTATCTTTAAGTCTTGACTCCATATCATGATCTTTGACTTTCTCCTCGGATTCCTCTTCTAGCTAACATCTAAAACCTGTAAACTTTACACTAAAAATACCAATATTACGCGCAAAAGTTTAATAAATCAAAATTACTAGAAATAAAATGGAAATTCCGGATTATTGCATATAAGCACCAAAAGTCTATCTAAATAATCAAATAAACACCAAAAATGATGTCTCCCAATGGCATAAAATTAGAACATTTAGGGAGACATCACAACGCAGCAATGCTGCGTCTTCATTCGCGCCAGCGAGAAAGCGCCGGCATGCCGGTCAACGAGGAAGAATGTTCTGGTTCTTGCGTCAGCGACGACGCAAGGTTGCTGCGTCATCAAATGCGCCATCGAGATTTCACCGGCATGCCGGCGAATCCGCCGGCTAGCCGGTCAAGGATTTCAAATTCCCTGACCATTGCGCCAGCGACGACGCAATATACTTGCGTTTTGAGGTTAAAAAAAAGAAGAAGTCGAATTTAGTAATTTTTTTCCGCCGCCCTCTCGCCCGGCATGCCGGCAAATCCGCCGGCTAGCCGGCCAGCTGTTGTGAGAGGCGGTTTTGAGTTTATTAAACCTAGTTTTTTGCCTCTTTTCCAAGCCAAACCTTATAATCCGAATTCTTGCCTCCACCGTACTCCGAAAATCATCAACAAACAGCTATAAAATCATGAAATCAAGCCTTCTATCATCACAAAAACACAAAATCAACTCACATCCTCTCCAAAACATCATCAAATTTCACCTTTTCTCCAAAAATTTCCTCTTCCCAACCTTGAAATTAAACCCAATTCTTTCAAAAATCTCTCTCTAATAACCTTAACCCATCTCATATTCCACCTAATCCTTCAAGTTTTAAGCCTCAAAACATCAAATTTCAAAGCTTTTCTCTAGCTTTTTTCTCTATTTTGAAGTTTTGAGTTTGGGGTGAAAAGAGATGACTAACAGAACCGATTCCATGTGTAACTATCGAAGAAACATACCAAGAAACAGGAACACTGTTGGAGCTAGCCCAGACCAAGCAATTGAGATTCCGAATTCGCGATCCAAAAAGACTGTCCAAAACCCAGTTGCTCCGAAATGAAAAGAAAATCCAAGTAAGGCTAATCCGAAAAAGAGCAGGTTAATTGATGAGAGTGATGAAGAAAGTGAGGAAGAAGTTGAAGAAGAGATTGAAGAAACTGAACAAGAAGTTCCCGAAGAAACAGTGCAACAACCGAAAGCTCCGCGTAGGAAAGCTTGGGCTCAAAAGCCTAAGAGAGTCTTCGTTCCTTGGGAAACTCAGGTTCGTGATCGAATTGAATTTTTGAAGTTTGGTGAGGAGATGAATCTTCCTAAAGGTATTATGACTAGTGCTTATAAAGATTATGGTGTTACTTGTGATAAATTGGGTTGGAAGGAATTGAGAGAAAGGAAGCTTGAGTATATTCCTACCTTGGTGCGAGATTTTTATGAAGGAATCGCCTTCTCAAAAGAAGTTGTTATTATTCGCAAAAAGGTAGTTCCTTTCTCCGTTGAGCTTATTCGTAAATCATTAAAATTACCCGAGTTTTCCGGAATATGTCCGTTTCAAGAATCTCTTAAAGAGCCTTCGTTTGATTATGAATCCCTTTGGGGGAAAGTTCTTGTTGATGGGGCCCGCCCAATTCCCGAAGGAGAGAGATATCCTGGACAGATGTATAGTAGTAACTTGCTACCATGTGCTAAGACTTGGTCACGTTTCATAATCCCTGCCTTCTTCGGAGTTAAACACATATCGGAAGTGAAGAAGGAGCATCTTTTGTTCATTAAATGTATTATTGAGGAGAAACCCATGGATGTTGCTCGTGTGATATATGATACCATCATGGAATTTGCTAGAATTCCTACTTCACAACAAAATCTCAAATTTCCTTGTACCGTCACTACTTTGTGTTTAGACGCAAGGGTTCCGCGTAAAGACGCGGAGATTGATCGTGTTGTAGTGTGTGAGAATATGGGTTTAACTTTGGTCAAGAATATTCATGATGAGGTGGTGAAAGCAACAAGGAATCCTAGAGCTCCTCCAAAGAAGAAGATGCATACAACTGATGAGTTGGAAGCTAAAGTGAAGGTGTTAGAAGAGAACCAAGTGAAGATGATTGCGTCTTTAGGAAACGTTACAAAAGAATTAGAAATTCTCCGAAACATGTTAATGGGGGTGAGCACAATTCAACATGCCACCTATGGTATTCTCACGCAAGAGAAAGTTCATGGACGCAACACCGATAACCAGCCTCGCGCTGGTTAAGATACGTTTTCTATCCCTTTCGCGTTTTAGTTAGTTTAGTTTATTTTTATTGCGTTGAGTCTTTTCGAGTCGTGGGGACACGACTCATTTTTGAGTTTGGGGTGGGGTTCGTTGCCTCATCCCAGTTTGTATGTGGTATATGTTTTATTTGCTTTCAATAAAAATAATTTTCGGAGTTGCGTTTGACTATAGAAGATTTTAAATGTCCCTTTTAAGCATACTTTTGATGAATCTATGATAGTAAATAGTGGACTTTAGGGAATAACATAAAACGCACTTACAATTGCATGCGAACATAGGTAATTGATAGGAAAAATTAATGAACAATGCAAATGAAGTAAGCTTGTACTTAAGGAATATGTTTGGTGTGTAGAACGTGAAATCCTAATTAGTAGAGAACCCACCTAGATATGAACTAACGACAAGCTATGTACTTAGGAAAATGATAGGGGCAGTTCTTTGTTAGCCATTTGAAGCCTTTTAGCTTGCTATCCCTTATTAAAATTTTATCCGTCTTAGCCCAAGTTTGAGCCTTAAGCCTTTTCTTTTGTAGCTACGATATAAGCCCATTATCCTTTAGATTATTAGGCATGACCAAATGACCCGCACTTGAATCACAACCCTGAGACTTGTCTCGAGCTTGAGTTTGGGGTGGTGGGACCACATTTGGGAAGATACATTGGGAAGGGATTATATGTGTTTGTATTGAGGCACAAAAATGTAGATGATATTATTATTTGTAACCCTTTGCCGATATTTGAAAAAAAAAAAAAATTATAAGAGACATGACCTTTCACACTAAAATGAGGGTCATCTGTATCTTACAAAAAAAAAATGAAAAAAGAAAATAAAAAGAAAGAAAAAATGAATAAATCGGCAAAGTGGAATATTTTTGGAAATCATCTTAGATTTATTTGGGTTGACATTGGGGACGCAACTTTAGCGCGTCAAATGGGTGAGTAAGAACATTTTTTAGCGTAACTCAAGCTCGAGGACATGTGGATGGTAAGTGAGGAGAGAGCCAAAAGCTCACTTCAAATTCACCAAATATATATTCATACCGTCCTTAAGCCAATATTAAAACCATAAAGACCTCTTGATTCTTAAATACATAGTGAATTTATACTTCTGTTGATAGGGAATATTTAGGTGGAACATTCAAAGCGATTTATGATTAATGACCACCCTATAGCCATCATACAGAGATAAGTACAAGTGTAACCTTCAAGCATTGCTACTTTAATTTTATGATTGAGATTATTTATGTTTGATGTTGCATGATTAGTGTATGTATATGTTAGTTCTTAAAGTTTTGCTATATGAGATTTATCTTTAGAATTGCTTTAGGTTTATTTGCTAGCTTCTATTTGTTCTTACGTTTACTTCTACCCCTTGTTTTGTTTTGTTTTGCTTTGTCGGGACGACAAAGGTTTGAGTTGGGGGTCTTGATGTCTCCTCAAATGTTCTTATTTTCGACCCTTAGGAGACATCATTTTTGGTGTTTATTTAATCAATTTGATAGACTTTTGGACTAAATATGCAATAATATGATTTTCCTCTTTTATTTCTAGCATTTTTGATTTATTAAGCTTTTGCACGTAATATTGGTATTTTTAGTGAAGATTTTACAGGTTTTAGATGTTAGCTAGAAGAGGAATCCGAGGAGAAAGTCAAAGATCAAAAGATAGAGTCAAGACTTGAAAAGAAATCCCGAAGATATTATTTTTAGAGCTTAAAATCCATTTTCCAGGCCATAGATTGCTGATTTCGAGGTGCTTAAGCGATGATTTAGGAGCTGACCTTTGAAGAGAAATCATTCCTTATCGAGTTACGGAACTTTAGCAACTGGAATGAGGTCAATCGGAGTCAAAACGCATCGGGAAAAGCCGTTTTAGTGAAGGTGTATCAGCAGTTACGGGATTTTGGGCTTAGAAAGTGGGCTTGGACATTTAATTAATATTCTATTTTCTGGTCCAAGCCCTAGAACGAATTATTGCTTATAAAAAGAGGCCTGGACTTCTATTTTACATACAATTCACATTCTGCAAGATTAAAAACACCAGAGAGAAGCAACTGAAGGAAGGAGAAGAAGCTACAAGAGCTGGAGAGGGTCTATATCTCCGTTCGTAGTCATTCCGATTCCGGAAATTAGGTTCTTTTATCTTTTTAATTCTGTAAACAATATGAATTCCTTTATTTTTAATTTCGTATTTCATTTTAATATGAGCTAAGTTTTATATAGTGCTTGAGAACAAACAATGGGTGAATCCCAATTCTTATTAATTAACGAATGTTGAATTTGGGTTTTTATTGAATTAAACTAAATTAGGGCTTTTACTCTTTTCGATAAATCATGAATATTTACTGTTTTTAGCGTCATGAACTAGGAACAGGTAATAGTATTTAGGCTATTCCAATTAGTGGCAATTGGATCATCCTGGCGGAGGGTTTAAATACGGAACCATTTATTCAATCTAGGATAGAAGTTAATGATTCTGACGAGCTTAGCTAATCCTAGGGCCAATGAGGTAATAACACTTAATCATCCAACGGTGGATCATATTTACCCTGACGGGACTAGTGACACTTTAGGATCGCCTTATAGTCCACCCTGACGGGGGTATAAGGAAATTAGAATCCCGACCATTGTAATTGACTAATTTAGCCCTTAAACAACATAAGTTAAGAAATAGGATAGGGAGGATCCTTGCGTTCTCAAGTGCTACTTCTCATATTGCGTTTTACATCATTTTACTTGCGTCTTAGCTTTTACTTGCATTTTAATATTTGTCTTTCATTTACTCAGTCTCATAACAGAAACCAAACAAACATATTATTGTCTTTTATTTTCATAAGTGCATCAATCACTACTTGCTAGACATTGTGATCAACCATTCCGTCCTTGGAACGAATCTGTATTATCAGTTATACTACTTGGGACAACCGTACACTTGCGGTTGTGGTTCGATTTACATTTGCATTTATTTAAAACACACAAAGGACCACCACCGGTCCAAATATATTCAATCTTTTCATATATCTTTTTTCTCTCTCTTTTGTATAGCTAGCTATGACTCTCTTTTTGATGTTTGAGATATCATACTACTTTTTCTCATATATTATTTTCTTTTATATTCATGCTTTTCTGCTTTTTTTATTTACTCTTACCCCGACAAAGTGTTACAATAATAAAAAATTTATCATCAATAGTATCACAATTACAATTTCCCGAACCCAATGTTCCCTAATGATGAAACCCACCACCCCAAACTCAAGCTCAAAAAACAACTTGTCTCAGGTTTTGCGATTCGAGTGCGGGTCATATGAATAAGTCCTATAAACTAAGGGGTATGGCTTATAATGTGGTTAATAAAAGGCTTTAGAAAGGATCAGAGGGGCTAAGACGGATAATAATATAATAATCAAATAAAAGGGTGAGAAAGCTAAAAGACTTCAAGTGGCTTCAATATGAAAGAACTTCTTTATTCACTTTTCTAACTACCGGAGTTTGTTACTTTTTCACTATTAGTTCATAGATAAGCGGGTTTTCAACTAATTTCAAACCTCACATTCTACACACCAAATAACTCTCCCTAAATTTCAACTTGACTTCTTACACATTGCTCATTAATCTTTCCTATCTTTTATTTCTAGTTTTCATACATGCATACTAAACATATTTGTGTCACCTTTCAAAACATATTACTTACTATCATTGACTTAATTAAAGCATGCTAAATAAGTACATTCACTATATTCTATGCCAATTCAAACCTAAAAATTTTAAATTTTATGCAAAAACAAAAAGGAAGATGAGTACAACGAATCCGCACCACCAACTCAAAAGTGAGTCATGTCGATACGACTCGGAAAAGACTCAAAGCAATAAAATTTAACTAAACTAAACTAATGCATACAAACAATTAAGAAGAAGAATTAGAACGGGGTACCTGGCCATAAAGATCTAGCAAATCATTTTCTTAAGAAGAATAATTATCAATATCCAAGGCTTCTGTTACTTCGTTTATTACCTTATTAATCCTTGAAATTTCATCCAGCAGGCGTTGAACTCTCTTTTTAGATTACCAATTTCTTCCATCAATTTAACTGCCCATGTGGTGGTGTGGATAGATTCTCCAAATTTTCATTAAGATTTGAAGAAGAAATTTGCTATTGGATTGGTGTCTTTGCTTTAGGCCTTGGTGGTACACTCATTCTAGCTGTTAATTTCCTTTGTAGTGGTTGTGCTGGTGCCTCTATCTTTGGTTTCTTTTCAATAGGTTCATCAAGATCAATGGCCTTTTATATTGTGGCTCCAGGCGATTTCTTGTTCTTCCCTAAGATTGAACACTTCCTCTTATAATCCATAGCATCCGTTCTATTTGTCATCTCTGAATAACCCACAACTCAAGTTACACCAAGGATATAATAAAGTTATGAAAGATTGGTGTGGTTTGAGTTTCTTGCTTGGATGAATGATTATTGATGGTAGAAGAAGGTTTATTTGATTGTTCTTGGAAGAATTCTTGATAGCTTGATGAATTCAATGATGTTTTATGGTGTAGTGTATTGGATTTGATGAAGAATATGTGTTTATGGAGGATGGAGGAAAGATTTAAATATGTTTTTGTGCTTGTGTGGAGGTTTAATCAAGCTTCAAGGTGTTTTTACAAGATTTGGGTCTGAAAAATTCGTGTTGGAGAGGCTAGGTTTTGATTTGGTAAGGTAAGAATTAGATTAGGTCACAAATTCCTTCATAAACCACCTCGGGTCGGTATACCGGTGAAATCGGTGGCACGTCAAGTGCGAACACGGTTTTATTTTATACCCCTGGGCAATGAATCTATATTTGCAAACCGTGACACGGTTTTTCCTAGGCTGGTACATCGGTGATCTCGGCGGCATGCCGATCAAGAATTTCTTCAAACCGTGTCGTCAAGTGCGACCACGGTTATTCTTGCGTACTCTCGGCGAGGAACCTGATTTTTCAAACCGTGGCATGGTTTCTTCACCGGTTTACCGGTGAATCCGCCGGCTAGCCGGCCAGTAAGTCAGAATTTCCCCAATTTTTACTGTTTTGACCCCAAACTCATTTCCTGTACAATTAACACACTACCTTTCTCTCCTATTAGCTTGTAAACACATTAAAATATACAGTAACTTAAAAAATATACACTAAAAAACATAAAACTAAGTAGAAAGCAATTAAAACAAGGGGTGTCTCCCAAGAGCACTTTGGTTTAACGTCTTTTAAAGTTAGACGTGTACCTCAGGTCAAGTGTGTTCTTCAATATGGATCGTCTCCTCTCATCTAAAGTCCTCACTATCATGGAATATTGATGTCTCCCCATTTGTGGTGATTTATTATTAGTTGGAGACATCATTTTAGGCGTATTTAGTAGAGTATAGGTTGATTTTATCATGATTTAGTACACTTTCCTATTTTGTGTCTTGAATTAATTACTTATTATTTTTAGAGCATATTGAGTTTAATTGTTTATTTAGTGTGAAGCTTTAAAGATATATGGTAATTAATTAGAGTCCAAGTCAATTCTAAGAGCTAAAGAAAAGAAGATAAACATGGAAATTGAAGATAAGGAAACAAAAGCTAAAAATATGGAAAAGGAAAAGCTGCCATAAATCTGAATTTCACCACCCAAGATCACAAATGAGCTTAAATCTAAAAATTGGTAAGGAATTTGGTAAAACGGTCAAGAGAAAAGTTAAATATCTTTCCGAGACGATGAATTTCGACTACTCATTCGCGTCAAACGGATAAGTATTGAAGCTATTAGGACCATAACAAAAACGGGACTGATTTCATATTTTAGGGTTACGAATCTGAGTTGGGCTTGGAGTCCATTACTTACCTTTTCCTTCAAGAAAACGAATTAGGTCTTCCTACACCCTATAAATACAGCCTTTTATCATTAGAAAATCCTCCTTGGCCAAACCTTAAGGTCAGGAAGAAGTTATAACACAAGAAGAGAAGTCTGGAAGGAGCTGTGCATCAATCATATTTTCTTCAACCTTTAATTCTGTAATTCTTTTCTTTTCTTTTCTTTTCTTAGTATGAATTAAATAAATTTAGATTGAGTTTTAGCATATATGTATGAACCCTAGTTTTGATTGACATCTATCTAATTTGATTGAATTTATGTTTTGATTTCTCTGTTTATGTGTTGGATTTATATTTTGTGTTCTTTACAGTTGGAAACGTATAAGATTACCATCATAGTAGTTAGATAACCATTGACAATGGTATATTTGACAATAGAATTAGCACATAACGTCTAGAATAAGGTTTGATTTGACAAATCAACCTAACTAGATAGTCTATGGTTTAGTGTATTGTTATTTAATCAATTGCAGGAAAATTTTGCTTAGGTTCTTATTGACACGGGTAAACCCTATTTGAAACGACCTAGCGCAATTGAAATCAAACTATTGAAATACTACATGGTTCATCCCTTACATGTTTAGAACAACAAAACTAGTGGGGATTACTTGCTAATTACTCAGGCTAAACTATCATACTATCTTCTTTTCTTTTATTTACTTTTCGGTCTTTAATTTATTAGTTTAATTTTCCTTTATTATAAACCAAATAAAAATCTATCTTTCTATCTTCCTTTCTCTTGCGTATTATCCTAGCTCTATTATCTGCACTTGATAATTTGCATAAGTTCTCTCTAACTTTCGTAGTCTCTGAGTAACGAATCTTCTTATCATTAAAACTTGCATACGTCCTGTAATACTTGCAGAACCGTGCTCAACTTAGGGTGTTTATTTGCACTTATTTTATACATCTTTTTATCACACCTTAGGCGACACCAAGTTTTTGGCGCCGCTGCCGGGGACTACATCGTTAGTCCTTGTGTAGTTATCTAGTGCTTTTATTTTAGTTAGTTTTATTTTACGCTTTTCTTTTTAGTTTTTGTTTTACATATTTTTAGTTCCAGGCGAGAGCAGATTTATTAGGAAAGGGAAGTTTCGTATTACTAGATCCTGCAGAAGCTAATACAATTATGAGAAGTATTCTAGATATCAAGATAGACCGAGAACTTGATGAATTACGCGAACTAGCACGAGAAATAGCTCAGGGAAATCTAGTACATACTTTACCTTCATGTCTTAGTTGTGGAGCAAGAGATCACTCGTGGGAGAATTGCATGAATAATCCAGCTTCGATTTCCTTCATACCTTATCAAGGAAACCATTATTATAATGGTTATTATCAATCTCAAGGAAATTACGCTAATTATCAGCCACCACAGAATCATAATTGGGTCGGAAATCAACAGACATATTATCAACCGCGACCACAATCTTATTATCCTCCACAACATATCTATCAAGAAGCGCCGATTTATAACGAAGCTTATCAAGAACCACTTCTTTATTCGATGCAACAAACCATACAAGAGCAACCTTCGAGTTTGAATTCAAGCATAGCTAAGATGATGAACTTAGTTGAAGAAAATATGAAGATTAGCCAGCAAAGATTCCAAACCCAATTCAAGGTGCTTAAGAATCATGAGCATACCATGTCACAAATGGTGAGTAAACTCCAAAACATGCCAAAAGGGCAGCTCCCAAGTGGTACTATTGCTCCCGAAGAAGATGTTTGTTAGGCAGTTGGATTAAGAAGTGGAAAACAATTACCTCCACCTAGAGTAGAACCAGAACCAACCTCTATTCCTGAGAAAGTGGTTGAAGAAACGATTGAAGACAAGGTTGAAGAGGTGATTGAACAAACGAGTGTTCCAGAGAAAGACACCAGAAAAGAAAGAGAGCATGGTGGTAACAAATACACGTCCCCCTCCACCATCCCCATCACGTGTCAAAACCAAGAACAACGAAAAAGATTTCCAGAAGTTCCTTGACATGGTGAACAAGATAAAGATTAACATACCGTTTGTAGAAGCTCTCAAAAGAATTCCACAATATCGAAAATTCATGAAGGACATTCTTTCTAACAAACGAAGATTAGAAACTAAGGAGATAAGTGGATCACCAGAGGAGTGTAATACTATCGAGTTACCACCATATGAACCTCCTCCCACGAATTACTTGGATGGCACCATCCATGATTATGAAGAATCGAGCTGAAAAGTTCGTGGAAATTATAGGCAAGGGGTGGAAATTTCGTCATTCTTAATCAAGGTAACACGTCTAACTTTAAAAGACGTTAAATAAAAGTGTTGTACGGGAGACAACCCTCAATTTTTTATGTTTTTATGTTTTTAATTTAGGTTTAGCTTAGTTATTTTTAGTTGATATTGCATATTTGAGAAAGGTATTAGTGTTTTTGATGTTTAGGTGCTAAAGAAATCGAATTTGGGAGGAAAAACAGAATTTTTTGGAAAATTCATATGACACCACCGGTATACCGGACCTCACCGGCGGTATACCGCAGGTCAGAAAACCCGAGCCCACGGGTGTCGCCACGTGTTCAAGGTAGAAAGATAAAATTCGAAGGAGGACAGCTCCGGTATACCGGGCCATACCTCCGGTATACCGGCCAGAGCAAAAACCCGTACCCACGTGTTTATAACTCGGGTATTTTGCCGTAACTCGAGTCTGGAAGAACAGTAGCTCAGGTATACCGGGCCTTCCGGCTGGTATACCGCCCGACACTGCTGGAGAAAGAAAATTTCTGCGTTTTTCAGGTTATAAGGAAAAAAAGGTTGGTCTATTACGAATTTTTCGATCCTTAAGCCTCTCTTTCTTCTCCAAACCTCTCCCAACTCCATTGAAGCTTCATAAAACCTTCCCTAAACATCAAAACACTACCCAATCACCATAAAAACACATCAAATTTTCTCTCCATATCATTACAAGAAAGATTCAACCACCCATGTCATACCAAAACACATTGAATCCAAGAATCAAAAGCTTAAATTCCAGAAATTCATCCAACAATTTCTTAAATCCATACCAATCCATGAAGAATCCATCTTACCCACATAGAGTATCATCATCAAAAAAACCTTTCCTAACCCAAATAAAGCTTGTACAACCAATGATCAAGAGTTTCAAATTCCAAGAGTGGTTAAAGCTTTGAGTTGGGGGTCAATTGAGATGATTAAGAGAACATAAACAGTATCTACTATAAGGGAGATGAAGAAAAGCAAGGTATTGGATTTTATTGAGAAGAAATCAAGTAAGTAAAGTTTTAGTTCCAATACAAAGGGTAAAACAAGTCAAGAGAAGAGAGGTCAACATGCTGTGTTGAGTCAATGGGCAAAAAGGTTCCAAATTTAGTGAAGAAGATAACACAACCTCTACAAATCGAAGACCCTACACCCGAAGAAAAAGAGAAAGCTTCAATGGTCATGATAGCTTCTCCGAAGAAACAATTAAAGGAACTACCTTTTGCTTATGAGAAGGTATTTGAAGAAGAAATTGATCAAGGAGAATACAAACGTTTCTTGGAGATTAGAGAAAGATTGGGTTGGTTTGTGAAGTGTAAATTGTATTTGAGAGGAGAAGAAGAGGATGTGGCATAGTTGATCTATGAGGAGGTGATGCGATTTTTGGTCTCTCCGATGTCGTTATTTAATGCAATATCCTACTATGATCACGTGTCTTGTTCGGAAAGTTAATATGATTTTGGGTAAAGAAGAAACACGTGAGTTTAAGATGAGTAACGAAAATTGACAATGCTTGGATCATTAAATTTTTGAGAGTAATTACGCAACTTTCAAAAGAAGAAAAGGAGTACATCATAACACTCCTCGAGCAATTAAAGAAAAATCCAGCAAATCCTATATTGGATGTCAATAAGGCGAGGTAATAGCCTCGAAGAGTATGTTTTCTTTCTTCCTTACCATTTCTCTATGTGCAATATTTCTGCTAATTTTAAATTTTATTTCTTTCTTGAGTCTTTTTCGAGTCGTGGGAACACGGCTCACTTTTGAGTTGGGGGTGGGGAGTCGTTGTCCTCATCTTCCCTTTTTGTTTTTGTGTAAAATTTAAAAAATTTGAGGGTTGAAATAGGCATAGAATATGTTGAATGTACCTATTGAGCATGATTTAATTAAGTTGATGATAGTAAGTAGTATGCTTTTGAAAGATATCACAAATATGTTTAGCATGCATGTATGAAAACAGGAAATAAAAGATAGAAAAGTTAATGAGCAATGCTAAGAAGTTACGTTGAAACTTAGGGAGAGTTATTTGGTGTGTAGAACGTGAGGTTTGAAATTAGTTGAAA
The DNA here is from genome assembly GCA_029959085.1 of Nemophila menziesii. Taxonomy (NCBI): domain Eukaryota; kingdom Viridiplantae; phylum Streptophyta; class Magnoliopsida; order Boraginales; family Hydrophyllaceae; genus Nemophila; species Nemophila menziesii. The sequence continues at coordinate 31,707,223 of JARWIR010000009.1, forward strand.
ACCCGCTTGTCTATGAACTAGTAGTGAAAAAGTAACAAAATCCGGTGGTTAGAAAAGTGAATAAGGCAGTTCTTTCAGATTAAAGCCACTTGAAGCCTTTATACCTTCTCACCCTTTTTTATTTGATATTTGTTATTATTTATCCATCTTAGCCCCTCTGAGCATTTCTAAAGCCTTTTAACCACATTATAATCCATACCATTAGTTTATAGGACTTAACTATATGACCCGCACTCGAATCGCAAAACCTGGAACAAGTCGTTTTTAGAGCTTGAGTTTGGGGTGATGGGTTTCATCATTGGGACCATTGGGTTTTGGGAATTGTAATTGTGATTTTATTGATGATGAAAAAATTAATATTGTAACCCTTTGCCGGGGTAATAGTGAATGAAAAAGAAGCTACGAGCTAAAATTGAAAAGAAAAAATATATATGAAAAAAATAGCGTGATATCTCGAACATCAAAAAGAGAGTCATAGCTATACAAAAGAAAAAAATTGATATGAAAAATATATATATTCGGACCGGCAAAGTGGAATTTATATATCATCATGAAAAAGGTTTTATTTGGGATTAGTTGGGGATGCACATCAAAAGCATAAAAAAATTGGGTTGAGTGAGAACATCTTCGAGTGAAAACTCAAGCTCTAGGGCGATTTGTTGATGGAATGTGAGGAGAGAGCCAAAATCCTACTTTTCATTATCCAAATATACCACACCGTCCCTAAGCCACGTTATAACCAACGACCTTAGGATTTCTAACTGCTTGGTGGAGAAACAATTGAGTTATTAGGTAGTAGGTAAGTGGACCATCGGATTCTATATTAGGACCTATAAACAACCTATAACCATTAGCATGAACTAAGTTATCAACCTCTCCTTCTGGCATTGCGAAATTAATCTTGACTTAAATCTATGGATTGTTGATTATGTGTATATTAATCGTACTTTTGCATTATTTCTTGAGCATTACTACATGAGACTTTTTAGACACTATCCTCTAGGATCATTCATTATGTTCTATTCTTATCCTCTTCCTACTTCTTCTTCTTCACTTCCCTACTAATCTTTATTTTTATTGTATCGAGACGATACAACTTTGAGTTGGGGGTCTTGATATCTCTCCATTTGTGATGATTTATTATTAGTTGGAGACATCATTTTAGGCGTAGTTATTAGAGTATAGGTCGATTTTATCATGATTTAGTACACTTTCCTATTTTGTGTCTAGAATTAATTATTTATTATTTTTGGAGCATATTGAGTTTAATTGTTTATTTAGTGTGAAGCTTTAACGATATATGGTAATTAATTAGAGTGAAAGTCAATTCTAAGAGCTAAAGGAAAGAAGATAAACATGGAAATTGAAGATAAGGAAACAAATATTAAAAATATGGAAAAGGAAAAGCTGTCATAAATCTTAATTTCACCACCCACGACCACAAATGAGCTTATATCTCAAAATCGGTGAGCAATTTGGAGAAACGGTCAAGATAAAAGTTAAATATCTTTCCGAGGCGATGAATTTCGAATACTCATTCGCATCAAACGGATAAATATTGAAGCTGTTAGGACCAAAACAAAAACGAGGTTGATTTCATATTTTAGGGTTACGAATTTGAGTTGGGCTTGGAGTCCATTACTTACCTTTTCCTTCAGGAAAACGAATTAGGTCTTCCTACACCCTATAAATACAGTCTCTTATCATTATAAAATCATCCTTGGCCAAACCTTAAGGTCAGGAAGAAGCTATAACACAAGAAGAGAAGTCTGGAAGGAGCTGTGCGTCAATCATGTCTTCTTCAACCTTTAATTTTGTAATTCTTTTCTTTTCTTTTCTTTTCCTAGTATGAATTAAATAAATTTAGCTTGAATTTTATCATATATGTATGAACTCTAGTTTTTATTGATATCTATCTGATTTGATTGAATTTATGTTTTGATTTCTCTGTTTATGTGTTGTATTTATATTATGTGTTCTTTACAGTTGGAAACGTATAAGATTACCATCATAGTAGTTAGATAACCATTGATAACTGTATATTTGACTATAGAATTAACATATAATGTCTAGAATAAGGTTTGATCTGACAAATCAGCCTAACTAGATAGTCAATGGTTTAGTGTATTGCTATTTTATCAATTGCATGAAAAGTTTTCTTAGGTTATTATTAACACGGGTAAACCCTATTTGAAACTACCTAGCGCAATTGAAACCAAACTATTGAAATACTACATTGTTCATCCCTTACATGTTTATAATGGCAAAAGTAGTGGGGATTACTTGCTAATTACTCAGGCTAAACTATTATACTATCTGGTGGGTCCTAGGGTGTTAGAAACTAAAGCGATAAATAAAGAGGAACCACAAACTGCAAGTGTACATTTGTCCCAAGTAATATATGATAATCAAGTTCATTCTCAGGGACGGATTAGGTTCAACCCAAATATTAATCAAGTAGTAAGAATAATTGCTAAACAGAAACATAAAAGATAAGAATTTTTGTTTGGTTTTTGTAAATTAAAAGATGCAAATAAAATAAAGACTAAAATTAAATATACAGAAAGGAAATAAAGAAAATAAACGACTAACTTCAGATAAGAGAGATACTTGAGTCTCGTAAGGAATTCACTTAATCAATATAATCTATGCTATGTTTAAGGGTAAAAATTGAAATTATAATATTAGTCGGGACTCTAATATCTCCTAGCCCCCTGTCAGGTGGACCTAGAAACTATCCTAAAGTACTATAAACACCTGTATGGTCGAATATGTCTCTTCGGATGATATGATTTTACCTCATTGGCTATGTAACTAGTTAAGCCTGTCGGTCAATAACGGACATTACACGGGTATTACCTAGATCTGTATTCAAACCCCCCTGTCGGATGATCACTTCGCCACTAAAGTGAATAGCCCAAATACTAACAGCTAATTCTAGTTGTTCCTAAAAGAATTAGTAATGAAACCAAAGTAATATTTATCCAATATCTAAAACTCAATTCAATTTAAATCTAAACAATCCCAAATTCAAAACATAGATTAATTAATTAAGGTTCATCCCTTTAATGCGATTCTCAAGTATATAGAAATTTAGCTCATAAGAAAATTAAAGACTAACATAAAATAAAAGGAATTCATGTTCAAATACAAAAGATAAATTAAAAACCTAAAGGGTAGGATGACTGTTGATGGAAGAACAGGATTCCTCCAACACTAGCTTCTCCTTGCCTTCTTGCTCTGACTTGAAAACCTTAAGCCTCTTGTGTAATTCTCTGAAGTGTGTGAAAAGAGGAGGCTAAGGGGTGCATTTATAGGTGTTAGGGAACCCTAGGTCTAATTTACTTGGAGTGGAAGACAAGTCAAGAACTCTTAAATTCGTAGCCCTAAAATCTACGAAAGGTAAGATTCTGCTGTTGATTTGATTTGGTCATATCTCATTCAATACTTATCCGTTTGAGAAGTTCCAATATATGAAACCGCTTGTCTCGGAAATATATTTCTATTGGTGCAGACCACTTGTCTAGATTCCTAGCCAATCTTAAGTTATGGACTCGTCTTTGAAACGTTGCTGGAATTTCAGATCATAAGGCAACTTTATCTTTTCCTTCTTTGCATATATCTTTCCTAAATCTTCTTATTTCCATGTAAATCCTCTTTCCTTTACTTCTTTATCTTGACTTGGTCTCTAAGTAATTACCATATATCATTTAAAGCTTCACAATAAATAAATAATTAAATTTCATATGTTTAAAAAAGAATAAATCAAGAAATCAAGAAATAGAAATAGGAAAGTGCGCTCTAAAAATAGAAATTCAAGTAAAAATATTTCCTAACACTCTAAAATACACTAAGACTTTAATTCTCACTTCTCCTCCTTGGATTGGTCTTTCATGAAATTCAAGAACCTATTAACTTTGCACTAAAAACAATCAAATTTACGCACAAAAGCTCAGAATCTGTAAATAGTTAATTTCCAAGGGGAGGAAGTACAATATGATCAATCAAGGCTAAAAGTCTATCAAATAAGTCATTTATTCACCTAAAAGGATGTCTCCGGCGGGCTAATAATTAGAACAAATAGGGAGACATCACTATCTTCTTTTCTTTTATTTACTTTTTTGTCTATAATTTATTAGTTTAATTTTCCTTTATAAAAAACCAAATAAAAATCTATATTTCTATCTTCCTTTCTCTTGCGTATTATCCTAGCTTTATTATCTGCACTTGATAATTTGCATAAGTTCTCTCTAACTTTCGTAGTCTCTAAGGAACGAATCTTCTTATCATTAAAAATTGCATACGTCCTGTAATACTTGCAGAATCGTGCTCAGCTTAGGGTGTTTATTTGCACTTATTTTATACATCTTTTTATCACACCTTAGGCGACACCATATATCTTCAAGCGCTGACCATTCACCAGAATTCCCTTTGCTCGGTTGGATGTTCAATTTCTATTGCTCCATGAGGTGTGACTTTGGTAACAATATAAGGTCCTCCCCAACGGGACTTAAACTTACCCGGATAGTTTGAGAATCTAGAGTTGTATAATAGTACATTTTGTCCTCTCTCGAACCTCTTTGGACGAATCAGTTTATCATGCAATGTTTTTGTTTTCTCCTTGTAAAGACGTGAATTATCATAGGCATGGAAACAAAATTCATCTAACTCATTCAACTGCATCATCCTTTGTTTACCCTCCAAGTCAGAGTTTAGATTTAGAGTTTTAATAGCCCAGAACACACGGGATTCAATATCAACAGGAATATGACATGCCTTGTTGTAGACCGTGCGATAAGACGATGCCCCAACTAGTGTTTTGAATGATGTTCTGTAAGCCCCGAGAGCATCATTTAATTTTAATGACCAGTGCTTCCTCGTTTTATTCATGATCTTCTCTAGAATAGACTTGATTTCTCGGTTAGAAACCTCAGCTTGACTGTTAGTTTGGGGATGATAACCGATTGAAGTGCAGTGTATTACACCCAACTTACGATGGGCAGCTCTCAACTGAAAGTTGATGAAATGGGTACCTTTATCTCGGATGAGAACACGTGGCATACCATGTCTTGAAAAGATATTTGATTTAAGGAATGATATGACTGTTTTAGCATCTTTCTTCGGTGTTTCCACTGCTTCTACCCACTTGGACACAAAATCTATTGCTAGCAAAATATAAAGATTACCATGGGAAGATATGAAGGGTACCATGAAATCTATTCCTCATACATCAAATATTTCGAATTCTAAAACATTTTTAAGTGGCATCTCGTCCCTTTTTGATATATTACCAGTGAACTGGCATCTTTGATATGTCTCAACGAATTGATGACAATCTTTGTGTAGGGTGGGCCAATATAAACCGGATTGAAGAATTTTAGATGCAGTTCTATCGCCCGTAAAATGGCTACCATATGGTGAGCCATGACAGCTTGCAATGATCTTTCTGATTTCTCCCTCATGGACGCATCTTCTGATAACTTGATCATTGCAACTTTGAAGAGGTAGGGCTCATCCCAAAAGAATTGGCTGGCTCTATGACTTAACCTCTGTCTTTGTTGTGGATTAAAGTCAATGGAATACGCCACTCACGATGAGGTTAACTATATCTGCATACTAAGGCACAAACGCATCTTTAATTGTAAAAAGTTGTTCATCAGGGAATACCTCTTTAACCAATTATGGTTCTTTGTTGGCATCAGATCCTTCGAGCCTGGATAAGTGATTAGCAACTTGATTTTTTCACCATTTTCGGTCTCGAATATCTATGTCAAACACTTGTAACAACAATATCCATCAAATAAGACGTGTCTTAGCGTCCTTCTTTGTCATGAAATGCTTAATTGCTGAATGATCCGTGTATACAACAGTTTCATCCCAATAAGATAAGAAAAAAATTATCGAAAGCATATACCACGGCTAATAATTCCTTCTATGTTACTGTATAATTCAACTAGGCAACGTTAAAGGTCTTACTTGCATAGTAAATTGTGTGGAAGGTCTTTTCTTTCCTCTGGCCTAACACAACACCCATTGTGTGATCACTTGCATCGCAGATAAGTTCAAACGGAGCATTCCAATATGGAGGTATAACTATTGGTGTGGAGATGAGTTTCTCTTTAATCATCAAAACCCATTAATACATTCGTCATTAAAATCAAAAGGAGTATCATTTTCAAGTAAAGAACAAAGCGGTTTTGTGATCTTGAAGAAATCTTTAGTAAATCTTAGGTAAAATCCTGCGTGACCCAAGAAACTTCTCATTCCTTTAACAGAAATCGGAGGTGGTAAGGTTTTTATAACTTCAATCTTAACACGATCATCCTCCATCCCTACACTCGAAACTTTATGTCCCAACAAAATTCCTTCTCGAACCATGAAGTGGCATTTTTCCCAGTTAAGCACAAGATCTGTTTCTTTACATCGCACTAGTACCTTTTTAAGATTATTGAGGAACTCATCAAAACTATCTCCAAAAACCAAAAATTCATCCATAAAAACCTCCAAGTATTTATCAATCATGTCGCAAAATATTGCCATCACGCACCTCTGGAACGTGGCAAGTGCATTGCATAAATATTGCCATCATGTCCCAAGTACAAGTTGTTTTGTGTTGTTCAGCAGGATCCACACAAATCAGATTATAGCATGATTATCCATCAAGGAAACAATATAATTCTCTTCGTGCGAGTTTATCAAGCATCTGGTCAATGAACGGCAGGGAAGTGATCTTTCTTCGTATCTTTGTTGAGCTTTCGGTAGTCCATGCATACTCTCACCCCACAACTATTCTTGATGGAATGGCTTTGTTTTGATCATTAAGGATGGTAGTGATACCTCCTTTCTTTGGAACATATTGCACTGGACTAATCCAATCACTGCTTGCAATGGGAAAGATAATTCCCGCGTCTAACAACTTGATTACCTCCTTCCTTACCACCTCTTTCATTGCTTAGATGAGCCTTCTTTTCCCCTCTATATATCACCCTCCTTCTTTCTCAAGAATAATCTTATGTTTGATAATGGAAGGACTAATTCCCTTGATATCGGCAATCGTCCATCCAATTGCTTCTTTGTTAGCGTGAAGCACGCGTAGTAGCTTATCTTCTTGAGGACCTGGAAGGTAAGCAGAAATAATAACAGGCGGAGTATTGTTCATACCTAAATACGCATAACGCAGATGGTCTGAAGTGGTTTTTATTCGAGAATAGATGGACAGTTTATAGATGGTTTCTTCATTGGCTCAATGTCTCCTGATTCTTGAAGTTGTTCTCGAATGGCTCTAGGCCTACCGTCGACTGAATTTAATGCTGCAACTTCGTAAGCTATATCATCGTATATTTCCGGAGATTTAAGTGCCAAGTTGTTGTTAAAGTGTCGTCAAAGCTTGATTCATTAAAGATTTCTTGCGTAATTTTGCTTAGGACATCTAGTTACAAGCATTCATCTTATGTATCTAGGTATTTCATAGCCTTGAACACATTGAACCGTACATGTTCGTCTTGGACTGTCATGATCAATTCACCATTCTCAACATGATTAATCATACCCGCGTCTAGTCTAAATCGAATTCCTTGAATTGCGGGTAGACGGAGTCCAAATGGTGGCAAACTGAATGGTCTGTATTCGTTAGGTTGGATGAACCTTTGTGCGTCTTCTTGTTGAATTATCGCACCATTGTTATTAGGTAACTGAGCTACGAGAGGAATTTGGATTCGAACGTTTTGATTTCCTCCTGGTGGATCTTGCACAACTGGTGGAACACTTGGGTTGCCATCTGCGTCCAACTCTATTCCGGGATCTTGACTGCCATTTCTCTTTCTCTTGCTTCCCTTTCTCTCTTGTTTTTAGCTCGAATTAACCTCTCGAGATTTGAGAGCATACACCAAACCTGTAAAACCTGAGAAGAGACAAAACAAAGAAAAAGCGTAAAACTAAAAACAAAATAAAATAAAATAACAATTAAATCACTTACAGATAACACAATGGTCACACACTACCGTCTGGCAGTGGCGTAAAAAACTTGGTGTCTTCTGGTGTGTGATAAAATCACACCCCTAAAAGGAGGGACGTTAACCGCAAGTGTACGGGTTGTGCAAGTAATAATCCGATAAACAGGTTTTCGATCTTAGGGACGGATGGATATGACTATAGTGTTTATCAATTAAGTGAAGATAATTGTTATGGCAGAAAAGTAAATGATAAAAATTTTGTTTGGTTTTGTTTGTAAAACTATGACGCGATAAATTAAAAGTACTAAATTGATTAACATAAATAAAACGCTGAAAGTAAATAAATATGAGTAGACGCAAGAATGAGAAATGTACTTGAGTCTCGCAAGGGATCACCTAATCCAATGTAATTAATGTCTCTGTTTAAGGGTAGAGTCGGTATTTTAATATTAGTCGGGATCTAATATCTTCTAGCCCCCTGTCGGGTGGACCTAGGAGTTATCCTAAAGTACTATAAACCCCTATTGGGAGAATCTGTCCTCTCAGATGTGAAGTATTTACCTCTTTGGCTATGTAATTAGTCAAGCCTGTCGATCAATAACAGATATTACACGGGTATTACCTAAGTGTGTATTCAATCCTCCCCGTCGGATGATCACTTTTGCCACTAAAGTGAATAGCCCAAATTCTAAACCCTATTTCTAGTTGCGTGGAAAAGAAATAGTAAATAAGAACAAAGCAATATCTAATATAAAATACTCAACTCAATTTAAATTAGAAAATCCCAAATTTAGAAACAAGAATTAAATTAACTAGGGTTCAACCCTTTATTGCGATTCTCAAGCACTAATGAATTTATTTCATGCTAAAACTAAAAATTAATGAAATAAAATAAAAAGTATTCATATTCAATTACATATTTAAATAGAGAGCCTAATTTAAGGGTTGGAATGGATTTTTTATGGAAGAAATAACTTTCTCCAGCTCTAACTTCCTTCTCTCCTTTTGGCTCTTGACTTTCTTTTGTAAATATATGAAGCGCATGATGAATTATCTCTAAAAATGATGTATAAAGGCCTATTTATATTGGATAATTCAGACTTGGGCTTTTTACTTAAAGGAAATAGGTTAAATGAATAAAATCCCAATTCCAAATTAGATATCTCGTAACTGATGTATAGTTGTTAGTAAAAACGGCTGAAAATTTTGCTTCTCAACTCCAAACCACCTGATTCCAGTCCCAAAATTTTCCTAACTCAAATATGCAGCTTCCTTATTTCTAGGCTCCAAGGCTAAATCAGCGGCTAAGTGGCTCAAAAAACAGCAATTTGTAACAACTTTCCAGATTTCCCTCTCCTTTAGTCAACTTTTCAGATTATCTCTTCTTGCCTTTAACTTCTTCGCTCGATCTGAGACTTTATATCCCACTTCTCCTCCTTGTCTTGGTGCTCCGTAGCATCCATGGTCCTATGAACTTTGCACTAAAAACAAGCAAATTAACGCATAAAAGCTCTAAAACGCAATTAATACAATTCCAAGGGGAGAAAAATGCAATATAACTAAATAAGCTTAAAAGTCTATTAATCACCTAAAATGATGTCTCCTAAGGGATTCTGTTTAGAACAAAATGGGAGACATCAACCGCTTGATTCAGCTTCGATCAATATCCTCGAGGAAGCACACTCGGATGAAGAGATTTTGATTGCGTTGTTCTAGATGCAGCCGCATAAGGCGCCATGTCCAGATGGATGGACTACAAGTTTTTATCGGATGTGTTGGATAACCGTGGGTAAATCAGTGTGTGAGATGTTTCGATCAGCTTTGGAGGATGAGTTTTTCCCGAGTGAGGTGTTTGGCACTCTTATACATCTCATACTCAAGATGAGTCAGTCGGAATACATCACGAAGTTCAGGTCGATAAGTCTCATTAATGTGAATTTCAAACTTTCCATGAAAGTGTTCCTGAATTTCCTACGACCCATGCTATCAGAATATATTAGCATGTACCAGAATAGTTTCCTTTCGGGTAGGTCTATGATTGACAATCTGGTCCTGGGAAGTGAGATAGATTATGCACTAAGGCGCATGAAAGGGAAGAAAAGTTATATGGCGATCAAGGTAGATCTGGAGAAAGAATATGATTGGGTCAGGTGTGACTTCATTCAGGAGTCGCTGGAGTCTCTTGGGATTCGAAGAATTAGATATCATTGATAATCTCGGGCATAGAGGAAAACGAGTTTAGTGTATTATGGAATGGCTTCTCTCTCGAACTGTTTGCACCTCAGAGGGGGATTAGACAGTGCGACCTTATTTCTCCATATACCTTAGCCTTGTGTATGGAGAGATATTCACGGCTTATTCAGCGTCTAGTGGAAGAAAAAGCATGGAAGACTCTACTTATATCATTAGGGGAATTCCTATATCTCACATATTTTTTGTGGATGATCTTATTCTTTTACGGAAGTATCTAATTAAAGTTTTGATCTTATGCAAGGATCACTTAATAGGTTTTGCCAAGACGCGAGCCAATCTATTAGTAAGAAGAAATCGCTGATATATTTTTCCAGAAACGTGGATGAGGGATTCGAGTATAGCATTACTGGACGAAGTGGTTGCTACCGTGGTGAGGGTTTGTGTAAATACCTTGGGATACCGATTCTCTCAGGTAGGAAACCAAGGAAATTTTACGGTGAAATGATCAATAGGTTACGGGGTAAGCTAGCGGGTTGCAAGGGGAGAGTATTGTCACTGGCAGCTGGCAGGTCGCATCATATTAGCGCAATAGGTTCTAAGTACGATGGCGGTATATATCATGCATGTATAGGTGTTCATTAGAAGAGAAAAAGAAAATTAGCTGGGTTTCGTGGGATAAAGTGTGTATTCTAAAGAAACGAGGGGGTCTAGGAATTCGAAATGGTAGAGACCTGAATCGATCACTTCTCGGGAAAAAGGGTGGAAGGTAGCACACGATGAATCGACTTTGTGATTCGTGGCATTATGTCAAAAGTATTTCAAAAAGAGTCATCTTCAGTATATAACTAGGTTGCATGATTCGCAAGTGTGTTGCGCTATTGTGAAAAGTATTGTCGTGGTTAGACGGGGATCCCGATGATCACTTTATAATGGAGCAAGTACTATGTTTTGGTTGGGTATATGGATAGGTGATGAACCATTTATTGACTGGGAACTTAATCCATTGGAATGGATAAATCTTCTTGAAAAGGTCAGTAACTATGAATGAGGATGGATCTTGGAAATGGGAGCGTTTCCAGCACATCCTTCCATCCCATAAACTATTGTAAATAGAAAATACGAGGGTGTCTTGTGATATATAGGGTCGAGATGTGTTATCTTGGTTACATGAGTCTAATGGCATTTCTTCAGTCAAATCGACATTATTTGACCCCCCCCCCCAATAGGTGAACTTGGGTAAGGAATTTGATAGAGTATTATTGTGGAGAGCGGTGCAAGAAAGGTTAGCTAAAGGTTCTAATATAGTGAAGCGAGGAATGGACGTCTCGGAGGTGTCTCCATTGTGTGGCGTCCCAGAGGAGAGTGTTATTTGCTTCTTTAGAGACTATGATGGTGAAAAGAATGTGGGATCGAGTTGGAATGGAGTCACAGTGGGACCGAAACAATGGTCAGAGACTGGCCTGCAATGATGCGCGAATTGAATAAATAGTGGGGAGTATGGACTCTGCTAGTAAAAGATTGGACTCTTGTTCCTAGAGTTACTTGGGAAGTTGGAGCGTTTGTCGGAGAAATTTTAACGTCATATTCTTTCAGTCACCATGATTAATTGGTCAGATCTTTGGACCTTATTCCATTTGATTCAAAAAGAGTTTGAAGTCAGTGACGCGTGGAAAGCGACGGAAGTCAATTTAGAGTTGAGATAAAGAAATTATGCCACTTTCTTTCACAGCTAAAGGATCTAACCATAACAGTGGACAAACTTTTGTTAAATTAATATATGTTAAAGAATGTGTAAAATAATGGTAAATAATCTTAAGAACAATAAGCTCTTTAAAAATAAAATCTAATTTACACATGTATTATTTATTACTAATTTAACAAAATCGTGTTCGACATTTTGAAAAATAATGACATTAATAAAGCTCTCAAATCCATCGAGAAACATGATATCATGGAACACTATGAACATTAAACATTAATATATAAAGGCAACAAAAATAACGATAAAATAGTCTGTAAAATCATCACATGCATGTATCAAGAATACGTTATAAAGAAAATGATGGATTATTCTACAAATTTATCTTCTTAACACGTCCAGCTTTAGCTAATAATGGGTTGAGCCCTTCCAAACTTAATTAAGTGAGATAAAAGGTTCCAAATATATTTTTAGTACATCAACGAGCCACTTTAGACTCAGAATCATTAAATATATTCGAACCTATACTACTTAGAAGGAGAACCAATGACCTGTCCAGTTGAGCTAACCTCAACTAGTTAGCCTAAACATTTTTTAGCTCCTATAGAATTCATGTAGCAGCTCCATATCAATACACAACTCCATAGAACTCATTATCATCATTTTATTTCAAGGAAGCAAGAGTAGAAGAGCAAGAGAGAAAAAAAAGAAATGTTTGTCCATAAATCTAATGATTATTTTGCTTTTGAATATGATTCTTTATTAGTTTTATTACTTTTAGTATGAACTAAACCCTCATTACTTAAGGCTTTCTTATGTAGAACATATACTTAGCTTTTTCTAATGTTGTATTGAATTTGAAACAAGAGTTTAACTGAGATTGGTTTTATTATATTCCATTGACTATATTTTTGTTTTAACACTAATTATGTTATGGACAAATAGTGAGTAGCCCTAGTAATTGAGTTTAACACCCGAAGTAAGGAATTCGATTTCTGAAATAGCATATAAATGTCTAGTGTGCGGTAGTGATCCTGAAAGGCTTGCCTAGAGAGATAGTCAATAGGGTTAGAATTATTACATCGGGCTTGCCTAATTACAAACTCCATATTTTTACACTATTGAAGCACATTTATCTATAATGATTGTCCTTGTGGAGGTGATTAACCCATATTTGTCAATTTATTACTTGTCAACGACCCATGCACTTGTGGGGAGTGGTCTCTTGGGATTGTTGTAATTCACCACACTCCATGCGCCGACAAGTTTTTGGCACCGCTGCCTGGAACTATATTGTTAAATTTTTGTATTGTTATTTTAGTGTAATAGCGTCTAATTTATTTTTAGTTTACGTTGTGTTCTTTTTTTTTGTATCTTTACGACTTAACGGGTTTTGGTGTATGCACTCGGACCCCAAGAGGTTGCTTTGAACCCAAAGAAAGAGAGAAAGAACAAGAAAAGCGCAAGTAGTGATGGCAAATCTTGACCCACCACCTGGTTTTGAGGTCAAAGAGAATTATGTGAATCCACCTGTAGGAGCTAATCCATTTGGGGATGTTCACAAAAATATCCAGCAAAGATAAAATTTGAAATGGAGGCCAACCACCAAATGGCCAAAACAATCAAGTACAAGGTATCCTAGAGTCAGAAGTCCCTTTTCATGTTCAACCTTTTGCGGATTCTCCTTCCAGCTATTCAAGTCGCACGATTTAATCTAGATATGGGTATATTTAGTCAATTTCTTAACTATGGGAATTATAGTGGAGCTGCCCACCAAGAATAAATGAAGCAACAAGTGAGAGTAATGGGTTGGTGGATGAGGTTGAGAAGTTGACCACCAAAAACTTGGAGCTAGAGAAACAAAACAAGCATTTCTCAATCGCGACTACATATAGAAAAAGCTAGTGAAGAAGATAAAGTATTTGAGTAGGAAAATCAAGAAGGCGGATAAGATACTTGAGGAGGTAGATGATAAAAATAAAATTTTGGAGGAACAAACGTGGAATGTTCTATTAAAAACAACAAATAATATGAGGGTCAAGATAAAAAGCAAGAGTCTGTTTATGGAGAAAAGAAATATGGTGGAATAAGTGGAACACCTGGGAGGAGAGTCAAATATCACGTCCATGACACCAACAATTGAATACAATTTAGAAAAAAGATAGACATATTAAGTGCATTAGTGAGATTACCAAACACCACCACGAAAGGAAGCCCATTTCAGATACAGAGGCAACCTAAGGAAAGGAAAAAAACCAGGTTACCCATCAAGAGTACATAACCCTCTAGGAGTCTCCACCACAACTATTGGTTGATCTAGACAAGATTAGATTCCTTGGTACCGAGAGAAAAATCTCGAGGTAAACATCATAATCGACGGACCAGAAAATGGACAATCAAGGAAGGAAAGGAAGATCCATGTCTGGTGCATCAAAAGACAGAGGCTGACATGGTATCCCATCAATAGAGATGACATTTGTTTCATTGACAAAGATAAAAGCATTCTAGTATTTCCCCACAAAGGCCCATTTGTAATAACAACCATCATAGACAATGGACAGATTCGACAGATGCTAGTCGATACAGAAGTAGGTGGATTTGTTATACATGACAACCTTTTACCATCTAAATATTGATCTAGAGCCATAAAACCATATCTAGATCTGATTAAAGGGTTTTAAGGCAAGAGTTCCCAATCGTCGGAATACATTAATCTATTGACTATCGCAGGATCGAGCGAGCGATCCTAGAATGTGAATCGGTGTATCACACAATCCTTGGGCAAACCGCTCATAACAAACTGTGGGTGGTAGTTTCAAATTATTACCTCATGATAAAATTCTCGACATCAAGAGGAACTGCTATTGTCTAGAAATATCAAATACGGGTCGGGGAATGTCATTTCAACTCACTTAAAGTCCCAGATTTCTTCATGGTTAGACCGATCGAAAGAGAGTTCATGGAGAACCTATTTGTATTTAAAGTCCTTGAGGTACGTTGAACAAAAAATGTGTGGTGCAAGGCGATTTTCACGTCCTAAACAAATATCCTTCAACACACGAAAAGGCGAAGTCGGGAGCTAAAAAGATCACAATACATCAAGTATCCCTAGGGAGTTATCAGTTGGGTAGCATGTTCATCAACTTCAAATAACATATTTTTTATGTATTCTCTAGTTTTTTCTTTCAAGAAATGTAATAATGGATTGAAGCACCCCTTCTACACTCTTTTTCTCGACCAAGATAGATTGCTTTAAAGAGGTTTCAAGTGAGGTAGATTATACAAAGTTTGATAAATCCTAATTTTCAATATTATTATGTGTTTGAGGCCTTTTTATATACACGTGTCTAGACTTTCCCCTTCCAACTATACTACAAATTTTCTCTGCGCCCTTAAAGGAAACAATGCTTGGGCGTCAGCCAATTATTAATGACCTAAGCATGTCAATAGTTTTCCTCTTCCCCAAGCCTGAGTTGGGCTCCAACCTAACAAGAGAGCCAAGAACCAACCCTTCTCTTGCAAAGAATTTGTTAATAATAGAATTAGGAGTTGGTGTAGATATACCTTGGATTATACTAGCCTCCGTTTTACCCTTGTTTTCAGTCAACTACGTTCATTTGTCCTCAGCTTATATTCTTTGGAGAGACAATAAGATTGTTAATGAAATTTCCAAATACATCCCCTCTACTTGCTCTGTGATCTTGTTTGATGCAAAACTGTTAGTAAAAGCTCTTAAGAGGTCCTCTTTGGACAATTTGATGGTGCTACTAGAGCTTCTGAGCTAACTATGGTGTGTTTTCACCATAATAATGAAACCACCATCAGTTCCAAGCCTTTGAGTGTTTGTATCTATCTTCTTCTTGTCTACTTTATTACTGATCTAAAAGTAAGGTGGGAACCCAAGGTTTGTAGCTTCATCAATAGAAACCATTTTGCTGTATGTCACTTCATCTTCCAACAGAATCTCCATGCCCTTAGCTTTATCAGGTTTACTTCTAAACTATGGATTCTCAAAACCATTTTTGGTACCATAAGGTACTGATACATCTCTTCCAATAGTAGTAGCATTAATGAACTTACCATGAGAGTTGGTAGAAATTTCCTTACCCTCAACATCTAATTACATTGCTATCTTATTGTTATTAATATATGGGTGATCAATACCTTTAGCCTCTATGAGTTTTTGTTATTCTTCAATCAAATATTTCACCTCATAATTGTCTCATTCTGTCAACTAAAAGAATAGAGTACTACACTGGAAAATCCCCATCAAGAAACATTTCTGTCTCCTACTTGCAGAATATTACTCGATCATTCATGTAGTGTGGGTACACCAAATTGGTCCTGCAACTCCATTAAAAGGGCCCCACTGATCCACGTGTGTAGCATACTAACCCCACATTCTCATATTTAAAACTGAACCAACCATCTCCATCTCGTTGCTTGATATGCTTCCCACAAGGCAGTGGTTTATGCGGTTTAAAATCCTTTCTAAACCTAAGGAGAGTAAATTCTCTATCTGACAAGGCACACGGAAAATCCACATCTGTAAAATTACCAATCCAAAAAAAAAATTCTTTGATTTTTTCAAAAATGTTTTGGATATATGCAACCCCTTCAATCCTAATCCAGACTGAAGATGTATTGAAATCAAGTTCCTTTTTTTTTCAATCATTACATACCAAGGATAATTCTAATCTATACCTTTATTTTTACAAACGTTAGTAATAAAACAATAACTGGTGTTCCATGCCTCTGAAGTCAAGCCCAATCTTGCACACTTAGCAGCGCAATCCGCAAAACAATTACATTCCCTACCTATGTGGAAAACTTGTCATTCTGGGAATTTCCTCATCAATTTCCAAACTTATTAAATGATTGGAGGGACTCTCCAATTAATTCCCACATTTTTATTACTTCCTTGAACAATCCCAAAGTTTTTCGAGTAGAAAGAGCTATTCAAAAGAGAGAGATCACCTCAGATCTCATTGAAAAGAGGACGGCTCATGCCTCTCCTTGCAAGCTAGAGTTAATTTTTTCCCTTTTCAAAAATTTGTGTTCTATATTACGACTTTTGTTCACAACCCCAGATGCCTTTCCCGCGGGTTCCCGTTCTTTAGTAAAGGAAACGTCATTAAGCTAGACAATTTCACTTTCATCATTATAAACCAACATTTCATCGTCATCGTTCACCCTAGCCTGATTGGGTTTTGAACCCTCCTCACATGGGATGTTCATATCAAATAGTTTGAACATATATTTATTCACCTTTTCGTTTATTCTTTCGGTTTCCCATTTCTTCTTTCTAAATGAACCCCATCTTAGTTTTCCAAATATACCACATTGTGTACAAAATAAAAGAAGTAGCAAATCTTTTTTCAAACCATTCTTTGATAAGCTATTAGTTACTTCTATAATACATTGCTTTTTATTTCCTTTGAAATCTTGATCAACTTTAATTTGTAATTTAGATGACAGCCACACATCGCAGCTGAAGGGACCTTTACACATAATATGTTCCATCGATTCGTCCTCAATTCACACCATTCACACATAGTGTTATCAACTCATCTTATTTTCGTTAAAATTCTTCTTCAGAGGGATAGCACCACTAATAGCTTTTCATGCAAAATATTTTATTTGTGCCCGAATATTTTGTGGACCATATCACTTTCCAGGAATTCACCATTATCTAATTATCTTGTGCGCGAGCTTTGGCCGATTAAGTCATCCTCTACTTTGACGATAACATGATATCCAGATTTTATAGTATATATACACCATCTTTTGTATGTGGCCAGATAATATTTTCCTCCTTCTCTAAATGAAGCACACCCCACAATGATGAATTCGGGTGACATATGCCTTTGAGAACTTTCGCGACCAAAGATTCAGAATTTTAATTAATCTCCAAGCTTGATTAGTAAGCAAGGCCAAATTCATCTTTTGAAAATCGATGAACGCTATTTCTTCGATAGCTTTTGATCTAGCAATTTTCTTCCATGATATCCAATGAATCCTTTTTTTATCGGAAGAAATCCACCCAAAAATTTGCTACTAAA
This sequence comes from Nemophila menziesii, assembly GCA_029959085.1. NCBI lineage: Eukaryota > Viridiplantae > Streptophyta > Magnoliopsida > Boraginales > Hydrophyllaceae > Nemophila > Nemophila menziesii. The sequence continues at coordinate 31,725,129 of JARWIR010000009.1, forward strand.
CTAGTCATTTTTATGCATAAGGTTTTCCGGAATTAAAAAATGGGCATAACATAGATTAGAATATCTTGTAGAACCGCCTTAATGAGAATCTCTATACCACCATCTAAAAGAAACTTCGATACCTATCTGGCAGATTTTGAAAAAATACGATCCTTAATGTAGTAAAGATTTTCAGTTTTTACTCTCTTAAGTGTCAACGAGATACCTAGATACCCAGACTTTTCTAGCGAGATTGACTTCTCTATACCTAAATAGTTAGAATATTCATCCATCACAACCTTGCTTTTACTTTTACTGAATAAGATTGAAGATTTATAAAGATTGACTTTTTGTCTTGACACTTCATAATATTGAATAATCGTTTTTCAATTATAAGTGCAGAGAATGATTAATTAAAGGTGTTGGCATCACCAACAACTGTCTGAAACTGACTCATCTGTAAAACAAATAATGTCATTTTCTTTGTTAACGTGAATAAAGGAAAAGTTGAAGAAATCAAGTTTCTCAAATAGAAAATTTTCAGTCCAAACCTAAACAAGGACAAGGTGGCTTAAGAGAAGCCTAGGTCTCTTTTTCCAAACAAGCATGGAATTTGCTATAAACTCGAAAATGAATTTGAAAATGTTAGGATAACTCTCTTCCACATCGACTTCATGTTCAGGTTTTATATGGCATTTTTGAAAATGCTAGCGCGAAAATGTTTAGTGGCTATTATTTTCTCAACCAATACTCATTTTTCATTAGCAAATGTGATTCCATTCACTTTGATACACATGTCAATCACATCGAGGTCATTTTTCTTGCCTTGGCCAAGACGAGCGAATGAAAATGTCTTGAAGCCATAAGAAAAGAAAAGAGGGAGGAGAAACTCAAAGAAGAGTAGAATATTGATGAAAGAATAAGAGCCCGTTTGGGATTGATTAACGGGATTGATTATTTTGGAGCTGAAAGTGCTTTTTGATTAAAATTAAAACATTTGTAAAAAATATTAAAAAATATTTTGACATCCAAAATCACTTTAAGTGATTATTTTAATAATCACTAATCTAGTGCTTTTCTAAAAAGTGATTTTAAGAGTCTAAAATATTAATATGGATCTAAAATCACTTTAAGTGATTATTTTGAAAAGCAATCCCAAACGGGCACTAAGTTGAAGAGGAATAATGGAATGTAGTTTAGATGAACCGTTCAAAGCTCAGCTATATAAGGATGGTTGAGAGTTGTCTTGGGAGAACCAAAACCATAAAATCTCCAAACAAATTTACAATGTTAAAGATATCGAGGAAGGGAGATATACCTAAAGTATCTCACCAAACTTTCTTGGAAATAATCCCACGCATGTTGCACATATAATGAAGAGAACCGTGATAATTCCTTAGAGACAGGAGAGCAAAGCTAGGGTATCTAGAATCACCACAAACGATTAGGGTTTAAAATGTAAACACACACCATGCAGAATAGACAAGAAAAACCCTCCAAATCCAACAAAGAAAAACACAAGCCCCTACACCTAGGCCCTAACATTAGCCTCTAGCTAAAACTAAACAAATGGCTAAAAGTAAGCAAAAGATTATTTTCCCAAAGTGCATTTGGCACAATTGTTTTCCCAATTTCACTCCGGCTTTTAAGTTGGAGAACTCACTACAATCAGGATAAAAAAAACTGTTACAAATCAGGCAAATAAAAGAATGCCTAGACTATGCAGAATCGCATAAAATCATTTCAAAGGAGAAAAATTACACCATACACCAATATTACAAGCTTGTATATAAATTAAGAAATCAACAATAATTACACATCCAAAATATAATCAAGACGTTAAATATATAGGTTAATTAACTTCCAAGAGCATCTCTATCGCCTGGTCCTGCAAGCATGATCTGAAAAAATTGAAAGTTTCAACAATTAAGTTGTTTGTGTGGGAAAAGTATTGTATCATACATGTATATGTAATGTTGTATAAGAAAATAAGGACCTACATTGCAATCAAATGCAAACCTTCTTGCAAGCATAATAGCTGCATTTCTTTCTCGCTCAGATTCAAACGCTAATACAAAAGTGAGTCCTTTCTTTGCTTCCCAAAATGCCGCTTGAGCTGCAGCATTACCACCACCTCTAACTCCACAAAGCTGTACACAACACAAAAACACTTGCTCAGAATTGGGGGCCGTCCTGACGTTTTGGGGGCCCAAAGCAAACTTTAAAATATGGGCCTCTAAAAAAATCTTAGGTGTATTACAATTTTTTTTTACTAGCATTTTGTTATGAGTTGGACTAAAATTAGGTTTTTTTAAATAAGAAAAAATTATACTAATACAAAAAAAGTATTTGGAGCCCTAAAAGTATTAAGAATTGAGGGGGGCCCAAGGCGATGGCCTCCTTGGCCTCCCCTCAGGACCGTTATCATTTAAGTCAAATTTTGATATTAGTTACCTGCATTGATGTTGAGTAATATTCTTTCCCCAACGTTATGTTCCCTTTGCATAGTTTTATTCTCATCTTTCCCACATGTAATACATGTATAGATTCTGCTGAATGATCTCTTCCATTCATTTGAGCCACTACTACCTAAAATAAATTCTTATTATTATAAATGAATAAATTCAAAGACGATTAATTTATAACAAAAACATACATTAAATTCAATATCATGCCTCCGAACCAATGCTTCCACATAGTTACCCAATCCTGGAGCTGTTTAGAAAAAAAAGTATTAGTTTTTGTTTTTCTTTTACGAAACCTCGGTGTGTACAACCTGGATCAATAGGGCCAGTGGTTGTAACTGAGAATATTTGTCTATCTAATGTAATTATATCAGCTTCCAATATTCTACCAACATCAAAAGGCTCTGGAGCATAAACACCTTTTGTAGCCCCTGAAATAACCTCCTTTTTTCCACTTTCAGATGATAAACGGTACCACTGAATCAAATGTTCATCAGGACTTGGAAGTATACGTAATATTGACCCTAAAGCCTCTGTCCCATGCAATTCATATAATTGGTTCATTTCTTCTTCTTTTCTCTTGCTTATTGCTAACTGAAAGATTGAGAACATAAAGTGATGATTATGACTATCAAGTGAGTATAGTTTAGTTTTTTATAAACCTGTTTCTGAAGCTCAATTGAATGCTTTGATTTCTCTGCAAGCTGAACTCTTAATGCTTGAAGCTCATGTTCCATGTCCATTACCTGTAACATTTACTTTGGATCATTCACGTCTTAAAAAAATCTTGTGAAATAGAAATACCAACCTTACTAGGCTGATGAAGCATTTTAATTCTTCTAGCTTCTTGAACCTCCTTCATTAGTTCATCCAAATCCTAATTATTAACCAAATAGTGAGTAATGAGTATCATTAAATTTTTGAACAACAGAGTTAAAATGAAAAATGTGAACCTGTTGTCCTGTAGCACGTGAGATACGTTCATGTTCTTGAAGCGCTTCTTCAACTTTCTGAACAGCTGCTCTAGCTTTCTCTATTTCATCACGAGCTATACCTCTTTCTTCATCAACAAGTTTCTTAGCATCTTCAGAAGCCTGAAAATAAAAGTTAAAAAGAATTAAAAACTTTCATTTTGGCTTAATTGTTGTTGAAAGAAATACCTGCTGTAAGAAAGCAGCAAGTTTTTTCACTTCGGCCTTTTCTTGAATCACTTCTCCTTCCCTCTGTGTCAACTGAATAGCTAAAGCTTCCACCTTTAGCAAAAAAAAAGGAAAATGAAACAATAAACAATCCATTAGTAGGTCCTAGTCAGCAATTATAATTCATAGATAATCGACCAATACATTTAGTAGTACATATGACAATTATTGAAATCACTCGCTGATTCCTAGACCCAAATTTGTCTAGGTGGCCTAATAATTTTATTTTATTTTAATCCAACGGCCCATTATATAAAATAACCCATCCCCAACCTTAACACATACGCTTTTTTAAATTTCAAGCCAAGATTTCTTCAATTCGTCTACTTTATGTTAATAGTAATAAAGATTGATTGACCCAAAAGGTCCATACAACAAATGAGTTGTCCAATAAGGTCTAACGTACATGCAAAAGAAAGAAAGACTAACCATAGCAATGGCTTCTTCAACATCATCCTTGTTTCTACCAGCAACACGGCCTCTAAGAGCTTCAAGTGCATCTCTAAGTTTCTTTAAAAGCACATGTTTCTCAAGTGAAGCAGCTTCTCTCAATCTTGCCTATATATATAGTTTATGAATGGTGAGTTTTTCAAAGACATATTGTAAATATTTAATTAGAAAGCAAACCTCATCAGATAACTTAGCTGCAGCAGCTAAACCTTTCTCAAATTTGGTAGCAAGATCACGAACTGAGAGACGTTGTTGCTGCTCAAGTAAATGGGCAGTTTCTCTTGCAACCACCTCTTTTATGGGTATTCCTTTAGGATCTTCTTTAACATCCACAATCTCATTATTAGCTCCAACTTTGTAATTTGGAAATCTGCTTGTACCAAATCTTACATCAGCTGAAACATGAGGAATCGCATCTTTTTGCATCGTATCACCAAACTCACGACTAACCCTTGTCATTTTTTAAACTATCCACACCAAATTTACTAAAAATCAGTCACATTTTCACCCCAATTCGCTCATAAAACCTAATATCACATGTTTAAACATATATTCACACCAAACAAAATATAAGTAAACAAATATTGGAAAATGAAAGTACTTTAAAGCCTAATAGAAAATCTTTCAACTTTTAAGTAAATTGGAAGCCTAAAATCAAATTAATGAACAAGATACCAAAAAAATTACATAAAGCTCTAGTGAAGACAAAAAAGCGGATACAGAATTTGTACCTACAAACCATGTAGAGATATGGAGACTGAAAATTTGTATATAGAAAAGTTTAGTCGTCGAAAGTAAATATACGTCCTAAGATCGGTTGATAAAGCGAGATGAGGCAAATTCGTCTAAATGACGACTGCTAACTGTTTTGTTAGTGTGTGAGAGAGAAAGAGAGAGAGTAGTCTTTCTTTCTTTTGCTTTTCGTTTCTTTTCAAAAAGCAAAGGATAGAGAAGCCACCCACCGCTCTCTTTAATTTTTAACTTAAAATGTGTGATACAATGTACTCATTTTATTTTTCTGCTATGTTCTCTTTTGCAAATAAAGTTTTTATTTGGGTTTATGACAAAAATATTCAGATCAAGCTCTTAATTTTATTTTTTTCAAACAAATGAGATCTAACCATAAGTACATAAAAATTATTAAATTTTTATGGAAACCATTGGGATGGAATTTTATAAGTTTGTTGTGCGATATATTGATGATATATTCTTGATTATAACCTTTTGTTGAAAAAAAAAGTTAAAATAAAAATAAAAATAAGAAATATGGCATCTCCCATCAAAATTAGTGTCATGGTTAAATTTAAAAAAAAATTGAAAAAGAATATTAAAAAGAACAGGTAAAATGGATTGTTTATGTAAATCATCATGAGAGTTATTGTGTTATTTGAGGATAAGAATCGGAAACATATAACCGGGTTGACGAGAGCCAAAAACTCACTTAACATTATCTTGGCATAAGAATCACACTCGAACCTACATCACACATGATTTTCACTTTGAGCATACCATTGATTTGGATAGAAAGATTAAAACTTCCTGGATCTTTGAGCTTGAGTGGTAACTCTTTCTCAACTCTTCTCGAGACTCTCTCAGCATGAGCCACTGTCTCTTTTTTGGCTTCTACACTCGCTTCTTTCTCTGGAATAACTTGTGTGAAAACTTGTTGTGGTGTAAGCCCTTTCTTCGCAATCTCAAGCATTTGGGCGTTGATATTTTCTGGACTATACGCCTATACAAATGTCTTGAATTCAATATTGGTGTCTCCTTGTGTGTTCTAAATAAACACACCTAAAAAGGCAAGACATGTACCGCAAGTGTACGGGTCGTCCAAGTAATATCCGGTAAACGAGTGCTCGATCTCAGGGACGGATTGGATAAGACTAAGATGTTATGCCGTAAATAGGAAAAGTTGTTTGAATACTAAGAAAAGTAAATGGAATAGATGTTTGTTTTGTTTTTGATTAAATACTAAAGTGCAATTAAATTAAAGTACTAAATAAATAATGCAACTAAGCTAGACGCAAGTAAAAGTTGAGTAAACACGAGAGAGAGATAGTACTTGAGTAACGCCAGGGTTTACCTAAACCTGTTAAATCAATGTCTTGTTTAAGGGACAAATTCGTAATTAGTATTAGTCGGGATTTGATATTCTCCTTACCCCCGTCAGGGTGGACTATGAAGCTACTCTAGGGTGCTACAAACCCCGTCAGGGTGATTATAGTCCACCTTCGAATGGTCAAGTGTTCTACCCAATTGGCTATAGGATTAATTAAGACCGTCAGGTTCACTAATTTATATCCTACATTCATTACCTAATTCCATAACTAGACCCCCAGTCAAGGTGATCATTACGCCACTATAATGAATAGCCTAGTCACTAAATCCTATTATTGATTAATTACTTCAAGAATAGTCATTAATTGCAAGATAATAAGAAAATACTAAATTACCCAATTCGTATTAAATCTTACAATCCCAAACCAAAAACATTGAATTAAACAAATTAGGGCTTAACCCATTAATGCGTTCTCAAGTACTAATTAAATTTAGCTCATGAATGAAACAAAAACTAAGAAAATGGAAATAAAGGAACTCGTGATGTTTTATAGAAATTTAAAAGATAAGAAACCTAATTAGGAAATTGATTTGGCTGCGAATTTGGAGAAGATGACTTTCTCCAGCTTCTAAACTTCTTCTCTTCCTTGCTCTGACTTTCTTTCTGATGCTTTGACTTGTGAATAATGAATTGTGTGTAAAAATAGTCTAAATGTCCTTTTATACTACTAAAATCGGACTTGGGCTATTTTTAAAAGAATAATTTAATATTAAATGGCCCAAGTCCATTCTTCAAACCCAAAATCCCGTAACTGTTGTACACCCTTCACGAAAACGGATGTAACTTTCTCATTATAACTCTGAATTGACTCATTCAACTTGTTAATTCTTCGTAACTCAATAAGACACGAATCTTCTTCATAACTCAGGGGTTGAATCCATCTTTAAGTAGCTTGAAATCATCACTTTCCATCAGCCTTCCAGATATTCAACTCAAATTTGTCAACTCCTTGGGATATTCCTTGTAGCTTTTGACTTCTTTACACGATCTTTGACTTCTATTCTCGATTCCTCTCCTTGCTAGTATTAGAAACCTACAAAATTTTCACTAAAACAAACCATATTACGTGCAAAAGCTTAATAAATAAAAAAATACTAGAATTCAAGGATGGAAAATGAAATATAACTATTTAATACAAAAAGTCTATCGAATTAATCAATTAAACACCAAAAATGATGTCTCCTATAGGCATATTATTAGAACAAAATGGAAATTCGGTTGATAAAGCGAGATGAGGCAAATTCGTCTGAATGACGACTGTTAACTGTTTTGTTAGTGTGTGTGAGAGAAAGAGAGAGTAGTCTTTCTTTCATTTGCTTTTCGTTTATTTTCAAAAAGCAAAGGATAGAGAAGCCACCCACCACTCTCTTTATTTTTTAACTTAAAATGTGTGATACAATGTACTGATTTTGTTTTTCTGCTATGTTCTCTTTTGCAAATAAAGTTTTTATTTGGGTTTATGACAAAAATATTCAGATCAAGCTCTTAATTTTATTTTTTTCAAACAAATGAGATCTAACCATAAGTACATAAAAATTATTAAATTTTTATGAAAACCATTGGGATGGAATTTTATGAGTTTGTATGTGCGAGATATATTGACGATGTACTCTTGATTATAACCTTTTATTGGAAAAAGAAAGTAAACTAAAAATGAAAATAAGTAGTACGGCATCTCCCATCAAAACTAGTGTCATGGTTATCTTAAAAAAATGAATTGAAAAAGAATACAAAAAAAAACAGGCAAAGTGGATTGTTTATGTAAATCATCATGAGAGTTGTTGTGTTATTTGGGAATAAGAATCGGAAACATCTAATTGGGTTGATGAGAGCCAAAAACTCACTTAACATTATCTAAATATATGTATCACACCATCCCTAAGTCTACGCTATAAACGAAAATACCTTAGGATTTCTAACTACATGACTAAGTAACAATTGAAGGATTAGGGAGTACGTAGATGGATCATTAGATACTATGTTATGACCAATGAACACCCTATAGCCGTCATATCAACCTAAGTGAAATTCGCTTCTCTTGCATTGCGAAATCAATTTAATCTTGAATTTATGATGTGTTGATTGTTTGTATATTATGTATATGTGCGTATTAGTCTTTGGACATCACTACATGAGACTTGATAGGATAGTTGATCTAGGATCATTCATTGTTTTCTACTTCTTCTTCGATTAGTTGGATGAAGAATTCCCTACTTATTCTTAGTTCTTATTTTGTTAGGACGATAAAATTTTGAGTTAGAGGTCTTGTTGTATCCTTTTATTTGATAGATTAATCTAGTTACAAGATATCTTTTTAGGGGTTTATAAGACTTAGTTTAGGGATTTTTCACATTTTTTGTTTTACACTTTTTTGTCTAGCTTTGGTATTTTTTGGACATATTGCTATTTCTAGAGTTTTTGCGTGTAATTTGTGTATTATTTGTGTAGCTGTTAGATACTTTGAATGTATCACTCCTTGAGATGATGATAAGAAGTGAATAAAACAAGATAAACCCCTAGTTATGGCTAAAAGGGAAGATTTGACCATTTTTATAAAGTAAAACTTGGGTCGGCTAGATTTGGAAAGTAAATTGTTTGAGGTGCCACGCGAAATCGACAAGGTGATGTCTCCATAATTGTTCTAAATATAAGCCCTTATGAGACATCATTTCAGGTAGAAAATGGTCTTTTTATATTGACTTTTGCGCTTAATTCGTAATATTCCTATTTCTTGTCTTGATTTGATGAATTATTATTTTTAGAGCATATTTGGTTTAATTTGTGTGTTAATGTGAAGTTTTAAAGATAATATGAAAATAAATTATATGCCAAGTCAATTCTAAGGAAATAAGGAAAGAAGATCTTGAAGAAATTAGGAGATAGAAGGAAACAGAGTTCAATTAGGAAAAGGAAAAGCTGCCAAATAAATCTAAATTTCTGCAACTACATCTAAACAAGTGAAGATAACTACAAATCCGAGACGATTCTGGTAGAGCCCTTTTAGATGTATATAGATCTTTCTGTGAGGATTCTTATCATATCTTACGGGCCAAAAACGGCCAAGTAACGAAGAAGACTTGGTCAAAACAAGTAAGCAGTAATTATCCTTATCTACTACGAATTTGAGTTGGGCTTGGACTCTTTTTGTTATCTCCAGTGAGTTATCTTGATTCATAAACAAAAGGAGATAGAACAAAAATAAAATGCAGAAAAAATATAAATAAACAAAAAACCTGTTACCGATCGAGGCTAGGATTGGATCCTATGTCTTTAAGGTTTATTAGCCACGCACTGGTGTCTTACGTTTTTGTTTGGCTTCAACCTCCAGGATACAACGATCAACACTGCAAATATCAGACACTTGAAAATCTGCAGAAACTTCGAACTTTCAATGGTGTTTTATCTCTCTTGCTTTTATATAATTTGTTTGCAAAAACTTAATGAATGAAAACTAGTTTTGGCCATGTATTTATAGGTGTAGAAGCACCTGTTTAAATCTAACCCGCAACGTTTCAGACATGGGAGATGACGTTTGAGGAAGAAGATGTTTTAGGAAAGATTAGAATGTTACAATTTAAAATTAAAATGATAGCCCAAGCCCTTTTAATTTTACAAAAGAATAGTCCAAACCAAGCCAAGCCCAAGCCCAAAAGTGGATGCCCTTAAGGGCCCAATTCTTAAGTGCTAAGAACTTTATATTGAGTGACTATTTATTTTTCTTTTTCTAGTTCATAAAAAAATCTTTCTATACCTCAAATTAAAAACTCAATTTCTCATTCACCTTTCATTTGTTTTACACAAGTGAATACATAAAATTCATTACCGAAGTAAGATTGAAAAACTTTTGTTTTTGTCCTGACTTATAACGAAGTTCGAGACCCACGAAAAAGTTGAGTTAAAGTAAGCAATTTCACTTGAGTAAATTACCCAAATGATAACATTCCCCACATGAATGAAATTGACTGGTCATAATGCATATGAACAACAAAATAAGAGAGAAAAACATGGAAGAATACTACGTCGAAAAAGGTAGCTTTTGGCCTTGAACCTTCTCTAGTAAGGGCTATCGGATTTACTTGCTAACCAGTGAACTTGATGTCTTGAACTGTTCAGTTTTGATGTAAATCAAGTCAATAGAACTTACATAGTACCCTGCCGACCATTATATGGTTCTCACGGTTGTGTCCATTTTTGGCCCTGGACAACTCCTGGATTCATGAGTAATTTTTCAGAAAATCAGCCTTTCAAAATTTTCTTAGGAGCGGCCCTCACTCCTTTACTCATATAGGTGGTCTCTTGTCAAGAATATCATATAATACCCTATCTTTTAATTTAATATACAAGAACCATTAAAAGCTTTGCTTAACCTCATCTTTGTATAAGAAGCATTGTATTTAGGTTCTAGGAATGGTTTCGGGAGAAATCCCCACAATGCTTGGCGCCGAGTTGCTTTTTGCATAATTCGGTTTTCCCTTTCAACTTAGATCATGGGATCTCCAATCTACTATGTAGGGTTTCCATTATGGCAACTCATTTCAATAGGCTTTAGACCCATTCCCCTAGATAAGTTACGCACTTGCTCTTTTGGTAATCCTTTAGTCAAGGGATCTGCAATGTTATCCTTTGACCTCACATAGTCAATTGTGATAACCCCATTCGAGAGCAGTTGTCTTACGGTATTGTGTCTACGACGTATATGTCTAGACTTACCATTATACATTTCATTTAAGGCTCTACCGATGGCAGCCTGACTATCACAGTGTATGCAGATAGCTGGCACCGGTTTTGGCCAATTAGGAAAATCTTCTAGGAAATTACGAAGCCATTCGGCTTCCTCAGCAGCTTTATCCAAAGCTATAAATTCAGATTCCATGGTGGATCTAGCTATACATGTTTGTTTAGAAGATTTCCACGAGACTGCTGCTCCTCCTAACATAAAGACAAATCCGCTCGTGGATTTTGAGTCAGAGGAATCAGATATCCAGTTAGCATCGCTATATCCTTCTAATACAGCTGGATCTCCAGTGTAGTGCAATCCTTCGTTCAGAGTGTATCTCAAGTACCGTAGAACTCTTACTATTGCAATCCAATGATCTCTTCCTGGATTTATTGTAAATCTACTTAACTTACTAACTGCATGTGCAATATCAGGCCTTGTGCAGTTCATTAAGTACATTAGACTTCCAATTATACGAGAATACTCTAACTGATTGATTGTATCACCAGTATTCTTTGCCAAGTGTAGATTTACGTCAACTGGAGTCTTTGCGATAATCGTATCGCCTTTACTAAACTTATTTAGTATTTTTTCTATGTAATGGGATTGATTTAATACTAACCCCTCAGATTTTCTCATTATCTTAATACCTAAGATAACATCAGCAATACCTAAGTCTTTCATGTCGAACTTACTTGAGAGCATCTTCTTTGTAGAAGTGATTATGTCATTATTACTCCCAATAATTAACATATCGTCTACATATAAACAAACAATGACATATCCTTTATCAATGCCTTTTACATATACACATTTGTCACACTCATTTATTTTAAAGCCATTACCAATCATGACTTTATCAAATTTTTCATGCCATTGTTTGGGTGCTTGCTTTAATCCATATAAGGATTTGATCAGCCTACACACCTTCCTTTCTTTTCCTGGAACTTTATATCCTTCGGGTTGTTCCATATAGATTTCCTCTTTAAGTTCCCCGTTGAGAAAAGCAGTTTTAACATCCATTTGATGAATTTCAAGCTTATAGATCGATGCTATTGCAATAAGCATTCTTATGGATGAAATTCTGGTTACTGGTGAAAAGGTATCAAAATAGTCAAGTCCTTCTTTTTGACTATAACCTTTTACTACCAGTCTTGCCTTATACTTTTCGATAGATCCATCAGTTTTCAATTTTCTTTTGAAAATCCATTTACTTCCCAGTGGTTTACTCCCAGGAGGAAGATCTACTAACTCCCACGTATGGTTCTGCATGATAGAATCTATCTCACTTTTAACCGCTTCTTTCCAATAAGGAGCTTCTGGAGTAGACATAGCTTCTTTGAAAGTTCGCGGTTCATCTTCCAATAAGAAGGTAAGGAAGTCAGGACCAAAAGAAGTCGAGGTTCTCATTCTCTTACTTCTTCTCGGTCCATCGTTATCTTGTAATGCTTCTTGGTACTTCTCTTGATGACCATCTTCTATGTCAACATGAGTCCTTTTTAAAGAACTTCGTTCTTGTGTAATTTTGCAAGGGAAAATTGTTTCAAAGAAATATGAATTTCTTGATTCAGTTACCGTGTTAACACTAATGTCAACATTATTTGATCGATGCACAAGAAACCGATAGGCTGCACTATTGTGAGCATATCCAATGAATACACAGTCTATCGTTTTTGGTCCTATCTTGACCATTTTTTGTGCTGGAATAGCAACCTTTGCTAAGCATCCCCACACTTTTAAGTATTTGAATGAAGGCGGTTTTCCTTTCCAAAGTTCGTAGGGGGTCTTATCTAGTTTCTTGTGGGGTACTTTATTTAAGATATGATTTGCACTAAGCAAAGCTTCTCCCCACAAGTTTTGCGGTGCTCCCGAGTTTATCAAAAGAGCATTCATCATTTCTTTTAAAGTACGGTTCTTGCGTTCTGCAACAACGTTTTGTTGAGGCGAATAAGGGGCTGTTGTTTGATGGATTATTCCATGTTCGGCACAATAGTCTTCAAAAGGAGAAACATATTCTCCTCCCCTATCTGTTCTGAGATTTTTGATCTTTTTACTTAGTTGATTCTCAACCTCAGTTTTATATTTTTTAAATGCTTCTAAGGCCTCATCCTTACTATGAAGCAAGTAGATATAGCAATATCTTGTGCAATCGTCTATAAAGGTAATGAAGTATTTCTTACCACTTCTAGTTTTCACGAACTTTAAGTCACATATGTCACTGTGAATTAACTCTAAAGGTTCTGATGACCTTTCAACATTTTTAAAGGAGTTTCTTGTCAACTTGGACTCTACGCATATCTCACATTTTTCTTGAGATTTAAAGTTAACATTTGGTAACAAACCATCGTTTACAAGTTTAGTTAATGAGCCAAAATTAATATGTCCTAATCTATCATGCCATAAATTAGGAGAATCCAACAAGTAAACAGAAGAAAAATTCTTATTAATCACATCATTTGTTACATTTTTAGGAGGTACCACGGTCATTACATTTAGCTTAAACAGACCGTCACATAGGTACCCCTTGCCTACATACATCTCATTTTTCGAAAGTACAAATTTATCAGCTACAAATACAAGCTTAAATCCGGCCTTGTTAAGTAAGGAACCAGAAACTAGATTCTTACGAATATCAGGTACATGTAGCACATTGTTCAAGGTTAACTCCTTTCCAGAGGTCATCTTCAGCACAACTTGCCCCACTCCTTGAACTTTTGAGGTTGACGAATTTCCCATATAAAGAATTTCTTTATTTGGAGACGTCTTGTAGGTCTTGAACATGTTTTTCTCTGAACACACATGCCTTGTTGCTCCCGTGTCAACCAACCACTGTTTAGGGTTTCCAACGAGATTCACCTCAGAAATCATTGCAGCGAGATTCATCTCTTCAACACCATCAGAAAGCTCTGTCATATTTGCTTGACTATTGTTACCTTTCTTCTGGTTACCTTGTGCCTTCTTGTTTCGACAATCTTTTGCGCGATGACCATGTTTGCCACAGTTGTGACAATTTCCGTCAAACTTATCCTTCTTCTTGTTGTCATTAGATTGTCCTTGCCTTTTCCGTTTGTTGTTGTGGTTAGACCTCGGTTGTTCCACAACATTAACCTTGGCTTCAAACGAACGAAAGTTACTTCCTTTCTCGGCTAGTCGGTTGTCTTCTTCAATCCTCAACCGAACGATTAAATCTTCAAGACTGATTTGCTTGCGCTTGTGCTTCAGATAGTTCTTGAAGTCTTTGTACATTGGTGGTAATTTTTCAACCAATGCAGCAACTTGGAAGGATTCCACCAATCTCATTCCTTCAGCATCTAACTCATGTAGTATTAACTGAAACTGCTGCACCTGCGACATCAGAGATTTCGAGTCTACCATTTTAAACTCCAAAAACTTACCAACAACAAACTTTTTAGTACCGGCGTCTTCAGTTTTGTATTTTTTCTCTAGGGAATCCCAGAGTTGTTTAGCCGAATTCATAGTGCAATACACATTATACAGAGAATTGTCTAGACAATTGAGAATGTAGTTTTTGCACAAAAAGTCTGAATGGTTCCATGCTTCTACGGCATGAACAGTTTGAGCATCGAGATCATCTCCCATTTCTGGAGCATCTTCTTTGAGAAACCTTGCAAGACTCAAAGTAGTCAAATAGAACAACATTTTCTGTTGCCATGTTTTGAAGTTTGAACCACCAAACTTCTCTGGTTTTTCAGCAGGACCCATAGGTGATGTCATATGCATGTTATGCCTTGAACTACCACCAATTTCATTTTGCTTTTGCATTGTTGCAGCAGCATTTGCATTTTCTGATTCTTTAGACATTCTGTTACTTTCAACAAAATAACCCAGCAGAAGAGATTTAGTATGTGTTTGATACAGTAGATGTATACAACACGAAATAATATAGTTTTAAGACTGGATATCCAGATTCTTGTCTTTCCCAAGAGTTTATCTCTTGTTAGGCAGACTAAAGTCCCAAGTTTTAAAATTTTGTTGTAGAACTTAGAATTTAGATTATGCAGTTGAAAAACCGAAATGAGAATCAAGATAACAGTAGCGATAATAAACCTTAAATTGTTATCTCCAGTGAGTTATCTTGATTCATAAACAAAAGGAGATAGAATAAAAATAAAATGCAGAAAAAATATAAATAAACAAAAAACCTGTTACCGATCGAGGCTAGGATTGGATCCTATGTCTTTAAGGTTTATTAGCCACGCACTGGTGTCTTACGTTTTTGTTTGGCTTCAACCTCCAGGATACAACGATCAACACTGCAAATATCAGACACTTGAAAATCTGCAGAAACTTCGAACTTTCAATGGTGTTTTATCTCTCTTGCTTTTATATAATTTGTTTGCAAAAACTTAATGAATGAAAACTAGTTTTGGCCATGTATTTATAGGTGTAGAAGCACTTGTTTAAATCTGACCCGCAACGTTTCAGACATGGGAGATGACGTTTGAGGAAGAAGATGTTTTAGGAAAGATTAGAATGTTACAATTTAAAATTAAAATGATAGCCCAAGCCTTTTTAATTTTACAAAAGAATAGTCCAAACCAAGCCAAGCCCAAGCCCAAAAGTGGATGCCCTTAAGGGCCCAATTCTTAAGTGCTAAGAACTTTATATTGAGTGACTATTTTTTTTTTCTTTTCTAGTTCATAAAAAAATCTTTCTATACATCAAATTAAAAACTCAATTTCTCATTCACCTTTCATTTGTTTTACACAAGTGAATACATAAAATTCATTACCGAAGTAAGACGAAAAACTTTTGTTTTTGTCCTGACTTATAACGAAGTTCGAGACCCACGAAAAAGTTGAGTTAAAGTAAGCAATTTCACTTGAGTAAATTACCCAAATGATAACATTCCCCACATGAATGAAATTGACTGGTCATAATGCATATGAACAACAAAAGTATTAAAATGAATCTATTATCTGAAATGAATATAGCTCTACTCGGGAAACAAGCCTGGAGAATCTTACACAACCCTGATTCCCTAGTTGCAAAAGTATTAAAATGAATCTATAATCTGAATGGTAATATAAGGGACACAAAATTAAAGAACAAAAGATCCTGGAGTTGGGCGAGTATTTATAAAGGACTTTGTTTTCTTAGGGAAGAGTGCATATGGAAAGTGGGTAATGGTCTTACAATCAACATTTGGAACGATTTTTGGATTAAAAAAGGATATAAGCTTGAAAAACCAGAGAATTGTAAACTAGAATAGCTGGCGGAATGTTCCAACGATAATCTCACAAATTGGAACTACGATACTCTTAAATACTTCTGTACATCCAGGGACTTAATGGACATAAAGAAAATTCCAATTCTTCAGCTCGAAAAAGAGGACAAGCTAATATGGCCGGAAACGAAGAATGGAGATTATGTGACCAAATCAGGGTATCATAGATTGGTGTAGAAAGATTTGGATAAGGAAGGGGAGTCTTTAGCTATTGGTGAAAGTAATGACAAGGAATTATGGAAGATCGTCTGGGATTCTAACGTACCTCTCAAAATTAGAAACTTCATCTGGAAGATACATAATAACACTATCCCATCTAAAAGTAATTTGAAAAGAAGGAAATGTACGGACAATGGTGTTTGTGAATGGTGTGAAAGAGAAGAGGAATCCTGCACACATATGTTTATTAAATGCACCTTTAGTCTGGGCGTTTGGGCCAATTCACAACTACAGATCAAAATCGATGAGAAATGGGATGGTTCTGTAAGTGAATGGATAAAGAACATAATTGATAGCTATTCTAGAAATGGATGGGACAAAAAATTAGTCACGACCACGGTGCTTATCACGATATGGAGTATCTGGAAAGCTAGAATGAAGGGTTTTCATGATAAAAAACCGTGGAACTTATATGAAATCAACTGTAATACAAAAGTGATGTTGAAACATCTCTTTGGTAAGGAAAGTGGAGAGACAAGGAACAAGACCAGAGACAAAATGAACAAAAGGAGGACACCCCGAACCCAATTCTTAATGAGGATGCTGATCTCATATGGATGAGCGATGCTTCCTTTACTAATAATTGGGAACCGGCGGGCATGGCTGCGATCGGAATTACCAAAGAGGGGATTGTGAAACATAAAGTGATAAAAATAGCGAGATTTAATTCAAGCACAGAAGGTGAAGCATGGGCCATTCTTCAGGCCATGAGATCTGTTGCGGATCTCAAGTACCGGAGTTGTTCTTTCTACTCTGATAACCTTGAGGTTGTTCAAGGAACCATTAACGGAGGGGCTTCTAATTGGAGTATTAGACCAATGGTCAGTGAAGCCCTCAATTGGTTAAAACGCTTTCCATCTTGGAAAATCATACACTGCAAAAGGGATTTCGTCTGTCTTGCCGACAAAGCCGCCAAGCTTGCAAGGAGGAGAGATGACATTTCGTCATGCCAGCCTATGAATATGATAGATTGATGTCTCCTTTTTTTGTCCAAATATAAGCCCTTAGGAGACATCGTTTTAGGATGAAAATGGTCTTTTTATATAGAATTTAGTGCTTAAATGGCAATATTACACTTTCTCCCCTTGGAATTAGACTATTTGCATTTATAGAGCTTTGTGCGTTAATTTACTTATTTTTAGTGCAAAGTTAGTAGGTTTATGAATTTTATGAGGAACCAATCCAAGGAGGAGAAGTGAGAATTAAAGTCTTAGAATATTTCTAGTGTGCTTAGTCGAATTTCCTAAAGTTAAATTGCACTTTCTTATTTCTAGTCTTGATTTAATGATTTATTATGTTTTAAAGCATATGTGGTTTAATTATTTATTTAATGTGAAGCTTTAGAGATAATATAGAAATAAATTAGATGCTAAATCAATACTAATGTGATAAGGAAACAAGATTTTGAAGAAATCTGGAGATAGAAGGAAGTAGAGTTCAACTAGGAAAAGGAAAAGCTGTCTTATGAATCTGAAATTCTAGCCACGTTTCAAAGACGAGTCCATAACTTAAGATTGGCTGGGAATCTGGACGAGTGGTCTGCACCAATGGAAAGCTCTTTCCGAGACAAGCAGTTTCATATATTGGAACTCCTCAAACGGATAAGTATTGAATGAGATATCACCAAATCAAATCAGCAGCAGAATCTTACCTTTCCTAGATTTTAGGGCTACGAATTAAAGAGTTCTTGACTTGTCTTCCACTCCAAGTAATTCGACCTAGCACCTATAAATACCAGCTCTAAACCTTAGAAAATCATCCCTTGGCTGCATAAGCTTAATATACACAAATAAATCATCATAGAGGCAATCAAGAGGATCTAGAGGAGGAAGAAGTAGGAGCTAGAGCTTAATTTCATCAATTCAACACTTCTCCATCTCTATTCTTTGGGTAATTTAGTGTTAGATCTATTTTGTCTATGAGGTATTTCTAAGATATTTATTCAAGAAGTTTTATTATGCATAATTTCTCTTTAGGATTGTAATTATATGAACCATTGAATATTGTTTTTCTGTTTTAATTTGAATCTGAGATTTTTAGTATTTAATTGAATTGGTTCTTAATTTCCATTGACTATTATTTTGTTTTAATCACTAATTTTGATGTCATGAATCAAACTTAGCTCATAGTAATTAGGCTATTCCATATAGTGGCGTATGGATCACCTTGACGGGGGGTTTAATTACAGAACTAGATAATAGACGCGTGGTATCCGTTATTTGACCCCGACGGGCTTGACTAACCACGTAGCCAATGAGTTAAAATAGTATTCATCTGAAAGTAGCTTATAATCGCCCTGACGGGGTTCGTAATACCGTAGGATAGCTCTTAGGTCCACCCTGACGGGGCTTAGGAGATAGTAGATTCCCGACTATTATGAGATTTCCCATTCACCCTTATTCTTAGTAATCATAGATTCAATAGGATAGATTCATACTTGCATATCCTTATCTTTCTTGCATAATTATTAATTGTTTATTTTATTTTCTATTTTATTATTTAGTTAGTTAGAAAACAAACACCTTTATTATTTATCTTTTTATTTAAAGCAATTAAAACTATCTATTCTGATCTCGAACACGAATTTAGAATAGCTACTTAAATCCCTGTGGAGACGATAATCCCGTATTTACTTATCTATTACTTGGTACGACCCGTACACTTGCGGTCTGTGGATCCTTTATTCTTTTATTTCATTATTTTATAACACACAAGGACCCACCATAAATTTCTTTAGTTGGATGGATAGTTTTTGTAGTTCGTTAACTTGTTTTCTTTTCTATTGACAAAAAAAAAAATTGAACTTGTAAGATTTTGTGATTGTATTTCAAATAATAAGTATTTTGATGGACTTACAAGTATTTTGTATTGCTACTTTATACTTCGTATTAGTCTTTTTAAAAGTTTCCAGTTGTGTATGGCTAACCCGAAGGTAGATAAAATTTAACCCTACCTTTACCCTTAGCAAAATCAGAACCGACTACACCCTACCCTTATCCTAGACCTTAACCCGGGGTAAAACTGACCCGTACTCACCCTTACATATTTCATAAAATATAAAAAAATTATCTTCTAACTGATTAGTAGTCTAAGTTATGGGAAATTTCATATAACTTAAACGGTTCATCAAGTAGAAGGTAAAACACATAAATATATGTTATATACATCATATTTTATGATACAATATTGTTTGTTACTTCACTAATAATAAAGAACAACTAAAACATGACAAACTACAAAATACAACAAATCAAGAAGAATAAACAGGTTTATAAAAAATTCCTATAACTCAAAAAGTTATATATAAACAATTTTTTGTATAAGTACAGTTTAGTTGTGTTATAAGACATTATGAAACAAAAAAAAAAAGATATATAACATATTTATAATGCATAGTTCATGAATGTACTCACTCCGTTCCTAAAAGGTTGTCACTTATACTAAAAATGGTTGTTTCTAAAAGGTTATCACTTTAGAAAATCAAGACACTTTTTTTTCTTTATACCACTTTACCTCTAATTTTTTTTTACAATATATGATTCTAATAAAAATATTCAAGATATTAAGACACTTTAAGGAGGTCATTTAAGTAATCACATAGATAATAAATGATATTTCTTAGTTTGTGTGTAAAAAAATGTGACCGTCTTTTAGGAAAGAAGGAAATAATAGTTTTTTTTTCTTTTGAAAAACAGTTTGAGTTATGAAAATTTTCCCATAACTCACATTATTATTGAAAATGAAGGTAAAAAAATACAAAATAAGTTAGATTTCATATATTAAGCAAAAAAAAATGTATATTATTTTGTAACAAACAATAAATTAAAAAATATATATATAAAAAATTACAAAATAAAGCAAAATTGAAAGATATATTGAGTTATTTGAAATTTCTCATAATTCAATATATTATTCAAGAAAAAAATATATACATATATTCATACAACAACTATCGACATAAATATGGATAGTGAAAAGAAGATACACTGGTGTAACTGGAACAAAATGGCGATATCAAAGAAATGCGGAGGAGTTGGATTCAGAGAGTTCCAAAAAAAGAACCTCGCTATGCTAGCTGGCCAAGCATGGAGAATTATCAACAATAAGGATTCGCTAGTGCATAAAGTGCTCAAAGGAATATACTCACCCAATGAGAACCTGTGGGACACAAAACTTAAAAATAAAAGATCATGGAGCTGGGCGAGCATTTATAAAGGAATACAAATGCTGAAAAAACATGCAATCTGACAAATTAGAGATGGTAAAACAGTGGACATTTGGAAACATAAATGGTTGAATGGCAATTACCAACTTGAAAATACACAATGATTGAATCTTAGTAAGGTATGTGAATTTATGGTGGGAGAAGATCGAGGGTGGAATTTCAATCTTATAAGAGGAATATTTGACCCAATTATAGCCAATGAAATATTTAAATTACCGCTAACAAGAATATCTAACGAGGACAAGCTAATATGGCCGTTTACAAAAGATGGAGAATACTCAACTAAGTCGGGATATCATACACTCATTAATCAAGAAAAAGTGATCAAAGCGCAACCATCAACCAAAGGTGAAAAAGAGAACGATACATTACTATGGAATCAATTTGGAAGGCAAATGTGCCATCAAAAATAAGGAATTTTGTGTGGAGAATATGTAACGACCTGATCCCGTCAAAGCTTAACCTGAAGAAGAAAAAATGCAAGGAGGAAGCGATTTGTGAATGGTGCGAAAAGGAAACCTGAAACTACGGAGCATATCGTCCTGAGATGTCCTTTTAGTATGCAAGCTTGGGCTGACTCTACTCTTCAAATTAAAATTGATATGGAGGAGAAGAACACATTTGAGAGTTGGTTTCAGAACATAGTTAATAGTTACTCAAGTAATGGGTGGGATAAGAGGAAAGTGATTGCAATTGTGCTCACGACAGTATGGAATATTTGGAAAGAAAGAATGAAAGGTTTCTGTGAGAAAAAAAGATGGGCGGTGGAAAATATTACAGCAAACACAAATGGAATTATTGAAAAACTTTTTGAAGAGAAAAAAAGAAGTGAAAAGGGACCAATAAAAGAAGGAGGTAGCTACAAGAATCCAACATATAGGAATCCGATGATAGAGGACACAGCAGAAACGATCTGGTGCAGCGATGCATCCTTTACAAAAGAATGGGAGCCGACAGCCATAGCAGCTATTGGTATAAATAAACAAATGGGTCATAGCACGAAGGAAAGCTACAAGATGTAGAATTAAGTCTTGTACTGAAGGAGAAGCTTGGGCGCTCCAATTAGCCCTTAGAACGGCGGGAGCTAACAAAATCCAGAATAGCTCTTTCTACTCTGATAACCTTGAATCAGTTCAAGGCATCAATAAACAGGGAGGACTTCATTGGAGTCTTAACCCGATAATTGAAGAAATTAAGGGATGGATGAATAAGTTTCCACTTTGGAAAATATCTCATATACTAGGAGGGAGTATAACGTCATTGCTGACGCACTTGCGAAATGTGTTAGAAGAAATATCAGCCTCGTTGGATGGAAGGATTTCTCAATCAATGGATCAGCCGAGTACTTATTAAATATGTTGTCTTCTATGTCATTTTTATTTTAGCCTTTTGTCAACAAAAAAAAGTTTTGAACTTAAAAAACAAAACAATTATACATTAAGTTGAATATTACTAAAATCTAATGAATCAAATATGTATTAAAGAAATATAATCAAATGATGAAATTAAAATAACAAGACTCGTATATGAATAAACAAATTGATATCAAAGTTTGAATTTTAAAATTAAAATTTGTTTATATACTAGTTAATGATATAAAATATGAAACACACCGGACTCGTAATAAGTGGAGCTCGAATAGTAGCAAAGGAGGTTTCAGTAAAGATTTGGGTTCGCGTTATAATGCCTTGTTCGTCGGGAGGGTGAGTTTAGCGCACCAGGGATTAGTACAAAGAACATGGGCAATGGTAGGGCATCTACGAGTGGAGGAAACAAGACTAATAAGGGTAGCATAGGTGGATCAATGAGTCGTAATAGAAGTCGAGTTAAGGGTGGACACAAAGTTATCTCCACACCGGACTTCGAGGTTCGTAAGGAGTTGAATTCCACTCCTGAAATAGTCTATTTTGGTGCGATGAATGTTAATAATAAAGGTCAAGATGTGAACGATTTTACTAGTGCTTTGGAAGATAAGAACAAGGGAAAAGAGCCTGCCACGGAAGAAAATACTACTGTGGGCCGAGTGAGAAATAGCAGTATAGTCATCCGAGATGTTGGAACAGAAGGTGCGCGAGTTAGAGGAGCCGTTGAGGGGGCTGTAGCGAGAGAACACCCCACTGCTACAGGGCGAGAAGCAGCAACAGAGCCTGTTTTCCAGGCGGTAGCTGCTGTAGTTACAGCTAGCGAAGAAGAAAAAAAAAAATTAAAAAAAAATGGAACAGTTCACAGCAGCGCGGCAGGCCCTACTCCAAGGACCTGCGCTGCAATTTCAGGAGGCCAGGGACTTCGTGACAGCTGGGTCACCACATCTCGCGGACCTGCTGCTGGAGCCGAGGGTATGGAGGGAGTTTCTCTTCCTCCGGAGTTCGGTAATAGCGGCTGGAATGGCGAGCAAGACCCGGGGGAAACACCACGCGAGGTTCCGGATGATCATGACATTTCGACCGTTCCGGAAACGCAATTCGAGGACGGTGACGGAGACGCGCTAATGGGACATGCTCCGGATGGATCGGAGGCAAAGGGGCAGGTATCTAGTTGATTTTCCTTACGTACTAATGTTTTTTAATGTGTACATGTAGTAATTATGTCGGGAGTTGGGAAGACATTTCCCTTCCTCTTAATATACTAGTTTGGAATTGCCATGGCGCGGCGCAAGATAATTTTCAAAGGGTGGTTCGGGAAATGCTTCGCATTCACCGAGTCTGGCTTACGGTTATAGTCGAGCCGCGAGTTAGTGGTGCGAAGGCGGATGATATCATTAATGGGTTAGGTAAAGCTAACTCGGTTAGGGTGGAGGCGGAGAATTTCAATGGCGGAATTTGGTTGTTATGGGACGATACGGAAATAGACGTTCGAGTTTTATCGGCTGGAAAACAGGTAATTAACATTGAGGTTTCTAAGACTAATTGTGTACCATGGTTCTTTTCAGCTATATATGCGCGGCCAGTTGCTAAGGACAGGGAGCCTCTTTGGGAGGCGATTCATCATGCTTTTGGTAATATTGGTGAGCCGTGGCTAATAGCTGGGGACTTCAACCAGGTTGGTAGCGAAGAGGATAAAAAAGGAGGGGTAATAGGCATTACACGGAGAATGGAAAAGTTTGAACATTGGAGAGATAGTTGCGATCTTACTGATTTGGGTTTTGAGGGTCCAAGGTTTACTTGGTGCGATTCTTGGAATACAGGTCAGAAAATTCTTAGAAGGTTGGACAGGGCTTATGGTAATACAGGATTGCTCGAGTTGTTTCCTTCCGCTAAGGTAATACATTTAGACCGTCGTCATTCGGATCACGTGCCTATATTAATTCAGCTAAGTCAAGGGGTCCAGCGACCCCCTCCTAGATTCCGTTTTGAGGTCGTGTGGTGTCTTCATAAGGGGTTTAAAGATTCAGTTAGAGGTAATTGGGAGAGTAGCAACGCGGATTTGGGGGACCGCCTCGCGTCTATGAAGGAGCATCTAATGGTTTGGAAGAGGGATGTTTTTGGTGACTTGAATTAAAAGAAGAGAACCTTACTTGCGCGTCTTAGAGGGATTCAGTGCTCGCTCCAACGTGTCTATAATCCGTATTTGTTTAGGTTGGGGAAGCGTCTTCGAAGCGAATATTTAAGTGTTCTTGATTAGGAAGAACAGTTGTGGTTTGAGAGGTCGAAAGAGAAGTGGATTCGGTCAGGAGAAAGAAATACTAGATATTACCACTTAGCTACCATGAAGAAACGGAAGAAGGTGAAAATTCAAAAACTCTACAATGCAAATGGGGAATGGGTCGAGGACGAGTTAGAGTTAGGAGAGATGGTTCAGAACTTTTACGTGGAATTATATACAGATACGAATAGCTTCGTGGGTCCTTTTGCTTTACCTCACGGCGCGAATTTAGGAGCGTTGGAATGGGGTTTGTTGGAGGAGGAATTCACGAATGAGGAAATTCGAATTGCGGTTTTTCAATCTAGTCCGAATAAAGCGGCGGGTCCGGATGGTATAGCGACGTCCTTCTATCAGAAATGTTGGGAAGTAGTTGGTCAAGAAGTTTGTGGTATGGTTCAGAAGGCGGTTCGGGATGGCAGAATCTCAGAAAAACTTAATGGGACACTGATTCATTTAATTCCGAAAGTCACGGAACCTACGAGAGTTGGGGAATTGAGGCCTATAAGCCTTATCAATGTTCCGGTAAAGGTAATTATGAAGGCCATGGTTAATCGGGTGCGGCCTCTCCTTGCGGAACGAATAGGCCATAATCAAAGCAGTTTTCTCCCGGGTAGATCGACTATTGATAATATTGTTCTCGTGCAAGAAATAGATCACCGTATGCAAAAGATTACCGCAAAATCGGGGTATATGGCTATTAAGATCGATTTAGCAAAAGCCTACGATAAGTTGAGTTGGAGGTTCATTGAGGATACGATTGACTTTTTTGGGTTTCCGAAATCATGGACTCGTGTAATTATGGATGCAATGGCGACTAACAGAATGCGTGTCTTATGGAATGGTACCCAGCTGGAGGAGTTCACCCCCCAACGGGGCATTAGGCAGGGAGATCCTCTGTCCCCTTATCTATTTGTCCTTTGTATGGAGCGTTTATCTGTTTTAATTCAGGAACTTTGCGAGGGGGGCGAATGGGTTCCTATTCGCCTTCATCGTCAAGGTCCAGGTATTTCCCATGTTTTTTCGTAGATGATTTAATGTTGTTTGCGGAAGCGGAGGTTCGTCAAATTGAGCTCATTAAGGAGGTCCTTCGTGTGTTTTGTGATGAGGCGGGACAGACCGTGAGTGAAGAGAAATCGCTTATTTATTTCTCTAGAAACGTTGAAAGGGAAGTGGCCTTAGACCTTGCGGAAAGGAGCGGTTTTGTGGTTAGCGATTCTCTGGGGGAATATCTTGGGACCCCCATTAGATCGCAACGGCTTCCGCGGGGCTTTTTTCGAAGAGTTACAAATAGCATGAAGAACAAGCTTCCGAACTGGAAGGCTCAGAATCTCTCTATGGCGGGTAGGATAACGTTAGCGCAATCGGTGCTTTCGGCAATTCCTACGTATCTTATGCAAACAATGAAGTTCCCTATTTATGTTTGTGAGGAGATTGACCGGATTATTAGGAATTTCATTTGGGGGTCGTCCGAGGATGAGAGAAAAATCCATTGGTTATCTTGGGATAAGCTTTGTCGTCCTAAGAAATGGGATGGATTGGGCCTTCGTAAGGCTAGTGATTATAATAAGGCGCTCTTGGAAAATTTGGGGTGGAAGGTTCTACAGGGAGATTCGGCTTTGTGGGTAGTGGATTTGAATCAAAAATACTTCCGTGGTGGATTACTTGAGAAGGAAGTGAGGCCTTCGGACTCTAGAATGTGTAAAAATATACTAGCAGGGTGTGAGGTGCTAAAGCGTGGTATTGTTGAAGTTATGAATGGAGAGGAGAAGAGTTACAAGTGGACATTGGAATCTTCGGGAAGCTTCTCCGTTAAATCGGCGTATAATGACTTGAATTGGATGGAGGGAAGCCCGTGGTTCAATTGGGATTTGGTTTGGAAACTTAAGTGTCCACAAAAGATCAAGGTGTTGCTGTGGAGGTGTATATGGGATAGACTTCCTACGCGCGGTAATCTAGTTGAACGAGGAGTAATTGATGATGCTAGTTGCCCGGTGTGTGGAGTTGGGGTTGAATCGGCTATTCATTTGTTTCAGGGATGTAATATATACAGGGGAGTGTTCTTTTCTTGCACATGGACTAGTTTGCAATTTTCAGAAACTTATGTTTCTTCTTTTTTTGCAGGTCCTGTTACGCGAAGGGGCTTAAGGGATGCTGGATCGAGGGCTGGAGCAGTTGCTATACAACATGCTGCCGCGGAGTCACTGGAGTACATGGACTGGAGGCTGCGGCAGGCTTCAAGACCGGCGAGAGAGAAGCTGCGGCAGGAGGTTCCGGCGAGTGAACCGCTGCAGCAGAACCGAGAAGCATCAGGTCAGGCGCTGGGAGCAGAATATGCAGCGCAATGGTGGTCCAAGATGCTGTCTGGGACAACAGTTTTCAAGGGAATCGAGAGGCGTATTTGGCTAGCAGCGTTCGTTTGGGCTGTTTGGACAAATCGCAACGCAAAGCTTTTCGAGAACCAACCGCGTATTAAAAACTCGGCCGAATTAGTAGCGGTTATAAGCAACGCAGCTAGAAATTATATTAAGGCATGGGGTGTGGAGCGAGATGGTGGTCTTATTACGTCCTCGCGAAGTACCCTTTTCATGTGGTCCAAGCCGGTAATAGGGATCAAAATTAATATCGATGGGGCGTTTGATCCAAGGAACAATTCGGCAGGCATAGGGGGATTATTCCGCAACAGTAATGGGGATTATATCGTGGGGTTTGCGGGTAGTTGTGAGGCAGGTACACCTATTGAGGCGGAGGGTTTAGCGCTTCTTTTTGGTTTACGGTTAGCAATTTCACGAGGAGATAACATTGTAGCCATTGAAACGGTCTCGAGTGAGTTGCACGCGCTAGTGAAGGGCGGTGCGAACTCAAGGGGAAGTTTAAGTGGCATCTTTCGTGAGTGTGCGGATATTTTACGCAATAATGCACAATTTGAGCTTAGTTGGAACTTCCGGGAAGCTAATAATTGTGCGGATTGGCTATCTAAGTTCGGGTTACGGACTACGGATGATCCGATGGTATATGTAGATCCGCCAGATGGACTTTGGAGATTCCTAGCGCGTGACCGTTGTGGTTGGGCGACACCTAGGATAGTTGTGGATGTTTAAGTTGTATTTGCTATTTTAGAAGAGTAATTCTTCAGGGTCTTTGACCTCATATGTAACAAAAAAAAATATGAAACACAAGAAGTTTATCCATAATATTATATGAAAACACTAAATTTTAGAATAATCCTATAGTTTGAAATAATAGTATTGGTTAAAAACCCTAAAAATAAATATATAATTCCTATTATCAATTCCTCTCATTTATTTTTCGATTCAAACAAAAATAAATCAAAAAATTAATGCAATTATTTATTCTTGTTTTTCTGGGTAAAATACCAAATACCCTCCTGTGACTTGATAAAGAGTAAAAAAACCTCTATAATTTTAAAATGAACAAATACCTCTCTAGAATTTTCTAACTCGTGACAACTGAGTGACACTGAATTTTGGAACAAAAAAAAAAAAATGGCACCGAGTTACACCTAGTTGCTAAAAATTCGAATGTAACTTTTAATAGAAGGGTTGAGTTATCACGAGTTAGAAAACCATAGAAGGTATTTGTCCCTTTCAAAACCGTAGGAGATTTCTTGACCTTTTGTCATCATTGGTAGGGTTGTAAATGAACCGATAATCTCACTAAAGACTCGAATTTGAGTTCGCTAAGGGTTTGTTTGAGATCATTTCGTTAGTTAAACAAGCTAATCTCAAATTTTAAATTTAAGCTCGTTTACTAAACGAGACGAACTCAAACTTATATAAACTCGATTCGTTAAGCTCGTGAACGGCTTGTTAATGGTTCTTTAAAAGTTCGTTCATAAGTTTGGTAAATATATTTAATTAAAAAATATTAATATTAATATTAATATATATATATATATATATATATATATATATATATATATATATATATATATATATATATATATATATATATATATATATATATATATATATATATATATATATATATATATATATCATAGAAAAATAAACAAAATTTAAATTTGTATTAAACGAACCAATTCGAGTCGAACTCAAACTCAGAAAAATGAGTTCGTTAAGGGTTTGTTTGAGTTTGCCTCGTCAGTTCATGAACCAAACTAAAGAAAGCTAAAATTCGGTTCGACTCGGTTCTTTTCAAGCTCAAACCAAACTCAAATTCACTAAAATATTAGCAAACCAAACTTAAGAAAGTTAAAATTCAGCTCGGTGTTCGTTTGCAGCCCTAATCATAGGAGTATGTGGTATATTACCCTTATTTTTTAATAATATAAACAAAAAAAAAATTATTTTTTCATTTAACATTTTCTAGTATATCTTTACTTTCATTAGAGATAAATTGCTTTTAAATAAACGGCCAGACGCAAGTAATATTTAACTTGAGCAATGACATGAACTAACAAATATAGCAAAACAGCAACACACTACACTTTGTATATGATTCAAAAACAGGACACATATTAATCTAAAAAACGGAAAGGAGAAGGAGAAGGAACACATGCATTAAGCTTGAACAACAACAACCTTCTCTGACTTGAGAGGTTTAACAACTTCCCATGTGAAATCTGGATCATCTCTTCCAAAATGACCATAAGCAGCTGTCTTCAAGAACCTATTATTCCCACCTCGTTTTAGATCCAGATTGATCGAAATCATACCTGGTCTGAAATCAAACTTGCCCTTAACAATCTCAAGAATTTCCTTATCTGGTATAGTTCCAGTTCCATAAGTGTCTACAAAAACAGAAAGAGGTTCAGGAACACCAATGGCGTACGAGACTTGAACAATGCACCTTCGAGCAAGTCCATCAGCTACAATACTTTTAGCAGCTTGTCTTACAATGTAAGCACCACTTCTATCAACTTTAGTTGGATCTTTACCAGAGAAAGCACCACCTCCATGTGCACCCCAACCTCCATAAGTGTCAATAATAATCTTACGACCTGTAAGACCAGCATCACCATGAGGTCCACCAATAACAAAACGTCCTGATGGGTTAAGATGGAAAATAGTTCTTTCATCAAGGTATTTCTCAGGGATCACTGGCTTAATTACATGCTCTTTCAAATCAGCAGCAATTTCATCGTTTGTTACCGTCTCATCATGCTGAGTTGAAATAAGAACTGTATGAACTCTTGTAGGAACCATAGCACCATTGTCATTGTAATACTCTACTGTGACTTGAGTTTTGCCATCAGGTCTTAACCAAGCACAAGTACCGTTTTTACGAACCTCTGTGAGACGAGCTCCAAGCTTAGTTGCAAGAACATGACTAAGCGGCATTAATTCAGGAGTCTCATCAGTTGCATAACCAAACATATGGCCTTGATCACCAGCTCCGATCTCCTCAGGCTTCTTAGTTAAATGACCATGAACACCCTGAGCTATATCAGGACTTTGTTGCTCAATGTTAACAAGGACCTTGCAATTATCAGCATCCAATCCCACGTCATCAGATACAAAACCAATTGATCGACAAGTATCACGAACAATCTTCTCATAGTCCACCTCAGCCTTGGTGGTTATCTCACCAAGTAACATCACCATGTTTGTCTTTGTAACAGTCTCACAAGCGACCTTGCTTTCGGGGTCCTGTTCTAAGCAGGCATCAAGTACTGCATCTGAGATCTGGTCGCATAGCTTATCTGGGTGTCCCTCATTGACAGATTCAGATGTGAACAAGAACGTTTCCATTTTGAATAACTGCATTTCAAGCTCCTTGTTAACATTGAATATACCAAAACAAACAAATTGCAATTTAATTAATATTAAGCTACCAAACGATTGAGAAAACACAGATTTACTAAATTTATGGTTGTATAATCGAACCAGGATCATAATGCCTTCTAAACCATCCCTCTCCACTAAATAAACTTATCAACTTACCAGGAGCACGTCTCGACAAATTTAATAGTTCAGTCAATAATTACGATCGGATTTGGAGTATGATGTGATCTTTTCAGTTTAAGCATTAAAAAGAGTAAAATTAAGCTATGATCTTTTAACTACAATATAAAAACTTCAGATCTGCAACAATTTTAAGGATGCCGACATTAGAAAAAGAGGAGAAACTGTACCTGATAATGAAGAAGCAGAAGAGGAGGTGGTGGCAGAGAAGTTGGGTATGAAATGAAGATTATATAGGAGAAATGCTTCAGGTCGAATATTGGGCTAGATTCATTGGGATGATGATCCACGGCTGAGGCGGGTTTAGATAAATTAAATGGCCGAGATTCGGTGGTTCAATTGACAATTTTCTTTTATGGGTAAAGTAGTTGAAGTTGTCCCAAAAAAAAAAAAAAAAAAGTGAAGTAGTTGAAGGACTAATAACTGTATTTTTTTTTTTTTAAATTTATAATCTAAGCTAATAACATTTTCTAATACATTAGAGAGCCACTTTGGATTTGGAGTCATTGACTCGGTTCGAAATTGATTTGGAGTCATTGACTCGGTTCGAAATTGTAACGCTTAAAAGGTGAACCAAGGCCCTTGCCAATCCCATTTGGTTAATCAAGCTAATAACTTGTGTCCTTAACCCATTTAACAATTTAGTTGTTTATAATCGAAATTGAGGTACTATATATCTCATCTTAAGCGATTCACTATAAAATTGTATCTAAGATCACATTTTTAAACCTATATACTGAATGATAAAATAGAGATAAGAGATGTATAGAGTAATTTGGTTGATCGTTTTGTTACATTCAATAAACTGTGAGTTTTGTTTGCAGATTTTAATAATATTTTGACTCAAGAGGAAGAATGGAAGACCGACTGCGATGAGTGATTATAATGAGTTTGCTGATTGTTGCAATACTCTTGGAATAGAATATTTACAACAATTCGTGCAATTTTTCACTTGACATAATAAGTATATTATGAGTAGAATTTATAGGGGCGGTGGAAAATCATAAATTTGAAACTTCAGACCCTTATGTACATGCAGAATACTCGCTTAAGTCAAATGTTTCACATCATTCTTCGTATATTGTGACTATGTTTCTACAAAATGTTACACAAGAGTTACATTCTTTCAGTTATTTAACATGTGAAAGTATGGAGAGGTAGTGCTAGTGGGTGGAATAAAGAGCAAGTTGGAGGAACTAAGCAATTTGGGATATGTAAAAAGCTTTAAAATTCGAAGGTTGATTTGAGAATTCTTAACAAGAATTACTTCTCCCACATATCCGAGAGAGTTAAAAGGACAAATGAAGCATTAGAAAAGGCAGAAATATGACTCCAACAAGGTACGTGGATTAATTTAATATTTGAGGAGATATTGGAGTTTTGGAAATAACTACTAGACTTGAAGAGATGAAGATTATGTTTCTTCAACAAAATGCTAAGAGCGGGTATGCACTGAAGAGTGATTGATGCTCTAAGTGATTTCATGGAATTATTAAAGTAGGCAAAGGAGAAGATTTATTACAAAAAATCAATTTCCTACCTAGGAAGATACTATTGCAAGAGATCAAGTTTTTTATGCATTTGTGGATTACTACAAGAGCTTGTTAGGTTATAGCAATGAATCAGACGGTGTGGATTTATTTGTTTTGTCTAGGGGGAATGCTTAACAAGTGAGCAAGTGATACAATTATGTGCCGAGATTAGGGATGGGGACATTAAAGATGTAATCTTTCGAATTGCTAATGACAAGACACCCGAGGACCGATGGATATTCATTGCCTTTTTTAAGAAGTCTTGGGACGTGGTTGGTAACGAGGTAATAACGGTTATTCGAGAGTTCTTCACGTTCAAATTTTCCCTTAAACAACTGAATTGTATTATTTTGATTCCAAAAAATGAGTCTCTTTTGAAACTTGAGGATCACAAACCTATTTTTTTGTTGTAGTGTGATCTACAAAGGAATAGCCATGATTATTGCAGATATAATGAAGGTCGTCTTGGATGATTTTGTGGAAAAAGCTCAAAGTGCTTATATATCTGATAGGTTGATGTCTGATAATACATCTTATTCAAGAAATACTGAGGGGTTATAATAATATGAGTAGTTTTCTGAAATATATGGTAGAAGTAAATTTGTGCAAGGCTTTTGACTCAATATGGTGGGAGTTTCTTCATAAGGTACTAAAAGGATTGAAATTTCCTTCTCGATACGTGAGTTGATGTTGTCCTTTAAGATGTGATATAAAATCAACTCTCGAAGTATGAAAAACTCACAAATGTACATGTATTTGCAAGTAATAAAGTGTGTAAGTAAGTTGGTCTCAACATGAATTAGATGAGTTAATTCGTAAATTAATTCTAAATCTAATTATTCGTTGGGAAAACAATATGAAAAAGTAAAGATTTTTATTTTGTTTTTGATTAAAGAACTACGAATTTAAACTCATGATTAACTAAAAAGAAAATTAAAAACTAAATGAGTTGTAAGAATGAGGAGAGGATAACTCGATAATTACTAGGAATCCCCGCTAGACTTGATTTAAAATTTTCCTAACTTAAGGACGAATTTGGTATTTAACCGTTAACCAGGATTCACCTATCCACCTATAACCCTCCCCGGTAGATAAGGGTTGTCATTGGTACTCTTACGACCTCTCACGGGTGACATTACCGAGTATAAGGACAATAAAATCTTAACCTTATTGGATATTTGACTAGTCAAGAGCTCCCAGTTCCATAACACATATCAAACATATATAAACTATACTCTACAACTGAACCCCCCTTCTGAAAGTTAGTCAAGTTGCTTACTAACCTACTAGTTTTCCAAAAGAATAGGTTCACGCAGTTGACAAGTTATATTCAATGGATATAGCACAAATTCATTTTTATGTAAGAATCCCAAATTACAAAAAAAAACCACTAAAATCGTGATCTTGGTCTATACCCTTACAATTATCAAGTTAATAAGATTTAGTTCATAATTCAATAAAAAAGAGTTCTAGAATAAGACTAATTCAAAACATAATTAAACAGGGGGAAGAATTACACTACTTGACTATAAGAAAAGTATTGTTCTTGCTTTAAACAATTTGCTCTTCTAATAATGATAAGTTACAAATTTGGCTGATTACGATATGTATTTATAGCCCCAGAAAATGTTTTAGCTTAATTAGGCCAACTTAATTGAGTCAAAAGAGACCCAATGGACTCTTCTTGAGCTGGACAGCTTTGCGTCTTGTCAGTTAAACATCCATAACTTCTTCAATTTAGCTCCAAATAGCAAGTTGTTTCTTCTCACTCGACCGCGGCTCAAATGGATATCTTGAGCTCGAATTTCATTATTATATTATTCACCAGTTATGAGTTATGAACTTCTAAATTTGATGGAACATTCAACTAATAATACATGTTGAGCTTTACATGGGATTCTTGGTGCCTTTGATGACTTGTATTGGGTTTCTTCGTGACCTTTTGATTTTCTATCTTTAGCTTGGGGTCTAAGATCATCCATGTACCTAGGATATTCAAAATTAATACACAAATTACCTAAAACTATACTATAAAACAAGTAATAATATAAGAATAAGTCACTAAATCAAAACATGCCAAATAGAAAGGATACATTTCATATTTAAGCACTAAAACCCTATCTAATGATGTCTCAAGAGTACATTTATTTACACCTTCCTACTCTGTGCCGATAAATACTGAAGTTCATGACTTTTATAAGGGAGCAAAGGCATAAGGTAAGGTGATTAATTTGTGTGGACTGTATATTTGATAGGTATATATTTGATTTTGTATATATACTGTACTATATGAGACTTGATAAATTTTGTTCTTTAGTGTCATTCATTATTTTTCTATTTCTATTTTCTTTGGACTGATTGGCACTTGGAATATTTATGTTAAAATTAAGATTGGCCATTATTTAGATTCCATTGACTCATATGTTTATTATAAATACTATCAATACCGTAGCTATGTAGTGGGTGGCTCAAGTAATTAAGCTTTCACCCGGATGGAGGGTTTAATTATTGAACCAGCATATAGGCGCCTAGTGCAAGGTATTGAACGGGAGGGTCTTGACCATTAGGTAGTAAATAAGTTTGGAACTTAATTCACTCAAAAGCCTTACGCGTATACGGTTTCCTTCTAAGCTATTCAGATGGAAGTTAGAAGGATAGTTGAATCCAGACTAATGCGCAATTCACCAACTCACCCTTGTTCATAGAACCATTGAATTAGCGGCATAGGAAATTATTAGTAAAGCTCAAGCATTCATCTTGCATATCTTCATTAATTAATTTCATTTTCATTTTATTTAATTAGTACTTTAGTTCATTTTCATTTTAATATTTTATACAAAAACAAAACAAATATCATATTTACATTTCTTGTCATTTTATCTTAGAAACTTTGTATTATTTTACTTTCGGAACACTTAAATCGTAACTTTGATAGTCTCTTGGACGATACTCGAACTTATCAAATATATTACTTGTGATGACCCGTACACTTGCGGGAAGTTAAGCCTCTCTGTGGTGTTGATTTTTCATATCACAATCTGGGATGAGACAATCCGCCCACGAAGATCCGCTACGAGCTATTCAGAATCTCATGCAAATATGTGATTCCTACACTACTAAAGGCGTAAGAAGGGAGAAAATGTACTACTTCATGTTAAAAAATTTCTTAACTAGAGGGGCAAGTGAGAGGCTAGATAGACAACCATCCGGGACAATACCTAATTGAGATGGACTTTAAGCAAGGTTTTTTAATCGGGTTTATCTGCAAAGTATGAGGATGAAAGACCAAGTTGAGCTTGCAAAAAAGAAGATGATGAGAGCTTAGGGGAGACCTGGAACAGATTTCAACAACCATTGGAAAAGTTTCCTCTCATGGGTACACCCCTCTGATGCATCTATCTATGTTCTATAAGGTTGGTGATAGAAGTGCAAGGTTATGAGTTGATAATATTTGTGGTGGTGGTTTTGTTCAATGGATCCAAATTAGGTCGCACAAGCAATGGAGAATATTATTGACACTAAAATAAGTTGGCTAGTCTCACGAGCACAAAAAATAATTTCACTTGTTAATAGTGAGCTCGCGATAGATGAAATTTTTTCTACATTGGAGAATAAAATTAAACAGTTGGCTATGGTTGTGAAGGAAGGATTCCAGAATAAACAAAAAGAAGTGAAATTTTTACAAGAATCCTTTTGGTGTTATAATTTTGGTGCTAATGATCATGCTTGGAGGGAGTGTCAAGGCAACCCAGAACTTGTGGCATTCATATCTAATCGATGTAACCACTACGTTGGCGGTCATGGCCATATGCAACCTAATCGCAATCATCCCGGATTCCAATGGTCAAATCCTAACCGGGCGGTAGTATAAGGAAATTATCAAGAATTTCCCCAAAGACAAAATTTTCAACCAAGATCTCAAAATCAATTCCAAGGAGGCCAAAAGCCCGTTCAAGATGCTTATTTTGAAAGTCTTGCTCAAAAAGAATTTCCCGAGTATTCACAAGTAGGTACTTCAAATGCTCTTGCACAAACATTAAGCCCGTTCAAGATGCTTATTTATGCAGTTTATATATATATATACATATATATATATATATACATATATATATATACATATATATATATACATATATATATACATATATATATATACATATATATATATATATATATGTATATATATATATATATGTATATATATATATATATGGTGGGGGGGGGGGTAAAGGTGTGATAAAATAATAGATAAATAAAGATAATAATAAAGAGGAAACACCCTTGAGAACCACGGAACTCACTGCAAGTATCACAGATCGTTTGCAAGTTTTAATGATAAGTCAAATTCGTTCACAAGGATTTAATCCATTAGATCTACTTATGTTTAACAAGCGTAGATGAATTTAGATATTTTAGAATAAAAGATAAAAAGATAAAATAATATAAATAACTATCTGATGAGAAATAATAAATAAGAATGCAGATAAATAAATATGGATGTAAGTCTAATAGATTCGGGTCACTAATATGAGTCTATTTTACTAAATTGTTATTCTAACCTGTCACAGATTAATCATTATATATTAACCAGGATTCTAAATTCTACCTAGCCTCTATTAGGCTTAGGAGGAACCTCTCCACTACCAAGGATTACTGAGTAATGATTGGTGATTAAATCAAACCTTTATGGCTATCTAGTTATGCAAAGGATCAAAACTAGACGATTATGTGGTGTTGTCAATAACTAAGGATAATCCTAAGATTGGCCAAATCTAGGGTTGAAACAATAAGTCAAAACAAATAATAACAATATACACCAAGCTCAATCAATTAAAATAACAAATAGTATTAATGAATGTAGACAAAATAATAACCCAACAATTAAAAGTAAAACTTACAGAATAAAAGCTTAGAAATATGGTTGAGCATAAATCTATAGCTAAATACCTAAATATAGAGAAGGTAGATGTAGAAGAGGACTTTGTCACTCTCCAACTTCTTCTTCTTCTTGTCTTCCTCTTTAGGCCAGCTTGCTTCTTGGATGAATAGCTTGATACTAAGGATGAATATTAATTTAAAGGACTAAGCTATTATTTAAAACGGAGAAAATACAAGCAAGGACTAAGCCTAAACTTGAAAATGAGCAAGGACATGTTTACAATGGTATAAGGGTGTATTTATAGGTGTTTAGGAACCCTAATTCGCTTTCTTGAAGGAGAAGGTAAGTAGTGGACTCCAAGCCCAACTCTAATTCGTAACCCTAAAACATGGAATCAGGCCCGTTTTTGTTTTGGTCTTAGAAGCTTCAATACTTATCCGTTTGACGCAAATGAGTTGTCGAAATTCATCGTATCGGAAAGATCTTTAACTTTTCTCTTGACCGTTTCTCTAAATTCCACATCGATTTTGAGATATAATCTGATTTGTGGTTGTAGGTGCAGAAATTCAGGATTAAGGCAGCTTTTCCTTTTCCATGTTTTTAGCTTTTCTTTCCTTATCTCCAATTACCATGCTTATCTCTTTCCATATCTCTTAGTCTTTGACTTGGACTCTAATTAATCTCCATAATTATCTTTAAAGCTTCACATTAAATAAATAACCAATATGCTCTGAAAATAATAATTTACTAAATCAAGACTAGAAATAGGAAAGTGCAGTAATTCACGAGAAAATCGACTCAAAGACTTCCTGTCTCCAACTAATATTCATTCCTCACAAATAGGGAGACATCAAGACCCCCAACTCAAAGTTGTATCGTCCCGATACAATAAAGATAAAAACAAAGGGAAGTCTCTAAATACACACCTAGGTCAATTTAAGCACAGAGGGAAGAAGATAGCAGAATATGGAGAATAGACTCAAAGCAACTACTCAGAAACTTTCATGTAATAATATTTAAAAACTACATACCTGTACACTTCTCATATTCACAGTCAAGACGGTTTGAATTCAAGATTAGATTAGCTTCGCAATGTAAGAAGGAGAGGAACTTTACTCAGTTCACCAAGGAAGCTATAGATTGTTCATCGAACTTCACTAGTATCCAAAGATCCACTTAACTACTCTTTATTGGCTCAATCACTTCTCGATTACATAGCAAAGAATCAAAAGATCTTTAAGGTTGTAATTTAGGCTTAGGGACGGTATGATAGTATATTTGGGTAATTTAGAGTGAGCTTTTGGCTCTCTCCTCACTAGCCATCAACGAATCGCCCTAGAGCTTGAGTTACTCTCATTAAACGTTCTCACTCAACCTAATGAATTCTTTGATGCATAATTTAGCATCCCCAATAACCTAATTAAAGCATAAGATGTTCACTTACAAATTCCACTTTGCCGGTCCGAATATATATTCTTTTCAAATCAAATTTGTTTTCTTTTGTATAGCTATGACTCTCTTTTTAATGTTGAGATATCACGCTATTTTTTCATATATATATTTTTTCTTTTCTTTTTATGCCCTTGCTGGCAATTTTAGCTTGTAATTTCTTTTTCATTCACTATTACCCCGACAAAGGGATACAATATAAACCTGTGAATCATCATCAATATAATAACAGAGCACACTTAATAAGCTCAAAAATCCCATCCCAATAACAATTCCCATAATGGTGGACCCACCACCCCAAAATCAAGCTCTAAAACAACTGTCTATGCATCGCGATTCGAGTGCGGGTCATATGGAAAAGTCCTATAATCTCAAGGGATATGGCTTATAACTTGGTTAATCAAAAGGCTTTAGAAAGGCTAGAAGGGGCTGAGAAGGATATAATCTATTAAATCAAATAATAGGGTGAGAAGGTATAAAAAGGCTTCAAGTGGCTTCAATATGAAATAACTGCCTTAATCACTTTCTACACCATGTAATTTCGTTATTCTCTTACCTTTAGCACTTTCATCAAATGGGTTTGTCAACTAGCTTGGATCTCACGGCCTACACACTTCTCGAGGATCCCTGAGATCGAACATACTTTCTATCGCATTGCTTACTAATCTTTTCTTTACTATCAATGTGTGTTTTCCTGCAAATACTCAAAGCATACAAAATAAAATAACTCATAAACATACTACTTACTATCATTAACTCAGTGAGCTTATGCTTTCAAGCTATTAAACACACTCTACATACATCTAATCCTTCAAAAAATTTAAAATTTACCTAAAAAACAATTAAACACATAAAAATGGAGATGAGAGACAACGAATCCCCACACCCCAAACTCAAAAATGAGTCGTGTCCCCATGACTCGAAAAGACTCAAAAATGAAATAAAATAAAATTAAAATTTCACAGATATTGCACATAAAGAAAAGGTAAGGAAGAAAGAAAACATACTCTTCGAGGCTATTTACCTTGCCTAATCAATACTCGGAATAGGGTGCAGTGCTTTCCATGTATGTAAACTTCTAATATCACCAACTTCGATTTCCCTTACATCTTTCTATGCTCCATCCCAATCAATCACACTTTAGAAATATCATGTTAATCTTCTTCGAACTTTGCTCTTGAATAATCTCTCATGTGACAGTGTTAATCCAGGAATATGTTTTGAACATAGCCACTAGCGCCCCAGAAGCTTTGTTCACCTCTGATATAGGAATCTTTGATTAGAAGAGGTATTGGTATCTTCTGCTCCCTAATCACAATTGCTTGCTTTTTAGGATTTGAATCCACCAAAAACCGGTTCCTCTCTAATTGCTTGACTCCAATTATCTTGTAATATATTCCCAAACTATTACCCATCTCAATTGAAATATTATTGATCTTACCCATACCTTGCTTTGATTCTTCATCTCCCATAACACTTGGTAATATCTCTGTTCTCTTCATCATCTCTTTTGACCCCCAACTCAAAGCTTTGAACACTCTTGAAATTTCTAACTCTTGATTATAGGTGGAACAAGCTTTATTTGGGTTAGTAAAGGTGTTAGGATGACAATTCTCTATGTGGGTATGATGGAATCAAGCTTTAATGATGTGGATTTAAGGAATTTGAGAAGAAGATTTTGAAATTCATGGTTTTGATTCTTGGTTTCTAGGTGTTTTGATATGATTTGGATGATTGAATCTTCTTGGTAATGATGTAGGGAAGGATTTGGATGTTAATTCATGGTGATTTGGTAGTGTTTTGGTGTTAGGTGAAGGTTTGATGAAGCTTTAATGGAGTTGGGAGAGGTTTGAAGAAGAAAGTGAGGCTTAAGTATTAAGAAATTCGGACTAGAACTTACCTCCTCTTCTTTATAACCTTAAAACGTGATTTTTTTTCTTCAGCGTCATCGGGCGATATACCGGCCGTAGGTCCCGGTATACCAGAGCTACTGTTCTTCCAGACCCACGTTACGTCAAAATACCCGAGTTGTAAACACGTGGGTACGGGTTTTGTGCTGGGTGGTATACCGGTCGTAGGGCCCGGTATACCGGAGCTTTTGTTGTTCGATTTGGGACCTCTCGGCAATGAACACGTGGTGATACCCGTGGCCACGGGTTTTCTGACATGCGGTATACCGCAGGTAGGGCCTGGTATACCGGTGGCAGGTCAGAAAACTCCCAAAAAATTTCGTTTTTGCTTCCCAAACTCGATTTCTGTAATACCTAACATCCAAAAACACTAATACCTTCCTCAAATACGCAATATCAACTAAAAACAACTAAACGAAAAACATAAAAAATTACTATAGGAGGTCTTCCAAAGGGCACTTTTGTTTAACGTCTTTCTGTTGTTGCTCCTTTGGATAAGCGGGATAGTGGCAATGTATGGGTGGTTGTCTTGCTCTACTTCTCTCTTCAATTCTCGGTTCATCAACCACTCTTGGCTTCTTACTTTTATCGTGTTCAACTTCTTCAACCCAATCTTCAACAATTATCTCATCTAAGTGCATCCGACTTACGTTTGACTTGTTTGGTAGAACATCCCCTTTTGATGGAGATCGTAGCGCTTCGGTGATTATCTCACTGTGTTCTTTTATCTTTTGAGCTTGAAGACTAATAGTCTTAACCTTGTCGTCAACGTATTTGATCTTCTTCATGTTAGACGTTGTATCTTGGGTTACTTGTAGGAGTTGACTTTGCATTTGTTCTATGATTGTAGTGAGCCGCATTACATTCTTCTCTAAAAGTTGATTATGTTGTTTCAGATCTTGATTCTGTTGTTGCAGGCTTTGCACTACTGATGCATCGATCTTTGATTCAAGCCTGCTCATATTGTCCTTCGAGAAGTTGATGAATTGACTAATAGTCTCTTTTAACTCAGTGATTTCCTCTTGAGGACGTGATTAAGCTTGACTTTCATTATGTATAGTGCATCATGGTGGTTGTTTAGCTTGGTTTCCATAGGCTTGTTCTTGCAGGTATAACTGTTGAGGTGGCTTTGGGATGCTTTCTTTAACTGTTATAGCGAGTTGTTGTATTTGATCTTGCAAGCTTGAAATCCTCGCTTCTTCTTCTTTGTTAGTGGTAGGAGTTTGTTCTTGTGGTAAACTTATGTTGGTCTCGATGATTGTTTCCATACCACTTTTTGCTTCTTTTGGATCCATAGAGACAAAATTACCATGACCCATAACATCTGCTCTCATCCTTGACTCTCTATTGAGTCCATTATAGAACATGGATAATTGTAATTGTGGCGTGTATCCATGTGGTGGATATCTTGCCAACATTTTTTGAAATCTCGTCCATGCTTCGCCAACACTCTCTCCGGCTTCTTGTAAGAAATTCATAGGCTTCAATAGTTCCTTAACTCGCATACTTGTAGGATAAAATTTATCAAGGAATCTTTCTTGAAGCTTGTCCCAATTGGTTATTAGCTCGGGAGGTTGATCATCGAACCAATCGCTTGCATTTCCGGTCAAGAAAAATTGAAACATTAAATAATACATCTGTTCTTGCGTAACACCTTCATTAATGCAGGCATCACAGAATTGCATGAATTTCTGAACAGATCTGACCGGATCTTGATTTGTATCACCATTAAATTTCCCATAGCTCGCGAATCGATTAATTAAAGCAGGACCAGGCTTGAATCTAACGGCTTGAATGGTTGGGACGCGAATCCCAATGCGTTGAACTCGAAATTTACTAGGAAACCTAGATCTAACCGTTGATTATCCATCTACAATCCTGAGAAAGACTAAAACAAAAAGAAAGCGTAAAACTAAAAACAAATAAAAACTTCTACACTAAATAAACACAAGATAGATTTAACTTAAAGATAAATCCCCGGCAGCGGCGCCAAAAACTTGGTGGGGGTAAATGTGTGATAAAATAATAGATAAATAAAGATAATAATAAAGAGAACACACCCTTGAGAACCACGGAACTCACTGCAAATATCACAGACCATTTTCAAGTTTTAATGATAAGTCAAATTCGTTCGCAGGGATTTAATCCGTTAGATCTACTTATGTTTAACAAGCGTAGATTAATTTAGATGTTTTAGAATAAAAGATAAAAAGATAAAATAATATAAATAACTATCTGATGATAAATAATAAATAAGAATGCAGATAAATAAATATGGATGTAAGTCTAATAGATTCGGGTCACTAATATGAGTCCATTTTACTAAATTGTTATTCTAACCTGTCACAGATTAAGCATTATATATTAACCAGGATTCTAAATTCTACCTAGCCTCTATTAGGCTTAGGAGCAACCTCTCCACTACCATGGATTACTGAGTAATGATTGGTGATTAAATCAAACCTTTATGGCTATCTAGTTATGCAAAGGATCAAAACTAGACGAATATGTGGTGTTGTCAATAACTAAGGATAATCATAAGATTGGCCAAATCTAGGGTTGAAACAATAAGTCAAAACACATAATAACAATATACGCCAAGCTCAATCAATTAAAATAAAAAATAGTATTAACGAATGTAGACAAAATAATAACCCAACAATTAAAAGTAAAACTTACAGAATAAAAGTTTAGAAATATGGTTGAGCATAAATCTATAGCTAAATACCTAAATATAGAGAAGGTAGATGTAGAAGAGGAGTTTGTCACTCTCCAACTTCTTCTTCTTGTCTTCCCCTATAGGTCAGCTTGCTTCTTGGATGAATAGCTTGATACTAAGGATGAATATTAATTTAAAGGACTAAGCTATTATTTAAAACTGAGAAAATACAAGCAAGGACTAAGCCTAAACTTGAAACTGAGCAAGGACATGTTTACAAC
This sequence comes from Nemophila menziesii, assembly GCA_029959085.1. Lineage (NCBI taxonomy): Eukaryota > Viridiplantae > Streptophyta > Magnoliopsida > Boraginales > Hydrophyllaceae > Nemophila > Nemophila menziesii. The sequence continues at coordinate 31,768,047 of JARWIR010000009.1, forward strand.
GGTATAAGGGTGTATTTATAGGTGTTTAGGAACCCTAATTCGTTTTCTTGAAGGAGAAGGTAAGTAGTGGACTCCAAGCCCAACTCTAATTCGTAACCCTAAAACATGGAATCAGCCCCTTTATGTTTTGGTCCTAGCAGCTTCAATACTTATTCGTTTGACGCAAATGAGTAGTAGAAATTCATCGTCTCGGAAAGATCTTTAAGTTTTCTCTTGACCGTTTCTCCAAATTCCACACCGATTTTGAGATATAAGCTGATTTGTGGTCGTAGGTGCAGAAATCCAGGATTAAGGCAACTTTTCCTTTTCCATGTTTTTAGCTTTTCTTTCCTTATCTCCAATTACCATGCTTATCTCTTTCCATATCTCTTAGTGTTTGACTTGGACTCTAATTAATCTCCATAATTATCTTTAAAGCTTCACACTAAATAAATAATTAAACCCAATATGCTATAAAGATAATAATTTACTAAATCGGAAATAGGAAAGTGCAATAATTCACGAGAAAATCGACTCAAAGACTTCCTAAATCACTAAAAATGATGTCTCCAACTAATATTAATTCATCACAAATAGGGAGACATCAATATATATATATATATATATATATATATATATATATATATATATTCCTTTATGCTGTTTTTTTATTAATCAATGTTTATATGAATCCACTCATATGCCTTTTCTAGTCGTGTTCTTCAAGGCATGGTAGATCTTAACATGATACGCTTGTTATTTCTCCCATTTTGTTGGTTTTATGCTTCGTCGGTCCTTATGCATGTGTTTTTCTATTGAAGTTTGTAAAGTACAATAGTTTGCATTAATACTCTATGTCTTATTAAGGTTTATCACCGTCGCTTGCATGCATGCAAGTACAGTTCATAGTGATACTCAGTGATTTTTGTATTGATGGAGTACTCATAGTTTATACAATATCTTAGGCAATATATTATCAATATATGTGTGCATTGAGTACTCCGCGTTTATTATTCCTACAATATGTACTCAATGATTCATGTATAAACAATGGGGTTGTTCATATGTTGACATGTAAATAGTGGAGTACTCATTGTTTGTTATATAAACAGCTGAGTACTCATTGTTTGTTATATAAACAATGAAGTACTCATCTTTTGTATGTTTGTAGTAATTCTAGATATGTTCAATACAATAAATACTCTATGTTTTATCAATAACCGAGTGAGTACTTAGCGTGTTGTTTAGTAATTAGGGAGTACTTTGTAGATTGTCATTAGAGTACTGATTACTCATCATTTTGTTTATCAAAACAGTGTAAACTCATTCATTGCATGTTATGGCACAAGTATCATGTTCACGGACGTGCTTGTCGTGTTCAAGTTGCGTATCGATCAGATTTCTCTGCCTTTTGATGAGCTCATGGTTTTCAATTAGTAAAGGTGTTTGTTGAGTCTAGGTGGACTCATTTGTCTAACACATCCACGCTATCATATACAATACGAGAGTATAATGATTCTTTATTGGAAATGAAACAGATTTCCGCATAATAAAGTGGATTCTTAGACGTATGTGATTAGACAAGATTGGTATTTATGTTTCCGATGCCAGGGAAGTTGGCTTGAATACTCTTTCGACTACCGAATCATGTGACATTTCTACACCCATACGTCTGGTTGGTGCAACGACACCTAATCCATCATTTTTTACTCATGAAGAAAAGGATATGAGGAGTGATTCTTGGAAAACCAGTTTACAAGGGGTTGACCAGTGATTTATAGGAGGTACTAAGTAGTTTCATTCCATTCTTTGCAAATAAGCTGCTATAAAGGGCTTTGAATTTGACTATATCCATAATAACAAGAACAACAACATCAACGCGCAATGCTTTTCAAGATTGAGAAGGGATGTGATTTGTATTTATACGTATCCTGAGAGAAGACAAACATGTATTGATATTTGCGAACATTCAAGAGTATTCACACTTGTGGTCAATTTTACAAGAAAACGTCACACTCTCAGTTGGATTCTTCCATTCGTAGCCGTGTTATTTCTAATGAAGTTCGTTCAGAACCATCGATGAGGCCTAGAGAAATCCAATCCATTATAAAGGAGAGTTATGGTTTTGATGTTTCCTACAAAATCTTGTGGGTTATGACTAACAAGGCTAAGGCTTATCTATTTGTTTATATTGACTCGTCATTTAATCGTTTGCAAGGTTATTTTGAAAAGTTTCAGCTACTCGACCTTCCAACGGTTTTCTCAGTACAATATGACCCTGTGACTCGCGTATTCCATCGATGTTTTTTCTTGTTTGGTGGTTGATTTTCTAGATTTAAGTCTTGCCGTCCTATGCTATTCTTGGACGCTAGATTCTCGAAGTCCATATTCAAGGGGTCGTTATTGGTTGCTACCGCAAAAGATGGATATCAAGGTATTAAATCTCCAAAGCTATATTCATGTTATACTCCATGATTGTTAGATTTGTTATTTTTTCTTATTAAATCTATCTTTTTTTATTTACTCTTTTTTTACTGAGTCAGGTTTATTCCTAGTTGCTTTTGGCGTTGCCCCGGGTGAGGACACCGACAATTGGACATCATTTCTTCAGTTTCTAAAGCTCATCATTGATGGTCGTGCACTAACATTTATCTGATCGTCACAAGGGAATAATAAACGTGGTTAGAGATGTTTCCCCACAAGATAATCATAGTTTCTACATTCAACATATTGAGAAAAACATTAGGCTTGCTATTAAGGGCACACCTTTTTTCCGTGATCATATAGTTCATCTTCTCAAACAATTTTTGAATGCTCTAACGGTTTAACATTATGATTAACATATGGCTATTTTGTTACTTGAAGGTAAGAAGTAGGTTAGCCATTTTTTAAAGACTTTGACCAAGGAAAAATACGCAAATGCTCATTTCCGTGGTAGACAATACGGTGAGATGATGTCTAATGCTGTTGAGTCATTTAATTACTGGATTATAGACCAAAGGAGTCTTCCCATGAATGAGCTTCTTGATGCATTTTAGATCAAGTTAATGCAGTGGATATATGAACCATCGTTGAAGTCATCCAAATGGACTCCAACTCTATGTCCGGCTATTATGGCGCTATATAACACAAACGTTGGACTGATATGCACTTGGACCATCAAACAATCTACCCCGTATATATTTCAAGTTGGTTCAAATCCAATAATGGTAGTATATATACAGCCCCCACACCTGTTCTTGTTGTGAATGGCAAGATCTCGGCTACCCATGTCAGCATGCTTTATGTGCCTTATCTAGTGCAGGTGTGTGTGATCTGTTCGAATATATATGGAGTCGTATTTTTACACATCTTCATACATGAAGATTTATTCAAAGAGCATACATGCTATGTCTACTTTTCAAGTTGAAGTCCCGTTCGACGATTATCAAGCTAAACATGCTCCTTCTTTTAGGGTTCAACGGCCACATATGAAGCGATTTCATTCCAACACGGAGAAGGTGTTGCGTAGAATCCGTTACGGAAGATGCAAGATGATGGGTACTCATAACAGTTTTACTTGTAGAGCAGCTATTTGATACATTTTAACAATGATATTTATGAGAATAACAATGTATTGTACATTGTATTCTCATCTCCTTGCATATTTAAGGATTTTTACAAAAAAAAAATACACTATAGGTTACTCAATTTTTTATTACGATAATATTTGGAGCATTCTACATAATTTTTGCTTAAGAAAAAAACTATCGCACCACTAATAAGTACTGTTTAATGTTTTGCTAAATTTTAGGATTTGTATAAATTACTATAACCTTTGCAAAATAATACTTTCATATTTACCACTCAATAGTGTACATATATATAAAAGGAAAATAAAAGAAAACACTATCTTTTTATGTTAAAAATATGAGAAAACACTAAATATATCTAAATGTATATTGAAATTTTGAAACACATGTGGCACAGGAAGCAACAGACCTTTGGTCAATAAGAATATACAGGTGGATCTGCCTTAGCTAACTACATAATTTGTTTTCTATCTCATTAGGTCAAAGTTGTCACATTTTTAAGTGTATCAAATTATCATGGGTCCTGATGTCTCTCTAATTGTGATATATTAATCTATACTTCGTACATCATTTTAGGGTTATTTAGTTATTAATTTTGGGATTTTCTCCATTTATTCATACTTTACACTTTCTTGTCTAGTTTTAGATATTTGAAATTTGTGAGCTTTTGCGTGTAATTTGTGTGTTATTTGTGTAGCACTTACATATATGAAGCTATTACACCTAAGGAAACTGATGTGAAGTGGAAAAATAAAATAAAATAAATCCCTTAGTCAAAGTAAAAAAGAATAAGTTTGGATATATTTGGAAAGCAAAGAAGCTGCCAAAACTGCACATATGTCCACTAATTACATTGCTTCAGAAAATTGGTCTGGAATTAGGACGATGTTTTCATATGAAAAGACATATCTTTCAAACGTGGTTGTTTCCATATAAAGAAATTACATTTCAATAAGTAACGAAGGAGATATGACCAAATCAATATCTACTAAGGTTTAGCCTTTCCTATAAGTTAGGAATACGAATTTTGGAAAGATAAGGACCCCTTAACTTGGGGATTACTCCTAATTTCAATTAAGGATATATATATATATATATATATATATATATATATATATATATATATATATATATATATATATACCTTAGATAAATCATCCTTGGTAAGTTCTTAATCATCAAAAGACCAAGAGGAAGCTTACATCAAGAGAAGAGAAGATCACAAGGAGTTGGACAACCATTCATGTCTTTCCAATTCTTCAATTATTTCCTTTCTTTCTCTAGTATGAACTAATTCTATTTAGCTTGAGATTAGCATATGTGTATGAACCCTAGCCTTGTTTTATATCTATTTTGTATTTTACATTTAACTGGAATTAGTGTTGCTATCTCTGTTTTTATGTGTTTTGATTTATTGTCTGTAGTTCTTGCGGTGTACAACGTATATGATTACCTTAATAGTAGTTAGATGGTCATCGGAAGGGATGTCTAATTATTGAAACACCACATAAATGTCTAGTGTGCGGTAGTGATCCGGAAGGGTTTGCCTAACTCAATAGTCATTAGGGTTTTAGATTTAACCACCGATCATTGCACAGGGTCCCCTTACCCAAGTCCCCTGGTAATTGTTAGGTCGTCACCTGGTGTGGCCTAAGGTGTGATAAAATAATGATATTAATAAGTGCAAATACACACCCTAAACTAACACTGTACTGCAAGTATTACAGGACGTATGCAAGTTTTAATGATAAGAAGATTCGTTCCTCAGGGACTGACGAAAGTTAGATAGAACTTATGCAATTTATCAAGTGCAGATATTAAAGATAGAAAAGATAATACGCAAAGAAAGAAAAGGAAAATAGATTTTTATTTGGTTTTTATATAACAAACTAAACTACTAAACTAAAGACAATAAAATAATAAGAGAAAAGAAAAGAAGATAGTATGAAAGTTATAGCTTAGGTTTTACTAGTATGCACTAATCCTTCTAATTCTATCTATTAGATCTAATTTATAAGGGAGAATATTAGCTCTTGGTATACTTAGTCAGGATTCTAGATTCCCCAATCTTAGACCTTGAGAGCGACTAAGGGGGCTACGGCACAACCAAGACGAGGACTCAAATAGGGTTATCAAACGCCACTAAGGCTCTATCCAGCACACTACAATCAATTGGTGATATGGTGATTAAAACAAACCCTAATGACTATCTAGTTAGAAGCATGTTTTGTCAGAACTACTATCGACACTAGACGTTATGTGGTGGCTCAATAGTTAAACACCCTGTCAAGGAGACCATCTAACTACTATTAAGGTAATCCTATACGCATGCATTCGCAAGGAAAACAATCATTAAATCAAAACACATAATCAAATATAAAGGTAAGTAGCTAATATCATATTAAAACATATAATTCTCAAAGAACTTAGATAGAAGAATTAGAATTCATAGTTTATACATTATGCAAAACCTAAGCTAATAGAATTAATTCATACAAAGAAAAGAAGAGAAAAGAATTACAAAATAAGAGGTTGAAGGAGACATGATTGATGCACAGCTCCCTCCAGACTTCTTCTCTTGTGTTGCAGCTTCCTCTTGGCCTTAGGGTCTGGCCAAGGATGATTTTAGAGTGTTAAGAGGCTGTATTTATAGTGTATAGGTTGACCTAATTAGTTTCTTTAGAGATAACTTAAGTAATGGACTCCTAGCCCAACTCAAATTCGTAAGGAAATAAAGATAAACACTGCTGGACCGTTTTGAGCTTATCTTCTGCGTTATTGGTCGGATTGAGCTCCATAAGATGCCAAAAGAATCGCAACAGAATTATCTTGACCTTAAAAAGTAAATTACCAAATTTGGCCTATTTCATAGGTAAAAACGCATATCTTTGGACGTGTATGCAGAATCCCAGATTTAGGCAGCTTTTCCTTTTCCATCTTTTTAGCCTTTGTTTCCTTATCTCCAATTTCCATGCAAATCTCTTTCCATATCTTGTAGTCTTTGACTAGGACTCTAATTAATCTCCATAATTATCTTTAAAGCGTCACACTAAATAAACAATTAAACCCAATATGCTCTAAAAATAATAATTCTACAAATCAAGACTCAAAATAGGAAAGTGCACTAGATTAAGCTAAGATCGACCTATAAACTAATAAATAAGACTAAAATGATGTCTCTGAAGTATATTATATTATCACAAATGAGGAGACATCAAGACCCACAACTCAAAGTTGTATCGTCCCGATACAATAAAAGTAAAGAACAGTAGGGTAGTCATATAAACAAGAAGAAGAAGTAGGAGGAGAATAAGAACAGAACATCATGAATGATCCTAAAGCAAAATATCTAACAAGTCTCATGTAGTAATTCTCAAGAAATAATGCACAAAGATGCTTAATATACATGTAAACAACAATCCATAAATTCAAGTCCAGATTAATTTCGCAATGCCAGAAGGAGAGGATGATAACTTAGTACAGGTTAATGGCTATAGGTTGTTCATAGGTCCCAAATACAGCATCCAATGGTCCACTTACCTACTACCTAATAGCTCAATTGTTTCTCCATCTAGTAGTTAGAAATCCTAAGGTCTTGGTTATAACTTGGCTTAAGGACGGGTGTGGTATATTTGGATAATGAAAAGTGAGCTTTTGGCTCTCTCCTCACTAGCCATCAACGAATCGCCCTAGAGCTTGAGTTTTCACTCGAAGATGTTCTCACTCAACCCAATTTATTGGTGCTTTTGATTTGCATCCCCAATTAATCCCAATTAAAACCTTTGATGATTTAAAATCCACTTTGCCGGTCCGAATATATATTTTCTTTTCATATCAATTTTTTCTTTTGTATAGCTATGACTCTCTTTTTGATGTTCGAGATATCACACTATTTTTTTCGTATATATATTCTTTCTTTTTAATGCCCTTGTTAGCAAATTTAGCTCGTAGCTTCTTTTTCATTCACTATTACCCCGGCAAAGGGTTACAATAAAAACTTTTTCATCATCAATAAATTCACAATTACAATTCCAAATCCCAAAGTTCCCTAATGATGAAACCCACCACCCCAAACTCAGGCTCTAAAACGAGTTTGTCTCAGGTTTTGCTATTCGAGTGCGGGTCATATAGATAAGTCCTAAAAACTAGGGTATGGATTATAATGTGTTTCAAATAAAAGGCTTTAGAAAGGCTCAGAGGGGCTAAGACGGATAAATAACAATAATATCAACAAAAGGGTGAGAAAGTCTAAAGGCTTCAAGTGTTTTATCATGAAAGAACTGCCTTATTCATTTTTCTAACTACCGGATTTCGTTACTTTTTCATCACTAGTTCATAGACAAGTGGGTTTTCAACTAATTTCAAACCTCACGTTCTACATACCAAATAACTATTCCTAAGTTTCAACGTGACTTCCTAGCATTGCTCATTATCTTTTCTATCTTTTATTTCCTGTTTTCATGCATGCATCTAAACAACTTGTAACATCTTTCAAAAACATACTACTTACTATCATTAACTAAATTAAATCATGCTCAATAGGTACATTCAAAGATATTCTATGCCTAATTCAACCAAATTTTTTTTAAATTTTATGTAAAAACAAAAAGGAAGATGAGGACAACGAATCCCCACCCCCAACTCAAAAATGAGCCGTGTCCCCACGACTCGAAAAAGACTCAAGAAAAATAAAATTTAAAATTAGCATACATATTGCACATAAAGAAATGGTAGGGAAGAAAGAAAGCATACTCTTCGAGGCTATTACCTCGCCTTGTCGATACTCGGATTAAATCTAATGTATCTTCTTCACCCAACTTGTTATTCGCTTTTCGTTCAAGACACGTGATCATAATAGGATATTGCATTATATAACAACATGGGAGAGATCGAAAATCCGTATCACCTCCTCATAGATCAACTGTGCCACATCTTCTTCTTCTCCTCACAAAATACAATTCACAAACAACCCAAACATTCCAAATTTCCATGAACCTTCATATATTCTCCTTCAACTTCTTCTTCAAATACCATCTTATAAGAAAAAGGTAGTTCCTTTAATTGTTACTTCGGAGAAGCTATCATGGCCATTGAAGCTTTCTCTTTTTCTTTGGGTATAAGGTCTTTGATCTATAGAGGTTGTGTTGTCTTCTTCACTAAAGTTGGAATCTTTTTGCTCATTGAATCAAACACAGCTAGCTAACCTCTCTTCTCATGACCTATTTTACCCTTTGAATTGGAACTAGGACTTTTCTCACTTGATTTCGTCTCAATTAAATCCAATACCTTGATTTCTTCATCTCCCTTTCAGTAGATAATGTTCATGTTCTCTTAATCATCTCAATTGACCCCCAACTCAAAGCTTTAACCACTCTTGAAATTTGAAACTCTTGATTATTGGTTGTACAAGCTTAATTGGGTTAGGAAGGGTGATTTGATGATGATTCTCTATGTGGGTAAGATGGATTCTTCATGTATTGGCTTGGATTTAAGAAATTGGAGGATGAATTTTTGAAATTTAAGCTTTTGATTCTTGGATTCAAGGTGTTTTGGGATGATATAGGTGGTTGAATCTTCCTTGTAATGATGTGGAGAATGAATTGGATGTGTTTTCATGGTGATTGGGTAGTGTTTTGATGATTGGTGAAGGTTTTTATGAGCTTCAATGGAGTTGGCAGAGTTTTGGGGAAGAAGGAGAAGCTTAAGGATGAAAAAATTCGTAATAGAGCAACCTCCTCACCCTTATAACCTAAAAAACACGTTTTTTCTCTCTCTCTCTCTCTCTCCAGCAGTTCCGGGCGGTATACCGGCCGTGGGGCCCGGTATACCGGAGTTCTGGCCTTCGAAATTTTTCCTCTCGGCATACAACGCGTGGTGACACCCCGTGGCACGGGTTTTCTGGCCGGCATACCGGACTTCTGGCCGGTATACCGGTCGAAAACGAAAACCTCCCCAACAGCTAGATCTCAAAAATTTATGCAGTTTAGGCTTAAAGATCACCTGATTCCGACTTCCGAGCGAAACGATATGTGTTGCCGAAGTTTTCTCAGATTGTGTCAAATTTTTTTTTTGACACAGCGAGTGTGGGCGGTATACCGGCCGTGGGGCCCGGTATACCGGAACATCTGATGCTCAAAACTTTCGTCTCGTCAAAATACACGCGCTAGTAACCCGTGGCACGGGTTTTTGCTCCAGCGGTATACCGGGGATATCGTCCGGTATACCGGACTCATCAGCTTGATTTTTTTTTCGTCTCGGCATAGACCACGTGGCATCTACCCGTGGTACGGGTTTTTGCTCCTGTGGTGCCCTCCGGTATACCGCGTTTGAGGTCCGGTATACCGCTCCGATGGTCAGAATTTTTTCGAAATTTTTTTATTTCCTCCCGAACTCGATTTCTCCTATACCTAAGCATCAAAAACACTAATACCTTTCTCAAATATGCAATATCAACTAAAATTAACTAAATTAAAAACTTAAAAATGTAAAAACATAAAAGAAATTACGGGTTGTCTCCCGTACAACACTTTTGTTTAACGTCTTTCAAAGTTAGACGTGTTACCTCGATTAAGGATGACGAAATTTCCACCCTTTGCCTTTAATTCCCACGAACTTTTCAGCTCGATTCTTCATAATCATGGATGGTGCCATCCAAGATTTCGTGGGAGAAGGTGTTTCTAGTGGTAACTCGATTTCAATTGTAGCATTACACTCCTCTAGCAATCCATTCATCTTTTTGGTTTCTAAACTTCGTTTGTTAGAAAGAATGTCCTTCATATATTGACCGTATTTTGACATTCTTGTGAGAGCTTCTACAGACGGGATGCTGATCTTTAACTTGTTCACCGTGTCAAAAAACTTCTTGAATTCCAGGTAATTGTCCTTTCTGACACGTGAAGGGAATGGTGGAGGAGGACATGTGTTGGTTACCACTGGGCTCTCTTTCTTTTCTGGTGTCTTCTCTTGGACACTTCTTTGTTCAACTACCTCTTCGACCTTTTCTTCTGTTGTTTCTTCTCCCCCCGTTTCTGGAATAGGGACTGGTTCTGATTCTGGTCTTGGTGGAGGTAGTTGTTTTCCACTTCCTAATTCAACTGCATGACAAACTTTGTTTTCTGGGGCAGTAGTCTTACTTCTGAGTTGCCTTTTTGCAAGGATTTTAGTTTTTTCCACCATTTGTGATATTGTCTGCACCATCTCCATAAGCTCATTCTGCGAGTTTTGGTATCCCTGCTGGCTAATTTCTATATCTTCAATCATGTTCATTATCTTAGCCATGGTTGAATTCGAACTCGAAGGTTGTTGTATGGTTTGCTGCATTGAATAAGGAGGTGGTTCGTGATAAGCTTCATCATAAATTGGCGCTTCTTAATAGATAGGTTGTGGAGGATAATAAGATTGTGGTCGTGGTTGATAATAATCATCATAATAATGGTTGTTATGATAATAATTTTGTTGATCTCCGACCCAATTGTAACTCTGTGGGGGATGATAATCAGCGTATTTTCCCTGAGATTGATAATAACCATCATAATAATGGTCTTTTTGATAAGGCATGAAGGAAATTGAAGCTGGATTGTTCATGCAATGTCCCCACAAGTGATCTCTTGCTCCACAACTAGGACATGAAGGTGATGTATGTACTAGATTCCTCCGAGCTATTTCTCGCGCTTGTTCTCGTAATTCCTCAAGTTGTTGGCTTAACTCCGTGAGCTTTAGAGATTCCATCATATATTAGCTTCTTCAGGATCTAATAATACGAAACCTTTATCTCCTAATAAATCTGCTTTCGCCTAAAATAAATCTGTAAAACAAAAACTAAAAAGAAAAGCGTAAAATAGAACTAACTAAAATAAAAGCACAAGATAATTGCACAAGGACTAACGATGTAGTCCCCGGCAGCGGCGCCAAAAACTTGGTGTGGCCTAAGGTGTGATAAAGTAATGATATAAATAAGTGCAAATACACACCCTAAACTAACACTGTACTGCAAGTATTACAGGACGTATGCAAGTTTTAATGATAAAAAGATTCGTTCCTCAGGGACTGACGAAAGTTAGAGAGAACTTATGCAATTTATCAAGTGCAGATATTAAAGATAGAAAAGATAATACGCAAAGAAAGAAAAGGAAAATAGATTTTTATTTGGTTTTTATATAACAAACTAAACTACTAAACTAAAGACAATAAAATAATAAGAGAAAAGAAAAGAAGATAGTATGGAAGTTATAGCTTAGGTTTTACTAGTATGCACTAATCCTTCTAATTCTATCTATTAGATCTAATTTATAAGGGAGAATATTAGCTCTTGGTATACTTAGTCAGGATTCTAAATTCCCCAATCTTAGACCTTGAGAGAGACTAAGGGGGCTACGGCACAACCAAGACGAGGACTCAAGTAGGGTTATCAAACGCCACTAAGGCCCTATCCAGCACACTACAATCAATTGGTGATATGGTGATTAAAACAAACCCTAATGACTATCTAGGTAGAAGCATGTTTTGTCAGAACTACTATCGACACTAGACGTTATGTGGTGGCTCAATAGTTAAACACCCTGCCAAGGAGACCATCTAACTACTATTAATGTAATCCTATACGCATGCATTCGCAAGGAAAACAATCATTAAATCAAAACACATAATCAAATATAAAGGTAAGTAGCTAATATCAGATTAAAACATATAATTCTAAAAGAACTTAGATAGAAGAATTAGAATTCATAGTTTATACATTATGCAAAACCTAAGCTAATAGAATTAATTCATACAAAGAAAAGAAGAGAAAAGAATTACAAAATAAGAGGTTGAAGGAGACATGATTGATGCACAGCTCCCTCCAAACTTCTTCTCTTGTGTTGCAGCTTCCTCTTGGCCTTAGGGTCTGGCCAAGGATGATTTTAGAGTGTTAAGAGGCTGTATTTATAGTATATAGGTTGACCTAATTCGTTTCTTTAGAGATAACTTAAGTAATGGACTCCTAGCCCAGCTCAAATTCGTAAGGAAATAAAGATAAACACTGCTGGACCGTTTTGAGTGTATCTTCTTCGTTATTGGTCGGATTGAGCTCCATAAGATACCAAAAGAATCGCAACAGAATTATCTTGACCCTAAAGAAGGAAATTACCAACTTCGGCCTAATTCTTAGGTAAAAATGCATATCTTTGGACGTGTATGCAGAATCCCAGATTTAGGCAGCTTTTCCTTTTCCATCTTTTTAGCCTTGGTTTCCTTATCTCCAATTTCCATGCAAATATCTTTCCATATCTTGTAGTCTTTGACTTGGACTCTAATTAATCTCCATAATTATCTTTAAAGCTTCACACTAAATAAACAATTAAACCCAATATGCTCTAAAAATAATAATTCTACAAATCAAGACTCAAAATAGGAAAGTGCACTAGATTAAGCTAAGATCGACCTATAAACTAATAAATAAGCCTAAAATGATGTCTCTGAAGTATATTATATTATCACAAATGAGGAGACATCATCACCTTAGTCCACCCGGAAGAGGGCTAGGAGGAATATAGAATCTTGGCTATTATATATCACACAATTCTCCCTTACATAAATAGTTTATAACATAAGGATAGTGGGGATTACTTGCTATATCTCAAGCTAAACTCTCATTTTACTTTATTCCTCTTTATTTATTTCCCTGTCTTTACTTTATTTAGTTAATTATTAGAGTCTTAAAAACCTTACAAATATTTCATAGTCTTTTATTTTCAGCGTATTATTCTTCTAGCTTTCTTATTTGCACTTTATATTAACATAAGTTCTCTCTAACTTTCGTAGTCTCTGAGGAAGAATTATACTTATCATTAAAACTTGCGTACGATCTGTGATACTTGCAGTGAGTAACGTGTTTTGGTTAGGGTGTCAGTTGCATCTTTATTTATCATTATTTTACCACGCCCTAACCGACACCATGTTTTTGGTGCCGCTGTCGGGGACTACTCGTTAGTCCTTGTGCATTTACGAGAAGTCTTGATCTTCCCATCTCATTCAGAGTGCAACCTAGAGGAATCCACACTCCATATTTCCAAGCTGCTAAATTCTGGCCTACTCCAGGCATGGTTGAATTTTTTTTGAGTTATGGCTGATTTAGTGTTGCTACACATCAAGATACGGTTCAATATATTCAGAAATCCATGCAGATCTGTGATGCCTACATCATCAAAGGTGTCACACAAAAACAGATGTACTACGTTATGTTCCAGTTCTTTTTAATCGGAAGTGCAAGCGATTGGTATGACTACCAACACCCTGATTCAATTCTAGATTGGGACAAAATTCAAGAAAAATTCCTAGATCGATTCTATATGTTTAGTAGATGCTTAAAATATATGTTGGAGTTAGAACAATTTATGCAAGAAGAAGGGGAAAGTGTTGGTGAAGCATGGTTACGTTTTAATAAGAAGAAATCGAGATATCTATTTCACGTCTCCTCGCCCGAATATCAATTGACCATGTTCTATGGAAGACTCAACAGCGAGTCCAAGACGAAGGTAAATATTCTAGGAAATGGAAGTTTTGTATCATCATTAAAAGAGTTCTTGAAACTGAGAGAAGTTGGCCATTAGAAACTAAAAAAGAAGAAGATACCTTAGAAGCTCTAAGGATCAAAGAATTAAGTCAACAACTCAAAGAATTACAAGAACAATCACGCTCAAAGAGAATTTTTGTAGCTTAGGATAATCAAATACACACAATACCTCCATGTCCTAGTTTTGGAAAAAGAAATCATATGTGGGAGAATTGCATTAACAATCAAGCTCGATTTCCTTTGTATCTCATCAAATAAACCATTACTCGAATGGCCCTTATCATCCTCAAGGAAGTCACGCTAATTACTATTCCCCATAGAATCAGCATTGGATTGAAAATCAAGGTAACTATTATCAGACTCAACCTCAAAATTATTATCAAGTTCAACCACAACGAATCTATCAACAAGTGCCAAAGTATGAAGATAATTATCGATATCCACATTATAATTCATATTCAATACAACAAGATACATACGATCAACCTTCGTTGCGACCTTCAAGTTTGGACCAAAATCTAGATAAATTCATGGATGCTCTGAAGGAAATCATGAAGATGAGTCAACAAATATTTCAAGAACAAGCGAGGGTTATTAAAGATCTCGAGAATACACTATCACAAATCGCTAATTCCATACAAATAAGGCTAGAAGGGAAACTTCCTAACGATACTATAACCCCTCAAGATGATTCTTTTCATGTAGTTAAATTAAGAAGTGGAAAACAGTTACCTCCACCAAGAGTGGAAGAAACAGAACAACCAAAAGAACCAACCCTCACTCCTGAAGAGATGGTTGAAGATAAAATTGAAGAGGTAATTGAACCAAAAAGTGTCTTCATAGAGATGACACCAGAAAAGAAGAAGAACTCAGTAGTAAACAACACACACCCTCCTCCACCATTCCCTCGACGTGTAAAAAAAATACAATGAAAAAGAATTCAAGAAGTTACTTGACATGGCGAGCAAATTAGATATTAACATATCATTTGTAGAAGCTCTCAAGAGAATTCCAGAACATCTTAAATTATTGAAGGCCATTATTTCTAACAAACGAAGCTTAGAAACTAGGTAATTGATTGTACTAGAAAAAAGTGTAGTGCTATATGTCAAAGAAAGTTGCCACCAACGTTACAATTCATATTTCCATTGGCGAAGGGTGGCTGGTAGTTTTATATTTCCTTGTGATTTTATTATTATTGACTATGACACATATAAGATTATCCCCATCATCTTGGGTAGACCATTATTAGCCACGGGCCGTACATTAATAGATATTGAGAATGGTGAATTGATCATGAGGGTCCAAGACGAACTTGTCAAATTTAAGGTATTCAAAGTGATGAAGTTCCCTGGTTCTCTGAGAGATTGTTTGTTCTTAGAGGCTATTAAACAAGTTGAAAAGAAGAGAACCAGAAAACATGCCACGAAGGTTCCAAGAGAACCCAAGAAAGCAAGAGAGAAGGATAAATTCAGTATAGGCGAAGATGTCGCATTGAAAAATCCTGATCCTCCACAAGATGCACGTGCACCCAAGAGTTCTTGGATGAGGCCATTCATGGCTACAAAGAATAGATCTGAAAAGTTCGTAGGAGTGAGAGGCAAGGGATCCAACTTTCGTGTGATAGATATTGATAAAATCATTCAATTATAGGGAGGTGATGTTAAGACATAATCACCCGAGGTAACATGTCTAACTTTGAAAGACGTTAAACAAAAGTGCTCTTGGGAGACATCATTTGTTTAAATTGCTTTTTTAGATTAGTTTAATGTTTTGTAGTGTATAATCTTAAGTTAGTGTATATTTTTAACGTGTTTACAAGCTAATAGGAGAGAAAGATAGTATGTTATTGTGCATGAAATGAGTTTGGGGTCAAGAAGAGGAAAATTTGTGCACATTAGTAGCTTGGTGCGGTACACCGGACCCTAGCCGCGGTGCACCGCACCCAAGGAAACCGTGTCGACACTGTGCAACACCGTGTCATGGTGTCATCTAGAGAATTCGTGCGGTAACCATATGAGGTCTATGGTGCACCGCATGAGAAAAAACCATTACAACGGTTTGGAAATTGGGTGCGTGGTCGAGAGTGGGCATAAAAAACGGTGTCTTCAAGCTTACGCGTGACCGTGACACGGTCAAAGTCAAAGCAGTTATGTGGTACACCGCATGACCAGTCCGGTGCAACGCTTCAACAAAAACCGTGACAACAGTCAACGAAATCACGTCCAATGCCGAGAGACCAAGTGTCAATACCGTTTCGTCAAAAGCGATATACCATGCCACAGGTGCATGTCGCCAGGACATCCGCGGTACACCGCTGTGAGGCGGTTCTGAAGAGGAGTTTGATTCCAAATAGGATTCTTACCTTACAAGAGTTAAACCTAGCCCTTCCAACCTTCCTAACATGAAATTTTCAGACCCAAACCCTATAAATACACCTTGAAACTTGATTAAACCTTCAAAAAAAAAAAAAAAAAAAACACCAAATATTTCCTGCACCTTCCCTAAGCACATATTCTTCATCAAATCCATTACACAACACCACAATTAAACACCAAAGATCATCAAGTTTTCAAGATTTCTTCCACCACAAGTAAATTATTCCTTCTTCTACTATTGATAATCCTTCATCCAAGCAACAACCCCAAGCCACACCAATATTTAATAACTTTATTCCATACTTGGTGCATCTTGATATGTGGGTTAAACAAATATGACTAACAAAATGGATGCAATGGATTATAAGAGGAAGCATTCAATCTTAGGGAAGAAAAAAAAAATTTCTATAGCTACAAAAGAGAACCCCATCGATCTTGATGATCCAATTGCAATGAAGCCAAAGCTTGAGTCAAAAACACAACCACTACGAAGAAAGACTAAGAGAATGAGTGTACCAGTCAAGCCTAAAGAAAAGACACCAATCCAAGATCAAGTTTCATCTTTAAATCTTAATGACAAACCAGAAAGTGTATCCACACCACCAGCATGGCCAGTAACATTAATGCAAAAGTTCGATAGATTAAAATATGATTACAGTTCCCGCTGGATGGAAATTCTGAGGGTGGACTACGTGATGAACAAAGTTACAGAAGAATTAGATATAGATAATGATTCTCCTTCAGAGAGGAATGGAAAAGGATGCTTTATTGCAAGGTACCACGTTCTAATCCTTCTCCATAATTTCTTATATGAATTAGTTTAGTTTAGTTTAAATTTTATTTCTTTATTGAGTCTTCTTCGAGTCCTAGGGACACGACTCACTTTTGAGTTGGGGTGGGGTTCGTTGTCCTGACCTTCCTTTTTGTTTTTGCATAAAATTTAAAATTTTTAGGGTTAGAATTGGCATATAATATGGTGAAAGTAACAAATGAGCATGTTTTCATTAAGTTAATGATAGTAGGTAGTATGTTTTTGAACAATGTCACAAATATGTTTAGTATGCATGTATGAAAACTAGAAGTAAAAGATAGGGAAGATTAATAAGCAATGCGTATGGAGTGTTAAGTTGGAACATAAGGAGAGTTAATTAGTGTGTAGAACGCGAGGTTTGAGATTAGTTGTAAACCCGCTTGTCTATGAAGTAATAGTGAAAAAGTTACGAAATTTGGTAGTTAGAAAAGTGAATATGACAGTTCTTTCATATTAAAGCCACTTGAAACCTTTTTAGTTTTCTCACCTTTTTATTTGATTATTATTATCCGTCTTAGCCCTTCTGAGCCTTTCTAAAGCCTTTTATTAACCACATTACAAGCCATACCCCTTAATTTATAGGACTTATCCATATTACCCGCACTCGAATCGCAAAACCTGAGACAAGTTGTTTTAGAGCTTGAGTTTGGGTGTGGGTTTCTTCATTGGGAACATTGGGATTGGGAAACTGATTGTAATTGTGATAAAATTGATGATGAGTTTATTATTGTAACCCTTTGCAGGGATAAAAGTAAATGAAAAAATTATAGAAAAGAAAAAAGAATAAATATGAAAAAGTAGTATGATATCTCACATTAAAAAGAGAGTCATAGCTAGCTATACAAACAAAAGATATAATTGAAAAAAAGATTTGGATGGAATTTGTTATATAATCATCATAGGAAGTTTTATTTGGGTTATTTGGGGATGAAAATCAAAGCATCAAAATTGGGCTTAGTAAGAACATCTTCGAGTGAAACTCAAGCTCTAGGGCGATTCGTTGATGGAATTTAAGGATAGAGAACCAAAAGCTCACTTTTCATTATCCAAATATACCATACCGTCCCTAATTCACGTTATAACCATAAATACCTTAGGAATTCTAATTACTTGTTGGAGGAACAATGGAACAATTAGGGATAGGTAAGTGGGAGAATTGGATTAGGGATGTAAACGAACCGAGCCGAACCGAACTTTAGCTTTCTTCAGTTTGTTTGCTAATATTTTAGCGAGCTTGAGCTTGAGCTTGAGCTTGAAATTGGTTTGAGTTTGAACCTAGCCGAGCCAAACATTAGCTTTCTTGAGCTTGGTTCATTAACTATTTAGCCGAACACAAACAAGCCCTTAGCGAACTTATTTTTTACAAGCTTGAGTTTGGCTTGGATTAGTTCATTTTAGACTCATTTAAGTCTCGTTTATTTTTCTATGATATTGGTGTCGCCTAGGGTGTGATAAAGATATGATAATAAAATTTGAAATAACAATGCACTAACACCCTAGACTAAACACAGTACTGCAAGTATTACAGGACGTATTCAAGTTTTAATGATAAGAAGTTCGTTCCTCAGAGACTTAAGTATGTTAAACATATGGGTAAACAGAATAGAGTAGCAATTAATAATTAAAAGATAGAAAATAAATATGATTGACTAAGAGATTAATTATTAAACTAATTAAAAGACAATAAATTAAATATGAAAGAATATAGATGAGAGAGTATAACTCAGGTTTTTCTTGTATGCACTAATACTTCTAAATCTTCTATCTGTTTATAAGGGTGATAATAGCGCTTAAATAAGTAGTCAGGATTCTAAATTCCTCCCTACCCCTGTCAGGGTGGACTAGGGTGGCGACCTCACAATCACGAAGGGACTTAAATAGGGTGCTCCTACACCACTAGGTTCCTAAATGAGACTGGCCTTCGAACGATGATCGGTGATTAAATTAAACCCTAATGACTATTTAGCTAGGCAAGCCCGTCAGCATCACTACTGCATACTAGACGCTTGTGTGGTGTTTCAATAATTAGACACCCCTTCTGGGTGACCATCTAAGTACTATTAGCACAATCCTAAATTGAACAAGCTTAAGTCTGAATAATAAATCAAAGCACATAAAACAGATATATGGTGAAGCAGCTAGAATTAATTTAAAATATATAATTCCCAAAGGAACTTAGATAAAATAAAATAGAACTCATATATCATGCATATGCAAAACCCAAGCTATGAGAAAATTAGTTCATACTAGAAAAAAATAAACTAAAAGAAAGTTACATACTGTCAACTTGCTCTCTTGAATGACTCTAATGATGAATACAACTTACGGACTAGTTGTGGGAGTCAAAGAAATGTTTACAAAGGTTAAAGGGTGTATTTATAGGATTTTAGGAAGCCCTAACACGTTCTCTTGGAGTGGAAGACAAGTAATTGGACTTCTTGTCCAACTAAAATTCGTAACCCTAAAATATAGAAAAGGTAATAAACTGTTGTTGTTTTGTTTTGGCCGTAACTCCTTCAATACAACTCCGATTGACACGTTCTTTGTATCAAAATTGATCGTCTTGGAAAGCTCTTTACGTTTTCTTCGGACCATTATTCCAAATTCCTAGGCAATCTTGAGTTATGATAACTTTTGTGGACATGGCTGGTGAATATCAGATTTACTTGGCAACTTTATCTTTCCATACTTATCTTTTCCTTCCTTTATCTCCAATTTCCATCATTATCTTCTTTCCTTTATATCTTGGAATTGATTTGGAATCTAATTAATTACCATATATCTTTAAAGTTTCATCAAACAATTAAATAAAAATATGCTCTAAAAAGAATAAATCATCAAATCAAAACAAGAAATAAGAAAATACAATAATACTAATAAAAATCGAGTAATAGACTTCCAAATAATCCTAAAATGATGTCTCCAACTAAGATTAAATCATCAAAAATGGGGAGACATCAAGACCCAAACTCAAAGTTGTATTGTCTCGATAAAATAAAGATAAAAACAAATGGAAGACTCTAAATACACACCTAAGTCAATTAAGCACAGTGGGAAAGAAGATAGCAGAATTTATAGAATAAACATAAAGCAACTACTCAGAAAATTTCATGTAATAATATTTACAAACTACATACCTGTATACTTTTCATATCTACCATCATCACATCTTGAATTCAAGATTAGATTAGCTTTGAAATGTAAGAAGGAGAGGATCCTTACTCAGTTCACCAAGGAGGTTATAGATTGTTCATCAAACTTTACTAGTACAAAGATCCACTTAACTACACTCTATTGGCTCAATCACTTCTAGATTACATAGCAAAGAATCATAAGGTCCTTAAGGTTGTAATGTGGCTTAGGGACGGTATGATAAGTATATTTGGATAATTTAGAGTGAGCTTTTGGCTCTCTCCTCACTAGACATCAATGAATTTCCCTAAAGCTTGAGTTACTGTCATAAAACTTTATCACTCGACCCAATGATTTTCTTGATGCACTAAGTCGCATCCCCAATAACCCAATTAAAGCATAAGGATGTTCACATAAAATTCCACTTTGCCGGTGATGTCTCCTCATTTGTGATAGTAAAATATACTCATGAGACATCATTTTAGGCTTATTTATTAGTTTATAGGTTGATTTTAGCTTATTTTAGTGCACTTTCCTATTTTGGGTCTTGATTTGTAGAATTATTATTTTTAGAGCATATTGGGTTTAATTGTTTATTTAGTGTGAAGCTTTAAAGATAATTTTGGAGATTAATTAGAGTCCAAGTCAAAGACAACAACTTATGTAAAGAGATTTGCATGGAAATTGGAGATAAGGAAATAAAAGCTAAAAAGATGGAAAAGGAAAAGCTGCCTAAATCTGGGATTCTGCACACACGTCTAAAGATTGGTGTTTTTACCTAAGAAATAGGCCGAATTTGGTAATTTCCTTCTACAGGGTCTAGATAATTCTGTTGCGATTCTTTTGGTATCTTATGGAGCTCAATCCGACCAATAACGAAGAAGATACACTCAAAATAGCGCAGCAGTGTTTATCTTTATTTCCTTACGAATTTGAGTTGGGCTAGGAGTCCATTACTTAAGTTATCTCTAAAGAAACGAATTAGGTCAACCTCTACACTATAAATACAGCCTCTTAACAATCTTAAATCATCCTTGGTGAAACCTTAAACCAAGAGGAAGCTTAGAACACAAGAGAGAAGTCTGGAAGGAGCTGTCATCAACAATGTCTTTTTCTACCTTTAGATTTGTAATTTCTTTCTTTTCTTGCATGAACTAATTTTCTTTAGCTTAAGTTTTAGCATTAATGTATGAACCCTAGTTTTGATTGACATCTATCTAATTTGGGAATTTAATGTTTTAAATAGAATTATAGTTTTTATTCTCTGTTTATGTGTTTGGATTTATATTCTGTGTTCTTGTGGACGGCCGCCATTAGAATTACCATCTAGTAATTAGGATACCATTGACAACGGTGTTCAATTGCATGTTTAGCACATAACGTTTAGTTTTAGGTTTGACCTGACAACCCAACCTAGCTAGATAATCACTATGGCTTAGTCTTTGTCACTATTTACCAATTACATGAAAAGTTTGCTTAGGAAGCCTTATTGACACAGGTAAATCCTATTTTAAACTACCGATAGCATATTGGGACCGATTAGGGAAATACTACATAATTCACCCTTACATGTTTAGAACGGCAAAACTAGTGGGGATTACATGCTAATAACTTAAGCTATATTCTCATATCACTTCTCTTTCATATTTATTTTTCTGTCTTTTAAATTCTTAGTTTAATTTAGTTTATTAGAAAATCAAACAAAAATCTATTTGTCTTTACTTTTAGTTGCGTTTAGTTGTTCTAGTTTTAATTATTTACACTTGATATTTGCATAAGATTCTCCTAACCTCTGTAGTCTCTGCGGAACGAATCTTTATCTTAAACTTGCATACGATCTGTATACTTGCAGAACCCTGTAGTTTTAGGGTGTTTTTTCACTTTAATTATATCTTATTTTATCACACCCTAGGCACCACCAAGTTTTTGGCGCCGCTGCCGGGGACTACATCGTTAGTCCTTGTGCATATATCTTGTGCTCTTATTTTTAGTTAGTTCTATTTTACGCTTTTGTTTTTAGTTTTTGTTTTTCAGATTTAGTTACAGATGGAGAACCCAAGGAGACTTGAGCTACCCATCGAGTTCAAAGTGGAGCCACGAGGAATTCGAGCTCCAGAAATCCAAGCCGCGAAATTTAAACCTGATCCTGGGATGCTAACTCAATTTACATCTCATGGATTATTCAGCGGAGATGCACATCAAGATCCGATCTGATATATTCAGAAATTCATGCAGATCTGTGATGCCTATATCATAACAGGAGTTACTAGGGAGCAAGTATATTACCTGATGTTCCAGTTCTTCTTGACCGGATGTGCAAGCAATTGGTATGATACCCAATACCCTCATGTTATTCCAGATTAGGACAAGCTACAAGCAAGATTCCTAGACCGTTTCTATCCGGTTAGTAGACGTTTAAAAGACATGTTGGAGCTTGAACAATTTATTCAGAAAGAGGAGGAGAGTTTGGGTGAAGCATGGTTACGATTTACAGATAAGAAGGCGAGATGTCCATATCATAGATCCTCGCCGGAATATTATTTAACCTTGTTTTATGGAGGCCTTAATGATCAATCAAGAGAGAAAACAGATTCGTTAGGAAACGCAGTTTTTGTGTTACTAGATCCTGAAGAAGCTGAGTTGGGGATGGAGAGAATTCTTGAGAACGAGAGAAGTTGGCCAAAGAGAGCAGTAAAAGAAGACAATTCAACATCTCTGAAACTTGAAGATTTGGCTAAACAACTCGAAGAACTTAAAGAACAAGCCCGAACACTTGCTCAGGTGAATACGGTACGCACAATTCCTTCGTGTTTTGGTTGTGGATCAAGAAATCATGTGTGGGCAGGATGTATGAATAATCCAGCAGTAGCTTCCGCTCAAAATCCTCAAGATAACTATCAATCTGATGGTTATGCTTATCCTCAATAAAGCTACACTAATTATCAACAACCTCCACAACAAAAGAGTTGGGTCGGACAGCAAGAAACTTATCAGCAATCCCAACTTCAACCTTATAATCCACCACAACCTATTCAGAAAAAGGCACCCATTCTTAAAACTTGTCAAGAACCGAAGAAAGATCCACCTAAACAATCAATGCAATTGGCAAAACAAGAACAACTCCAGAGTTTGACTTCGAGTATGACTAAATTAATGCAAACAGTTGAGAAAAAAATGAGTCATAGCCAACAGAAAGTTCGAACCCAGGAGAAGATTATCAAGCAACTAGAGCATACTATATCACAGATGGCGAGTACATTACAAACTAGGCCGAAAGGGCAACTCCCAAGTGATACTATTGCTCCTAGAGATGACTCTTGCCATGCAGTTGAATTACGAAGTGGAAAACAACTACCTCCACAAAGACCAGAACAAATTCCTATTCCAGAACAAAGGAGGGAAGAGATAATTAAAGATACAGTCGAGGAGGTAGTTAAACCAAAGAGTGTCCAAGCCGAGACACCTAAGACGACAAGAAAACCAGTGGAGCTCAATACACGCCCTCCGCCACCATACCCTTCACGTGTCAGAAAGAAGGACAATGACCTGGAATTCAAGAAGTTCATTGATATGTTGAAGAAGTTGGAAGTTAACATACCACTTGTTGAAGCTCTCAAGAGGATGCCAACCTATATGAAATTCATGAAAGATATCTTCTCCAACAAGCGAAGTATAGAGACTGGGGAACCAATTGGATTACCTAGGGAGTGCAGTGCTATATGTCAAAGTGAGTTGCCACCGAAACTAGAAGATCCCGGAAGTTTTACAATTCCTATCGGCATTGGAGATAGTTGGACCGAGAAAGCATTATGTGATTTAGGCGCGAGCATCAATCTCATGCCTAGATCCCTGTTCGAGAAGCTTAATATCGGAGAAGTAGTACCCACATCTGTGGTATTACAAATGGCGGATCGCTCCCTCTCACGACCAATAGGTAAAATTGAAGATGTTTTAGTTAAAGCTGGCTCTTTTATTTTTCCTTGTGATTTTATTATCCTTGACTACGACGCGGATAAGAATGTCCCCATCATTTTGGGTAGACCATTCTTAGCCACGGGGCGTCACTTATTGATGTTGAGAATGGTGAGTTGATCATGAGAGTACAAGGCGAACAGATACGATTTAATGTGTTTCAGGCTATGAAATATCCGAAAGCAAAAGACGAGTGCTTCAAAGTAGATGTCATCGAAAAAATTACGCAAGAAATCTTCAATGAAGAAAACTTAGATGATGATCTTGACGAAGTCTTAGCACCTGAAACACCAGAGGAACTCGAGATTTCCCCTGAAGAAGTTGCTGCATTAAACGTGCGAGAACTACTTCGAGAACCAGGTGACATTGAACCAATGAAACAACCATCTATAATTTGTCCACCTGTTCTCGAAGAAAAACCACTTCCAGATCACCTACGCTATGCATATCTAGGTACGAACAAAACTTTGCCTGTTATTATTTCTGCTAACCTTTCAGGTCCTCAAGAGGAGAAGTTACTTCAAGTACTTCGCGCAAACAAAGAAGCAATCGGATGGACTATTGCCGACATCAAAGGAATTAGTCCTTCCGTTTGCAAACACAAAATCATTCTTGAGAACGAAGGTGGGCGATCTATAGAGGGACAGAGAAGACTCATGCCAGCTATGAAAGAAGTAGTGAGGAAGGAAGTTATCAAGTTGTTAGACGCAGGAATTATCTATCCGATTGCTAGCAGTGATTGGGTAAGTCCAGTGCAATGTGTTCCAAAGAAAGGAGGTTTCACTACCATCCTTAATGATCAAGGCGAAGCCATACCATCAAGACCAGTTGTGGGGTGGCGAGTGTGCATGGATTACCGAAGACTGAACAAAGCAACAAAGAAAGATCACTTCCCGCTACCATTCATTGATCAGATGCTAGACAAACTTGCAAGGAGAGAATATTACTGTTTCCTTGACGGATATTCGGGTTATAATCAGATTTGTGTGGATCCCCTCGATCAACACAAAACAACTTTTACATGTCCGTTTGGTACTTTTGCTTATAGAAGAATGCCGTTTGGTTTATGCAATGCACCTGCCACGTTCCAGAGGTGCATGATGGCTATATTTTGGGACATGATTGATAAATACTTGGAGGTTTTTATGGATGATTTTTCGGTGTTTGGAGATAGTTTTGACGATTGTTTGAATAATCATGAGAAAGTCCTTGTGAGATGCAGAGAAAAAGATCTTGTGCTTAATTGGGAAAAATGCCACTTCATGGTTCAAGAGGGAATTGTGTTGGGACATAAAGTTTCGAAGGCAGGGATGGAGGTTGATCGTGCTAAAATTGAAGTTATCAAAACACTACCACCTCCGGATTCTGTTAAAGGAGTGAGAAGTTTCTTGGGTCACGCAGGATTTTATCGACGATTTATTAAAGATTTCTCCAAGATCGCCAAACCGCTTTGCTCTTTACTTGAAAAGGATAATCCTTTTAATTTTACTGAAGAATGTCTTCAAGCGTTTTTGACGATTAAGGAAAAACTAATCTCTACACCTATTGTTATACCTCCTGATTGGAAAGCTCCGTTTGAACTTATGTGCGATGCTAGTGATCACGCTATGGTTGTTGTGTTGGGACAGAGGAAAGACAAGATTTTCCACACGATTTATTATGCAAGTAAGACTTTCAACGCTGCCCAGATGAACTATACAGTAACGGAGAAAGAGATGTTAGTCGTGGTTTATGCTTTCGATAAATTTCGTCCCTATCTGGTTGGGAAGAAAACTATTTTATACACGGACCATTCAGCTATTAGGTACCTCATGGAGAAAAAGGACGCTAAGACGCGTCTCATTAGATGGGTACTGTTGCTTCAAGAATTCGACATAGATATTCGAGACCAAAAAGGATGCAATAATCAAGTTGCTGATCATTTATCAAGGCTCGAAGGATCTGATGCGAACAAAGAACCATTGTTGGTTAAAGAGGTATTCCCTGATGAACAACTTTTTTCTATTAAACGTGCTTTTGTGCCGTGGTATGCAGATCTAGTCAACCTCATTGTGAGTGGTGTCTTTCCCAAAGATGTCCACCAACAACAAAGACAAAGATTGAATCACCAGGCCAAACAGTACTATTGGGATGAACCATACCTCTGGAAGATTTGTAGTGACCAAGTGGTTAGAAGATGTGTGCATGAAGGTGAAATGGAGAAGATCATTGAAGGTTGTCATAGTTCACCTTATGGAGGTCACTTTAAGGGCGATAGAACCGCAGCTAAAATTCTTCAATCCGGGTTCTATTGGCCCACGATACACAAAGATTGTCATCGTTTCGTCCAGTCATGTGACAGATGCCAGCACACTGGCAATATATCAAAAAGAGACGCGATGCCGCTTAATAACATTCTTGAAGTCGAAATCTTTGATGTATGGGGAATAGATTTCATGGGACCTTTCGTCACTTCCTATGGAAATCTGTATATTTTGCTTGCGGTAGATTATGTGTCAAAGTGGGTAGAAGCAGTGGCAACACCAAAGAACGATGCTCAAACTGTGATTAAGTTCTTAAAATCAAACATCTTTTCAAGACATGGTACGCCACGTGTTCTAATTAGTGATAAAGGTACCCATTTTCTTAATGCTCCTCTGAGACATTTTCTTCGAAAGTTTGGAGTGAAACACCGTACTTCAACCGGTTATCACCCACAAACTAACGATCAAGCTGAAGTTTCCAACCGGGAAATTAAATCTATTCTTGAGAAGACCGTGAACAAATCAAGGAAGGATTGGTCTTTAAAGCTAGATGATGCTCTCTGGGCATACAGAACAGCATTTAAAACACCAGTTGGGGCATCTCCATATCGCATGGTCTACGGTAAAGCGTGTCATCTACCGATTGAACTTGAAGCTCGAGCCTACTGGGCTATTAAAACTCTGAATCTAGACCCAGATTTGGCCGGGAAGCAAAGGATGATGCAGTTGAACGAGTTGGAGGAGCTTCGTTATCTTGCCTATGAAAATTCACGTCTCTACAAGGAGAAAATAAAGCGATGGCATGATAAATGGCTCCGTCCAAAACATTTCGAGATTGGACAGATACAACTCTCGATTTTCGAACTACCCAGGAAAGCTTAAATCCCGTTGGGGAGGACCTTACATTGTTACCAAAGTCACACCGCATGGAGCGATTGAGATTGAAAATCCAGCCGAGCAACGGACATTCATGGTGAATGGCCAGCGTTTGAAGAGATACTATGACAGTGAGGACTTTGGGCAAGGGGAGAAAATCTACCTTGTCGAATGCGCTTAGCCTGAGGTACACGTCTAACTCAAAGACGTTAAACAAAAGTGCTCTTGGGAGACACCCCTTGTTTTAATTGCTTTTTAGATTAGTTGTTTTTTGCTTTGTAGTGTTTAATTTTAAGTTAGTGTATATTTATAATTGTGTTTACAAGCTAATAGGAGAGAAAGGTAGTGTGTTATTGTGCAGGAAACGAGTTTGGGGTCAAAAGGAAAAATCTGGAGGAACTCAAGGCCTGGCGCGGACTACCCCGCGGACTACCCCATGGTCCGCAGGGATGCACCGTGCCCAGAAAACCCGTACCACGGGTCGGGTACCACGGGTTTTATCCAGAAAGAAGAAAAAAATTCGAGCGAAGGCGCGGTACACCGGACCCTGGTCCGCACGCCTCAAACGCGTGCCACGGGGTCGGGTACCACGGGTTTTTTGACGGACATGGCGCGGGCTACCCCCTACACCGCACCCCTGGTCCGCACGCCCAAAACACGTGCCACGGGGTGCTAGCTCGGGTATTATCCAGTGGGCAAAAATTTGGAGCATCAGAAGCTGCGGTACACCGCGGGATATGTCCGGTGCACCGCAAGAGGCGGTTTGTGAAGGAATTCTTTTCCTAATCAAACTCTTACCTTATGAGATTAACCCTAGCCTTCCACCCACGAATTTTTCAGACCCAAACCCTATATATACATCTTAAAGCTTGTGCAAACCTTCACAATTAACACAACAACTCATCAAATCCTCTCCATCATCTTCCATAAACACAATCCTTCATCAAATTCATCACACTACACCATCAAAACACCATCAAATTCAACAAGCTTTAAAGAGTTCTTCCAAGATCAATCCAATAACCTTTCTCTTTCATCAAGTCCAAGCAACAACATCAAGCTAAACCAATTGTCCTTAAACTTTTAATCCATCCTTGGTATAACTTGAGTTGTGGGTGAATCAAGCATGACTAACAGATCTGAAGCTATGGAATACAAGAGAAAGTGTTCAATCCTTGGGAAGAATAAGAAATTGCCTGGAGCCACCATTGAAAAACCCATCAATCTTGATGAGGTTTCTGAAGAATCAAAAGAACAGGCACCTGAACAACCACTACCAAAGAAGAGATTAACTGCTAGAATGTCCACACCATCAAGGAGGCCTTTAGACAAAATAAAAATCCAAGACCAAGGTTCTTCTACCTCTTCTTCTAAAATTGCTTATGATCTTCCTCCTTGGGCTATTCAGTTACAGAACGAAGTTGAAAGATTACGTGAAGATAACAAAGACCTTTGGGTAGAAATCATGCAGTTGGAGACAAAGGTAGATAATTCGACCTTGTACAAGGATATAGATGATTATACCGATCCCTCAGCTTCAGAAGATGAGGATGATATGATGGATCTCTATGGCCAACCAGGTAGGTCATTCTAATATTTCTTAATAGCTTGTATGCATTAGGTAGTTTAATTAGTTTTATTTTAAATTTTATTCCATGCTTGAGTCTTTTTCGAGTCGTGGGGACACGGCTCACTTTTGAGTTGGGGGTGGGGATTCGTTGTCCTCATCTTCTTTTCGTTTTTGCATAAAATTTAAAATTTTTAGGTTGAATTAAGGCATAGAATATCTTGAATGTACCTATCTGAGCATGATTTTATTAGGTCAATGATAGTAAGTAGTATGCTTTTGAAAGATGCAAACAAATTTGTTTACATGCATGTATGAAAACAGGAAATAAAAGATAGAAAAGTTAATGAGCAATGCTAAGAAATCACGTTGAAACTTAGGAATAGTTATTTGGTGTGTAGAACGTGAGGTTTAAAATTAGTTGAAAACCCACTTAACTATGAACTATTAGTGAAAAAGTAACGAAATCCGGTAGTTAGAAAAATGAATAAGGCAGTTCTTTCATGATAAAACACTTGAAGCTTTTATACTTTCTTACCCTTTTGTTTGATATATTGTTATTTATCCGTCTTAGCCCCTCTGAGCCTTTCTAAAGCCTTTATTGAAACACATTATAATCCATACCCTAGTTTGTAGGACTTATCTATATGAACCGCACTCGAATCGCAAAACCTGAGACACTCGTTTTAGAGCTTGAGTTTGGGGTGGTGGGTTTCATAATTTGGGAATTTGGGAATTATCTTTGTGATTTTAATTGATGATGAATTGTTATTATTGTAACCCTTTGCCGGGGTAATAGTGAATGAAAAAGAAGCTACGAGCTAATTTTGCCAACAAGGGCATAAAAAGAATATATATATGAAAAGAAAAATAGTGTGATATCTCAACATCAAAAGAGAATCATAACTATACAAAAGAAAAGTTGATGTGAAAAGAGAATATATATTCGGACCGGCAAGGTGGATTTTATATCATCAAAGGTTTTAATTGGGATTATTGGGGATGCACATTAAAAAGCATCAATAAATTGGGTTGAGTGAGAACATCTTCGAGTGAAAACTCAAGCTCTAGGGCGATTCGTTGATGGCTAGTGAGGAGAGAGCCAAAAACTCACTTTTCATTATCCAAATATACCACACCCGTCCTTAAGCCAAGTTATAACCAAGACCTTAGGATTTTTAACTACTAGATGGAGAAACAATTGAGATATTAGGTAATAGGTAAGTGGACCATTGGATATTAGATTTGGGACCTATGAACAACCTATAGCCATTAACCTGAACTAAGTTATCATCCTCTCATTCTGGCATTGCGAAATTAATCTTAACTTGAATTTATGGATTGTTGATTACATGTATATTAGGAATATTTGTGCATTATTTCTTGAGCATTACTACATGAGATTTTTTTGGATTTTATGCTCTAGGATCATTCATTATATTTTGTTCTTGTTCTCCTCCGACTTCTTCTTGTTTATTTTGACTACCCTACTGTTCTCTACTTTTATTGTATCGGGACGATACAACTTTGAGTTGGGGGTCTTGATGTCTCCTCATTTGTGATAGTAAAATATACTCATTAGACATCATTTTAGGCTTATTTATTAGTTTATAGGTTGATTTTAGCTTATTTTAGTGCACTTTCTTATTTTGGGTCTTGATTTGTAGAATTATTATTTTTAGAGCATATTGGGTTTAATTGTTTATTTAGTGTGAAGCTTTAAAGATAATTATGGAGATTAATTAGAGTCCAAGTCAAAGACAACAACTTATGGAAAGAGATTTGCATGGAAATTGGAGATAAGGAAATAAAAGCTAAAAAGATGGAAAAGGAAAAGCTGCCTAAATCTGAGATTCTGCACACACGTCTAAAGATTGGTGTTTTTACCTAAGAAATAGGCCGAATTTGGTAATTTCCTTCTGAAGGGTCTAGATAATTCTGTTGCGATTCTTTTGGTATCTTATGGAGCTCAATCCGACCAATAACGAAGAAGATACACTCAAAATAGCGCAGCAGTGTTTATCTTTATTTCCTTACGAATTTGAGTTGGGCTAGGAGTCCATTACTTAAGTTATCTCTAAAGAAACGAATTAGGTCAACCTCTACACTATAAATACAGCCTCTTAACAATCTTAAATCATCCTTGGTGAAACTTTAAACCAAGAGGAAGCTTAGAACACAAGAGAGAAGTCTGGAAGGAGTTGTCATCAACAATGTCCTTTTCTACCTTTAGATTTGTAATTTCTTTCTTTTCTTGCATGAACTAATTTTCTTTAGCTTAAGTTTTAGCATTAATGTATGAACCCTAGTTTTGATTGACATCTATCTAATTTGGGAATTTAATGTTTTAAATAGAATTATAGTTTTTATTCTCTGTTTATGTGTTTGGATTTATATTATGTGTTCTTGTGGACGGCCGCCATTAGAATTACCATCTAGTAATTAGGATACCATTGACAACGGTGTTCAATTGCATGTTTAGCACATAACGTTTAGTTTTAGGTTTGACCTGACAACCCAACCTAGCTAGATAATCACTATGGTTTAGTCTTTGTGACTATTTACCAATTACAGGAAAAGTTTGCTTAGGAAGCCTTATTGACACAGGTAAATCCTATTTGAAACTACCGATAGCATATTGGGACCGATTAGGGAAATACTACATAATTCACCCTTACATGTTTAGAACGGCAAAACTAGTGGGGATTACATGCTAATAACTTAAGCTATATTCTCATATCACTTCTCTTTCATATTTATTTTTCTGTCTTTTAAATTCTTAGTTTAATTTAGTTTATTAGAAAATCAAACAAAAATCTATTTGTCTTTACTTTTAGTTGCGTTTAGTTATTCTAGTTTTAATTATTTACACTTGATATTTGCATAAGATTCTCCTAACCTATGTAGTCTCTGCGGAATGAATCTTTATCTAAAACTTGCATACGATCTGTATACTTGCAGAACCGTGTAGTTTTAGGGTGTTTTTGCACTTTAATTATATCTTATTTTATCACACCCTAGGCACCACCAGCCGGTCCAAATATATATATATTCTTTTCAGATCAATTTATTTTTCTTTTGTATAGATATGACTCTCTTTTTTATGTTGAGATATCATGCTATTTTTCATATATATTTTCTCTTTTCTTTTCATGCTTTTCAGCTTTTTTTATTTACTATTACCCCATCAAAGGGTTACAATATAATAAACCTGTGAATCATCATCAATATAAAAACATAGCATAATTGATAAGCTCAAAAATCCCAACCTAATAACAATTTCCATAATGGGGGACCCACCACCCCAAACTCAAGCTCTAAAACAATTGTTTATGCATCGCGATTCGAGTGCAGCTCATATGGAAAAGTCTTATAATCTAAAGGGATATGGCTTATAATGTGGCTAATAAGAAGGCTTTAGAAAGGCTAGACGGGGCTGAGAAGGATATAAAATAATAATTTGGACAGTAAGCTAAAAGGCAACAAGGGCTTATGAAAGAAATGCCTTAATCGCTTTCTAAACTATGCAATTTCGTCATTCTCTTACCTTTAGTACGCTCATCAAATGGGGTTATCAACTAGCTTGGATCTCACGGCCTACACACTACTCATGGCTCCCTGAGATCGAGCATATTTTCTATCGCATTGCTAACTAATCTTTTCTTTACTATCAATGTGTCTTTTCCTTCAAATACTCAAAGCATACAAAATAAAGCAGCTCATAAACATACTACTTTCTAATAAACCTGTGAATCATCATCAATATAAGAACAAAGCACAATTGATAAGCTCAAAAATCCCAAGCTAATAACAATTCCCATAATGGTGGACCCACCACCCCAAACTCAAGCTCTAAAACAATTGTCTGTGCATCGCGATTCGAGTGTGGGTCATATGGAAAAGTCATATAATCTAAAGGGATATGGATTATAATGTGGCTAATAAGAAGTCTTTAGAAAGGCTAGACGGGGATGAGAAGGATATAAAATAATAATTTGGACAGCAAGCTAAAAGGAAACAAGGGATTATGAAAGACCCGCCTTAATAACTTTTTAAACTATGCAATTTCGTCATTCTCTTACCTTTTGCACGTTCATCAAATGGGATTATGAACTAGCTTTGATCTCACAGCCTACACACCACTCATGGATCCCTGAGATCAAACGTACTTTCTATCGCATTACTAACTAATCTTTTCTTTACTATCAATGTGGGTTTTCCTTCAAATACTCAAAGCATACAAAATAAAGCAGCTCATAAACATACTTCTTTCTATCATTAACTTACTGAGCTTATGCTTTGAAGATATTAAACACACTCTACATCTAAATCCCCATGTATCAAAAAATTTAATTTCTACCTAAATACAGAAAAATTACAGAATAATGGGGATGAGAGACAACGAATCCCCACACCCCCAACTAAAAAAAGAGGCATGTCCCCACGACTCGAAAAAGACTCTAAAAATAAATTAAAATAAGCAGATAAATCATATATACAGAAAAATGGTAAGCAAGAAAGAGAACATACTCTCGAGGCTATTGCCTCGCATTATCGACATCCAAAATAGGATTTACTGGATCTTTCTTTAATTTCTCAAGGAGTGTCATGACGTGCAATTTATTAGCTTTGATTTGTGCCACATCTTCGGCCAAGAAAGTTTGAGCTGCTGCGACTTTATTCAATCGCTCCTCTACCTTTTCTCGCCAAATACAATCATTTTTTTCTTTTGAAAGTTGCGTAATTCCCGCTCCTCTCAAAATTTTCTTGATCCAAGCATTGTCAATATTCTCATTTTAAACTCGAGTTTCTCTCCTTCACCCAGAATCACATTCGCTTTCCAAACAAGACACGTGATCATAGTATGATATTTCACATTAAATAACGAAATGTGAGAGATAGAAAATCGCATCACCTCCTCAAAGATAGACTGTGCCACATCCACTTCTTCTCCCCTTAAAATAAAATTCCAAAAGATAGCGCTCTTCTTAGTCACATACGAATTTCTTGTGTTTCCAAAAACATTAGTTGTAAGAAAGTGGTGTCAAACTCTTGTATCTGGTTGGAGATATTTGTAAGGCCAAGGTGCCTTTAACTCTCCCTTATGTGACTACACTCTCTCTTTATCTAAGATATTCTCAAAAAGTAAATTCCAATCGAAAGTTTTGATATTGTCCACCGCTTCTCTATACTTACATGGTCAGACCAATTTCTTAAACTGGAAGTGGTTTCAAATCTCTTCAATTGTAAAAGAAACTAACTTGCCTCTAACTGGAACACAACCTTTACTATCTCAACTAATGAGGCCTAAATAGAATTCAGAAACTAACTCATCGCATAAATTAGAACATCTTACCATGAACGTAGACCAACCCAATCTTTCACCGATCTCCAAGAATCTCTTTTACTCTCCTTTACCAACTTCTTCTTCGAATACTTTCTCATAAGAAAAAGGTTGCTCCTGTAATTGTTTCTTTGCAAAAGCTATCAAGAGCCTTGAAGCTTCCTCTTTTTCTTCGGGTGTAGGACCTTCGATCGGTAGAGGTTATGGTGTCTTCTTCACGAAAGATGGAACCTTGCCCACTGAATTGACCACAGCTAGCTGTCTTCTCGACTCTTGACCTATTTTACTCTTTGTGTTGGAACTTGAACTTTTCTTACTTGATTTCTTCTTAAAAGAACCCAATACATTACTTTTCTTCATCTCCCTAACAGTTGATAATGTTATGTTCTTTTAGTCATCTCAATCAACCTCCAACTCAAAGCTTTAACCACTCTTGAAATTTGAAACTCTTGATAATTGGTTGAACAAGCTCTATTTGGGTTAAAAAAGGTGTTATGAAGATGAATCTCTATATGGGTAAGGTGGATTCTTCATTGATTGGGTATGGATATAAGAAATTGTTGGATGAATTTTGAAAATTTAAGCTTTTGATTCTTGGATTCAATATGTTTTGGTATGATTTGGGTGGTTGAATCTTCTTTGTAATGATGTGGAGAAAGGATTGGATGTGTTTTTATGTTGATTGGGTAGTTTTTTAATGTTTGGTGAAGGTTTGTTGAAGCTTTAATGGAGTTGGGAGAGGTTTGGAGAAGAAAGAGAGGCTTAACGACTGAAAATTCGGGATAGAACTAACCTCTTCTTCTTTATAACCTAAAAAGAAATTTTTTTCCTCTTTCCAGCGGCGGCGGTCGGCATACCGGTCCTGTGGGCGGCATACTGGTCCTGTGGGCGGCATACCAGTCCCAGACCGTGTCGACCATCGCACCCACGGTTTTTCTTGCTTGCTCTCGACAATAAACCAGATTCCTCGTACCTTGCCACGGGCATACCGGCCATATGAGCGGAAATACTGGTCAAACAAATTTTTGATTTTCTCCGTCTCGGCAAGGAACCTGATTTTACAAACCGTGCCATGGTTTATTGACCCACCGGCATACTGGTCATGTCATCTGCATGCCGGCGGGCATGTCAGAATTTTCTCAAAAATTTATTTTTCTTCCCTAACTCGCTTTCCTTAGTACCTGAATATCAAAAACACTAATACCTTTCTCAAATATGCAATATAAATTAAAAACAACTAAACTAAACATGAATTAAAAACATACAATCATACTAATATTGCGGGTTGTCTCCCGTACAACACTTTTATTTAACATCTTTTAAAGTTAGTCGCGTTACCTCTATCAAGATGTGCGAATATAGCCTCCTCAGCACCGAGCAAGGCTATGAACGTCTACTAATTTCTGTTTGATGCCCCTCTCGGGCCTGATTTCTATCACCTTAGCTGAAACAACTTCAGTGACTATGAAGAGTCCCATCCACGAGTCTTTGTGACTTCGTGGTCTATTCTCTGGTTTGCGGGCTTTCCATACTTCATGGCCGACCCCAAACTCAATCTTTGGCTCAGTATCCACAGGTTTTGTGTGGATTAATTCTAGAACTTTATGATGTGAAAGGATGTGGACGATGTGAACTGTGGCATCTGACTTCCTTGGTTTCTTACCCTAGAAGTGGAATGTCTCAGATACGTTTTTAGCATGAAGGATAACTGCCCCTTCCTAGAAGTTGATGATGCTCTAACTGGTGTCCATGAAAGGCCTCCTAAGTATGATCGGAACTTGCTTATCTGCATCGAAATCAAGTATAACAAAGTCAGTAGGGATGGTGATATTACCTGATTGGACGTATACGTCCTCCACTGTTCCCCATGTCTTGGTAATTGAGTTGTCAGAATAATGCAACTTCACTAGAGCTTTCTCTGTTTTGTGAAGTCCAAGTCTATCGAACACGAACTTTGGCATAAATTTCACACCTGAACCCACATCACACATAGCTTTCATCTTGAGCATGTCATTTATTTGAATAGGAAGATTAAAGCTTCCTGGTTCTTTGAGCTTCAATGGTAAATCTTTTTCTACTTTTCACGAGACTCTCTCAGTATGAACCACAGTCTCTTTCTTGGCTACTACAACCGCTTCTTTCTCAGGAATAACTTGTGTGAACACTTTTTGTGGTGTAAGCCCTTTCTTCGCAATCTCAAGCATTTGGGAGTTGATATTTTCAAGAGTATACGCCTCTACAAATGTCTTGAGTTCCGTGTCTACGTTTGGATTTGTATGAGGAATAGTTGGTGACACTGTTTGAACAACTGTTGGCAATTCCACCTTCTCTTCTTCTTCGTTCTTTTCTTCTTGCACAGCAGGTACAACTTCTTCTTTCAGCTCTTTTGAGGCTTCTTCCTCTTTCTCTTTGGATCTAGTAGCTTGCAACTCCATAACCGATCTAATCTCTTCTTGCATATCTCTCTGAAGTTGTATAAATTCAAATTTTTCGTCTGAATCTTCATCTTCAGAATAGTCAGAGTCTTTGGGGCTGGACTTGGTTGGTTTTTCTTCAGTTTTAGGAACTTCCACGACACTTTCTGTAGCATGCAGTACTTCCTTATTCTCTTCAATCTCAAGGCAAATAGCCTTACAAGCTTCAAACCCAACATTGGCATCACCTCCTTCCTTAGCTTTCAATTCTTTTGCTTCCATAATATTAGTAAGAGCTTTATTCATCTGTTCTACTTGCGTAAATAAAATATGAATTGAAGCTTCTTGTTATCTTAACTTCTCATTCTGTGAATGCATATTAGTTGTCATAAGATATATGAAATTCTTCAGTTGTTTATCACCCACAACTCCCTCTTAAGGATATTGTGGTAAAGCCTTCTGAGCTAAATCATCGGTACATGAATCATTCACAGGTTGTTGTAGATGAGCATGTCGATTATAATTCTAATTTCCCTGATATGGAGCTTGACCTCTTGGTTGGTAATAGTTATTCTGGGGACGAGGTTGATAGTTACCTGGATTAGCGGCCCCCTGTGGATTTGAATACTGCATACCTGGATGATTTCTGTTACCGAATTGGTAATTTCCTCGGTTGGACATGAAATAAACAGATTCTGGATTTCCTTCACACTCTTCCCATGTATGATTGGATACCTCACACTTCGGACAACCTTGTGCCTTTTTCATTACATTTGTTGCTGCTAAATTCTTCTGAATCTCAAGCTTAATTTCTTAACTTTGATTCTCTAATGCGGAAAAATTGAGCTGAGTTTGCTGTTTCTACATCTAATCAAAGCGTACCTCTGGTGTTTGTAACACGATCTCGCGAAAGTGGCCAACTCCTTTCTGTTTCTATTATACGTTCTGTACCTTCGACGTCTTCTGTAGGATCCATGGACACAAAACCTCCCTTTCCAAGATTATTTACCCTCAATCTACTTTTGGCATTGATACCTTGATACAATATTTCTAACTGTTAAGACGGGGTGTAACCATGAAAATGACATCTAGCTAACTTCTGTTGAAACCTCCTAATTCTTCTCCATTCTCTTGGAAAAACTTAGCAAGCTCGCTCTGATCTTTGAGTCTTATACTCTTCAGATAAAAACGGTTAAAGAACGCAACTTGAAGTTCTGACCAAGTGTTAATTTTACTTAGAGGTTGTCTATCTAGCCAATCACCAGCTTTGCCAATAAAAAAGAACGGAAACATATGACAATACAGTTGCTCGCGTGCAATTCCGGAGTAATATAGGCATCACAAATCTGCATGAACTTCCGAATCGCTCTTACCAGATCTTGTATTGCTGCACCACTATAGAGTCCAAAATTTTGGAATTGACCGAGCATACCTGGATCGGGTCTGAACTTGATATTCTGGATCTCTAGAGGACGATTACCTAATGGTTGAACTCGAAAAGGTGCTTCCAAGCCTGGGAGATCTTGCTCAAGTCTGTTGATGTTTTCGTTATCTCCCCTTGGTAGTGGTATATAGCCTGACGGTCCCCGTGGAGAATCTACTTCGTCTTTTTGTTTTGCCATTGCTCTTCTTAGTGCTCTCTCTTCTTGCAGGCGTTTGTTATAAGCTATGTAGATCTGCAAGAGGAGGCCAAGGATTCACTATCAAAAACCTGAAAAAGACTAGAACAAACCAAAAAGCGTAAAACTGGAAAAATAAAAAAATTAAAAACTACTACTACTACTAAAAATAAATAACCCACACGCTAACGAGACACAAGTCCCCGGCAGCGGCGCCAAAAACTTGGTGTCGCCTAGGGTGTGATAAAAATATGATAATAAAATATGGAATAATGATGCACTAACACCCTAGACTAAACACAGTACTGCAAGTATCACAGGATGTATGCACGTTTTAATGATAGAAGATTCGGTCCTCAGAGACTTAAGTGTGTTAAACATATAGGTAAACATAATAGAATAGCAATTAATAATTAAAAGACAGAAAATAAATATGATTGACAGTGAGATTAATCATTAAACTATATAAAAGATAATAAATTAATATGAAATAATATAGATGAGAGAGTATAGCTCAGATTTTGCTCATATGCGCTAATCCTTCTAAATATTCTATCTGTTTATAAGGGTGATAATAGCTCTTAGATAAGTAGTCAGGATTCTAAATTCCTCCCTACCCCCGTTAGGGTAGACTAGGGTGTCGACCTCACAATCACGAGGGGACTTAAATAGGGTGCTCCTACGCTAATAGGTTCCTAAATGAGTCTGACCTTCTAATGATAATCGGTTATTAAATTAAAACCTAATGACTATCTAGCTAGGTAAGCCCGCCAGGATCACTACTGCACACTAGAACTTTATGTGGTGGTTTAATAATTAGACACCCCTTTCGGGTGACCATCTATGTACTATTAACACATCCTAAATTGATCAGGTTTAAGACAGACAATAAATGAAAGCAAATAAAACAAATATATGGTTAAGCAGCTAGAATCAATTTAAAACATATAATTCTCAAAGAAACTTAGATAGGAAAATATAAATTTATAAATTATATATATTCAAAACCCAAGCTATAAGAAAATTAGATTATACTAGACAGAAATAAATTAAAAGAAAGATACATACTGTCAACTTGCTCTCTTGAATGACTCTAATGATGAATAAAACTTAAGGACTAGTTGTGGAAGGCAAGGACACGTTTACAAATGTTAAAGGGTGTATTTATAGGGTTTTAGGAAGCCCTACCACGTTTTCCTGGAGTGGAAGACAAGTAATTGGACTTCTAGTCCAACTCAAATTCGTAACCCTAACATATAGAAAAGGTAATAAACTGTTGCTGTTTTGGACGTAACTCCTTCAATACAGCTCCGATTGACGCATTCTTTACATGAAAACTGATTGTCTCGGAAAGCTCTTCAACTTTCCTTCAAATCATTCTTACAAATTCCCAACCAATCTTGAGTTATGATCACTTTTGTGGACGTGTCTGGTGAAATTTAGATTTAGTAGGCAACTTTATCATTTCATACTTATCTTTTACTTCATTTATCTCCAATTTCCATCATTATCTTCTTTCCTTTATTTCTTGGAATTGATTTGACATCTAATTAATTACTATATATCTTTAAAGCTTCACATTTATCAAACAATTAAACCAAATTTACTCTAAAAATAATAATTTATCAAATCAAATCAAGACAAGAAATAAGAAAATACAATAACACTAATAAATATCGAGTAATAGACTTCCAAATAATCCTAAATTGATGTCTCCAACTTAGATTAAATCATTAGAAATGGGGAGACATCAGAGATATATATTTTTTGGATTTATATGATTTAAAATAAAGTTAAGTATAACTAATATACAACACATTACATAATTTGACTTGAACAAAAAAATATACTTACTTCATATAGAATATTTTAGGTATGATTAATTAGATATACAAATTTTTTATGGAGTTTTGAGTTTATATATATATATATACATACATATAAAATTGATAATTTTTAACTGAATATATCTACCACTCCAATTAACGAGTCCTTAAGGAGCTTTTGTCAAATTGTTCACAAGTTTAACGAGTCGAGTTTATACAAGTTTGAGTTTGTCTCGTTTAATAAATGAGCCTGAATTTAAAGTTTGAGCTTGGTTTGTTTAACTAACGAGCCAAACTCAAACAATCTTTAGTGAACTCAAACTTGAACCCTTGGCGAGAGTATCAGTTCATTTGCAACCCTACATTGGATACTATATTAGGGCCTATGATCACCCTATAGACGTTAACACAAACTAAGTTGTAGATCTCCCCTTCTAGCACTGCCAATTTAGTCTGGAATTGAATTTATGGATTGTTGATTATGTGTATATAAAGCATATGTGTGAATTATTTATTTAGCATTAGTACATGATACTTTTTAGATATTTTGCTCTAGGATCATTTCTTCTTCTTCTTCTTCTTCTTCTTCTTCTTCTTCTTCTTCTTCTTCTTCTTCTTCTTCTTCTTCTTCTTCTTCTTCTTCTTCTTCTTCTTCTTCTTCTTCTTCTTCTTCTTCTTCTATATTGATTGTTGACTACCCTAATGTTCTTATTTTTATTGTATCAGGACGATACAATTTTAAGTTGAGGGTCTTGATATTTCTCTAATGGTGATATATTAATATATACTTGAGACATCATTTTAGGGTAGTTAGTTATTAATTTTGGGTTTTACCCATTCATTCATACATTACACATTCTTGTCTAGTTTTAGGTGTTTTGATAATTTATGAGATTTTGCGCGTAATTTGTGTGTTATTTGTGTAGAACTTAGATAATATAGAAGTTATACACCTAAGGAAAATGATGTGAAGTGGAAAAGTAATGGAAATCCATTATTCAAGTAAAAAAGGATAAGTTTGGATATATTTGGAAAGTAAAGAAGATGCCAAAACTGCACATATGTCCACTAATTAAATTTCTACAGAAAATTGGTTTGGAATTAGGAGGATATTTTTATATGAGCAGATTTATATTTCAAACTCAGTCGTTTCCATATAAATAACATTAAATTCCGATAAGTAACGAAGGAGATTTGACCAAATCAATATCTGCTAAGATTTAGCCTTTTTACAAGTTAGGAATACAATGTTCGGTAAGATCAGGGCTCTTTAACTTGGGGATTACTCCTAATTTCGATCAAAGGCCTCTATATATCCATTACTACCTTAGAGAAATCATCCTTGGTCAGTACTTAATCATCAAAAGAACAAGAAGAAGCTTACATTAATAGAAGAGAAGAGCAGAAGAAGTTGGACAAACATTTTATGCCATTCCAATCCTTCAACTTCGTAGTTTGTTTTATTTCTTTCTCTAGGATCAACTAATTATATTTAGCTTGAGATTAGCATATGTGTATGAAACCTAGACTTGTTATATCTATTTTAATTTGGAATGTCTTTTACATTTAATTGAAATTAGTGTTTCTATCTCTGTTTTTATGTGTGTTAATTTATTGTCTGTAGTTCTTGCGCTGTACAACGTATATGATTACCTTAATAGTAGTTAGATGGTCACCTGTAAGAGGTGTCTAATTATTGAAATAATACATAAATGTGTAGTGTGCGGTAGTGATCCGGAAGGGCTTGCCTAACTAGATAGTCATTAGGGTTTGAGATTTAACCACCGATCATTGCGCAGGGTCCCCTTACCCAAGTCCCCTGGTAATTGTTAGGTCGTCACTTAAGTCCACCTGGAAGGGGGTTAGGAGAATTATAGAATCCTGTCTATTGCATATCATATAATGTTCCTTTAGATAAATAGGTTATAACACAAGCTAGTGGAGATTACTTGCTAAATCTCAAGCTAAACTCTTATACTACTTTCTTTCTCTTTATTTATTTTCATGTCTTTACTTTCTTAGTTAATTTTTAATGTCTTAAAAAGTCAACAAATATTTCAAAGTCTATTATTTTCAGCGAATTATTCTTTTAGCTTTCTTATTTTCACTTTATAATCGCATAAGTTCTCTCTAACTTTTGTAGTCTCTGAGGACGAATTCTACTTATCATTAAAACTTGCGTACGATCTGTGATACTTGCAGTGAGTAACGTGTTTTTGGTTAGGGTGTTAGTTGCATCTTTATTTATCATTATTTTGTCGTGCCGTAAGTGACACCAGGTCCTTATGTTATCGAAGGGTAATTTTGTATCTAGATTCATTCCTCTAATTTTTTTGGTTTGTAGTGTGAAGAAGAGCATGAGATTTAGTGCGCAAAAAAGAATTCAAAAGATCTACTTGCTTCATTTGGACAGTGAGGAGGGGTAAAGGAAACTATGGGCTTCCCAATGGGTGTTGAGTTATATATTTTAATGTATTATTTTGGTGAATTTTTTTTTTTCAAATTTTGAAAGTTTAATAAAAGTTTTAACATAATAAATTTCTTCTAGTTGAGTTTTGAATCTTCATGTCTCAGTTAAATGTTTTCAGTTTTGGTGTTATTTTAGTTGATATAATTTTTTTTAACGTTGAAAATATCCGAGTGCTTATTTTTGAGATACATAAAATACATATGTTATGAGCTTGAATATGAAGTAAGAAGAGATAACCAAGAGCGAGATAATAATCTTATTGATAGTCAGAGAGTGTAAAGATTACATAGTAGGGACTCATATTTATAGATAATAGGTAACCCTATCCCTAGTACTAATGGTTTGAATACAAGTCCACGGTCTGTAATGGATATCTATATACAGATTTATAACAACCCCTTAGATATTAAATCCATATGAATATGATCCGTTAAAACCTTCATAGGAAAAACGTAGTAGGAAAAAAAATCTAGTGAAGAAAATAAGAGTACATATCTTTATATGCTATATAAAACTACCCCGTTAAAAACCTTTATCAGGAAAACCTATAAGAACAAAACCTTGATGAAGGAAAAGAGTAGTGCACAGTTGTCTCCCCCTCTTCTCAAGAAATATCTTGAACTCATCACATGTCAATCTCGTGTACTAATTTCTTAAAAGTATATGTAGGTAATGCTTTTGTGAAAAACTTTTCCAACTTGTTACTTGAGCGAATTCGATGGACTTCTATTTCACATTTCTTCTAGAATTCATGTGTATATAAGAACTTTGTTGGTATTTTTTTAATTTGATCACCTCTGATGTAACCTCCTTTGACTTGAGCATGACATAATCAATATGATCTTCATATAATATTGTTGGTCTCTGTTTCTTGCTGAAATGTCGTAATCCCCTTGAATATTTAAATTGTAAGAATATGCCTCATTAAAACCTCTCTAAGAAAAATCCAGTGGGACAAAATGTTAATAAATAAAATGAGTACAATATTCTTAATACACTTATAAAACTGCCTCATTAAAATCCTTGCAAGAAAAACCTGGTGGAGAAAAACATGTGCTAAAGAAAAAGGAGTACATTGTGTAAATGTCTCCCTGTGGTGTTAGTATAACACAATGGTGTAATATAGGAGTAATAAATAATATGACATAAAACTGCTTGATACTTCATTCATATAGAATGATTTGAACTACTCGACATAAGACTTGTATGACATCTTTTATTAAGATTATTAGCAAAAAAAAAAATCTTCTTAGTTAATAAATTATGTATGCTAAAACATACTATTTTATATAGTGACTTCCCCCCCTTGTAGCACATTTGTTTCACTATTGTAAAAGTTTCACGTCGTACAAGTTAAATTAAAAATTTCCTTACTTATGTATTTTATTGATGGTTAGTCAGTTTTATATGGATACTTTAAAAAAGAAAAAAGAAATTCTCGTTATCATTCATATATTAATAGATATTACATGCGTATGTAAATATTTGATCATGATCATTTTTTTGTTACGTTCCAAAATTTTAGAGTGGTAAAATAACAGATTGAGATCTCATTATATAATCAGATATTTGATACTCAACATGAGTATTTTAATTCTCAATTATATACACTACTTGACATTTATAAGAT
Organism: Nemophila menziesii; assembly: GCA_029959085.1. NCBI lineage: Eukaryota > Viridiplantae > Streptophyta > Magnoliopsida > Boraginales > Hydrophyllaceae > Nemophila > Nemophila menziesii. The sequence goes on from JARWIR010000009.1 coordinate 31,812,432, forward strand.
GTCAAAAGTCTTATTATTAACAACTTGATCATGTTGCTACTCATGTTGCTATCTTTGGAACCAAATAGATCTATTGTGCTTTAAGTGTACAATATTCTAATTTTATTAGATAGATCTTTTGAGACATAAATGTAATTACAAACATTGATAAATGGTCATTGTGACTTAGTCACTAAACTTTTACAACATTTTTAATCATTTGAATGAGTGTATTTTTGTATTCCAGTTATATTTTTTTATTCCCATATTCTTGAAAGTATCATATATAACATGTTCTTAAAATTCATATTTGTGCATGGTGGTGGATCAATAGTAATAAAATTTCACAATCAAAATATTTTGATGGATATAACTTTTGGTCTTTGACCACAAAGAGTATTTACTGTAAATTTTGGTCTTAGCAATTCGTTATAGCCGATTCAATATATATATATATATATATATACTAGGTATAGCCCGTGCCTTAAGGCACTTCAAAACATAAAAATTAAGATAAATTAAGGTTAAGGTTAAGGTTAGTTTTAAGGTTAAGTTTAAGGTTAAGTTAAGGTTAAGGTCAAGGTTAAGGTTAAGATTAAAGTTAAGGTTAAGTTTAATGTTAGGTTAAGGTTAAGGATATGGTTAAGGTTAATAACTAAGGGGCTGAGGTTAAGTTAAGGGGTAAGGTTTGAATTAAGGTTAATGTTAATGTTAAGGTTAAATTTAAGGTAAAGGTTATATTAATTTTAAGGGTAAGGTTAATGTTAAGGTTAAGGTTATGGTTAAGGCTTTGGCTAAGGCTACGACTAAGGATACAGTGAAGGCTAAGGCTATGGTTAAATTTCAAGTTAAGGTTAAGGTTAAATTTAAGGCAGAGGTTGAGGTTGAGGTTAAGGTAAGAGTTAAGGTTAATATTAAGGTTAAGGTTTAAGTTTATGGGTTAAGGGTTAAAATCAAGCTTTAGGTCAAGGGTAAGATAAGGTAAAGGTTAAGGTTAAGGTTAAGGTTAAGGTTAATTTTAAGGTTGACAAATTTGGGAAGTTTTGTAAGGAATGGTTTTATATTATAAATTTAAAGTAAACGTTAGTATTCCGATATAAAATATTAATTTTAAAAAAAATGTTTGATTAGTTCATATAATATAAACGATCTTGTAATAAAAATAAATAAGAAAATATTCAATTAAATTTTGATGCTCATTTGGTTATATTTTAATATTGATTAAAATTTAAAAGTTAGGTGTATCCTATTTTATATAGATATCTTATATTGGTTATGGTAAATTTGAAAATTAAATAAGTATTAATTTGTTTTATGATTCAATATAAAATGCAAAACTTGGTCTTTTTATAGCAAAAATTGTTTTTCTAATTTATACATGATAGATATTATATAACATATATAGCTACGTTGAGTATAGAATGACACATACTTTATTAAAATAGAATGCATAAACGTGTCTTTCATGAGTAATCATCTTTCGATTTGATTTATCCATATGTTTGCTACATATATGAGTTTATATTTAGATATATTTATTATTAAAACGACACTATTTTTTGAATACTATAAAATCCGAGATTGAAGGAAATAAATTTGTTACTTACTTGAGTAAAATATGAGGTAAAACGTAAGTATATATATACTTATGTTTTTATTTTATATTAATTAATTATGAGAAGAATATGGAAATTATGAGAAGAATAAGGGGTTTTTAAGTATTAAGGTTAAGGTTAAGGTTTGAGGTTTAACATTTAAGGTTTAAGCTTTAAGGTTCATGGTTCAAGTTAAGATTAATTTTATAATTAATGTTAAAGTTAAGTTTTAACTTTAAGGTTAAGATAAAGGTTAAAAAAAGTAAAGATGAAGGTGAAGGTGAAAGTTAAATTTAAGGTTTAAGGTTTAAGGTTAAGGTAAAAGGTTAAGGTTTGAGGTTCAAGGTTTAAGGTTTAAGGTTAAGGTTAATTTTAAGGTAAAATTTTAAGCTTTAAGTTTAAAGTGAAGGTTGAGGTTAAGGTGAAGATGAAGATTAGGTTTATGGTTTAAAGTTTAAGGTTTAGGTTTAAGGTGTAATATCTAAGGTTATGGTTAAGTTTAAGGTTATCGTTGAGGTTAATATTATTGTTAAGGTTAAGGGTGAGGGTAAGGTTAACGTTAACAATAAGGTTAAGTTTAAGTTAATGTTTAAGTTTAAGTTTAAGTGTAAGTTTAAGTTTATGTTTAAGTTTAAGTTTAAGTTTAAGTTTAAGTGTAAGTGTAAGTTTAAGTTTAAGTTTAAGTTTAAGTTTAAGTTTAAGTTTAAGTTTAAGTTTAAGTTTAAGTTTAAGTTTAAGGTTAAGATTAAGGTTAATGTTAGGTTAGGGTTAAGGATATGGTTAAAATTATTAGTTAAAATGTTGAGGTTGAGGTTAAGGTTAAGGTTAAGGTTAAGGAGTTAAGGGGTTAAGGGGTTAAGGGTTAAACTTAAGGTTAATGTTAAGTTTATGGTTATGGTTAAGGCTAAGGCTAAGACTAAGGCTACGACTAAGGCTAGGGATAAGTTTAATGCTAAGGCTAAGGTTAAGGTTAAGGCTAAGGCTAAGGCTAAGGCTAAGTATAAGGCTAAGGCTAAGACTAAGGCTAAGGCTAAGGCTACGACTAAGACTAAGGCTAAGGCTAAGGCTAAGGGTAAGGCCAAGGCTAAGGCTAAGACTAAGACTAAGGCTAACACTAAGGTTAAGGCTAAGTCGAGGGCTAGGGCCAGGGCTAGGGTTAAGGAGAAGGTTAAGGTCAAGTTTAAGGTTAATATTAAGGTTAAATTTAAGTTAGAGGTTGATGTTAAGTTTAATTTAAGGTTGATATTGAGGTTGAGGTTGAGGTTAAGGTTAAAGTTAAGGTTAAATTTAAGTTAGAGGTCGATGTTAAGTTTAATTCAAAGGTTGAGGTTGAGGTTGAGGTTGAGGTTGAGGTTGAGGTTGAGGTTGACTTTGAGGTTAAGGTTAAAGTTAAAGTTTAGACTACAGTTAAGAATTTTGGTTAAGGTTAGAGGTTTGCGGTCAGCGTGGATCAAATACGGAACTTTTAAATGTCTAATGGAGTGGGATAAGGGACAATTAAGTTTTTATTAGAAAGTACTTCATTATATAGATATAGAGATATATTGAATTTAATCGTCAATTATCAGAATATTTGAATTATTAATTATCCTTTAAGTGTTTATTAATTTTAAATTTGTCTATCCTATGAATTTCATCTTGACTTTCTAATATTCTATAATTTTTATTGGATGAATCAATATATTTCTTGTCTTGCAAAATGATTATTATAAAGTTGAAATGATTTCTTTCAAAATTATACATGTTTTGACAAAGAAAATAAAAGAAATAAAAAATTATATAAATATTATAAAGTAAAGTGATTTTTTTTTAATTTTATATTATATCTAGTTGAACTTTTTTTATAATAAATTTTGATTTTTTTAAATTTTTTTTTAGTACTTTATAAATTTTAATAAAAAGGAATAAATTTTATTTATAGGAAACTTAATTTGAATTCTTATAATTTTATTTATGTGAAGGTTAAATAGATTTTATATTATTTAATATTTTCATGCGTATGTGTATATATAATAAATATAATAAATGAAATAATGAGATGAATGGGGGAATTATGAGACAAATGGGGGAATTATGAGATGAATGAGGAAGTTTGAGGATAAATAGGGAGAGTTAGGTTTCATTCTTCTTTATTATATAGACTAGGTATAGCCCGTGCCTGAAGGCACTCCAAAAAATAATATTCCAGTTACTTGTTCATTTAATGTTGATACATATGAAATGTTTAAAAATTAGAATAATTTTTGGTATTGAATATGTAAAAACTAAAATTATAGATAGTGTGTTATACAGAAATTATAAAAAAAATATATTATAAAATTCAAATGAACATAAATATGTGTATAATTTATCAAACAACTAATACAGAAGTTGAAATACGAAAAAAATTAAAAAGAAACAGAATCAAAAATACATATATGATCATTCGTCTTGTGTGCTTACTTTTTATAAACATTATATTAAAATTTAAGGATATACAATATTAGTTGTTGTTTGTTCACCATTGGGAAGAAGTACACTTATGCGATCATAACTCGTACATCTCGATAATACAACATACAATTGTCCATGACTAAATACAGGTATTCGCAAATCGATCCCAACGAATTTCACAGATTGACCTTGTGATTTATTGATGGTCATGGCATAGGCTAAACGCACATGAAATTGTCTCCTTGTCATCACAAAGGGTATTTCCGAGTCAGAAGGCATCAATGATTTTCTTGGAATGAATACCAAATTACCAGATTTATCTCTATTCAAAATGCGGGCTTCAATAACTCGTACATCTCGATAATGCAACATACAATTGTCCATGACTAAATACTGGTATTCGCAAATCGATCCCAATGAATTTCACAGATTGACCTTGTGATTTATTGATGGTCATGGCATAGGCTAAACGCACATGAAATTGTCTCCTTGTCATCACAAAGGGTATTTTCGAGTCAGAAGGCGTCAATGATATTCTTGGAATGAATACCAAATTACCAGATTTATCTCTATTCAAAATGCGGGCTTCAATAACACGTTTAAACATCTGACAACCATTAACCGCGTGTCATTACACAATCCATCCTTCGGGGCAATATATCTTAACAACATGATAGGAGCACCCACTTTTAATTCCAATTTGAACGGAGGTAACCCACTTGGATTCAGTGAGTTTAAATACTCATTTGGATATCAAGATGTTATAGATTTATCAACTTGATCCTCTTCAACCATCTTATCAGCTGCTAGATACGTCTTCTGTATTCCAAGAAAAATCTTAAGTGCAGTATTGTTGATCTCACTAACATCATCATTTCTCGCGGACAATATAGTGCGTTCATTGAGATATGTGTCAGTTACAGTTTCGAGGTGATGCAAGTTAGGATATATGGTTGATATCAAATTGTTCAAATTTGTGCACTTGCACATTGTTGTTGGGATCTCTATTAATTCTTCTGAGTTAGAGCCAATCTAGAATGATTAACAAACACTTAAATTTATGAGTATAAAAAAAATTTATAACAAAATTTAGAGCCATTCAAATTACCTTTAGTAGGAAGTCGGCAAAATCAGAGTTCCCGCTAATTGAGTCGTTGAGACGTATATTAACATCTAATGTAAGAACGTGAATTTTTCTCCAAAGTATAGAACGTCTTAATGAGGCTACGACTATTTGTTTGCGTACACCTTTTGGTACAACTGGTAAAATTTATCGGAAATCACCTCCGAGAACAACAGTGATGCCCTCGAATGGCTTCTCATTTTTATCTATATCTTGTAACGTTCGATTAACAGCCTCAACACAATTTCGATGTTGGATCGGAACTTCATCCCAAATTATGAGACTTGTTTTTCGTATCAACTCAGCCTAGAGGGATTGCTTAGAAATATGACATACAGAATCTTCCACAATATTCAGTGGTATCGAGAAGGTGGAATGTGCAGTTCGACCTCCAATCAATAACAAAGATGCGATTCCTGACGAAGCTACATTAATCACAAAATAATCTAAACTCCGATATTTTGTTGATATCGTATTGTATAAAAAAGTTTTTCCAGTTCTAGCACCTCCATTCAAGAAGAAAGTTACACCTTTACTATTAAACACAGAATCAACAATCTTATCGTATGCGCGCCTTTGTGCACTGTTAAGTCGATCAACGTTTATATCTGCATCCCTATCTTTCGCTTCCCTTTGAAGCTGTAAATGTTCTCTTATCAATCAATTTTCCACAACTAAGTTCCAATTCATGAGTTGTTGATTTTGTTTCAAAATTGGAGCACGGTTTATAGCGCGAGCTGTGTAGATAGTCATTTTGATTCTTTTATTTTTCTGCGAAACCTGTATAATAATATCAATTATGTATTAGTTACAATATAATGACATTCGTGTTGTGTGTTTACTTATAATATACATTATTTTGAAACTTCAGGTTATACAATATTAGGTTTTGTTTGTTCAACATCAAGAAGAAATACACGTATTCGATCATAAAGTGAAATTATAGGCTTACTTGAGGTCTGCGAACTTTTGTATTCGATTGGACTCGGGATGCACTCATTTTTGAGACCTTGTTTTTGTTATTCGATACTCTCGTCATTTGATAGTACAATGATCTGAAAATATGAGGATTTATTAACATTTGGTAAATAAAACGATAAATCTATATTACATGTTATACAAATGAGATAATTAATCTAGTAATACATATACTGAAATACGACACACTTAAGTATAATTCTAATAAGTTCAACTAATTTATTTCAATACATAAAAAAGTAGTTCTCCAATAGGATACAATTATTATCGAATCAAGAACAATTTATTACAAATGACTCCCTAAAAACGATTATTCATGAAAAAGTAGCAAATCAATACCATAAATTTATTGTCGAATCTAGACTAATTTATTAAAATCCACTCCCAAAAACCTATTACATTGATAAATAACGACCATTTGAATATAAGGTACCCTGCTCCATGTTAGCAAGGGTTAAATCTGCTAGCATCGTAAACTCAATATCATCAAGTAAAACTTTCAAATCTTCTAGTTTATCCATATTTTTTAGTAAAGGTAGAATATTTGCTATTGGCCAATCTTTAGGAAGCGTGGCAACTATGACATATAGCAAGGGGGCAGATCTAAATGAATGTTTGTACTACTCCTAAAGGAATAATAACTTGCTTCCTTTCGTTTAATGTGATCAAGCACATATTTAGTTGAATTTATTGGTTCGTCAGTAATTCAGTCCATAAAAGGGTTATATATCGATTTCACCATATTTATCGTATGAATTTGTTATAGTCTTAGTTAGCATTTCGAGCGTGTCCATTGTATTTTTTGTTTTAACCTGCAAAAAATAACTATGAATAGAAAAAATTATATGTAAATATTTTTTAAAATGTAAAATTTAAGAATATATTTTTGTTCAATGATGCTACGTTTTGATTGGAGATTTATGGGTAAAAGTTTTTTTTCCAAACGATTATAGGATATGTAAAATGAAAATAAAGGAGAAGAATAAGGAAATTATGAGATGAATGAGGGAATTATGAGACATATGGGGGAATTATGAGATGAATGGGGAAGTTTGAGGATAAATAGGGAGAGTTAGGTTTCATTCTGCTTTATTATATAGACTAGGTATAACCCGTGCCTTAAGGCACTATAAAAATTAAAATACACAAAAATAGAAGTGCCAGTTGCAATGACGATATACCATGTTTGATTAAATATAAATTACACTATATATATATATATATATATATATATATATATATATATATATATATATATATAACATTCAAAATATAAAAGAGAAATTTAATATTACACCATAAATAAATAACATTTGAGCTAAATAAAAGAAAAAAATTATTACTGTTTCGTAATTCATAATTAGACCATATATCATGAAATATATCCAAACACATTTAAAAATGTAATTGATATTAATATATCAAATAATAGAGGTGATTTAGTGATAATCTCTTGTGTTGTTCATCGATGATAATTGGCGAAAGAAAAATGAATAAAAGATCACGCAGAAAATAAAAGATCGGTCGCGAAAGAAAAAGGATGTTTGCTATTTTGTAATTTTAGTAGCTAACTTGCCACTATAATATAATTGAGAACTTTTCTCTGATTTATTGTACAGATATCTAACAGAATTTTAGTGTAAAATATTAAAATTGAGCGGATGCTATAAAGTAACCATGGCCAGATTTTGATGAAGAGAGGTTTCGTTTCCAAATCTGCCATGGTGTTCTCCAGAGAAGATCTCAAGTAGGGGTATTTTGGCTTCAAAATAGAATTTCGGTTCAGTTTAATTTTTTCAGTTTTTGTTGGGGTTATGAAATTTGCACACACACGTAGCTTCTTACACTTTGAGTTACATAAAGCAGCTATTGTCAACAACACTTCCTTGAGCATTATATTTTGTATTTCATATTCTTATCTGTAATTATTTTTGTTCAAATCATAATTAAAAGATGTTGCATCCACACGACCAATCAAACATTTCCCACTCAAGTATGCAAAACATAGATTTATAATTCAGTTCACAATCACCCTGTTTTTTTACCAATAATCTCAACTAACTTGATATTCTCCGTTTTAAACAACTAACTTGTGTTCGAACAACATAGTACGTACTTTCATATTGAATGAGACCTAACACTTGACATTTTTCTTTGAAGATAATAATTGGGCAAAGCAGAATGTCAAGCAACCGAAGAACAATAATAGATAATGAATCTTTACAAATTTTAAATAATGCCTTAAAGATAGTAATGACTAAATATGTGTCAGATCTTCCTGCAATTATATTCATTCATGGTGTTAAGAAGGAGAAAGTTTATTCAACATCTGTTTCATCCTCTATATATAAGCCATGTTTGACAACAAAACCTATTACAACAATTGCATACCTGCATTACGATAACATGAGAAAACTTTGATATAAGCTTTTTCGATAACATTGATATAGAAAAGTTTAAAAGGATATTATGAAAAGAAAATCAATATGAAGTCTGATATTGAGTAGCCCTAAAACATAAAATCATGAGCACAAAACCGAATATATGTTCATTAAATCCCGCCCCGTATAACTTAAAATAGCCAAGAATTCAACAACTATACTACTAGCAAATCCAGATTTAATAGAAGAACCTTGTATTAATTCAAGCTGAGAATTATTCTCGGGATTTATGTTTAGAATTGTTCTTGCACCCCTTAGATAACGCTCTATATAATGACTCAAAAGAGACCCCGAAAAACATATTTTCCCAATTGTCAAAACACAATAAAATGAGAATAAATAGGCACTAAAAGAATTTTACTTATTTCAGTCTTTTCCTAGGCTTGTGACCAGACTTTTCAGCATTACATAACCATGAGAAATCGTGTATTATAAATTAATATTTGTAAAATTTATCTAAAAAAGCTTTATTAATCGAAACAGGAAAATAAACTTGAACAACTGAGATAGTAATGGAACCATTGGTAACTCCAAGTCGAAGCCCTAAACCCTATAAAAGATTATTTATTTTTCAGCAAAACTATATAATATATAGTTTCCTTGAATTATATTTGAATGAAGTTCGGCAAATAAAGTTTAACGTGGCCCATATCAGCAAGCATAAGATCACCTTCAACCTCAATCCAAAGAAACATCTGCAGATTTTGAAAGTGTGGGATTAAAATAAAGATTAAAAATCTCAACAAATTATTTGTATAAAAATATAATAAACACACGATTGTAATTATACTTGAATCAGATAATTCTGAAAATTGTAAAAGTGATGAGATTAGGTTAATAACTAAATCAATTTTTAGAGTTTCCATGGTAAAAATTATAATTTTTAGAGTCTTGCATATTCTTGCCTATTTGTTCTTAAAAAAGAAAGTCCATTTCATTTTTGGGGAGATGTAATCTCAGCATTTGCAATTCAATATTTAATTACAATATATACTTACAATGAGTACATTGCTGGAGTGGGTATCATCAATATCCAACACTACATCACCAACTGAAAAACACTTGATTTCATTTTCAGCATCATCTAAACAATACATAAATCAAATTTATGATATTATACAAAACCCTATCTAGAGTGTAATCTATAAAAAAACAGATCTCAAAAAATGTTATTTACCCAAGCCGTTACAAAACTTCATGAATACACTTTTTATATCGACTGCACTCTCTTCTCTGGGAGCTCTTTTTCTTAATAATACGGGACAAATATTTCTTTTCTTTCTTTTTTGTAGCATCAAATGAAGCTGCATACCAGTGCCACATTAATGATATTAATGCAATTTAACTAAGACTGAATAATAATTTAGATGAGTTTATGATAAAAAAAACGGGAATTACTTCTGCTCCTTCATCCTTAATTTCCTCCTTCACGCCATTTTGGTTTTCCTCTTCAAACATGATTTCTAATCTGAACCAACACAAACATATTCAACACTTATTCAAATAATAACAATCAAATCGCACTAACTCGCATATCCAGCTGATTCAAGAAAACTGTAATTAAATCTTTGAGTAACACCCAGTCTGAGGATTTAATTGTATATTTATATACACACACGACCCAAGTGTCAGTTTACGATGATAAATATCTGTCTAGTTTCATACTCAATTTAAATATCTCGTTTGTACAAATTCTCGACAGCGAACGAAAAGTAAACATCAGTAGGATAAATCAAAATAATAAAAAAACAAAGAAATTGTAAATTTAAAAAAAATGAAGCTTAACCTAGAGAATATGCGTATATATGTTGTAATTAATTGTAAAGATATGAAGAGAGGGAGGCTATGGTATCTGGTTAAAGTTGTGTTGTGCAGATGAGGGAGAGAAGCAGAGTAAATTAGGGTGTATCACAACAACCCAGTTTGTTTATCCCATGGAGCGCTTCTGTCATAGAAACTGGAATATCTTCCTGCACCCAACAGTCCAGATTGTTTTGTGCGATTAATATCATCAAAGTTCGGATCTAGTTCATTGTTAATATTACAATCAATCAAATAGATAAATCACTAAAAAAAATAGTAAAAAAGAGATCTCACAATTGAATAAATAAAGAAGAAAAGGCAAAGCTTCGAGTAAGAATTAGTTGTGGTTGGTAATCCTACAAATAGAAATAAAGGAGAAATGAAGAAAGAAACTCAAACTATTTTTAACCTGATTTAACGTCAAGGACCCTATATCATGCAAAATTGCACCACAGATCCCCTATATATTAAAAAAACTGTTTTTAACCGAACAAAATTTTCCTTTGTAAATCTCTCAAACAGAAGAACCTCCATACAAAAATTAATTACCTCAGTGAGTTGCTGAATTTTGGAGGCAAGAGACAGGCTTTGGTTGATCTTCTGGAATATTTGCATCAGAGGTTATTACAACACGCTTTACTTGTTTCTTTAACTTTGTAATTTCGTCTTGTATGGTTCAAAATCGCTGCCATTACGATACGATGAATTAAAGCATATGATCTTTCCTCTAATATTCCAAACTCACCACCAGCTGCAAGTACCTCCTGCTTCATTTATACAAATCCGAACATTAATATTCAAGTAATCAGGACCCAGAAAAGCTAATTATATAAAATTAGTTATAAGGTTGAAAAAAAATTGTAAGATATTATGCCTGTGAACTGAGAAAGAAAGGGAAGTAGGCTTAGTAGGACATCACTGGAATCTTGAGAGTAAATTAAGACGGATAGCTTTGGCTTAGTAGTTTCTTGAAGGAATTTTAATAAAAGAATCGGAAGCTATAGAAGGGAAAAATTATGTTTTACCTTAAGTCTTCGATGGTTGATGGTGGAGAATGATCCCGAGTTGTGGCAGAGGTCTTCTCGTTGCAGGAGAGCGGCTTGGTGGGTCTTCGATGGTTGATGGTGGCGGAGGTCTTCTCGTTGCAGGAGAGCGGCTTGGTGGGTCTTTTGGGTCTTCGATGGTTGATAGTTTGGTGGGGATTTATGTGTAAAATGAAAATAAAAGAGAATAATAAGGGAATTATGAGATGAATGGGGGATTATAAGCTAAATGGGGGGATTATGAGACTAACGGGGAAGTTTGAGGATAAATAGGGTAAATTAGTTTTCATTCTGCTTTATTATATACTAGGTATAGCTCGTGCCTTAAGGCACTTCAAAACATAAAAATTGTGACAAATTAAGGTTAAGGTTAAGGTTAGGTTTAAGGTTAAGTTTAAGGTTAAGTTAAGGTTAAGGTTAAGGTCAAGGTTAAGGTTAAGACTAAGGTTAAGATTAAAGTTAAGGTTTAGGTTAAGTTTAATGTTAGGTTAAGGTTAAGGATAAGGTTAAGGATATGGAAAAGGTTAATAGTTAAGGGGTTGAGGTTAAGTTAAGGGGTAAGGTTAGAATTAAGGTTAATGTTAATGTTAAGGTTAAAGTTAAGGTAAAAGTTATTTTAATTTTAAGGTTAAGGATAAGGTTAATGTTAAGGTTAAGGTTAAGGTTAAGGCTTTGGCTAAGGCTACGACTAAGGATACAGTGAAGGCTAAGGCTATGGTTAAATATCAAGTTAAGGTTAAGGTTAAGTTTAAGGTTGAGATTGAGGTTGAGGTTAAGGTAAGAGTTAAGGTTAATATTAAGGTTAAGGTTTAAGTTTATGGGTTAAGGGTTAATGTCAAGCTTTTGGTCAAGGGTAAGGTAAGGTTAAGGTTAAGGTTAATTTTAAGGTTGAGACATTTGGGAAGTTTTGTAAGGAATGGTTTTATATTATAAATTTAAGGCAAACGTTAGTATTCCGATATATAATATTAATTGTAAAAAAAATGTTTGATTAGTTCATATTATATAGACGATCTTGTAATAAAAATAAATAAGAAAATATGCAATTAAGTTGTGATTCTCATTTGGTCATATTTTAATATTGATAAAAATTTAAAAGTTAGGTGTATTTTATTTTATATAGATATCGTATTTTGGTTAAGGTAAATTTGAAAATTAAATAAGTATTAATTTTTTTCTTATGATTCAAATATAAAATGCAAAACTTTGTCTTTTTATAGCAAAAATTGTTTTTGTAATTTATACATGATAGATATTATATAAAATATATAGCTACGTTGAGTATAGAATGACACATATTTTATTAAAAATAGAGTGCTTAAACGTGTCTTTCATAAGTAATCATCTTTCAATTTGATTTATCTGTATGTTTGCTACATATATGAGTTTATATTTAGATAATATTATTATTAAAACGACACTATTTTTGGATACTATAAAATCCGAGATTGAAGGAAATAAATTTGTTACTTACTTGAGTAAAATATGAGGTAAAACGTAACTATATATATGTTTTTATTTTATATTACTTAATTATGAGAAGAATATGGAAATTGTGAGAAGAATAAGGGGGTTTTAAGTATTAAGGCTAAGGTTAAGGTTTAAGGTTTAAGCTTTAAGCTTTAAGCTTCATGGTTCAAGTTAAGATTAATTTTATAATTAAGGTTAAAGTTAAGTTTTAACTTTAAGGTTAAGATAAAGTTTAAAAAAGTAAAGATGAAGGTGAAGGTGAAAGGTTAAGGTTTGAGGTTCAAGGTTTAAGGTTTAAGGTAAAGGTTAATTTTAAGGTAAATTTTTAAGCTTTAAGTTTAAAGTTGAGGTTAAGGTGAAGATGAAGATTAGGTTTATGGTTTAAAGTTTAAGGTTTAGGTTTAAGGTGTAATATCTAAGGTTATGATTAAGTTTAAGGTTAGAGTTGAGGTTAATATTATTGTTAATGGTAAGGGTAAGGGTGAGGGTAAGGGTGAGGCTAAGGTTAACGTTAACTATAAGGTTAAGTTTAAGTTTAAGTTTAAGTGTAATTTGAAGTTTAAGTTGAAGTTTAAGTTTAAGTTTAAGTTTAAGTGTAAGGTTAATGTTAGGTTAGGTTTAAGGATATGGTTAAGGTTATTAGTTAAAAAGTTGAGGTTGAGGTTAAGGTTAAGGTTAAGGTTAAGGGGTTAAGGGGTTAAGGGGTTAAGGGGTTAAGGGCTAAGGGGTTAAGGGTTAAGTTTAAGGTTAATGTTAAGTTTATTGTTATGGTTAAGGCTAAGGATAAGACTAAGGCTACGAATGAGGCTAGGGATAAATTTAATGATAAGGATAAGGCTAAGGCTAAGGTTAAGGCTAAAGCTAAGGCTAAGTATAAGGCTAAGGCTAAGGCTACGACTAAGACTAAGGCTAAGGCTAAGGCTAAGGCTACGACTAAGACTAACGCTAAGGCTAAGGCTACGGCTAAGGCTAAGGCTAAGGGTAAGGCCAAGGCTAAGGCTAAGACTAAGACTAAGGCTAACGCTAAGGCTAAGGCTAGGTCAAGGGCTAGGGTTAAGGAGAAGGTTAAGGTCAAGTTTAAGGTTAATGATAAGGTTAAATTTAAGCTAGAGGTTGATGTTAAGTGAGGTTGAGTTTGAGGTTAAGGTTAAAGTTAAGGTTAAATTTAAGTTAGAGGTTGATGTTAAGTTTAATTCAAAGGTTGAGGTTGAGGTTGAGGTTGACTTTGAGGCTAAGGTTAAAGTTAGGTTTAGGTTACGGTTCAGAATTTAGGTTAAGGTTAGAGGTTTGTGGTCAGCGTGAATCAAATACGGAACTTTTAGATGTCTAATGGAGTGGGATAAGGGACAAACAAGTTTTTATCAGAAAAAATTAATGCAATTAATGTGAAGAAATTAATTAAGGGACCAAATACGATCATGCTCGTCTTTTTTGTAGAGGGTCCAACCCGTTTAAAAAAGTACTTTATTATATAGATATAGAGATATAATGAATAATGAATGTTAATGGTCAATTATCAGATTATTTTAATTATTAATTATCCTTTAAATGTTTATTAATTTTAAATTTTTATATGATAGACACACACACACACACATACACACACACAAACATATATATGAAAATTAATTTGAATTCTTATAATTTTATTTATATGAAAGTTAAATGGATATTATATTATTTAATATTTTCATGCGTATGTGTATATAATAAATGAAAGAATGAGAAGAACGGGGGAATTATGAGACGAATGGGGGAATTATGAGAGGAATGGGGAAGTTTGAGGATAAATAGGGAGAGTTAGGTTTCATTCTGCTTTATTATATAGACTAGGTATAGCCCGTGCGGCACTTTAAAAAATAATATTCCAGTTACTTGTTCATTTAATGTTGATACATATGAAATGTTTAAAAATTAGAATGATTTTTGGTGTTGAATATGTAAAAAATGAAATTATATATAGTGTGTTATACATAAATTATAAAAAAAATTATTATAAAATTCAAATGAACATAAATATGTGTATAATTTATCAAACAACTAATAAAGAAGTTGAAATACGAAAAAAATTAAAAAAACATAATCGAAAATACATATATGATCATTCGTCTTGTGTGCTTTCTTATAATAACCTTTATATTAAAACTTCAGGATATACAATATTAGTTGTTGCTTGTTCACCATCGGGAAGAAGTACACTTATGCGATCATAACTCGTACATCTTGATAATGCAACATACAATTGTCCATGACTAAATACTGGTGTTCGCAAATCGATCCCAACGAATTTCACAGATTGACCTTATGATTTATTGATGGTCATGGCATAGACTAAACGCACATGAAATTGTCTCCTTGTCATCACAAAGGGTATTTCCAAGTCAGAAGGCGTCAATGATATTCTTGGAATGAATACCAAATTATCGGATTTATCTCCATTCAAAATGCGGGCTTCAATAACACGTGTTAAACAACTGACAACCATTAACCGCGTGCCATTACACAATCCATCCTTCGGGGCAATATTTCTTAACAACATGATAGGAGCACCCACTTTTAATTCCAATTTGAACGGAGGTAACCCACTTGGATTCAGTGAGTTTAAATACTCATTTGGATATGGAGATGTTATAGATTTATCAACTTGATCCTCTTCAACCATCTTATCAGCTGCTAGATACGTCTTCTGTATTCCAAGAAAAATCTTAAGTCAAGATTGTTGATCTCACTAACATCATCATTTCTCGCGGACAGTATAGTGCGTTCATTGAGATATGTGTCAGTTACAGTTTCGAGGTCATGCAAGTTAGGATATGTGGTTTAAGGTTTAAGGTTAAGGTAAAGGTTAAGGTTTGAGGTTCAAGGTTTAAGGTTTAAGGTTAAGGTTAATTTTAAGGTAAATTTTTAAGCTTTAAGTGTAAAGTGAAGGTTGAGGTTAAGGTGAAGATGAAGATTAGGTTTATGGTTTAAAGTTTAAGGTTTAGGTTTAAGGTGTAATATCTAAGGTTATGGTTAAGTTTAAGGTTAAAGTTGAGGTTAATATTATTGTTAAGGTTAAGGATAAGGGTGAGGGTAAGGGTGAGGGTAAGGTTAACGTTAACAATAAGGTTAAGTTTAAGTTTAAGTGTAATTTTAAGTTTATGTTTAAGTTTATGTTTAAGTTTAAGTTTAAGTTTAAGTGTAAGTGTAAGTTTATGTTTAAGTTTAAGTTTAAGGTTAAGATTAAGGTTAATGTTAGGTTAGGGTTAAGGATATGGTTAAGATTATTAATTTAAAAGTTGAGGTTGAGGTTAAGGTTAAGGAGTTAAGGTGTTAAGGGGTTAAGAGTTAAGTTTAAGGTTAACGTTAAGTTTATGGTTATGGTTAAGGCTAAGGCTAAGACTAAGGCTATGACCAAGTCTAGGGATAAGTTTATGCTAAGGCTAAGGTTAAGGATAAGACTAAGGCTAAGGCTAAGGCTACAGCTAAGACTAAGGCTAAGGCTAAGGCTATGGATAAGACTAAGGCTAAGGTTAAGGCTAAGGGTAAGGCCAAGGCTAAGGCTAAGACTAAGACTAAGGCTAACGCTAAGGTTAAGGCTAGGTCGAGGGCTAGGGCCAGGGCTAGGGTTAAGGAGAAGGTTAAGGTCAAGTTTAAGGTTAATGTTAGGTTAAATTTAAGTTAGAGGTTGATGTTAAGTTTAATTAAGGTTGAGATTGAGGTTGAGATTGAGGTTGAGGTTAAGGTTAAAATTAAGGTTAAATTTAAGTTAGAGGTTGACGTTAAGATTAATTCAAAGGTTGAGGTTGAGGTTAAGGTTAAAGTTAAGGTTTAGGTTACAGTTAAGAATTTAGGTTAAGGTTAGAGGTTTGCGGTCAGCGTGGATCAAATATGGAACTTTTAGATGTCTAATGGAGTGGGATAAGGGACAATTAAGTTGTTATTAGAAAAAAAAGATTAATACAATTAATGTATAGAAAATAATTAAGGGACCAAAGACGATCATGCTTGTCTTTTTTGTAGAGGGTCCAACCCGTTTAAAAAAGTACTTTATTATATAGATATAGAGATATAATGAATTTAATGGTCAATTATCAGATTATTTTAATTATTAATTATCCTTTAAGTGTTTATTAATTTTAAATTTTTATATCTTATGAATTTCATCTTGACTTTCTAATATTCTATAATTTTTATTAGATGAATCAATATATTTCTTGTCTTGAAAAATTATTATTATAAAGTTGAAATGATTTCTTTCAAAATTATACATGTTTTGACCAAAAAAAAAATGAAATAAAAAATTATTTAAATATTGTGAAGTAAAGTGATTTTTTTTAAATATTATATTATATCTAGTTGAACTTTTCTTATAATAAATTTTGATTTTTTTTTAAATTTTTTAGTATTTTGTAAATTTTAATAAAAAGGAATAAATTTTATTTATATGAAACTTAAATTGAATTCTTATAATTTTATTTATATGAAGGTTA
Organism: Nemophila menziesii; assembly: GCA_029959085.1. NCBI lineage: Eukaryota > Viridiplantae > Streptophyta > Magnoliopsida > Boraginales > Hydrophyllaceae > Nemophila > Nemophila menziesii. Next base: position 31,829,769 of record JARWIR010000009.1, read on the forward strand.
AACGGATTTTATATTATTTAATATTTTCATGCGTATATGTATATATAATAAATATAATAAATAATGGTCAATTATCTAATTATTTTAATTATTAATTATCCTTTAAGTGTTTATTAATTTTAAATTTTTATATCTTATGAATTTCATCTTAACTTTCTAATATTCTATAATTTTTATTAGATGAATCAATATATTTCTTGTCTTGAAAAATTATTATTATAAAGTTGAAATGATTTCTTTCAAAATTATACATGTTTTGACAAAAAAAAAATGAAATAAAAAACTATTTAAATATTGTAAAGTAAAGTAATTTTTTTAAATTTTATATTATATCTAGTTTAACTTTTCTTATAATAAATTTTGATTTATTTTTTATTTTTTTAGTACTTTGTAAATTCTAATAAAAATGAATAAATTTTATTCATATGAAAGTTAATTTGAATTCTTAAAATTTTATTTATATGAAGGTTAAATGGATTTTACATTATTTAATATTTTCATGAGTATGTGTATATAATAAATATATAATAAATAAAAGAATGAGATGAATGGGGGGATTATGAGCCAAATGGGGGGGATTATGAGACTAACGGGGGAGTTTGAGGATAAATAGGGTAAATTAGGTTTGGTTCTGCTTTATTATATAGACTAGGTATTACCCGTGCCTTAAGGCACTTCGATGATTAAAAAAAGTACACAATAATAAGAAAGGTCGATGATTGAATTGAGCTAAAAAATTTACATATAAAACAAAAAATATTGACGATTCTCAAATCCTTAAGTGATATATGAAGAACATGAAAATTCTCTTTAACCACCGTATTTTACCTTTGATCCTACATTTTTTCAGATTTTATTTAAGAATCTTTTTAAAAAAATCCACGAATATATGTGACATTTTACAAAATGTATATAATTTGCTATTTTAAATAACATGAAATATGTCTAGAAGTACAGTAAAATTAGAAATTAAGAAGAAAAACCAAACAAATCAAAAGAGGACCTTTTTTGTGTTTTCACTAATGAGTCTTCACCCAATTCCACATTTAAAAAAAAAAAGAATAACAACCAAAAAATTTCACATAGAGTTACGATGAATTAAAAAAAAAGTGAAACATAAGTCATCCCTAACTTAATGAAACATTATGATTTTTTTATTGTGGAATGACCAACTGAAAAATATATCACTTATTCACTATGACCAACTGAAAAACCTAGCATTATTTTCAATTATGAATTCTCCATCTCATCTGGCACTTAACTGCTCCTCGCTTCACCTCATTCTTAATACAATACGATGAAACCGCAACCCCATTTTGGCTCCACTTGAACATCCGTTATAATCATAATGAAACCTGATTCTTCAAGTAGTGCTACATGAAACACATTATTCAATTTATGTTGGACCACTAATCCCTGTAGATTTTCCAATTTGAAAACGGAGACAGTTAAAACGGTTTATCACATTTCAACAATAAGAATATGAATACGGGGACCAACGATGCAATATATTTGGTCATTTCCTATAATACATGTACCAATGAAGCATTTCACCAAAATTAGAAATAAATTATAAACACTGATCAATCAAATCCAAATCTTACATGCCACCTTCTTGTACTAAAAGCTCAACAACTTGAACTACACCTCAAACTGCACGCCAGTGTATTGTTTGACTTGTATGATCCGCTGCATTTGCATCTCCTCCTTTCTGCAAATTATCACCATAATATTAACATTCAACTGATACTGTTTAGTGCAAATTCCAATTTTTATCTAGCTCTTTACAGTTGAGATGAACAATTCTTCCGCGTGTATAGTTGAATCAAAACTTTTGAGACATATATAATACAATTTTTTTAATTAAAAGCATTTTCCTCCTAAAGGCAATATTAAAGATTTACATGACATTCATATCATACACTTTGGCCTTTGTGGGATAAACTGCAGATATATGAAGTGATTTTATGAATTAATCACAATAACGCTTCATATATCCTTGTGTACAAAAAACAATGAAGCTATTACAAAATCTGAAAAGATTTCTAGTTGTCCTTACTTCATATATCCTTGGTTACAAAAAACATATGAAGTGATTACAAAAAAGTAAAAGATCTCCGTCTGTCCTTACTTCATATATCCTCGGTTACAAAAAACATATGAAATTATTACAAAAAACTGAAAAGATATCCAACTATCCTATTCATCGTAATTTTCACCTGTAACCATTAAGAGATTCTTTTTTTAACATCACTCAAAAGATAAACATTTCTGATACAACATTAAAAAGTAACTACCTAAGTTTAAAATAATACCTACTTCGCAGATTTACCAATTTTTTCCAACTCGTCAAGCTGTTAAAAACAAACAACAAAAACTATCATCCATGATCCATCACAATACAAAAGAAAAATATAGACCTTACAGACTTGAATGGATTAGGAGAATCTTCACGTAATTCAAGAATATAAGTAGCTCTCTTCACTTTAATACCCTTAAATCCTTTCAACTCTTCCATGTTGATTTCACGTTTAATTAGTGAGGAAAAAGACGAAAGAAAAAGAATAAAAAATGTGCTAATACTCACTTGCTAGTAGAAGTGAGGAACTTGAGATATTCCTGAAAATAAGAGTTCTCCATGCCTGAGCTTTGCTGGCAAAATGATAATGGATTAAGGGTTCAGGTTAAGGTTTAGTTTAAGGTTAAGTTTAATGGTAAGGTTACGGTTAAGGTTAAAGTTAAGGTTAATGTTAGTTTACGGTTGAAATGTTAAAGTTTTAAGGTAAAGTTTAAGGTTAAATGTTAAGGTTAAGATTAAGTTTAAGGTTTAAAGTTAAAGTTTTAAGGTAAAGTTTAAGGTTAAGGTCATGGTTAAAGTTAAGGTTAAGGTTTAAGGTTTAAGGCTCAAGGTTAAGGTTAAGTCTTAACGTCAAGGTTAAGGTTATTTTTAAGGTTAAGGTTAAAGTTAAGATAAAGGTGAAGGTAAAGGTAAAAGTTAAGGTTTTAGGTTTAAGGTTTAGGGTTTAAGGGTTAAGGTTAAAGGTTTAAGGGTTAAGTTTAAAGTTAAGGTTAAGTTGAAGATGAAGATTAAGGTTTAAGGTTTAATGTTTAAGATGTAATGTTTAAGGATAAATGTTTAGGCGTTAAGATTAAATTTAAGGTTACAATGAAAATGAAGATTAGGGTTTAAGGTTTAAGGTTTAAGGTGTAAGACTTAAGGTTAAAGTTAAGGTTAAGGTTTAAGATTTAAGGTTTAATGTTCAAGGTCATGGTTAAAGTTAAGGTTAAGGTTTAAGGTTTAAAGCTCAAGGTTAAGGTTAAGTATTAACACCAAGGTTAAGTTTATGGTTAAGGTTAAGGTTAAAGTTAAGATAAAGGTGAAGGTAAAGGTTAAAGTTAAGGTTTTAGGATTAAGTTTTAGGGTTTAAGGGTTAAGTTTAAAGGTTTAAGGGTTAAGTTTAAAGTTAAGGTTAAGGTGAAGATGAATATTAAGGTTTAAGGTTTAATGTTTAAAATGTAAGGTTTAAGGATAAATGTTTAGGCGTTAAGATTAAATTTAAGGTTCCAATGAAGATGAAGATTAGGGTTTAAGGTTTAAGGTTTAAGGTGTAAGATTTAAGGTTAAGGTTAAGGTTTAAGATTTAAGATTTAAGGTTCAAGGTCAAGGTTAAGGTTAAGTTTCAACATCAAGGTTAAGGTTATGCTTAAGGTTAAGTTTAAAGTTAAGATAAAGGTGAAGGTAAAGGTAAAAGTTAAGGTTTTAGGTTTAAGGTTTACGGTTTAAGGGTTAAGGTTAAAGGTTTAAGGGTTGAGGGTTAAGTTTAAAGTCACAGTTAAGGTAAAGATGAAGATTAAGGTTTAAGGTTTAATATTTAAGATGTAAGGTTTAAGGATATATGTTTAGGCGTTAAGATTAAATTAAAGGTTAAGATGAAGATGAAGATTAGGGTTTAAGGTTTAAGGTGTAAGGTTAAAGTTAAGGTTAAGATTAACGTTTAGGTTAAGATTAAGGTTAAGGTTAAATTTAAGGTCAAGGTTAGGGTTAATGTTAAAGAAATAATAGTTAAGAAGTTGAGGTCATGGTTAATAGGTTGAGGGTTAAGGTTCATTTTAATCTTATTCAACATTTAGTCCCTTAATCCTAAAAAATATATTATCAATTCAAGTCATGAATCAATATAGTAAGTAAATTATACAGGGAAGGCCCAGGGCCGGTCCCGAGGGTAGGTTGAAGAGGCGACCGCTTCAGGCCTCCAATTTTTTGATGTTTTTAGGGGTCTTCAATTTATAATATTTTTGCATAAAAGGGTCTCATTTTGTAAATTAGACCCCTAGAGGGAAACATTGCTCAGTTTTTTCTATTCATTTTTTATTTATTTTTGTAATGACTATCTTTGTATTTTAATTATAATTTAAACTAATGCATGTAAAGGAAATATACCATTTACGTTAAAAAGTTTACCAAAAGGTGATAAGGCTTTATTTATCTGTGGTGATTAAGATATTCTACTAATTAAGTTTTTATGTCACAAAAAAAATTAATTGAAAAATTATTATTATTATTATAGGAGATAAAAAAGATATCATGGTCCCATTGTCATTATCATAATGTTCATGTTTCAAATGAGATTAAAAATAAAGAAAATAAAATAAATAAAAAATTATTTAAATATTATAATGTAAAGTGATTTTTTTTAATTTTATATTATATCTAGTTGAACTTTTTTTATAATAAATTTCGAAAAAAATCTTAAATTTTTTAGTACTTTATAAATTTTTATAAAAAGGAATAAATTTTATTTATATGAAAGTTAATTCGAATTTTTATAATTTTATTTATATGAAGGTTAAAAGGATTATATATTATTTGATATTTCCATGCGTATATGTATATAATAAATAAAAGAATGGGAAAAATAGGAAAATTATGAGATGAATGGGGGAATTATGAGATAAATATGGGAATTATGAGATGAATGGGGAAATTTGAGGATAAATAGGGAGAGTTAGGTTTCATTCTGCTTTATTATATAGATTTTTAATTTTTTTTCTTAAATACAACAGAAATGTATAACGTATTCTTGTACAAATGTAAAAATTTAAATATATTTTTTAAAATTTTAAATTTCAGAACATATTTTTGTTTTATGATGCTACGTTTTGGGGATTTATGGGTAAAAGTTTTTTTTTCAAAAGATTATAGGATATGTAAAATGAAAATAAAGGAGACGAATGAGGAAATTATGAGAGGAATGAGGGAATTATGAGACATATAAAGGAATTATTAAGGTACTTCAAAACATAAAAATTGAGACAAATTAAGGTTAAGGTTAAGGTTAATGTTAGGTTTAAGGTTAAGTTTAAGGTTAAGTTAAGTTCAAGGTTAAGGTCAAGGTTAAGGTTAAGATTTAAGTTAAGGTTAAGGTTAAATTTAATGTTAGGTTAAGGTTAAGGATAAGGTTAAGGATATGGTTAAGGTTAATAGTTAAGGGGTTGAGGTTAAGTTAAGGAGTAAGGTTAGAATTAAGGTTAAAGTTAAGGTTAAGGCTTTGGCTAAGGCTACGACTAAGGATACAGTGAAGGCTAAGGCTATGGTTAAATTTCAAGTTAAGGTTAAGGTTAAGTTTAAGGTTGAGGTTGAGGTTGAGGTTAAGTTAAGAGTTAAGGTAAGAGTTAAGGTTAATATTAAGGTTAAGGTTTAAGTTTATTGGTTAAGGGTTAAAATCAAGTTTTTGGTCAAGGTTAAGGTTGAAAAATTTGGGAAGTTTTGTAAGGAATAGTTTTATATTATAAATTTAAGGTACACGTTAGTATTCTAATATATAATATTAATTTTGAAAAAAATATTTGATTAGTTCATATAATATAAACGATCTTGTAATATAAATAAATAAGAATATATGCAATTAAGTTGTGATGCTCATTTGGTCATATTTTAATACTGATAAAAATTTAAGAGTTAGGTGTAACCTATTTTATATAGATATCATATTTTGGTTAAGGTAAATTTGAAAATTAAATAATTATTAATTTTTTTTATGATTCAAATATAAAATGCAAAACTTGGTATTTTTATAGCAATAATTGTTTTTCTAATTTATACGTGAAAGATATTATGTAACATATATAGCTACGTTGAGTATAGAATGACACATACTTTATTAAAAATAGAATGTTTAAACGTGTCTTTCATGAGTTATCATCATTCAATATGATTTATCCGTATGTTTGCTACATATATGATCTTATATTTAGATATATTTATTATTAAAACGACACTATTTTTTGAATGCTATAAAATGCGAGATTAAAGGAAATAAATTTGTTACTTACTTGAGTAAAATATGAGGTAAAACGGTAAGTATATATATGTTTTTATTTTATATTAATTAATTATGAGAAGAATATGGAAATTATGAGAAGAATAAGGGGTTTTTAAGTATTAAGGTTAAGGTTAAGGTTTAAGATTTAAGCTTTAAGCTTTAAGGTTCATGGTTCAAGTTAAGATTAATTTTATAATTAAGGTTAAAGTTAAGTTTTAACTTTAAGGTTAAGATAAAGGTTAAAAAAGTAAAGATGAAGGTGAAGGTGAAAGTTAAATTTAAGGTTTAAGGTTAAGGTATAGGTTGAGGTTTGAGGTTCAAGGTTTAAGGTTTAAGGTTAAGGTTAATTTTAAGGTAAATTTTTAAGCTTTATGTTTAAAGTTAAGGTTGAGGTTAAGGTGAAGATAAAGATTAAGGTTTATGGTTTAAAGTTTAAGGTTTAGGTTTAAGGTGTAATATCTAAGTTTATGGTTAAGTTTAAGGTTAAAGTTGAGGTTAATATTATTGTTAAGGTTAAGGGTAAGGGTGAGGGTAAGGGAGAGGGTAAGGTTAACGTTAACAATAAGGTTAAGTTTAAGTTTATATTTAAGTTTAAGTTTAAGTGTAAGTTAAAGTTTATGTTTAAGTTTAAGTTGAAGTTTAAGTTTAAGTTTAAGGTTAAGGTTAAGGTTAATGTTAGGTTAGGGTTAAGTTTATTAGTTAAAAAGTTGAGGTTGAGGTTAAGGTTAAGGTTAAGGTTAAGAGGTTAAGTGTTTAAGGGGTTAAGGGTTAAGTTTAAGGTTATTGTTAAGTTTATGGTTATGGTTAAGGCTAAGGCTAGGACTAAGGCTACGACAAAGTTAGGAATAAGTTTAATACTAAGGCTAAGGCTAAGGTTAAGGCTAAGGTTAAGGCAAAATGTTAAGTATAAGGCTAAGGCTAAGGCTAAGGCTACGATTAAGACTAAGTCTAAGGCTACGACTAAGACTAAGGCTAAGGCTAAGGGTAAGGCCAAGGCTAAGGCTAAGACTACGACTAAGGCTAACGCTAAGGCTAAGGCTAGGTCGAGGGCTAAGGCCAGGACTAAGGTTAAGGAGAAGGTTAAGGTCAAGTTTAATGTTAGTGTTAAGGTTAAATTTAAGTTAGAGGTTGATGTTAAGTTTAATTCAAGGTTGAGGTTGAGGTTGAGTTTGAGGTTAAGGTTAAATTTAAGTTAGAGGTTGATGTTAAGTTTAATTCAAAGGTTGAGGTTGAGGTTGACTTTGAGGTTAAGGTTAAAGTTAAGGTTTAGATTATGGTTAAGAATTTGGGTTAAGGTTAGAGGTTTGCGGTCACCGTGGATCAAATACGAAACTTTTAGAAAAAAAACTTAATGCAATTAATGTGAAGAAATTAATTAAGCGTCCAAAGACGATCATGCTCGTCTTTTTTGTAGAGGGTCCAACCCGTTTAAAAAAGTACTTTATTATATAGATATAGAGATATAATGAATAATGAATGTGAATAGTCAATTATCAAATTATTTTAATTATTATTTATTTTTTAAGTGTTTGTTAATTTTAAATTTTTATATGATAAACATATATATATATATTATCCTATGAATTCCATCTTGACTTTCTAATATTCTATAATTTAATTTTATAGGATGAATCAATATATTTCTTTTCTTGAAATTTATTTTTATAAAGTTGAAATGATTTTCTTTCAAAATTATACATGTTTTGACAAAAAAATAAAAGAAATAAAAAATTATTTAAATATTGTAATGTAAAGTGATTTTTTTAAAATTTTATATTATATCTAGTTGATCTTTTTTTATAATAAATTTTAAAAAAAATCTTAAATTTTTTAATGCTTTGTATATATATATATATATGAAAGGTAATTTGAGTTCTTATAAATATTATTTAATATTTTCATGCGTATGTATATATAATATATATAATAAATGAAAGAATGAGAAGAATGAGGAAATTATGAGATGAACGGGGGAATTATGAGACGAATGGCGGAATTATGAGAGGAATGGGGGAGTTTGAGGATAAATAGGGAGAGTTAGGTTTCATTCTGTTTTATTATATAGATATATATATATATATATATATATGCTAGACTCTTATGTATCTCATTGATTTTGTCTTGGAAAAATAAATAATTTAATATCGAATATTATGTGGGATAAAAATATTTTTTTGGACATGTCGATTTGCTAATATTCAGCTGAACTTATGAATATTTCACTAATATTTATATTATCAATACTTTGATCAATATATATATATATATATATATCATGGTTTAATTTAAATAAATATACCAATTTCATATATTTTATCAAATGATACCCATTTTGTAAAAAATAAATAGATACAAAATCTATAAAAAAGATGCAAAATTATCTGAAAATTCGCACAGTAAAATATTAGAATTCCAAGATAGAATATTAATAGTTGGATTTCTTTCAATATTAGTATTTCATTATAGATCGTATGTTCCAAATTAAATTATAAAAAATAATAATTTATTACTAGAAACAAAGTAGTAGGTTTACAAGTCATATGAAACAAATTCATAATCAATTGTCTAGCTATTTATATTTATGATAAAATAAATATTATGATAGATAATATATATCTTTCCCTAACTTTTTTGTTTGACTTTCAGTATTCTGTAACAATAAATTTATTACCAACACTATATTGTTAGATAAGACTATTATGATATTAAAGTCCACGATTGTGAATTTATCTATATATACCATTCACGGTGGTGATGGTTTGAGTAACTTGGACATATCGAGATTTTTTCATTAAAAGTAGTATAACTTTTATGGAGATATATAACATTTGACATACTACAGATCTTATCAAACATTAGATTTTTTTACTTTATAAAAATTGGGTGGAGTTGAGCTCGCTCTTATATTTCAAATGCAATAGTGTATGACTTTATTCATAAATTTCTTGAAAGATTACTTTTTTCGTATGTTTAGTCACACATAATTTATTTTGCAATATGAATGTATCCTAAATTATTTTATGATCATATTTAATAATTGAATTGTGATTATAGAAAAGCTTTAATCATTTATCTCGATTTATAAAGACTTTGAATTTTTCATTAAATTTGGAGAAATAATTGCTAAAATTTCAAAAATACAATTACTTTTCACATACTTTGAATTAGAGAACGTTTAATATATCAAATCGAAGATTTAAATGAGAGAAACAAATTCCAACAAAAATAATCTTAAAATAAAAAGTATATATTGCATGAAAATCGAAGCGCAAATTTCTACCAAAATACAAAATATATATTTGTGGATTTTCAAATACAAGTTTTTTTTTTTTAAATTAAAAATGTATAGATACCATCATATATTTCAACAGGTTATACAATATTAAGTGATATAAGTATAACAAAGATATACAACTTGTGTATATTGTCTTTTATGAATAAAAGATTGATAGGCTATGCGATATCGAATAATATTCTCATAAGATACATATATGAATATGTCTTTTATTCTTTGCATAGGTTATGCATATTTTTTTTCATAATATACATATACATTTTATGTATATTCACTATATATGATTTAATTTATGTGGAAGAAAAAAAATCTCTTAACTTTTATTTAAAGTAGTCAAGATATGAAATGATACAAATATAATCATTTCTCATATGAATACGTAATTAAAAGAAATATAAATTAAATTACTTACTTGAAAATATGATGATAGAGACGATATATGAAGTAAGAAAAGAAAGACAAGAGAGAGATGATAATCTTAGAGCAATGATATATATACCATCCAAATTCATACCACCCAACATACCACCCATGATGTGCCGTGATTTGGTTGGGTTAATCAAATCGAGTAAATAAATAAATTAACGATTTACTTCTAATCAAATCACGCCACGTCATGGTGGTATGAATTTAGGTGGTATATATCATTACCCATAAAATTATTGACAGTAAGATAGTGTAACGATTATATAATAGGGATTCCTATATATAGATAATATGTAATTCTAAACTCTAATATTAATTCTTGGATTTGACTATAAGATTATAGATTGGAATAAATATTCATATATGACCTTATAACAATATAAGTATAGTATAATAAGCTGACAAATAAAACTAATATTTCACTATCCAATTATTTTAAGTATCTCATTATCATATAATTTTTAAAGTGCATTCATGTTTGATTTTTAAAGTGCATTCATGTTTGTATAGACCTAGTTGATTATAAAAGAGAGTTTAATAATTGTTTCATGTAATAATAATTATTTATAAATAATAAAAATTATATAATAATTACATTTATAAATAAAATAAAATATTAAGATTAATAATTAAATGGTTTAAGATTTACAAAATTTGTACATAAAATCTAAATGGTTATAATGTGAATTGAATTGTTGAGCTTCACATATATCTTTTTTTTTTGTCGAAAAACTAAATTTAAATTAACATAAAAATAACAACACAATAAGTTCAGATAGTTTCTAGCATATACCAGAAGCTACAAGATCAGAAAGAAATAAATTACAAGGGGTGGGGGGTAAAGAAACCGTCCAATTACAAGGAAGAGTACAAGAAACACTCTTTTTTGCAACCCAATCCGCAACTTGATTTGATTTCCGAGGAATAAGGTGGAAATAATATAACGCAGCAATGTTTGGATATCTTCATAAATATGAGAAAGATGACGATTCCCAGACCTTGTGCTTGTCTTGAGCTTGTTGATAAGACTAGAACAATCATTCTTCAAAATATGCTTGCAATTGGGTTGACTAGCAACTTCAGTGATAGCAAAGTGAATACACATTGCTTCAGCTTCTTCAGGTGATTTAACTTCAAAATTCCAGGCTTTAGCTTTCAAAATTTGGCCCTTTGAGTTATTGAAAATACATCCAATAGCAGCTTTATTAAGTAAGCTAAGAAATGAAGCATCAACAAAGATATAATTTAGATTAGAGGCATTGTACTCCCTGTATGGATGATTTAAGTCAGTATTTTCATGGTGGGATACTAAATTAGCTTCTGAGTTAAAATTTGTGTATTTAAAAAACTCATCATAAGCTGTATATGCTTTTGAAGCTTTAATAAAGGGACTGATGTTAACATTCTCAAAGATTTTTTTATTTCTAGCTTAGCATATAAACGAAAGGATCCATATTGCCATCTCAACTAGGGGTCTTTCTCTATCATCATTTGGGTGTTTAGAATCCATAAGATCTTGGAGCCATATATCAATTCGCAGATTAAAATGATTAGAGAAATAAAAACGAGCAGTAAAAAAATAGGTGCTCAATATTTTCAGTATCAACATTACATATTTTACAGGTGCTTTTAAGAACACATTTTCTTGTGAACTTGTTCATTACATTAGGAAGGGATTTATAATGACTCGCCAAGTAAATTTTTTAAGCTTAGGAGGAAGATTAAGTTTCTATATATCTTCCCAAAATGAATATGAAGTTTAAAAGAGGAAGAAGGCTTCATTTTATTTTGATTTTTATAATCCATAATAGAATCAGTAGATAACTTATTATAAAAATCTTTGGCAGTTAAATTTTCATTTTTAGAGTGCTTCCAAATGAGAGTATCATGGGCACCAGTACTACTAATATCAAGAGTCAATATTTTCTTTTCGTAATCATGCTGAAAAATGTCATTAATAAGATTAGTGTTCCAAGTATTATTATGAGTAATAAGATAAGAGACATATATAGAGGGGCGATTCAAAGTATTAATAGGCTTATCACTATTTGGAATTCAATCATCACTCCATATTTTGATGGACTTACCATTACCAACAATCCATTTGGTGTCAAGATGATAGTTATTTATGTCTATTAAAAGGCACCTCCATCCCCATAAAGGATTATATCCCAATTTTGCATTATTAAAAGAGTCACGAGGGAAGTAAATTCCTTTTAAGATATAGTAAGCAATTGAACCTTTATTAAGGTTGAATTTCCATGCCGAGGAGGTAAGAAGTCAAATATTCATATGTGTAAATTTTTTGAAATTTAAACCTCATTCTCTTTTAGGCATTTCTAAATATTTTCAGTTTTTCCAATGGATACTATTTTGACCTTTATTACCCCACCAGTAATTAGATATAAGAGATGATATTTTCTCACATATAGCTTGAGGTATATGAAAAATAGTCATGATACATACATGAATTGATTGAATTACTGCAATTATCATAACTTCTTTTCCTGCCTCAGAAAGTGTTTTAAAATTCCAGTTATCGAGTTTAGTCTTTTAATTAACCATACAAGGGCCTTAATTTTAGATCTTCCCCAATCAGAGGGTAATCCTAAATAAGTGCCCAATTTGTGAGATGGTTGATATTAAGAATATAAGTAAGATTATGAGCAATATTGGAAGGAGTATTCTTGCTATAAACCACCCCACTTTTGTTAAGATTAATGTGTTGTCCTGAAGCTGTACTATAAGCATTTAAGGCATCTTTGAAGTTACAAAATTCGTTTTCATCAGCCTTAAGGAATAAAATACTGTCATCAGCGAAAAGAACATGAGTTAAGGTAGGACAGTTTCTACTTAATTTAATACCTTTTATAAGATTTTTGTTATATTTATCATTGATTAAGGAAGATAGGGCTTGTGTAACAATACAAAAGAGAAAGGGAGATAGGAGATCCCCCTTCTCAAACCTTTTGTGGGTTTTTTTTAATACTTTTGGGTTGGCCATTAATAAGAATTGAATAAGAAATAGTTGTAACACATTGAGTTATCCAATAAATCCAAGTGTTAGAAAAACCCATATCTTCCATAGTATCAAATAAGATATCCCATTATATGCTTTCAAAAGCTTTAGAGATGTCAACTTTAATAGCAGCAAAGTAGTTTTTTGAGGTTCTCTTGTTTTTAAGGTAATGAACTACCGCATGCGCTATAAGTAGATTATCTGTAATATTTCTTGAGTTTATAAAAGAAGATTGTTCAGAAGAGATAATAGAATTCATAAAGGATTTTAGTCTTTTAGAAAAAATAGCAACTATAATTTTATAGCTAAATTTAGGGCAGCTAATAGGCCTGTAATGGGTTATAGAAGCTGGACAATCAATTTTGGGGATAAGGGTAATATAAGTATTATTTATGGAGGTAAGATCACCCTTATCCCAAAAAAATCAGTAATGCCTCTCATAAGATCATATTTAATAATGTGCCTATACTTTTTGTAAACATTATCAGAATAACCATCAGGTCCTGGGGACTTATTACTACCCAACGTCCAAACAGCTTCTTTAAGTTCACTAATTGAAATTGGTTTTTCGAGAATAGAGTTCATATGATTTGTAACTGTGGGTTTTATTATTTCAATAATATTTTGATAATTTCTAGGCCCAACAGTAGTTTAAATGTTACTGTAATAATCAAGGATAAGTTTTTCAATGGCATCATTAGAATCACACCATGAGCAATCAGTTTAAAGAATTCTGAGGATCTTGTTGTGTTTTCTTCTAGTTTTGGTGGAGTTTTGGAAAAATCTAGTGTTTTTATCCGCATGAATAGCGTATTGAATTCTTGATTTTCCTTCCAATATAATTCCTCTTTATTCCAAAAATCCTCTAATTGACTAGTCACAAAATTGTGTTCATCCCAGTCAATTTGAGGCTAGGAATTTAGGTGTTCGAGTTTTTCCATAAGATTTTGAACGATTTTTCTATTATTGTTCCTTCTTTTTTTATTCCAGGAGGTAAGAATATGAGAGATATGGTGAAGTTTATGCCCAAACTTCACAATGCCCCTGTAAATATTATAAGAGAAAAAATTCCATTGATTTTTTATGATATTATCAACACCAGCTTCAATGTTCCAAGATTTTTGATAAATAAACATGTTAAAAGCCTTTTGTTTTGAGATATCAGTGAAAAGGATGAGTAAGCTATGGTCAGAACCAATAGCTGGAAGAACAGCTATCCAAGCATTTGGATAGATATCATCCCATTCAATATTTGAGATACCTCTATCAATTTTTTCCTTAATAAATTTTTCTCCTGTTCTTCTATTACTCTAGGTGAAGTGACAACCCTTAGTGGCTATGTCATTTAAAGTGTGGAGATTAATGAAAGAGTTAAGATTATTTTGAGAAGTATTAGGATAATCAGTGTCTCCAAGTTTTTCTGAGTTATATCTAATCATGTTAAAGTCACCAATGAGGAACCAGGGACAATTTTTATCATTTTTAATAAGGCCATTAATATCATTAAGTTTTTTTTCTTTATCTTTATCTAATAGAGGAAATATAGACATAGGTAACTAAGGAATCATTACCTAATTCATCAGAGATTTTACAATGTATATAATTGTAGAGTGACTTATGATAGTTAAGTTAAGGTCATTTTTGGTGAGAAGAAATAAACCATCCGCTTTCCCTATTGGTTCAACAGTGCAGGAATATTCATATTAAGGTCTTTAGCTAAAGTATTAGTTTTATCAATGGAATTAAGGGTTTCAAAGAGAAAAATCACCTCAGGATGATGCAATTTGACTGCATCCATGAGTGTTAGAATTGTCAGAGGGGTGCCAATCCCCTGACAATTCCAACTGAAGTGAAGTGTATCATGTACCTCCATGGGTTTGTTCTGGGACAAACCCGCAAACCTCATTAGCAGTTGAAGATTCTTTTTGTTCCCCGTATATTTAATTTCCGAATTTTCCACCTCTGTTGAAATAACAACCCCTAAGTTATCAGCTTCTGGTGTAGTAGGGGTAAGGGCGTTAGTGGGTGTAAGATCTTTCCATCGATTCATCCAAAGCTTATCAAATTTTGCTTGTTCTCTGAGAGGTTTTGTAGCACTTTTCGTTTCAGGAACAAACTTGTAGTCCGTGACACGATGATAAAGGGGAGTATCAGATTCATCATTAAGATAGAAAGGGATAATGTTTTGATTTGGGGGAGGACGGTTGTTAATTGAATCGGTGGAGGGTTGTTGATCATCAGAAGTGTTGTCAGTGATTGAGTTTTGTGTTATATAAGTCGGGTTAAAGGGAAGGTAATGTTTTGGGGTTATTAGGATGGGCTTTTCCTGAGATCCAAAAGTAAGGGAAGTAGAAGTTTTTGGGCTATGCATATTATGTTTATGATGGTGGGCTGGAGTATTGAAAATATTTTGTTGGACTTCTTCTTTTATTTCAACCCAACTCTTCACTGGTGTTATAAAGAATAGGTTTTAAATTATGATTTGAGATTCTCTCTCTTACCTTTGTCAGACTATATGGTGTTTTTCGTTCCTCCTTCGAGTAAGCAAAGAAGGATTTTACTTATATGCAATAAACGACTACCATTAATGAAGAGAGAGAAATAGGAGGGAAGTGATGGTGATGGGCGGGCTAATGGAAGAACGCCAAGTGGCGTATAAAAAATGGAAGAGCCAATCAGATTTTGACAAATTGTGTATTTTCGTATTTGCACTTTAGTCCTTTAACCATTTTTACTTTATTACCCCTAAATACTATGTTATCATAAAGTAACCTTTAGCCATTAGTGAGCTGACAAGTGGCTCAATGTAAATGGTCCGGATTTAATTAAGTTTATTTGTATTTAATTAATTTGTATTTAATTTCTTTATGGTATATTATATGTATTTAATTTATATGTTTATATTTAATTTAAATTCCGAGTTTAATAAATAAAGTGAAATTTTTTTGTTTATAAATATATATAATTATTACATTAAAACATATAAATAGACAATAATTTTATTTTGCTCAATATAAACTAAATATGCATATAAATTATAAGTTAATCATATTTGGGAAATAATTTAGTAAAAAATTAATTAATATAAGTATTATGTATGAATTTTATGCAATCAATTTTGGCATGGTAATTTTATCAATACATGGTATGTTTGTTGTTGGTAAAAAATTAAAGTAATTTCTTAAATATGGTAATAAATTTTCACCTAACAAAACTAAATTACCTTCTATAAAACCACTATTCTTGCCAGAACTAAGCTACCATCTTATTTGCCCTAATTTACCTTGAAGAAATTTCGTTGCTTGATCCATCTTCTAAAAAGGTTAGATTAATTTTTTCACATTATTATTTGGTGTATTTATAGTATTTTCGGAATTTTCATATATATTAGGTGTATATTTACTTTGAAATCTTTTATGTATGTAAATTTGGTGCTTATTATTAGAGATAAATGCCAATACAGGCTTAGAACCCAACTTCCCACCTCCAACAAGTCCAGACCCTCATTTCTACCTAAATAGGTCCACACGTTTTTTTTATACCAGCATTACCCTTCGTCAGAATAAAATCATATCATATATTCCTTTATTATCTCTTATAACTGATCCCACCATATCAGCAAGTATCCTAAATTCCTTAATTATAGCTATTTATTGTTGGAAGCTTTGGGTAATACGTTAACCTCAATATAATATCACAATCTCCACACCTTCTCAGCTACTATTCTTCACACACATCATTCTTCAGCATTCAACAACCATCGGCTTACTGGTATGTATTTTTTGGGTTTGGCGCAGCTGTGTTTTATCATGTATCTAATGTAGAATAGTAGAATCAACACTTCAAATTATTACTCTGTTTCATCATTAATAATCCCGCGTATTGCATGTGTAGATATGTATAGGGTTGTGTTATATAATTGCTATTATAAATTGCATTACAATATATACATTTTCGTGTTTTTGAACTTGTTTATATGTGTCTTATGTGTTAGATATAGCTTCAAATGTTCTAGTTGTATTCATGTTGAACGACGAGAAGGCTTTGAAGTTATTTAGATTGTTTGATTCTTACGAATCAATCAGAAACTATGTCAAAGAAACATGGTCACGTCTTGGTTCTAATGAGTTTGAGATATTTTACTCTATTGCTGAGCACCAGAGATGCAAATTTGTTAGTGAAGGAGACTTTGCAACTGTAGTGTTGTTGTTAGAGCATAATCTGGTGGCGGATTTCGAGATTACAGTAATCGAGAATACCATCTCTACTGTTACTGTTCACCAAGCACAAACTGCAACTACTTTGATGGAAATTGTTCCTACTTCAGGCCAAACATTTGTTGAAGAAGAAATTCAAGATGATGATGAAGCTACTGAGAACAATTATCATCACAAGATTAAGATTCTAAAGAGCAATGTATGGAAGCATGCCCTCACACAGACTGGTCAATGCTTTCACGACGGAATGAAAGAATTCCGTTCTGCTATCGCCAAATACGCTTGTGAAACTGGATACACTTTCCATTTCGGCCATAACCGCCCAAATCGTGTAAGCGCGTATTGTTCGAAAACGAAGGCTACAGGTTAGTCTTCTGTCAATATCTAATTTTCTTAAATCACAACCCACCTGTTCTCTAATATAAACCAATGAACTAAGTCATACACAACTATTTAGTAAACCACATATCCATATTCACACATACCACCATTTTATAAGTATAACCCATTCAAATACACTGGCATACCACCACAGTAAATATCATACACCATTCACAAAATTTTCCATCACAGTCTACTTAATTGTATCACACCACCACAATATATAGCTGAATGTTGTTTAACATGGTTATATCACTTTTTTAATTTTCTCCAATTCATTTTCAGGGTGCAAATGGTATGTGTATGCATCCAGAGATAATGATAATCTAAAAGTCTATATCAGGACCCTTGTTAATCATCATACGTGCGGCCCACCAATGAAAAAGTTCACGAATCCTTGGTTATCTAGCGATTTGATTAAGGACATAATTATCGACGTGATGCGCTCTAATCCCGACACCAAACCAGGCCAAGTGCAGAACATCTTGAAATACGATTACGGATACAATATTTCATATAAAGTGGCTTACTGTTGATGTCTCCTCATTTTTGATAGATTTATGATAGGATGACCCATCATTTTAAGTGATTTAGAAGTCAATAATGTCGATTTTCTTGAGTTTTAGTGCACTTTCCTATTTTGAGTCTTGATTTGTAGAATTATTGTTTTTAGAGCATATTGGGTTTAATTGTTTATTTAGTGTGTAGTTTTAAAGATAATTATGGAGCTTAATTAGAATCCAAGTCAAAGACAACAACTTATGGAAAGAGAATTGCATGGTAATTGGAGATAAGGAAAGAAAAGCTAAAAAGATGGAAAAGGAAAAGCTGCCTAAATCTGGGATTCTGCATACACGTCCAAAGATAGGCGTTTTTACCTAAGAAATAGGCCGATTTTGGTGATTTCCTTCTACAGGGTCTAGATAATTCTGTTGCGATTCTTTTGGTATCTTGTGGAGCAAAATCCGACCAATAACGAAGAAGATACGCTCAAAACAACGCAGCAGTGTTTATCTTTATTTCCATACGAATTTGAGTTGGGCTAGAAGTCCATTACCTTAACTCTTCCTCAAGAAAACGAATTAGGTCTTCTAAACACCTATAAATACACCCTTATATCACTTGTAAATTATCCTTGCCTCATAGTAATTAGTTCTTAAGGTTTTATTCTTCCAGTTTATTGTAGAGAGCAAGATGATGTCTTTTATTATTTCTTTTAGTTTATTTCCTTCAGGTATGAACTAAACTCCCCATAGCTTGGGTTTTGCATATGTATAATCTATGAATTCTAATTCTTCTATCTAAGTTTATTTGGGAATTATATGTTTTAATCTGATATTAGCTTCTTACTTTATATTTGCTTATGTGTTTTGATTTATTGTCTTTCCTAGAATTGATCACTTTAGGATTGTTTTAAGAGTAGTTAGATGGTCTCCTTGACAGGGTGTTTAACTATTGAACCACCACATAATGTCTAGTGTCGATAGCAGTTCTGACAAAACATACTTCTAACTAGATAGTCATTAGGGTTTGTTTTGACCACCGTATCACCAAGATTGCAGTATTTGCTTAGGGCCTTAGTGGCGTTTGATAACACTATTTGAAATCACTTCTTGGTTGTGACGTAGCCCCCTTAGTCGCTCTCAAGGTCTAAGCTTGGGGAATTTAGAATCCTGACTAAGTATTACCAAGAGCTAATATTCTCCCTTATGAACTAGATTTATAGATAGAATTAGAAAGATTAGTGCATACTAGCAAAACCTAAGCTATACTTCTCATCTCATATTCTTAATCTTTTACTTTATTGTCTTTATTTTCCTAGTTTTAATTAGTTTAATTGTTAATCTCGAATTCTTACTTGCTTAATTTCTGTCTTTTAATTATTTACTTTTACTCGTCATTATTTCCTACGCGATTAACACACTTAAGTCCCTGAGAACGAACTCTACTTATCATTAAAACTTGCATACGTCCTGTAATACTTGCAATACTGTGCCTGTCTAGGGTGAGAGTGCATAGTTTTCCATACTTAAATTGATCTTATTTTTATCACACCCTAGGCGACACCAAGTTTTTGGCGCCGCTGCCGGGGACTTGTGTCTCGTTAGCGTGTGGGTTATCTATTTCGAGTTTTAGTCTTTAATTAGTTTTTAATTTTCAGTTTTTAGTTTAGTTTTTATTTTTCCAGATTTACGCTTGTGGTTTGCTTTAGTCTTTTTCAAGTTTCACAGTGTTTAATTCTTGGCCTCCCTTATCGGAGCCTGAGAGGAGCTTCAGACCTTACAACAAACGAGTTCGTGAGGAAAGAGCCTTGAGAAGAGTAATGGCAGCCCAAGATCCACCACTCGGAGTACCTCTTGGTGGAGTTCAGAATAATCAACCAGGGATTCAACTACAAGATCCACCACCTGGTGTACAATTACCAGCAGGAGGAGGTAATGGGCAGAATAACCTCAATAATCAGAACCGGGTTGAACAAGACTTACCTGGCCTTAATGTACCATTCCATGTTCAACCAATTGGCTACCGCCCTCCTGAGATTCCGAATATCAAATTCAGACCCGATCCGGGCATGCTCAGTCAATTTCAAAGTTTCGGACTCTATACTGGTATAGCTATTCAAGATCCGGTAAAAGCGATTCAGAAGTTCATGCAGATTTGTGATGCCTACATTACTCCTGGCATTACACGCGAGCAACTGTATTTTCATATGTGTTCGTTTTTCTTGACCGGAAGAGCTAGCGATTGGCTAGAAAGACAACCACATGGAACCATTCACTCTTGGAGAGAACTTCAAGCCGCATTCTTTAACCGATTTTATCCGAAGAGCATGAGACTCAAAGATCAAACCGAGCTTGCAAGATTTTCTCAAGAAGATGGAGAAACAGTGGGAGAAGCATGGACAAGGTTTCAACAAAAATTAACTAGATGTCCGCTCCATGGTTATAAACCTGCTCTACAACTTGCGATGTTCTATGAAGGCCTTAATGATAAAGGTAGAGAGAAGGTGGATAACATTGGAAAGGGTAATTTTGTGTCCATGAATCATAATGAAGCTTCTGAGGTGTTAGAGAATATTATGGAACAAGAAAGAAGTTGGCCTTCAACGCGAGCTTCTGTAGCAAAGACCCGAGGAACGCTTCGTTTAGATGCAGAAACTGCAAACTCAGCTCAAATATCCTCATTAGAAAATCAAATCAAGGAGCTGAGAATCGCGATGGAGAAGAATTTAGCCGCTACAAAGGTAGTACAAGAAGCACAAGGTTGTCAACAATGTGGAGGTAACGATCATGTATGGGAAGAGTGCGAATCAAATCCGCAATCTGTTTACTTTATATCCAACCGATGGGGCAATCGCAACCATCCGGGTATGCAGTATTCAAATCCACAAGGGGCCGCTAATCCTAGTCAATATCAACCACGACCCTAGAACAACTCTTACCAACAGAGAGGTCAGTACCAAAACCAATATCAGAATAGACCTGCTCCTCCACAACAACCTGCTCAAGACGCCTATACCGATTCATTAGAGCAGAAAGCTTTACCTCAATATCCGCAAGAAGGATCTATGGACAATACACAGATAGTACAAGCTCTAGACCGTTTGAACACAACTCTTAATGCTCAAGACGAGAAGGTTAGATGATATGATGCCATACTTCAGATGCTAACTACTCAAGTAACACAGTTAAACAAAGTGTTAACAAGTGTTGTAGAACAAAAAGAAGTAAAGGCAATCGAAGGAGGTGAAGACAATGATGGGTTCGAAGCTTGCAAGGCTATATGTCTTGAGATCGAAAAAGCAAAAGAGGAAGCACCACATGCTGCCATTAGTGCCGTGGAAGTTCCCAGTATTGAAGAAGAACCAACCAAGTCTAGCTCCGAGGAATCTGACTATTCTGAAGTTTATATGGAGGACGATCAAGAGAAAGACGAGTTCATAGAATTACTGAGGAAGGTGCAAGAGGAGATTCGATCAGTAGTGGAATATGCAGCTGAGTTGGCTAAAGAGAAAGAGGAAGATGCCTCAAAGAAGGAATCGAAAGATGAAGTGGCACCTGCTGTGCTAGAAGAGAAAGAAGAAAAGGTGGAATCGCCACCTGTTGTTCAACCAGTGTCATCAACTATTCTTGATACAAATCCTAAAGATGACACTGTTCTCAAGACATTTGTAGAGGCGTACCAACCTGACAATATCAACGCCCAAATGCTTGAGATTGCGAAAAAAGGACTTACACCGCAACAAGTTTATACGCAAGTTATTCCTGAGAAAGAAGCGAGTGTAGAGATCCCAAGAGAGAACATGAGGGTTTCAAGAAGAAGTGAGAAAGAGCTACCATTAAATCTTAAAGATCCGGGAAGTTTCAACCTTCCTATTCAATTACATGGTATGCTCAAGGTGAAAGCTATGTACGATGTGGGTTCTGGTGTGAATCTTATGCCTAAGTCCGTGTTCGAAAGACTTGGACATCAGAAATCAGAGAAAACTCCAGTGAAGTTGCAGTTTGCTGACAACTCAGTTAAAAGGACATGGGGAACAGTGGAGGACGTCTTAGTCCGTGCAGGTAATATCGCCATCCCTACTGACTTTGTTATACTTGAGTTTGATGCAGATAAGCAGGTTCCGATCATACTTGGACGGCCCTTCATGGCCACAAGTCAAAGTGTGATCAACTTCCAAGATGGGACCATCACCCTTCATGCAAAGAATGTTTCCGAGACCTTCTATGTCTTGGGTAAGAAACCGAGGAAGTTGGACCCCACCGTGCCTATCATCCACAGCCTTTCACATCACAAAGTCCCTCCTGAGGAGATCCACTTAAAACCTGTGGATACTGAGCCAAACATTGAGTTTGGGGTTGGCCATGAAGTCCTATGGAAAGCCCACAAACGCGAGAACAGGCCACGAAGTTTCAAAGACTCGTGGATGGGACCATTCATTGTCACTAAGGTTGTTTCAGCCAAGGTGATAGAAATTCACCCCAAAACTGGGGTCAAGCGTAGATTAGTTGACGTTCATAGCCTTACTCGTTGTTGGGGAGGCTATATTCGCAAATCTTGACAGAGGTAACACGTCTAACTTTGAAAGACGTAAAACAAATGTGCTGTACGGGAGACAACCCGTAGTTTTTTTATGTTTTCATGTCTTTTACGTTTTTAGTTTAAGTTTATTTTAGTTGTTTTTAGTTGATAATGCATGTTTGAGGAAGGTATTAGTGTTTTTGGTGTGTAGGAATTGGAGAAATCGAGTTAGGGAACGCGAGGAAATTTTTTGGAGCAAAGGAATTCACCCCGCGGACTACCCCCACGGACTACCCCATGGTCCGTGCCCTAGTCCGCGAGGTCAAAAACACGTGCCACGGGTTGCACCGCGGGTTTGATCCAGAAACAAGAAAAAGTTGACCGCGGACTACCCCCCTGCACCGCACCATGGTCCGCGCCCCAAAAACGCGTGCCACGGGGTAGGTGCCACGGGTATTTTGACGGAGTCAACTACAGAAGGTGCGGTGTACCCTCCGGTACACCGGATTCTAGTCCGCAGCCCAGAAACCCGTGCCACGGGGTCCTACCACGGGTCCAATCTAGTGAGAATTTTTTTTAGAGCATCAGATGTTGCGGACTACCCTGCAGTGCACCCCATGGTCCGCAGGGGTAGTCCGCGCGAGCCGCCAGAGAGAGAAAATAAAGGGTTTCAAGGCTATATGAAGATCTAAAGCTTATTATTCCGAATTTATTAAACCTTAAACCTCTTTCTTCTCTCCAAAACTCTCCTAACTCCATTGAAGCTCATCAAAACCTTCACCAATCACCAAAACACTACCCAATCATCAAGAAAAACACATCAAACCTTCTCTCCACATCATTACAAGAGAGAATCAAATACCCAATCCTCACCAAATCCATTCAAATTGAAGAATCAAAGAGCAATATTTTCAAAATTCATCCTACAATTTCATAAATCCAAGCCAACCCATTACAAATCCACCTCACCCACATAGAGATTAATCATCAATTCATATTTCCTAAGCCAAATCAAGCTTGTTCAACCATTAATTCAAGAGTTAAAATTCAAGGGTTGCTAAAGCTTTGAGTTGGGGGTTAATTGAGGATGACTAATAGAACAACAATCTTAGCTAACAAGAGGGAGGTGAAGAGTAACAAGGGATTGGATTTAAACAAGAAGAAATCAATTGACAAAGGTGCTAGTTCTAAATCAAAGGGTAAAGATAAAGTGAAGAGTGGGAAACCTTCGTATGATCGTAATGGTAAAAAGATTTATTATTATGCAAAGGAGAGAACACAACCTCAACAAGATCTTATACCTATAGAGAAAGTGGATACTTCAAGAGCTCTGAAGATTTCTGCAGAGAAACAATTAAAAGAACTACCTTTTGCTTATGAGAAAGTATTCAAGGAAGAAATTAGAGATGGAGAATACAAGAGATTCTTAGAGCTTGGTGAGAAATTGGGTTGGTCTACGTTCATGGTAAGACGTTCTGAATTATGTCATGAATTAGTTTTGGAGTTCTATTTAGGCCTCTTTAGCCAAGATAGTAATGGTGTTCCGATTAGAGGAAAGTTAGTTCCTTTCACAGTTGAGGAGATTAGGAACCACTTCAAGTTTAAGAAACTGAAAGGTTTTTGCAAATTTGAAGAAGCAGTTGCTAAACGAAAAATCTTTGATAAGGAATTACTTTTTTAGCATGTATTGGACAAAGAGAAAGTGCAATCACATAAGGGAGAATTGAAGGCACCTTGGCCTTACAAATATCTTCAAGCAGATGCGCGAATTTGGCACAATTTCCTTATCCCTAATGTCTTTGGAAACACACGAACTTTGGATGTGACTATGAAGAATGCGCTACTGTTGGACTGTATTTTGAGAGGAGAAGAAGTTGATGTGGCACAGTTGATCTATGAGGAGGTGATACGATTTTCGGTCTCTCCTAAATCATTTTATAATGTTAAATTTCCAACTATGATCACGTGTCTTGTGCGAAAAGCGAATGTAGTATTGGGTGACGAAGAGAAACTCGAGTTTAAAATGAGTTATATTGATAATGCTTGGATCAAAGAAAGTCTTCGAAGAGCGGGTTATACGCAAGTCTCGAAGGAAGAAAAGGAGGACAATTGGCAAGAGAAGATGGAGGAGCGTTTAACGAAATTTGAAGCAGCTCAAACTTCCTTAGTCAATGATGTGGCACAAATCAACGCTAATCAAGTGCACATCATGAAACTCCTTGAGCAATTAACGAAAGGTCCAGCAATTCCAACCTTGGATGTCAATGATGCGAGGCAATAGCCTCGAGAGTATGTTCTCTTTCTTCCTTACCATTTCTGTAAATATGTCTATCTGCTAATTTTAATTTCTGTTTTTTGAGTCTTTTTCGAGTCGTGGGGACACGGCTCATTTTTGAGTTGGGGGTGTAGGGATTCGTTGTCTCTCATCTCCATTTTTCTGTTTTGTGGGTGAAATTAAAATGTTTGATACATGGGAATTAGATGTAGAGTGTGTTTAATAGCTTGAAAGCATAAGCTCAGTAGATTGATGATAGTAAGTAATATGTTTATGAGCTATGTATGTATGCTTTGAGTATTTGCAGGAAAACACACATTGATAGTAAAGAAAAGATTAGTGAGCAATGCGATAGAAAGTATTTTCGATCTCAGGGAACCTTGAAAGTGTGTAGGCCGTGAGATCCAAGCTAGTTGAAAAACCATTTGATGAAAGTGCTAAAGGTAAGAAATTTTCGAATTTACATAGTGTAGAAAGTGATTAAGGCGGTTCTTTCATATTTGAAGCCCTTGAAGCCTTTTTATACCTTCTCACCTTGTGATTTTGATTTTATATGCTATATCCTTCTCAGCCCCTTCTAGCCTTTCTAAGACCTTTTTATTGAAACACGTTATAAGCCATATCCTTTAGATTTTAGGACTTTTCCATATGACCCGCACTCGAATCGCGATGCATAGACAGTTGTTTTAGAGCTTGAGTTTGGGGTGGTGGGTCCACCATTATGGGAATTGTTATTTTGTTGGGATTTTTTGAGCTTATTAATTGTGCTTTGTGCTTTATATTGATGATGATTCACAGAATTGTATTGTAACCCTTTGCCGGGGTAATAGCGAATGAAAAAGAAGCTTCGAGCTAATCTTGCCAACAAGGGAATTAAAAGAAAAAAATATATATAAGAAATTAGCATGATATCTCAACATTGAAAGAGAGTCATAGCTATAAAATAAAATTGAAAAGAAAAGAAAAATATATATTCGGACCAGCAAAGTGGATTTTTATGTGAACATCTTAAGCTTTAATTGGGTTATTGGGGATGCTAAATTGTGCATCAAGGAATTCATTGGGTTGAGTGAGAAACAATTTATGAGAGTAACTCAAGCTCTAGGGCGATTTGTTGATGGCTAGTGAGGAAAGAGCCAAAAGCTCACTCCAATTTATCCAAATATACTATCATACCGTCCCTAAGCCTACATTACAACCTTAAAGACCTTTTGATTCTTTGCTATGTAATTGAGAAGTGATTGAGCCATTAGAAATTAGTTGAGTGGACCTTTGATACTAGTGAGGTTTGATGAAAAATCTATAGCTCTCTTGGGGAACTGAGTAAAGTCTCAATCCTTCTTACATTGCGAAACTAATCTGATCTTGAATTCAAGCCGTGTTGACTGTGGATATGAGAAGTGTACAGGTATGTAGTTTATGAATATTATTGCATGAAATTTTCTGAGTTATGTGCTTTAGGATTATTCTATATATTCTGCTATGCTTTTTCCCTTGTGTTGAGAATTTTATAAGTGTGTATTTCTAGACTTCCCTATGTTTTTATCTTTATTGTATCGGGACGATACAACTTTGAGTTGGGGGTCTTGATGTCTCCTCATTTGTGATAGATTTATGATAGGATGAGACATCATTTTAAGTGATTTAGAAGTCAATAATGTCGATTTTCTTGAGTTTTAGTGCACTTTCCTATTTTGAGTCTTGATTTGTAGAATTATTGTTTTTAGAGCATATTGGGTTTAATTGTTTTTTTAGTGTGTAGCTTTAAAGATAATTATGGAGCTTAATTAGAGTCCAAGTCAAAGACAACAACTTTTGGAAAGATATTTGCATGGTAATTGGAGATAAGGAAAGAAAAGCTAAAAAGATGGAAAAGGAAAAGCTGCCTAAATCTGGGATTCTACATACACGTCCAAAGATAGGCGTTTTTACCTAAGAAATAGGCCGATTTTGGTGATTTCCTTCTGCAGGGTCTAGATAATTCTGT
The DNA here is from genome assembly GCA_029959085.1 of Nemophila menziesii. Taxonomy (NCBI): domain Eukaryota; kingdom Viridiplantae; phylum Streptophyta; class Magnoliopsida; order Boraginales; family Hydrophyllaceae; genus Nemophila; species Nemophila menziesii. The sequence goes on from JARWIR010000009.1 coordinate 31,856,714, forward strand.
TGCGATTCTTTTGGTATCTTTTGGAGCAAAATCCGACCAATAACGAAGAAGATACGCTCAAATTTATTTTTCTTCCCTAACTCGCTTTCCTTAGTACCTGAATATCAAAAACACTAATACCTTTCTCAAATATGCAATATAAATTAAAAACAACTAAACTAAACATGAATTAAAAACATACAATCATACTAATATTGCGGGTTGTCTCCCGTACAACACTTTTATTTAACATCTTTTAAAGTTAGTCGCGTTACCTCTATCAAGATGTGCGAATATAGCCTCCTCAGCACCGAGCAAGGCTATGAACGTCTACTAATTTCTGTTTGATGCCCCTCTCGGGCCTGATTTCTATCACCTTAGCTGAAACAACTTCAGTGACTATGAAGGGTCCCATCCACGAGTCTTTGTGACTTCGTGGTCTATTCTCTGGTTTGCGGGCTTTCCATACTTCATGGCCGACCCCAAACTCAATCTTTGGCTCAGTATCCACAGGTTTTGTGTGGATTAATTCTAGAACTTTATGATGTGAAAGGATGTGGACGATGTGAACTGTGGCATCTGACTTCCTTGGTTTCTTACCCTAGAAGTGGAATGTCTCAGATACGTTTTTAGCATGAAGGATAACTGCCCCTTCCTAGAAGTTGATGATGCTCTAACTGGTGTCCATGAAAGGCCTCCTAAGTATGATCGGAACTTGCTTATCTGCATCGAAATCAAGTATAACAAAGTCAGTAGGGATGGTGATATTACCTGATTGGACGTATACGTCCTCCACTGTTCCCCATGTCTTGGTAATTGAGTTGTCAGAATAATGCAACTTCACTAGAGCTTTCTCTGTTTTGTGAAGTCCAAGTCTATCGAACACGAACTTTGGCATAAATTTCACACCTGAACCCACATCACACATAGCTTTCATCTTGAGCATGTCATTTATTTGAATAGGAAGATTAAAGCTTCCTGGTTCTTTGAGCTTCAATGGTAAATCTTTTTCTACTTTTCACGAGACTCTCTCAGTATGAACCACAGTCTCTTTCTTGGCTACTACAACCGCTTCTTTCTCAGGAATAACTTGTGTGAACACTTTTTGTGGTGTAAGCCCTTTCTTCGCAATCTCAAGCATTTGGGAGTTGATATTTTCAAGAGTATACGCCTCTACAAATGTCTTGAGTTCCGTGTCTACGTTTGGATTTGTATGAGGAATAGTTGGTGACACTGTTTGAACAACTGTTGGCAATTCCACCTTCTCTTCTTCTTCGTTCTTTTCTTCTTGCACAGCAGGTACAACTTCTTCTTTCAGCTCTTTTGAGGCTTCTTCCTCTTTCTCTTTGGATCTAGTAGCTTGCAACTCCATAACCGATCTAATCTCTTCTTGCATATCTCTCTGAAGTTGTATAAATTCAAATTTTTCGTCTGAATCTTCATCTTCAGAATAGTCAGAGTCTTTGGGGCTGGACTTGGTTGGTTCTTCTTCAGTTTTAGGAACTTCCACGACACTTTCTGTAGCATGCAGTACTTCCTTATTCTCTTCAATCTCAAGGCAAATAGCCTTACAAGCTTCAAACCCAACATTGGCATCACCTCCTTCCTTAGCTTTCAATTCTTTTGCTTCCATAATATTAGTAAGAGCTTTATTCATCTGTTCTACTTGCGTAAATAAAATATGAATTGAAGCTTCTTGTTATCTTAACTTCTCATTCTGTGAATGCATATTAGTTGTCATAAGATATATGAAATTCTTCAGTTGTTTATCACCCACAACTCCCTCTTAAGGATATTGTGGTAAAGCCTTCTGAGCTAAATCATCGGTACATGAATCATTCACAGGTTGTTGTAGATGAGCATGTCGATTATAATTCTAATTTCCCTGATATGGAGCTTGACCTCTTGGTTGGTAATAGTTATTCTGGGGACGAGGTTGATAGTTACCTGGATTAGCGGCCCCCTGTGGATTTGAATACTGCATACCTGGATGATTTCTGTTACCGAATTGGTAATTTCCTCGGTTGGACATGAAATAAACAGATTCTGGATTTCCTTCACACTCTTCCCATGTATGATTGGATACCTCACACTTCGGACAACCTTGTGCCTTTTTCATTACATTTGTTGCTGCTAAATTCTTCTGAATCTCAAGCTTAATTTCTTAACTTTGATTCTCTAATGCGGAAAAATTGAGCTGAGTTTGCTGTTTCTACATCTAATCAAAGCGTACCTCTGGTGTTTGTAACACGATCTCGCGAAAGTGGCCAACTCCTTTCTGTTTCTATTATACGTTCTGTACCTTCGACGTCTTCTGTAGGATCCATGGACACAAAACCTCCCTTTCCAAGATTATTTACCCTCAATCTACTTTTGGCATTGATACCTTGATACAATATTTCTAACTGTTAAGACGGGGTGTAACCATGAAAATGACATCTAGCTAACTTCTGTTGAAACCTCCTAATTCTTCTCCATTCTCTTGGAAAAACTTAGCAAGCTCGCTCTGATCTTTGAGTCTTATACTCTTCAGATAAAAACGGTTAAAGAACGCAACTTGAAGTTCTGACCAAGTGTTAATTTTACTTAGAGGTTGTCTATCTAGCCAATCACCAGCTTTGCCAATAAAAAAGAACGGAAACATATGACAATACAGTTGCTCGCGTGCAATTCCGGAGTAATATAGGCATCACAAATCTGCATGAACTTCCGAATCGCTCTTACCAGATCTTGTATTGCTGCACCACTATAGAGTCCAAAATTTTGGAATTGACCGAGCATACCTGGATCGGGTCTGAACTTGATATTCTGGATCTCTAGAGGACGATTACCTAATGGTTGAACTCGAAAAGGTGCTTCCAAGCCTGGGAGATCTTGCTCAAGTCTGTTGATGTTTTCGTTATCTCCCCTTGGTAGTGGTATATAGCCTGACGGTCCCCGTGGAGAATCTACTTCGTCTTTTTGTTTTGCCATTGCTCTTCTTAGTGCTCTCTCTTCTTGCAGGCGTTTGTTATAAGCTATGTAGATCTGCAAGAGGAGGCCAAGGATTCACTATCAAAAACCTGAAAAAGACTAGAACAAACCAAAAAGCGTAAAACTGGAAAAATAAAAAAATTAAAAACTACTACTACTACTAAAAATAAATAACCCACACGCTAACGAGACACAAGTCCCCGGCAGCGGCGCCAAAAACTTGGTGTCGCCTAGGGTGTGATAAAAATATGATAATAAAATATGGAATAATGATGCACTAACACCCTAGACTAAACACAGTACTGCAAGTATCACAGGATGTATGCACGTTTTAATGATAGAAGATTCGGTCCTCAGAGAGTTAAGTGTGTTAAACATATGGGTAAACATAATAGAATAGCAATTAATAATTAAAAGACAGAAAATAAATATGATTGACAGTGAGATTAATCATTAAACTATATAAAAGATAATAAATTAATATGAAATAATATAGATGAGAGAGTATAGCTCAGATTTTGCTCATATGCGCTAATCCTTCTAAATATTCTATCTGTTTATAAGGGTGATAATAGCTCTTAGATAAGTAGTCAGGATTCTAAATTCCTCCCTACCCCCGTTAGGGTAGACTAGGGTGTCGACCTCACAATCACGAGGGGACTTAAATAGGGTGCTCCTACGCTAATAGGTTCCTAAATGAGTCTGACCTTCTAATGATAATCGGTTATTAAATTAAAACCTAATGACTATCTAGCTAGGTAAGCCCGCCAGGATCACTACTGCACACTAGAACTTTATGTGGTGGTTTAATAATTAGACACCCCTTTCGGGTGACCATCTATGTACTATTAGCACATCCTAAATTGATCAGGTTTAAGACAGACAATAAATGAAAGCAAATAAAACAAATATATGGTTAAGCAGCTAGAATCAATTTAAAACATATAATTCTCAAAGAAACTTAGATAGGAAAATATAAATTTATAAATTATATATATTCAAAACCCAAGCTATAAGAAAATTAGATTATACTAGACAGAAATAAATTAAAAGAAAGATACATACTGTCAACTTGCTCTCTTGAATGACTCTAATGATGAATAAAACTTAAGGACTAGTTGTGGAAGGCAAGGACACGTTTACAAATGTTAAAGGGTGTATTTATAGGGTTTTAGGAAGCCCTACCACGTTTTCCTGGAGTGGAAGACAAGTAATTGGACTTCTAGTCCAACTCAAATTCGTAACCCTAACATATAGAAAAGGTAATAAACTGTTGCTGTTTTGGACGTAACTCCTTCAATACAGCTCCGATTGACGCATTCTTTACATGAAAACTGATTGTCTCGGAAAGCTCTTCAACTTTCCTTCAAATCATTCTTACAAATTCCCAACCAATCTTGAGTTATGATCACTTTCGTGGACGTGTCTGGTGAAATTTAGATTTACTAGGCAACTTTATCATTTCATACTTATCTTTTACTTCATTTATCTCCAATTTCCATCATTATCTTCTTTCCTTTATTTCTTGGAATTGATTTGACATCTAATTAATTACTATATATCTTTAAAGCTTCACATTTATCAAACAATTAAACCAAATTTACTCTAAAAATAATAATTTATCAAATCAAATCAAGACAAGAAATAAGAAAATACAATAACACTAATAAATATCGAGTAATAGACTTCCAAATAATCCTAAATTGATGTCTCCAACTTAGATTAAATCATTAGAAATGGGGAGACATCAGAGATATATATTTTTTGGATTTATATGATTTAAAATAAAGTTAAGTATAACTAATATACAACACATTACATAATTTGACTTGAACAAAAAAATATACTTACTTCATATAGAATATTTTAGGTATGATTAATTAGATATACAAATTTTTTATGGAGTTTTGAGTTTATATATATATATATACATACATATAAAATTGATAATTTTTAACTGAATATATCTACCACTCCAATTAACGAGTCCTTAAGGAGCTTTTGTCAAATTGTTCACAAGTTTAACGAGTCGAGTTTATACAAGTTTGAGTTTGTCTCGTTTAATAAATGAGCCTGAATTTAAAGTTTGAGCTTGGTTTGTTTAACTAACGAGCCAAACTCAAACAATCTTTAGTGAACTCAAACTTGAACCCTTGGCGAGAGTATCAGTTCATTTGCAACCCTACATTGGATACTATATTAGGGCCTATGATCACCCTATAGACGTTAACACAAACTAAGTTGTAGATCTCCCCTTCTAGCACTGCCAATTTAGTCTGGAATTGAATTTATGGATTGTTGATTATGTGTATATAAAGCATATGTGTGAATTATTTATTTAGCATTAGTACATGATACTTTTTAGATATTTTGCTCTAGGATCATTTCTTCTTCTTCTTCTTCTTCTTCTTCTTCTTCTTCTTCTTCTTCTTCTTCTTCTTCTTCTTCTTCTTCTTCTTCTTCTTCTTCTTCTTCTTCTTCTTCTTCTTCTTCTTCTTCTTCTTCTTCTTCTTCTTCTTCTTCTTCTTCTTCTTCTTCTTCTATATTGATTGTTGACTACCCTAATGTTCTTATTTTTATTGTATCAGGACGATACAATTTTAAGTTGAGGGTCTTGATATTTCTCTAATGGTGATATATTAATATATACTTGAGACATCATTTTAGGGTAGTTAGTTATTAATTTTGGGTTTTACCCATTCATTCATACATTACACATTCTTGTCTAGTTTTAGGTGTTTTGATAATTTATGAGATTTTGCGCGTAATTTGTGTGTTATTTGTGTAGAACTTAGATAATATAGAAGTTATACACCTAAGGAAAATGATGTGAAGTGGAAAAGTAATGGAAATCCATTATTCAAGTAAAAAAGGATAAGTTTGGATATATTTGGAAAGTAAAGAAGATGCCAAAACTGCACATATGTCCACTAATTAAATTTCTACAGAAAATTGGTTTGGAATTAGGAGGATATTTTTATATGAGCAGATTTATATTTCAAACTCAGTCGTTTCCATATAAATAACATTAAATTCCGATAAGTAACGAAGGAGATTTGACCAAATCAATATCTGCTAAGATTTAGCCTTTTTACAAGTTAGGAATACAATGTTCGGTAAGATCAGGGCTCTTTAACTTGGGGATTACTCCTAATTTCGATCAAAGGCCTCTATATATCCATTACTACCTTAGAGAAATCATCCTTGGTCAGTACTTAATCATCAAAAGAACAAGAAGAAGCTTACATCAATAGAAGAGAAGAGCAGAAGAAGTTGGACAAACATTTTATGCCATTCCAATCCTTCAACTTCGTAGTTTGTTTTATTTCTTTCTCTAGGATCAACTAATTATATTTAGCTTGAGATTAGCATATGTGTATGAAACCTAGACTTGTTATATCTATTTTAATTTGGAATGTCTTTTACATTTAATTGAAATTAGTGTTTCTATCTCTGTTTTTATGTGTGTTAATTTATTGTCTGTAGTTCTTGCGCTGTACAACGTATATGATTACCTTAATAGTAGTTAGATGGTCACCTGTAAGAGGTGTCTAATTATTGAAATAATACATAAATGTGTAGTGTGCGGTAGTGATCCGGAAGGGCTTGCCTAACTAGATAGTCATTAGGGTTTGAGATTTAACCACCGATCATTGCGCAGGGTCCCCTTACCCAAGTCCCCTGGTAATTGTTAGGTCGTCACTTAAGTCCACCTGGAAGGGGGTTAGGAGAATTATAGAATCCTGTCTATTGCATATCATATAATGTTCCTTTAGATAAATAGGTTATAACACAAGCTAGTGGAGATTACTTGCTAAATCTCAAGCTAAACTCTTATACTACTTTCTTTCTCTTTATTTATTTTCATGTCTTTACTTTCTTAGTTAATTTTTAATGTCTTAAAAAGTCAACAAATATTTCAAAGTCTATTATTTTCAGCGAATTATTCTTTTAGCTTTCTTATTTTCACTTTATAATCGCATAAGTTCTCTCTAACTTTTGTAGTCTCTGAGGACGAATTCTACTTATCATTAAAACTTGCGTACAATCTGTGATACTTGCAGTGAGTAACGTGTTTTTGGTTAGGGTGTTAGTTGCATCTTTATTTATCATTATTTTGTCGTGCCGTAACTGACACCAGGTCCTTATGTTATCGAAGGGTAATTTTGTATCTAGATTCATTCCTCTAATTTTTTTGGTTTGTAGTGTGAAGAAGAGCATGAGATTTAGTGCGCAAAAAAGAATTCAAAAGATCTACTTGCTTCATTTGGACAGTGAGGAGGGGTAAAGGAAACTATGGGCTTCCCAATGGGTGTTGAGTTATATATTTTAATGTATTATTTTGGTGAATTTTTTTTTTTCAAATTTTGAAAGTTTAATAAAAGTTTTAACATAATAAATTTCTTCTAGTTGAGTTTTGAATCTTCATGTCTCAGTTAAATGTTTTCAGTTTTGGTGTTATTTTAGTTGATATAATTTTTTTTAACGTTGAAAATATCCGAGTGCTTATTTTTGAGATACATAAAATACATATGTTATGAGCTTGAATATGAAGTAAGAAGAGATAACCAAGAGCGAGATAATAATCTTATTGATAGTCAGAGAGTGTAAAGATTACATAGTAGGGACTCATATTTATAGATAATAGGTAACCCTATCCCTAGTACTAATGGTTTGAATACAAGTCCACGGTCTGTAATGGATATCTATATACAGATTTATAACAACCCCTTAGATATTAAATCCATATGAATATGATCCGTTAAAACCTTCATAGGAAAAACGTAGTAGGAAAAAAAATCTAGTGAAGAAAATAAGAGTACATATCTTTATATGCTATATAAAACTACCCCGTTAAAAACCTTTATCAGGAAAACCTATAAGAACAAAACCTTGATGAAGGAAAAGAGTAGTGCACAGTTGTCTCCCCCTCTTCTCAAGAAATATCTTGAACTCATCACATGTCAATCTCGTGTACTAATTTCTTAAAAGTATATGTAGGTAATGCTTTTGTGAAAAACTTTTCCAACTTGTTACTTGAGCGAATTCGATGGACTTCTATTTCACATTTCTTCTAGAATTCATGTGTATATAAGAACTTTGTTGGTATTTTTTTAATTTGATCACCTCTGATGTAACCTCCTTTGACTTGAGCATGACATAATCAATATGATCTTCATATAATATTGTTGGTCTCTGTTTCTTGCTGAAATGTCGTAATCCCCTTGAATATTTAAATTGTAAGAATATGCCTCATTAAAACCTCTCTAAGAAAAATCCAGTGGGACAAAATGTTAATAAATAAAATGAGTACAATATTCTTAATACACTTATAAAACTGCCTCATTAAAATCCTTGCAAGAAAAACCTGGTGGAGAAAAACATGTGCTAAAGAAAAAGGAGTACATTGTGTAAATGTCTCCCTGTGGTGTTAGTATAACACAATGGTGTAATATAGGAGTAATAAATAATATGACATAAAACTGCTTGATACTTCATTCATATAGAATGATTTGAACTACTCGACATAAGACTTGTATGACATCTTTTATTAAGATTATTAGCAAAAAAAAAAATCTTCTTAGTTAATAAATTATGTATGCTAAAACATACTATTTTATATAGTGACTTCCCCCCCTTGTAGCACATTTGTTTCACTATTGTAAAAGTTTCACGTCGTACAAGTTAAATTAAAAATTTCCTTACTTATGTATTTTATTGATGGTTAGTCAGTTTTATATGGATACTTTAAAAAAGAAAAAAGAAATTCTCGTTATCATTCATATATTAATAGATATTACATGCGTATGTAAATATTTGATCATGATCATTTTTTTGTTACGTTCCAAAATTTTAGAGTGGTAAAATAACAGATTGAGATCTCATTATATAATCAGATATTTGATACTCAACATGAGTATTTTAATTCTCAATTATATACACTACTTGACATTTATAAGATGTCAAAAGTCTTATTATTAACAACTTGATCATGTTGCTACTCATGTTGCTATCTTTGGAACCAAATAGATCTATTGTGCTTTAAGTGTACAATATTCTAATTTTATTAGATAGATCTTTTGAGACATAAATGTAATTACAAACATTGATAAATGGTCATTGTGACTTAGTCACTAAACTTTTACAACATTTTTAATCATTTGAATGAGTGTATTTTTGTATTCCAGTTATATTTTTTTATTCCCATATTCTTGAAAGTATCATATATAACATGTTCTTAAAATTCATATTTGTGCATGGTGGTGGATCAATAGTAATAAAATTTCACAATCAAAATATTTTGATGGATATAACTTTTGGTCTTTGACCACAAAGAGTATTTACTGTAAATTTTGGTCTTAGCAATTCGTTATAGCCGATTCAATATATATATATATATATATATATATACTAGGTATAGCCCGTGCCTTAAGGCACTTCAAAACATAAAAATTAAGATAAATTAAGGTTAAGGTTAAGGTTAGTTTTAAGGTTAAGTTTAAGGTTAAGTTAAGGTTAAGGTCAAGGTTAAGGTTAAGATTAAAGTTAAGGTTAAGTTTAATGTTAGGTTAAGGTTAAGGATATGGTTAAGGTTAATAACTAAGGGGCTGAGGTTAAGTTAAGGGGTAAGGTTTGAATTAAGGTTAATGTTAATGTTAAGGTTAAATTTAAGGTAAAGGTTATATTAATTTTAAGGGTAAGGTTAATGTTAAGGTTAAGGTTATGGTTAAGGCTTTGGCTAAGGCTACGACTAAGGATACAGTGAAGGCTAAGGCTATGGTTAAATTTCAAGTTAAGGTTAAGGTTAAATTTAAGGCAGAGGTTGAGGTTGAGGTTAAGGTAAGAGTTAAGGTTAATATTAAGGTTAAGGTTTAAGTTTATGGGTTAAGGGTTAAAATCAAGCTTTAGGTCAAGGGTAAGATAAGGTAAAGGTTAAGGTTAAGGTTAAGGTTAATTTTAAGGTTGACAAATTTGGGAAGTTTTGTAAGGAATGGTTTTATATTATAAATTTAAAGTAAACGTTAGTATTCCGATATAAAATATTAATTTTAAAAAAAATGTTTGATTAGTTCATATAATATAAACGATCTTGTAATAAAAATAAATAAGAAAATATTCAATTAAATTTTGATGCTCATTTGGTTATATTTTAATATTGATTAAAATTTAAAAGTTAGGTGTATCCTATTTTATATAGATATCTTATATTGGTTATGGTAAATTTGAAAATTAAATAAGTATTAATTTGTTTTATGATTCAATATAAAATGCAAAACTTGGTCTTTTTATAGCAAAAATTGTTTTTCTAATTTATACATGATAGATATTATATAACATATATAGCTACGTTGAGTATAGAATGACACATACTTTATTAAAATAGAATGCATAAACGTGTCTTTCATGAGTAATCATCTTTCGATTTGATTTATCCATATGTTTGCTACATATATGAGTTTATATTTAGATATATTTATTATTAAAACGACACTATTTTTTGAATACTATAAAATCCGAGATTGAAGGAAATAAATTTGTTACTTACTTGAGTAAAATATGAGGTAAAACGTAAGTATATATATACTTATGTTTTTATTTTATATTAATTAATTATGAGAAGAATATGGAAATTATGAGAAGAATAAGGGGTTTTTAAGTATTAAGGTTAAGGTTAAGGTTAAGGTTTGAGGTTTAACATTTAAGGTTTAAGCTTTAAGGTTCATGGTTCAAGTTAAGATTAATTTTATAATTAATGTTAAAGTTAAGTTTTAACTTTAAGGTTAAGATAAAGGTTAAAAAAAGTAAAGATGAAGGTGAAGGTGAAAGTTAAATTTAAGGTTTAAGGTTTAAGGTTAAGGTAAAAGGTTAAGGTTTGAGGTTCAAGGTTTAAGGTTTAAGGTTAAGGTTAATTTTAAGGTAAAATTTTAAGCTTTAAGTTTAAAGTGAAGGTTGAGGTTAAGGTGAAGATGAAGATTAGGTTTATGGTTTAAAGTTTAAGGTTTAGGTTTAAGGTGTAATATCTAAGGTTATGGTTAAGTTTAAGGTTATCGTTGAGGTTAATATTATTGTTAAGGTTAAGGGTGAGGGTAAGGTTAACGTTAACAATAAGGTTAAGTTTAAGTTAATGTTTAAGTTTAAGTTTAAGTGTAAGTTTAAGTTTATGTTTAAGTTTAAGTTTAAGTTTAAGTTTAAGTGTAAGTGTAAGTTTAAGTTTAAGTTTAAGTTTAAGTTTAAGTTTAAGTTTAAGTTTAAGTTTAAGTTTAAGTTTAAGTTTAAGGTTAAGATTAAGGTTAATGTTAGGTTAGGGTTAAGGATATGGTTAAAATTATTAGTTAAAATGTTGAGGTTGAGGTTAAGGTTAAGGTTAAGGTTAAGGAGTTAAGGGGTTAAGGGGTTAAGGGTTAAACTTAAGGTTAATGTTAAGTTTATGGTTATGGTTAAGGCTAAGGCTAAGACTAAGGCTACGACTAAGGCTAGGGATAAGTTTAATGCTAAGGCTAAGGTTAAGGTTAAGGCTAAGGCTAAGGCTAAGGCTAAGTATAAGGCTAAGGCTAAGACTAAGGCTAAGGCTAAGGCTACGACTAAGACTAAGGCTAAGGCTAAGGCTAAGGGTAAGGCCAAGGCTAAGGCTAAGACTAAGACTAAGGCTAACACTAAGGTTAAGGCTAAGTCGAGGGCTAGGGCCAGGGCTAGGGTTAAGGAGAAGGTTAAGGTCAAGTTTAAGGTTAATATTAAGGTTAAATTTAAGTTAGAGGTTGATGTTAAGTTTAATTTAAGGTTGATATTGAGGTTGAGGTTGAGGTTAAGGTTAAAGTTAAGGTTAAATTTAAGTTAGAGGTCGATGTTAAGTTTAATTCAAAGGTTGAGGTTGAGGTTGAGGTTGAGGTTGAGGTTGAGGTTGAGGTTGACTTTGAGGTTAAGGTTAAAGTTAAAGTTTAGACTACAGTTAAGAATTTTGGTTAAGGTTAGAGGTTTGCGGTCAGCGTGGATCAAATACGGAACTTTTAAATGTCTAATGGAGTGGGATAAGGGACAATTAAGTTTTTATTAGAAAGTACTTCATTATATAGATATAGAGATATATTGAATTTAATCGTCAATTATCAGAATATTTGAATTATTAATTATCCTTTAAGTGTTTATTAATTTTAAATTTGTCTATCCTATGAATTTCATCTTGACTTTCTAATATTCTATAATTTTTATTGGATGAATCAATATATTTCTTGTCTTGCAAAATGATTATTATAAAGTTGAAATGATTTCTTTCAAAATTATACATGTTTTGACAAAGAAAATAAAAGAAATAAAAAATTATATAAATATTATAAAGTAAAGTGATTTTTTTTTAATTTTATATTATATCTAGTTGAACTTTTTTTATAATAAATTTTGATTTTTTTAAATTTTTTTTTAGTACTTTATAAATTTTAATAAAAAGGAATAAATTTTATTTATAGGAAACTTAATTTGAATTCTTATAATTTTATTTATGTGAAGGTTAAATAGATTTTATATTATTTAATATTTTCATGCGTATGTGTATATATAATAAATATAATAAATGAAATAATGAGATGAATGGGGGAATTATGAGACAAATGGGGGAATTATGAGATGAATGAGGAAGTTTGAGGATAAATAGGGAGAGTTAGGTTTCATTCTTCTTTATTATATAGACTAGGTATAGCCCGTGCCTGAAGGCACTCCAAAAAATAATATTCCAGTTACTTGTTCATTTAATGTTGATACATATGAAATGTTTAAAAATTAGAATAATTTTTGGTATTGAATATGTAAAAACTAAAATTATAGATAGTGTGTTATACAGAAATTATAAAAAAAATATATTATAAAATTCAAATGAACATAAATATGTGTATAATTTATCAAACAACTAATACAGAAGTTGAAATACGAAAAAAATTAAAAAGAAACAGAATCAAAAATACATATATGATCATTCGTCTTGTGTGCTTACTTTTTATAAACATTATATTAAAATTTAAGGATATACAATATTAGTTGTTGTTTGTTCACCATTGGGAAGAAGTACACTTATGCGATCATAACTCGTACATCTCGATAATGCAACATACAATTGTCCATGACTAAATACAGGTATTCGCAAATCGATCCCAACGAATTTCACAGATTGACCTTGTGATTTATTGATGGTCATGGCATAGGCTAAACGCACATGAAATTGTCTCCTTGTCATCACAAAGGGTATTTCCGAGTCAGAAGGCATCAATGATTTTCTTGGAATGAATACCAAATTACCAGATTTATCTCTATTCAAAATGCGGGCTTCAATAACTCGTACATCTCGATAATGCAACATACAATTGTCCATGACTAAATACTGGTATTCGCAAATCGATCCCAATGAATTTCACAGATTGACCTTGTGATTTATTGATGGTCATGGCATAGGCTAAACGCACATGAAATTGTCTCCTTGTCATCACAAAGGGTATTTTCGAGTCAGAAGGCGTCAATGATATTCTTGGAATGAATACCAAATTACCAGATTTATCTCTATTCAAAATGCGGGCTTCAATAACACGTTTAAACATCTGACAACCATTAACCGCGTGTCATTACACAATCCATCCTTCGGGGCAATATATCTTAACAACATGATAGGAGCACCCACTTTTAATTCCAATTTGAACGGAGGTAACCCACTTGGATTCAGTGAGTTTAAATACTCATTTGGATATCAAGATGTTATAGATTTATCAACTTGATCCTCTTCAACCATCTTATCAGCTGCTAGATACGTCTTCTGTATTCCAAGAAAAATCTTAAGTGCAGTATTGTTGATCTCACTAACATCATCATTTCTCGCGGACAATATAGTGCGTTCATTGAGATATGTGTCAGTTACAGTTTCGAGGTGATGCAAGTTAGGATATATGGTTGATATCAAATTGTTCAAATTTGTGCACTTGCACATTGTTGTTGGGATCTCTATTAATTCTTCTGAGTTAGAGCCAATCTAGAATGATTAACAAACACTTAAATTTATGAGTATAAAAAAAATTTATAACAAAATTTAGAGCCATTCAAATTACCTTTAGTAGGAAGTCGGCAAAATCAGAGTTCCCGCTAATTGAGTCGTTGAGACGTATATTAACATCTAATGTAAGAACGTGAATTTTTCTCCAAAGTATAGAACGTCTTAATGAGGCTACGACTATTTGTTTGCGTACACCTTTTGGTACAACTGGTAAAATTTATCGGAAATCACCTCCGAGAACAACAGTGATGCCCTCGAATGGCTTCTCATTTTTATCTATATCTTGTAACGTTCGATTAACAGCCTCAACACAATTTCGATGTTGGATCGGAACTTCATCCCAAATTATGAGACTTGTTTTTCGTATCAACTCAGCCTGGAGGGATTGCTTAGAAATATGACATACAGAATCTTCCACAATATTCAGTGGTATCGAGAAGGTGGAATGTGCAGTTCGACCTCCAATCAATAACAAAGATGCGATTCCTGACGAAGCTACATTAATCACAAAATAATCTAAACTCCGATATTTTGTTGATATCGTATTGTATAAAAAAGTTTTTCCAGTTCTAGCACCTCCATTCAAGAAGAAAGTTACACCTTTACTATTAAACACAGAATCAACAATCTTATCGTATGCGCGCCTTTGTGCACTGTTAAGTCGATCAACGTTTATATCTGCATCCCTATCTTTCGCTTCCCTTTGAAGCTGTAAATGTTCTCTTATCAATCAATTTTCCACAACTAAGTTCCAATTCATGAGTTGTTGATTTTGTTTCAAAATTGGAGCACGGTTTATAGCGCGAGCTGTGTAGATAGTCATTTTGATTCTTTTATTTTTCTGCGAAACCTGTATAATAATATCAATTATGTATTAGTTACAATATAATGACATTCGTGTTGTGTGTTTACTTATAATATACATTATTTTGAAACTTCAGGTTATACAATATTAGGTTTTGTTTGTTCAACATCAAGAAGAAATACACGTATTCGATCATAAAGTGAAATTATAGGCTTACTTGAGGTCTGCGAACTTTTGTATTCGATTGGACTCGGGATGCACTCATTTTTGAGACCTTGTTTTTGTTATTCGATACTCTCGTCATTTGATAGTACAATGATCTGAAAATATGAGGATTTATTAACATTTGGTAAATAAAACGATAAATCTATATTACATGTTATACAAATGAGATAATTAATCTAGTAATACATATACTGAAATACGACACACTTAAGTATAATTCTAATAAGTTCAACTAATTTATTTCAATACATAAAAAAGTAGTTCTCCAATAGGATACAATTATTATCGAATCAAGAACAATTTATTACAAATGACTCCCTAAAAACGATTATTCATGAAAAAGTAGCAAATCAATACCATAAATTTATTGTCGAATCTAGACTAATTTATTAAAATCCACTCCCAAAAACCTATTACATTGATAAATAACGACCATTTGAATATAAGGTACCCTGCTCCATGTTAGCAAGGGTTAAATCTGCTAGCATCGTAAACTCAATATCATCAAGTAAAACTTTCAAATCTTCTAGTTTATCCATATTTTTTAGTAAAGGTAGAATATTTGCTATTGGCCAATCTTTAGGAAGCGTGGCAACTATGACATATAGCAAGGGGGCAGATCTAAATGAATGTTTGTACTACTCCTAAAGGAATAATAACTTGCTTCCTTTCGTTTAATGTGATCAAGCACATATTTAGTTGAATTTATTGGTTCGTCAGTAATTCAGTCCATAAAAGGGTTATATATCGATTTCACCATATTTATCGTATGAATTTGTTATAGTCTTAGTTAGCATTTCGAGCGTGTCCATTGTATTTTTTGTTTTAACCTGCAAAAAATAACTATGAATAGAAAAAATTATATGTAAATATTTTTTAAAATGTAAAATTTAAGAATATATTTTTGTTCAATGATGCTACGTTTTGATTGGAGATTTATGGGTAAAAGTTTTTTTTCCAAACGATTATAGGATATGTAAAATGAAAATAAAGGAGAAGAATAAGGAAATTATGAGATGAATGAGGGAATTATGAGACATATGGGGGAATTATGAGATGAATGGGGAAGTTTGAGGATAAATAGGGAGAGTTAGGTTTCATTCTGCTTTATTATATAGACTAGGTATAACCCGTGCCTTAAGGCACTATAAAAATTAAAATACACAAAAATAGAAGTGCCAGTTGCAATGACGATATACCATGTTTGATTAAATATAAATTACACTATATATATATATATATATATATATATAGAACATTCAAAATATAAAAGAGAAATTTAATATTACACCATAAATAAATAACATTTGAGCTAAATAAAAGAAAAAAATTATTACTGTTTCGTAATTCATAATTAGACCATATATCATGAAATATATCCAAACACATTTAAAAATGTAATTGATATTAATATATCAAATAATAGAGGTGATTTAGTGATAATCTCTTGTGTTGTTCATCGATGATAATTGGCGAAAGAAAAATGAATAAAAGATCACGCAGAAAATAAAAGATCGGTCGCGAAAGAAAAAGGATGTTTGCTATTTTGTAATTTTAGTAGCTAACTTGCCACTATAATATAATTGAGAACTTTTCTCTGATTTATTGTACAGATATCTAACAGAATTTTAGTGTAAAATATTAAAATTGAGCGGATGCTATAAAGTAACCATGGCCAGATTTTGATGAAGAGAGGTTTCGTTTCCAAATCTGCCATGGTGTTCTCCAGAGAAGATCTCAAGTAGGGGTATTTTGGCTTCAAAATAGAATTTCGGTTCAGTTTAATTTTTTCAGTTTTTGTTGGGGTTATGAAATTTGCACACACACGTAGCTTTTTACACTTTGAGTTACATAAAGCAGCTATTGTCAACAACACTTCCTTGAGCATTATATTTTGTATTTCATATTCTTATCTGTAATTATTTTTGTTCAAATCATAATTAAAAGATGTTGCATCCACACGACCAATCAAACATTTCCCACTCAAGTATGCAAAACATAGATTTATAATTCAGTTCACAATCACCCTGTTTTTTTACCAATAATCTCAACTAACTTGATATTCTCCGTTTTAAACAACTAACTTGTGTTCGAACAACATAGTACGTACTTTCATATTGAATGAGACCTAACACTTGACATTTTTCTTTGAAGATAATAATTGGGCAAAGCAGAATGTCAAGCAACCGAAGAACAATAATAGATAATGAATCTTTACAAATTTTAAATAATGCCTTAAAGATAGTAATGACTAAATATGTGTCAGATCTTCCTGCAATTATATTCATTCATGGTGTTAAGAAGGAGAAAGTTTATTCAACATCTGTTTCATCCTCTATATATAAGCCATGTTTGACAACAAAACCTATTACAACAATTGCATACCTGCATTACGATAACATGAGAAAACTTTGATATAAGCTTTTTCGATAACATTGATATAGAAAAGTTTAAAAGGATATTATGAAAAGAAAATCAATATGAAGTCTGATATTGAGTAGCCCTAAAACATAAAATCATGAGCACAAAACCGAATATATGTTCATTAAATCCCGCCCCGTATAACTTAAAATAGCCAAGAATTCAACAACTATACTACTAGCAAATCCAGATTTAATAGAAGAACCTTGTATTAATTCAAGCTGAGAATTATTCTCGGGATTTATGTTTAGAATTGTTCTTGCACCCCTTAGATAACGCTCTATATAATGACTCAAAAGAGACCCCGAAAAACATATTTTCCCAATTGTCAAAACACAATAAAATGAGAATAAATAGGCACTAAAAGAATTTTACTTACTTCAGTCTTTTCCTAGGCTTGTGACCAGACTTTTCAGCATTACATAACCATGAGAAATCGTGTATTATAAATTAATATTTGTAAAATTTATCTAAAAAAGCTTTATTAATCGAAACAGGAAAATAAACTTGAACAACTGAGATAGTAATGGAACCATTGGTAACTCCAAGTCGAAGCCCTAAACCCTATAAAAGATTATTTATTTTTCAGCAAAACTATATAATATATAGTTTCCTTGAATTATATATGAATGAAGTTCGGCAAATAAAGTTTAACGTGGCCCATATCAGCAAGCATAAGATCACCTTCAACCTCAATCCAAAGAAACATCTGCAGATTTTGAAAGTGTGGGATTAAAATAAAGATTAAAAATCTCAACAAATTATTTGTATAAAAATATAATAAACACACGATTGTAATTATACTTGAATCAGATAATTCTGAAAATTGTAAAAGTGATGAGATTAGGTTAATAACTAAATCAATTTTTAGAGTTTCCATGGTAAAAATTATAATTTTTAGAGTCTTGCATATTCTTGCCTATTTGTTCTTAAAAAAGAAAGTCCATTTCATTTTTGGGGAGATGTAATCTCAGCATTTGCAATTCAATATTTAATTACAATATATACTTACAATGAGTACATTGCTGGAGTGGGTATCATCAATATCCAACACTACATCACCAACTGAAAAACACTTGATTTCATTTTCAGCATCATCTAAACAATACATAAATCAAATTTATGATATTATACAAAACCCTATCTAGAGTGTAATCTATAAAAAAACAGATCTCAAAAAATGTTATTTACCCAAGCCGTTACAAAACTTCATGAATACACTTTTTATATCGACTGCACTCTCTTCTCTGGGAGCTCTTTTTCTTAATAATACGGGACAAATATTTCTTTTCTTTCTTTTTTGTAGCATCAAATGAAGCTGCATACCAGTGCCACATTAATGATATTAATGCAATTTAACTAAGACTGAATAATAATTTAGATGAGTTTATGATAAAAAAAACGGGAATTACTTCTGCTCCTTCATCCTTAATTTCCTCCTTCACGCCATTTTGGTTTTCCTCTTCAAACATGATTTCTAATCTGAACCAACACAAACATATT
Source organism: Nemophila menziesii (assembly GCA_029959085.1). Taxonomy (NCBI): domain Eukaryota; kingdom Viridiplantae; phylum Streptophyta; class Magnoliopsida; order Boraginales; family Hydrophyllaceae; genus Nemophila; species Nemophila menziesii. Next base: position 31,875,646 of record JARWIR010000009.1, read on the forward strand.
CAACACTTATTCAAATAATAACAATCAAATCGCACTAACTCGCATATCCAGCTGATTCAAGAAAACTGTAATTAAATCTTTGAGTAACACCCAGTCTGAGGATTTAATTGTATATTTATATACACACACGACCCAAGTGTCAGTTTACGATGATAAATATCTGTCTAGTTTCATACTCAATTTAAATATCTCGTTTGTACAAATTCTCGACAGCGAACGAAAAGTAAACATCAGTAGGATAAATCAAAATAATAAAAAAACAAAGAAATTGTAAATTTAAAAAAAATGAAGCTTAACCTAGAGAATATGCGTATATATGTTGTAATTAATTGTAAAGATATGAAGAGAGGGAGGCTATGGTATCTGGTTAAAGTTGTGTTGTGCAGATGAGGGAGAGAAGCAGAGTAAATTAGGGTGTATCACAACAACCCAGTTTGTTTATCCCATGGAGCGCTTCTGTCATAGAAACTGGAATATCTTCCTGCACCCAACAGTCCAGATTGTTTTGTGCGATTAATATCATCAAAGTTCGGATCTAGTTCATTGTTAATATTACAATCAATCAAATAGATAAATCACTAAAAAAAATAGTAAAAAAGAGATCTCACAATTGAATAAATAAAGAAGAAAAGGCAAAGCTTCGAGTAAGAATTAGTTGTGGTTGGTAATCCTACAAATAGAAATAAAGGAGAAATGAAGAAAGAAACTCAAACTATTTTTAACCTGATTTAACGTCAAGGACCCTATATCATGCAAAATTGCACCACAGATCCCCTATATATTAAAAAAACTGTTTTTAACCGAACAAAATTTTCCTTTGTAAATCTCTCAAACAGAAGAACCTCCATACAAAAATTAATTACCTCAGTGAGTTGCTGAATTTTGGAGGCAAGAGGCAGGCTTTGGTTGATCTTCTGGAATATTTGCATCAGAGGTTATTACAACACGCTTTACTTGTTTCTTTAACTTTGTAATTTCGTCTTGTATGGTTCAAAATCGCTGCCATTACGATACGATGAATTAAAGCATATGATCTTTCCTCTAATATTCCAAACTCACCACCAGCTGCAAGTACCTCCTGCTTCATTTATACAAATCCGAACATTAATATTCAAGTAATCAGGACCCAGAAAAGCTAATTATATAAAATTAGTTATAAGGTTGAAAAAAAATTGTAAGATATTATGCCTGTGAACTGAGAAAGAAAGGGAAGTAGGCTTAGTAGGACATCACTGGAATCTTGAGAGTAAATTAAGACGGATAGCTTTGGCTTAGTAGTTTCTTGAAGGAATTTTAATAAAAGAATCGGAAGCTATAGAAGGGAAAAATTATGTTTTACCTTAAGTCTTCGATGGTTGATGGTGGAGAATGATCCCGAGTTGTGGCAGAGGTCTTCTCGTTGCAGGAGAGCGGCTTGGTGGGTCTTCGATGGTTGATGGTGGCGGAGGTCTTCTCGTTGCAGGAGAGCGGCTTGGTGGGTCTTTTGGGTCTTCGATGGTTGATAGTTTGGTGGGGATTTATGTGTAAAATGAAAATAAAAGAGAATAATAAGGGAATTATGAGATGAATGGGGGATTATAAGCTAAATGGGGGGATTATGAGACTAACGGGGAAGTTTGAGGATAAATAGGGTAAATTAGTTTTCATTCTGCTTTATTATATACTAGGTATAGCTCGTGCCTTAAGGCACTTCAAAACATAAAAATTGTGACAAATTAAGGTTAAGGTTAAGGTTAGGTTTAAGGTTAAGTTTAAGGTTAAGTTAAGGTTAAGGTTAAGGTTAAGGTCAAGGTTAAGGTTAAGACTAAGGTTAAGATTAAAGTTAAGGTTTAGGTTAAGTTTAATGTTAGGTTAAGGTTAAGGATAAGGTTAAGGATATGGAAAAGGTTAATAGTTAAGGGGTTGAGGTTAAGTTAAGGGGTAAGGTTAGAATTAAGGTTAATGTTAATGTTAAGGTTAAAGTTAAGGTAAAAGTTATTTTAATTTTAAGGTTAAGGATAAGGTTAATGTTAAGGTTAAGGTTAAGGTTAAGGCTTTGGCTAAGGCTACGACTAAGGATACAGTGAAGGCTAAGGCTATGGTTAAATATCAAGTTAAGGTTAAGGTTAAGTTTAAGGTTGAGATTGAGGTTGAGGTTAAGGTAAGAGTTAAGGTTAATATTAAGGTTAAGGTTTAAGTTTATGGGTTAAGGGTTAATGTCAAGCTTTTGGTCAAGGGTAAGGTAAGGTTAAGGTTAAGGTTAATTTTAAGGTTGAGACATTTGGGAAGTTTTGTAAGGAATGGTTTTATATTATAAATTTAAGGCAAACGTTAGTATTCCGATATATAATATTAATTGTAAAAAAAATGTTTGATTAGTTCATATTATATAGACGATCTTGTAATAAAAATAAATAAGAAAATATGCAATTAAGTTGTGATTCTCATTTGGTCATATTTTAATATTGATAAAAATTTAAAAGTTAGGTGTATTTTATTTTATATAGATATCGTATTTTGGTTAAGGTAAATTTGAAAATTAAATAAGTATTAATTTTTTTCTTATGATTCAAATATAAAATGCAAAACTTTGTCTTTTTATAGCAAAAATTGTTTTTGTAATTTATACATGATAGATATTATATAAAATATATAGCTACGTTGAGTATAGAATGACACATATTTTATTAAAAATAGAGTGCTTAAACGTGTCTTTCATAAGTAATCATCTTTCAATTTGATTTATCTGTATGTTTGCTACATATATGAGTTTATATTTAGATAATATTATTATTAAAACGACACTATTTTTGGATACTATAAAATCCGAGATTGAAGGAAATAAATTTGTTACTTACTTGAGTAAAATATGAGGTAAAACGTAACTATATATATGTTTTTATTTTATATTACTTAATTATGAGAAGAATATGGAAATTGTGAGAAGAATAAGGGGGTTTTAAGTATTAAGGCTAAGGTTAAGGTTTAAGGTTTAAGCTTTAAGCTTTAAGCTTCATGGTTCAAGTTAAGATTAATTTTATAATTAAGGTTAAAGTTAAGTTTTAACTTTAAGGTTAAGATAAAGTTTAAAAAAGTAAAGATGAAGGTGAAGGTGAAAGGTTAAGGTTTGAGGTTCAAGGTTTAAGGTTTAAGGTAAAGGTTAATTTTAAGGTAAATTTTTAAGCTTTAAGTTTAAAGTTGAGGTTAAGGTGAAGATGAAGATTAGGTTTATGGTTTAAAGTTTAAGGTTTAGGTTTAAGGTGTAATATCTAAGGTTATGATTAAGTTTAAGGTTAGAGTTGAGGTTAATATTATTGTTAATGGTAAGGGTAAGGGTGAGGGTAAGGGTGAGGCTAAGGTTAACGTTAACTATAAGGTTAAGTTTAAGTTTATGTTTAAGTTTAAGTTTAAGTGTAATTTGAAGTTTAAGTTGAAGTTTAAGTTTAAGTTTAAGTTTAAGTGTAAGGTTAATGTTAGGTTAGGTATAAGGATATGGTTAAGGTTATTAGTTAAAAAGTTGAGGTTGAGGTTAAGGTTAAGGTTAAGGTTAAGGGGTTAAGGGTTAAGGGGTTAAGGGGTTAAGGGCTAAGGGGTTAAGGGTTAAGTTTAAGGTTAATGTTAAGTTTATTGTTATGGTTAAGGCTAAGGATAAGACTAAGGCTACGAATGAGGCTAGGGATAAATTTAATGATAAGGATAAGGCTAAGGCTAAGGTTAAGGCTAAAGCTAAGGCTAAGTATAAGGCTAAGGCTAAGGCTACGACTAAGACTAAGGCTAAGGCTAAGGCTACGACTAAGACTAACGCTAAGGCTAAGGCTACGGCTAAGGCTAAGGCTAAGGGTAAGGCCAAGGCTAAGGCTAAGACTAAGACTAAGGCTAACGCTAAGGCTAAGGCTAGGTCAAGGGCTAGGGTTAAGGAGAAGGTTAAGGTCAAGTTTAAGGTTAATGATAAGGTTAAATTTAAGCTAGAGGTTGATGTTAAGTGAGGTTGAGTTTGAGGTTAAGGTTAAAGTTAAGGTTAAATTTAAGTTAGAGGTTGATGTTAAGTTTAATTCAAAGGTTGAGGTTGAGGTTGAGGTTGACTTTGAGGCTAAGGTTAAAGTTAGGTTTAGGTTACGGTTCAGAATTTAGGTTAAGGTTAGAGGTTTGTGGTCAGCGTGAATCAAATACGGAACTTTTAGATGTCTAATGGAGTGGGATAAGGGACAAACAAGTTTTTATCAGAAAAAATTAATGCAATTAATGTGAAGAAATTAATTAAGGGACCAAATACGATCATGCTCGTCTTTTTTGTAGAGGGTCCAACCCGTTTAAAAAAGTACTTTATTATATAGATATAGAGATATAATGAATAATGAATGTTAATGGTCAATTATCAGATTATTTTAATTATTAATTATCCTTTAAATGTTTATTAATTTTAAATTTTTATATGATAGACACACACACACACACATACACACACACAAACATATATATGAAAATTAATTTGAATTCTTATAATTTTATTTATATGAAAGTTAAATGGATATTATATTATTTAATATTTTCATGCGTATGTGTATATAATAAATGAAAGAATGAGAAGAACGGGGGAATTATGAGACGAATGGGGGAATTATGAGAGGAATGGGGAAGTTTGAGGATAAATAGGGAGAGTTAGGTTTCATTCTGCTTTATTATATAGACTAGGTATAGCCCGTGCGGCACTTTAAAAAATAATATTCCAGTTACTTGTTCATTTAATGTTGATACATATGAAATGTTTAAAAATTAGAATGATTTTTGGTGTTGAATATGTAAAAAATGAAATTATATATAGTGTGTTATACATAAATTATAAAAAAAATTATTATAAAATTCAAATGAACATAAATATGTGTATAATTTATCAAACAACTAATAAAGAAGTTGAAATACGAAAAAAATTAAAAAAACATAATCGAAAATACATATATGATCATTCGTCTTGTGTGCTTTCTTATAATAACCTTTATATTAAAACTTCAGGATATACAATATTAGTTGTTGCTTGTTCACCATCGGGAAGAAGTACACTTATGCGATCATAACTCGTACATCTTGATAATGCAACATACAATTGTCCATGACTAAATACTGGTGTTCGCAAATCGATCCCAACGAATTTCACAGATTGACCTTATGATTTATTGATGGTCATGGCATAGACTAAACGCACATGAAATTGTCTCCTTGTCATCACAAAGGGTATTTCCAAGTCAGAAGGCGTCAATGATATTCTTGGAATGAAACATTAAATTATCGGATTTATCTCCATTCAAAATGCGGGCTTCAATAACACGTGTTAAACAACTGACAACCATTAACCGCGTGCCATTACACAATCCATCCTTCGGGGCAATATTTCTTAACAACATGATAGGAGCACCCACTTTTAATTCCAATTTGAACGGAGGTAACCCACTTGGATTCAGTGAGTTTAAATACTCATTTGGATATGGAGATGTTATAGATTTATCAACTTGATCCTCTTCAACCATCTTATCAGCTGCTAGATACGTCTTCTGTATTCCAAGAAAAATCTTAAGTCAAGATTGTTGATCTCACTAACATCATCATTTCTCGCGGACAGTATAGTGCGTTCATTGAGATATGTGTCAGTTACAGTTTCGAGGTCATGCAAGTTAGGATATGTGGTTTAAGGTTTAAGGTTAAGGTAAAGGTTAAGGTTTGAGGTTCAAGGTTTAAGGTTTAAGGTTAAGGTTAATTTTAAGGTAAATTTTTAAGCTTTAAGTGTAAAGTGAAGGTTGAGGTTAAGGTGAAGATGAAGATTAGGTTTATGGTTTAAAGTTTAAGGTTTAGGTTTAAGGTGTAATATCTAAGGTTATGGTTAAGTTTAAGGTTAAAGTTGAGGTTAATATTATTGTTAAGGTTAAGGATAAGGGTGAGGGTAAGGGTGAGGGTAAGGTTAACGTTAACAATAAGGTTAAGTTTAAGTTTAAGTGTAATTTTAAGTTTATGTTTAAGTTTATGTTTAAGTTTAAGTTTAAGTTTAAGTGTAAGTGTAAGTTTATGTTTAAGTTTAAGTTTAAGGTTAAGATTAAGGTTAATGTTAGGTTAGGGTTAAGGATATGGTTAAGATTATTAATTTAAAAGTTGAGGTTGAGGTTAAGGTTAAGGAGTTAAGGTGTTAAGGGGTTAAGAGTTAAGTTTAAGGTTAACGTTAAGTTTATGGTTATGGTTAAGGCTAAGGCTAAGACTAAGGCTATGACCAAGTCTAGGGATAAGTTTATGCTAAGGCTAAGGTTAAGGATAAGACTAAGGCTAAGGCTAAGGCTACAGCTAAGACTAAGGCTAAGGCTAAGGCTATGGATAAGACTAAGGCTAAGGTTAAGGCTAAGGGTAAGGCCAAGGCTAAGGCTAAGACTAAGACTAAGGCTAACGCTAAGGTTAAGGCTAGGTCGAGGGCTAGGGCCAGGGCTAGGGTTAAGGAGAAGGTTAAGGTCAAGTTTAAGGTTAATGTTAGGTTAAATTTAAGTTAGAGGTTGATGTTAAGTTTAATTAAGGTTGAGATTGAGGTTGAGATTGAGGTTGAGGTTAAGGTTAAAATTAAGGTTAAATTTAAGTTAGAGGTTGACGTTAAGATTAATTCAAAGGTTGAGGTTGAGGTTAAGGTTAAAGTTAAGGTTTAGGTTACAGTTAAGAATTTAGGTTAAGGTTAGAGGTTTGCGGTCAGCGTGGATCAAATATGGAACTTTTAGATGTCTAATGGAGTGGGATAAGGGACAATTAAGTTGTTATTAGAAAAAAAAGATTAATACAATTAATGTATAGAAAATAATTAAGGGACCAAAGACGATCATGCTTGTCTTTTTTGTAGAGGGTCCAACCCGTTTAAAAAAGTACTTTATTATATAGATATAGAGATATAATGAATTTAATGGTCAATTATCAGATTATTTTAATTATTAATTATCCTTTAAGTGTTTATTAATTTTAAATTTTTATATCTTATGAATTTCATCTTGACTTTCTAATATTCTATAATTTTTATTAGATGAATCAATATATTTCTTGTCTTGAAAAATTATTATTATAAAGTTGAAATGATTTCTTTCAAAATTATACATGTTTTGACCAAAAAAAAAATGAAATAAAAAATTATTTAAATATTGTGAAGTAAAGTGATTTTTTTTAAATATTATATTATATCTAGTTGAACTTTTCTTATAATAAATTTTGATTTTTTTTTAAATTTTTTAGTATTTTGTAAATTTTAATAAAAAGGAATAAATTTTATTTATATGAAACTTAAATTGAATTCTTATAATTTTATTTATATGAAGGTTAAACGGATTTTATATTATTTAATATTTTCATGCGTATATGTATATATAATAAATATAATAAATAATGGTCAATTATCTAATTATTTTAATTATTAATTATCCTTTAAGTGTTTATTAATTTTAAATTTTTATATCTTATGAATTTCATCTTAACTTTCTAATATTCTATAATTTTTATTAGATGAATCAATATATTTCTTGTCTTGAAAAATTATTATTATAAAGTTGAAATGATTTCTTTCAAAATTATACATGTTTTGACAAAAAAAAATGAAATAAAAAACTATTTAAATATTGTAAAGTAAAGTAATTTTTTTAAATTTTATAATATATCTAGTTTAACTTTTCTTATAATAAATTTTGATTTATTTTTTATTTTTTTAGTACTTTGTAAATTCTAATAAAAATGAATAAATTTTATTCATATGAAAGTTAATTTGAATTCTTAAAATTTTATTTATATGAAGGTTAAATGGATTTTACATTATTTAATATTTTCATGAGTATGTGTATATAATAAATATATAATAAATAAAAGAATGAGATGAATGGGGGGATTATGAGCCAAATGGGGGGGATTATGAGACTAACGGGGGAGTTTGAGGATAAATAGGGTAAATTAGGTTTGGTTTTGCTTTATTATATAGACTAGGTATTACCCGTGCCTTAAGGCACTTCGATGATTAAAAAAAGTACACAATAATAAGAAAGGTCGATGATTGAATTGAGCTAAAAAATTTACATATAAAACAAAAAATATTGACGATTCTCAAATCCTTAAGTGATATATGAAGAACATGAAAATTCTCTTTAACCACCGTATTTTACCTTTGATCCTACATTTTTTCAGATTTTATTTAAGAATCTTTTTAAAAAAATCCACGAATATATGTGACATTTTACAAAATGTATATAATTTGCTATTTTAAATAACATGAAATATGTCTAGAAGTACAGTAAAATTAGAAATTAAGAAGAAAAACCAAACAAATCAAAAGAGGACCTTTTTTGTGTTTTCACTAATGAGTTTTCACCCAATTCCACATTTAAAAAAAAAAGAATAACAACCAAAAAATTTCACATAGAGTTACGATGAATTAAAAAAAAAGTGAAACATAAGTCATCCCTAACTTAATGAAACATTATGATTTTTTTATTGTGGAATGACCAACTGAAAAATATATCACTTATTCACTATGACCAACTGAAAAACCTAGCATTATTTTCAATTATGAATTCTCCATCTCATCTGGCACTTAACTGCTCCTCGCTTCACCTCATTCTTAATACAATACGATGAAACCGCAACCCCATTTTGGCTCCACTTGAACATCCGTTATAATCATAATGAAACCTGATTCTTCAAGTAGTGCTACATGAAACACATTATTCAATTTATGTTGGACCACTAATCCCTGTAGATTTTCCAATTTGAAAACGGAGACAGTTAAAACGGTTTATCACATTTCAACAATAAGAATATGAATACGGGGACCAACGATGCAATATATTTGGTCATTTCCTATAATACATGTACCAATGAAGCATTTCACCAAAATTAGAAAGAAATTATAAACACTGATCAATCAAATCCAAATCTTACATGCCACCTTCTTGTACTAAAAGCTCAACAACTTGAACTACACCTCAAACTGCACGCCAGTGTATTGTTTGACTTGTATGATCCGCTGCATTTGCATCTCCTCCTTTCTGCAAATTATCACCATAATATTAACATTCAACTGATACTGTTTAGTGCAAATTCCAATTTTTATCTAGCTCTTTACAGTTGAGATGAACAATTCTTCCGCGTGTATAGTTGAATCAAAACTTTTGAGACATATATAATACAATTTTTTTAATTAAAAGCATTTTCCTCCTAAAGGCAATATTAAAGATTTACATGACATTCATATCATACACTTTGGCCTTTGTGGGATAAACTGCAGATATATGAAGTGATTTTATGAATTAATCACAATAACGCTTCATATATCCTTGTGTACAAAAAACAATGAAGCTATTACAAAATCTGAAAAGATTTCTAGTTGTCCTTACTTCATATATCCTTGGTTACAAAAAACATATGAAGTGATTACAAAAAAGTAAAAGATCTCCGTCTGTCCTTACTTCATATATCCTCGGTTACAAAAAACATATGAAATTATTACAAAAAACTGAAAAGATATCCAACTATCCTATTCATCGTAATTTTCACCTGTAACCATTAAGAGATTCTTTTTTTAACATCACTCAAAAGATAAACATTTCTGATACAACATTAAAAAGTAACTACCTAAGTTTAAAATAATACCTACTTCGCAGATTTACCAATTTTTTCCAACTCGTCAAGCTGTTAAAAACAAACAACAAAAACTATCATCCATGATCCATCACAATACAAAAGAAAAATATAGACCTTACAGACTTGAATGGATTAGGAGAATCTTCACGTAATTCAAGAATATAAGTAGCTCTCTTCACTTTAATACCCTTAAATCCTTTCAACTCTTCCATGTTGATTTCACGTTTAATTAGTGAGGAAAAAGACGAAAGAAAAAGAATAAAAAATGTGCTAATACTCACTTGCTAGTAGAAGTGAGGAACTTGAGATATTCCTGAAAATAAGAGTTCTCCATGCCTGAGCTTTGCTGGCAAAATGATAATGGATTAAGGGTTCAGGTTAAGGTTTAGTTTAAGGTTAAGTTTAATGGTAAGGTTACGGTTAACGTTAAAGTTAAGGTTAATGTTAGTTTACGGTTGAAATGTTAAAGTTTTAAGGTAAAGTTTAAGGTTAAATGTTAAGGTTAAGATTAAGTTTAAGGTTTAAAGTTAAAGTTTTAAGGTAAAGTTTAAGGTTAAGGTCATGGTTAAAGTTAAGGTTAAGGTTTAAGGTTTAAGGCTCAAGGTTAAGGTTAAGTCTTAACGTCAAGGTTAAGGTTATTTTTAAGGTTAAGGTTAAAGTTAAGATAAAGGTGAAGGTAAAGGTAAAAGTTAAGGTTTTAGGTTTAAGGTTTAGGGTTTAAGGGTTAAGGTTAAAGGTTTAAGGGTTAAGTTTAAAGTTAAGGTTAAGTTGAAGATGAAGATTAAGGTTTAAGGTTTAATGTTTAAGATGTAATGTTTAAGGATAAATGTTTAGGCGTTAAGATTAAATTTAAGGTTACAATGAAAATGAAGATTAGGGTTTAAGGTTTAAGGTTTAAGGTGTAAGACTTAAGGTTAAAGTTAAGGTTAAGGTTTAAGATTTAAGGTTTAATGTTCAAGGTCATGGTTAAAGTTAAGGTTAAGGTTTAAGGTTTAAGGCTCAAGGTTAAGGTTAAGTATTAACACCAAGGTTAAGTTTATGGTTAAGGTTAAGGTTAAAGTTAAGATAAAGGTGAAGGTAAAGGTTAAAGTTAAGATAAAGGTGAAGGTAAAGGTTAAAGTTAAGGTTTTAGGATTAAGTTTTAGGGTTTAAGGGTTAAGTTTAAAGGTTTAAGGGTTAAGTTTAAAGTTAAGGTTAAGGTGAAGATGAATATTAAGGTTTAAGGTTTAATGTTTAAAATGTAAGGTTTAAGGATAAATGTTTAGGCGTTAAGATTAAATTTAAGGTTCCAATGAAGATGAAGATTAGGGTTTAAGGTTTAAGGTTTAAGGTGTAAGATTTAAGGTTAAGGTTAAGGTTTAAGATTTAAGATTTAAGGTTCAAGGTCAAGGTTAAGGTTAAGTTTCAACATCAAGGTTAAGGTTATGCTTAAGGTTAAGTTTAAAGTTAAGATAAAGGTGAAGGTAAAGGTAAAAGTTAAGGTTTTAGGTTTAAGGTTTACGGTTTAAGGGTTAAGGTTAAAGGTTTAAGGGTTGAGGGTTAAGTTTAAAGTCACAGTTAAGGTAAAGATGAAGATTAAGGTTTAAGGTTTAATATTTAAGATGTAAGGTTTAAGGATATATGTTTAGGCGTTAAGATTAAATTAAAGGTTAAGATGAAGATGAAGATTAGGGTTTAAGGTTTAAGGTGTAAGGTTAAAGTTAAGGTTAAGATTAACGTTTAGGTTAAGATTAAGGTTAAGGTTAAATTTAAGGTCAAGGTTAGGGTTAAGGTTAAAGAAATAATAGTTAAGAAGTTGAGGTCATGGTTAATAGGTTGAGGGTTAAGGTTCATTTTAATCTTATTCAACATTTAGTCCCTTAATCCTAAAAAATATATTATCAATTCAAGTCATGAATCAATATAGTAAGTAAATTATACAGGGAAGGCCCAGGGCCGGTCCCGAGGGTAGGTTGAAGAGGCGACCGCTTCAGGCCTCCAATTTTTTGATGTTTTTAGGGGTCTTCAATTTATAATATTTTTGCATAAAAGGGTCTCATTTTGTAAATTAGACCCCTCGAGGGAAACATTGCTCAGTTTTTTCTATTCATTTTTTATTTATTTTTGTAATGACTATCTTTGTATTTTAATTATAATTTAAACTAATGCATGTAAAGGAAATATACCATTTACGTTAAAAAGTTTACCAAAAGGTGATAAGGCTTTATTTATCTGTGGTGATTAAGATATTCTACTAATTAAGTTTTTATGTCACAAAAAAAATTAATTGAAAAATTATTATTATTATTATAGGAGATAAAAAAGATATCATGGTCCCATTGTCATTATCATAATGTTCATGTTTCAAATGAGATTAAAAATAAAGAAAATAAAATAAATAAAAAATTATTTAAATATTATAATGTAAAGTGATTTTTTTTAATTTTATATTATATCTAGTTGAACTTTTTTTATAATAAATTTCGAAAAAAATCTTAAATTTTTTAGTACTTTATAAATTTTTATAAAAAGGAATAAATTTTATTTATATGAAAGTTAATTCGAATTTTTATAATTTTATTTATATGAAGGTTAAAAGGATTATATATTATTTGATATTTCCATGCGTATATGTATATAATAAATAAAAGAATGGGAAAAATAGGAAAATTATGAGATGAATGGGGGAATTATGAGATAAATAGGGGAATTATGAGATGAATGGGGAAATTTGAGGATAAATAGGGAGAGTTAGGTTTCATTCTGCTTTATTATATAGATTTTTAATTTTTTTTCTTAAATACAACAGAAATGTATAACGTATTCTTGTACAAATGTAAAAATTTAAATATATTTTTTAAAATTTTAAATTTCAGAACATATTTTTGTTTTATGATGCTACGTTTTGGGGATTTATGGGTAAAAGTTTTTTTTTCAAAAGATTATAGGATATGTAAAATGAAAATAAAGGAGACGAATGAGGAAATTATGAGAGGAATGAGGGAATTATGAGACATATAAAGGAATTATTAAGGTACTTCAAAACATAAAAATTGAGACAAATTAAGGTTAAGGTTAAGGTTAATGTTAGGTTTAAGGTTAAGTTTAAGGTTAAGTTAAGTTCAAGGTTAAGGTCAAGGTTAAGGTTAAGATTTAAGTTAAGGTTAAGGTTAAATTTAATGTTAGGTTAAGGTTAAGGATAAGGTTAAGGATATGGTTAAGGTTAATAGTTAAGGGGTTGAGGTTAAGTTAAGGAGTAAGGTTAGAATTAAGGTTAAAGTTAAGGTTAAGGCTTTGGCTAAGGCTACGACTAAGGATACAGTGAAGGCTAAGGCTATGGTTAAATTTCAAGTTAAGGTTAAGGTTAAGTTTAAGGTTGAGGTTGAGGTTGAGGTTAAGTTAAGAGTTAAGGTAAGAGTTAAGGTTAATATTAAGGTTAAGGTTTAAGTTTATTGGTTAAGGGTTAAAATCAAGTTTTTGGTCAAGGTTAAGGTTGAAAAATTTGGGAAGTTTTGTAAGGAATAGTTTTATATTATAAATTTAAGGTACACGTTAGTATTCTAATATATAATATTAATTTTGAAAAAAATATTTGATTAGTTCATATAATATAAACGATCTTGTAATATAAATAAATAAGAATATATGCAATTAAGTTGTGATGCTCATTTGGTCATATTTTAATATTGATAAAAATTTAAGAGTTAGGTGTAACCTATTTTATATAGATATCATATTTTGGTTAAGGTAAATTTGAAAATTAAATAATTATTAATTTTTTTTATGATTCAAATATAAAATGCAAAACTTGGTATTTTTATAGCAATAATTGTTTTTCTAATTTATACGTGAAAGATATTATGTAACATATATAGCTACGTTGAGTATAGAATGACACATACTTTATTAAAAATAGAATGTTTAAACGTGTCTTTCATGAGTTATCATCATTCAATATGATTTATCCGTATGTTTGCTACATATATGATCTTATATTTAGATATATTTATTATTAAAACGACACTATTTTTTGAATGCTATAAAATGCGAGATTAAAGGAAATAAATTTGTTACTTACTTGAGTAAAATATGAGGTAAAACGGTAAGTATATATATGTTTTTATTTTATATTAATTAATTATGAGAAGAATATGGAAATTATGAGAAGAATAAGGGGTTTTTAAGTATTAAGGTTAAGGTTAAGGTTTAAGATTTAAGCTTTAAGCTTTAAGGTTCATGGTTCAAGTTAAGATTAATTTTATAATTAAGGTTAAAGTTAAGTTTTAACTTTAAGGTTAAGATAAAGGTTAAAAAAGTAAAGATGAAGGTGAAGGTGAAAGTTAAATTTAAGGTTTAAGGTTAAGGTATAGGTTGAGGTTTGAGGTTCAAGGTTTAAGGTTTAAGGTTAAGGTTAATTTTAAGGTAAATTTTTAAGCTTTATGTTTAAAGTTAAGGTTGAGGTTAAGGTGAAGATAAAGATTAAGGTTTATGGTTTAAAGTTTAAGGTTTAGGTTTAAGGTGTAATATCTAAGTTTATGATTAAGTTTAAGGTTAAAGTTGAGGTTAATATTATTGTTAAGGTTAAGGGTAAGGGTGAGGGTAAGGGAGAGGGTAAGGTTAACGTTAACAATAAGGTTAAGTTTAAGTTTATATTTAAGTTTAAGTTTAAGTGTAAGTTAAAGTTTATGTTTAAGTTTAAGTTGAAGTTTAAGTTTAAGTTTAAGGTTAAGGTTAAGGTTAATGTTAGGTTAGGGTTAAGTTTATTAGTTAAAAAGTTGAGGTTGAGGTTAAGGTTAAGGTTAAGGTTAAGAGGTTAAGTGTTTAAGGGGTTAAGGGTTAAGTTTAAGGTTATTGTTAAGTTTATGGTTATGGTTAAGGCTAAGGCTAGGACTAAGGCTACGACAAAGTTAGGAATAAGTTTAATACTAAGGCTAAGGCTAAGGTTAAGGCTAAGGTTAAGGCAAAATGTTAAGTATAAGGCTAAGGCTAAGGCTAAGGCTACGATTAAGACTAAGTCTAAGGCTACGACTAAGACTAAGGCTAAGGCTAAGGGTAAGGCCAAGGCTAAGGCTAAGACTACGACTAAGGCTAACGCTAAGGCTAAGGCTAGGTCGAGGGCTAAGGCCAGGACTAAGGTTAAGGAGAAGGTTAAGGTCAAGTTTAATGTTAGTGTTAAGGTTAAATTTAAGTTAGAGGTTGATGTTAAGTTTAATTCAAGGTTGAGGTTGAGGTTGAGTTTGAGGTTAAGGTTAAATTTAAGTTAGAGGTTGATGTTAAGTTTAATTCAAAGGTTGAGGTTGAGGTTGACTTTGAGGTTAAGGTTAAAGTTAAGGTTTAGATTATGGTTAAGAATTTGGGTTAAGGTTAGAGGTTTGCGGTCACCGTGGATCAAATACGAAACTTTTAGAAAAAAAACTTAATGCAATTAATGTGAAGAAATTAATTAAGCGTCCAAAGACGATCATGCTCGTCTTTTTTGTAGAGGGTCCAACCCGTTTAAAAAAGTACTTTATTATATAGATATAGAGATATAATGAATAATGAATGTGAATAGTCAATTATCAAATTATTTTAATTATTATTTATTTTTTAAGTGTTTGTTAATTTTAAATTTTTATATGATAAACATATATATATATATTATCCTATGAATTCCATCTTGACTTTCTAATATTCTATAATTTAATTTTATAGGATGAATCAATATATTTCTTTTCTTGAAATTTATTTTTATAAAGTTGAAATGATTTTCTTTCAAAATTATACATGTTTTGACAAAAAAATAAAAGAAATAAAAAATTATTTAAATATTGTAATGTAAAGTGATTTTTTTAAAATTTTATATTATATCTAGTTGATCTTTTTTTATAATAAATTTAAAAAAAAATCTTAAATTTTTTAATGCTTTGTATATATATATATATATGAAAGGTAATTTGAGTTCTTATAAATATTATTTAATATTTTCATGCGTATGTATATATAATATATATAATAAATGAAAGAATGAGAAGAATGAGGAAATTATGAGATGAACGGGGGAATTATGAGACGAATGGCGGAATTATGAGAGGAATGGGGGAGTTTGAGGATAAATAGGGAGAGTTAGGTTTCATTCTGCTTTATTATATAGATATATATATATATATATATATGCTAGACTCTTATGTATCTCATTGATTTTGTCTTGGAAAAATAAATAATTTAATATCGAATATTATGTGGGATAAAAATATTTTTTTGGACATGTCGATTTGCTAATATTCAGCTGAACTTATGAATATTTCACTAATATTTATATTATCAATACTTTGATCAATATATATATATATATATATCATGGTTTAATTTAAATAAATATACCAATTTCATATATTTTATCAAATGATACCCATTTTGTAAAAAATAAATAGATACAAAATCTATAAAAAAGATGCAAAATTATCTGAAAATTCGCACAGTAAAATATTAGAATTCCAAGATAGAATATTAATAGTTGGATTTCTTTCAATATTAGTATTTCATTATAGATCGTATGTTCCAAATTAAATTATAAAAAATAATAATTTATTACTAGAAACAAAGTAGTAGGTTTACAAGTCATATGAAACAAATTCATAATCAATTGTCTAGCTATTTATATTTATGATAAAATAAATATTATGATAGATAATATATATCTTTCCCTAACTTTTTTGTTTGCCTTTCAGTATTCTGTAACAATAAATTTATTACCAACACTATATTGTTAGATAAGACTATTATGATATTAAAGTCCACGATTGTGAATTTATCTATATATACCATTCACGGTGGTGATGGTTTGAGTAACTTGGACATATCGAGATTTTTTCATTAAAAGTAGTATAACTTTTATGGAGATATATAACATTTGACATACTACAGATCTTATCAAACATTAGATTTTTTTACTTTATAAAAATTGGGTGGAGTTGAGCTCGCTCTTATATTTCAAATGCAATAGTGTATGACTTTATTCATAAATTTCTTGAAAGATTACTTTTTTCGTATGTTTAGTCACACATAATTTATTTTGCAATATGAATGTATCCTAAATTATTTTATGATCATATTTAATAATTGAATTGTGATTATAGAAAAGCTTTAATCATTTATCTCGATTTATAAAGACTTTGAATTTTTCATTAAATTTGGAGAAATAATTGCTAAAATTTCAAAAATACAATTACTTTTCACATACTTTGAATTAGAGAACGTTTAATATATCAAATCGAAGATTTAAATGAGAGAAACAAATTCCAACAAAAATAATCTTAAAATAAAAAGTATATATTGCATGAAAATCGAAGCGCAAATTTCTACCAAAATACAAAATATATATTTGTGGATTTTCAAATACAAGTTTTTTTTTTTAAATTAAAAATGTATAGATACCATCATATATTTCAACAGGTTATACAATATTAAGTGATATAAGTATAACAAAGATATACAACTTGTGTATATTGTCTTTTATGAATAAAAGATTGATAGGCTATGCGATATCGAATAATATTCTCATAAGATACATATATGAATATGTCTTTTATTCTTTGCATAGGTTATGCATATTTTTTTTTCATAATATACATATACATTTTATGTATATTCACTATATATGATTTAATTTATGTGGAAGAAAAAAAATCTCTTAACTTTTATTTAAAGTAGTCAAGATATGAAATGATACAAATATAATCATTTCTCATATGAATACGTAATTAAAAGAAATATAAATTAAATTACTTACTTGAAAATATGATGATAGAGACGATATATGAAGTAAGAAAAGAAAGACAAGAGAGAGATGATAATCTTAGAGCAATGATATATATACCATCCAAATTCATACCACCCAACATACCACCCATGATGTGCCGTGATTTGGTTGGGTTAATCAAATCGAGTAAATAAATAAATTAACGATTTACTTCTAATCAAATCACGCCACGTCATGGTGGTATGAATTTAGGTGGTATATATCATTACCCATAAAATTATTGACAGTAAGATAGTGTAACGATTATATAATAGGGATTCCTATATATAGATAATATGTAATTCTAAACTCTAATATTAATTCTTGGATTTGACTATAAGATTATAGATTGGAATAAATATTCATATATGACCTTATAACAATATAAGTATAGTATAATAAGCTGACAAATAAAACTAATATTTCACTATCCAATTATTTTAAGTATCTCATTATCATATAATTTTTAAAGTGCATTCATGTTTGATTTTTAAAGTGCATTCATGTTTGTATAGACCTAGTTGATTATAAAAGAGAGTTTAATAATTGTTTCATGTAATAATAATTATTTATAAATAATAAAAATTATATAATAATTACATTTATAAATAAAATAAAATATTAAGATTAATAATTAAATGGTTTAAGATTTACAAAATTTGTACATAAAATCTAAATGGTTATAATGTGAATTGAATTGTTGAGCTTCACATATATCTTTTTTTTTTGTCGAAAAACTAAATTTAAATTAACATAAAAATAACAACACAATAAGTTCAGATAGTTTCTAGCATATACCAGAAGCTACAAGATCAGAAAGAAATAAATTACAAGGGGTGGGGGGGTAAAGAAACCGTCCAATTACAAGGAAGAGTACAAGAAACACTCTTTTTTGCAACCCAATCCGCAACTTGATTTGATTTCCGAGGAATAAGGTGGAAATAATATAACGCAGCAATGTTTGGATATCTTCATAAATATGAGAAAGATGACGATTCCCAGACCTTGTGCTTGTCTTGAGCTTGTTGATAAGACTAGAACAATCATTCTTCAAAATATGCTTGCAATTGGGTTGACTAGCAACTTCAGTGATAGCAAAGTGAATACACATTGCTTCAGCTTCTTCAGGTGATTTAACTTCAAAATTCCAGGCTTTAGCTTTCAAAATTTGGCCCTTTGAGTTATTGAAAATACATCCAATAGCAGCTTTATTAAGTAAGCTAAGAAATGAAGCATCAACAAAGATATAATTTAGATTAGAGGCATTGTACTCCCTGTATGGATGATTTAAGTCAGTATTTTCATGGTGGGATACTAAATTAGCTTCTGAGTTAAAATTTGTGTATTTAAAAAACTCATCATAAGCTGTATATGCTTTTGAAGCTTTAATAAAGGGACTGATGTTAACATTCTCAAAGATTTTTTTATTTCTAGCTTAGCATATAAACGAAAGGATCCATATTGCCATCTCAACTAGGGGTCTTTCTCTATCATCATTTGGGTGTTTAGAATCCATAAGATCTTGGAGCCATATATCAATTCGCAGATTAAAATGATTAGAGAAATAAAAACGAGCAGTAAAAAAATAGGTGCTCAATATTTTCAGTATCAACATTACATATTTTACAGGTGCTTTTAAGAACACATTTTCTTGTGAACTTGTTCATTACATTAGGAAGGGATTTATAATGACTCGCCAAGTAAATTTTTTAAGCTTAGGAGGAAGATTAAGTTTCTATATATCTTCCCAAAATGAATATGAAGTTTAAAAGAGGAAGAAGGCTTCATTTTATTTTGATTTTTATAATCCATAATAGAATCAGTAGATAACTTATTATAAAAATCTTTGGCAGTTAAATTTTCATTTTTAGAGTGCTTCCAAATGAGAGTATCATGGGCACCAGTACTACTAATATCAAGAGTCAATATTTTCTTTTCGTAATCATGCTGAAAAATGTCATTAATAAGATTAGTGTTCCAAGTATTATTATGAGTAATAAGATAAGAGACATATATAGAGGGGCGATTCAAAGTATTAATAGGCTTATCACTATTTGGAATTCAATCATCACTCCATATTTTGATGGACTTACCATTACCAACAATCCATTTGGTGTCAAGATGATAGTTATTTATGTCTATTAAAAGGCACCTCCATCCCCATAAAGGATTATATCCCAATTTTGCATTATTAAAAGAGTCACGAGGGAAGTAAATTCCTTTTAAGATATAGTAAGCAATTGAACCTTTATTAAGGTTGAATTTCCATGCCGAGGAGGTAAGAAGTCAAATATTCATATGTGTAAATTTTTTGAAATTTAAACCTCATTCTCTTTTAGGCATTTCTAAATATTTTCAGTTTTTCCAATGGATACTATTTTGACCTTTATTACCCCACCAGTAATTAGATATAAGAGATGATATTTTCTCACATATAGCTTGAGGTATATGAAAAATAGTCATGATACATACATGAATTGATTGAATTACTGCAATTATCATAACTTCTTTTCCTGCCTCAGAAAGTGTTTTAAAATTCCAGTTATCGAGTTTAGTCTTTTAATTAACCATTCAAGGGCCTTAATTTTAGATCTTCCCCAATCAGAGGGTAATCCTAAATAAGTGCCCAATTTGTGAGATGGTTGATATTAAGAATATAAGTAAGATTATGAGCAATATTGGAAGGAGTATTCTTGCTATAAACCACCCCACTTTTGTTAAGATTAATGTGTTGTCCTGAAGCTGTACTATAAGCATTTAAGGCATCTTTGAAGTTACAAAATTCGTTTTCATCAGCCTTAAGGAATAAAATACTGTCATCAGCGAAAAGAACATGAGTTAAGGTAGGACAGTTTCTACTTAATTTAATACCTTTTATAAGATTTTTGTTATCTTTATCATTGATTAAGGAAGATAGGGCTTGTGTAACAATACAAAAGAGAAAGGGAGATAGGAGATCCCCCTTCTCAAACCTTTTGTGGGTTTTTTTTAATACTTTTGGGTTGGCCATTAATAAGAATTGAATAAGAAATAGTTGTAACACATTGAGTTATCCAATAAATCCAAGTGTTAGAAAAACCCATATCTTCCATAGTATCAAATAAGATATCCCATTATATGCTTTCAAAAGCTTTAGAGATGTCAACTTTAATAGCAGCAAAGTAGTTTTTTGAGGTTCTCTTGTTTTTAAGGTAATGAACTACCGCATGCGCTATAAGTAGATTATCTGTAATATTTCTTGAGTTTATAAAAGAAGATTGTTCAGAAGAGATAATAGAATTCATAAAGGATTTTAGTCTTTTAGAAAAAATAGCAACTATAATTTTATAGCTAAATTTAGGGCAGCTAATAGGCCTGTAATGGGTTATAGAAGCTGGACAATCAATTTTGGGGATAAGGGTAATATAAGTATTATTTATGGAGGTAAGATCACCCTTATCCCAAAAAAATCAGTAATGCCTCTCATAAGATCATATTTAATAATGTGCCTATACTTTTTGTAAACATTATCAGAATAACCATCAGGTCCTGGGGACTTATTACTACCCAACGTCCAAACAGCTTCTTTAAGTTCACTAATTGAAATTGGTTTTTCGAGAATAGAGTTCATATGATTTGTAACTGTGGGTTTTATTATTTCAATAATATTTTGATAATTTCTAGGCCCAACAGTAGTTTAAATGTTACTGTAATAATCAAGGATAAGTTTTTCAATGGCATCATTAGAATCACACCATGAGCAATCAGTTTAAAGAATTCTGAGGATCTTGTTGTGTTTTCTTCTAGTTTTGGTGGAGTTTTGGAAAAATCTAGTGTTTTTATCCGCATGAATAGCGTATTGAATTCTTGATTTTCCTTCCAATATAATTCCTCTTTATTCCAAAAATCCTCTAATTGACTAGTCACAAAATTGTGTTCATCCCAGTCAATTTGAGGCAAGGAATTTAGGTGTTCGAGTTTTTCCATAAGATTTTGAACGATTTTTCTATTATTGTTCCTTCTTTTTTTATTCCAGGAGGTAAGAATATGAGAGATATGGTGAAGTTTATGCCCAAACTTCACAATGCCCCTGTAAATATTATAAGAGAAAAAATTCCATTGATTTTTTATGATATTATCAACACCAGCTTCAATGTTCCAAGATTTTTGATAAATAAACATGTTAAAAGCCTTTTGTTTTGAGATATCAGTGAAAAGGATGAGTAAGCTATGGTCAGAACCAATAGCTGGAAGAACAGCTATCCAAGCATTTGGATAGATATCATCCCATTCAATATTTGAGATACCTCTATCAATTTTTTCCTTAATAAATTTTTCTCCTGTTCTTCTATTACTCTAGGTGAAGTGACAACCCTTAGTGGCTATGTCATTTAAAGTGTGGAGATTAATGAAAGAGTTAAGATTATTTTGAGAAGTATTAGGATAATCAGTGTCTCCAAGTTTTTCTGAGTTATTTCTAATTATGTTAAAGTCACCAATGAGGAACCAGGGACAATTTTTATCATTTTTAATAAGGCCATTAATATCATTAAGTTTTTTTTCTTTATCTTTATCTAATAGAGGAAATATAGACATAGGTAACTAAGGAATCATTACCTAATTCATCAGAGATTTTACAATGTATATAATTGTAGAGTGACTTATGATAGTTAAGTTAAGGTCATTTTTGGTGAGAAGAAATAAACCATCCGCTTTCCCTATTGGTTCAACAGTGCAGGAATATTCATATTAAGGTCTTTAGCTAAAGTATTAGTTTTATCAATGGAATTAAGGGTTTCAAAGAGAAAAATCACCTCAGGATGATGCAATTTGACTGCATCCATGAGTGTTAGAATTGTCAGAGGGGTGCCAATCCCCTGACAATTCCAACTGAAGTGAAGTGTATCATGTACCTCCATGGGTTTGTTCTGGGACAAACCCGCAAACCTCATTAGCAGTTGAAGATTCTTTTTGTTCCCCGTATATTTAATTTCCGAATTTTCCACCTCTGTTGAAATAACAACCCCTAAGTTATCAGCTTCTGGTGTAGTAGGGGTAAGGGCGTTAGTGGGTGTAAGATCTTTCCATCGATTCATCCAAAGCTTATCAAATTTTGCTTGTTCTCTGAGAGGTTTTGTAGCACTTTTCGTTTCAGGAACAAACTTGTAGTCCGTGACACGATGATAAAGGGGAGTATCAGATTCATCATTAAGATAGAAAGGGATAATGTTTTGATTTGGGGGAGGACGGTTGTTAATTGAATCGGTGGAGGGTTGTTGATCATCAGAAGTGTTGTCAGTGATTGAGTTTTGTGTTATATAAGTCGGGTTAAAGGGAAGGTAATGTTTTGGGGTTATTAGGATGGGCTTTTCCTGAGATCCAAAAGTAAGGGAAGTAGAAGTTTTTGGGCTATGCATATTATGTTTATGATGGTGGGCTGGAGTATTGAAAATATTTTGTTGGACTTCTTCTTTTATTTCAACCCAACTCTTCACTGGTGTTATAAAGAATAGGTTTTAAATTATGATTTGAGATTCTCTCTCTTACCTTTGTCAGACTATATGGTGTTTTTCGTTCCTCCTTCGAGTAAGCAAAGAAGGATTTTACTTATATGCAATAAACGGCTACCATTAATGAAGAGAGAGAAATAGGAGGGAAGTGATGGTGATGGGCGGGCTAATGGAAGAACGCCAAGTGGCGTATAAAAAATGGAAGAGCCAATCAGATTTTGACAAATTGTGTATTTTCGTATTTGCACTTTAGTCCTTTAACCATTTTTACTTTATTACCCCTAAATACTATGTTATCATAAAGTAACCTTTAGCCATTAGTGAGCTGACAAGTGGCTCAATGTAAATGGTCCGGATTTAATTAAGTTTATTTGTATTTAATTAATTTGTATTTAATTTCTTTATGGTATATTATATGTATTTAATTTATATGTTTATATTTAATTTAAATTCCGAGTTTAATAAATAAAGTGAAATTTTTTTGTTTATAAATATATATAATTATTACATTAAAACATATAAATAGACAATAATTTTATTTTGCTCAATATAAACTAAATATGCATATAAATTATAAGTTAATCATATTTGGGAAATAATTTAGTAAAAAATTAATTAATATAAGTATTATGTATGAATTTTATGCAATCAATTTTGGCATGGTAATTTTATCAATACATGGTATGTTTGTTGTTGGTAAAAAATTAAAGTAATTTCTTAAATATGGTAATAAATTTTCACCTAACAAAACTAAATTACCTTCTATAAAACCACTATTCTTGCCAGAACTAAGCTACCATCTTATTTGCCCTAATTTACCTTGAAGAAATTTCGTTGCTTGATCCATCTTCTAAAAAGGTTAGATTAATTTTTTCACATTATTATTTGGTGTATTTATAGTATTTTCGGAATTTTCATATATATTAGGTGTATATTTACTTTGAAATCTTTTATGTATGTAAATTTGGTGCTTATTATTAGAGATAAATGCCAATACAGGCTTAGAACCCAACTTCCCACCTCCAACAAGTCCAGACCCTCATTTCTACCTAAATAGGTCCACACGTTTTTTTTATACCAGCATTACCCTTCGTCAGAATAAAATCATATCATATATTCCTTTATTATCTCTTATAACTGATCCCACCATATCAGCAAGTATCCTAAATTCCTTAATTATAGCTATTTATTGTTGGAAGCTTTGGGTAATACGTTAACCTCAATATAATATCACAATCTCCACACCTTCTCAGCTACTATTCTTCACACACATCATTCTTCAGCATTCAACAACCATCGGCTTACTGGTATGTATTTTTTGGGTTTGGCGCAGCTGTGTTTTATCATGTATCTAATGTAGAATAGTAGAATCAACACTTCAAATTATTACTCTGTTTCATCATTAATAATCCCGCGTATTGCATGTGTAGATATGTATAGGGTTGTGTTATATAATTGCTATTATAAATTGCATTACAATATATACATTTTCGTGTTTTTGAACTTGTTTATATGTGTCTTATGTGTTAGATATAGCTTCAAATGTTCTAGTTGTATTCATGTTGAACGACGAGAAGGCTTTGAAGTTATTTAGATTGTTTGATTCTTACGAATCAATCAGAAACTATGTCAAAGAAACATGGTCACGTCTTGGTTCTAATGAGTTTGAGATATTTTACTCTATTGCTGAGCACCAGAGATGCAAATTGGTTAGTGAAGGAGACTTTGCAACTGTAGTGTTGTTGTTACAGCATAATCTGGTGGCGGATTTCGAGATTACAGTAATCGAGAATACCATCTCTACTGTTACTGTTCACCAAGCACAAACTGCAACTACTTTGATGGAAATTGTTCCTACTTCAGGCCAAACATTTGTTGAAGAAGAAATTCAAGATGATGATGAAGCTACTGAGAACAATTATCATCACAAGATTAAGATTCTAAAGAGCAATGTATGGAAGCATGCCCTCACACAGACTGGTCAATGCTTTCACGACGGAATGAAAGAATTCCGTTCTGCTATCGCCAAATACGCTTGTGAAACTGGATACACTTTCCATTTCGGCCATAACCGCCCAAATCGTGTAAGCGCGTATTGTTCGAAAACGAAGGCTACAGGTTAGTCTTCTGTCAATATCTAATTTTCTTAAATCACAACCCACCTGTTCTCTAATATAAACCAATGAACTAAGTCATACACAACTATTTAGTAAACCACATATCCAAATTCACACATACCACCATTTTATAAGTATAACCCATTCAAATACACTGGCATACCACCACAGTAAATATCATACACCATTCACAAAATTTTCCATCACAGTCTACTTAATTGTATCACACCACCACAATATATAGCTGAATGTTGTTTAACATGGTTATATCACTTTTTTAATTTTCTCCAATTCATTTTCAGGGTGCAAATGGTATGTGTATGCATCCAGAGATAATGATAATCTAAAAGTCTATATCAGGACCCTTGTTAATCATCATACGTGCGGCCCACCAATGAAAAAGTTCACGAATCCTTGGTTATCTAGCGATTTAATTAAGGACATAATTATCGACGTGATGCGCTCTAATCCCGACACCAAACCAGGCCAAGTGCAGAACATCTTGAAATACGATTACGGATACAATATTTCATATAAAGTGGCTTATTGTTGATGTCTCCTCATTTGTGATAGATTTATGATAGGATGACCCAACATTTTAAGTGATTTAGAAGTCAATAATGTCGATTTTCTTGAGTTTTAGTGCACTTTCCTATTTTGAGTCTTGATTTGTAGAATTATTGTTTTTAGAGCATATTGGGTTTAATTGTTTATTTAGTGTGTAGTTTTAAAGATAATTATGGAGCTTAATTAGAATCCAAGTCAAAGACAACAACTTATGGAAAGAGAATTGCATGGTAATTGGAGATAAGGAAAGAAAAGCTAAAAAGATGGAAAAGGAAAAGCTGCCTAAATCTGGGATTCTGCATACACGTCCAAAGATAGGCGTTTTTACCTAAGAAATAGGCCGATTTTGGTGATTTCCTTCTACAGGGTCTAGATAATTCTGTTGCGATTCTTTTGGTATCTTGTGGAGCAAAATCCGACCAATAACGAAGAAGATACGCTCAAAACAACGCAGCAGTGTTTATCTTTATTTCCATACGAATTTGAGTTGGGCTAGAAGTCCATTACCTTAACTCTTCCTCAAGAAAACGAATTAGGTCTTCTAAACACCTATAAATACACCCTTATATCACTTGTAAATTATCCTTGCCTCATAGTAATTAGTTCTTAAGGTTTTATTCTTCCAGTTTATTGTAGAGAGCAAGATGATGTCTTTTATTATTTCTTTTAGTTTATTTCCTTCAGGTATGAACTAAACTCCCCATAGCTTGGGTTTTGCATATGTATAATCTATGAATTCTAATTCTTCTATCTAAGTTTATTTGGGAATTATATGTTTTAATCTGATATTAGCTTCTTACTTTATATTTGCTTATGTGTTTTGATTTATTGTCTTTCCTAGAATTGATCACTTTAGGATTGTTTTAAGAGTAGTTAGATGGTCTCCTTGACAGGGTGTTTAACTATTGAACCACCACATAATGTCTAGTGTCGATAGCAGTTCTGACAAAACATACTTCTAACTAGATAGTCATTAGGGTTTGTTTTGACCACCGTATCACCAAGATTGCAGTATTTGCTTAGGGCCTTAGTGGCGTTTGATAACACTATTTGAAATCACTTCTTGGTTGTGACGTAGCCCCCTTAGTCGCTCTCAAGGTCTAAGCTTGGGGAATTTAGAATCCTGACTAAGTATTACCAAGAGCTAATATTCTCCCTTATGAACTAGATTTATAGATAGAATTAGAAGGATTAGTGCATACTAGCAAAACCTAAGCTATACTTCTCATCTCATATTCTTAATCTTTTACTTTATTGTCTTTATTTTCCTAGTTTTAATTAGTTTAATTGTTAATCTCGAATTCTTACTTGCTTAATTTCTGTCTTTTAATTATTTACTTTTACTCGTCATTATTTCCTACGCGATTAACACACTTAAGTCCCTGAGAACGAACTCTACTTATCATTAAAACTTGCATACGTCCTGTAATACTTGCAATACTGTGCCTGTCTAGGGTGAGAGTGCATAGTTTTCCATACTTAAATTGATCTTATTTTTATCACACCCTAGGCGACACCAAGTTTTTGGCGCCGCTGCCGGGGACTTGTGTCTCGTTAGCGTGTGGGTTATCTATTTCGAGTTTTAGTCTTTAATTAGTTTTTAATTTTCAGTTTTTAGTTTAGTTTTTATTTTTCCAGATTTACGCTTGTGGTTTGCTTTAGTCTTTTTCAAGTTTCACAGTGTTTAATTCTTGGCCTCCCTTATCGGAGCCTGAGAGGAGCTTCAGACCTTACAACAAACGAGTTCGTGAGGAAAGAGCCTTGAGAAGAGTAATGGCAGCCCAAGATCCACCACTCGGAGTACCTCTTGGTGGAGTTCAGAATAATCAACCAGGGATTCAACAACAAGATCCACCACCTGGTGTACAATTACCAGCAGGAGGAGGTAATGGGCAGAATAACCTCAATAATCAGAACCGGGTTGAACAAGACTTACCTGGCCTTAATGTACCATTCCATGTTCAACCAATTGGCTACCGCCCTCCTGAGATTCCGAATATCAAATTCAGACCCGATCCGGGCATGCTCAGTCAATTTCAAAGTTTCGGACTCTATACTGGTATAGCTATTCAAGATCCGGTAAAAGCGATTCAGAAGTTCATGCAGATTTGTGATGCCTACATTACTCCTGGCATTACACGCGAGCAACTGTATTTTCATATGTGTTCGTTTTTCTTGACCGGAAGAGCTAGCGATTGGCTAGAAAGACAACCACATGGAACCATTCACTCTTGGAGAGAACTTCAAGCCGCATTCTTTAACCGATTTTATCCGAAGAGCATGAGACTCAAAGATCAAACCGAGCTTGCAAGATTTTCTCAAGAAGATGGAGAAACAGTGGGAGAAGCATGGACAAGGTTTCAACAAAAATTAACTAGATGTCCGCTCCATGGTTATAAACCTGCTCTACAACTTGCGATGTTCTATGAAGGCCTTAATGATAAAGGTAGAGAGAAGGTGGATAACATTGGAAAGGGTAATTTTGTGTCCATGAATCATAATGAAGCTTCTAAGGTGTTAGAGAATATTATGGAACAAGAAAGAAGTTGGCCTTCAACGCGAGCTTCTGTAGCAAAGACCCGAGGAATGCTTCGTTTAGATGCAGAAACTGCGAACTCAGCTCAAATATCCTCATTAGAAAATCAAATCAAGGAGCTGAGAATCGCGATGGAGAAGAATTTAGCCGCTACAAAGGTAGTACAAGAAGCACAAGGTTGTCAACAATGTGGAGGTAACGATCATGTATGGGAAGAGTGCGAATCAAATCCGCAATCTGTTTACTTTATATCCAACCGATGGGGCAATCGCAACCATCCGGGTATGCAGTATTCAAATCCACAAGGGGCCGCTAATCCTAGTCAATATCAACCACGACCCTAGAACAACTCTTACCAACAGAGAGGTCAGTACCAAAACCAATATCAGAATAGACCTGCTCCTCCACAACAACCTGCTCAAGACGCCTATACCGATTCATTAGAGCAGAAAGCTTTACCTCAATATCCGCAAGAAGGATCTATGGACAATACACAGATAGTACAAGCTCGAGACCGTTTGAACACAACTCTTAATGCTCAAGACGAGAAGGTTAGATGATATGATGCCATACTTCAGATGCTAACTACTCAAGTAACACAGTTAAACAAAGTGTTAACAAGTGTTGTAGAACAAAAAGAAGTAAAGGCAATCGAAGGAGGTGAAGACAATGATGGGTTCGAAGCTTGCAAGGCTATATGTCTTGAGATCGAAAAAGCAAAAGAGGAAGCACCACATGCTGCCATTAGTGCCGTGGAAGTTCCCAGTATTGAAGAAGAACCAACCAAGTCTAGCTCCGAGGAATCTGACTATTCTGAAGTTTATATGGAGGACGATCAAGAGAAAGACGAGTTCATAGAATTACTGAGGAAGGTGCAAGAGGAGATTCGATCAGTAGTGGAATATGCAGCTGAGTTGGCTAAAGAGAAAGAGGAAGATGCCTCAAAGAAGGAATCGAAAGATGAAGTGGCACCTGCTGTGCTAGAAGAGAAAGAAGAAAAGGTGGAATCGCCACCTGTTGTTCAACCAGTGTCATCAACTATTCTTGATACAAATCCTAAAGATGACACTGTTCTCAAGACATTTGTAGAGGCGTACCAACCTGACAATATCAACGCCCAAATGCTTGAGATTGCGAAAAAAGGACTTACACCGCAACAAGTTTATACGCAAGTTATTCCTGAGAAAGAAGCGAGTGTAGAGATCCCAAGAGAGAACATGAGGGTTTCAAGAAGAAGTGAGAAAGAGCTACCATTAAATCTTAAAGATCCGGGAAGTTTCAACCTTCCTATTCAATTACATGGTATGCTCAAGGTGAAAGCTATGTACGATGTGGGTTCTGGTGTGAATCTTATGCCTAAGTCCGTGTTCGAAAGACTTGGACATCAGAAATCAGAGAAAACTCCAGTGAAGTTGCAGTTTGCTGACAACTCAGTTAAAAGGACATGGGGAACAGTGGAGGACGTCTTAGTCCGTGCAGGTAATATCGCCATCCCTACTGACTTTGTTATACTTGAGTTTGATGCAGATAAGCAGGTTCCGATCATACTTGGACGGCCCTTCATGGCCACAAGTCAAAGTGTGATCAACTTCCAAGATGGGACCATCACCCTTCATGCAAAGAATGTTTCCGAGACCTTCTATGTCTTGGGTAAGAAACCGAGGAAGTTGGACCCCACCGTGCCTATCATCCACAGCCTTTCACATCACAAAGTCCCTCCTGAGGAGATCCACTTAAAACCTGTGGATACTGAGCCAAACATTGAGTTTGGGGTTGGCCATGAAGTCCTATGGAAAGCCCACAAACGCGAGAACAGGCCACGAAGTTTCAAAGACTCGTGGATGGGACCATTCATTGTCACTAAGGTTGTTTCAGCCAAGGTGATAGAAATTCACCCCAAAACTGGGGTCAAGCGTAGATTAGTTGACGTTCATAGCCTTACTCGTTGTTGGGGAGGCTATATTCGCAAATCTTGACAGAGGTAACACGTCTAACTTTGAAAGACGTAAAACAAATGTGCTGTACGGGAGACAACCCGTAGTTTTTTTATGTTTTCATGTCTTTTACGTTTTTAGTTTAAGTTTATTTTAGTTGTTTTTAGTTGATAATGCATGTTTGAGGAAGGTATTAGTGTTTTTGGTGTGTAGGAATTGGAGAAATCGAGTTAGGGAACGCGAGGAAATTTTTTGGAGCAAAGGAATTCACCCCGCGGACTACCCCCACGGACTACCCCATGGTCCGTGCCCTAGTCCGCGAGGTCAAAAACACGTGCCACGGGTTGCACCGCGGGTTTGATCCAGAAACAAGAAAAAGTTGACCGCGGACTACCCCCCTGCACCGCACCATGGTCCGCGCCCCAAAAACGCGTGCCACGGGGTAGGTGCCACGGGTATTTTGACGGAGTCAACTACAGAAGGTGCGGTGTACCCTCCGGTACACCGGATTCTAGTCCGCAGCCCAGAAACCCGTGCCACGGGGTCCTACCACGGGTCCAATCTAGTGAGAATTTTTTTTAGAGCATCAGATGTTGCGGACTACCCTGCAGTGCACCCCATGGTCCGCAGGGGTAGTCCGCGCGAGCCGCCAGAGAGAGAAAATAAAGGGTTTCAAGGCTATATGAAGATCTAAAGCTTATTATTCCGAATTTATTAAACCTTAAACCTCTTTCTTCTCTCCAAAACTCTCCTAACTCCATTGAAGCTCATCAAAACCTTCACCAATCACCAAAACACTACCCAATCATCAAGAAAAACACATCAAACCTTCTCTCCACATCATTACAAGAGAGAATCAAATACCCAATCCTCACCAAATCCATTCAAATTGAAGAATCAAAGAGCAATATTTTCAAAATTCATCCTACAATTTCATAAATCCAAGCCAACCCATTACAAATCCACCTCACCCACATAGAGATTAATCATCAATTCATATTTCCTAAGCCAAATCAAGCTTGTTCAACCATTAATTCAAGAGTTAAAATTCAAGGGTTGCTAAAGCTTTGAGTTGGGGGTTAATTGAGGATGACTAATAGAACAACAATCTTAGCTAACAAGAGGGAGGTGAAGAGTAACAAGGGATTGGATTTAAACAAGAAGAAATCAATTGACAAAGGTGCTAGTTCTAAATCAAAGGGTAAAGATAAAGTGAAGAGTGGGAAACCTTCGTATGATCGTAATGGTAAAAAGATTTATTATTATGCAAAGGAGAGAACACAACCTCAACAAGATCTTATACCTATAGAGAAAGTGGATACTTCAAGAGCTCTGAAGATTTCTGCAGAGAAACAATTAAAAGAACTACCTTTTGCTTATGAGAAAGTATTCAAGGAAGAAATTAGAGATGGAGAATACAAGAGATTCTTAGAGCTTGGTGAGAAATTGGGTTGGTCTACGTTCATGGTAAGACGTTCTGAATTATGTCATGAATTAGTTTTGGAGTTCTATTTAGGCCTCTTTAGCCAAGATAGTAATGGTGTTCCGATTAGAGGAAAGTTAGTTCCTTTCACAGTTGAGGAGATTAGGAACCACTTCAAGTTTAAGAAACTGAAAGGTTTTTGCAAATTTGAAGAAGCAGTTGCTAAACGAAAAATCTTTGATAAGGAATTACTTTTTTAGCATGTATTGGACAAAGAGAAAGTGCAATCACATAAGGGAGAATTGAAGGCACCTTGGCCTTACAAATATCTTCAAGCAGATGCGCGAATTTGGCACAATTTCCTTATCCCTAATGTCTTTGGAAACACACGAACTTTGGATGTGACTATGAAGAATGCGCTACTGTTGGACTGTATTTTGAGAGGAGAAGAAGTTGATGTGGCACAGTTGATCTATGAGGAGGTGATACGATTTTCGGTCTCTCCTAAATCATTTTATAATGTTAAATTTCCAACTATGATCACGTGTCTTGTGCGAAAAGCGAATGTAGTATTGGGTGACGAAGAGAAACTCGAGTTTAAAATGAGTTATATTGATAATGCTTGGATCAAAGAAAGTCTTCGAAGAGCGGGTTATACGCAAGTCTCGAAGGAAGAAAAGGAGGACAATTGGCAAGAGAAGATGGAGGAGCGTTTAACGAAATTTGAAGCAGCTCAAACTTCCTTAGTCAATGATGTGGCACAAATCAACGCTAATCAAGTGCACATCATGAAACTCCTTGAGCAATTAACGAAAGGTCCAGCAATTCCAACCTTGGATGTCAATGATGCGAGGCAATAGCCTCGAGAGTATGTTCTCTTTCTTCCTTACCATTTCTGTAAATATGTCTATCTGCTAATTTTAATTTCTGTTTTTTGAGTCTTTTTCGAGTCGTGGGGACACGGCTCATTTTTGAGTTGGGGGTGTAGGGATTCGTTGTCTCTCATCTCCATTTTTCTGTTTTGTGGGTGAAATTAAAATTTTTGATACATGGGAATTAGATGTAGAGTGTGTTTAATAGCTTGAAAGCATAAGCTCAGTAGATTGATGATAGTAAGTAATATGTTTATGAGCTATGTATGTATGCTTTGAGTATTTGCAGGAAAACACACATTGATAGTAAAGAAAAGATTAGTGAGCAATGCGATAGAAAGTATTTTCGATCTCAGGGAACCTTGAAAGTGTGTAGGCCGTGAGATCCAAGCTAGTTGAAAAACCATTTGATGAAAGTGCTAAAGGTAAGAAATTTTCGAATTTACATAGTGTAGAAAGTGATTAAGGCGGTTCTTTCATATTTGAAGCCCTTGAAGCCTTTTTATACCTTCTCACCTTGTGATTTTGATTTTATATGCTATATCCTTCTCAGCCCCTTCTAGCCTTTCTAAGACCTTTTTATTGAAACACGTTATAAGCCATATCCTTTAGATTTTAGGACTTTTCCATATGACCCGCACTCGAATCGCGATGCATAGACAGTTGTTTTAGAGCTTGAGTTTGGGGTGGTGGGTCCACCATTATGGGAATTGTTATTTTGTTGGGATTTTTTGAGCTTATTAATTGTGCTTTGTGCTTTATATTGATGATGATTCACAGAATTGTATTGTAACCCTTTGCCGGGGTAATAGCGAATGAAAAAGAAGCTTCGAGCTAATCTTGCCAACAAGGGAATTAAAAGAAAAAAATATATATAAGAAATTAGCATGATATCTCAACATTGAAAGAGAGTCATAGCTATAAAATAAAATTGAAAAGAAAAGAAAAATATATATTCGGACCAGCAAAGTGGATTTTTATGTGAACATCTTAAGCTTTAATTGGGTTATTGGGGATGCTAAATTGTGCATCAAGGAATTCATTGGGTTGAGTGAGAAACAATTTATGAGAGTAACTCAAGCTCTAGGGCGATTTGTTGATGGCTAGTGAGGAAAGAGCCAAAAGCTCACTCCAATTTATCCAAATATACTATCATACCGTCCCTAAGCCTACATTACAACCTTAAAGACCTTTTGATTCTTTGCTATGTAATTGAGAAGTGATTGAGCCATTAGAAATTAGTTGAGTGGACCTTTGATACTAGTGAGGTTTGATGAAAAATCTATAGCTCTCTTGGGGAACTGAGTAAAGTCTCAATCCTTCTTACATTGCGAAACTAATCTGATCTTGAATTCAAGCCGTGTTGACTGTGGATATGAGAAGTGTACAGGTATGTAGTTTATGAATATTATTGCATGAAATTTTCTGAGTTATGTGCTTTAGGATTATTCTATATATTCTGCTATGCTTTTTCCCTTGTGTTGAGAATTTTATAAGTGTGTATTTCTAGACTTCCCTATGTTTTTATCTTTATTGTATCGGGACGATACAACTTTGAGTTGGGGGTCTTGATGTCTCCTCATTTGTGATAGATTTATGATAGGATGAGACATCATTTTAAGTGATTTAGAAGTCAATAATGTCGATTTTCTTGAGTTTTAGTGCACTTTCCTATTTTGAGTCTTGATTTGTAGAATTATTGTTTTTAGAGCATATTGGGTTTAATTGTTTTTTTAGTGTGTAGCTTTAAAGATAATTATGGAGCTTAATTAGAGTCCAAGTCAAAGACAACAACTTTTGGAAAGATATTTGCATGGTAATTGGAGATAAGGAAAGAAAAGCTAAAAAGATGGAAAAGGAAAAGCTGCCTAAATCTGGGATTCTACATACACGTCCAAAGATAGGCGTTTTTACCTAAGAAATAGGCCGATTTTGGTGATTTCCTTCTGCAGGGTCTAGATAATTCTGTTGCGATTCTTTTGGTATCTTTTGGAGCAAAATCCGACCAATAACGAAGAAGATACGCTCAAAACAACGCAGCAGTGTTTATCTTTATTTCTATACGAATTTGAGTTGGGCTAGAAGTCCATTACCTTAACTCTTCCTCAAGAAAACGAATTAGGTCTTCTAAACACCTATAAATACACCCTTATATCACTTGTAAATTATCCTTGCCTCATAGTAATTAGTTCTTAATGTTTTATTCTTCCAGTTTATTGTAGAGAGCAAGATGATGTCTTTTATTATTTCTTTTAGTTTATTTCCTTCAGGTATGAACTAAACTCCCCATAGCTTGGGTTTTGCATATGTATAATCTATGAATTCTAATTCTTCTATCTAAGTTTATTTGGGAATTATATGTTTTAATATGATATTAGCTTCTTACTTTATATTTGCTTATGTGTTTTGATTTATTGTCTTTCCTAGAATTGATCACTTTAGGATTGTTTTAAGAGTAGTTAGATGGTCTCCTTGACAGGGTGTTTAACTATTGAACCACCACATAATGTCTAGTGTCGATAGCAGTTCTGACAAAACATACTTCTAACTAGATAGTCATTAGGGTTTGTTTTAACCACCGTATCACCAAGATTGCAGTATTTGCTTAGGGCCTTAGTGGCGTTTGATAACCCTATTTGAAATCACTTCTTGGTTGTGACGTAGCCCCCTTAGTTGCTCTCAAGGTCTAAGCTTGGGGAATTTAGAATCCTGACTAAGTATTACCAAGAGCTAATATTCTCCCTTATGAACTAGATTTATAGATAGAATTAGAAGGATTAGTGCATACTAGCAAAACCTAAGCTATACTTCTCATCTCATATTCTTAATCTTTTACTTTATTGTCTTTATTTTCCTAGTTTTAATTAGTTTAATTGTTAATCTCGAATTCTTACTTGCTTAATTTCTGTCTTTTAATTATTTACTTTTACTCGTCATTATTTCCTACGCGATTAACACACTTAAGTCCCTGAGAACGAACTCTACTTATCATTAAAACTTGCATACTTGCAGTACTGTGCCTGTCTAGGGTGAGAGTGCATAGTTTTCCATACTTAAATTGATCTTATATTTATCACACCCTAGGCGACACCAACTGTGCCGTTCGCAAAGCACGGGATGATATTTTTGGTGACGCTGGTTTGTCTTACAACAGGATTCGTGCATACTTTGACAAACTTAATGAGTTAGACCCACTAGGTTTTGTTGCTATCGAATGCGAACCATCGAATCGTTCATTTACGAGATGCCACTTTGCATTTGGTGCATGTGTACAAGGTTTCAATCATTGTCGTCCTTTGTTGATTTTGGATGCAACATTCCTCAAGAACAAGTATAAAGGACAACTCCTTGTAGCTACTGGAAAAGATGCCAACCAAGGTAATATTTACACCATATACTAAAACCAAAACAATAATCTGTATTAATCTTAATTCCATCATTCTATTTAATCTCGTTTCATTTCTTATTTTCAGGGTTGTTCCCAGTTGCATTTTCAATTGTTAGGTCCGAAGACACTATTAATTGGACACACTTCCTTCGTTTTCTTGAACCTCTAATATCTTCTCGAGATGTGACATTCGTGTCTGACCGTCATGGAGGCATCGCTAATGCTCTTGAAACTGTTTTCCCGCTTGCTAATCATGCATATTGTCAACGCCATTTGAAGGAGAACCTGAAGACAAAATTCAGAAGATCAAAATCACAGAGAGAGACAATGATATACCTTCTTGATAGGATGTGTTTCGCAGCAACTTCAGAAACATATGATGAATTCCTCCAGATGTTTCTTACTACAGGTGGCAAAAAAGCTATCAATTTCATGAAAAGTCTTCCGAAAGAGAAATTTGCGAATGCCCATTTCAAGGGTAAACGATACGGAGAGACTACATCTAACGCCGCAGAGTCTTTCAACAAACAAATAAAGGCTACTAGGGAGCTGCCCGTTACTGAGTTGATTGACGCGATTCGTGTTCTTCTTATGCAACAGATGTATGACAGGTCCGTTGAATCTGCTTCCTGGACAACTGTCCTATCGCCCAAGGCATCTGCTGTTTACGAAATAAAGTTCGATTATGCGCGTGCTTGGTTTGTGATCCGATCCAGTGAATCACTATTCGAAGTTATATCCTATCCTAACATGGTGGTTGACATTGTCGCTCAAACCTGCTCATGCGGTAAATGGCAGGTCAAAGGTTTTCCTTGTGTACACGCGGTTGCTGCAATTGAAATCGCTTCTCCCGGTCTTCCATATCAATACATTGACAAATTCTGGCATGTGTCAAGCTTCCGTTCAACCTATGCCATGAACATTCCAGCGATGACTACTTTCCTTACTCAACACGATGCAGTAGGCGATATGGTTGTCAATCCACCTTCCTATAAAGCCCAGCCTGGAAGACCCAAGAAAAAAAGGTACCTGTCCGAAGGTGAGCGTGCAGATTCCACACATTATCGAATGTGTAGCAATTGTCACACATATGCCACGCACAACCGATCCACCTGTCCCAAACTTCGTTAATTTTTCGTCAATCTGTTTCGACTTTTTATTTCTGCTTCTAGCAATAAGTGTCTTTTTGGTGACACTCTTCTTTTATCTTGTATTTCATTAAACTGAATAATTTGTTATTTTATCTATCAATAAAAACCTTTTTTTTCTTACATCATGTGTAATTACCCGAGTATAGGTAGTGTTATCTCAGCTAATATCTATACACCATTATCAACATGCAGAAACATTCAAAATACAAATACTACACTGTTGAATTAAACATCTTATTCTATTACCCCATCAATATACACTTTCACACCAACACAACCAACAGACCATCTATACAAACATACATACCATCAACAAAAGTCATGTTTACTAATCAATAGAACCATAAACCACAAAAAGTCATCCATGTACCGCCAATTTGTTAGTGCATCCCATCACGGTTTAACTTCATGCATTATACTACTTACAACGAGATAGTATATCACACCCCATTGATAGAATGTAATGAACCACCATATTTCGTTTTCAACCCACCTATATAATCCATCAAAACATATTAGCAAACCATCAACTAAACAAAAAAATAACCAGTATCTACATCGAATTTTTCATATCATTCGTGTACACCATCGTTCTGCACTACCATCCCACCACCTCAAACAACCCATCAAAACATATTAGCACACCAACAACTAGATTCATATTCTTGTTATACACCATCAATATACACGAATACACCATCAATCCACACTACCATCCCACCATCTCAAGTAACCCAACAAAACGTATTGACACACCATCAGTTTCTAATTCTAAATACACATCCTTCTTATTCACCATCAAGTTACACTACTATCCCATCAACTCAATAATATGTACATTTTTCCTTTAACCCTGCATTTTCAAGGTAGATACAACCATATACATATAAATACAGCCACAATAACCATTTGTTAATCATTTACAAAACCTTTACCAAACACAAACACATTTTGCAATAAACCTCAAAATCAGTACATCAAATAATGCACTAAACCACATAAATATTACTTTCATTCCAGAATTCAAATTTGTTTTTCATATATCAGTTCATGCAAATAAGCTTGAATCACAGAATATTAAAGTTTCAAAATACAAGAGTTTAAAAACATAATCAATCAAAATAAAACATTAACTTAAAAATCTTAAAACTATTTTTCCTTCATTGCCCTACGGGCTTCGAAAACCGAAGAAACTGTATGCTTGTCGTTCAGCATCCACGAAACAAGCTTTATCCGCTGATCGACAACTTCTTGATACTCGTATTTCTTCTTCACTCCTTCACCAACCATTAAATCAAACGCGTAAAGTGTCGCATAAACACCTGTGTCTGATAGCCTACTTCTCACATGGTCCACTCGTATGTGACCCATCCCAGGCAACTCCTGTGTATTCCGACCCAACTCTTCGTACCACATCTTTAAAACATTGTACAGTAGAAACTCATATGTACTATCAGCGTTTGCATTCGCCTTTGCACCAGTAGAATTGCGCTTTAGGCATCCAAGACCATTATAGTGGTAGAACTGTTCCTGTTCACTATTCCAAAAAAGTATCGACCAATGTGTTGATTTTTACCTTCTACAACATCGTCGTCTTCTTCAATTGGAACATCATTCTTTTTCTGGGGTTTAGTACCGTTACCCAACACACTCGAATCTACATCATCCATTACTTTCTTTCCCTTAATCTTCTTAGCCATACTCCGTTCTTCATCGTCTCCAGATTGCTTAACGCTCGGTGGGTTAACCGGTACATCTCCAACAAAATCATCATCACTTAGCTGCGCTACCATTGCCTTCTTCTTCTTACTTTTTTCTTGCATAACGGCGTTGGTGGGTTGCTTCATCTTTAGTGCCTTATCGGCTTCTGGCACTTTCTGTTTACCACCGACGGGTCTGTGGTCAGCAGTTTTCTTCTTCAAACTTCTTTGATGTCCACCATCATCGATGGGTTGTCTTTTATTCTTCCCCTTATCGACGGACGGCTTCTTTCCTACCGAAGACCTTGCTTGACTATCATCGGGTCGGGTTTCAATCGACTTTTTCTTTAATCTCCTTTGTTGACCACCGTCGTTGGTGGTTTGCACCTTACTCATAGCGTTTTCGACCTTCTTCTCTCATGCTCCTTGCATGTTATGGGGTTTGGTGTCGGGTGGGTGATTGCAAGTGTTAGTGTTTACGCCGTTGCCTGGACCGTAGGGTTTCTCAAATATGATTGTGAGGAAGGCGATGGGTCAGTAATTTTGATTTTTATTTTTGGCGCTTGAAATTTATGTTTTCCAGTCAAATCTATTGCATGTAATCAGGACGATTGGTTTTGGAAAGTAATATCTAATTAATGGGTTGTCAAGGGTAGGATGGTAAATGATAGTGGGTTGGGCTTGATGGGCAATCACCAAATTCCTGTGGACTCTATTAGTTAATTACCCTTATTATTATTTTCGATATTTTTATACTATGGTATTTGAATTTATAATGTTAAATAAATTTATTTAAGGTAACTAATGGATAGAAACATTTTTTTATGTATTAAAAATATAATTTTAGATGTATATGTTAGGTAAATTGATTTTAGATGTATATTATAGGCAATAGATATACATAGAGATATATTACAAAAAAATAGGTAGTTTATATTTAATGTAATTTTTTATATACATTTTCGGATAAATATTTAATGTTTTTTTTGTTTACATTTTTCAGATAATTAGTTATTGTATTTTTAAATTTATAACGGAATTATCAAAAAATTATATTTATATTCGGATCTACGAATTTACATATTAATAGCTTTGATATATTAGGTATATATGTATATATAGATATATTATATATATTAGATATATTAGATTTATTACATTTGATAGATTTGTTAGATTTATTTGATTGATTAGATTTATTAGATATATAAGAAGTTAGTTATGGAAGGTAATCGTAATAAAAAAAAGGCTAGGTTTTGGTAAATATATTAAATGTGAGTATAATTAAAACATTAAAAAAAACAAATGGTTTTGATATACATATACTAAACGTGAGTAAATAATAAAAAAAAATTAGAGTTTATATTCGGCATTTTTAAAACAAAAAATATTAAAAAATCTATTTTGTTGGATTTTAGTGAAAAAATTTAAAATCCCTTGGGGTAAAATAGTGTTTTATTGTGAAAATATTTCCCAAAAAAAATATTAAGAAAATATTTTAGATTTGAATTTTTAGAATTTTTTCTTAAATAAATTATATATAGATATAAAAAAAAATATATAGGAAAAAATTTAGTTTCACAATTTTAATAATATATGCGAAATATATTATATATAAGATTAATAGAATTTAAAATTAATAGAATTTAAAAATAACATTTTTATAATATATGTTATTAGATTTTAAAAAAGAAATTTGCGAAATATATTATATATGCGAAATATATTATATATACATATTAGTTTTATGTTAGGTTAATAATAAAATTTATATTTAAAAATAACATATATTATTAGGAATTATTTAAATATATTAGAAATTAAAATATATATATATATAAAAAATATATACAAAAATATAAAAATGTTAAATACATCGGGTTTAAAAATGTTAAACAAAAAGTTGTTTGTCGATAACCGTAGGATGAATAGATACGAGGATGCAACCGAGTCACTGTTGACTTTTGGGGTGGATGATTTCTTGGCCTTAAAATTCATAACAGACGACGAAGCTTACGGGTTCTATAATATATACGCTAAGGTTATGGGCTTTAGCGTAAGGAGAAATACTACTGGTGTAAAAGATGGTCATATATGGTATAGATTGTTTACGTGTTCAAACGAAGGTACTCGTAGTAAACAATATCTTGAGATGACACACAGACAATACGAGCACCGGTCGTTGACGAGATGCGATTGTCCGGCGTCTCTTAGACTATTATGGAACAACGATATTAAGATGTATACCGTCTCAAAAGTCGTACTGGAGCACAGTCACGCGCTTCTTCCTGAGTTCTGTGTCCCGCACTTACGCTCCCACCGGAAAGTAGACGCTCCCAGCCTTGCCCAAGCATTGACTATGCGTGCTTCGGGAATAAGCACTACCCAAATTATGGATGTATTTAAATACCAGAGACAGGGGTACAACAACGTTGGTTTTCTTAAGAAAGACCTCTACAACATACTTAGCATGGTTCGTTGTGCTGAAATTAGCATTGGAGACGCCAACGCAGCAATCGCATACCTCATTGAGAAACGGGTAGAGGATCGTTCTTTCTTCTTTGCCCATACCGTCGACAGGGAGAACAAGCTGGATAGGATATTCTGGGCCGATGGCCGATCAAGGAAAGAACTGGCAGCTTTCGGTAGAGTCTTGATATTTGATGCGACATACAAGACGAATTCGTATAGATTTCCGCTTATCGTTCTTGCTGGGGTGAACAATCATCGTCAGACTTGCATTTTTGGCGCTACCCTGGTAAAAAACGAGACAACAGAGAGTTATAAATGGGTTCTTCAGCAGCTGATGCTAGCAAATAACAATGTACATCCCGAAGGAGTGGTGACCGACGGTGACAAATCGATGGCTGCTGCAATTGGTATTGGTTTTCCTCAAGCACGGCATCGGTTGTGTAGATGGAATCTCTACCGAAACGCTTCAACTAACATACAGATCAGGAACTTCAATTATAATTTTAGTTATTACATGTCCGCGGATTGTACAGTACAAGAATTTGAACGTGGTTGGAAAGAGATGGTGCGACACTACGGGTTGGGTACAAACGATTGGATTAAGAAAACATACGGGCGTAAACATCCGTGGGCAGAGGCGTATTTCAAGGGCCAGTTTTTTGGACTGGTGAAGAGTACCCAACGTTGCGAAGGAATCAACGCTACTTTAAATCGGTATTTAGGCAACAATAGGACACTGTTTGCATTTTTTAAGGACTATGACCGGGGGCTGGAGAACACGAGGATGAAAGTAATAGACCAGGAGTACAAGTCAAACTACACTAAGGTGGTATTGACTTTGGAAATGCTTGAGCTTGAGCAGCAAGATTCGACTATATTCACTAGGGCTATTTTCTTCAAAATACGTCGACAGATGGCGAGGGAAGCTTGGCTATGGAATGATGACATGCATGAAATACTTGGGGTGCGTACCTATATTGTCCTTGACGACTACGCACCAAATAATTTTCGTACAGTGACCGTATGCTCAGAGCCTAGTTTTGAAATAAAATGCGATTGTTTGAAGTTCCAGTCACATGGTATTCCATGTGGCCATATCTTTTA
Organism: Nemophila menziesii; assembly: GCA_029959085.1. Taxonomy (NCBI): domain Eukaryota; kingdom Viridiplantae; phylum Streptophyta; class Magnoliopsida; order Boraginales; family Hydrophyllaceae; genus Nemophila; species Nemophila menziesii. The sequence continues at coordinate 31,917,773 of JARWIR010000009.1, forward strand.
CATGTTGAGAGTGGAGGAGATCACAGAGTTCCCACAATGCTCGGTTCTACATAGGTGGAACCCCTCTAGTAATGTGGACCATCGAGAAGCAAATCTGTCACGCTACGCGGCGAACGATGTGGAAACAGCTAGGCTGGGTATCATGAGTTCCAAGTTTAACGAGTTGGCAGTAATAGCCAAAAAAAAGCGAGCGAGGTTTCAAAGTAGTGGTTAGTACTCTGACCAACACTATAAGTCGTTTAAAAGATTTCCTATCGTCGGAGCAGTGCAGGGATGATGGCACTGGTGCATCTACCCCAGGGCGTGCCCCTTACGTAAACAGGACCCACCATACTCCACCGAACGTGAATAGTCCTGATCCTAACCTTGCCCGGAACAACAGTGAACGGAGTCCTAACCATTGTGGAAAATGCGGGTAAGTATAATCCTTAAACTCATATATATTGTTATGACATGACATAAAACATGGTGTATTGTGTTGTTCTGATTTGATTGTTTGTGAATACAGGTCAATGGGGCACAACAGGTCCCTAAATTATACAAAACATGCACTTTAGGTCCCTATATTATTAGTTCTTTTACTTATTTGCACTTCGGGTCCCTATGGTATACAAAACTTGCACTTTAGGCCCCTTTATTAATAGTTTTTTTAATTTTTTGCCCTCAAAGTCCCTGTGTTGTGCAAAACTTGCACTTTAGGTCCCTATTTTATTAGTTTTTATAGTAATTTGCACTTAAGGTCCCTATATTAGTATTTTATTAAAATATTTGCACATCAGGTCCCTATATTATTTAAAACTTGCACTTTAGGTCCCTAAATTATTGGTTTTTTTGCTTATCTGCACTTCAGGTCCCTATGGTATACAAAACTTGCACTTTAAGTCCCTTTATTATTAGATTTTTAAAATATTTGCAAAAAAGGTCCCTGTATTATACAAAACTTTCACTTTAGGTCCCTATATTATTAATTTTTATATTCATTTGCACTTCAGGTCCCTATATTAGTATTTTATTAAAATATTTGCACAACAGGTCCCTAAATTATACAAAACATGCACTTTAGGTCCCTATATTATTAGTTTTTTTTACTTATTTGCACTTTAGGTCCCTATGGTATACAAAACTTGCACTTTAGGCCCCTTTATTAATAGTTTTTTTTAATTTTTTTCCCTCAAAGTCCCTGTGTTGTACAAAACTTGCACTTTAGGTCCCTATTTTATTAGTTTTTATAGTAATTTGCACATAAGGTCCCTATATTAGTATTTTATTAAAATATTTGCACATTAGGTCCCTATATTATTCAAAACTTGCACTTTAGGTCCCTATATTATTGGTTTTTTTGCTTATTTGCACTTCAGGTCCCTATGTTATACAAAACTTGCACATTAGGTCCCTTTATTATTAGTTTTTTAAAATATTTTCACTAGAGGTCCCTGCATTATACACAACTTGCAGTTTAGGTCCCTATATTATTAGTTTATTTAATTATTTGCACTTCAGGTCCCTATATTTGTATTTTTTTAATTATTTGCACTTAAGGTTCCGATATTATACAAAACTTACACTTTAGGTCCCTAAATTATTAGTTTTTTAATAATCACCTCAGTTAATTCGTCGATCTTGCCACCATAACGCATGCGCTCCATATACGTGCTATTCAAGGACGCATCTCCACTACTTTGGGCATATTGCTGCAAAACATAGAACAAAATTACATTCAAATTGGAAATGATGTTATATATAAACCAAAAACAATTATGGAAACATCCAACGACACAAAAGCTAGAGCTATACCGAAACCCTCGTTTCACAAAACCACCTTCCTTCACCGAGAATATACTCATCATAGTTGAGTATGTTAGCCACGTGGTTGATCACCTATATAAGACAAGTTCAAGGTGTTAAATCAAGTATCAACAAAGAATAGTACGAGTAATATTATTATTGTACCTCGTCCCCGATGAAATAAGTAGGCGTTAACAATTCTCTCATAAACTTTCTATCGATGAATCCATTTTCATTTTCGCAAACGATGTGGCTAAAGAAAATTAACAATTAATCAAAAACTATAAATTGAAATTGAATAAAATTTAGAGTTGACTTCAGGGATTACCTAGGATTTCCTTCAACAAGATACTTACAAAGGCATCTTCATCCAACATAAATTTACCAATGTCGATAGTTTCTGCATCGGTATCCACATTTGATGGCCCCACTTCATCATCGTCATCAGATATGCATTCCCTATGCGCATCATCATGCAAATCTACACGTGCTCTCCTGGTTTTTTTAAAAACTGGTTTGCTTTTGCCAGTTACTTTTTCTGGAATCTATTCTGTCCTTTTCTTCAGGTTTTTAACTTTTCCCGGCCTCTTTTCTGTCGTTTTATTCTGTATTTTTTCTTTCTCCGGACTCTTTTCTGTCCCTTTCTTCTGGATTTTATCTTCCTCAGGTCTCTTTTCTTTCTGTTTATTCTGTATTTTGTATTCCTGCGTTCTCTGTTTTTTTTTCAATGTCTTTCGCTCTCTCTTGCTCTTTAATTTATTTTTCCTCTTCCAACCTACGAATTCTTGCATCCAGCTCAGTAATCTTATCACTTTCGTAGCTTCCACCAGCATTCCCCCAATCACTTATTACAGTACACGTGAGTGGAGACAAATAATCTTCTCTAAAACTCCAAAGTTTACCCTTAACTTTTTTATTGGTCCAGTAACGTACAGATGGAGTAATGTTATGTTCTTTTCTAAGATTTTTAGCCACATTAACGTGGTCTAAGAAAATAAGCTGCAAAGTAAAGCGTTTGATATTAGAGAAAATGGTTAAATAAAAAACATAAAAAAGGTAAGGCAATCCTATTCAGATTCAAACTTACCATTACCAAGTGTAGACACCCGGAGAAATAAGCTCGCTTACCATTCTTAAAATGGCGGATTCCACTCCTTAACAATTCAAATACATGAGCGGCCCAGTTAAAGTGTGGAACCCTTCGAATAACTTTAACGACATGTAAATAACACTTATTTACCCCGCTATATGTTGTAGGGCACAAGAACAAACCAATGCAATTTAACAAATAAGCTTGAGCAAAGTACGGGTCCGCGTCTTCGCCGCATTTGTCCAAGTTGTCAGTCAAGGTCTTATACGAAATAACCTCTGTCTTACCATATCTTTTCACTATGTCCAAATAGTGCCCGTCTTCCATTCCAAGTAAAGGTACTTGGTCACCAGAATTCCTAAGTCCAATAAGCCTTTCCACCACCGAGGCATAGAACTTTATTGTATGACCATGTACCACGAAGGTGTCTGTTTCAACCTCGAAACGGTCCATCATCCACTTAACGATTGCATGGCGTAAACTACCGGTGCCCAGTTCTAGCATGTGACCAAAACCAACTGCCTCTACTGCAGCTTTTTGAACAGGAGATAATCGCGTGTTTATCCGGATTAGCTTTTGAACAGCGGCACGAGTTTGGAAAGTAAACTACAAAAAAAATACATATATACCAAATTAAAATGTAAATTCAAATGTATAAAGTGAAAGAACTGCTTACTTCTTTTTCTGGTAAGAGAGCTTTTTTATTATTGTACTTGTCCAAATCAGCATTTGCAAGATCTGTATACGGTTTTTTTCAGTAGGAGTCATCAAATTGTACTCATTTGTAATGAAATGTGCAAGCTTCCCTTTCCGGTCCGCAACTGGGAAATTTTCTGTGATTTCAGGGGTTCTTTTTTTCCTATAAATGAATAACAAAATTTAATAATACCAAAATGAAGGAAAAATATCAGCAAATGTATACAAAACTTACATGTAAAACCCTAAAGCACACGTGGCTTTCTTGATCTTGCCACTTTCTTCGTTGTTTTCTTCAATGTCCGAGCCCCTACAATATAAGGAATGGGTTTATATTGAATTAAAACTAAATACAAGTACAGGTCCTTCGTTATGCAAAAACTGTACAATGATATTATAACAGATCACTGTAACATACAAAAGTTGCGCTACAGGCACCTATAATTTGAAATTGCACTATATGGTCCCTGTAATATACTAAAATTGAGTTTTAGTGTCCCTACAATATGAAATTGCACAATAGGGTCCCTGTAATATACAGAAATTGCGCTAGAGGTACCAAAATTACACAAATTTTCACAATATTAAGGTTATATAATGATAAATTGCACTATCGAGTAAATTACACAATGCGTATCTACACTATGCAAAAATTACAGAAGTAGGCCCTATATTACGCAAATTTTCAGAAACAAAAAAACACATTTAAATTATAAATTGAACAATAGGGCCACTGTCTATGCTCAAATTCCGCTATGCTAACTACACTATGCAAAAAAACTATGTATATCAGTTTATATTCAAGTTATCAAGGTTCAAATTCTTTCAGACAATTATACAAACATCTTGGTGGTCCCAATTAACTTCACTACCATTGATTGTCAATCGGTCCCCCCACTAATTAAATCAATACACAGTCACTAAAAAACAAACTTTGACCTAAAGCGTATCAAAACAAGACCCAGTTACCAAAGGTTGGGAAAGGTACTTACGTCGTCTTCTTGCTTTGTTGACCCATTACACTAAAATCGTAAGCTTCTTCACTATCACTTTCTTGCTTTGAGTAATGCACTGTGTCAACCTATGCCTTCACTCTCAGTGACGGATTTGGGTTCGATGGTCTTCTTCAATGGTTCTTCCGTTCGGTGGTCTTCCCGTTGTTGAAGATGTGTGCGATGTTCTTGAGCGATGAACCTTCTTAGGTTGTTCTTGTCGATTAGGTTGTTTAGTTTTGGGAATATAGGAAGACATGGTGTTAAATTAACATGAAACTCCATCGTTGAAATCAAACTAGCAAGTTACAATGCAATGGAATCAATTTTTTTTTTTTTTTTGACAATGAAAAACGGTTACAACTAGATATTAAAAAAGATACACGCTCCGGCCACTGTATAATCCTTCCAGGATGATAAGTCCTTGTTCAACCTAATGCTTTTAGCATATGCATCTGCAATTGTGTTGAAATTTCTGCTGATGTATGATATTTTCCAAGTCGGAAATCTGTTCAACCAGCCGTTGATTTCGTTCCTCATGTAAGTAAGCCTCCAGTGGAGCTTCTTATTTTTTGTAATTCCTTGAACTAGTTCAAGGTTATCTGTATAAAAAGAACAGCTACGCGCTTTAAGGCTACCAGCTGTCCTCAATGACAATAGGAGAGCCCAAGCCTCCCCTTCAATCGCACTGTTGATGAGGCATCTGCTGCCCTTCCTGTGATTAATCTGACCATCTTTGTTAATACCAATAGCCACCACACCAGCCGGTTCCCATTTTTTAATGAAAGATGGAATCAATTCCCTAATTAGTTTGTTTAGTTGCTGAGAAAAGAAAAAACAAAAAAATTAAAACCGTATATATACGAATGAAATACGGTCAAAAAATAAATAAAAAAAGAAAGCCAAAAGTATCGATTATAAAAATACCGGGTCAAATTGGAATATACAAAAATACTGTATGCTGAATAATAAAATACAATTATATTAAAACATGGTATTAAGAAAAGGACAGGTTACTGTTTACTTTATCAAAAGATAGTACCAACTTTATGCTGGCATGGTATATTCTGGAAAATACATTACCAACTTTATCATTTTATAGGTTAATAATTACACTTTAGTCCCTCAAAAGGACAGTTCCGTAATTTAATAAAGATATAAAAAAAAAGTTTATTGCATGGAAGCATCTCCCAGCAAAGAAGTCAAGGAGTCAACGCCTTCTGCATTATTTTCTTCTTCTGCTCTTATGTTTCTAGAGGCTTTAAATGTAAGGTGAGTTGTTTCCACACAATTTGAATTTTGATTTTTTTGATTAGGGTTTTAAATTTTTTGGGAGGGATTGTTTTTGGAATCTGATGGGATTTGAGTCATTGTCGAGTGACGAGTTGAGTTGTGTTGACTCATTGAGTTTTTATTTTCAACTTTTGGTTCAACTGATTTTGGTTCAAAGCCGAAAATGTTTTTTATGAGTTTAAATTGTAGCTTGACTTTGTTTTTGCACTCAGATTCTTCATGATCTATCATACCACATAGAAAGCATAAATCACATAGCTTTTCAAATTTTAAAATACCTCTAATTCGTTAACCACTTCCCTGATTTATGTTGTAGGTGCCTTGAATAGGCTTGAAGATGTTCCAGTCAACTCTAATTCGAATAACATTGAATTGTTTGAAAGATTCGATAGCAGGTAGAATGATTTCCTCAACTTTACCGAGTTGAGTACCAATTTTGAAAGCATTATCTTCATTGATGAGAGTTGGGGGATATCATGAATTTGAACAAAGAAAGAGTTTGTTGTGAGTTAAGCATTAGAGTGGAGTTTAGCAATATCCCATTTTTGATGCAGCACATGTTTCCCAACCAGATTCTAGGGTCTGTTCTTCCAAACTTTTTGATCAGTTTCAGATTCAAAGGTGATAATACAAGTATTAAAACCTCTTTTTTCCGTATGAACTTTTCCTTTAACACCTCAAGAATTGTTGATATTTTTCCTCAGGTAGTTAAACCTTATTGGTTTATCAGAAATGATCTTAGCATAAAGTTTTGGGTCTTTAAATTGAGCATAAACCGAATTTGGATCTTCAATAAAGATGCTAGCTTCGTCAGCAATGTTGGAGTTGTGACGAGTATAAAATTCCATGCTTAAATAGAAAGATTTGTAGAGGTCAGGAAGTAAATGATAGAGTTTATGAGGAGAGGAGAAGGTAGTTATCCTAGAAAATTAAAGTAATGGTGAATGTAACGATAAAGTTAAGATTTATATGTATATATGTTAGGTTTGCAATTTGGATAAGAACGATTGTAAATGACATTTTTTGGTAGTTATGGATGATGGTGGAAGGCTGTTTAGTGGAGGAAGATCGATCTCAGCTATTCCATTGGAGAATGTGCCTGAGAGAGAGAAAAAAACATTCAGCCTTCACATATATCACTTTTGCTAAGAGAGGAGGGGGACTTATTGCCTTGAATGGTCCTTACACCTACTAGGTGTGACATCACATCAGAATTATAAAGGGTTTTTAAAGAAGAAATCTTTTTGAGCTAAGATCATTATGAGATAAAGAACATTGGTACACAACTACACATGCAGGAACGTATTTTAGTATGACAAAGTCAAGAATATCATATGATGTTTAATAACCACTCGCTGATTAATGGACTAATAAAAGTACTCTGATAACATGGGCATCTTCATGTTTCAATGGAAATTATGTTTTGGATCTTTTTGGAGAGACATTTCTAATTAATCAAAGGCAGCCTGCGAAACTTGATTATCTGAGGAATATAGAACTTCTTCAAAGTTTGGTTAGGTCGGTAAACTTTTTTGTTTATTGATTAGTCTCCTCCATATAACGTTGTTGAAAGAGTGAGGAAATTAGCCAATTTCCCATTGTTTCTGAATACAAATATATAAATAGTAGTAGTTTGCTTTAGTGAGCATTGTAATTTAAGGAGTAAAATTATACAAGCAAAGTAAGTTAATTTGTCAGCAATAGCTCTATAATTGTATAGAGTCTCGAAGATTCATTTCGATTAGTTTCTCTACAAAATCCAAAACTATACCCATGCGGTTAGCTTGCATCATACCTGCCTCCTCGGCTCTGATCATTCTATATAATAAAACAAAATCCATGCATTAGGTTTGGGTGAAATAAATAAATATATCCATCTTTCTAATCTAATAAATTTGTTGGTGATTGGTAGTGTACTGACCTTGCTTAATACAGACATAGATGTAATGCACATCCGGATTCTTTCCCAACACTGCCTCCATAGAGCTTGCATCATCGCCTAATAACGGAATAGGAGAGGTGAGCTCCCATGTTTGCCGCTTCAATCTCTCTTCTGGATGAACTTTCTCTATAGCGTGTAGTTTAATTACCCATGAGCAGCAATCTCTGAGCAATTGTAGTCTGAAAATTGGTGCTCCATAAGTAATCTGATGAGCAACGTAAATTTGGAGTCTGAGAGTAGCAATTTATAGCAGTTGTTGATAAAGGGTAGTGGTAATTATTTAATTTACCAGAATGTATACTCCTCCTTTATCCTTGAGCACCCTATAGTTTATTCATCAACTTAACTGTTTCAATTCATTTTAGTGAAGAAATCATATAGAAAAACAACCATGTTTGAAGTGAAACTAGCTAATTATTCATCCCAAGTAGGTACCTGCAAACTTCCTCAAGCATCTTAGCAGCATTTTTGCGTGAATTTGTTCCACACTGCAGATAAATTAGAACCAACACTCGTATTGATATAATTTCAATTAGTTATTCTAGTTTATTATATAAAACACTCACCATGATAGAGTCAAGAGTTCCTGGTGGAAATTAAGAAAATGTATGAGCAAGCTAAGTGGTTTATTTAATCAGACACAGCTACATTTGTTAATTACCTTTATCGACCACAGCATCAAAGTGACCTGCTTCGAATGAACTCATATTTGTCACATCCATTGTCATATCTAAGCAAAAATAACAAATTAATATACACATATGTGAATTGAATGGAAACAAACTAATCATGATTTTATTTATTAGAGAGTTACATTTGAGGTGGGAACGATTAGAGTACTTGTTCTGCATTGCTTGAATGACAACAGAAGATATATCAATGCTGACAACATCCTCATAACCATCATCATCCATACCTTCACTAAATGCTGTAAATTACATTATATTATATACTAATGATATTTTATAATTAAATAGATTAGTGGAACATTAATTAAAGATAGCTGCAAGAGTACCAGAATTGCCGCAACCAACAACAAGGACACGACGGTTGCGGGGGATGTATAGGTGGACAAGTGTAGAGAGTGATGTGTACTTTTGGTACCAATCAAATGCACCTGCCCCTGACCCTGACCCGAACGATGCTTCTGTCGCTTCGTATCTTTTGTCCCAGTACCACGCTTCTCCATAAGCTTGAGTTGCTGTTGTTGTTGTTGTTGATGATGATGGTGTATAAGGGTACGTCCTGTCGTTGTTAATAGTCATAGTCCTCCTTCTATGTCTTTTATATGTTTATAGATGGTTGTATTTCATAAGTTGTAGTAGTAGGATAATTCTACAAAAAGAAAAAAAAAATGAAGTAATGCAGATTAGGAGTTTGATGCTCCCTTAAGAAGTTGCATAGAACATGAGATGTGTGGTACTTTATTTTTCGATCATTTATTTTGACTCCGCTAGCAGGGGGAATTACAAGAAACTCTTCCCACGTTTAATGGATCCATTCACGTTGACTGATCCATCGATTTTTTTTGTTACATCAGAGGTTAAAAAGACTAGACTTTCTAACACCTATTAATTAGTTTAAGTAACTTTAGGCACAACTATCCATCAATGGAAAAATTCATCTAGTGGATTTCTGTATGGATTGGATCCTCTAAACTATTTGCGTCAAATTTTGCTAACCGATTCACGTACATATTGTGATTAAAATAATCACCGGTTTTGACAAAAGAAATGGTTTCTCAAAACAAAAAAAATAAAATTCGATTTTCGTGTAAACTAACTATTACAGAAAAGCGAATAACGACTACAAGGAAATAAACGATTACACGGAAAAGGAATACACTTACACAGAAAGAAAACAACAACTATTACACCGACCGTTGTTAAAAAGATATTTCGGCGTAACGGATAAAGGAACTAACTTAGCGTTTTTAGAGAGAAGGTGAAGCAAAGTGTTATTTCTTTTAGGTGTATTTCGTAGCTGGTATGGGAGCTCTTTATATAGGGGAGAGGTGAGGAGTCAAACCAATTCAGAAACGTCCCCATTAAGTCTCTTGATTACCTCCCGTATAAGAGCTAGATAGGAAAATCCATTTCATTTTTCATTTTTTGACTCCGTAAACTCCCCAAACTCCTCCACGACCCACGCCGGGGCCGGGGCCGGGGCCAGGCCGGGCGGGAGGTGGTGGTGGTGAGCGCGTGTGGGGCTTCCTTGTTCCCTTTTAGGTTCCATAGTGACTAGCTATTGTGATAGGAATACATAGGTAAGTAATTTTATATAGATAAAATTTCTTACTCACCTCCTATGTGGGACAAAATCCTTTACAAAAGTTTGTCTTTTCCACTTCTCAAAGGGAATGGGAAGAGGATTAGTTAATCCTCTATATTAATCTAAGCCTCTTCCACTTCTCCTAAAAGAACATGATCGGATTATAGATTATACTCTTAAATTAATAATTGTATAATCATTAATCCAACAATCCCCCACTCACGGTCTTTTTGGAGAGACAGTGATCAGGTTTCTATACCTATCAGTATTTGGGTGAATTGTACTTAAGTGGCAATATCTTTCGATTTGAATTGACACGTAGTGAAGTGAGGCAACCACCGAATTCCGTTTAAGTGAACTTACTCTTGAACTTTAACGGTTTTCGATCGAGACCCCCACAACACATACTCTACCCTGCTGAAAGTTATAGTTCCCTCGAACATCACCTTTCAGTTCATCAACTACTTCTCTAAGGACCACCCTTTATGGGCTATGAACTTTTGATTTCTTCATTTAAAGATTGTTTTAAGGACGTCTCCTTTTAACATTCTATTATGAAGTTTGGGTCTAGTGATTACCCGTGAATTCATCAAGTCCTTCTTGAAAGGACCACCATTTAGGCTATGCATTATCTATGAGTTTAAACACTCAGTACGTCTTATTCATCAAGTCCTTCTCAACAAGACCACCACAAGAGTCTATGAATTTTTTAAGACGATTTTGTTTTGAGCCATAGGGATGGAGAGAATCACATTGACTCATTGGTCACATGTTCCCCATTAATGGGTTTCAATCCCATCCCCCTCGACGTCTCCAGGATTACTCTCCTGGTTAAGCCTTTGGTAAATGGATCAGCTAGGTTGTTCTCTGATCGTACATATTCCAAGTCTATCACACCATTTTTCAGAACTGTCTCACTGACCCATGTCTGATGCGAATATGTCTCTTCTTCCCATTATAGGCGCTATTATGAGCGACTCCAATGGCTGCTTGTGAGTCACAATGGATACACATGTTGGAACAATTTTAAGTGAAGGTGCATGTTTACCTTTTAACACATCGGTAGGGAGAAAGGAGTTACTACTCCTTTTAGCCAATGTGATGGCATTAGCTTCCAAAGAGCCCAACCCCATGTATATGGAAAAGTATTGGAGAAGCCCCACACGCGCGCACCACCACCACCACCACCCTCCCGCCCGGCCCGGCACCGGCGGCGGCGTGGGCGTGGTTCGTGAGTTCGTGAGGGAGTTTGGGGAGTCAAAAAATGAAAAATGAAACAAGTTTTACTATCAGCTATTATAGAATCGCTGGCAATCAATCAAGAGTAAAACGTAAAACAGACTCCACCAATCACGCGTCCGTTAAAGATTATTCCATCAGATGGAAAGTCCACGTGTGGAATAAGAAGTCAACTAAAACGTGTGGAATATCCATCAGAAAACCGTCAAATCAATCAGTGGAGGCAATCACGGTCTTGATTGGTCGGTTACAATTGTCAAAGGATTGAAACCCCCCCTCTCCACTATATATAGAACTCATTCTCCACCAAAGCTGAATACTAATTACAAAAATATCTCTCTACTATATTTTTTTTCTTTTCTTTCTGTTAAGAGATACCGGTACTACGCCGGAATATCTTTTTAACACCGGGATAATTTTCCCTTTACCGTGTAAGTTGTGCTTTTTGTTTTTTCCGTGTAATAGCTTTGTTTTGTAATTTTCGTTGTATTTCAATTTTCGTGTAATAGTGTGTTTACTCGTTAATTGAATTTTCATTTCACTTCGTTTTACTTTCTTCAAAACTTTTCTCAACGGTGATACTTTATCACTTAGAATTTAAAAAGATATTTAGTAGTTTTCTTTTATCACCGTTTTCTTTTATGGCTTTTCCAATATCGGCTGTTGCTTCATCATTGAATGCAAAAGCCTTTCCCGGCGTGAATAAGTTGGAGCCTCTTAATAGTTCCAACTACAAGCGTTGGGCACAAAAGATCCTTATCTATCTTGAACAGCACGAACTGGACTTCGTTCTATACGAAGATCCTCCACTTTTAGTGGACAATGGGGCTCCCACTGAAGAAGAACAGACTAGGCATCTTGCTCTGGAAGCCAAGTTTAAGCGAGCTAACACCATGGCTCGAGGATGGATTCTGAACAACGTGTCAAACCTCATCTTCGATCTTCTTGCCAAAGAAAAATCAGCAAAGATCATATGGGAGACACTTGAGAAAAAATATGGGGCCGAGGATTCTGGTAAGAAGAAGTATGTCACTGGGACGTGGTATAACTTCCGTCTCACCGATCAGAAATCCATGACTGAACAACTCCATGTCTATGAAAAACTTTGCGCGGATGTGATTGCTGAAGGTATGAAAATGTGTGAGGTGTTCCAAGCCAATATCATGTTAGAGAAGTTCCCACCTTCCTGGAGCGAATACCGTAATCACTTGAAGAACAAGAAGAAGGAAATGACACTACAAGAGTTGATTAGCCACATACAAGTCGAGGAGGCAAATCGACTCAAAGACAGGTCTATTCCTTTCCCTTCTCAATCCTCCAAAGCTAATCTTGTCGAAAGTTCTGGCCAAGGTAACAAAGACAGGTTCAAAGGGAAGGGTAAACAACAAGGCAACAACAAATCCAAATCTGGAGGCAACAAGAACCGCGACAACTCCGAAGGTGGTGGGTTCAAAACCTCTGGTAAGATTCAAAAACCCAAAGGAGCTTGTTATTGTTGTGGGAAGGAAGGACATAAGGCTTTCGAGTGCAACCTTAGAGCTGGTCAAGGTCCCAAACCTGCCGCGAATCTGGTCGAGACCGAAGAGGTTATTGCTGCAGTGATGGTTGAGGTAAACTTAATTGAGAACAAAACCGAGTGGATTCTTGACACTGGAGCCTCTCGTTAGTTCTGCTCAACGAGATCCATGTTCAAGAAATTCGAAGAAGCAACAAATGGTGAATTTGTCTACATGGGTGACTCCTCAACCGCCATTGTCTTCGGTAAAGGACAGGTTTCTCTCAATCTCACTTCTGGTAAAATCTTAGAGTTGAATGATGTTCTCTTCGTCCCCTGTCTCCGTAGGAACCTAGTTTCCGGAGCCCTTCTTAATAAAGTAGGCCTTAAACTTGTATTTGAAGGGGGGAAAATGGTTATTACCAAAAATGATGAGTTTGTGGTGAAAGGATACATGAATGGTGGTTTATTTGTTTTAAATACTGTACCAATGAATGAGAATGCCTCTGATTTTGCTTATGTCGTTGAATCTCTTGACACTTGGCATGGTAGACTAGGTCACCTTAATATCTCGTCTATTAAAAGGCTTAAAGAACTTGGACTAATACCCCTCAATAAAATAGATGACTTTTCCAAATGTCAAATATGTGTAGAGTCCAAACTTGCGAAGAAACCCTTTAAGCCTGTGACCACGAGAAAGACTAAACTACTAGAATTAGTGCATTCTGACTTAGCTGATTTTAAAAACTCCGCTAGTAGAGGAGGAAAACTTTACTATATAACCTTTGTAGATGACTGCTCTAGGTTCACTAAAGTGTATCTCCTTAAAACTAAAGACGAGGCGGAAAACGCGTTTTTTAAATACAAAGCTAAAGTAGAAAATCAACTAGGCTGTAAAATCAAAAGATTTAGGTCAGATAGAGGAGGCGAATATAGTTCTAATTCACTTAAAGAGTTTTGTGAAACAAATGGGATAATCCATGAACTTAGTGCCCCCTATACACCCCCAACAAAATGGCATAGCCGAGAGAAAAAATAGATCCCTTAAAGAGACTATGAATGCTACGTTAATAAGTTCAGGTTTACCAACCAACATGTGGGGGAAAGCTGTTCTGTCAGCCTGTTATGTCCTTAATAGGGTACCCCATAAATCCCTAGATAAGACCCCCTATGAGATGTGGAAAGGCTTTCCACCTAACCTGAAATTTTTAAAAGTGTGGGGGTGTCTGGCCAAAGTCAAACTACCCGATTTTAAAACAGTCACTGTTGGACCCAAAACCATAGACTCTGTATTCATATGGTATGCTCAGAATAGTGCAGCCTATAGATTCCTATCATTAGATGATAACTCCGTTTTTGAATCTAGAGATGCTGAATTCTTTGAAAACATTTTCCCTTTGAAAACTGTGAATACTGTTGATGCTTCTTTGTCTTCTAGTAACTTATCTGGTGATGTTTATGTTCCTTTGTGTGATAGTGCCCCTGGCCCCTCTACCTCCTATGTACCTAGTAGTATTCCTGAGGAAGAACTTAGGAGGAGTAAGAGGCGTACGACCGAGTCCAGCTTCGGACCTGATTTTATCACAGCCTTCTTAACCGAAGGTTTTCACATTGACCTGATAAGTGAACAGGTTGTCACCTGTCTCCTCATGGAGGAAGACCCAAAAACTTATTCCGAGGCTTTGAGATCGGTAGATGCTAGTTTTTGGAAAGAAGCTATTAGTAGCGAACTTGAGTCTATTAGAAGTAATCATACGTGGGAATTGACTGACTTACCTAAAGGCAGCAAACCCATCAACAACAAATGGATTTTTAAGAAAAAGTTGAGACCTGATGGCTCAATAGAAAAATTCAAAGCCAGGCTTGTTATTAAGGGTTTCACCCAAAAGAAAGGCCTTGATTACTTCGACACTTATTCCCCTGTGACCAAAATCGCCACCATTAGGACCCTCATCGCTCTTGCGGTCATTCACAAACTTGTCATACATCAGATGGATGTTAAGACTGCGTTTCTGAATGGGGTCCTAGATGAAGAGATCTATATGGCCCAGCCTGATGGGTGTGTGGTTCCTGGTCAATGGGATAAAGTGTGCAAGCTGAAGAAGTCTTTGTATGGCTTAAAACAGGCACCCAAAAAATGGTATGAAAAACTCGATAGTACCCTAATTTCAAATGGGTTTGTGGTCAACACTTCTGACTCATGTGTTTACTCCAAAGTAACAGGATCAGAGTGTACCATCATCTGCCTATATGTAGATGACATGCTCATCTTCGGCACTTCCCTTCATACCATAAATGAGACCAAACGCTTCTTGTCTTCTAAGTTTGACATGAAAGACATGGGAGAAGCAGATGTAATTCTTGGGGTAAAAATCATTAGGAGCAGTAATGGTATTTCCCTGAATCAGTCTCATTACCTAGAAAGGATGTTGAAGAAATTCGACTCCTTTGAGGTGACACCTGTAAATACTCCTTATGATTCTAGTATTCATTTGTCTAAGAATTCTGGGGATGCTGTATCCCAAAATGAATATGTAAAAATCATAGGTAGTGTGATGTTCTTAATGAACTACACTCGACCCGATATTGCCTACGCCGTTAGTAGACTTAGTCGCTATACTCATAACCCGAGTAATGACCACTGGGTTGCACTTCGTTGTCTTCTAAAGTACCTGTGAGGTACTATGGATCTAGGCCTGCATTTCAGCTCATTCCCTGCAGTTCTTGAGGGATTCTGTGGTGCAAACTGGATCTCTAACAATGACGAAGTTAACTCCACCAGTGGTTATGTTTTCTCCTTAGGAGGAGGTGCTATATCGTGGAAGTCCTCTAAACAGACTTGTATAGCACGCTCCACCATGGAGTCTGAGTTTATAGCACTAGAAATGGCTGGACAAGAAGCTGAGTGGTTGAGAAGTCTCTTATCAGATGTGCCCCTTTGGGAAGGTAAGGCTACACCTATGTGTATCCATTGTGATTCACATTCAGCCATTGCAGTCGCTTATCAAAGTTCCTACAATGGAAAAAAGAGACATATACGCATCAGACATGGCTCATTAAAACAGTTACTGAAGAATGGTGTGATAGCCTTAGAGTATGTACGATCAGAGGAAAATCTCGTTGATCCATTTACCAAAGGCCTACCCAGGAGAGTAGTCCTGGAAACGTCGAGGGGGATGGGGTTGAGACCCATCAATAGGGAACATGTGACTCTTGAGTCAAGGTGATCTCCATTCATCCCTATGGCATAAAACTAAAGTAATATGGATTCATAGCCACTTGTGGTGGTCCTTTTAAGAAGGACTTGATGAATCAGAATTCATAGCCTCTATGGTGGTCCTTTCGAGAAGGACTTGATGAACTCAAGGGCAGTAGCAAAACCCAAACCTTTATAAACAGAATGTTAAGGAGACGTCCTTGAACAAATGTAAATAAAGGTATCCACAAAGTTCATAGCCCGCAAGGGTGGTTCTTAGAGAAGGACTTGATGAACTCAACTGAAAGGTGAGGTTCGAGGAAACCATAACTTTCAGCAAGGTAGAGTATGTGTTGTGAGGGCCTCGATAAAAAACCGTTAAAGTTCAAGAGTAGGTTCACTTAAACGGAATTCGGTGGTTGCCTCACCTCACTACGTGACAATTCAAATCGAAAGATATTGGCACTTAAGTACAATTCACCCAAACCCTGAAAGTCATGGAAACCTGATCACCTTCTCTCCAAATGTGTGGGGGATTGTTGGAACATTTTTAAGTGAAGGTGCATGTTTACCTTTTCCCACATCGGTAGGGAGAAAGGAGTTACTATTCCTTTTAGCCAATGTGATGGCATTAGCTTCCAAAGAGCCCATCCCCATGCATATGGAAAAGTATTGGAGAAGCCCCACACGCGCGCACCACCACCACCACCACCACCCACCCGCCCGGCCCGGCACCGGCACCGGCGGTGGCGTGTGCGTGGTTCGTGGTTCGTGAGTTCGTGAGTTCGTGGGGGGGTTTGGGGAGTCAAAAAATGAAAAATGAAACAATTTTTACTATCAGCTATGATAGAATCGCTGGCAATCAATCAAGAGTAAAACGTAAAACAGACTCCACCAATCACGCGTCCGTTAAAGATTATTCCATCAGATGGCAAGTCAACCAGCGGTTACACAAGCATCCAAAATGTGTGGAATAAGAAGTCAACTAAAACGTGTGGAATATCCATCAGAAAACCGTCAAATCAATCAGTGGAGGCAATCACGGTCTTGATTGGTCGGTTACAATTGTCAAAGGATTCAAACCCCCCCTCTCCACTATATATAGATCTCATTCTCCACCAAAGCTGAATACGAATTACAAAGCAAAGCAGCAAAAGCATACGCATAAAAAAATATCTCTCTACTATATTTTTTTCTTTTCTTTCTGTTAAGAGATACCGATACTACACCGGAATATCTTTTTAACACCAGGATAATTTTCCCTTTACCGTGTAAGTTGTCCTTTTTGTTTTTTCCGTGTAATAGCTTTGTTTTGTAATTTCCGTTGTATTTATTTTCGTGTAATAGTGTGTTTACTCGTTAATTGAATTTTCATTTCACTTCGTTTTACTTTCTTCAAAACTTTTATGAACGGTGATACTTTATCACTTACAATACACATGTGTGGCACTTCCTTCCCAAAGTGGCACATCTGATAAGAGACTTCTCATCCACTCATCTTCTTGCCCAACTAACTCTAGTGTTATGAACTCAGACTCCATGGTCGAGCGTGCTATACAAGTTTGTTTGGAAGACATCCACGATACATCACCTCCCCCTAAGGAGAACACATAGCCACTGGTGGAGTTTACTTCGTTGTTGTCAGAGATCCAGTTTGCATCACAAAATCCCTCAAGGACTGCAAGGATTTTGTTATAGTGCAAGCCTAGATCAATGGTACCCCTCAGGTATTTCAATAGACGGCGAAGTGCAACCCAGTGGTCACTACTCGGGTTATGAGCATAGCCACTAAGTCTACTCACGACATAGGAAATATCGGGTCGAGTATAGTTCACTAAGAACAACACACTCCCTATGATCTTAGCATATTCATTTTGGGATACAGCATCCCCAACGTGTTTGGATAAATGAATGCTGGAATCATAAGGAGTGTTTACAGGCGTTACCTCAAAGGAATTGAACTTCTTCAGCATCCTTTCTACGTAATGAGACTGATTCAAGGTAATACCATTACTGCTCCTAATGATATTTACCCCAAGTATTACATCAGCTTCTCCCATATCTTTCATGTCAAATCTGGAAGATAAGAAGCGTTTAGTCTCATTTATAATATGAATAGTAGTACCAAAGATGAGCATGTTATCTACATAGAGGCAGATGATAACACACTTTGAATTTGTTACCTTGGAGTAAACACATGAATCAGAAGTGTTAGCTACAAAACCATTTGAAATGAGAGTACTATCTAGTTTTTCATACCATTTTTTCGGTGCCTGTTTCAGACCATACAAGAATTTTTTCAACTTACACACTTTGTCCCCTTGACCAGGGACCACACACCCTTCAGTTTGAGCCATGTAGATCTCTTCATCTAGATCTCCGTTAAGTAACGCGGTTTTGACATCCATCTGATGTAATACAAGTGCGTGAATGACGGCTAGAGCAATAAGGGTTCTTATCGTGGCAATATTGGTCACTGGGGAGTAAGTGTTAAAGTAGTCTAAACCTTTCTTTTGGGTGAAGCCCTTAATAACAAGTCTTGCTTTGAATTTTTCTATTGAGCCATCGGGTCTCAACTTTTTCTTAAAAATCCATTTGCTACTAATAGGTTTGCTACCCCTAGGTAAGTCGGTTAATTCCCATGTATGGTTACTTTTAATTGACTCAAGTTCACTATTAATGGCCTCTTTCCAAAAACTAGCATTTATAGATTTTAAAGCATCGTCATAAGTTTTTGGGTCTTCCTCTATGAGGAGGCAGTTGACCACCTGTTCGTTTAATAGGTCAATGTGAAAACCTTCGGTCATAAAGGCTGTTATAAAGTCAGGGCCGAAGCTGGACTCGATCCTACGCCTATTACTTCTCCTAGGTTCTTCCTCGGGAATACTACTAGGCTCCATGGAATTGGAGGGGTTAGGAAAAACATCACAAAGAGGTAAAACATCATTAGTAGATAAGTTATCAACAGGTAAAGAAGCATTGCCAGTATTTAAATTTTTCAAAGGGATAACATGTTCAAAGAACTCAGCATCTCTAGATTCACAAATAGAGTTATCATCTAAGGACAAGAATCTGTATGCCGCACTATTCTAAGCGTACCCTATGAAAATTGAGTCAACGATTTTGGGTCCAACGGTGACAGTTTTAAAATTAAGTAGTTTGACTCTGGCTAGGCACCCCCACACTTTTAAAAATTTCAGGTTTGGTGGAAAACCCTTCCACATCTCATAAGGGGTCTTTTCTAGGGATTTATGTGGTACCCTATTAAGTACATAACAGGCTGATAGGACAGCTTCCCCCCACATGTTATTTGGTAAACCTGGACTTATTAACATGGCATTCACGATCTCTTAAAGGGACCTATTCTTTCTTTCTGCTGTGCCATTTTGTTGGGGTGTATAAGGGGCACTAAGTTCGTGGATAATCCCATTTGTTTCACAAAACTCTTCAAGAGAATTAGAACTATACTCGCCTCCTTTATCAGACCTATGTCGTTTGATTTTACAGTCTAGTTAGTTTTTAACTTCGCCTTTATATTTTAAAAACGCATTTTCGCCTCATCTTTAGTTTTAAGAAGATACACTTTAGCAAACCTAGAGTAGTCATCTACGAGGGTTATGTAATAAAGTTTTCCTCCTCTACTAGCGGAGTTTTTAAAATCAGATAAGTCCGAATGAACTAATTCAAGCAATTTAGTTTGTCTCATGGTAACGGGTTTAAAAGGTTTTTTCGCAAGTTTGAACTCTACACATATTTGACATTTTTCAAAGTCATCCACATTGTGAAGGGGTATTAGTCCAAGATTTTTAAGCCTTTTAATAGACGCAACATTTAAATGACCTAGTCTACCGTGCCATGTTTGAATGGACTCAACAATATAAGCAGAATTAGATGCATTCTCATTAAGGGTTACAGTGTTTAAAACAAACAAGCCATTATTTAAGTACCCTTTCCCCACAAACTCGTCATTTTTGGTGATAATGACTCCCCCCCCCCCTAGAAAACAAGTTTGAGACTTACTTTGTTAAGAAGAGCCCCGTAAACTAAGTTCCTACGAAGAGAGGGGACGAAGAGAACATCATTCAGTTCAAGAATCTTACCAGAGGTGAGTTTGAGGGGAACCTGACCTTTTCCGAGAACTGTAGCGGTGGAAGAGTCACCCAAGTACACACACTCACCATCAGTTGCTTTTTCGAATTTCTTGAACAGGGCTTTGTTTGCACAGAAATGTCAAGAAGCTCCAGTGTCAAGGATCCACTCACTCTTGTTCTCTACCAAGTTTACCTCAACCATTTTCGCGACAATAATTTCTTTTGTCTCAGTCAGATTAGCGGCAACTTTGGGGCCCTGTCCAGCCCTAAGGAGACATTCGAAAGCTCTATTTCCTTATTTTCCACAACAATAACATGCCCCTTTAGGTTTTTGAATCTTACCATAAGTTTTGAATCCTCCACCTTGTTTTCTGGAATTGTCGTGTTTTTTGTTTCCCCTAGACTTTGACTTGTTGGAGCCTTGTTGCTTTCCCTTCCCTTTGAACCTGTTTTTGTTACCTTGGCCAGAACCTTCGACGAGATTAGCTTTCAAGGAATGAGAAGGGAAAGAGATTGACTTATCCTTGAGTCGATTGGCTTCTTCGATTTGAATGTGGCTGATGAGCTCTTGGAGGGTCATTTCTTTCTTTTTGTGTTTGAGGTGGTTGTGGTATTCACTCCAAGATGGGGGAAATTTCTCAAGAAAAATGTTGGCTTGAAGAATTTTGCACATCTTCATGCCTTCGGAGATTACCTCCACGCATAGGTTCTCGTACACATGAAGTTGTTCAGTCATGGGTTTCTGATTCGTGAGTCTAAAATTGTACCAGTTCCCAGTTACGTACTTTTTCTTACCAGAATCATCAGCCCCATATTTCTTCTCGAGAGTTTCCCATCTAACCTTTTCCGATTTCTCTTTGGCAAGGAGATCAAAGATGGGATTGATAATGTTGTTCAACATCCAACCCCAAGCCATGGTATTAGCTCTTTTGAACCTGGATTCGAGGGCAGCATGCCTAGCTAGCTCTTGTTCAGTATGAGCTCCAATTTCCAAAAGTGGAGGAGTCTCGACTATAGCAAAGTCGAGTTCATAGGCAAATCATAATTTTTTGCGCCCAGCGCTTGTAGTTAGAACCATTAAGGGGTTCCAACTTGTTCACGTCGAGAAGGGGCTTTGCGTTCAAAGAAGAACCAACAAGCGAAATAGGAAGAGCCATTTCAGAAAATAACCGGTGTAAAAAGAAAATGAATATCTTTTTAAATTGTGATTAAAATAATCACCGGTTTTGACAAAAGAAATGGTTTCCCAAAACAAAAGAAATAAAATTCGATTTTAGTGTAAACTAACTATTACAGAAAAACGAATAATGATTACAAGGAAATAAAGGATTATATCGAAAAGGAATACACTTACACGGAAAGAAAACAACCACCATTACACCGACGGTTGTTAAAAAGATATTCCGGCGTACCGGTATCTCTAACGGAAAAACGAAACTAACTTAGCGTTTTTAGAGAGAAGGTGAGGCAGAGTGTTTTTTCTTTTAGGTGTATTTCGTAGCTGGTATGGGTGGAGTGGGAGCTCTTTATATAGGGGAGAGGTGAGGAGTCAAACCAATTCAGAAACATCCCCATTAAGTCCCTTGATTACCTCCCGTAATTGACTTGATTGGGTTGACGGTTTTGATTGAATCTTAATCTCCACATTTGTATATTCTGTAACAGCTGGTTGACTTGACTTTGATATTCCCACGTGTTGACTATCTCCTTGTAACAGCTGCTGGAATATTCTTCTTCTTTAACGCCTGCGTGATTGGTCGAGACTTGTCTTTACGTTTGAGTTTGAATTGTTAAGGACCACTATAAGAGCTGGTAGGAAAACCCATTTCATTTTTCATTTTTTGACTCCTTAAACTCCCCAAACTCACCCACGACCCACGCCGTCGCCGGTGCCTGGGCCGGGCGGGTGGGTGGTGGTGGTGCGCACGTGTGGGGCTTCCTTGTTCCCTTTTAGCTTCAATAGTGACTAGCTATTGTGATAGGAATACATAGGTAAGTAATTTTATATAGATAAACTTTCTTACTCACCTCCTATGTGGGACAAAATCCTTGACAAAAGATTGTCTTTTCCACTTCTCAAAGGGTTTTGAGAATGGGAAGTGGCTTAGTTAATCCACTATATTAATCTAAGTCTCTTCCACTTCTCCTAAAAGAACATGATCAGATTATAGATTATACTCTTAAATTAATAATTGTATAATCATTAATCCAACACATATTGGGTTCCCAGTAACACCAATTCAACTCAAACTATCTGTAGACTTTAGGATATCACGACATGCCTTTATTATGTCATTTGAAAAACCCCTTAAATTCACACCGCCCTTCACTAACGCGTGCAACTCACGCGAGTCAATTTCAATGATCAAAGAAGTATATCCCCAATATACTGCCATATGTAACCCGAAATGTGAGGCAATAATTTTCGCTTTAAAAGCGCGGAACACAGTTTCCGGCGAATCCCCCCAAATATTATCCTTTACTGTTCCTAAATAAACAGCCTACACAAGCTAACGATCTATTCGAGTTAAAGGACCCATCAACATTTAGTTTGATCTCATTTACCGGTTATTCCCATTTTACTAGTGTATTTTTTGCCAAAATTACTAGCCCTCCATTTTGTTCAAGAACCCAACGCCCATACATAGTCGTTAGCCGCAATGTAAATAATTTCTCGTAGTTCACTGTTTGTTTTTCCGCTTGCATCCTGTTCAAAAAGCCTAATGTTCCTATCGACCCACATATGCCACGTAAACGCTGCGACACTATTCCTCCCTTCCACCCCATTTACAAGTACCTTTCGATCAAACATATCAACCCACAAGGACTTTTCTGTTTCTGCTGCAGAATTATTATCCGCGTCTGCTGGAGTGACCAGCTGCTGTGATGGACTGGTTCGTTGCTGCAGAATCCCTTGCGCTGGCCTGTTGTCCCTGTCCTCACGAACAATCTGCGACCGCGCCTCCTCTTCTAGGTTTGTTTCTGCCGGAGCTGCTCCTCCTCGCTCCCAAACCGTCGACATTAGCTCGCTACCGGTCCCCCACCTTCCAGCAGCTCCGTGTCTCGAGACCATGACTTGCCTGCAAAACACAGATCAAACAAGTTTCTATATCCACTGCACCTCCGAAGGAGGTGTACTGCTGTTTCCGCCTCCTCTTCGCATCTCTGGAAACTCGGATCAACAACTACACCCTGCAACTCAAGAGTTTTGCCCGTTGGTAACCTTTCCCACACCGCTCGTCAAATTAATACCTTTATTTTTTGCGGGAACTTAATTGACCAAATAAATTCCCATTTAAAGAGAGGGTCACCACTTTCTTTTACGAAGCTATTATACGCGGGTTTCACCGAAAAAGTCTCGAAGGTTCGGGAATCGACGTAAATACCTTTTTACTTCCATCTAGCATTTCGATTACATTTCCTTGTAACAGCTCACAACCGGTTAGTATGTTCTTGCACATTCTCGAATCCGAAATCTTCGCGACACGCCCCAAAAGACCTTGCCGAAAATATTTCTGTTTGAACACCCTAACCCAGAACCCATAACGATGGGTCATTCCGTAAATTTTTTCATCCCATTTTGGCTAGAAGTGATGTATTATATCTCCTCGCACTTCACAGGCCCGAACCCCCACGTTTCTTAGGTTGACACAATATTTTCCATGACAACCAATGTATTTTCCGTTCCTCACTTGATGACCACCAAATGAAATCCCGTATGTTTTTGTCTATTTCGTCACATATATACACTGGCAATTTCATTGTTTGCATTATGCATGTGGGAATAGATGCTAGAACCGATTGAGCTAGGGTAATTCTTCCTGCGATATATAGATTCTGAATTTTTCAATTCGGAAGTTTGTCTTGCATCTTAGAAGTAACTCCTAACGAATCACTCAAGGTGAAGCCACTCGCCCCTTAAGTTCCATCGCTGTTCATTTGTCACATTTCTCGAGAAATAAATTAACGATTTCTCCTCGCTTACTATTTGTCTTGCCTCATTACAGAATGCCCTGATAACCTCTTTTATAAGATCCATCCGAGTGTCTTTCGCTTCAACAAATAACAACAAATCACCTACAAAAATCATATGCGAGATCAGGGAGCCTTGGCAATGAAGGTGAATGGGTAACCATTTCCCTCAGCATAAACAATTGTTCTATACACAAGACAAATAAATAAGGAGAAGGAGGGTCTCCCCGTCGGATGCCCCTCTAAGAGGTGAAAGCTTCCAACTGCTCCCCATTCCATAATAATAATATCGTGTTTGTCGCCATAGCTGACATAATAAGACGAACCCAGAAATACGGAAGCCCAAAATGGATATGGTATCCTCAATAAACCTCCAACTCAATTTATTTTAGGCCTTTGTCAAGTCAATTTTAATCGCCATGTACCCATCTTTCGAATAAATTTTTGCATCCGATGGTCAATCTCGTGCACTAGGACCACATTATCAATAGTCGATTGTCCCAGAAGGAAACTACTCTGATTCAGACCAATCTTCTCAACTAAGAGATGTCTGACCCTATTAAATATTGCTTCATAATAAACTTTACAGTTACATCGATAAGACTGATCGGACGTAGCTGTCCTACCAACTCAGGATCCCGTATCTTAGGTATCAAATGGATTAGAGTCTCGTTCAAACTTTGCGTCACCATCCTTGTTTGTATCGAATTTCTAACTATCTTGCAATTGTCTGAACCCACTGTATCCCAACATTCAAAATGATGCTGCTATACCATCAATTCTTGGAGCTTTTACCGTGTAGGACTGAAAAACAATATCTCGAGTCTCTTCATCATTGGAATCTTCTGCCAAGAGATCCCTTCCCGTTTCCGGTTGACTATTACCATGTGGTAGCGCAAACGTCCCTACAAACTTATCCGGCTCGGAATATAACTCAACAAAGAAGGCCCAAACTAAATCACCTAGCTCCTTTACATCCCCCACCCAAGATCCCTCCACGTTATTAAGACGATGTATCAGAGCCACTCTTCGCTTCTTGACAGTAGCCATGTGATAATTTCTCGTGTTCCCCTCTCCCGAACGGACCCAATTTTCCTTCGAGCATTGAAATAAAAAATATTCCTCTTCGTCCAATGTATTCAAATATTCACCCCACCGCCTCTTACCAAGGTCAAAAAGTGAGGAGTTATATGATCGCTTAAAGAAATCTGTATTTCCTAAAGTCTTGCCAGAATTACCTTGTTCTTTCTATTTATATCACCAAAAATACTATCCTTCCATACTGTAAGCTGTTCTTACATACTCTTAAGGATGTCTCCTATGCCTGTGATTGTATTTTCCCATTTCTTCTGAACGAAGCTTTTGAAATCCTTGTGTAAGCACCAAGCAGATTCAAATTTTTTTTGGTGGTCCTAGATGGTTCCTCGGAACTATTTGAATATAAATATTGTCCCGTGGTCCGAGTGTCTTCTATCCAAATGTAACACTTTCACGAACAAGAAAAGAGTTAGCAGTTCTGTATTCCCATACGCCCTATCTAACCTCCTCAAGATTCGCTGGCCCGTATTCCATGAATCAAACCATGTAAAACGCGGTCCCTCAAAATCCAATCTGTCAAATCACAAGTATTTCTCAACTATTCAAAATGTTCCACACGATGAGTTATTCCTGGTTCGCCACCCTTATCAATTTCTTCACCCACTTGATTAAAATCACTGACAATAAACTACGGTCTCCCGGTATTACTAAACGCCTGAGTAAGAGCGGTTCACAAAGGTTCCATATCATGTGCTTTGGGTCGCGCGTAAACGGATGAAAGGATCCAGGATTCACAAACGTCTTTTGAAACTTCTATATTAACTACTTGATTCCCTGCCGATAATACTCTAACCCCAATTTCCAAACCATTACAAAGGAGCCAGATTCCTCCTTTGAATTTTTCAGCTTCCACCCATGCCAAATTTGTCTTAACCAAACTCTGGATTATATCATTTTCATTGTATCCGCTAACCCGTGGTCCGACTATAACTGTGAGCCAAACTCGGTGTAACCTCATCATTTCTCTGACGACCCGTTGAAAGTTTGCTTGCGCTACCCCATGACAATTCCAAACCAGAATATTAGGAGTTTGGAGAAGACCTCCCCAATTGTTTCTACTGTTTTCATGTGTACACATAAAAACAATAAATAAAAAAGGAAAAGGAGGTTTAGGAATATACCTGCCCCATCTCATTATTTCCCTCGGAGAAAGTTCAATTTTCTCATCGGGGTCAATATCTTCTAATGGTGTTTCCGGGACCAAAATTAAATCACATTTGCCCGGGTCCGGTGGCACCATACCGTCAATTGTTGGTAGCTCGGCGTCACTTTCTGTGCTGAAATTCATTGTTTTGCCTCCCTAGAAGACGCTATGAAGCTCGAGACCATCACAACATCTATCCCTCCCAACGACTTGAGATTCTCGGAAATTGCAGCTCTAGTCCCTATTATTATTTCCAAGGAGCACCCGTTCCAATATTACTCGGACCTGCTGCAATATTACTTTGGCCTTTACACGAGCTACATACACCTATCGCAGCTGTCCTTTTCTCGCCATTGTTAAGCTCCTGTCCGCCACCTGTAAAGCTCCCCTTCACGAATCACCAATACTCTATAGCTATCATGCCCCTATGCACCCTTAAATTAACCATAACACCTTAATAATTAATTTTACTATTCTCCCCGCCCTCTTTTTTTCCCAAATAAGCCCCCTAACCACCTCCTTTTTTTGAGTCAAAAACCTCTATTTCCGGGGCACACACAAGTTGTTTACATACTTCAAAATCTGGCGCTACAAGAATCTTATGTCCTCCTCCCGATTGAACCTTACCTTTCGCACTAGACCCCGTGTTGTTGGATTTCTTAACCCTCCCTCCCGTATTATTATTAGCACTAATTGACTCCGTGTGATTTATTTTAAGTTCAGGCGTGTACTCTTTACCATCTTCAATGAAAAGAGCCCCAAACTTCGAACCCTATTTACACCCCCACGATAACCGTTTGAATGAAAATTATTGTTCCATTTGTTGTTCACTTGCCCGCCTCTTTTCACTGCCATCCACCATAGGTTGCCTTCTCAGATCCTTATTATTAAGACCCACGACACTGCACTCTTGATTGGTTCATGACTAATCATGAATATCTTCATAAAGAATTTTTTTAACTTGATGGTCTGGAACAGTTTTGACGCAACTCGACTAGATATACTTTTTTCCTAAACATTTTTCAACTATTTTTCCTAAAGAATATTAATATATAAATAAAACAGTTCAAAAGTTTACAAATTTGATTTATCCCACTAGGCTTGTTGTCATTACATGAAATGTTAGCTAACTTGGTTGAAATACAAGTATTCCAATTACCAAACAAAATGATTAAAAACTCCTGTTTAGCAACCCAGACAGCTATCTTATTTTAACTCCAATGTATAAAAGCAAAACTAGGGTTCGATAATTCTGCAAAACCGTAAATATTACATATGATATTTTTAATTGAATGATACATAATTATTTGATTAGAAGTGATGTCTCCCCATTTGTGATGATTTAATATTAATTGGAGACATCATTTTAGGTATTTTAGGAAAACTAATACTCGGATTTTACTTGAATTATTGTATTTTCTTATTTCTTGTCTTGATTTGATGATTTATTATTTTTAGAGCATATTTGGATTAATTTTTTGTTAATTGTGAAGCTTTAAAGATATATGGTAAGTAATTAGATGCCAAATCAATTCCAAGAGATAAAGGAAAGAAGATAATGATAGAAACTAGAGATAAAGGAAAGAAAAGATAAGTATCGAAAGATAAAGTTGCCAAGTAAATCTGAATTTCACAAGCTAGTCCATAACAGTTATCATAACTCAAGATTGGCTGGTAATTTGAAGAATGGTTTGAAGCAAAGTTATAGATCATTCCGAGACGATCGGTTTTGATATAAAAAACGTGTCAATCAGAGCTGTATTGAAGGAGTTTCAGCCAATACAAAATAACAACAATTTATTACCTTTTCTATATCTTATGGTTACGAATTAGAGTTGGACTAGAAGTCTAATTACTTATCTTATACTCCAAGAAAACGTGTTAGGGCTTCCTAAACCCCTATAAATACACCCTTTAACCTTTGTAAGCATGTCCTTGCCTC
Organism: Nemophila menziesii; assembly: GCA_029959085.1. Lineage (NCBI taxonomy): Eukaryota > Viridiplantae > Streptophyta > Magnoliopsida > Boraginales > Hydrophyllaceae > Nemophila > Nemophila menziesii. The sequence continues at coordinate 31,946,019 of JARWIR010000009.1, forward strand.
CCACAGCTAGTCCTTGAGTTTATTTATCATTAGAGTCATTCAAGCGAGCAAGTTGATATGACGTATCTTTATTTTAGTTTATTTCTTTCAGGTATGAAATTTTTTCCCATATATTGGGTTATTGCATATGTATAATCTATGAATTATATTTCTTTCTATCTAAGTTTCTTTTGGAATTATATGTTTTAAATTGATTCTAGCTACTTAACCATATATTTGTTTTATGTGCTTTGATTTATTGTCTGTCTGAAACCTGATCAATTTAGGGTTGTGCTAATAATAGTTAGATGGTCACTCGGAAGGGGTGACTAATTATTGAAACACCACATAAATGTCTAATATGCGGTAGTGATCCTGACGGGCTTGCCTGACTAGATAGTCATTAGGGTTTAATTTATTATCGATCATCATTAGAAGGTCATTCTCATTTAGGAACCTAGTGGCGTATGAGCACCCTATTTAAGTCCCCACGTGATTGTGACTATTATCACCCTTATAAATAGATAGAAGATTTAAAAGGATTAGTGCATACGAGCGAAACCTAAGCTATATTCTCTCATCTTATTTCTCTCATATTTATTTTACGTGTTTTTCATTTAGTTAAATCATTAATCTCTCCATCAACCATATTTATTTTCTATCTTCTAACTATTGATTGCCACTCTATTCTGTTTACCCATTCGTATAACACACTAAGTCCCTGAGAACGAAGTTGACTTATCATTAAAACTTGCATACGTCCTGTAATACTTGCACTAGGGTGATTAGTGCATTGTTTTCCGTATTTATATATCATATTTGTATCACACCCTAGGCGACACCAAGTTTTTGGCACCGCTGCCAGTAACTTGTGTCTCGTTTGCGTGTGGATTATTTATCTTTAGTAGTAGTAGTTTTTAGTTAAATTTTTATTTTTATTTTTCCAGATTTACGCTTGTTGGTTTATTTAAGTCTTTTTCAGGTTTTAGCAGTGCATCCTTGGCCTCCTCTTGCGGAGCCCAAAAGGAGCTTCAAACCTTATAACAGACGTGTCAGAGAAGACAGAGGCCGAAGAAGAGCTATGGCAGAACATCAAGAAGTAGTAGATCCACCACTTGGTCCTTTAGGACATATACCACCACCACCACCACTGGTAGGAGATAACCGAAACATCAACAGACGTGAGCAAGATCTCCCAGGTTTGGGAGCACCTTTTCAAGTTCAACCATTAGGTTATTGTCCTCCAAAGATCCAGAATATCAACTTCAGACCTGATCCGGGTATGCTCAGTCAATTCCAAAATTTTGCACTCTATAGTTATGCAGCAATACAAGATCCGGTAAGAGCGATTCAGAAGTTCATGCAGATTTGTGATGCCTACATCAGGCATTACACGCGAGCAACTCTATTGTCACATGTTTTCGTTCTTTTTGACCGGCAAAGCTGGTGATTGGCTAGATAGACAAGCACTAGTAACGATTAATATTTGAACAAAACTTCAAGCTGTGTTCTTTAACCGTTTTTATCCGAAGAGTATGAGACTTAAAGATCATAGTGAGCTTGCTAAGTTTTGCCATTAGAATGGAGAAGAAGTAGGAGACACATAGACAAGTTTTCAACAAACGTTAGCTAGATGTCCACTTCATGGTTACACCCCATCTTTACAGTTAGCTATATTTTATCAAGGTATCAATGCCGAAAGTAGACTGAGGGTAGATAATATTGGAAAGGGAGGTTTCGTGTCTATGGATCCTACAAAAGCAGCCAAAGGTATGGAACGTATTATAGAAACAGAAAGGAGTTGGCCACTTTCGCGAGCTCCTGTTACAAACACCAGAGGTACGCTTCGATTAGATGCAGAAACTGCAAACTCAGCTCAATTTGCCGCATTAGAGAATCAAATCAAAGAGATTAAGATTGAGATGTAGAAGAATTTAGCTGCAGCAAATGTAGTGCAAGAGGCACAAGGTTGTCTGAAGTGTGAGGTAACAAATCATACATGGGAAGAGTGCGAAGGAAATCCAGCATCTGTTATTTCATATCCAACTGAGGGATTTTCAATTTGGTAACAGGAATCATCCGGGTATGCAGTATTCAAATCCACAAGGGGCCTCTAATCGAATTTATTATCAACCTCGTCCCCAGAATAACTCTTTCCAACAAAGAGGTCATGCTCCATATCAGGGAAATCGGAATTTTAATCGACCTGCTCCTCCACAACAACCTGCTAATGATTCATATACCGATGCTTTAGCTCAGAATGCTTTACCACAATATCCTCAAGAAGGAGTTGTGGGTGATAAATAATTGAAGAATTTTATGGATATGATAACCACAAAAATGCATTCACATAACGAGAAGTTAAGAGAACAAGAAGCGTTAATTCAGATTTTAGGTACGCAAGTAGAACAAATGAATAAAGTTCTTACTAATATTACGGAAGCAAAAGAATTGAAAGCCATCGAAGGTGGTGATGCCAATGTTGGGTTCGAGGCTTGTAAGGCTATTTGCCTTGAGATTGAAGAAAATAAAGAAGTACCGCATTGATGTCTCCCCAATTGTTCTTATTTTCGACCCTTGGGAGACATCATTTTTTATGTTTAAATGAATATTTTGATAGACTTTTGAGTTAAAAATGAAATAATCCGGAATTCGTATTTTATTTCTAGTATTTTTGATTTATTAAACTTCTGCGTGTAATCTTGTGTATTTTAGTGAAAAGTTTGTAGGTTTTGAATATTAGCTAGGAAAGGAATCCGAGAAGAGAGTCAAAGATCGTAAAATGGAGTCAAGGCTTAAAGAGAAATCCCGAAAGAATTTTATTTTAGAGCTGCAAATCTGGAAAACAGGCCAAAGATTGCTGATTTCGAGGCACTTAATAGTTGATTTAGCTGCTGACCTTTGAAGAGAATATGTTCCTTATCGAGTTATGGAAAATTAGCAAGTGATTTCCGGTAAGGTCAATCAGAGTTATAACGAATCGGCTAGAGCTGTTTTAGTGGAGGTGGTGCAGCAGTTACGAGATTTTGGGCTTAGAAAATGGACTTGGGCTTTTAATTAGTGATTTAATTTTAAGTCCAAGGCCTAATCCGTTTTTATTAGTATAAAAGGGCTTTTGACTTCTATTTTTCACACAACTCATTATTCATTAGCAGAAGCATCAGAGAGAAGTCAACGAAGGAAGAAAAAGGAAGTTGTAGAGCTGGAGAGTGTCTATATCTCCATTCTCAGCCAAATCCAATTCCGGAAATTAGGTTTTATTTATTTTTAATTCTGTAAAACATTATGAGTTCTCTTTCTTTTAATTTAGTTTTATTTTTAATTAGTATGAGCTAATTTCTTCATAGTACTTGAGAATGCATAACGGGTGAATCCCTATTCTGTTGAATGCCATATGTCTGAATTTGGGTTTTTAATAAATTAAATTAAATTGGGTCTTTTACATTTTTCTGTAATTTGAGATTATTTACTGTTTTTGGAGGGATCAACTAAGAACAGGTGTTAGTATCTAGGCTATTCCATATATATGGCGTGTGGATTATCCTGACGGAGGGTTTAGGTATGGACTTAATTACTCAATCTAAAATTGAAACTATTTGACTCTAACGAGCTTAGTTAATTTTAGGGCCAATGAGGTAAAATTACTTAATCATTCGAAAGTGGATCATATTTACCCTGACGGGACTAGTGACACTCTAGAATAGCCTTGTAGTCCACCCTGACGGGGGTACAAGGAATTTAGAATCCCGACCAATGTCAATTGACCAATTTAACCCTTAAACAACATATGTTATGAAATGGAATTAGAAGGATCCCTTGCGTCTCTCAAGTACCGCCTTCTCATATTTGCGTCTTACCTTCATTTACTTGCGTCTTAGTATTTATTTGCATTTTCATTTAGTCTTTCATTACTTAGAATTAATACAAACAACCAATCAATCATTATATCTTTTATCTGTTTTCATAAGTGCAACCATTCATTATCTGATAAGCATTGTAGTTAACCAACCGTCCCTACGAACAAATCTGTTATCACTAATATTACTTGGGACAACCGTACACTTGCAGTTGTGGTTCAATTACTTATTGCATTATTTTTAGAACACACAAAGGACCACCAAGTTTTTGGCGCCGCTGCCGGGGACGGTAGCGTGTGACCACGGTGTTTGTCCTTTAGTGATAGTTGCATTTATTTTATTTGTATCAGTTTTACGCTTTTTGTTTGTTCTTATCTTTCAGATTTTTAGGTTTGGTGTATGCGAAGAAGGCTCAGATTTGAACCACCAGTTCAAATCCTTGATAATATGGATTCGTTAATCAGACTTGCAAATAAGAAAAGAAAAGAACAAGAGAAAGAAGAAAAAGAAATGGCGAATAATCAAGATCCCTGGTTCGTTAATGGTCCAGAAGAAGTTCCATTCTGTGATCCTGCTTTAGGGGTAGGTGCTCCAGATATAGATGTTCCGAGGTTTCGTCCAGATTCGGGTATGTTAGCTCAATTCCAAAGTTTTGGAAATTTTCGTGGTAAAGCTGGAGAAGATCCCCTCCGAGCAGTACAGAAATTTAAGCAGATATGTGATTCTTACATCACACAAGGAGTTTCAAAGGAACAAATGTATTTCGCTGCGTTTCGATTTTTTGTTATTGATGGAGCGAGTGAATGGCACGATTCACAAGAGCCTACGAAGATAACAAATTGGGATCAACTAGAAACTGCTTTCTTTGACAGGTATTACCCAAGTAACATGCGGTTGGAGGATCAACTTGAATTAACTCAGTTCCGTCGTGAATATGATGAAACTTTGGGTAAAAGTTGTACAAGATTTCAGATGTTCTTACGTAGAGTTCCTGATCATGACCTTTCAGAACAACAACAGCTAAATTTTTTCTACAAAGGTCTTGATGGGACTTCAAGAAAAGACTTAGATTTGCTATGTGGTGCTGGGTTTTTACAAGTTCAACCGGCTCATGCGAAACTCATCTTAGAGAGAACGGTAAAGAATGAAGTTGGATGGAGTTCAGTAAGAACCCCAGTTAAAGGAGTGAATAAAATTAATATCGAAGAAAAGTTCAAGCCACCATAGAGCAACAATCGAAACAACTCACTTTAGATGTAAAAGAAGGATTTTCGGGTAAGAAGGTAGCTGTGCAAGCTGCACAAGAAGTTTATGTGTTCGTATTGTGGTATGAATGATCATGATGAGGAAAGTTGTCTGAATAATCAAGAGCCTGTGATGTTTGTCTCCAACGGAGAAAACTTTAATTCAAGTGGTAATGGATATCAGCCTAACATAAACCATCCTCGGTTTCAATACTCAAATCCTAACGGGGCAGCCAATCCGACATATGCGTATAAGCCGCGTCCCCAAGGTAACAACTTCAATCCAAGACCACATAAGAATTATCAAGGAGGACAGAATCAAGGAAACTATGTGCAAAGGCAAGCTCCTCAAGACACTTACAAAGAAACCATGAACCAAAAAGTCTTACCTGCCCACCCACAAGAAGGGGTAGTTACCCTTCAGAAAACCGTTGAAAGCCTAATTGCTCTCCAGACGCAAGCTATGCAAAATCAACAAGCGTCTGACGCAAGTATCATACTATTACAGAACCAAATGGATCAATTCACAAAATAGCTTAATCAACGTCCACAAGGGCAACTTCCTAGTGACACAGAAAATCCGAGACAACATGAAGATTGCAAAGCTGTTACTCTCAGAAGTGGTAAGAATCTCCCTCCACCTCCTTTTCCTGTTATGAAAGAGAAAGAAGTTCCAAGAAAAGAAAAGGATGTGGGTGAAAAAGAGAAATATGTTGAGGTTGAAGAAATTGAGAGGCCGAGTGAAATTCCAAAGAAGAAATATGATGTTATGAGTAATCGCCCTCCTCCACCGTTTCCATCTCGAGTTCAGAAAATGGGTGATTTGGCCGATTTTTAGAAGTTCTTTAACAGAGTGAGAGGCCTTAGTATTAACATTCCGTTGTTGGAAGTTATCCGAGATATTCCCAAGTACACAAATTTTTTTAAGAGAGCCCTCACTAACAAAAGGTCATAGTGTGATAATGAGATGATTGGTCTTCCTGAAGAATGTAGTACTATTTGTCAAAGTAAATTGCCTCCAAAGTTACTTGATCCTGGGAGTTTCACAATTTCGATATCGATTGGAGAAGAATGGAAAGGTAAAGCACTATGCGATTTGGGTGTGAGCATCAATCTGATGCCCAAATCGATCTTTGATAAGCTGAAAATTGGAGAAGCAAGACCTACTTCTATGGTCTTGCAAATGGCGGACAGATCTCTTGCACATCCAGAAAGCCGAATTGAAGATGTCCTTGTTAAGGCAGGTACGTTAGTATTTCCCGTCGATTTCGTTATACTTGAATACGACGCGGATAGGAATGTCCCCATTATTTTGGGAAGACCATTACTAGCCACGGGGCGTACATTGATTGATGTAGAAAATGGCGAATTGACGATGAGAATCCAAGACGAGGAGGTCAAATTTAACGTGTTCCGAGCTATGAAGTTTCCAGATTCTCAAGAAGATTGCTTCCGAATGGATGTAGTTGAGCATGCATCGCAAGAGGTATTTGATTGTTTTAATTATGATGATATCTTGCAGGCCGCTTTAACATTAGACTTACCTGAGATGATGGAAGAGCTTGCCGAAACAGTGGCAGCTCTTAATTCTGAGAATCCGAAGTATAGCCGTCTGGCCTATGAACCTGTGAGAGAACCGGGGGAGATTATTCCTATAAGAAGCCTTCAATTGAATCTCCTCCGGAATTGGAAGAAAATCCATTACCAGCACACTTGAGGTATGCGTATTTAAGTACTAACGAAACTCTACCTGTTATTGTTTCAGCGAATTTAACAGGTCCTGAAGAAGATAAACTGTTGCGTGTGTTAAGAGCTAACAAAGAGGCAATAGGTTGGACAATTGCTGACATCAAAGGCATTAGTCCCTCCTATTGTCAACACAAAATCATACTGGAAGATGATAACACACGCTCAGTTGAAGGTCAAAAGATATTAATGTCCGCTATGAAGGAAGTAGTAAAGAAGGATGTTATCAAGCTTTTAGACGCGGGGATTATTTATCCCATCTCGCGTAGTGAATGGGTGATCCTAGTTCAGTGTGTACCGAAGAAAGGAGGAATCACAACAATTCTTAATGATCAAAATGAAGCAATTCCTTCAAGAACGGTAGTTGGTTGGAGAGTTTGTATGGATTATCGTAAACTGAAAAAGGCCACCAGAAAGGATCATTTCCCACTTTCTTTCATCGATCAAATGTTAGATAAATTGGCAGGTAAATAGTACTACTGTTTCTTAGATGGTTATTCTGGGTATAATCAGATTTACGTGGCTCCAGAAGATCAACATAAAACAACATTTACATGCCCCTTTGGTACTTTTTCATATCGCAGAATGCCATTTGGGTTGTGTAATGCACCTGCTACCTTTCAAAGATGTATGATGGCCATCTTCTAGGATATGATCGATAATTTTCTTGAAGTTTTTATGGACGATTTCTCCGTGTTTGGTGATGATTTCGATAGATGTTTAGATAACTTGGAGAAAGTGTTAATCAGATGCAAGGAAACGGATTTGGTCTTAAACTGGGAGAAGTGTCATTTCATGGTTCGCGAAGGTATAGTTCTGGGTCACACGGTTTCGAGTGCTGGATTAGAGGTTGATAGTGCGAAGATAGAGGTAATTAAAACTCTTCCCCCTCCTGTATCTGTTAAAGGGGTAAGAAGTTTTCTGGGCCATGCTGGCTTTTATAGGCGATTCATTAAAGACTTTTCTAAGATTGCTAAACCGCTATGCAGCTTACTTGAAAAGGATTCCAAATTCCTTTTTGATGAATCTTGCTTAGCGGCATTTCAAGCAATCAAAGAAAAGCTTATTTCTGCTCCCATAGTATTACCTCCAGATTGGAGTTTACCTTTTGAAGTTATGTGTGATGCGAGTGATTTATGTATGGGAGCTGTATTGGGACAAAGAAAAGATAAGTTATTTCATTCGATATATTGTGCTAGTAAAACTTTTAATGGTGCTCAAGTTAATTATACAATTAGAGAGAAATAATTACTAGGAGTTGTGTATTCATTCGATAAGTTTCGCTCTTATCTTCTTGGAGCAAAAGTTATTGTTTATACTGATCATTCAGCGATTAGATATCTTATGGAAAATAAGGACGCTAAACCGAGGTTAATCAGATAAGTTTTATTACTTCAAGAATTCGATTTAGAGATCAAGGATAGAAAGGGTTGTGAGAATCAGGTTGCAGACCATCTATTTCGTCTTGAAGGTTCAGAGATGAATGGCGTTACTGAAGTAGTTAGAGAAGAGTTTCCTGACGAAAATTTATTTGTTGTTTGTGATTATGAAGCTCCTTGGTATGCAGATATTGCGAATTTAGTTGTGAATGGTTCTTTTCCTGAAGGATCCACTTATCAAGAAAGAAAGAGTTTAGCTCATCGTGCTAGACAATTCTTTTGGGAGGATCCCTTCCTCTACAAAGTGTGTGCTGACCAAATGATAAGAAGATGTGTAGCCAAGGAGGAAACAGAAGCGATTATAGCTAGGTGTCATGATTCACTCTACGGAGGACACTTCAAGGGAGATAGAACTGCTGCTAAGGTATTCCAATCAGGTTTTTACTGGCCTTCACTTGTAAAAGATTGTCATGATTATGTGAAGAAATGTGCAAGATGCCAGTTTACCGGAAACATATCCAAGAGGGATGAGATGCCACGTAATAATGTGTTAGAAGCTGAAATATTCGATGTTTAGGGTATAGATTTTATGGGTCCGTTTGTTCCTTCAAATGGTAACCTCTACATCTTATTAGCTGTTGATTACGTGTCTAAATGGGTAGAAGTTGTGGCTTTACCAACCAATGATTCACGAGTGGTGATTAAGATTTTGAAGTCACATATTTTCACTAGACATGGTACACCTAGAGAGATTATTAGCGATCGAGGATCTCATTTCGTTAATAAGTATTTGAAGGTTGTTCTAGAGAAGTATGGAGTAAGACACCGTGTATCTACTGCATATCATCCACAATCCAATGGTCAAGCTGAAGTATCGAATCGTGAAGTAAAATCAATCCTAGAGAAGACTGTTAGTCCTACAAGAAAAGATTGGTCAATGAAGTTAGATGATGCGTTGTGGGCCTATCGTACTACGTTTAAGACTCCAGTTGGTGCATCTCCATATCGTATGGTATATGGTAAGGCTTGTCACTTACCTCTTGAGATTAAAATGGGTGCCTATTGGGCAACTACGCAGTTGAACTTAGATCCTACCTTAGCCGGAGAGAATCGTATGATGAAGCTAACGAACTTGACGAATTCCGATTGAATTACTATGAAAATGCTAAACTTTATAAAGAAAACACGAAGAAATGGCATGACAACCGGATTCGTGTGAAGAACTTTGAAGTGGGACAAAAAGTATTGAAATATAATTCAAAGTTCAGCAATTATCCGGGTAAGTTAAGGTCTAAGTGGTCGGGTCCATACATTGTGACCAAAGGTACACCTCATGGGGCGATAGAAATAGAACATCCACTCGAGAACCGCACCTTCATGGTGAACGGTCATCGTTTAAAGATATACCATGGAGGTGAAGATACCAACCGCTTGGAAGATCCACATCCCGTGGAGGTCATGTATCTCCTCGAGACTCCTTAGAAGCGTGAGGTAACCCGTCGAGCTTAACGACGTTAAACAAAAGCCAATTAATTGTATATTAGTTTGAGTTTTTAATTTTCGTAGTGTAAATTAGTTTAATTTTCATAAATTTATTGTATATTAGTAAGAAATGAGGAAGGGTAGTTGTTTTTGATGATTTCAGGGGTAAAAAGGTCGTGAGTTTGGGGTCGAAAGGGCGAAAATAGAGGAAAAACTGGTGGTGTTCTAGGGGCAAATCGGGAACCCGATTTTCACAAAACGGGAACACGGTTTCGAAAGCTAAAATTTCCGAGGTTCTGACTCAGCGTCCTGGGTCCCTCCATCTGCTGCGTCACCACCTGCGTCACCAATCGCGCCATCGACGGAAACCGGGATCCCGGTTTCACACAAACCGGGTACCCAGTTTTGGCGCTGTAGATTTTCGAACTTTCTGGCCCCAGCGTTTCCACTCCCGCCATCTACTGCGTCTCGATCCGCGTCTTCATTAGCGCCGTCGACTCAAACCGGGGCCCTGGTTTCACCAAAACCGGGTACCCGGTTTCGAAGGGTAGAAGTTCTGACCCAGCGTTTTGGGGTCCAACAATTCTTTGCGTTTTGAGGTAAAAAAAAGAAAATTTAATTTAGTCTCGTTTTCGCGCCGACACAGCGACGCGAAACTGGGAACCCGGTTTTCACAAACCGGGAACCCGGTTTGCACTGTGATGTGGCGGTTTTAAGTGTTTTTACCATACTTAGGTTGATGTCATTTTTTTTTACTTTGCTGAGATTATCTTGTAAACTGGTTATGGATGGCCTAAAACTTAGATGATTCGTTCCTTAGATGATTCGTTTGGTAGCATTTCATGGATAGTTTGTTTTTAGAGTTAGATTCGTCACTTATTGGTTCCATATCGTTGGGTGTATGAGTTTCTTGCAAGTTTTTGTGTATATTGTATTCCCTGATAGCATGTCGTACATAATTTTGCTTCTTATCTTCACTCCAATTAGAATGTAAACCATGAAGCTTACACGCCACAAATCTGTACTCCACCAAGTCAAAAGCCTGCATGCAGAGGGTAGGATTTGATGATATATATAGGATTCAATGATGATTTTCGGAGGTGGGGTAGGTGTGGGTGCGTTTTTGGTAAAATCTTGCAGAAGAGGCAAAAAAAAAACACAAGATCAACTCACCTCCTCTCCAAAATATCATCAAATCCTTAGTTTTTCCCCAAGATTTTTCTTCACCCAATTCTTTCTTCTCCCACACAAATTAAACATTACCCATCTCATATTCCACCTTATTCTTCAATTCCTAAGCCTCAAAACATCAAAGTTCTAAACTTTTCTCTAGTTTCTCACTATTTGAAGTTTTGAGTTTGGGGTGGAAAGAGATGACTAACAGAACGGGTGATTTCCGAAGAACTGCTCCTAGAAAGAAGACCACCATTGGTGGTACTCAAGAACAAGCTATTGAGATTCCTGATCCGCGTCCTAAATGCAAGATTGATGAAGTTAAGCTTGCTACCAAGAGAAGAGAAATCACAGGTCAGAAGAGCAGATTAATTGATGAACCAGAATGTGAGGAAGAACATGAAGATGAGATTGAGAAAGAAATTGAGGATGAAAATGATCAAGAAGTTCCGGAAGTACCAGTTCAACAGAAACCCCCAAGAAAGAAGATGTGGGCCCATAAGTCAAAGAGGTTTTATACTTCTTGGAATGATCAGGTTCGTGAAAGAATTGAATTTTTGAAGTTTGGTGAGGAGACAGATTTTCCCAAGGGTATTATGAGTAGTGCTCACAAAGAATATGTTGTGGCTTGTGACAAGTTTGGTTGGAAAGAATTGCGAGAAAGGAAGCTTGAGTTTATTCCTACTTTTGTGCGAGAATTTTATGAAGGTTTAGCTATTTCCCGTGAGGCAATTCAAATTCGCAAAAAGGTAGTTCCTTTCTCTATTGAACTTATTCGGAAATCTTTGAAGTTACCCAACTTTACTGGGTTATGTCCGTTCCAAGAATCCCTTAATGATCCATCCTTCGATTATGAATCCCTTTGGGGGACCGTGCTTATTAATGGGGCTAGCCCAATTCCAAAAGGAGAAAGGTATCCTGGACAGTTTTACAGCAGTAATTTGACACCTCGTGCGAAGGTTTGGTCTCGTTTCATAATCCCTACTTTCTTTGGAATTAAACACACATCCGAGTTGAAGAAGGAACATATAATTTTTATCAAGTGTGTTATGGAGGAGAAACCAATGAATGTTGCTAAAATTATTTATGACACAATCATGGAATTCGAGAGAGCTCCAATGAAACAACAAAATCTCAAGTTTCCTTGTACTATTACTACTTTGTGCCTAGACGCAAAGATCCCGTGTAGGAACGCAGATATTGATGGTGTTTCAGTTGGAGTAAGCATGGCGTTGAGTACGATTCAGAATATCCATAATGAAGCAACACGAGCTACGAAGACTCCTAGAGCTCCTCCATCAAAGAAAACGTAGACTGTTCCTGGGTTGGAATAAAATATCAGGGTGTTGGAAGAGAATCAAGAGAAGATGATTGCTACCTTAGGAAACGTTACAAGAGAGTTGGACCTTATTCAAAATTTGATCCTTGGCGTGAACACACTTCAAAACGCAGTTTATAATGTTCTCACGCAAGACAAAGGTCCTGAACGCAACACCGGTAACCAGCCACGCGCTGGTTAAGATACGTTTTCTAATCCTTCCTTTTTAGTGTAGATTAGTTTAATTGCTTTGAGTCTTTTTCGAGTCGTGGGGACACGGCTCATTTTTGAGTTTGGGGTGGGGTTCGTTGTCTCATCCCAGTTTTTATGTGTTATTTGTTTTATTTGCTTTCAATACAAGAATTTTCGGAGTTGCGTTTGGCTGTAGAAAATTTTAAATATCCCTTTAAGCATACTTTTGATGAATCTATGATAGTAAATAGTAGACTTTAGGGATTGATATAAATTGCATTTAGAATTGCATGCAAACATAGGTAATTAATAGGAAAAATTAATGAACAATGCAAATGAAGTAAGCTTGTACTTAAAGAATATGTTTGGTGTGTAGAACGTGAAATCCTAATTAGTAGAGAACCCACGTAGATATGAACTAAAGACGAGCTATGTACTTAGGAAAATCATAGGGGCAGTTCATTGTTAGCCATTTGTGACTTTTTAGCTTTCTATCCCTTGTATTAATTATTATCCGTCTTAGCCCACTTTGAGCCTTTAGCCTTTTCTTTGTAGCCACGATATAAACCATTATCCCTTAGATTATTAGGCATGACCATATGACCCGCACTTGAATCACAATCCTGAGACATGTCTCGAGCTTGAGTTTGGGGTGGTGGGTCCACTTATGGGGAATTTATTGGGTAGGGATTGATGTGCTTTGTATTGTGGCACAATTGCAGATGATATATACTTGTAACCCTTTGCCGGGAATGAAAAAAAATGAAAATTAAAGAAAAAATTAGTAAATCTATACAGTAGAAACCGGGAACCCGGTTTGCATCTGTACAAAAAAAAAGAGAAAAGAAAAGAAAAAGAAAAATATGAATGAATAAAACATCCGGCAAAGTGGAATTTTCTGAAAAATCATCTTAGTTGTAGTGGGTAGACATGGAACGCTAAATTGTTGCGTGAATGGGTGAGTGAGAACATTTTTTAGCGTAACTCAAGCTCGAGGACATTGTTGATGGTAAGTGAGGAGAGAGCCAAAAGCTCACTTCAAATTTACCAAATATACATCCACACCGTCCTTAAGCCAATATTAAAACCATAAGGACCTCGTGATTCCTAAGTGCATAGTGAATTTATGATTCTGTTAATAGGAAATATACTAGGTGAAGCGTTCAAAGTGATTTAGGATTGAGGAACACCCTATAGCCATCATACAGATATGAGTACAAGTGTAATCTTCAAGCATTGCGACTTTAATTTTATGATTGAGATTATCTGTGTTTGATTTTTCATTATAGATGTACGTGTATATTAGTTTCTAAAGTTTGCTATATGAGATTTATCTTGAGAATTTCTTTAAGTGTATTTGCTAGCTTCTATTTGTTCTTATGTGTACTTCTACCCCTTTGTTTTGTTTTGTTTTACTTTGTCGGGACGACAAAGGTTTGAGTTGGAGGTCTTGATGTCTCCCTAATTGTTCTTATTTTCGACCCTTGGGAGACATCATTTTTTATGTTTAAATGAATATTTTGATAGACTTTTGAGTTAAAAATGCAATAATCCGGAATTCCTATTTTATTTCTAGTATTTTTGATTTATTAAACTTTTGCGCGTAATCTTGTGTATTTTAGTGAAAAGTTTGTAGGTTTTGAATATTAGCTAGGAAAGGAATCTGAGAAGAGAGTCAAAGATCGTGATATGGAGTCAAAGCTTAAAGATAAATCCCGAAAGAATTTTATTTTGGAGCTGCAAATCTGGAAAACAGACCAAAGATTGATGATTTCGAGGCACTTAAGAGTTGATTTAGCCGCTGACCTTTGAAAAGAATATGTTCCTTATCGAGTTACGGAAAGTTAGCAAGTGATTTCAGGTCAATCGGAGTTATAACGAATCGGCTAGATCTGTTTTAGTGGAGGTAGTGCATCAGTTACGAGATTTTGGGCTTTGAAAATGGACTTGGGCTTTTAATTAGTGATATAATTTTAAGTGCAAGGCCTAATCCGTTTTTATTAGTATAAAATGGGCTTTTGACTTCTAGTTTTCACACAACTCATTATTCATAAGCAGAAGCATCAGAGAGAAGTCAACGAAGGAAGAAGAAGGAAGCTGTAGAGCTGGAGAGTGCCTATATCTCCATTCTCAGCCAAATCCAATTCTGGAAATTAGGTTTTCTTTATTTTTAATTCTGTAAAACATTATGAGTTCTCTTTCTTTTAATTTAGTTTTATTTTTGATTAGTATGAGCTAATTTCTTCATAGTACTTGAGAATGCATAACGGGTGAATCCCTATTCTGTTGAATGTCATATGTCTGAATTTGGGTTTTTAATAAATTAAATTAAATTGGGTCTTTTACATTTTTCTGTAATTTGAGATTATTTACTGATTTTTGGAGTGATCAACTAAGAACAGGTGTTAGTATCTAGGCTATTCCACATATGTGGCGTGTGGATCATCCTGACGGAGGGTTTAGGTATGGACTTAATTACTCAATCTAAAATCGAAACTATTTGACTCTGACGAGCTTAGTTAATTTTAGGGCCAATGAGGTAAAATTACTTAATCATTCGAAAGTGGATTATCTTTACCCTGACGGGACTAGTGACACTCTAGAATAGCCTTGTAGTCCACCCTGACGGGGGTACATGGAATTTAGAATCCCGACCAATGTCAATTGACCAACTTAACCCTTAAACAACATATGTTATGAAATAGAATTAGGAGGATCCCTTGCGTCTCTCAAGTACTGCCTTCTCATATTTGCGTCTTACCTTAATTTACTTGCGTCTTAGTATTTATTTGTATTTTCATTCAGTCTTTCATTACTTAGAATTAATACAAACAACCAATCAATCATTATATCTTTTATCTGTTTTCATAAGTGAAACCATTCATTATCTGATAAGCATTGCAGTTAACCAACCGTCCCTGCGAACGAATCTGTTATCACTAATATTACTTGGGACAACCGTACACTTGCGGTTGTGGTTCAATTACTTATTGCATTTTTTTAGAACACACAAAGGACCACCACGCATGCTGCAGAAAGTGTCATAGAAGTTCCTAAAAATAAAGAAGAACCAACCAAGTCTAGCCCCGAACACTCTAACTGTTTTGAAGATGATGATTCAGACAAAAGATCTGATTTTATACAACCTCTGAGTAATATATAAGAAGAGGTTAGATCGGTTATGGAGTTACAAGCTGCTAGAGCTAAAGAATAATAGGAAGAAGCCTCAAAAGATGAAGTTGCACCTGATGTGCAAGAAAAGAAAGAAGAAGAGAAGGTGGTTTCGCCACTAGTTGTTCAAAGAGTGTCACCAACTATTCCTGATACAAATCCGAAGGTAGACATTGAACTCAAGAAATTTGTAGATGCATATACTCCTGGAAATATTAACACCCAAATGCTTGAGATTGCGAAGAAAGGGCTTACACCGCAACAAGTTCTCACGCAAGTTATTTCAGAAGCGAGTGTAGAAGCCAAGAAAGAGATTGTGGCTCATACTGAGAGAGTCTCAAGAGAGTTACGATTAAAGCTCAAAGATCCAGGAAGCTTTAATCTTCCTATTCAAATAAATGGTATGCTCAATATGAAAGATATGTGTGATGTGGGTTCAAGTGTGAATCTTATGCTAAAATCCGTGTTCGATAGACTTGAACATCAGAAAATAGAGAAAGCTCTAGTGAAGCTGCAGTTTGCTGACAACTCAGTTACCAAGACATGGCGAATTGTGGAGGACGTTCATCTCCGAACAAGTAATATCACCATCCCTACTAACTTTGTTATACTTGATTTCGATGCAGATAAGTAGGTTCCAATTATACTTGGAAGGCCCTTCATGGCCACAAGTCAGAGCATCATCAACTTCCAGGAAGGGACAATTACCCTTCATGCTAAGAATATATTTGATACATTCCATGTCTGGGGTAAGAAACCGAGGAAGTCAAATTCCACCGTTGCCATCATCCACAACCTTTCACATCACAAAGTCCCAAAAGAAATCCACACAAAACCTATGGATACTGAGCCAAAGATTGAGTTTGGGGTCGGCCATGAAGTTGTATGGAAAGCCCACAAACTAGAGAATAGGTCACGAAGTCACAAAGATTCGTGGATGGGACCATTCATTGTCACTGAAGTTGTTTCAGCTAAGGTAATAGAAATCAGGCCCAAGAGGGGCATCAAACGGAGGTTAGTAGACGTTGATAGCCTTGCTCGTTGCTGGGGAGGCTATATTCGCAAATCTGGATAGAGGTAACGCGTTTAACTTTAAAAGACGTTAAATAAAAGTGTTGTACGGAAGACAACCCGCAATTTTTTTATGTTTTTATGTTTCTAATTAATGTTTAGTTTAGTTGTTTCTAGTTGATATTGCATATTTGAGAAAGGTATTGGTGTTTTTGATGTTCAGGTATTAGAGAAAATCGAGTTAGGAAGGAAAAAGAATTTTTTGAGCACATTCTGATTAGCTCACCGGTATGCCGGTGGGTCAAAAATCGTGGCACGGTTCGTTAAATTAGGTTCCATGCCGAGACGAAGATTTTTGAAAAAGTTGCTCACTGCTATGCCGCTCATACCGCCGGTATGCCGGTGCGCGAAAAACCGTGGCACGTTTTTTGAAATTGGGTTTATTGCCGAGAGCTATCATGAAAATCGTGGGCGCAAAGGTCGACACGGTCTGGGACCGGTATGCTGCCCACACGGCCGGTATGCCAGCCGTTGCCGTTGGAAAGAGAAAAATTTCCGTTTGTTAGGTTAAAAAGAAGAAGAAGTTAGTTCTATTTAGAATTTTTCAATCCTTAAGCCTCTCTTTCTTCTCCGAACCTCTCCCAACTCCATTAAAGCTTCATCAAACCCTCACCAAACATCAAAACACTACCCAATTACCATAAAAACACATCCAATACTTTCTCCACATCATTACAAAGAAGATTCAACCACCCAAATCATAGCAAAACACATTGAATCCAAGAATCAAAAGCCTAAATTTTCAAAATTCAACCAACAATTTCTTAGATCCATACCAATCCATCAAGAAACCATCTTACCCATATAGATAACAATCATCAAATTCCTAACCGAAATAAAGCTTGTTCAACCAATAATCAAGAGTTTTAAATTTCAAGAGTGGTTAAAGCTTTGAGTTGGAGGTTAATTGAGATGACTAAACAAACAAAAATATTATCTACTACTGGGGAGATGAAGAAAAGCAAGGTTTTGGGTTCTATTGAGAATAAATTAAGTGAGAAAAGTTCTAGTTCCAACATAAAGGGTAAAACAGGTCAAGATAAGAGAGGACAGCTAGCTGTGGTGAATTTACTGGGCAAAAAGGTACCATCTTTCGTAAAGAAGACACCACAACCTCTACAGATCGAAGACCCTACACCCGCATAAAAAGAGAAAGCTTCAAGGTCCTGATAGCTTCTTCAAAGAAACAGTTACATGAACTACCTTTTGCTTATGAGGAAGTATTTGAAGAAGAAGTTGGTAAAGGAGAGTATAAGAGATTCTTGGAGATCGGTGCAAGATGGGGTTGGTCTATGTTTATGGTAAGACGTTCTGATTTATGCCATGAGTTAGTTTCTGAATTCTATTTAGGCCTCTTTAGCCGATATAGTAATGGGTGTGTTCCAGTTAGAGACAAGTTAGTTCCTTTTATAGTTGAAGACATTCGAAACCACTTCCAGTTTAAGAAATTGGCCGGACCATGTAAGTATAGAGAAACGGTGGACAATATCAAGACTTTCAATTGAAATTTACTTTTTGAGCATATATTAGATAAAGAGAGAGTGCAGCCACATAAGGAAGAGTTAAAGGCACCTTGGCCTTACAAATATCTCCAACCGGATACAAGAATTTGGCACCACTTTCTTACAACTAATTCCTTTGGAAACACAATAAATTCGTATGTAACTAAGAAGAACACAATCTTTTTTAATTGTATGTTAAGTGGAGAAGAAGTGGATGTGGCTGATGTCTCCCGATTTGTTCTAATTATTAGCCCCTTGGAGACATCCTTTTAGGTGAATAAATGACTGATTTGATATACTTTTAGGCTTAATTGATCATATTACACTTTCTCCCCTTGGAAATTAACTATTTGCAGAATCTGAGCTTTTGTGCATAAATTTGACTATTTTTAATGCAAAGTTAATAGGTTCTTGAATCTCATGAAAGACCAATCCAAGGAGAAAAAGTGAGAATAAAGTCTTAGTGTATTTTAGAGTGTTAGGAAATGATTTCTAGTCGAGTTTCTATTTTTAGAGTACACTTTCCTATTTCTATTTCTTGATTTATTGATTTATTCTTTTTAAGCATATGCGGTTTAATTATTTATTTAATGTGAAGCTTTAAGAGATAAATGGTAATTACTTAGAGATCAAGTCAAGATAAAGATGAAAGTAAAGAAGATTTACATGGAAATAAGAAGATTTAGGAAAGATTTATTCAAAGGAGGAAAAGATAAAGCTGCCTTTTGAAATCTGAAAATCCAGCCACGTTTTAGAGATTAAATCATAATAAAAGATTGGCTAGGATTCTGGACGAGTGGTCTGCACCAATAGAAAGCTCTTTCCAAGACAAGCAGTTTCATATATTGGAACTTCTCAAACGGATACGTATTGAAAAAGATATGACCAAATCAAATCAGCAGAATCTTATCTTTTAGAGCTACGAATTTGAGAGTCCTTGACTTGTCTTCCACTCCAAGCAAAATTCGACCTAGGGTCTTCCAACACCTATAAATACACCCCTTAACCTCCTACTTTCACACACTTGAGAGAATTACACAAGAGGCTTAAGGTTTTCAAGTCAGACCAAGAAGGCAAGGAGAAGCTAGTGCTGGAGGAGTCCTGTTCTTCCATCATCAGTCATCTTAACCTTTAGGTTCTTTATTTTCTTTTTGTAATTCAAAACTATGAATTCCTTTATTTTAATTTTAGTTTTTCATTCCGTTATGAACTAATTTCTTTAGTACTTGAGAATCGCTATATGGGTTGAACTTAATTCTGTTTAATTTATGTTTTTTGAATTTGGGATTTAATGTTTTAAATTAGACTAGGTATTTTGTGTTGACTATTATTTTGTTTTAATTACTAATTTTGAAGTCATGAATCAGACTTAGCTCATGGTAATTAGGCTATTCCATATAGTGGCGTATGGATCACCTTGACGGGGGGTTTAATTACAGACTTAGATAATAGACGCATAGTATCCGTTATTGACCTTGACATGCTTAACTAACCATGCAGCCAATGAGGTAAATTATTATTCATCTGAAAGTAGTTTATATTCACCCTGACGGGGTTTGTAATACCGTAGGATAGCTCTTAGGTCCACCCTGACGGGGACTAGGAGATATAAAATCCCGACTAGCACAATAATACCAGTTTAGCCCTTAAACAGAAACATGAATTAGATAGATTAGGTGAAACCCTTGCGAGGATCAAGTACTCTTTCTCATATGAAGTTTAAAATCTCTTTTATTTGCTTTCTTTTAATTCAGTAATTTATTTTCTTGCATCTTAATTTATAAAACCAAACAAAAATCTTTACTTTATTTTTCTGTTGAGCAATTATTCTTACTTTTCGATTAATACCTGAGTTGTGCCTAATCCGTCCCTGCGAACAAACTCGATTTATCGAATATTACTTGGACAACCGTACACTTGCGGTGATTGTGGTTCCTTTACTTTCGCATTTAATTTATAACACACCAGGACCCACCAGTGGCACAGTTGATCTTTGAGAAGGTGATGCGATTTTTGGTCTCTCCCATTTTGTTATTTAATGTGAAATATCCTACTATGATCACCTGTCTTTTGCGGAAAGAAAATGTGAATCTGGGTGAAGGAGAGTGATGTCTCCCTAATTGTTCTAATTCTATGCCCTTGGGAGACATCATTTTTGGTGTTTATTCGTTTATTTTGATAGACTTTTGGACCAAATATGCAATAATCCAAATTTCCTCTTTTATTTCTAGCATTTTTTATTTATTAAGCTTTTGCGCGTAATATTGTGCATTTTAGTAGAAAGTTTGTAGGTTTTGAATGTTAGCTAGAAGAGGAATCCGAGAAGAAAGTCAAAGATCGTGATATGGAGTCAAACCTTGAAGATAAATCCCGAAAAGAATTATATTTTGAAGCTGCAAATCTGGAAACAGGACAAAGATTGCTGATTTCGAGGCACTTACGAGTTGATTTAGCCGCTGATCTTTGAAGAGATTATGTTCCTTATTGAGTTACGGAAATTTAGCAAGTGATTTCAGGTCAATCGGAGTTCTAACGAATCGGCTAGAGCTGTTTTAGTGAAGGTGGTGCAGCAGTTACGGGATTTTGGGCTAAGATAATGGACTTGGGCCTTTATTATTTCATTTAATCATTAACCTAAAGGCCTGGTCCGAATTCATAAGTATAAATATAGGTTTTGACTTCTATTTTACACACAATTCATTTTTTACAAAAGAAAACATCAGAGAGAAGTCAAAGCAAGGAAGCAGAAAGGCTAGAGAAGTGGTGACTGTCTATATCTCCAACTGACAGCTAACTCAATTTCGGAATTAGGTTTTTCTTTAAAGTCTTTTTGTAAAACAATATGAATTCATCTTTTAATTAAGTATTTGTTTTTCCTTTAATTATGAGCTAAATCCTTTTAGTACTTGAGAATGCTTAATGGGTGATTCCTGAAACTATTGAATTTCATATGTTTGAATTTGGGTTTTAATTAATTAAATCGAATTGAGTATTTTACATTATTCTGTAATTTATGATTATTTACTGTTTTTGGAGTAGCTAACTAAGAACAGGTGTTAGTATCTAGGCTATTCCACATATGTGGCGAGGGGATCATCCTGACGGAGGGTTTAGGTATGGAATTAATTACTCAATATAAGGTATAAACTATTTGACTTTGACGAGCGTAGTTAATCTTAGGGCCAATGAGGTAATTTAGCTTAGTCATTCGAAAGTGGATCATATTTACCCTGACGGGACTAGTGACACTCTTGAATAGCTTTGTAGTCCACTTTGACGGGGGGGGGGGGGGGGGGGGGTACAAAGACTCTTGAATCCCGATCAATGTCAATTGACCAGTTTGACCCTTAAAAAAACATGATATGAAATAGAGTTAGGAGGATCCCTTGCGTCTCTCAAGTACTACATGCTCATACTTGCGTCTTACCTTCATTTACTTGCGTTTAGTTATTTATTTACATTTTCGCATTAGTCTTTCATACTTATAATTAATACAAACCAACCAATCAACTATTAAATCTTTTAATTGCTTTCATAAGTGCAACCATTCATTACTTGATAAGCATTGTAGTTAACCAAACCGTCCCTGAGAACGAATTTGTTTTCACTATTATTACTTGGGACAACCGTACACTTGCGGTTGTGGTTCACTTAATTATTGCATTTATTTTAGAACACACAAAGGACCACCAAGTTTTTGGCGCCGCTGCCGGGGACGGTAGCGTGTGACCACGGTGTTTATCCTTTAGTGATAGTTGCATTTATTTTTATTTTTATCAGTTTTACGCTTTTTGTTTGTTCATCTTTTTCAGGTTCTTAGGTTTGGTGTATGCGAAGGAGACTCTTTAAGGATCTAGAGACATCACCTCCGATCCTTAATAATCCGGAATCATTAATCAGACTTGCTAACAAGAGAAGAAGAGAACAAGAAGCTAGAGAAGTAGAAGAATTAGCGAACAAAATGAATAATATTAATCTTAATAACCAAGGGAACCCAGGAGTTCAGCTAGACGAAAATGGTCAACCAATATCGCCTCCAGGATTCCCTAATCTTCCGGTCCCACCTGTCATTCCTAATCCTCCAGTTCAAGTTCAAATAGCCGATCCATGGTTTCTCACCGGTCCCGCTCAAGAACCATTCCTTGCCCCTCCTCTTGGGATTGTCCCAGCTGATATCGATGTTCCGAGATTCCGTCCAGATTTGGGTATGCTAGCTCAATTTTAGAATTTCGGAAACTTTCGTGGCAAGCCCGGAGAAGACCCACTTCGCGCGGTACAAAAATTTATGCAGATTTGCGATTCATACATCACGCAAGGGGTAACGAGAGAGCAAATGTATTATGCTACATTCAGATTTTTCTTAATAGATGGAGCGAGTGACTGGCATGATTCACAAGAACCAGGGAAGATTACGAATTGGGAGAAGTTACAGGCTGCGTTTTTCGACAGATATTATCCGTCCAACATGAGGTTAGATGCTCAACTTGAGTTAACACATTTCAAACAAGAATATGATGAAGCATTGGGTAGAAGTTGGTCGAGATTTCAAAAATGTTTACGAAGAGTCCCTAATCATGACCTTTCAGAACAACAACAATTGAAAATTTTCTATAATGGTCTTGAGGGGAGTTCGAGGAAAGATTTAGATTTGTTGTGTGGTGGTGCGTTTTTACGAGTTCAACCTACGTATGCAAGAATTATTTTGGATAGAACAGTTGATAATGAAGTTGGGTGGAATACAGTAAGAACACCAGTTAAAGGAGGAGTTAATAATGTCAACATTGAAGAGAAGTTCAACTCCTTAGAAAACAAGATACAAACCACCTTTGAACAACATTTGAGACAACTTACATTAGCCGTGAAAGAAGGTTTTTCGAATAAAAGAGCTGAGGTAAAGGTTGCGCAAGAAGTGTATGGATGTGAGTATTGTGGTGTGAATGATCACGATTGGGAGAATTGTCAGAATAATCAAGAGTCCATGATGTTTGTCTCCAACAGAGGAAACTTTAATTCGAATGGTAATGGATATCAGCCTAACAGAAACCATCCTGGGTTTCAATACTCAAATCCTAATGGGGCAGCTAATCCTACATACGCATATCAGCCGCGTCCCTAAGGTAACAACTTCAATCAAATACCACATAATAATTATCAAGGAGGACAAAATATGGGAAAATATGTTCAGAGACAAGCTCCTCAAGAAATTTTTAACGAAACCATGAACCAAAAAGCCTTACCCGCTCACCCACAAGAATGTGTAATTAGCCTTCAGAAAACCATTGAGAACTTAATTGCTCTTCAGACGCAAGCTATTAAGAATCAACAAGCGTCTGACACAAACATCAAACTATTAGAGAACTAGATGGCTCAAATCACAAAACAACTTAATCAACGTCCACAAGGGAAACTCCCTAGTGACACAGAGAATCTGAGACAACATGAAGATTGCAAAGCTGTTACTCTCAGAAGTGGTAAGAACCTCCCTCCACCTCCTTTTCCTGTTATGAAAGAGAAAGAAGTTCCAATAAAAGAAAAGGATGTGGTTGAGAAAGATAAAGATGTTGAGGTTGAAGAAATAGAGAGGCCGATTGAGGGTACAAAGAAGAAAGATGATGTTATAAGTAATCGCCCTCCTCCACCATTTCCATCTCGAGTTCAGAAAAAGGGTGATTTGGCCGATTATCAAAAGTTCTTTAATAGAGTGAGAGGCCTTAGTATTAACATTCCGTTGTTAGAAGCCATCCGAGATATTCCCAAGTATACGAAGTTTTTGAAAAGAGCTCTCACTAACAAAAGGCCATACTGTGATAATGAGATGATTGGTCTTCCTGAAGAATGTAGTGCTATTTGTCAAAGTAAATTACCTCCAAAGTTACTTGATCCTGGGAGTTTCACAATTCCGATATCGATTGGAGAAGAATGGAAAGGTAAATCACTATGCGATTTGGGTGCAAGCATCAATCTTGTGCCCAAATCGATCTTTGATAAGCTGAAAATTGGAGAAGCAAGACCTACTTCTATGGTCTTGCAAATGGCGGATCGATCTCTTGCACATCCGGAAGGCCGAATTGAAGATGTTTTCGTTAAGGCAGGTACGTTAGTATTTCCCGTCGATTTTGTTATACTTGAATACGACGCGGATAGGAATGTCCCCATTATTTTGGGAAGACCATTCCTAGCCACGGGCGTAGATTGATTGATGTAGAAAACGGTGAATTGATGATGAGAATCCAAGAAGAGATGGTCAAATTTAATGTGTTCCGAGCTATGAAGTTTCCAGATTCTCAAGAAGATTTCTTTCGAATGGATGTAGTTGAGAAGGCCACACAAGAGGTATATAATGAATTTACTCATGATGATATCTTGCAGGCAGCTTTAACTATTGATGCACCTGAGTTCATGGAAGAGCTTGCCAAAACAGTGGCAACTCTTAATTCTGAGAATCCAAAGTATAGGCGTCCTGCCTATGAACCCGTGAGAGAACCGGGGGAGATTATTCCTAAAAGAAGCCTTCAATTGAATCTCCTCCAGAATTGGAAGAAAAGCCATTACCAGCACACTTGAGGTATGCGTATTTAGGTACTAATGAAACTCTACCTGTTATTGTTTCAGCAAATTTAACAGGTCCTCAAGAAGATAAACTGTTGCGTGTGTTAAGAGACAACAAAGAGGCGATAGGTTGGACAATTGCTGACATCAAAGGCATTAGTCCCTCCTATTGTCAACACAAAATCATACTTGAAGATGATAACGCACGCTCAGTTGAAGGTCAAAGGAGATTGATGCCCGCTATGAAGGAGGTAGTGAAGAAGGAAGTTATCAAGTTGTTAGACGCGGGGATTATTTATCCCATCTCGAGTAGTGAATGGGTGAGCCCAGTTCAGTGTGTACCGAAGAAATAAGGAATCACAACAATTCTTAATGATCAAAATGAAGCGATTCCTTCAAGAACGGTAGTTGGTTGGAGAGTTTGTATGGATTATCGTAAACTGAACAAGGCCACCAGAAAGGATCATTTCCCAAATCCTTTCATTGATCAAATGTTAGATAAATTGGCGGGTAGAGAGTACTATTATTTCTTAGATGGCTATTCTGGGTATAATCAGATCTATGTGGCTCCAGAAGATCAACATAAAATAAGATTTACATGTCCCTTTGGTAATTTTGCATATCGTAGAATGCCATTTGGGTTGTGTAATGCGCCTGCTACCTTTTAGAGATGTATGATGGCTATTTTCTGGGATATGATTGATAATTTCCTTGATGTTTTTATGGATGATTTCTCTTAGTTTGGTGATGATTTTGACAAATGTTTAGATAACTTGGAGAAAGTGTTAATCAGATGCAAGGAAACGAATTTGGTCTTAAACTGGGAGAAATGTCATTTCATGGTTCGTGAAGGTATAGTTCTGGGTCACAAGGTTTCAAGTGCTGGGTTAGAAGTTGATAGAGCGAATATAGAGGTAATTAAAACTCTTCCCCCTCCTGTTTCTGTTAAAGGGGTAAGAAGTTTTTTGGGCCATGCTGGCTTTTATAGGCGGTTCATTAAAGACTCTTCTAATATTTCTAAACCGCTATGTAACTTACTTGAAAAGGACTCCAAATTCCTTTTTGATGAAGCTTGCTGGTGGGGCCTAGGGTGTCATAAAATTAGATATAAATAAAGTGCAAAAACACCCTAGAACTACACGGTTCTGCAAGTATACAGATCTATGCAAGTTTTAGATTGAGATTCGTTCCGCAGAGACTACGAAGGTTAGAAGAATCTTATGCAAATATCAAGTGTAAGTAATTAAAGCTAGAACAACTAAACGCAATTAAAGTAAAGACAAATAAAAATGGATTTGAGAAAATAATTAACTAAACTAAACTAAGAATTAAAAGACAGAAAATAAATATGAAAGAGAAGTGATATGAGAATATAGCTTAAGTTATTAGCATGTAATCCCCACTAGTTTTGCCGTTCTAAACATGTAAGGGTGAATTATGTAGTATTTCCCTAATCGGTCCCAATTCGATATCGGTAGTTTAAAATAGGGTTTACCTATGTCAATAAGGCTTCCTAAGCAAACTTTTCATGTAATTGGTAAATAGTCACAAGAACTAAACCATAATGATTTTCTAGCTAGGTTGGGTTGTCAGATCAGACCTAAAACTAGACGTTATGTGCTAAACATGCAATTAAACACCGTTGTCAATGGTGACCTAATTACTAGATGGTAATTCTAATGGTTGCAGTCCACAAGAACACAGAATATAAATCCAAACACATAAACAGAGAATAAAAACTATAATTATATTTAAAACATTAAATTCCAAATTAAATAGATGTCAATCAAAACTAGGGTTCATACATATATGCTAAAACTCAAGCTAAAGAAATTTAGTTCATGAAAGAAAAGAAAGGAATTACAAATCTAAAGGTAGAAGAAGACATTGTTGATGAACAGCTCCTTCCAGACTTCTCTCTTGTGTTGTAAGCTTCCTCTTGGTTTAAGGTTTAGACGTGTATGCAGAATCCCAGATTTAGGCAGCTTTTCCTTTTCCATCTTTTTAGCTTTTGTTTCCTTATCTCCAATTTCCATGCACATCTCTTTCCATAAGTTGTAATCTTTGACTTGGACTCTAATTAAGCTCCATAATTATCTTTAAAGCTACACACTAAATAAACAATTAAACCCAATATGCTCTAAAAATATTATGTTACTAAATCAAGACCCAAAATAGGAAAGTGCACTAAAATAAGCTAAAATCAACCTATAAACTAATAAATAAGCCTAAAATGATGTCTCATGAATAGATTTTATTATCACAAATGAGGAGACATCAAGACCCCCAACTCAAAGTTGTATCGTCCCGATACAATAAAAGTAAAGAACAGTAGGGTAGTCAAAATAAACAAGAAGAAGTCGGAGGAGAATAATAACAGAATATAATGAATGATCCTAGAGCATAGAATCTAAAAAATCTCATGTAGTCCTGCTCAAGAAATAATGCACAAATATACTTAATATACATGTAATCAACAATCCATAAATTCAAGTTAAGATTAATTTCGCAATGCCAGAAGGAGAGGATGATAACTTAGTTCAGGTTAATGGCTATAGGTTGTTCATAGGTCCCAAATACAGCATCCAATGGTCCACTTACCTACTACCTAATAGCTCAATTGTTTCTCCACCTAGTAGTTAGAAATCCTAAGGTCTTGGTTATAACTTGGCTTAAGGACGGGTGTGGTATATATGGATAATGAAAAGTGAGCTTTTGGCTCTCTCCTCACTAGCCATCAACGAATCGCCCTAGAGCTTGAGTTTTCACTCGAAGAGGTTCTCACTCAACCCAATTTATTGATGCCTTTGATGTGCATCCCCAATAATCCCAATTAAAACCTTTGATGATATAAAATCCACTTTGCCGGTCAGAATATATATTTTCTTTTCACATCAATTTTTTATTTTGTATAGCTATGATTCTCTTTTGATGTTGAGATATCACACTATTTTATCATATATATATTCTTTTCTTTTTATGCCCTTGTTGGCAAAATTAGATCGTGGCTTCTTTTTCATTCACTATTACCCCGACAAAGGGTTACAATAATAACAATTTATCATTAATAAAATCACAAAGATAATTCCCAAATTCCCTAATAATGAAACCCACCACCCCAAACTCAAGCTCTAAAACGAGTTTGTCTCAGGTTTTGCGATTCGAGTGCGGGTCATATAGATAAGTCCTAAAACTAGGGTATGGATTATAATGTGTTTCAAATAAAAGGCTTTAGAAAGGCTCAGAGGGGCTAAGACGGATAAATAACAATAATATCAAACAAAAGGGTGAGAAAGTATAAAGGCTTCAAGTGTTTTATCATGAACGAACTGCCTTAGTCATTTTTCTAACTACCGGATTTCGTTACGTTTTCATTATTATCTCATTGACAAGTGGGTTTTCAACTAATTTTAAACCTCACGTTCTACACACCAAATAACTATTCCTAAGCTTCAACGTGAATTCTTAGCATTGCTCATTAACTTTTCTATCCTTTATTTCATATTTTCATACATGCGTGCTAAACAATTTTGTTGCATCTTTCAAAAGCATACTACTTACTATCATTGACCTAATAAAAATCATGCTCAAATAGGTACATTCAAGATATTCTATGCCTTAATTCAACCTAAAAAATTTAAATTTTATGCAAAACCGAAAAGAAGATGAGGACAACGAATCCCCACCCCCAACTCAAAAGTGAGTCGTGTCCCCACGACTCGAAAAAGACTCAAGACTGGAATAAAATTTAAAATAAAACTAACTAAACTACCTAATGCATACAAGCTATTAAGAAAAATTAGAATGACCTACCTGGCTGGCCATAGAGATCCATCATATCATCCTCCTCATCCGAAGCGGAATGATCGGTATAACTATCAATATCCTTATACAAGGTCAAATCTTCTACCTGTGACTCCAACTGTATGACTTCTATCCAAAGATCTTTTTTATCTTCAAGTAATCTTTCAACTTCGTTCTGTAACTTGAGAGCCCAAGGAGGAAGATCATAAACAATTTCAGAGGAAGAGGAAGAATAACCTTGGTCTTGGATTTTTATTTTCTTCAAAGGCCTCCTTGATGGTATAGACATTCTAGCAGTTAATCTCTTCTTTGGTAGTGATTGTGTTGGTGTCTTTTCTTTTGATTATTCAAAAACCTCATCAAGATTGATGGGTTTTTCAATGGTGGCTCCAGGCAATTTCTTATTCTTCCAATGGATTGAGCACTTTCTCTTGTATTCCATAGCTTCAGATCTGTTAGTCATGCTTGTTTTACCCACAACTCAAGTTATACCAAGGATGGATTAAAAGTTTAAGGAAAATTTTGTGTAGCTTGAGGTTGTTGCTTGCAAATTGATGAAATAGAATGGTTATTTGATGGATCTTGGAAGAACTCTATAAAGCTTGTTGAATTTGATGGTGTTTTGATGGTGTAGTGTGATGAATTTGATGAAGAATTTGTGTTTATGGAGGATGAAGGAGAGGATTTGATGAGTTGTTGTGTTAATTGTGAAGGTTTGCACAAGCTTTAAGATGTATATATAGGGTTTGGGTCTGAAAAATTCGTGTGGGAGAGGCTAGGGTTAATCTTGTAAGGTAAGAAGTTGATTAGGAAAGGAATTCCTTCAAACCGCCTCTCTGCGGTGCACGGGACGAAACCTGCGGTGTACCGGACCTTACAGCTCTTCAAATTTTTGCCCACTGGATAATACCCGAGCTAGAACCCCGTAGCACGTGTTTTGTGCCTGCGGACCAGGGTGCGGTGCAAGGGGTAGTCCGCGGGTACTCCGTCAAAAAACCCGTGGTACCCGACCCGTGGTACGGGTTTTCTGGATACGGTGCATCCCTGCGGACCAGGGGGTAGTCCGCGCCAGGCCTTGAATTCCTCCAGATTTTTCCTTTTGACCCCAAACTCGTTTCCTGCACAATAACACACTACCTTTCTCTCCTATTAGCTTGTAAACACAATAAAATATACACCAACTTAAAATTATACACTACAAAGCAAAAACAACTAATCTAAAAAGCATTTTAAACAAGGGGTGTCTCCCAAGAGCAGTTTTGTTTAACGTCTTTGAGTTAGACGTGTACCTCAGGCTAAGCGCATTCAACGAGATGTATTGTCTCCTCTCGCCCAAAGTCCTCACTGTCATGGTATCTCTTCAAACGCTGGCCATTCACCATGAATGTCCGTTGCTCGGTTGGATTCTCAATTTCAATCGCTCCATGAGGTGTGACTTTAGTAACAATGTAAGGTCCTCCCCAACGGGATTTAAGCTTTCCTGGGTAATTCGAAAATCGAGAGTTGTATAATAAAACATTTTGTCCTATCTCGAAATGCTTTGGACGGAGCCGTTTATCATTCCATCGCTTTGTTTTCTCCTTGTAGAGAAGTGAATTTTCATAGGCAAGATAACGAAACTCGTCCAACTCGTTCAACTGCATCATCCTTTGCTTCCCGGCCAAGTCTGGATCTAGATTCAGAGTTTTAATAGCCCAGTAGGCTCGAGCTTCAAGTTCAATCGGTAGATGACACGCTTTGCCGTAGACCATGCGATATGGAGATGCCCCAACTGGTGTTTTAAATGCTGTTTTGTAAGCCCAGAGAGCATAATCTAACTTTAAAGACCAATCTTTCCTCGATTTACTCACGGTCTTCTCAAGAATAGATTTGATTTCCCGGTTGGAAACTTCAACTTGACCGTTAGTTTGTGGGTGATAACCAGTTGAAGTACGGTGCTTCACTCCAAACTTTCGAAGAAAATTTCTCAGGGGAGCATTAAGAAAATGGGTACCTTTATCACTGATGAGAACACGTGGCGTACCATGTCTTGAAAAGATGTTTGATTTTAAGAACTTAATCACGGTTTGAGCATCGTTCTTTGGTGTTGCCACTGCTTCTACCCATTTTGATACATAGTCTACTGCAAGCAAAATATAAAGATTTCCATGGGAAGTGATGAAAGGTCCCATGAAATCTATTCCCCATACGTCAAAGATTTCAACTTCAAGAATATTATTAAGTGGCATCGCGTCTCTTTTCGATATGTTGCTAGTGTACTGGCATCTGTGACATGACTGGACAAAACGATGACAATCTTTGTGTATGGTAGGCCAATAGAACCCGGATTGAAGAATTTTAGCCGCGGTTCTATCGCCTTTAAAGTGACCTCCATAAGGTGAACTATGACAACCTTCAATGATCTTCTCCATTTCACCTTCATGTACACATATTCTAACCACTTGGTCACTACAAATTTTCCAGAGGTACGGTTCATCCCAATAATACTGTTTGGCCTGGTGATTCAATCTTTGTCTTTGTTGTGGGTGGAAATCTTTGGGAAAGACACCACTCACAATGAGGTTGACTAGATCTGCATACCATGGCACAAAAGCACGTTTAATAGCAAAAAGTTGTTCATCAGGGAATACCTCTTTAACCAACAACGGTTCTCTGTTCGCATCAGATCCTTCGAGCCTTGATAGATGATCAGCAACTTGATTTTCAAATCCCTTTCGGTCTCGAATATCTATGTCGAATTCTTGAAGCAACAGCATCCATCTAATAAGACGCGGCTTAGCGTCCTTTTTCTCCATGAGGTACCTAATAGCTGAATGGTCCGTGTATACAACAGTTTTCTTCCCAACCAGATAGGGACGAAATTATCAAAAGCATAAACCACGGCCAACATCTCTTTCTCCGTCACTATATAATTCATCTGGGCAGCGTTGAAAGTCTTACTTGCATAATAAATTGTATGGAAAATCTTGTCTTTCCTCTTTCCCAACACAACACCCATAGCGTGATCACTAGCATCGCACATAAGTTCAAACGGAGCTTTCCAATCAGGAGGTATAACAATAGGTGTAGAGATCAGTTTTTCCTTAATCGACAAAAACGCTTGAAGACATTCTTCAGTAAAATTAAAAGGAGTATCCTTTTCAAGTAAAGAGCAAAGCGGTTTGGCGATCTTGGAGAAATTTTTAATAAACCTTCGATAAAATCCTGCGTGACCCAAGAAACTTCTCACTCCTTTAACAGAAACTGGAGGTGGTAGTGTTTTGATAACTTCAATTTTAGCACGATCAACCTCCATCCATGCCTTCGAAACTTTATGTCCCAACACAATTCCCTCTTGAACCATGAAGTGGCATTTTTCCCAATTAAGCACAAGATCTTTTTCTCTACATCTCACAAGGACTTTCTCAAGATTATTCAAACAATCATCAAAACTATCTCCAAACACCGAAAAATCATCCATAAAAACCCCCAAGTATTTATCAATCATGTCCCAAAATATAGCCATCATACACCTCTGGAACGTGGCAGGTGCATTGCATAAACCAAACAGCATTCTTCTATAAGCAAAAGTACCAAACGGACATGTAAAAGCTGTTTTGTGTTGATCGAGGGGATCAACACAAATCTGATTATATCCTGAATATCCGTCAAGGAAACAATAATATTCTCTCCATGCGAGTTTGTCTAGCTTCTGATCAATGAATGGTAGCGGAAAGTGATCTTTATTTGTTGCTTTGTTCAATCTTCGGTAATCCATGCACACTCGCCACCCCACAACTGGTCTTGATGGTATGGCTTCGCCTTGATCATTAAGGATGGTAGTGATACCTCCTTTCTTCGGAACACATTGCACTGGACTAACCCAATCACTGCTAGCAATCGGATAGATAATTCCTGCGTCTAACAACTTGATAACTTCCTTCCTCACCACTTCTTTCATAGCTGGCATGAGTCTTCTCTGTCCTTCTATAGATCGCCCACCTTCGTTCTCAAGAATGATTTTGTGTTTGCAAACGGAAGGACTAATTCCCTTGATGTCGGCAATAGTCCATCCGATTGCTTCTTTGTTTGCGCGAAGTACTTGAAGTAGCTTCTCCTCTTGAGGACCTGAAAGGTTAGCAGAAATAATAACAAGCAAAGTTTTGTTTGTACCTAGATATGCATAGCGTAGATGATCTGGAAGTGGTTTTTTTTCGAGAACAGGTGGACATATTATAGATGGTTGTTTCATTGGTTCAATGTAACCTGGTTCTCGAAGTAGTTCTCGCACATTTGATCCTAATGCAGCAACATCTTCAGGGGGAATCTCGAGTTCCTCTGGTGATTCAAGTGTTAAGGCCTCGTTAAGATCATCATCTAAGCTTGCTTCATTGAAGACTTCTTGAGCAATTTTTCCGATGATGGTGTCGCCTAGGGTGTGATAAAAATAAGATTAAATTAAGTCAAGAAACTACGCACTCTCACCCTAGACAGGCACAGGACTGCAAGTATTACAGGACGTATGCAAGTTTTAATGATAAATAGAGTTCGTTCTCAGGGACTTAAGTGTGTTAATCGCGTGAGTAGAAATTACGATTAAGAGTAAATAATTAGAGAACAGAAAAGTAAAGGGAACAGATTTCGAATTTAAGCAAGTAAAACTAAGAAAATAAAGACAATAAAGTAAAAGATAAGAAATATGAGATGAGAAGTATAGCTCAGGTTTTGCTAGTATGCACTAATCCTTCTAATTCTATCTATGAATCTAGTTAATAAGGGAGAATATTAGCTCTTGGTATACTTAGTCGGGATTCTAAATTCCCATACCTTAGACCTTGAGAGCGACTAAGGGGGCTACGGCACAACCAAGACGAGGACTCAAATAGGGTTATCAAACGCCACTAAGGCCCTATCCAGCACACTACAATCAATTGGTGATATGGTGATTAAAACAAACCCTAATGACTATCTAGTTAGAAGCATGTTTTGTCAGAACTACTATCGACACTAGACATTATGTGGTGGTTCAATAGTTAAACACCCTGTCAAGGAGACCATCTAACTACTATTAAAACAATCCTAAAGTGATCAGTTCTAGGAAAGACATTAAATCAAAACACATAAACAAATATTAAGTAAGTAGCTAATATCAGATTAAAACATATAATTCCCAAAGAAACTTAGATAGAAGAATTAGAATTCATATATTATACATATGCAAAACCCAAGCTATGGGGAGTTTAGTTCATACCTGAAGGAAATAAACCAAAAGAAATTATAAAAGACATCATCTTGCTCTCTACAATAACTGGAAGAATAAAACCTTAAGAACTAATTACTATGAGGCAAGGATTAATAGGGTTGAATTACAAGTGATATAAGGGTGTATTTATAGGTGTTTAGAAGACCTAATTCGTTTTCTTGAGGAAGAGTTAAGGTATTGGACTTCTAGTCCAACTCAAATTCGTATAGAAATAAAGATAAATACGGCTGCACCGTTTTGAGCATATCTTCTTTGTTATTGGTCGGATTGAGCTCCATAAGATACCAAAAGAATCGCAACAGAATTATCTTGACCCTGAAGAAGGAAATCACCAGATTCGCCCTATTTCTTAGGTAAAAACGCATATCTTTGGACGTGTATGCAGAATCCCAGATTTAGGCAGCTTTTCCTTTTCCATCTTTTTAGCTTTTATTTCCTTATCTCCAATTACCATGCTAATCTCTTTCCATAAGTTGTTGTCTTTGACTTGGACTCTAATTAAGCTCCATAATTATCTTTAAAGCTTCACACTAAATAAACAATTAAACCCAATATGCTCTAAAAATAATAATTCTACAAATCAAGACTCAAAATAGGAAAGTGCACTAAAACTCAAGAAAATCGACATTAAAGACTTCTAAATCACTTAAAATGATGTCTCATCCTAACATTAATCTATCACAAATGAGGAGACATCAAGACCCCCAACTCAAAGTTGTATCGTCCCGATACAATAAAGATAAAAACAAAGGGAAGTCTATAAATACACACTTATAAAATTCTCAACACAATGGGAAAAAGCATAGCAGAATATATAGAATAAACCTAAAGCACATAACTCAGAAAATTTCACGCAATAATATTCATAAACTACATACCTGTACACTTCTCATATCCACAGTCAACACGGCTTGAATTCAAGATCAGATTAGTTTCGCAATGTAAGAAGGATTGAGACTTTACTCAGTTCCCCAAGAGAAATATAGATTGTTCATCGAACTTCACTAGTATCAAAGGTCCACTCAACTAATCTCTAATGGCTCAATCACTTCTCAATTACATAGCAAAGAATCAAAAGGTCTTTAAGGTTGTAATGTAGGCTTAGGGACGGGTATGATAGTATATTTGGATAATTTGGAGTGAGCTTTTGGCTCTCTCCTCACTAGCCATCAACGAATCGCCCTAGAGCTTGAGTTACTCTCATAAAACGTTTCTCACTCAACCCAATGCATTCCTTGATGCACAATTTAGCATCCCCAATAACCCAATTAAAGCTTAAGATGTTCACATAAAAATCCACTTTGCCGGTCCGAATATATATATTTTCTTTTCTTTTCAAATCCAATTTCTCAAGCTATGACTCTCTTTTTAATGTTGAGATATCACGCTAATTTTCATATATATATTTTTTTCTTTCAATGCCCTTGTTGGCAAATTTAGCTCGAAGCTTCTTTTTCATTCACTATTACCCCGGAAAAGGGTTACAATAAGAATCTGTGAATCATCATCAATATAAAGCACAAAGCACAATTAATAAGCTCAAAAATCCCAGTCTAATAACAATTCCCATAATGGTGGACCCACCACCCCAAACTCAAGCTCTAAAACAACTATCTATGCATCGCGATTCGAGTGCGGGTCATATGGAAAAGTCCTAAAATCTAAAGGGATATGGCTTATAACTTGTTTCAATAAAAAGGCTTAAGAAAGGCTAGAAGGGGCTGAGAAGGATATAGCATATAAAATCAAAAATCACATGGTGAGAAGGTATAAAAAGGCTTCAAGGGCTTCAAATATGAAAGAACCGCCTTAATCACTTTCTACACTATGTAATTTAGTTATTTTCTTACCTTTAGCACTTTCATCAAATGGTTTGTCAACTAGCTTGGATATCACGGCCT
Organism: Nemophila menziesii; assembly: GCA_029959085.1. Classification (NCBI taxonomy): domain Eukaryota; kingdom Viridiplantae; phylum Streptophyta; class Magnoliopsida; order Boraginales; family Hydrophyllaceae; genus Nemophila; species Nemophila menziesii. Next base: position 31,981,629 of record JARWIR010000009.1, read on the forward strand.
ACACACTTCTCAAGGTTCCCTGAGATCGAACATACTTTCTATCGCATTGCTCACTAATCTTTTCTTTACTATCAACGTGTGTTTTCCTGCAAATACTCAAAGCATACAAATACATAGCTCATAAACATATTACTTACTATCATCAATCTACTGATCTTATGCTTCCAAGCTATTAAACACACTCTACATCTAATTCCCATGTATCAAAAATTTTAATTTCTACCCAAAAAAAAAACAGAAAAATGGAGATGAGAGACAACGAATCCCCACACCCCCAACTAAAAAATTAGCCGTGTCCCCACGACTCGAAAAAGACTCAAAAAATAGAAATTTAAATTAGCTGAACATATTTACAGAAATGGTAAGGAAGAAAGAGAACATACTCTCGAGGCTATTGCCTCGCATCATTGATATCCAAGGTAGGAATTGCTGGACCTTTCGTTAATTGCTCCAGGAGTTTCATGATGTGCACTTTATTAGCATTGATTTGTGCCACATCATTGACTAGGGAAGTTTGAGCTGCTTCGAATTTCGTTAAACGCTCCTCCATCTTCTCTTGCCAATTTTGCTCTTTTTCTTCTTTCGAGACTTGCGTGGAACCCGCTCTTCGAAAGATATCCTTGATCCAAGCATTATCAATATAACTCGCTTTAAATTCGAGTTTATCTTCTTCACCCAATGTTACATTCGCTTTTCGCACAAGACACGTGATCATAGTAGGAAATTTAACATTATAAACCGATTTAGGAGAGACCGAAAATTGTATCACCTCCTCATAGATCAACTGTGCCACATCAACTTCTTCTCCTCTCAAAATACAGTCCAAAAGTAGAGCGTACTTCATAGTCACATCCAAAGTTCGTGTGTTCCCAAAGATATTAGGGACAAGGAAATTGTGCCAAATTCGCGCATCCGCTTGAATATATTTGTAAGGCCAAGGTGCCTTCAATTCTCCCTTACGTGATTGCACTTTCTCTTTGTCTAATACATGCTCAAAAAGTAATTCCTCATCAAAGATTTTTCGCTTAGCAACTGCTTCTTCAAATTTGCAAAAACCTTTCAATTTCTTAAACTTGAAGTGGTTCCTAATCTCCTCAACTGTGAAAGGAACTAACTTTCCTCTAATCGGAACACAATTACTATTTCGGCTAAAGAGGCCTAGATAGAACTCCAAAACTAATTCATGACATAATTCAGAACGTCTTACCACGAACGTAGACCAACCCAATTTCTCACCAAGCTCTAAGAATCTCGCGTATTCTCCATCTCTAATTTCTTCCTTGAATACTTTCTCATAGGCAAAAGGTAGCTCTTTTAACTGTTTCTCTGCAGACATCTTCAGGGCCCTTGAAGTATCCTCTTTCTCTTTGGGTGCAGGATCTTGTTGAGGTTGTGTTTTCTCCTTTGCATAAGAGTAAAGCTTTTTACCATTACGATCAAACAAAGGTATTCCACTCTTCTCAACTTTCTCTTTACCCTTTGATTTAGAACTAGCACCTTTGTCAATTGATTTCTTCTTGTTTAAATCCAATCCCTTGTTACACTTCACCTCCCTCTTGTTAGCTAAAATTGTTTTTCTATTAGTCATCTTCAATTAACCCCCAACTCAAAGCTTTAGCAACCCTTGAAATTTGAACTTGTGAATTAATGGTTGAACAAGCTTGATTTGGCCTAGGATAGGTGAATTGGTGATGAATATCTATGTGGGTGAGGTGGATTTGTAATGGGTAGGCTTGGATTTTAGAAATTTTAGGATGAATTTTGAAAATTTGGCTCTTTGATTCTTCAATTTGAATGGATTTGGTGAAGATTGGGTGTTTGATTCTCTCTTGTAATGATGTGGAGAGAAGGTTTGATGTGTTTTCCTTGATAATTGGTAGTGTTTTGGTGATTGGTGAAGGTTTTAATGAGCTTCAATGGAGTTAGGAGAGTCTTGGAGAGAATAAAGAGGTTTAAGGTTTGATAAATTCGGAATAATAAGCATTAGATCTTCATATAACCTTGAAACCTTTTATTTTCTCTCTCTGGCGGCTCGTGCGGACTACCCCTGCGGACCATGGGGTACACCGCAGGGTATACCGCGACATCTGATGCTCGAAAAATTTTGCTCACTGATTAACACCCGTGGTAGGACCCCGTGGCACGTGTTTCTGAGCTGCGGACCAGGGCGCGGTACACCGAAGGGTACCCCGCGCCTTCTGTAGCTTTCTCCGTCAAAATACCCGTGGACCTCACCCCGTGGCACGCGTTTCTGGTTCGCGGACCATGGCGCGGTGCATGGGGTAGTCCGCGGGTCGATTTTTCTCGGTTTCTGGATCAAACCCGTGGCTCCACCCGTGGCAAGTGTTTTGACCTCGCGGACCAGGGCACGGACTAGGGGGTGGTCCGTGGGGGTCAAAACTTTGCTCCGGAAATTTTCCTCGCGTTCCCTAACTCGATTTCTCCAATTCCTACACACCAAAAACACTAATGCCTTTCTCAAATATGCATTATCAACTAAAAACAACTAAAATAAACTTAAACTAAACACGTAAAAGACATGAAAACTTAAAAAAAACTACGGGTTGTCTCCCGTACAGCACTTTTGTTTTACGTCTTTCAAAGTTAGACGTGTTACCTCTGTCAAGATTTGCGAATATAGCCTCCCCAACAACGAGTAAGGCTATGAACGTCCACTAATCTGCGCTTGACCCCAGTTTTGGGGCGAATTTCTATCACCTTGGCTGAAACAACCTTAGTGACAATGAATGGTCCCATCCACGAATCTTTGAAACTTCGTGGCCTATTCTCTCGTTTGTGAGCTTTCCATAGAACTTCATGGCCAACCCCAAACTCAATGTCTGGCTCAGTATCCACAGGTTTTAAGTGGATCTCCTCAGGAGGGACTTTGTGATGTGAAAGGTAGTGGATGACAGGAACGGTGGCATCTAACTTCCTTGGTTTCTTACCCAAGACATAGAAGGTCTCGGATACATTCTTTGCATGAAGGGTGATGGTCCCTTCTTGGAAGTTGATCACACTTTGACTTGTGGCCATGAAAGGCCGTCCAAGTATGATTGGAACCTGCTTATCTGCATCAAACTCAAGAATAACAAAGTCAGTAGGGATGGCGATATTACCTGCACGGACTAAGACGTCCTCCACTGTTCCCCATGTCCTCTTCACTGAGTTGTCAGCAAACTGCAACTTCACTGGAGTTTTCTCTGATTTCTGAAGTCCAAGTCTCTCGAACACGGACTTAGGCATAAGATTCACACCAGAACCCACATCGTACATAGCTTTCACCTTGAGCATAGCATGTAATTGAATAGGAAGGTTGAAACTTCCCGGATCTTTAAGCTTCGTTGGTAGCTCTCTTTCACTTCTTCTCGAAACCCTCAGGTTCTCTCTCGGGATCTCTACACTCGCCTCTTTCTCAGGAATAATTTGCGTAAAAACTTGTTGCAGTGTAAGTCCTCTCTTCGCAATCTCAAGCATCTGGGCGTTGATATTTTCAGGTTGATACGCCTCTACAAATGTCTTGAGTACAGTGTCATCTTTAGGATTTGTATCAGGAATAGTTGATGACACTGGTTGAACAATAGGTGGCGATTCCACCTTCTCTTCTTCTTTCTCTTCATGCACAGCAGGTGCAACTTCATCTTCTTTTTCTTTTGAGGCTTCTTCCTCTTTCTCTCTAGCTAACTCAGCTGCATAGTCTACCACCGATCGAATTTCCTCTTGCATCTTCCTCAGTAGCTCTATAAATTCAGCTTTCTCTTGATCGTCCTCCACATAAACTTTAGAACAGTCAGATTCCACGGAGCTAGACTTGATTGGTTCTTCTTCAGTACTTGGAACTTCCACGGCACTAACGGCAGCATGTGGTGCTTCCTCTTTTGCTTCTTCAATTTCAAGGCATATAGCCTTGCAAGCTTCGAACCCAACGTTGTTTTCACCTCCTTCGATTGCCTTTACTTCCTGTTGTTCTACAAAACTTGTTAAAACCTTGTTCATCTGTTCTACTTGAGTACGTATTATCTGAAGTACGGCATCGTGTCCTCTGATCTTCTCTTCCTGAGCGTTCATATTTGCGGTCAAACGGGCTAGAGCTTTTTGATCCACATATCCTTCTTGAGGGTACTGAGGTAAAGATTTTTGATCTAATGAATCGGTATAAGCATCTTAAGCAGGTTGTTGTGGGGGAGCAGGTCTATTCTGATTTTGGTACTTGGTGGGTCCTGGTGTGTTTATAAATTAAGTGCGAAAGTAAAGGAACCACAATCACCACAAGTGTACGGTTGTCCAAGTAATATTCGATAAATCGAGTTCGTTCGCAGGGACGGATTAGGCACAACTCAGGTATTAATTAAAAATTAAGAATAATTGCTTAACAGAAATAAATAAAGTAAAGATTTTTGTTGGTTTTTATAAATTAAAAGATGCAAGAAAATAAATTACTGAATTAATTAACTAGAAATAAAATAAGCACGTAAAAGAGAATTAAACTTCAGATGAGAAAGAGTACTTGATCCTCGCACGGGTTTCACATAACCTATCTAATTCATGCTTCTGTTTAAGGGCTAAACTGGTATTATTATGCTAGTCGGGACTCTAATATCTCCTAGCCCCCGTCAGGGTGGACCTAAGAGCTATCCTACGGTATTACAAACCCCGTCAGGGTGAATATAAGCTACTTTCAGATGAATAATAATTTACCTCATTGGCTGCATGGTTAGTTAAGCCTGTCAAGGTCAATAACGGATACTACGCGTCTATTATCTAAGTCTGTAATTAAATTACCCGTCAAGGTGATCCATACGCCACTATATGGAATAGCTTAATTACTATGAGCTAAGTTTGATTCATGACTTCAAAATTAGTAATTAAAACAAAATAATAGTCAACACAAAATACCTAATCTAATTTAAACTATTAAATCCCAAATTCAGAAATCATAAATTAAACAGAATTAAGTTCAACCCATATAGCGATTCTCAAGTACTAAAGAAATTAGTTCATAACGGAATGGAAAACTAAAATTAAAATAAATGAATTCATAGTTTCGAATTACAGAAAGAAAATAAAGAACCTAGAGGTTAAGATGACTGATGATGGAAGAACAGGACTCCTCCAGCACTAGCTTCTCCTTGCCTCCCTACTCTGACTTGAAAACCTTAAGCCTCTTGTGTAATTCTCTGAAGTGTGTGAAAGTAGGAGGTTAAGGGGTGTATTTATAGGTGTTGGAGGAACCTAGGTCGAATTTTGCTTGGAGTGGAAGACAAGTCAAAGACTCTCAAATTCGTAGCTCTAAATCCTAGGAAATGTAAGATTTGCTGCTGATTTGATTTGGTCATATCTTTTTCAATACTTATCCGTTTGAGAAGTTCCAATATATGAAACCACTTGTCTTGGAAAGATCTTTCTATTGGTGCAGACCACTCGTCCATAATCCAAGCCAATCTTTAATTATGATTTTATCTCTAAAACGTGGCTGGATTTTCAGATTTCAAAAGGCAGATTTATTTTTTCCTCCTTTGAATAAATCTTTCCTAAATCTTCTTATTTCCATGTAAATCTTCTTTCCTTTCATCTTTATCTTGACTTGGTCTCTAAGTAATTACCATTTATCTTTTAAACCTTCACATTAAATAAATAATTAAACTGCATATGCTTCAAAAGAATAAATCAATAAATCAAGAAATCGAAATAGGAAAGTGTACTCTAAATTTAGAAACTCGACTAGAAATCATTCCCTAACACTCTAAAATACACTAAGACTTTATTCTCACGTTTTCTCCTTGGATTGGTCTTTCATGAGATTCAAGAACCGATTAACTTTGCATTAAAAATAGTCAAATTTAGGCACAAAAGCTCAGATTCTGCAAATAGTTAATTTCCAAGGGGAGAAAGTGTAATATGATCATTTAAGCCTAAAAGTCTATCAAATAAGTCATTTATTCACCTAAAAGGATGTCTCCAAAGGGATAATAATTAGAACAAATCGGGAGACATCAGTACTGACCTCTCTGTTGGAAAGAGTTGTTCTGGGGACGCTGTTGATAATGACCAGGATTAGCGGCCCCTTGTGGATTTGAATACTGCATACCCGGATGGTTTCGGTTATCCCATTGATAACCTCCGCGATTGGATATAAAGTAAACAGATTGAGGATTTGATTCACACCCTTCCCATGTATGATCGTTAACACCACATTGTTGACAACCTTGTGCTTCTTGTACTACTTTTGAAGCTGCTAAATTTTTCTCCATCGCTATCTTCAGCTCTTTGATTTGATTTTCTAAAGCGGATATTTGAGCTGAGTTTGGAGTTTCTGCATCTAAACGAAGCGTTCCTCGGGTCTTTGCTACAGAAGCTCGCGTTGAGGGCCAACTTCTTTCTTGTTCCATAATATTTTCTAACACCTCAGAAGCTTCATTGTGATTCATGGACACAAAATTACCCTTTCCAATGTTATCCACCTTTTCTCTACCTTTATCATTAAGACCTTCATAGAATATAACAAGTTGTAGAGCAGGTGTATAACCATGGAGCGGACATCTAGCTAATTTTTGTTGAAATCTTGTCCATGCTTCTCCTACTGTTTCTCCATCTTCTTGGGAAAATCTTGCAAGCTCGGCTTGATCTTTGAGTCTCATGCTCTTCGGATATAATCTGTTAAAGAACGCGCCTTGAAGTTCTCTCCAAGAGTGAATGGTTCCATGTGGTTGTCTCTCTAGCCAATCGCTAGCTCTTCCGGTCAAGAAAAATGAAAACATATGACAATACAGTTGCTCGCGTATAATGCCAGGAGTAATGTAGGCATCACAAATCTGCATGAACTTCTGAATCGATTTTACCGGATCTTGAATTGATGTACCAGTATAGAGTCCGAAACTTTGAAATTGACTGAGCATACCCGGATCGGGTCTAAATTTGATATTCGGAATCTCAGGAGGGCGGTAACCAATGGGTTGAACATGGAATGGTACATTAAGGCCAGGTAGATCTTGTTCAACTCGGTTTTGTTGATTATTTTGCCCATTACCTCCTCCTACTGGTATTTGTACACCAGGTGGTGGATCTTGTTGTTGTCCACCTGGTTGATTATTCTGAACTCCACCAAGGGGTACACCGAGTGGTGGATCTTGGGCTGCCATTACTCTTCTCAAGGCTAATTCCTCACGAACTCGTTTGTTGTAAGGTCTGAAGCTCCTCTCAGGCTCCGACAAAGGAGGCTAAGAATTAAACACTGTGAATCCTGAAAAAGACTAAAGCAAACCACAAGCGTAAATCTGGAAAAATAAAAACTAAACTAAAAACTGAAAAGTAAATACTAATTAAAAACTACTACTCGAAATAGATAACCCACACGCTAACGAGACACAAGTCCCCGGCAGCGGCGCCAAAAACTTGGTGTCGCCTAGGGTGTGATAAAAATTAGATTAAATTAAGTCAAGAAACTACGCACTCTCACCCTAGACAGGCACAGTACTGCAAATATTACAGGACGTATGCAAGTTTTAATGATAAATAGAGTTCGTTCTCAGGGACTTAAGTGTGTTAATCGCGTGAGTAGAAATTACGAGTAAGAGTAAATAATTAGAGAACAGAAAAGTAAAGGGAACAGATTTCGAATTTAAGCAAGTAAAACTAAGAAAATAAAGACAATAAAGTAAAAGATAAGAAATATGAGATGAGAAGTATAGCTCAGGTTTTGCTAGTATGCACTAATCCTTCTAATTCTATCTATAAATCTAGTTAATAAGGGAGAATATTAGCTCTTGGTATACTTAGTCAGGATTCTAAATTCCCATACCTTAGACCTTGAGAGCGACTAAGGGGGCTACGACACAACCAAGATGAGGACTCAAATAGGGTTATCAAACGCCACTAAGGCCCTATCCAGCACACTACAATCAATTGGTGATATGGTGATTAAAACAAACCCTAATGACTATCTAGTTAGAAGCATGTTTTGTCAGAACTACTATCGACACTAGACATTATGTGGTGGTTCAATAGTTAAACACCCTGTCAAGGAGACCATCTAACTACTATTAAAACAATCCTAATGTGATCAGTTCTAGGAAAGAAATTAAATCAAAACACATAAACAAATATTAAGTAAGTAGCTAATATCAGATTAAAACATATAATTCCCAAAGAAACTTAGATAGAAGAATTAGAATTCATAGATTATACATATGCAAAACCCAAGATATGGGGAGTTTAGTTCATACCTGAAGGAAATAAACTAAAAGAAATTACAAAAGACATCATCTTGCTCTCTACAATAACTGGAAGAATAAAACCTTAAGAACTAATTACTATGAGGCAAGGATTAATAGGGTTGAATTACAAGTGATATATGGGTGTATTTATAGGTGTTTAGAAGATCTAATTCGTTTTCTTGAGGAAGAGTTAAGGTATTGGACTTCTAGCCCAACTCAAATTCGTATGGAAATAAAGATTAACACTGCTGCACCGTTTTGAGCATATCTTCTTCGTTATTGGTCGGATTGAGCTCCATAAGATACCAAAAGAATCACAACAGAATTATCTTGACCGTATAGAAGGAAATCATCAGATTCGGCCTATTTCTTAGGTAAAAATGCATATCTTTGGACGTGTATGCAGAATTCCAGATTTAGGCAGCTTTTCCTTTTCCATCTTTTTAGCTTTTATTTCCTTATCTCCAATTACCATGCTAATCTCTTTCCATAAGTTGTTGTCTTTGACTTGGACTCTAATTAAGCTCCATAACTATCTTTAAAGCTTCACACTAAATAAACAATTAAACCCAATATGCTCTAAAAATAATAATTCTACAAATCAAGACTCAAAATAGGAAAGTGCACTAAAACTCAAGAAAAACGACATTAAAGACTTCTAAATCACTTAAAATGATGTCTCATCCTAACATTAATCTATCACAAATGAGGAGACATCAGATGACATCTATTTTGAAGCATTCATCCTTTGATTTTGGTAATTTCATAGCCTGAAACACATTGAATCGTATCTGTTCGCCTTGTACTCTCATGATCAACTCACCATTCTAAACATCAATTAGTGTACGCCTCGTGGCTAAGAATGGTCTACCCAAGATGATGGGGACATTCTTATCCGCGTCGTAGTCAAGAATAATAAAATCGCAAGGAAAAATAAAAGAGCCAGCTTTAACTAAAACATCTTCAATTTTACCTATTGGTCGTGAGAGGGAGCGATCCGCCATTTGTAATACCACAGATGTGGGTACTACTTCTCCAATATTAAGCTTCTCGAACAGGGATCTAGGCATGAGATTGATGTTTGCGCCTAAATCGCATAATGTTTTCCCGGTCCAACTATCTCCAATGCCGATAGGAATTGTAAAACTTCCGGGATCTTTTAATTTTGGTGGCAACTCACTTTGACATATAGCACTGCACTCCCTATGTAATCCAATTGTTTCCCCAGTCTCTATACTTCGCTTGTTGGAGAGAATGTCTTTCATGAATTTCATATAGGTTGGCATCCTCTTGAGAGCTTCAACAAGTGGTATATTAACTTCCAACTTCTTAAACATGTCAATGAACTTCTTGAATTCCAGGTCATTGTCCTTCTTTCTGACACGTGAAGGGTATGGTGGTGGAGGGCGTGTATTGAGTTCCACTGGTTTTCTTGTCTTGTCAGGTGTCTCGGCTTGAACACTCTTTGGTTTAACTACCTCCTCAACTGCATCTTTGATTATTTCTTCCCCCTTTGTTCTGGAATAGGGATTGGTTCTTGTTCTGGTTCTGGTCTTGGTGGAGGTAGTTGTTTTCCACTTCGCAACTCAACTGCATGGCAAGAATCGTCTCTAGGAGCAATAGTATCACTTGGGAGTTGCCCTTTCGGCCTAGTTTGTAATGTACTCGCCATCTGTGATATAGTATGCTCTAGTTGCTTGATAATCTTTTCCTGGGTTTGAACTTTCTGTTGGCTATGACTCATTTTCTTCTCAACTGTTTGCATTAATTTAGCCATACTCGAACTTAAGCTCTGGAGTTGTTCTTGTTTTGCCAATTGCATCGATTGTTTAGGTGGATCTTTCTTTGGTTCTTGACAAGCTTTAACAATGGGTGCCTTTTTCTGAATAGGTTGTGGTGGATTAATAGGTTGAAGTTGGGGCTGTTGATAAGTTTCTTGCTTTCTGACCCAACTCTTCTGTTGTGGGGGTTGTTGATAATTAGTGTAGCTTTCTTGCGGACAGTCATAACCATTAGAATAATAGTTATCTTGAGGATATTGAACGGAAGCTACTGCTGGATTATTCATACACCCTTCCCGCACATGATTTCTTGATCCACAACCAGGGCACGAAGGAATTGTGCGTACCGTATTCACCTGAGCAATTGTTCGGGCTTGTTCCTTAAGTTCTTCGAGTTGTTTAGCCAATTCTTTAAGTTTCAGAGATGCTGAATTGTCTTCTTTTACTGCTCTCTTTGGCCAACTTCTCTCTTTCTCAAGAATTCTTTCCATCCCCAACTCAGCTTCTTCAAGATCTAGCAACACAAAACCTGCGTTTCCTAACGCATCTGCTTTCTCTCTTGATTTATCATTAAGGCCTCCATAAAACAAGGTTAAATAATATTCCGGCGAGGATCTATGATAGGGACATCTCGCCTTCTTCTCTGTAAATCGTAACCATGCTTCACCTAAACTCTCTTTATCTTTCTGTATAAATTGTTCAAGCTCCAACATATCTTTTAAACGTCTACTAACTGGATAGAAACGGTCTAGGAATCTTGCTTGGAGCTTGTCTTAATCTGGAATAACATGAGGGTATTGGGTATCATACCAATCGCTTGCACATACGGTCAAGAAGAACTGGAACATCAGGTAATATACTTGCTCCCTAGTAACTCCTCTTACGATATAAGCATCACAGATCTGCATGAATTTCTGAATATATCGGATCGGATCTTGATGTGCAACTCCGCTGAATAATCCATGAGATGCAAATTGAGTTAGCATCCCAGGATCAGGTTTAAATTTTGCGGCTTGGATTTCTGGAGCTCGAATTCCTCGTGGCTCCACTCTAAATTTGATGGGTAGCTCAAGTCTCCTTGGGGTCTCCATCTGTAACTAAATCTGAAAAACAAACACTAAAAACAAAAGCGTAAAATAGAACTAACTAAAAATAAAAGCACAAGATATATGCACAAGGACTAACGATGTAGTCCCCGGCAGCGGCGCCAAAAACTTGGTGGGGCCTAGGGTGTGATAAAATTAGATATAAATAAAGTGCAAAAACACCCTAGAACTACACGGTTCTGCAAGTATACAGATCGTATGCAAGTTTTAGATTGAGATTCGTTCCGCAGAGACTACGAAGGTTAGAAGAATCTTATGCAAATATCAATTGTAAATAATTAAAGCTAGAACAACTAAACACAATTAAAGTAAAGACAAATAAAAATGGATTTGAGAAAATAATTAACTAAACTAAACTAAGAATTAAAAGACAGAAAATAAATATGAAAGAGAAGTGATATGAGAATATAGCTTAAGTTATTAGCATGTAATCCCCACTAGTTTTTCCGTTCTAAACATGTAAGGGTGAATTATGTAGTATTTCCCTAATCGGTCCCAATTCGCTATCGGTAGTTTAAAATAGGATTTACCTGTGTCAATAAGGCTTCCTAAGCAAACTTTTCCTGTAATTGGTAAATAGTCACAAGAACTAAACCATAATGATTATCTAGCTAGGTTGGGTTGTCAGATCAGACCTAAAACTAGACGTTATGTGCTAAACATGCAATTAAACACCGTTGTCAATGGTGACCTAATTACTATATGGTAATTCTAATGGCTGCAGTCCACAAGAACACAGAATATAAATCCAAACACATAAACAAAGAATAAAAACTATAATTCTATTTAAAACATTAAATTCCCAAATTAGATAGATGTCAATCAAAACTAGGGTTCATACATATATGCTAAAACTCAAGCTAAAGAAATTTAGTTCATGAAAGAAAAGAAAGGAATTACAAATCTAAAGGTAGAAGAAGACATTGTTGATGAACAGCTCCTTCCAGACTTCTCTCTTGTGTTGTAAGCTTCCTCTTGGTTTAAGGTTTCACCAAGGATGATTTAAGAGTGTTAAGAGGCTGTATTTATAGTGTATAGGTTGACCTAAATCGTTTCTTTAGAGATAAGTTAAGTAATAGACTCCTAGCCCAACTCAAATTCGTAAGAAAATAAAGATAAACACTGCCGGACCGTTTTGAGCGTATCTTCTTTGTTATTGGTCGGATTGAGCTCCATAAGATACCAAAAGAATCGCAAAAGAATTATCTTGATCCCAAAGAAGGAAATTACCAAAATCGGCCTATTTCTTAGGTAAAAACGCACATCTTTAGACGTGTATGCAGAATCCCAGATTTAGGCAGCTTTTCCTTTTCCATCTTTTTAGCTTTTGTTTCCTTATCTCTAATTTCCATGCACATCTCTTTCCATAAGTTGTAATCTTTGACTTGGACTCTAATTAAGCTCCATAATTATCTTTAAAGCTACACACTAAATAAACAACTAAACCCAATATGCTCTAAAAATATTATGTTACTAAATCCAGACCCAAAATAGGAAAGTGCACTAAAATAAGCTAAAATCAACCTATAAACTAATAAATAAGCCTAAAATGATGTATCATGAATAGATTTTATTATCACAAATGGGGAGACATCACTTGCTTAGCGGATTTCCAAGCAATTAAAGAAAAACTTATTTATGCTCCTATAGTATTACCTCCAGATTGGAGTTTACCTTTTCAAGTTATGTGTGATGCGAGTGATTTGTGTATGGGAGCTGTATTGGGACAAAGAAAATATAAGATATTTCATTCAATTTATTATGCTAGTAAAACTTTCAATGGTGCTCAGATTAATTATACAGTTACAGAGAAAGAATTGCTAGCAGTTGTGTATTCATTCGATAAGTTTCGCTCTTATCTTCTTGGAGCGAAAGTTATTGTTTATACAGATCTTTCAGCGATTAGATATCTTATGGAAAAGAAAGATGCTAAACCGAGGTTAATCAGATGGGTTTTGTTTCTTCAAGAATTCGATTTAGAGATTAAGGATAGAAAGGGTTGTGAGAATCAGGTTGGAGATCATCTATCGCGTCTTGAAGGTTCAGAAACAAATGGTGGAACTGAAGTAGTTAGAGAAGAGTTTCCTGACGAGAATTTATTTGTTGTCCATGATTATGAAGCTCCTTGGTATGCAGATATTGCGAATTTAGTGGTAAGTGGTTCTTTTCCTGAAGGTTCAACTTATCAAGAAAGAAAAAGATTAGCTCACCGTGCTAGACAATTCTTTTGGGAGGATCCTTTCCTTTACAAAGTGTGTGCTGATCAAATGGTAAGAAGATGTGTAGCCAAGGAAGAAATTGAAGCGATTGTAGCTGGGTGTCATGATTCACCTTATGGGGGACATTTTAAAGGAGATCGAACTGCTGCTAAGGTATTACAATCAGGTTTTTACTGGCCTTCTATTATGAAAGATTGTCATAAGTATGTTAAGTGATGTGAAAGATGTCAATTTACCGGAAACATATCCAAGAGGGATGAGATGCCACGTAATAATGTGTTAGAAGTTGAAATATTTGATGTTTGGGGTATAGATTTCATGGGTCCGTTCGTTCCTTCAAATGGTAACCTCTACATTTTATTAGCTGTTGATTACGTGTCTAAGTGGGTAGAGGCCCTTGCTCTACCAACCAATGATTCGCGAGTAGTAATTAAGTTTCTTAAATCACACATCTTCACTAGACATGGTACCCCGAGAGTAATTATTAGCGATGGAGGTACTCATTTCGTGAATAAGTACTTGAAGACAGTCTTAGAGAAGTATGGGGTGAGACATTGTGTATCTACCGCTTATCATCCACAATCCAATGGTCAATTTGAAGTCTCAAATCGCGAGGTAAAATCCATTTTAGAGAAAACCGTTGGTACTACAAGAAAAGATTGGTCAATGAAATTAGATGATGCATTATGGGCTTATCGTACTGCGTTCAAAACTCTAGTTGGTGCATCCCCGTATCGAATGGTTTATGGTAAGGCTTGTCACTTACCTCTTGATCTTGAAATGGGTGCATATTGGGCTATTGTGCAGTTAAACTTAGATCCTAATTTAGCCGGTCAGAATCGAATGATGAAACTTAATGAGCTTGATGAATTCCGATTACATCCTTATGAAAACGCTAAACTTTACAAAGAAAATACTAAGAGGTGGCATGATGATCGGATTCGTGAGAAGAAATTTGTGGTGGGACAAAAAGTGTTGAAATATAACTCAAAGTTCAGCAATTATCCGGGTAAGTTAAGATCGAAGTGGTCAGGACCGTATATTGTGACCAAAGTTACACCTCATGGGGCAATAGAGATAGAACATCCACTTGAGAACCGTACATTCATGGTGAACGGTCATCGTTTAAAGATATACCATGGAGGTGAAGATACCAATCGCTTAGATGATCCACATCCCGGAGAGGTCATGTACCTCCCCGAAGCTCCTTAGAAGCGTGAGGTAACCCGTCGAGCTTAACGACGTTAAACAAAAGCCAATTTCTTGTATATTAGTTTAAGTATTTCAATTTCCGTAGTGTAAATTAGTTTGATTTTCGTTAAAATTAGTGTTTAATATTAAGAAATGAGGAAGGGTAGTTGTTTTTGATGATTTCAGGGGTAAAAAGGTCATGAGTTTGGGGTCACAACGATGAGAAAACGAAAAATTATGGAGTCAACAGCAGGTTTGACCGGCTAGCCAACGAGCTGGCCGGCACACCGGCCAAACGAGCTGAGAGACCCCAACTCTCTGACCAGTGCGTCAGCACTGACGCAGCATGACTGCGTCTCAGAATGCGCCAGCGAGGACCCGCCGGCATGCCGGTCAGATGTCCGGCTAGCCGGCCAGCGAAGAAAAAGTTTCTGACCACTGCGTCAGTAATGACGCAACGACGCAAGGTGGCTTGCGTCTGAGGTAAAAAAAAATCGAATTTGGAAATTATTTTTCGCCGCGACCGGCATGCCGGTCAGCCACCGGCTAGCCGGCGCGCTGTTGCGAGAGGCGGTTTTGAGCTTATTTAACCTAGTTTTTTGCCTTCTTTTCCAAGCCTACCTCCTATTCCGAATCCTAGCCTCCACCTACTCCGAAAATCATCACCTAACAGCTATAAAATCATCAAACCAAGCCTTCTTTCATCACAAAAACACACAATCAACTCATATCTTCTCCAAAACATCATCAAATTTCATCTTTTCTCCAAAAATTTCTTCTTCCTAACCTTCAAATTAAACCCAATTCTTCCATAATTCTTCTCAATTAACCTTTACCCATCTCATATTCCACCATATTCTTCAAGTTTAAAGCCTCGAAACATCAAAGTTCTAAGCTTTTCTCTAGCTTTATCACTATTTGAAGTTTTGAGTTTGTGGTGAAAAGAGATGACTAACGAAACCGATTCCATGTGTAACTATCGAAGAAACTTACCAAGAAACAGGAACAATGTTGGAGCTAGCCCAGAACAAGCAATTGAGATTCCTGATTCGCGTTCCAAAAAGACTGAACAAATCCCAATTGCTCCGAAAAGGAAGGAAAATCCAAGCAAGGATAATCCGAAAAAGAGAATATTAATTGATGAATGTGAGGAAGAAAGTGAAGAAGAGATTGAGGAAGAAATAGAACAAGAAGTTCCCGAAGAACCCGTGCAACAACAGAAACCTCCGCGTAGGAAAGTATGGGCTCAAAATCCAAAGAGAGTTTTCGTTCCTTGGGATGATCAGGTTCGTGATAGAATTAATTTCTTGAAGTTTGGTGAGGAGATGAATCTTCCTAAGGGTATTATGACTAGTGCTTATAAAAATTATGGTATTACTTGTGACAAGTTGGGTTGGAAAGAATTAAGAGAAAGGAAGATTGAGTATATTTCTACCTTGGTGCGAGATTTTTATGAAGGCATCGCCTTTTCGAAAGACGCAGTTGTAGTTCGCAAAAAGGTAGTTCCTTTCTCAGTTGAGCTTATTCGAAAATCATTAAAATTACCCAACTTTACTGGACTATGCCCTTTCCAAGAATCCCTTAATGAACCGTCTTTCGATTATGAATCTGGTGGTCCTTTGTGTGTTCTAAAAATAAATGCAAATGCTAATCGAACCACAACCGCAAGTGTACGGTTGTCCCAAGTAGTATGTATGATAATACAGATTCGTTCCAAGGACGGATGGTTGATCACAATGTTTAGCAGGTAGTGATTGATGCACTTATGAAAGTAAAAGATAATAAAATGTTTGTTTGGTTTTGTTGATTAGAGCTAATGAATAAAAGACAAATAATTAAATGCAAATAAAGCAAATAACACATAAAAACTGGGATGAGGCAACGAACCCCACCCCAAACTCAAAAATGAGTCGTGTCCCCACGACTCGAAAAGACTCAATAAAGCATGTAAACTAATCTACACTAAGAGGAAAGTTTAGAAAACGTATCTTAACCAGCGCGAGGCTGGGTATCGGTGTTGCGTTCTGGACTTTTATCTCGCGTAACAGCATCATAAATCGCGTTTTGAAGTGTATTTACGCCTAGGATTAAATTTCGTAATAGGTCCAGTTCTTTTGTAACGTTTCCCAAAGTAGCAATCATCTTCTCCTGATTCTCTTCCAACACCTGAATCTTCGCTTCCAACTCAGGTACAGTTTTCACTTTCTTTGATTGAGGAGTTCTCGGATTTCTTGTAGTTCGTGTTGCTTCTTCATGGATGTTCTTGATTGTGCTCAAGGCTATACTCACACCAACTGAAACAGTATCAATATCTGCGTCCTTACGCGGAATCTTTGCATCTAGACACAACTGAGTAATAGTACAAGGAAACTTCAGATTTTGTTGTTTCATTGGTGATTTCGCGAACTCCATGATTGTGTCATAAATGATCTTAGCAACATCAAATGGTTTCTCCTCCAAAATACACTTAATAACAAATATGTGCTCTTTCTTCAACTCGGAAAATTCCTTGTAATCACTACTCATAATACCCTTAGGAAAATTCGTCTCCTCACCAAATTTCAAAAATTCAATTCTTTCACGAACCTGAGTATTCCAACAAGTGTAAACCCTCTTAGGCTTGTGGGCCCACATCTTCATACGCGGAGGTTTTTGAACGGCTGCTTCCGGAATCTCTTGTTCAGTTTCTTCCTCAATGTTCTTCGCAATTTCCTCTTCTGGTTCCTTCTCACTTTCAATCTCATCAATCAATCTTCTCTTGTGACCCGTGATTTCCTTTCTTTTAGGATCAAGCTTAACTTCGTCAATTTTTCGTTTAGGACGCGAATCAGGAATCTCAATAGCTTGATCTTGGGAACCACCCATGGTGGTCTTTCTTCTAGGAGCAGTTCTTCGAAAATCACCGGTTCTGTTAGTCATCTCTTTTCACCCCAAACTCAAAACTTCAAATAATGAAAAACTTAGAGAAAAAGTTTAGAATTGTGATGTTTTGAGGCTTAGGAATTGAAGAACTAGGGTGAATATGAGATGGTTCTTGTTCAATTTGGATGGGAGAAGAAAGAATTGGGTTTTATTTAAGGATTTGATGAAGAAGAATCTTGGGAAAAACTAAGGATTTGATGTTATTTTGGAGAGGAGGTGAGTTGATTTTGTGTTTATGTGGTGAAAGAGGGTAGGAATTTCTGATATATAGTGTTTTGGATGATGAATTTCGGAGGTGGGGAGGCTATTGGTGCGTTTTAGGTAAAGACTTGCAAAAGAGGCTAAGAAAACTAGGTTAAGGCCTCAAAAACCGACATCACAGCTTCAAAACCGGGTTCCCGGTTTTGGCAAACCGGGTTCCCGGTTCCGCGTCGCTGTGACGGCGCGGAAAATTAACTTAAAGACTTTTTTTTTTTATTCAAGACGCACCAAAACGCTGGACCCCAAGACGCTGGGTCAGAGATTTTACTCGCCGAAACCGGGTACCCGGTTCTGTGGAATGCGGGTTCCCGGTTTTGTATCGATGGCGCGAGTCAAAACGCGCCAAAACGCAACATCTCAAAACGATGGGTCAGAACTTTTGGACTTCTACAGCTCCGAAACCGGGTACCCGGTTCTGCCAAATGCGGGTTCCCGGTTTTGTGTCGATGGCGCGAACCAAAACGCAGCGAAACGCAAGCCACCAAGACGCCGGGTGAGAAAATTTTAGAATTCACAGCACCAAAACCGGGTGCCCGGTTTCGAAAATCCGGGTACCCGGTTCCGACGCTGTGTCGTGAACCAAGACGCCAAGTGTTGCGTTGAAGAGGGTGGTACCAGCTCCAAAACCGGGTTCCCGGTTTGTGCGAAACCGGGTTCCCGGTTTCTCCTGAACATCTAACCTCTTTTTCTCCTGTTTTCGCCAAATCGACCCCAAACTCATGACCTTTTTACCCCTGAAATCATCAAAAACAACTACCCTTCCTCATTTCTTAATAATAAACACTAAAATTACGAAAATCAAACTAATCTAAAATGCAAAAATTGAAAACTCAGCTAATATACAATGAATTGGCTTTTGTTTAACGTCGTTAAGCTCGACGGGTTACCTCACGCTTCTAAGGAGTCTCGAGGAGATACATGACCTCCCCGGAATGTGGATCTTCCGAGCGATTGGTATCTTCGCCTCCATGGTATATCTTTAGTCTGTGACTGTTAACCATAAAGGTACGGTTCTCTAGCGGATGTTCTATTTCTATCGCCCCATGAGGTGTAACTTTGGTCACTATGTATGGGCCTGACCACTTAGATCTTAACTTACCCGGATAATTGCTGAACTTTGAGTTATACTTCAACACTCTTTGCCCCACCTCAAAGTTCTTTGTACGAATCCGATTGTCAAGCCATTTCTTTGTGTTTTCTTTGTAAAGTTTAGCATTTTCATAAGCATGCAACCGGAATTCGTCAAGTTAATTAAGCTTCATCATACGATTCTTTCCGGCTAAGATAGGATCTAAGTTCAACTGCGCAATTGCCCAATAGACACCCATTTCAAGCTCTAAAGGTAAGTGACAAGCCTTACCATACACTATACGATAGGGAGATGCCCCAACTGGAGTCTTAAACACAGTACGATAGGCCCACAACGCATCATCTAACTTCATTGACCAATCTTTTCTTGTAGGACCAACGGTTTTCTCTAGGATTGATTTGACTTCACGGTTAGATACTTCAGCTTGACCATTGGATTGTGGATGATATGCAGTAGATACACGGTGTCTAACTCCATATTTCTCTAGAACAGTCTTCAGATATTTATTAACGAAATGAGATCCTCCATCGCTAATAATCACTCTAGGAGTGCCATGTCTAGTGAAAATATGTGATTTCAAGAACTTGATCACCACTCGTGAATCATTAGTAGGTAAAGCCACCGCTTCTACCCACTTAGACACATAATCAACAGCTAATAAGATATAGAGGTTACCATTTGAAGGAACGAAAGGACCCATAAAGTCTATGCCCCACACATCGAATATCTCAACCTCTAACACATTATTACGCGGCATCTCATCCCTCTTGGATATGTTTCCGGTAAACTGGCATCTCGTACATTTTTTAACATATTCATGACAATCTTTTATGAGAGAAGGCCAGTAAAAACCTGATTGAAATACCTTCGCAGCAGTTCCGTCTCCTTTGAAATGTCCTCCATATAATGAATCATGGCATCCAACTATAATGGCTTGAGTCTCTTCCCTTGCTACACATCTTCGTATCATTTGGTCAGCACAAACTTTATAGAGGAAGGGATCCTCCCAAAAGAACTGTCTAGCACGATGAGCTAACCTCTTTCTTTCTTGATAAGTAGAACCTTCAGGAAAAACACCACTCACCACTAAATTCGCAATATCTGCATACCATGGAGCCTCATAATCTCGAACAACGAATAAACTTTCATCAGGAAACTCTTCTCTAACTGCTTCAGTACCACTATTCATCTCTGAACCCTCTAAACGCGATAGATGATCTGCAACCTGATTCTCACAACCCTTTCTATCTTTGATCTCTAAATCGAACTCTTGAAGCAATAACACCCATCTGATTAACCTTGGTTTCGCATCTTTCTTCTCCATAAGAAATCTGATAGCGGAATGATCTGTATAAATAATAACTTTCGCTCCAAGAAGATAGGAGCGAAATTTATCAAACGAATATGCAACTGCTAGTAACTCTTTTTCTGTAACTGTGTAATTAATCTGAGCACCACTAAAAGTTTTACTAGCATAGTAAATCGAATGAAAAACCTTCTCTTTCCTCTGTCCCAATACAGCTCCCATACACAAATCACTCGCATCACACATAACCTCAAACGGTAAATTCCAATCTGGAGGTAACACTATAGGAGCAGAAATAAGCTTTTCTTTGATTGCTTTGAAGGCCGCTAAACAAGCTTCATCAAAAAGGAATTTGCAATCCTTTTCGAGTAAGTTGCATAACGGTTTAGCAATCTTAGAAAAATCCTTAATAAAACGCCTATAAAAGCCAGCATGGCCAAGAAAACTCCTTACCCCTTTAACAGAAACAGGAGGGGGAAGAGTTTTGATTACCTCTATCTTTGCTCTATCAACCTCTAAACCAACACTTGAAACCTTGTGACCCAGAACAATACCTTCGCGAACCATGAAATGACACTTCTCCCAGTTTAACACCAAGTCTGCTTCCTTGCATCTAACCAACACTTTCTCCAAGTTATCCAAATACTTATCAAAATCATCACCAAACACGGAGAAATCGTCCATAAACACTTCCAGGAAATTATCAATCATATCCCAGAAGATGGCCATCATGCATCTCTGAAAAGTTGCGGGAGCGTTACACAACCCAAATGGCATTCTGCGATATGCAAACGTACCAAAGGGGCATGTAAAAGTAGTCTTATGTTGATCTTCTGGAGCCACATAAATCTGATTGTACCCGGAGTAACCATCCAAGAAACAATAGTATTCTCTTCCGGCTAATTTATCTAACATCTGATCGATGAAGGGCAAAGGGAAGTGATCTTTTCTGGTGGCCTTGTTCAGCTTTCTGTAATCCATACAAACTCTCCAACCTACTACCGTTCTTGAAGGAATCGCCTCATTTTTATCGTTAAGAATTGTTGTTATTCCTCCCTTCTTCGGTACACCTTGAACTGGGCTCACCCATTCACTACTCGAAATGGGATAGATAATCCCCGCATCTAAAAGCTTGATCACCTCTTTCTTTACCACATCCTTCATCACGGGCATCAATCTCCTTTGACCTTCAACTGAGCGTGCGTTGGTATCTTCAAGTATAATTTTGTGTTGACAATAGGAAGGACTAATGCCTTTGATATCAGCAATTGTCCAACCTATTGCTTCTTTGTTGGCTCTCAACACACGCAACAGTTTATCTTCTTGAGGACCTGTTAAATTAGCTGAAACAATAACAGGTAGAGTTTCATTAGTACCCAAATAAGCATACCTCAAGTGCGCTGGCAATGGTTTTTCTTCCAACTCCGGAGGAGATTCAATTGAAGGCTTCTTTTTAGGAATAATCTCCCCCGGGTCTCTCACAGGTTCATAGACAAGACGCCTATACTTCGGATTTTCAGAATTTAGAGCTGCCACTGTTTCGGTAAGCTCCTCCATCATCTCAGGTGAATCTAATGTTAAAGCAGCCTGCAAGATATCATCAAAATTTAAACAATTAAATACCTCTTGCGATGCTTGCTCTACTACATCCATTCTGAAGCAATCTTCCTGAGAATCTGGGAATTTCATAGCTCGAAATACATTGAATTTCACTTCCTCATCTTGTATCCTCATTGTCAATTCGCCATTTTCTACATCGATCAATGTTCTCCCTGTAGCTAGGAATGGTCTACCCAAAATAATGGGGACATTTCTATCTGCATTGTATTCAAGTATTACGAAATCAACAGGAAATATAAGTGTACCTGCCTTAACAAGGACATCCTCAATGCGGCCTTCAGGATGAGCAAGAGACCTGTCCGCCATTTGCAAGACCATAGATGTAGGTCTTGCGTTTCCAATTTTAAGCTTATCAAAGACTGACTTGGGCATCAAGTTGATGCTTGACCCCAAGTCACATAGCGCCTTTCCCTTCCATTCTTCTCCAATCGATATGGGAATCGTGAAACTCCCCAGATCAACTAACTTCGGAGGTAATTTACTCTGGCAAATCGCACTACACTCTTCAGGAAGGCCAATCATCTCATTATCACAGTAGGGCCTTTTATTAGTGAGGGCCCTCTTCAAAAACTTCGTATACTTAGGAATATCTCGAATCGCCTCAAGTAACGGAATATTAATACTTAGACCCTTCACTCTATTAAAGAACTTCTGAAAATTAGCCATATCACCCTTTTTCTGAACTCGCGATGGAAACGGTGGTGGAGGGCGATTGCTTACAATTTCATCTCTCTTTTTCGGAATTTCTCTGGGTCTTTCTATCTCTTCAACCTCACTATCTTTCTCATTTTCTTTCTCTTTCTCACCCACTTCCTTTTCTTTTCTTGGAACTTCTTTCTCTTTCATAATGGGAAAAGGAGGTGGAGGAAGGTTCTTACCACTTCTTAATGTAACAGCCTTGCAATCTTCACGTTGTGTTGGATTTTCTGTATCGCTAGGAAGTTGCCCTTGTGGATGCTGATTCAGCTGTTTATTAATTTGGCTTAGCTGATTCTGGAAAATCTTCATATTCGCTTCAGCTACGTTTTGACGTTCCAAAGCTTGTGTTTGAAGAGCAATCAAATTTTCAACGGTTTTCTGAAGGGTAACTACTCCTTCTTGTGGATGGGCAGGTAAAGCTTTCTGGTTTAAATTCTCATCTTAGGTATTCTGAGGAGCTTGTCTTTGTACATAATTGTTTTGATTCTGTCCTCCTTGATGATTGTTGTGTGGTCTTGGATTATAGTTGTTGCCTTGAGGACGCGGCTGATACGCGTAAGTAGGATTGGCTGCCCCATTGGGATTTGAGTATTGAAACCCAGGATGGTTTCTGTTAGGCTGATATCCATTACCACTTGAATTGAAATTACCTCTATTGGACATAAAATTCACTGATTCTTGGTTATTCGGACAACTTTCCTCATCATGATCATCTACCTTACAAATTGAACACATATAAACCTCTTGTGCAGAATGCACAGCTACCTTCTTACTCGAAAAACCTTCTTTTACAACTAAAGTAAGCTGCTTCAACTGTTGCTCTATAGTATTCTGAATCTTATTCTCAAGTGTAGCAAATTTCTCTTCCATGTCAACATTATTCACTCCCTTAACTGGTGCTCTCACTGAATTCCACCCAACTTCATTCTTGACTATTCTTTCCAAAATGATCTTTGCATGAGCGGGTTGAATTTGAAGAAAACCTGCACCACATAGCGTATCCAATTTCTCTCTCGAAGTTCCATCAAGGCCTCTACAAAAGATCTTTAACTGTTGTTGTTCTGAAAAGCCATGATTGGGAACTTTACGCAAACACATCTGAAATCTTGTCCAACTCCTACCCACAGTTTCCTCATATTCTTGACGGAAATGCGTCAATTCTAATTCAGCGTCTAACCTCATGTTACTTGGGTAATACCTGTCAAAGAACGCAATCTCTAATTGGTCCCAATTAGTAATCTTTGTAGGATCTTGCGTATCGTGCCATTCACTTGCTCCATCAATGACAAAGAATTTAAAAGCAGCAAAATACATATGTTCTCTTGAAACCCCTTGTGTGATATAAGAATCACATATCTGTTTGAATTTCTGTACCGCTCTAAGAGGATCTTCCGATGGTCTTCCGCGAAAATTTCCAAAGTTTTGGAACTGAGCTAGCATACCCGAATCTGGACGGAATCTCGGAACATTAATATCTGGAGCACCTACTCCTATAGCTGGAGCGCGGAATGGAACTTCTGGATGACCATTAGTAAACCACGGATCTTGATTCATCACGATCTGAACTTGAGGATTAGGAACCACTGTTGGAACTGGAGGAATAACGCCTGGAGCTAAAGGTTGGCCATTTGCATCTAGCTGTCTTGTCCATTCTGTTGACCTTGAAGAGTGATATTCTCCATTCTGTTACTTAATTCTTCTACTTCTAAAGCTTCTCGTTCTCTTCTTCTTCTGTTTGCAAGTCTGATCAACGATTCTGGATTACTAAGGATCGGAGGTGTTGGCTCTAGATCCTTGAATAGTCTTCTTCGCATACACCAAACCTAAAAAACCTGAAAAAGCTAACAAACAAAAAGCGTAAAACTGATAAAATAAAACTAAATGCACTATCACTAAAGGATAAACACCGTGGTCACACGCTACCGTCCCCGGCAGCGGTGCCAAAAACTTGGTGGTCCTTTGTGTGTTCTAAAAATAAATGCAAATGCTAATCGAACCACAACCGCAAGTGTACGGTTGTCCCAAGTAGTATGTATGATAATACAGATTCGTTCCAAGGACGGATGGTTGATCACAATGTTTAGCAGGTAGTGATTGATGCACTTATGAAAGTAAAAGATAATAAAATGTTTGTTTGGTTTTGTTGATTAGAGCTAATGAATAAAAGACAAATAATTAAATGCAAGTAAAAGCTAAGACGCAAGTAAAATGAGTGAAAACGCAATATGAGATGTAGTACTTGAGAACGCAAGGCTCCTCCTAATCTTATTTCCTAACTTATGTTGTTTAAGGGCTAAATCGGTCAATTACAATGGTCGGGATTCTAAAATCCTTATACCCCCGTCAGGGTGGACTATAAGGCAATCCTAAAGTGTCACTAGTCCCGTCAGGGTAAATATGATCCACCGTTGGATGATTAAGTGTTTTACCTCATTGGCACTAGAATTAGCTAAGTTCGTCAGAATCAATAGCTTTTATCCTAGATTGAATAATTAATTCTATACCTAAACCCTCCGTCAGGATGATCCACACGCCACATATATGGAATAGCTTAGATACTAATACCTAATCTTAGTTCGCGACTCTAAAATCAGTAAATAATCATAAATTATCGAAAAGAGTAATGAACCTAATCTAATTTAATTTAATATAAACCCAAATTCAACATTCGTTATTTCATAAAATTAAGATTCACCCATTGTTTGTTCTCAAGCACTATGAAAAGCTTAGCTCATATTAAAATTAAAAACTAAATTAAAAGAAATGGAATTCATATTGTTTACAAAATTAAAATATAAAAAGAACCTAATTTCCGGAATTGGAATGACTACGAACGGAGCTATAGACCCACTCCAGCTCTTGTAACTTCTTCTTTCTTCCTTCTGTTGCTTCTCTCTGGTGTTTAATCTTGTGGAATGTGAATTGTGTGAAAAATAGAAGTCAAGACCTCCTTTTATAAGCATAAATTCGTTCTAGGGCTTGGACCAGAAAATAAAATAATAATTAAATGTCCAAGCCCACTTTCTAAGCCCAAAATCCCGTAACTGCTGATACACCTTCACTAAAACGGCTTTTCCCGATGCGTTATGACTCCGATTGACCTCATTCCAGTTGCTAAAGTTCCGTAACTCGATAAGGAATGATTTCTCTTCAAAGGTCAGCGGCTAAATCATCGCTTAAGCACCTCGAAATCAGCACTCTATGGCCTGGAAAATGGATTTCCAGCTCTAAAAATAATATCTTCGGGATTTATCTTCAAGTCTTGACTCTAATTCACAATCTTTGACTTTCTCCTCGGATTCCTCTCCTAGCTAACGTCTAAAACCTGTAAAATTTACACTAAAAATACCAATATTACGCGCAAAAGTTTAATAAATAGAAAATGCTAGAAATAAAAAGGTAATTCCGAATTATTGCAATTTAAGTCCAAAAGTCTATCAAATTAATTAAATAAACACCAAAAATGATGTCTCCCAAGGGTAGAAAATAAGAACAATTAGGGAGACATCAGAATCCCTTTGGGGGAAAGTACTTATTGATGGGGCCGGCCCAATTCCCGAAGGAGAGAGATATCCTGGACTGATGTATAGCAGTAATTTGTTACCGTGTGCTAAGGTATGGTCCCGTTTCATAATCCCTACATTATTCGAATTAAACACATATCGGAAGTGAAGAAGGAGCACCTTATGTTTATCAAGTGTATTATTGAGGAGAAACCAATGGATGTTGCTCGTGTGATTTATGATACCATCATGGAATTTGCTAGAATTCCAACTTCGCAACAAAATCTCAAATTCCCTTGTACCATCACTACTTTATGCCTAGACGCAAAAGTTCCGCGTAAGGACGCAGAGATTGACCGTGTGGTAGTTGGAGAGAACATGGGTATAGCTTCAATCCAGAATGCTGATGATGAAGTGTTAAAAGCGGTAAGAACTACTAGAGCTCCTCCAAAGAAAAAGATGCATACCGATCACGAGTTGGAAGCGAAAGTTAAGGTGTTAGAAGAGAACCAAGTGAAGATGATTGCTTCTTTAGGAAACGTTACAAAAGAGTTAGAACTTCTCCGAAACATGCTAACGGGGGTGAGTACCATTCAACACGCCACCTATGGTTTACTTACGAAGGAAAAAGTTCATGGACGCAACACCGATGACCAGCCACGCGCTGGTTGAGATATGTTTTCTATCCCTTCCGCGTTTTAGTTTAGTTTAGTTTATTTTATTGCGTTGAGTCTTTTTCAAGTCGTCAGGACACGACTCATTTTTGAGTTGGGGGGGGGGGGTTCGTTGCCTCATCCCAGTTTTTTATGTGTTATGTTTTTTTATGTGCTTTCAATAAAATAATTTCGGAATTGCGTTAGACTGTATATTTTAAATGCTCCTTTAAGCATACTTTTAGTAAATCTATGATAGTAAATAGTGGACTTTAGGGAATAATAAAAAACACACTTAGAATTGCATGCGAACATAGGTAATTAAGAGGAAAAATTAATGAACAATGCAAATGAAGTAAGCTTGTACTTAAGGAATATGTTTGGTGTGTAGAACGTGAAATCCTAATTAGTAGAGAACCCACTTAGATATGAACTAAAGACGAACTATGTACTTAGGAAAATGATAGCGGCAGTTCTTTGTTAGCCATTTGTATCCTTTTAGCTTGATATCCCTTATATTAATTTTATCCGTCTTAGCCCAATTTTGAGCCTTAAGCCTTTTCTTTTGTAGCCACGATATAAGCCCATTATCCTTTAGATTATTATGCATGACCAAATGACCCGCACTTGAATCACAATCCTGAGACCTGTCTCGAGCTTGAGTTGGGGTGGAGGGTCCACATTTGGGAAATTTCATTGGGTGGGATTTATGTGTTTATATTGAGGCAGAAAAATAAAATATGATATTATTATTTGTAACCCTTTGCCGGGATTTGAAAAAAAAAAGAAAAAAAGAAAAAAAAAGAGAAAAAGAAAAAATTATAAGAGACATGACCTTACACATGAAAAGGATGGTTATGGGTATCTTGTACAAAAAAAAGAAGAAAATAAATGAAAAAGAAAATAAAGAGAAAGAATAAAATAAACCGGCAAAGTGGAATATTTTTGGAAATCATCTTAGTATATATTGGGTTGACATTGGGGACGCAACATTAGCGCGTCAAATGGGTTGAGTGAAAACATTATATGAGTGTAAACTCAAGCTCGTGGACAGTTGTTGATGGTAAGTGAGGAGAGAGCCAAAAGCTCACTTCAAATTTACCAAATATACATACCACACCGTCCCTAAGCCAACGCTAAAACCGTAAAGTCCTCGTGATTCCTAAGTGCATAGTGAATGTATGATTCTATTGATAGGGAATATACTTAGTGGAGCGTTCAAAGCGAGTTAGGATTGAGGAACAACCTATAACCATCATAAAGAGATGAGTACAAGTGTAACCTTCAAGCATTGCTAATTTAATTTTATGATTGAGATTATTTATGTTCGATTTTGCATGATAGGTGTATGTGTATATTAGTTCCTAGAGTTTTGCTATATTAGATTTATTTTAAGAATTGCTTTAGGTTTATTTGCTAGCTTCTACCTTCTTTTGCAATGACTTTCTTACCCCTTTGTTTTAATTTTGCTTTGTCGGGACGACAAAGATTTGAGTTGGGGGCCTTGATGTCTCCCTAAATGTTCTAATTTTATGCCCTTGGGAGACATCATTTTTGGTGTTTATTCCTTTATTTTGATAGACTTTTGGACTAAATATGCAATAATCCGAATTTCCTCTTTTATTTCCAGCATTATATATTTATTAAGCTTTTGCGCGTAATATTGTGTATTTTAGTGGAAAGTTTGTAGGTTTTGAATGTTAGCTAGAAGCTGAATCCGAGAAGAAAGTCAAAGAACGTGATATGGAGTCAAACCTTGAAGATAAATCCCGAAAAGAATTATATTTTGAAGCTGCAAATCTAGAAACAGGCCAACGATTGCTGATTTCGAGGCACTTACGAGTTGATTTATCCGCTGACCTTTGAAGAGATTAGGTTCCTTATCGAGTTACGGAAATTTATCAAGTGATTTCAGGTCAATCGGAGTTATAACGAATCGGCTAGAGCTGTTTTAGTGAAGGTGGTGCAGCAGTTACGGGATTTTGGGCTAAGATAATGGACTTGGGCCTTTATTATTTCATTTAATCATTAACCTAAAGGTCTGGTCCGAATTTATAAGTATAAATAGGGGTTTTGACTTCTATTTTACACACAATTCACTTTTTACAAAAGAAAACATTTGAGAGAAGTCATAGCAAGGAAGCAGGAAGGCTAGAGAACTGGAGACTGTCTATATCTCCAACTCACAGCTAACTCAATTCCAGAATTAGGGTTTTCTTTAAAGTTTTTGGTAAAACAATATGAATTCATCTTTTAATTTAGTATTTGTTTTTTCCTTTAATTATGAGCTAAATCCTTTTAGTACTTGAGAATGCTTAATGGGTGATTCCCGAAACTATTGAATTTCATATGTTTGAATTTGGGTTTTAATTAATTAAATCGAATTGGGTCTTTTACATTATTTTATAATTTATGATTATTTACTGTTTTTGGAGTAGCTAACTAAGAACAGGTGTTAGTATCTAGGCTATTCCACATATGTGGCGTGTGGATCATCCTGACGGAGGGTTTAGGTATGGAATTAATTACTCAATATAAGGTATAAACTATTTGACTTTGATGAGCGTAGTTGATCTTAGGGCCAATGTGGTAATTTAGCTTAGTCATTCGAAAGTGGATCATATTTACCCTGACGGGACTAATGACACTCTAGAATAGCTTTGTAGTCCACCCTGACGGGGGTACAAAGACTCTTGAATCCCGACCAATGTCAATTGACCAGTTTGACCCTTAAACAACATATGATATGAAATAGAGTTAGGAGGATCCCTTGCGTCTCTCAAGTACTGCCTGCTCATACTTGTGTCTTACCTTCATTTACTTGCGTTTAGTTATTTATTTAGATTTTTGCATTAGTCATTCATACTTAGAATTAATACAAACCAACCAATCAACTATTAAAACTTTTAATTGCATTCATAAGTGCAACCATTCATTACTTGATAAGCATTGTACTTAACCAAACCGTCCCTGAGAACGAATCTGTTATCACTATTATTACTTGGGACAACCGTACACTTGTGGTTGTGGTTCACTTACTTATTGCATTTATTTTAGAACACATAAAGGACCACCAGAGAGAAACTCAAGTTTAAGACGATTAATAATATTGACAATGCTTGGATAAAGAAAATTCTAAGAGGAGCGGGAATTACGCAACCTTCAAAAGAAGAAAAGGATCGTTTTTGGAGAGAGAAGGTAGAGGAGTGATTAAATAAATTCGAAGCAGCTCAAACTTCCTTAGCGAAAGATGTAGCACAAATAAAAGCTAATCAAGTGCACATCATGACACTCGTTGAGCAATTAAATAAAGATCCAGTAAATCCTATCTTGGATGTCGATAATGCAAGGCAATAGCCTTGAGAGTATGTTCTCTTTCTTCCCTACCATTGATGTATTTGCTTGATTTGCTTATTTTAATTTCTTTTTAGAGTCTTTTTCGAGTCGTGGGGACACGCCTCATTTTTGAGTTGGGGGTGTGGGGATTCGTTGTCTCTCATCTCCATTTTTGTGTGATTTTCTGTTTTTAGGTAGAAATTAAATTTTTTGATACATGGGATTTAGATGTAGAGTGTATTTAATAGCTTAAAAGCATAAGCTCAGTAAGTTAATGATAAAAAGTAGTATGTTTATGAGCTGCTTTATTTTGTATGCTTTTAGTATTTGCAGGAAAACACACATTGATATTAAAGAAAAGATAAGTTAGCAATGCAATAGAAAGTATGTGCGATCTCAGGAACCATGAGTGGTGTGTAGGCAGTGAGATCCAAGCTAGTCGACAAACCCATTTGATGAATGTGCTAAAGGTAAGAGAATGACGAAATTGCATAGTTTAGGAAGTTATTGAGGCGGTTCTTTCATAAGCCCCTTGTTTCCTTTCAGCTTGTTGTCCAAATTATTATTTTCTATATTGCTCAGCCCCTTCTAACCTTTCTAAATACTTTTTACTTAGCCACATTATAAGCCATATCCCTTTAGATTTTAGGACTTTTCAATATGACCCGCATTCGAATCGCGATGCATAGACATTTGTTTTAGATCTTGAGTTTCGGGTGGTGGGTCCACCATTATGGGAAATATTATTGGGTTGGGATTTTTGAGCTTATTAATTGTGCTATGTTCTTGTATTGATGATGATTCACAGGTTTATTATATTGTAACCCTTTTTCGGGTAATAGTAAATGAAAAAAGCTGAGAAGCATGAAAAGAAAAGGAAAACTATATGAAATATAGCATGATATCTCAACATGAAAAAGAGAATCATAGGTATACAAAAGAAAAAAATTGATTTGAAAAGAATATATATATTTGGATCGGCAAAGTGGAAGTTTTATGTGAACATCTTATGCTTTAATTGGGTTATTGGGGATGTTACTTTGTGTATCAAGAAAATCATTGGGTTGAGTGAGAACGTTTTATAAGAGTAACTCAAGTTCTAGGCGATTCATTGATATCTAGTGAGGAGAGAGCCAAAAGCTCAATCTAAGTTATCCAAATATACTTATCGTACCGTCCCTAAGCCAACATTACAACCTTAAAGACCTTATGGTTCTTTGCTATGTAATCTAGAAGTGATTGAACCAATATAGAGTAGTTAAGTGGATCTTTGGATACTAGTAAAGCTCGATGAATAATCGATAGCCTCCTTGGTGAACTGAGTAAAGATCCTCTCCTTATTACATTGCGAAACTAATCTAATCTTGAATTCAAGCTGTGTTGATGGTAGATATGAAAAGTGTGCAGATATGTAGTTTGTAAATATTATAACATGAAATTTTCTAAGTAGTTTCTTTGATTCTATTCTATATATTATGCTATCTTCGTTCCCACTGTGCTTAATTGACTTAGGTGTGTATTTAGAGACTTCCCTTTGTTTTTATTTTTACTGTATCTGGACGATACAACTTTGAGTTGGGGGTATTGATGTCTCCCAATTTGTGATGATTTAATCTTAGTTGGAGACATCATTTTAGGTATTTTAGGAAATCTAATACTCGATTTTTACTTGAATTATTGTAATTTCTTATTTCTTGTCTTGATTTGATGATTTATTATTTTTAAAGCATATTTGGTTTAATTGTGAAGATTTAAAGATATATGGTAATTAATTAGATGCCAAATCAATTCCAAGAGATAAAGGAAAGAAGATAATGATCAAAATTGGAGATAAAGGAAGAAAAATATAAGTATGGAAAGATAAAGTTGCCATGTAAATCTAAATTTCACCAGCTACGTCCATAAATGTGATCATAATCTAGGAATTTGGAAGAATGGTCTATAGAAAAGTTATAGAGCTTTCCGAGACGATCAGTTTCGATATAAAGAACGCGTCAATCGGAGCTGTATTGAAGTTGTTACTGCCAATACAAAATAACAACAATTTATTATCTTTTCTATATTTTAGGGTTACAAATTAGAGTTGGACTAGAAGTCCAATTACTTGTCTTCCACTATAAGAAAACATGTTAGGTCTTCCTAAACCCCTATAAATACACCCTTTAACCTTTGTATACATGTCCTTGCCTCCCACAACTAGTCCTTAAGTTTATTTATCATTAGAGTAATTTAAGAGAGCAAGTTGACATGATGTATCTTTATTTTAGTTTATTTCTTTCAGGTATGAACTAAATTTTCCATAGCTTGGATTTTTGCATGCGTATAATCTATGAATTCTATTTCTTTCTATCTAAGTTTCTTTGGGAATTATATGTTTTAAATTAATTCTAGTTGCTTAACCATATATTTGTTTTATGTGCTTTGAGTTATTGTCTGTCTTAAACCTGATCAATTTAGGCTTGTGCTAATAGTAGTTACATGGTCACCCGGAAGGCTTGTCTAATTATTGAAACACCACATAAACGTCTAGTGTGTGGTAGTGATCCTGACGGGCTTGCCTAACTAGATAGTCATTATGGTTTAATTTAATCACCGATCATCATTAGAAGGCCAGTCTCATTTAGGAACCTAGTGGCATAGAAGCACCCTATTTAAGTCCCCTCGTGATTGTGAGGTCGCCATCCTAGTCCGGCCTGACGGGGTAGGGAGAAATTTAGAATCTTGACTACTTATCTAAGAGTTATAATCAACTTTATAAACAGATAGAAGATTTAGAAGGATTAGTGCATATGAGCTAAACCTAACCTATATTCTCTCATATTTATTTTACGTGTCTTTCATTTAGTTTTATCATTAATATCTCCATTAATCATATTTATTTTTAGTATTTTAATTATTAATTGCTACTATATTCTGTTTACCAATTCGTATAACACACTAAGTCCCTGAGAACGAATCTGACTTATCATTAAAACTTGCATACGTCCTGTAATACTTGCAGTACTGTGTTTAGTCTAGGATGATTAGTGCATTGTTTTCGTATTTATTTATCACATTTTTATCACACCCTAGACGATACCAAGAAGAAAGTGGCTTCATAATCTTTTAGGCATCATTCTCTATGATCACGCTTCCCGAGAGATAATCCGATGCCATCTCCGTTACCTTTAAGAAGCCCGTTGCTATTGCTTCCAATACTAAATCTGCTCCAACTTTCTAACTCTTTCTAATTACACACTATTAGAGATTTTTTAGTCTATATTAAAAAAAACAAAAAAATATTTACCCAAAGCCTTTTGCATCGTGGCCATTACGCATAAGTTTAGCTAATTAGGGCGATTGTTTCCAATCTAAGCTGAACAAATCGCTTTTGAGCGTTTGTTTAGCTACCGAATCAGCTGCCAAATTCTTTCTCCTTCTAACTAGGTAGAATTTAAGTTTATATGTGGATATACACTCTCGAGTATCTCTAATCAAACGTAAATATATTGAGGGTAGTTTTAACATTTGTGCACATTAATGAGTAAATTACAATTACACTATCACTCTCTGTAGTAACCGCTCGCACTTGAAAATTAGTAACCGCTCCTACTTGAAAATGAGATGCAATTCTACAAGCTTAATAGACTCTTAATTCTTATGCCTCCATAGGTGACAATGATCCCTTGCATCTAACATTTTCTTCCAAAAAGCTTTCTTTATGATCCCTGACAATTCAAGAAACATAATAATCAGAGTTAATTTTATCAAATGCTGCATCAATATTCACTTTAATCTCTCCAACTAGGGGAGGGGTCCACCTAGTTTTGGATATTTGTAAGGCTAAAAAACTCACAACATGATTTATACAATCATCTGGTTCACTCACTAAACCATTTATATTTACATTTTTGCCCTGCACAATAACTTTATTTGCATCTAAAGTGTCAAAGTTTTTGCTATTTGCTAATAGATACTCATCATCTGCTTTAATTCATTTCCCATTATCAAGACAGGGTCAGGTATCTTACTTCTAAAAATAAATGAATTTCTTTCCTTCCATATCTATCAATTAATATTTGCGACTGATTCAGCTAAATAAATATTCTCACCAGCTCTGGACTTCAAATATTCCATAATAAAGGTTACCCACTAGGATATAGAAGTTGCTGAGCCAGCTAGAGATAACAAATTCAAAGTTGAGGCAAACCACACTTCTCTAGCCCAACTGCATTGAAAAATAGTATGTTCATTGCTTTCAACTCATTCCTTACAAATATCACAAGTTAAGTTTAGAGTCATTTTCCTTATATATCTGTTTTCATTTGTTGGGTATCCCTTTTTACAAGCACTCCACAAAAAATTCCTTACTTTAGGGGTAACCTTAAGTTTCCAAATGAAGTCCCAAACTACCTTTGCTTTTTCATTTGATTATTGACCCTTATCTCTTAACTTATTTTCTTCCACTTTTTAGATTTCCTTCCTAACCCTTGAGTACATATCCTTTATAGTTACATTACTAGAGTTAGACTTTGTCCAAACTGGATTGTCCTCCTGTAATGGTGAGATATGTATCCCTAGGATGGTTGCAACCAAGTTGTAGTGAAATAACGAGTTCAGTAAATTAAACTTCCATCCTGAACCTTGGTCAGTAAACAACTCACTAAAAACCAAGTAACATTTACTCCCACTGGATTAGCGAGAAGATAATGCTCTGAGACCTAGTTGGAATCCTATATAATAAATTTGTTTCCCTTCCCTACATGTCAAAAAATATCTTTCAAGAACAAATCCCTACATGAAATTAGGCTTCTAAAACCCCAAGAACAATTATTACCCAATTTCGCATTCAAGAAATCACAAGTTGGAAAATATTTGGCCTCCAAAGTTTTATAACCAACTGAGTTAGGTTCTTAGAAAAATTATAAGAATTAAATGCTAGTAAAGCTAAATTGTTTTCATGGAAGTCTTTGAACCCCATCCCTCCATCAGATTTTTGTTTAATCAAAGTAAGCCAACTCACCTAGTGAGTTCTATTCTCATCTTTATTTCCCCAAAAAAAAATTAGAAACAAGTGATGCAATTGTATCAGTTACTTTCTTTGGTATAAGATATACTATCATCAAATGATTTGGAATGGCACTCATGATAGCTTTAATCAATGTTTATTTCTCACTAGAAGATAGAAGTTTTGTATTCCAAGCCTCTAATCTTCTTAAAATAGTATCTATTAACCACTCAAGGCTTTTCACTATTGATCTTCCCCACCTAGATATTTACCCAAGTCCACCAAAACATTCATTCTGAGAAGGCCAACTATATTTTTTTTCAACTCTACATTTTGGCTAAAAAGGATTCCATTTCCGTTCAAGTTAACTTTCCGACCTGAAACATAACTATGTGAAGAAAATATTGAAGTTCACAATATTTTCCATACTTTCTTCTAGAAAAAATAATTTTGTCATTAGCAAAGAGGAAATGTGTAATACCATTACTCCATTTGCAATTTTAATTCCATTAAGTAACTGTTGTTCCTCAGCCTTCTTAAGGATAGCTGGTAATGCTTGAGTAACTAAAAAAACAAAAAGGTTGAGATAAGATCACCATGTCTCAACCACCTTGAAGGTTTTGTCATATTAAATAATTTTCCATTTATAATATATAACCTCATAAGTCACTGATGTTACACAGTTTTTGATCCATTCAATCAATCTACAACAAAAACCAAGTTTAGCCATCAGTTCAAACAAGAAATCCCATTCAATATTTTCACATGCTTTCGAAATATCTGCCTTAATAGCAATAGAGTATGCCATGGATGTTCTTTTATATTTCAAAAAGTGGCAAAGCTCATGAGCTATTAAGACATTATCATATATATATATATATATATATCTAGGATAAAGGATTTTATGCATCATTAATCTAGATACTCATAAAATGTTGCAACTGGAGTTCCATTTTTTTGAGATAACTTCATAAAGAAAATTGGCACAACCGATTGGTCTAAAATTACCGATGCTTCCATTTATAGAAGATAAATCACTATTATTGCAAAGAAATAAAGTATCACTCTCAACACATCAAACTTATTCAATTCCCAATATTTAAGTAAGAAAAAACTTGAGAATCCATCTGGGCTAGGAGGCTTTTCAGGGTTCAAACTCTTTATTGCTATTTCCAGTTCACTCATAGTGATTGGTTTAGTCAATATTGAATTCATATCATCATCCACTACTATAGAAAAACATCTTAGTGTAGTATTTAAATTCGTTGGGCCCACTGTCAGAAAAACTTTAGAAAAATAGTCAGTAATATCATAGAAATATCAACACTATCTTCGTACCATAACCGTTTATCCAATTTGATCCTATATATCTTTTTTCGTGATCTATTGGATTTGGTTATTGCTTGAAAAAACATTGAATTCTTATCTCCGTCTTTGAGCCATATCTTTCCACACCTTGTAGCCCAATATTTTTCCTCATTTAACCAATCTTCTTCCAAATTCTCTAGTCAAAGAGTTAAACTTCTCTATGTTCTGCTCAGAAAAAGAGGTATTAGATAAAGATTCTAACTCATACATAGTATCTTTAATGAATAACCTCAGGTTGAGTGTATTATTTATAGCCCATCTAGTTATACCAAATGTAAGACATTTAATTTTCCTCTAGGACCTCATACTACCTCTACCAACAATTTTTTAATAAGAGTTCCAACTATTCTTAATGAGCTCATTACAAGAATCCATAGTTATCCAATTCATGTCAAGAATAAATCTTGCGCTATGTATATCATTATCACTATTCAAATAAAACATCAATGGAGAGTGATAAAAACCCACAGCTGGATACGCTGTAACCAAGCTATCTGGTGCAAAAGTGAGCCAATTTTCATTGACAGATGCCCTATCCAGTAATTATTTTATTAATTTAGCCCATTTCCTTTTGTTAGAACAGGTAAATATAACTCCTTTTTGAGGAGGTTCACACAGTTCAAGCTGATTTATTAATTCATTAAACAAAGACATGCTGTGTTTATTTAGGTCATCACCTCCCAACTTATCATATGAATTTCTAATCATATTAAAATCCCCTAATACACCAAGGGGGATTTATTGGGT
Source organism: Nemophila menziesii (assembly GCA_029959085.1). Taxonomy (NCBI): domain Eukaryota; kingdom Viridiplantae; phylum Streptophyta; class Magnoliopsida; order Boraginales; family Hydrophyllaceae; genus Nemophila; species Nemophila menziesii. The sequence continues at coordinate 32,018,631 of JARWIR010000009.1, forward strand.
TGAATTTTTTCAAATCTTCTATAAAAAAGGTTTATCAGCATGAGAAGGAGGGTCGTACACAAAAGACAAAAACACATCCCCCATCCCTAAAATACCATTTTGGCACCGAATTATGTTAATTGAGCAAGAATGTTTTTCAATTTTGCAATCATTCTTAGCCATAATAACCAAACCCCTTGACTTGACTACATGGTCAATGTAAGCAATAGTTTTCATACCATTTTTGTTACTCATATTTTCAATATAATTAAATTGTTGTTTAGTTTTAGACAAGAATAGTACCTTGTTACGGCTAGTTTTCAACGCATCGAGCAATGCCAAGTCTGTCAAGGGTGTATCAGCCCCTTGACAGTTCCAAAAGTAAATCATATCTTCGTATAGGGTTGTTGTGGGACAACCCTGCAAACCACTTAAGCCTTCAAGGTTTCCTCCTCATTATAGTTTCTTACTAGACATGCAATAGACGATTCTTTATTCGAGAAAGCCGCTTCTCTCTTATACAAGATAGATTCTACTTTTTTACTAAATCATATACGCCTTTCACGTCCAAAAGATTATCACTATTTATTAAAAATAATTATTTACAAATAAATATCACTTTAAAAAAATCAAAACATTTTTTCATTCATTATACCATTTTTATCTCTAATTAAATATTATAGTTTATATTCCAAATAAACATTCAATCTACCAAGAAATTTTATGAATAACAGTTTAGTGATCACATAGATAATAAATAACGTCTCTTAGTTTATGTGCAAAAAAAAGTGTGACAACCTTTTAGAAATGGAGGGAGTTCTAAATAATTTCCTTATGCGGTCACAATTGTTTACTTTGGGTTTGCGTAAACTATTAAATCAATATGAATTGGAAAAAATATACTATGATATTTACCTAGGCTCAAAATCTTAAGATAGTATTTATATTACTGCTAATTTAAACTCAATATATTACAAATAGTATCCCATATCATTTGTGAAGGCATGATTAGGGTATAAAGAGAATAACATACAAGACGTGCACAACTTAATCTCCTTTAAAACTAAATCTCTAGATGGAGTTTCCCTTCTCACATCAAGATTATTTCTCATTCACCATGCATGATAGATATTGCGACAAATGCAAATCTCCACACTTATCTCCTCCAATTATCTAGGAGTTTATGTTTCTTAAGCCATTTGAATATTCTTAATATCATACTCATTTCTTTATCGATACCTAACCACTTACTCATCCCATCCCAAATTCTCCAGCAAACAAACAATCAAAGAAATAGTATTTATTTGATTCAGAATTTCGGCCACACAACTCACAAAGTGGGTCCAATTCTATATACACCATACCATCTTTAGTCCAAAGCCTTTGGTGTATTGTCATCCGAACGATAATTACATGTTTGGGAATAACACACGAGTTCCACACAATATTCGTCCAAGTTTTAGAAAACTATCGGCGGCACCAAGCGAATCATTTGTGCTGATGTGATTGCATTCGAAAACCATCTATGCAAAATTCTTTTTCCTCACACATTACAAAGAGAAGTTACAATTTCATTCATTAGCTCCCAAATTTGTTTCCAAAGTGATGAATCTGTTTTCATAACTTGCCAGATCCATACACACTTATTTTTCAAATATTCACCATATACCAACAATTGTTAAAGATGAATAAAGCCATAGTTTTGTATACAGTGGCCTGAAATTTTATAGCTCACTTAGAGAAGGCAAAGGTGATCAGAGTCAGGATTTCGATCTTGGCAGCAAAAATATATCTAGATAAATATATAAGAATACTTAATGATAACTTCAAAAACATCAATCAATTGAATAGAGAAGAAGACAACAGTTTGACTACTAAATTTTATGCCGTAGACATTAAAACTGTGTTCTAATAATTATGTTAAATTATTTTATATTTGTAGGAAAGAAAAAATAATTGTCGGTTGGGTTGCTAAACAAATGTTTTGTGACAATCTATTTGGTAATTGGGCTCTCAAACGCTCTCCTGGTTAGCTCGTTTAATAGTTGAAACTCATATTGTAATATTCTAGGATTATATCATTTTAATACTTTAGTTTAAAAATAATTTTTTTCTCATCAAAGTCTTATTATATTGTCATAATTTTTTATTTTTTATATTAAATGAATATTAATATATTAATTTTTAATATTTTTTACAATTGCAAGATATATTGAAATAATAAAAATTGTTTGTACATTAGGTCATCCGACCCAGATTCTATTAGTGTTTTAATTCAAAGAATTGATCAATCTAGAAAGGAGGATGGACGAAAAATTCTTTGGTAAGCGGTTTCGACAACAAAATTCAGTTAGAAAATCAACCACTACATTCCAAGAACTAGGTTCATGACAAAATCTTAGAAGCGATTTTCTCTTTAAAATATCTTTCAAGTTCACCATAAGTGGTTGTCTAGTAATTGATATATATATATATATATATATATATATATATATATATATATATATATATATATTCCTTTCAGGTAAAAGATCGACGATTGCAGAGTTGCACTGAATACAATAAAAACTCGATAAATTAATACTGATTATTTAATAAACTCTCTAAGATAATATTTATTGCCGGTCCCGACTCGGGGATATGATGCTAATTAATAATTCGCTAAAATTATAAGATAATACATTTTTAATGATTCCTATAGACCCCAATTTAAATATAAATTAATAATTCCTTATATACTACATATTACATGAAATATTTATGAAGGTTTATTGAAATGACTCAGTTGTCTTTTGTTTTTTGTTGAAATTGATTTCACCTTGATTGTCGTCCCTAATTTTTCTTATCATTGTAAGAACTTCTGGTGTTGTTTTCTCATAGCTCAACAAGAATGTATGCAATGTGATTGCCTCTTTAATTGCTTCATTTCGCAAAGGGGGCTCCATGGTAGATCTTTCATCATCATCATCTTTATCATCTTTATCAGTTCCAATAATGCTTTCAATAATTTCTTCTTCAGTCAACAACTGTGCAACTACATTTTCTTCTAGGTTGTTTAAGTCATCTTCAACATCTATTTCATTGCGATAATTTAACTCTTTGATCAAATTTTGAAGTTCTTGAGTGCTTTCACTACCTACCTGTTCATGGAGTTTGTAATTTACATGGTATTTGTAAATTAGGTATTTCATTATAAATTAATAAAATATTAATTTATATAAATTAATAATTATTAATTTATTAATTAATTAATAATTATTAATTTATTGATTAATTAATAACTCTTTTAATTAATAAATTTTGATGGTCCGAAGTGTATTAATTTATAGAGTTTTTATGTAGTGTCGAATTAACATAAATCACATTATTTTCAACATGCGACATACCACTAAAATCCCAGCCGACTAGGCTATTATTTTAAATTATGCATCACATGATACGTTGATGGAACAAAGATCATCACCATCAGATGCATTCAGACGAGGTTCCAAAGAAAGGGTAGGAGAAATAATTCAAAGAAGTATGATTTAATCCTTTCAAGTATATCTTCCATTAGATTATGTGAAGCATTGATAATGCCATCGGTATTCTAGTTTGTTCCCTCAAAGAGGCACTTCATATGAGCATTCCAAATATTCCAAAGAATCATGAATATGTATGAAAATAGATTTCTTATCAAGTATACCTCAAGTGAAAGCCTAGATAATTCTTGGACTCATAATATCGATAGATATATATCCAAGACGGTTAAAAGGATTTATACTTATGATCTAGCCCAAACAGAGAGACTTGGGGGGGGGGATAGAAAAGAAACATGTAAGAAATATATTCACGATGAAATTCACATACTTTGCATGCTTTGTAACTTGAACATTTTTTATTGAAAAGTTTGAGGTTATAGAGAAGAGAATTTTTTGCAACATTTCCAAATGAAGAGCCTACTTTCTATTGGAGTTATAGATTGCTAAATTTTGTTCCAAAGAGATGAAGGAACATACGATCTAGAGGCAGACAAAGTTGGGTCATTCACTAGCCTTATAACAAATAATATGATATCCAAACTTGGTGGAGAATTTATCTTCCTTTAAGGAGGGCCATATAATGTGATCTTCCTTGTCATGCATAGATAATGGGATGCGCAGAATAAAGTCCAGTGCAGGATGATACAAAAGATTACCAAGCAAAGGAACATTCCACCCAGATCCATCAGAAATAAAAGTTTGTGAATATGTGTAATTGTTGTATTAGTCATCTTGGATATTGGTATATATGGTGGAAGCCTTTTATAAGTTAAAATGCTGATGTTGTGACTAATAAGGAGAAATGAACCTTTTCTGTTTCGAGGATCAAATGCACAAGTTTATCAAGGATGTCCAAGTAAAACAAATTAAGTCTAAGCAAAACACACGCCAATAAATGTTAAAGTAACCTCAACAAGAACAAGAGATGAAGAAAATTTCCCCAATCTTATACATTACTAACTAGGGTCAAACATGGAATCATCAGGGATGCGTTATAGATCTCGTGTCAATTTTGAACATGCTTTAAATAGGTTTCAAGCTGCCGACATTCAATAAAAATCTTCCTAAAACTGCTAAATATTCCTATAAATAAATGAATCTTGTATAGAATTAGTATCCAAATTTTTCTAATATAAACTTACGCATTAAATTTTAGTATTTATACACACTTTCTATTTATTTTCAACTATTTTATAGAATTTGATCTATTAGGTTGGCGTTCTCTGTGGGAAATGTAAAGTTTTCACCCATTAAAATACATCGATGGTAAAACCAAGAGCCAGTGGGAAAAACATAAGTGGAAAAAGAAAAATAATGTCAAAATCAGAAGTACATAATGAAGATTTAAGAGATGGAGTAACGACCTCCTTTTAGTAGAATCCAACAACATAAACTCCTAAGGGGAACAAAGAGAACTTCCACCATCGGTAACATCACCAATTGTAGTATAGGTAGTCACATCAATTGAAATAGAGATAGTAACACAAATTATAATAGAGGTGGCAGACCATCTATAGTGGAAATAGTGGCCCCAAAAGGCCGGGAACATCCCGCTCATTCGCACCAAATGTTAATGTTAATCTGAATAAAGCACATCGTGAAGTACATCCACTGGTGGGATCAAATTTCAATACTGAATCATTTACTACAAACACTACAATAACATTTGTAAACATTGGGTCCCACCCTTCCTGATTCACCAACTACAAATGCCAACCTGGGTAATTAAGAACCTAATGACATGATACAAAGATCAAAACCTTTAGTGTATCATATTTTTGGGTTAGAATATTAGTATCATGAGACATCTTTTTGGGGTTTATTTGGACCTAAGTGAGGGTTTATTCCCTAATATTCGACATATCTTTCTTTTCTATCTTATTTTTTACGTATCTATTTATAGAGCTTTGTGCTTTAAGTGTGTATTATATGTGCATGTTTTAGGTAATGTGCATGTTTGACATGAGACACCAAGATGATAAGGAGAAGTCAATTCCAAAACCAAGCCAAGGCGTGGAGAGAGCTAAAAGTTACTTTGGAAAAGTTGGAGCTTTTACTGGCAAAGTCTTGAAGTCACTTGAATCAGTCACCACAATTTATTGGTTAGAGATTTGAACAAATTTACTTTTTATTTAGATATAATTGAAGACAGTGACACGTGAGAAGTGACAAAATTCATTTAGGATTTGAGATAAAAAGATTATGCCACTTGCTTCAACCGTAATTTAAACTTGTCCAACACTAGCAAAAAACAGATTGAACTATTAGTAACACATCTAAGTGAGCCCATTAGGCATCAAAATGATTATATTCTTGTATATAATCATTTTATAAGCTCATAATCCAAAACATAAGAAATATTACATCATTTAGAGAGAGCCGAGCTCATGGAGAAGAAGAGAAGAAGAATAAGAGAAGAGTTTCCACCAATTTTCACTATTCTTCACAATTCCAACCCCGATTCCTTTCTAATCTTAGGTTAATTTCTATTCCATTTTACATTCTAAACATGATTATATCATTATTATTCAGTCGTATACATTATTTAATTATGAACAATACCCTCACTGATTGAGGATTGCTTATGTATGAACCATTGTTAGTGATTTAATGTGTTCTTGAACTTGGGATTATTTTCAATTTAAGTGGATGTTCATTTCCATTAACTATATGCTTGTTATTGTTTGTTATTCATATTATGGCCAAATAGTGGGTAGTGTTAGCAATAAGACTATCACCTAGGGGGTCGGATTACAGATATAACATAGACATGTTTGGTGTGCATTAATGATCCCGGAGGTCTTGACTAATCAAGTATGCACTAGGGTTTTAACTATTAGTACCTGAAAGTATTTATAGGGTCACTAAAGTGATATCTCTAGTGTCGTAGGTTGGATTCCTATCTACCCGAGAGGGATTTGGTGAGAACACTGAATCTCGACTAGTGGTAAAAGACCATTTTGCCCTTATTCCTAGAAATATTAAATGAACTACTTTTGGAATTACTAGCAAGACTCAAGCATCTTTCTCATACATTTCAACAAATTTCTTAGTTTAAATTGAATTTTCGTTTTAGTTCTTATTTCCATTCATCAATTTAGCTTTATAATAAAAACCCCAACAAATATCTCTTTACTTTTATTATTATTTATTTGCAACTAAGCTATTATACTCGTAAACACTTTAATAATAACCTTGATAATATTTATGGAGACGATAACCCTAATATTTATCAAATTATTACTTGTCAACGACCCATACACTTGTGGAAAGTAAAAGCCTCACTTGGTGTTTTTATTATCACGCTTTGGGAGACGACAATTTTTGCGCTGTTATAGGGACTATATCGTTATATTTTTTAGTTTTTAGTCAAGTATAGTAGTGTTTAGTTGTTTTTGGCATTACTTGTGTTTTTGTTTTGTATTTCTACAATATTAATAGGTTTGGTTTATGCTCTTGGACCACAAGATATTGCTTCGAGCCTAAAAAATAAGAGTATTCGGCCCCCAAATTGTGATAATAAATCGACACAAAGAGAGGATGCTACCCATAAGTGTAAGGGGCGTTGACAAGTAATAAAAAGGTAAATAAGAACTTTCAATGTTATTCGTAATATTTATACAAGAATAAAAATCGAAGAGTTGTAAAGGAAATGATAGTAAAATTAAATAATATATATTTGGGTTTTAATGATTATAAAGGTAAGACAATTAATAAAAATAAAACTAAAACAAAATGAAAATTAAACTAAGAAGAGGTGTGAAATGGACGAGAAAGATGCTTGAGTCTTTCTAGTAACCCCCAATGTAGTTAATTTATTGTTTCCACGAATAAGGACGAAGAGGTAATTTCATATTAGCTATGATTTAGTGTTCTTCCCAAATTCATCCTGGGTAGATGGGAAGATATTCTACGACACTAGAGACCTCTTTCAAGTGACCTTACAAATAATTTCAAATGATAATGGTTCAAACCATAATGGCTACTTGGTTAGTCAAGAACTCCCAATTCACTAACACACACCAAGCATCTATATGCTATATCTTAATTAATAACATTACCCAATATTTGACCAAAATATGAATAGAAAATAATTTAAAAAATATAGTCAATGTAAACAAATACCCACTTTAGTTAAACTTAATCCCAAATTTAATAGAATATTAAACTACTAACAAAGGTTCATACAAAATAAATCCTCAACCAATGAGGGTTTAGTAGATAATTAAATAAAAAACTAATGATAAATAATGCGATAATTATGTTTAGAATACAAAATATTATAAGATTACTTTAATGATTGACTGTAAATGGAGCTTCGATGAGGAAGAATGGTGGATTTTTATGGAAAAAAACCTTCTTCTCCAGGCGTGTGAAATAAGTGGCGATGATTTGTGTCTACTAGGAGTTGATAAAGTACTTATATACTAGACTTAACACGTTTTGGGACCTAATGGGCTCATTTAGACGGTTTAAAAAAGCTAACCCTACTGTACGATAAGGTCGAGTCATGGTGGAAGGAAATGATATAACTTCTTCATCGCAACTCTGAATTGACTTCCTTCACCTCTCACGCATCACTGACTTAAAGATCTATTCAAATCAACGGTAATTTTGTCCAAATCTTTGACCAATTCTTCACGGTAAATGAATCAATAACTGTATTCAAATTAACCTTTATTCAATAATTCTTTCAAATAAAAATTATGTAGGAGTAAATTCGCTAGTGTCCCATATGGTTGTGCTTTGGATTTAATGGTTATAGTGAAAATAATTAGTTTTTGTATTACTTCCTAATTATATTAAAATTAAGAGTAAGGCTGGTTTAACCAACATGTAGGACAATAACCTATTTCGAAGTCCCCATGTTTTTCCATCCATAATCTAACCCTATTGATCTTGGAACTTTGCATCTTCATCTATTTCTCCACTTGCTCCTCCTCCTACCCGTCCTACTCCTCCTACTACGAGACAAGGTTACACTAATCGTGATGATGTGAATGTTCTATTGCGACTCATCTTGCACAATTTGGTAAAACAATCGTGGCATACTCCATGAAAAATTTCATAGGATTAAAGAGATATTTATCCGAGTTTGTGACACACTCTTGTGTATACGTATGGTAGAGACTTCCAAACATCCAAATAGCAGTTTCCCTTAACTGTAGCTTGGTAGTATGTTTTTGCTTTTTGGGAGAGAATAACCATAAAGATCCTACATTTTAACCATTATTCTAAAATTGAAGAATATATAACATATATGAAAAACCTAATACGATGACACATAATATGTAAAATTATCTAGTACATGTAACAACTTGTTTTAAAATAACTACTAACTACAAAAAATAACTTTTACACAAAAATATATGCAAGACTCAACCATTTGTTATTTAAACTTTTCCGTAAGAGCAACATGTTATGCATAATATTGATACCAATGAGATTATGAATATTGTAGTTTATAACAGACATACGGTTTATAATCTCATTTGCATACTATGTCGTCGATCATGATTGAAATACTTACTTATTTAGAAAAAAATTGAATCATCTTGCACTAGATAATATTAACAATTCTAAGTAAGATAAAGAATTTAAAATTAATAATTGAGAAAAATAACTAGATGAACCGATATTGTTGTGCAATTATCAAAATAAAAGGAGATCTCAAGTAATTTATATAGAATTTTGGACGACAGTTATTGTAAGTGTGAAAAGTTAAACTTGAGCAAAATGGATATGAGGTGGTGGTGTATATGGAGCAACGATAGTGTCATATTGGGCTAACCACTAAAATAAATAAATATACACTCAAAAATAAAAAGAGAGAAATAAAATAATATGAATTAGAAATAATAAAAAATATTTTTTAACAACAATTACAAATAAGAGGATTATTTCAGAGTAAATCAATATATTATTCAATTAAAAATTACATACTCAAAAGAAAAATACAACTCACTTGAGTCTTAACTAGGCATACTATATTGATTAAGTGAATGTAATTATATGAATATAAATACAACAAAATATTTAAACGTAAAAGAATAATAAACAAATTCATGAACGAATTATATCTTTTAATACACCTAGTGGGATGTAAATATTATAAGAACTAAAAAATCATTGTCAAGTCTTGGAGATGGATATTGAGATAGTTTAAATATTTTATTAATTTACTAGCCTCGTTTATGATTGTAATACTTACAAACCCTGTTTACTTTTATTTTTGGGTTCTTTCTTCTTTATATGGATTAAGTTCCAAATACTCCACTCTTGATTAGGAAAAATTTATAATTAATTTTCTATAAACTTATTTCCCAATGTGCAAAAAATTATTATATAAACACAACAACAACTCTCCGACCTTTTCCATTCAGAATTGACCAACACCATTGTAAGGAAAATATTATAAACTATTATATTTTTACTTCATTTCTTATGTGGGACAAAGTAAGATATAAACTCTTCCGATTCTCGTTTTCCAAGAGAATGAAGTAAAATTAATAAAACCTTTGATATTATTTATTAATTTCCAATAATTCTTTCTTGTGTTAACTTATACCTTTTCCAATCTTTATTCTTGTTCATCAATTTGCACACTGAGTCTTGACACTTGCAAATTACGATTACAACTTAAGTTAAAGTTGACAAAATACATGTAAGAAGCTTAAATGAGTACACATGAAAGAATGCTCAAGGAAAAATATGTCCTAATATTTTTCATGATTATTCCATGTCAATACTTTTTTGGACACCTTTTTAGACAATAGGTTTCAGTCCGACAAGTGTCGAAATAATTCTCTCGTAGAATGCACAAATTGTTTGGATAGTGTTGCATATTTTGTTGATTTTTTTTTTGTATTTTACCACTACAATATACGGGTTTGAAATAGACTTTATTCTCCTCGAAAATATCAGTAAAAACTATGACAAGCTTTGTTCGTCTCGGAAAATATATTTGCATGAGTGTCTTCTCGACCATTCAAGCAGTTGAAATAGCAGATGTAATTCGCGACTCCAAGGCTTTTCTATCTCAATATATATTTGTAGCTTGTGATAAAACTCTAGAAGGTTTCGTGTCATTAGGCATGGATGTTGAATTCATACGCTCTCGTCTAAACTATCTACTTAGACTTGTACTTCAGGCTGAAGAATGGAAGAGTTTAATTTTAAGGGTGAAAAAAATCATATACAAATATTAATTATTGTAACCAATGCCTCTTTGTATTTAATTATTCAATTAAATTTATTGTGTAATAAATTATAGCATTACTTTTGTCTTTTGACACATTTTTATACCCAGACACATAGAGTCTATTAGAACCAAAACATTGAACTTATTTATGATCTTTCCAATTAAGTATTTCGTACATTTAAAACACACAAATAAATCCTCGAATTAGAAAAACATTTTATATATATATTAATAATGAAAAAAATGTATTTACATATCATAAAAATTATTTATATAGTTTTTTATGATAATAAACTTAAAGAGTATTATTGGGTATCATCTATAAAGATATCGTCAATAATATCATAAACTATATATGGTCCAATTATATTATTTTTTCAATGGGTTTACTTATTGTTTTCTCTTCCATGCCAAACATTACTCTTTACTTAAGGATTCTAAATTAACATAAATCATATAAAATAATAATACTTACCATAAAAGATGTTCCAGTTCATACTGAAATGTAATGACCAACATCTATTTTTCACCAAGATTATGCATACATCTTCCATTAACCAGTTTATAACAAAACTAAAAATTAAATATATATTATATCTCATTTTAATGCAAATTAATACTTATACATATATATATATATATATATATATATATATATATATATATATATATATATATATATATATACATATATATATATATACATATATATATGTATATACATATATGTATGTATATATATATATATATGTATATACATATATATATATGTATATATATATATATATATACATATATATGTATATTTATATATGTATATATATATATGTATATATATATATATGTATATATATATATATATATATATATATATATATATATATATATATATATATATATATATATATATGTATATATATATATATATATATATAGAATTATACATGTAATTTGTAATAATTGTTCATTTTTTCTTTTAAAATAAATAATCAAAGTCTTATTATATAATATGTGTATGTAAAAAAATTAATAAATGTCTCAATATATACAATATGAGTGGTTAGTCACATGGCCGGTCCTGTGGAGGCCAAGGAGCCATGGCCTCCTCCTAATCCATCTAATTTAGGGTCCCTAAGAAAGCTATAGTAATGTTTTTAAAGAATCTAAATTTCCAACTTTAATTTATTATTCAGTTTATTATCCTATCATAATAAAAAAAAACAAAAAAAAAACTTGTTTATTATCCAACTTTAATGTATTTTTGTTTATTTAAAAAAAATTAATTAAATTAAAACTTGATAACTTGTTCAAATATATATATATATATATATATATATATATATATATATATATATGAAGACATTTTCTGATCTTATTAATAAAAGAAATCATTTATTCAAAAAAAAATTAGAATATTTTTAAATTTGTTGGGATTATTATAATTTTTTTTATAATATATATATATTTATATTATTTTATGTAAATAATAATTTTATTTTAGATGTCCCTGTTTAGTCATGATGATATATGAAAGTATCAAATATCATATATATTTTGGATTATATATTTATGGGACATTTTTTGGGTTCCATATTATGGATAAGGTTATTAGGAAAAATTTAAAGCATTCTCAATAATGTTTGGGTGATTAAGGTTGTATCTAAGCCAAGGTTAAGTTAAGATATGGTGGAGGGTGAACGTGAAAAATAATAACAAAGAAAATCATATAGAATACAAAATTAATATATTTTCATCATCGAAAGACTATTGCAACATTTTTTTTGTACTTTAATTACAAAAATAAATTTAATATAAAAATAAAATAACTAAGTGTAATGATTTTTTTTTATGTTTTTCAAACATTTCGCTAAAATTTTGTGGTATATTTATTATTTTTACTAATGATTTTTTCTAATAAAACACTAGATATATGATAATTTTTCTTGAACACTTAGTTATTAAGATGAACAATTTTTAAAATTTATTTTATTAAAATTATATATAACTAAACTTTTATTTCAATAATAATTTTTTTGTAATAAATTCAACATAAATTTGAACATAGTAGTTTTTTTCTTTTTTTTATGGTCCTTATATATGTCAAATTTTTATCTTGAATATTTGTTCTTATATCAAGTTGAGATTATTGGTTGGATCATTGTTTTCATTTAAAAAAAATTTAAAAAATCCTAATTATTCAAGGTTGTATATACACACTATTAATTAACCTAGACAACCCAGTAATTGGCTAAGGTGACTAAGTAATTGCCTAATCCATAACAAGTTGTCAAATCTAACAATTAGGATTTATTAAGATGGTGGTGCATTTTTCACAACCTAGATGCCCATTAATCAACTAGGTAGCTGATTTTCATTTTACTCTTATACCGAAAATTATCTAAAAATTGATTAACAACATAAAATTTGATTTTTTTAAACTAAATCAACCTTAACAATTGTTATACATATATAGAACCATCATTCCTTATCTAATCATATTATTCTTTAATTTTAGTAGAATAATACTTATGCAATTAGATTTGTAATACAAAATAGTAACCCAAAGACTTATAAATAATCTTACCTTAGTTGTTTCAGTCTAATATCGGCAGGTATAGTGTGCATCTTCTTCTTATATTGATTTTATTTTTAAATTTTGAACACAAAATGAAGAAGAGAGGCAACTCAAAATTTTGGGCAGGGAATGTGGTGGCTCTATGATATTTATAATGTTAGGTTAAATGTTACGGTTCATTGTATCTTAGGATAAATTTAGGGTAATCGTACACCACATCCTTAAACTATACCTAATTATCCTGGTATCCCCATATTTATAAAAATTATTTAAAATTCCCTTTAAGTATATGTAAATGAACGAGTTATACCCTTATGTTAAATTTTCATTAAAATCAATGACAATTGGTACCCAATAGTTGAGAAATTGAATAGGGCGGTGATATAAAAGAATAATATTTTTAATGTATAATTCTACTTTTATTTTCTTTTTTTATTTATTAGAATAAAATAATTTCTTTTTCACCATCTTCGACATCATATCCAAAATTATTGTAGGGGTCTTACTAAATTGGGGATCAAACTAAACCCTAATTACTACTTACATGTACGTCATTTTACTAATAATTAGTTAGGGATTTAAAGAATATTAAGTTGAATACTAATTTATAATATATTATACTTTACCAATATAACCCATGCCCAATTATTATAAATTCCCTATATCTTAACCCAACCCACACAACACAAAACACTCGATTCATACCTCAAAAGTTTTGGTTTCCCCTGCTTCTCAGTACTTTGCGCACCTCAATTTCCATTGTACCCTCTAGTGAAATCGTTCCCCATTATGCAGATCTTATTCTCGTTTTTCCTCTACTCAATTCCAAAATTGATTGTCAACTCATTTAGGTTTGTTTTTATTTATTACTCTTCAGTTTTTAAATTATCTTATTTTATTATGTTTTTTTATATATGGAAACTGAGTTTTTTTACCATGGTTTAGATTATAACTCAGATTCTGCCAATGAGGTGAAAGTTGTTGAGTTAGATAACAGGTTCGGTGAAAGAGAATATCTTACATCTTTTAGTATAATGCATTAAGAATCATTGTTGTTTTATAGTAACCAAATGCCAATGAGAGAGAATAATTTGTCTCTTGTACCATTCTACTCACACAAAGTGAAGAAACTCAAAAGTAATTTTTCTAGTAGTGGAATACAATCGATTGCCTAATTCTTTAATCATGGTTGGTTGAATTCATGGACTTGATCATTTCAAAAAACAATTCAATTAGAGAATACTTCTAACACAAGACATATGTTGGCTACTCTTTAAATGATTATGCTTTAGTGGATAATCATAGTGGGTATATGTACATCCTAAAGTTACAAAATATCCATTACTATAAAGGGTATTTAAATCTTTAACCACAAGAACATGTCATCTGATTTGGTATCAAATCTAGTTGTTGATGAACTTAAGTCGTGACTAGGTATTAAAGCTAAATATATTGTTCATTTGATCAATGATTATTATGGATTTCATCTAACCTACTGCGACGTATGGCTTGCTTAAATAAAATAAAATATCAAAATTGACAGTGATGTTGGATTATCATACAATATTCTTCAATCATATTTTTATAAATTGAAAGCTCTTTATTCATCCTACGAGTTTCTTACCATTTAGCATTTGGTGCCTCTCTTGCAAGATTACTTTTATGTCGTCAAATGTTATTTTTAGATGAGCCTTTTTTAGTTGGATATTATAAGGGTATTATGTTGGTAGAAACAACCAAATATGGTAACTAAGGTATGGTGCAATGTGTATTTGATGCAAATATCAAAGTTATTATGTCATCGAAATATCATACCATATTGTTAGTTTATGTTTGTAATTTTACGTTTGGTTGTTTATGTTTAAGATATTGATAGAAATATCAGACTTTAAGTAGTGTAATAGAAATATGACTCCTACTATTTGTTAATTTATGTTTACTACTAGATTTCTTATCAATGATGCATGATAACGGTGATAAACTTATCACTATTAGTTTAATAGTTTCGTAATGTATATTACTATCCTTTATTTATAGTTTTTATGTTATATGTATGTCTATCACAAGTAACATTTTGCATCTTTTTGGTAGAAAACTCTGATAGCTAAACTGGTTTTCATGTTCAACATTAAAATCATAATAGAGATCTTGTTATAAAATATGAGTTTACATTTAAATCTGACTGTCAGTAGATAACTCTATCATGTGTTGAAATGGTATTTCCTTATCAAAATCATTCATTTTGTCTAAGACATATCCATAAGAATCTTAAGAAAATGTATTGTATTTGTAATTGTCTTTGAAAGAAAAATGGTGCACTTTCTTAGAAAATCTATGACAACACCTTATTTTGAAATGTTTGACTCCTACAAATTTTCTTAAGGAAGATAGTCAACAAATATTTAATTTACTTGCTAAGGCGTATCAACGAACTATGTAAATGATCATTTTAAAAGTAGGCAATATGGTGAAAAGTTGTCCAATTAAGATGGGTCATTCGATGTATTGGTTGTGAAATATCGCGATATGTCGTTTGTTAAGTTGATTAAAAATATACGTTGCTATAATGAAACAAATGTTCACTCATTCAGTTATTGAATTAAAGTGGACTACAATGTATTGTCCAATTTTTTATTGTATATCCTTTAATTATTTTATAATTGTTGTACATGGAAGTTGAAGTAGTCTAAACGCAATTGCTTTGATGTTTTCTTAAATCATGTAATGATAGTTGATGTTAAGAAGTTTACATGTTCATGTTGTATATGACAGCGAGTTCCAGTATGAACATTCTATTTATGACCTTGAGAAATATCCATAGAGAGGATTATAATCACGCTAACAAATTTAGAGAATGTTATGCATATCGTTGTCAACGTGAAGGAACAACAAATAGGAATGGATGAATTGTGATTATATTCTCCTGGTATAAAGATCCCCCTGGAATACCGCACACTAAAGATATACCCTCTAATTTTCAGGTAAAAATAAAACAACTCGGATGTGGTCATTGCAATAAGTTGAGGAATAACTAGTTGTTGTGTATATTTGGTTGATGTTTAACGTTGATGTTTTTAAATATAAATTTTTTTGGCATTCAACCACAACAACCTTCAACTTGACCATTTCATATTGGGTTATGTATAACCTAACCTTTGTTTCCTTTATGGCAGCAATTCCTTCATAAGAGAATTTGAGACATTACCAAATTTTGAATGCCGATTCACACTCAATAACATGACAATACGCTGATTTGGATAATCCACACATCAAGGTTTTCAAAGCTCTAGAATTTTGTGTAACCTCGAGCTTCTCGTCTTTAATGAGTTCATCACTTGCCTTCACTTGAGTTGTAGTAATAGTTTCTACACTGTCATTCTTGGCTTCCTTGTGAGGAACGTAAGGTCCTTCACTTGTGATTTCCCATAACTCCTAATCCAAGCATTGAAGATGTATTTTCATTCTATTCTTACAATAGTTATAGTTTGTACCTACAAAGATAAGGGGTTTAGTAGTAGATAAAGCTTCCCAATGATTAGCTTCCATGTCGTGAACTCAGGTATGGTTATGCAATATAGTAGAGTTAGGCTGTAATACCACTTGTACGTCCTAGAGGGGGGATGAATAAGACACTAATTAAGATTACTACTAATTATTATATGAAATAATAGAAGTTTGTAAAAATATCTGAGTGATTCTATTAAATACTTGACGGCTAGTAAAGAAAAAAGATTGTAGTTGATACGAACTTGTGAAAGTATATATCACACCAAAAAAGATAAAGAGTGTATGGATAGAGACTATACTATCGGTTATAGTGATTCGGTTTCCCTACATCCACTACCTAGGGTTACCCCATAGGATTTAAAGATCATTTCAAATAAGCTTTAGATATCTCTTAAATGCGAGATACAAACCAACTACCAAGTGATCTTTCATGGCTCAGTCATACCCAAACTCAAACACCTCGAGCTAACTCCATTGTGTAATCACATACACATGCTAACTTCCAAAGGGAATCCTTCCCTTCTTCAAAGAGATAAAATCACTCTTTTCTCAATACAATAAAACCATGTTTCAATCTAGAGAAATATTTTTGTAAATATGGATTTACGTGATTACAAGAAAGAATAAAAATTTCCTTATGAGCAGGGGAAAATCCAGGATTCAAGTCGGGGAAGACTATTATTTAGTATTTAGTAAAGTTAATCTACAATTTTTTGAGTTAGGGAGAGCTAATTTTCAAGTTAAGGAGGATGTAATTTTTTTATTCATATTTTTACCTATTTTATTTAAAAAAAATACCAAATTATAATGCTATCTCATAGGCTTGGGTAGGCTGTAGCCCATTCCAACCTACCCTTACATATGCCCTTACTTATGAGTAGATATGACAGTGAGATCAAGAATCCTTCCACGGAGGTATGAAAATGATTAATGGAATACTTGAGCATAATTCGGAGAGCTTGAATTAATTGGTTGAGAGTAGTAGTAGAAGTTGATGAAGATGAATGTGTAATGGATGCTTGAGAGAGGGAGGTATTTATAACCCTTGTTAACACCCTCTGAAAGATATAAGAGTTTTTATATTTTTTTAAACAGGTACCTAGTTTCTTCAAACGTGGAATGTCATTTTGAGTAGTTGTACTATTTTCCCGCTGGTGCATTTAATGATCCAATGGCTAAAAATCTAATGGCTAAAAATCCAATGTCTATTTTTTAAAAGTGATATGATGTTTTTTAGCTAACATATAACATCTAAGTTAACATTATAAATATCATAGCGTCACCACATTCCCTGACCAAAATTTTCGAGTCACGCCTCTTCTTCATTTTGTATTCCAAATTTTAAAACTTGCAACATGTATCTTTTAAAAGGAAAACCAATATAAGAAGAAGAGGCACACTATACCTGCTAGGATTAGATTTGAACAACTAAGGTAAGATTGCTTATTAGTCTTTTGTTTACTATTTTGTATTATATGTATAGTTTTTATGCTATATGTATGTCAAGTAACATTTGCCATCTTTTTGGTAGAAAATTATGATAGTTGAACTGGTTTTCTAGTTCAACATTAAATCGTAATAGAGCTCTTGTTCGAATAGCCAACCGGTATTTAACCTACGATTGTATAAGTTTGAGTCATGGTGGAAGAAAATGACGTAACATCTTCATCGCAACTCCAGATTGACTTCCTTCACCTCTCACGCATCACTGACTTCAAGATCTATCCAAATAAAAAGGAATTTTGTCCAAATTTCTGACCAATTCTTCGTGGTAACTGGATTAACTGACGTCTATATTATTCTGGTATACGCTTCAACTTCTCCAACTGAGCTTTATCTCCTTCTACGCCTTGAATTGGGTTTGGACTTGACTTTTTGAATTCTCCTAATCATCTTGGCATCGTGTGTTAACTATGTACCTAGAAGATACACACCTAACACGCAATTAAGGCACAAAATCTCTATAAATAGCAATAAGTCCAAAAAGAGATAGAAAAGTATAATCTGTCAAATGTTAGGGAATGATCCATCACTTAGGTCCCATAAATCCCCAAAAATATGTCTTGTAAATATATTAATCTATCATAAAAAGGGATACATTAAATATTACTAGAAAGAAGAGAATAAGTTGAGATCGTTAACCTAAACCCACCACAAGGTTTAGACGTTAATGGTAATAATGTGAACCCACCTGTTGGATCCAATCCACATGGCGATGTGCAAAACAACAATAAAAAAGTAATAAGGGAATCCACCAAATGAAAAGAATAACAAGCTCAAGGTATCCCTAATCAGGGGTTTCTTTTTGGATTCAGCCTTTGGGAATTTACCCTCCAACCATTCAAGCTGAGAGATTTTATCAAAATTCGGGGATGTTAAATCAATTCTTAATTTATGGAAATTATAGTGGAGTCGCACACCAAGATCCGTTACGAGCTATGTATTAGTTCATGCAAATCAGTGACACCTATTATACTCAAGGCGTTACACGTGAACAAATGTACTATTTCATGCTTCAATTATTTTTTACTGGGGGTGCAAGTAAGTGGTTAGATGGTGGGTCCTAGGGTGTTATAAAATAAAGCGATAAATAAAGAGGAACCACTTAACCGCAAGTGTACGGTTGTCCCAAGTAATATATGATAATCAAGTTCGTTCTCAGGGACAGATTAGGTTCAACCCAAATATTAATCAAGTAGTAAGAATAATTGCTAAACAGAACATAAAAGATTATAATTTTTGTTTGGTTTTTGTAAATTAAAAGATGCAAATAAAGTAAAGACTAAAATTAAATTAACCAAAAGGAAATAAAGCAAATAAACGACTAACTTCAGATAAGAGAGATACTTGAGTCTCACAAGGAATCCACTCAATTAATATAATCTATGATATGTTTAAGCGTAGAATTGGAATTATTATATTAGTCGGGACTCTAATATCTCCTAGCCCCCTGTCGGGTGGACCTAGAAGCTATCCTAAAGTATCATAAACACCTGTATGGTTGAATATGCCTCTTCAAATGATATGATTTTACCTCTTTGGCTATGTAACTAGTTAAGCCTGTCGGTCAATAACGGACATTACACGGGTATTACCTAGATCTGTATTCAAACCCCCTTGTCGGATGAAAACTTCGCCACTAAAGTGAATAGCCCAAATACTAACAGCTAATTCTAGTTGTTCCTAAAAGAATTAGTAATGAAAACAAAGTAATATCCAATATATAAAGCTCAATCCTATTTAAATCTAAACAATCCCAAATTCAAAACATATATTAATTAATTAAGGTTCATCCCTTTAATGCGATTCTCAAGTATAAAGAAATTTAGATCATAAGAAAATTAAAGACTAACATTAAATAAAAGGAGTTCATGTTCAAATACAAAAGATAAATTAATAACCTAAAGGGTAGGATGACTGTTGATGGAAGAACAGGATTCCTCCAGCACTAGCTTCTCCTTGCCTTCTTACTCTGACTTAAAAACCTTAAGCCTCTTGTGTAATTCTCTGAAGTGTGTGAAAAGAGGAGGCTAAGGGGTGTATTTATAGGTGTTAGGGAACCCTAGGTCGAATTTACTTGGAGCAGAAGACAAGTTAGGAACTCTTAAATTCGTAACCCTAAATTCTAGGAAAGGTAAGATTCGGTTGCTGATTCGATTTGGTCATATCTCATTCAATACTTATCTGTTTGAGGAGTTCCTATATATGAAACTGCTTGTCTTAGAAAGAGATTTCTATTGGTGCAGACAACTCGCCCAGATTACTAGCTAATATTTAGTTATGGATTTATCTTTGAAACGTGGCTGGAATTTCAGATTCATAAGACAACTTTATCTTTTCCTTCTTTGCATATATCTTTCCTAAATCTTCTTATTTCCATGTAAATTTTCTTTCATTTACTTCTTTATCTTGAATTGGTCCCTAAGTAATTACCATATATCTTTTAAAGCTTCACATTGAATAAATAATTAAACTGCATATGCTTTAAAAAGAATAAATCAATAAATCAAGAAATAGAAATAGGAAAGTGCACTCTAAAAATAGAAACTCGAATAAAAACATTTCCTAACACTCTAAATACACTAAGACTTTAATTCTCACTTCTCCTCCTTGGATTGGTCTTTCATGGAATTCAAGAACCAATTAACTTTGCATTAAAAACAATCAAATTTACTCACAAAAGCTCAGATTCTGCAAATAGTTAATTTCCAAGGGGAGAAAGTGCAATATGATCAAATAAGCCTAAAAGTCTATCAAATAAGTCATTTATTCACCTAAAAGGATGTCTCCAACGGGATAATAATTAGAACAAATAGGGAGACATCACTAGATCATTAACCATCCGAGATAATCCTAACATGGAATGTAATTCAAGTTAGTTTTTTGGACCGTTTCTATTTGCAAAGTATGAGGATAGAAAAATCAAGTAGAGTTTTCTAATCTCCAACAAAAAGATGGCAAAATTCTACGAGAAACATGAACTAGGTTCCAACAACAATTTACAAGGATCCCTCTTCATGGGTACACTGGCCTTTTATGCAACTATCTATATTTTATAAGGGTCGTGATGAGAGTTCAAGGTTAAGAGTCAATAATCTTGGTGGTGGGGATTTTGTATCAATGAATCCTGTTTAAGCCACGAATTGTATGGAGAAAATTATAGACACCAAAAAAGGTTGGCCGAACTCACGAGCCCCAGGAGGCACGTTACGTGTCGCTAGTGAAACCGCGATGAATGCCAAGTTTTCTATATTGGAAAATCAGGTGAAGCAATAGACATTGGTTGTGAAAGAGGGATTCCAAAGTAGACAAAATGAGGTAAAGGTGGTATAAGAATTGTATATATTTTCAAATTGTGGAGTTAATAATCATAGTTGGTAAGAGTGCCAAATAATCTTAAACATCTATGATCATTACCAATGAAACGATTACCATGTTTTTCGTATCCAATAGAGGTAATCGTTTTTTAAGTAGTCAAAGCTATATGCAACGAATCTTAATCATCCTGGATTCCAATGGTCAAATCCTAATGGAGAGGTCAATCAAGGAAATTATCAATCACTCCTTAGAGGAAACAATTTATGTCTTGATATCACCAAGGTGATCAAAAGCCTGTGCAAGATGCTTACGCTGAAAGTCTTTCCTAAAAATCACTTCATGTATATCCACAAGAAGGTACATCTAATGCTCTAAAACAAACATTAAACTCTTTTATTTTGATGACGCAAGAGAATCTGAAGTCAAACCAAGAAGCATGGGAAGTGGATTTAGAGAGGATGAATGAGCATTCAGTGACATTCTAAATTCTAGAGAATCAGGTATCTCACATTCTAAATACTTAGAAGGAGAAATGGTTGGTTTGCCTGAGAAGTGTGGTGAAATTTTCCAAAGTAAGTTGCAACCAAAGTTGAAAGATACCAGAAGCTTTAAATTGCTATATCCATTGGTGAAGAAGGGACCAGGAGAGCTTTGTGCGATTTGGGTGCGAGTATCAATCTCATGTCTATATCGTTGTTTGTGAAATTGATGATTGGGAGCTTGAGTCCTACTACTATGGTGATGACTCTATTTATGTGATTGAATAATATAGCGATGTATCCCTATTTGTTCTAAAGATAATCCCTTAGGAGACATCACTTTAGGTGGAAAATGGTCTTTTTATATTGACTTTTGTGCTTAAATTGTAATATTACACTTTCTCCCCTTCGAATTAGACTATTTGCATTTATAGAGCTTTTGTGTGTTAATTTACTTATTTTTAGTGCAAAGTTAGTAGGTTTATGAATTTCATGAAAAACCAATCCAAGGAGAAGAAGTGAGAATTAAAGTCTTAGAATATCTCTAGTGTGTTTAGTCGAGTTTCCTAAATTTAAATGATATTTTTTTATTTCTAGTCTTGATTTAATGATTTATTATTTTTACAGCATATGTTTAATTATTTATTTAATGTGAAGCTATAGGGATAATATGGAAATAAATTATATTCCAAATCAATTCTAAGGAGATAAGGAAAGAACATCTTGAAAAATCTGGAGATAGAAGGAAGTAGAGTTCAACTAGGAAAAAGAAAAGTTGTCAATAAATCTGAATTTCTACAGTTATGTGTAAAGAAGTGATTATAAATCAAAATCCGGCACGATTCTGGAAGATCACTTTCATAGGTGGATAGATAATTCTGTGAGGATTCTTTTGATAGTTTACGGGCCAATGACGGTCCAGTAACGAAGGAGATATGGTCAAAACAAGTCAGCAGTAATTATCCATATTTACTTACGAATTTGAGTTGGACTTGTACTCTATTACTTGGCCCTTACTCCAAGATTTCGATATATATATATATATATATATATATATATATATAAGTTCTAAACCTTAGAAAATCATCCCTTGGTTGCATAAGCTTAATATACTGATGTCTCCTCATTTGTGATAGATTTATATTAAGATGAGACATCATTTTTAGTGATTTAGAAGTCATAATAGTCGATTTTCTTGAGAAATAGTGCACTTTCCTATTTTGAGTCTTGATTTAGTAAAATAATATTTTTAGAGCATATTGGGTTTAATTATTTATTTAGTGTGAAGCTTTAAAGATAATTATGGAGATTAATTAGAGTCCAAGTCAAAAACTACAAGATATGGAAAGAGATAAGCATGGAAATTGGAGATAAGAAAACAAAAGCTAAAAACATGGAGAAGGAAAAGCTGCCATAATCCTGAATTTCTGCACCTACGACCAAAACCAGCTTATATCTCAAAAACGGTGTGGAATTTGGAGGAACCGTCAAGAGAAAAGTTGAAGATCTTTCCGAGACGATGAATTTTGTGTACTCATACGCGTCAAACGGATGAATATTGAAGCTGCTAGAACAAAAAGAAAAACGGGTCTGATTTCATGTTTTTAGGGTAACGAATTTGAGTTGGGCTTGGAGTCCATTACATACCTTTTCCTTCAAGAAAACGAATTAGGTCTTCTAAGCACCTATAAATACACCTTTATATCACTTGTAAATCATCCTTGCCTCATAGTAATTAGTTCTTAAGGTTTTATTCTTCTAAGTTATTGTAGAGAGCAAGATGATGTCTTTAGTTATTTCATTTAGTTTATTTCCTTCAGGTGTGAACTAAACTCCCAATAGCTTGGGTTTTGCATCATGTATAATCTATGAATTCTAATTTCTTTCTATCTAATTTTCTTTGGGAATTACATGTTTTAATCTGATATTAGCTGCTTACCTTTATAGTTGTTTACTCCCTCCGTCCCAAAAATAATGTCCACTTAGCATTTTCACACAGATTAAGAAATGTCATTATTGAACCCTATATGTACAAAAATACCCCTAATAAATGTCATAATGCATACCTATTCCTATGCCTAGGAAAATGCAATCAAGTATAAAATAATAATTCAAATAATTATAAATTAAAAGAAAAGTAGGGGTAATAAGGGGAAAAAGTAAAAAAAGTTGTCTTGAAATGGTAAGTGGACATTATTTTTGGGACACCATATTTAGTAATGTGGACATTATTTTTGGGACATAGGGAGTATGTGTTTTGATTTAATGTCTGTTTTCCTTGCTAGTGCACGAGTATAGGATTACCTTAATAGTAGTTAGATGATCACCTTAGTTGGGTGTCTGATTATTGAAACACCACATAACGTCTAGTGTCGATATTAGTCCTGACAACACTGATTCTAACTACATAGTCATTAGGGTATGAATTAATCACTATCACCATGTATGGAAATTGATTGCTTAGGGCCTTGGTAGCGCTTGTAAACCCTATTTGAACCAGCCTCGTGGTGTGTCTGTAGCCCCCTTAGTCACTCTCAAGGTCTAAGGTATGGGAATTTAGAATCCTGACTAAGTATCTAAGAGCTAATTATCTCCCTTATTAACTAGATCTAATAGAAAGAATTAGAAGGATTAGTGCATACTAGCAAAACCTAAGCTATACTTCTCATCTCATATTCTTCGTATTTATTTTATCGTCTTTACTTTCTTAGTTTAATTTAGTATCTCGAGTTCATTATCTTTTTATTCCCTGTCTTTTAATTATTTACTTCTCACTCGTTATTGCTACCCATTCGACTAGCACACTAAGTCCTTGAGAACGAACTCAACTTATCAACTAAAACTTTCATACGTCCTGTAATACTTGCAGTACTGTGCCTGTCTAGGGTGAGAGTGTGTAGTTTTCTTGACTTATATTTATCTTATTTTTATCACACCCTAGGCGACACCAGGTTTTTGGCGCCGCTGCCGGGGACTTGTGTCTCGTTAGCGTGTGGGTTATCTATTTCGAGTAGTAGTTTTTCATTAATTTTTTTTTTCAGTATTTAGTTTTTATTTTTCCATATTTATGCTTGTGGTTTGCTTTAGTCTTTTTCAGGTTTCACAGTGTTTAATTCTTGGCCTCCGTTACCGGAGCCTGAGAGGAGCTTCAAATCTTATAACAAACGTGTTCGTGAGGAAAGAGTCTTGAGAAGAGCTATGGCAGGAGCACAAGAGCTGTTAGATCCACTTGGAATCCCACCTGAGGGGTTACAATACTATGCACTAGGAGGACCACCACCATTCATTCCACCTGGTGTACAACAACAAGGACGAGGTAACAGGCATAATCGAGTTGAGCAAGACCTTCCTGGCCTCCACGTGCCGTTTCATGTTCAACCAATAGGTTACCGTCCTCCAGAGATCCAGAATATTAAATTTCGACCCGATCCGGGTATGCTCAGTCAATTTCAAAGTTATGGACTTTACAGTGGCACAGCAATTCAAAATCCGGTAAGAGCGATTCAGAAGTTTATGCAGATTTGTGATGCTTATGTTACTCCAGGCATCACACGCAAGCAACTGTATTGTCATATGTTTTCGTTCTTCTTGACAGGTAGAGCTAGTGAGTGGCTAGATAGGCAGCCACCATGGACGATTAATTCATGGACAGAACTTCAAGCCGCTTTCTTTAACCGTTTTTAGCCGAAGAGTATGAGACTCAAAGATCAAAGAGAGCTTGCAAGATTTTGTCAAGAAGATAGAGAAACAGTAGGAGAATCATGGACAAGGTTTCAACATAAATTAGCTAGATGTCCGCTCCATGGTTATACCCCCTCTTTACAATTATCTATATTCTATGAAGGTCTCAACGATAGAGGTAGAGAAAAGGTGGATAACATAGGAAAGGGAAATTTCGTGTCCATGAATCATAATGAAGCATCCGAGGTTTTGGAAAATATTATTGAACAAGAAAGGAGTTGGCCTTCTACGCGAGCTCCTATAGCAAAGACTCGAGGTACGCTTTGTTTAGATGCACAAACTGCAAACTCAGCTCAAATATCCGCATTAGAGAATCAAATCAAAGAACTTAAGCTAGAGATGCAGAAAAATTTAGCCGCGACAAACGTAGTACAAGAAGCACAAGGTTGTCAACAATGTGGGGTTAATAATCATACTTGGGAAGAGTGTGAAGGAAATCCACAATCTGTTTGCTTCATATCCAATCGAGGAAGTTATCAATTTGGTAACCAAAACCATCCGGGTATGCAATATTCAAATCCTCAGGGGGCCGCTAATCCTGGTCATTATCAACCTCGTCCCCAGAACAACTTTTTCTAACCACGAGGTCAGTATCAAAACCAACATCAGAATAGACCTGCTCCCCCTCAACAACCTGTTCAAGATGCCTATACCGATTCATTAGATCAGAAAGCTTTACCACAGTATCCTCAAGCGGGATCTATGGATAATCAACAATTAGTAAAATTCTTGGACCGTTTGACCACGAATATGAACGCTCAGGATGAAAAGTTACGAGGACAAGATGCCGCAATTCAGATTTTAGGTACTCAAGTAGAACAGTTGAACAAAGTTCTAACAAATTTAATGGAACAAAAAGAATTGAAGGCTATCGAAGGAGGTGATGACAATGTTGGGTTCGAAGCTTGTAAGGCTATTTGACTTGAAATTGAAGAAGAAAAGAAGGAAGTACCACATGCTGCCATTAGTGCCGTGGAGGTTCCGAGTACCGAAGAAGAACCAACCAAGTCTAGCCCCGTGGAATCTGACTATTCTTAGGTTGATGCGGAGGACGATTCAGAAAAATCCGAATTTATACAGCTTCTGAAGGATATGCAAGAAGAGATTCGATCGGTTATGGATTATCAAGCTGAGCTGACTAAAGAGAAAGAAGAAGAAGCCTCAAGGGAGAAACCAAGAGTTGAAGTTGAAGTTGCACCTGCTGTGCAAGAAGAGAAAGAAGAAGAGAAAGAAGAAGAGAAGGTGGAACCGTGATGTCTCCTCATTTTTGATAATAAAATCTATTCATCAGACATCATTTTAGGCTTATTTATTAGTTTATAGGTTGATTTGAGCTTAATTTAGTGCACTTTCCTATTTTGAGTCTTGATTTAGTAACATAATATTTTTTTAGAGCATATTGGGTTTAATTGTTTATTTAGTGTGAAGCTTTAAAAGATAATTATGGAGATTAATTAGAGCCCAAGTCAAAGACTAGAACTTATGGATAGAGATTTGCATGGAAATTGGAGATAAAGGAAACAAAGGCTAAAAATATGGAAAAGGAAAAGCTGCCTAAATCTGAGATTCTGCAGCAACCCTAAAGAAGTGGCGATTACTCCAAGAAATAGGCTGAATTTGGTTAATCCCTTTCATAGGGACATAGATAATTCTCTGAGGATTCTTTTGGTATATTATGGAGCAAAAACCGACCAATAACGAAGAAGATATACCCAAAACAGTTCAGCAGTAATTATCCATACGAATTTGAGTTGGGCTTGGAGTCCATCACTTGGCCTTATCTCTAAGAAACGAATTAGGTCAACCTATACACTATAAATACAGCCTCTTAACTCTCTTAAATCATCCTTGGTGAAACCTTAAACCAAGAGGAAGCTTACAACACAAGAGAGAAGTCTGGAAGGAGCTATTCATCAACAATGTCTTCTTCTACCTTTAAATTTGTAATTTCTTTCTTTTCTTACATGAACTAAATTTCTTTAGCTTGAGTTTTAGCATATATGTATGAACCCTAGTTTTGATTGACATCTATCTAATTTGGGAATTTAATGTTTTAAATAGAATTATAGTTTTTATTCATTGTTTATGTGTTTGGATTTATATTTAGTGTTCTTGTGGATCGCGATCATATAGAATTACCATCTAGTAATTAGGTCACCATTGACAACGGTGTTTAATTACATGTTTAGCACATAACGTCTAGTATTAGGTCTGATCTGACAACCCAACCTAGCTAGATAATCACTATGGTTTAGTTCTTGTAACTATTTACCAATTACAAGAAAAGTTTGCTTAGAAGCCTTATTGACACAGGTAAATCCTATTTGAAACTACCGATAGCGAATTGGAACCGATTAATGAAATACTACATAAGTCACCCTTACATGTTTAGAACGGCAAAACTAGTGGGGATTACATGCTAATAACTCGAGCTATATTCTCAAATCACTTCTCTTTCATATTTATTCTTAGTTTTAATTTAGTTTAATTAGAAAATCAAACAAACATCTATTTGTCTTTACTTTTATTTGCGTTTAGTTGTTCTAGCTTAGACTTATTTGCACTTGGTTTTTGCATAAGATTCCACTAACTTTCGTAATCTCTGCGGAACGAATCTTAATCTTTTAACTAAAACTTGCATACGATCTGTATACTTGCAGAATCGTGTAGCTTTAGGGTGTTATTTGCACGTTATTTATATCTTATTTTATCACACCCTAGGCCCCACCAAGTTTTTGGCGCCGCTGTCGGGGACTACATCGTTAGTCCTTGTGCATATATCTTGTGCTTTTAATTTCAGTTAGTTCTATTTTACGCTTTTGTTTTTAGTTTTTGTTTTTCAGATTTAGTTATAGATGGAGAACCCAAGGAGACTTGAGCTAGCCATCGAGTTCAGAGTGGAGCCACGAGGAATCCGCGCTCCAAAAATTCAAGCCGCTAAATTTAAACCTGATCCAGGGATGCTAACTAAGTTTGCATCTCATGGATTATTCAGCGAAGCTGCACATCAAGATCCGATTCGATATATTCAGAAATTCATGCAGATCTGTGATGCTTATATCGTAAGAGGAGTTACTAGGAAGCAAGTATATTACCTGATGTTCCAGTTCTTCTTAACCGGATGAGCAAGCGATTGGTATGATACCCAATACCCTCATGTTATTCCAGATTGGGACAAGCTTCAAACAAGATTCCTAGACCATTTCTATCCGGCTAGTAGACATTTAAAAGATATGTTGGAGCTTGAACAGTTTATACAGGGAGACGGAGAGAGTTTGGGTGAAGCATGGTTACGATTTACAGAGAAAAAGGCGAGATGTCCATATCATAGATCCTCGCCGGAATATTATTTAACCTTGTTTTATGGAGGCCTTAATGATAAATCAAGAGAGAAAGCAGATTCATTGGGAAACGCAGATTTTGTGTTGCTAGATCCTGATGAAGCTGAGTTGGGGATGGAAAGAATTCTTGAGAACGAGAGAAGTTGGCCAAAGAGAGCAGAAAAAGAAAACACTTCAGAATCTCTGAAGCTTAAAGAATTAGCTAAACAACTCGAAGAACTACAAGAACAAGCCCGAACAATTGCTCATGTGAATACGGTACGCACAATTCCTTCGTGTCCTGGTTGTGGGTCAAGAAATCACGTGTGGGAAGGGTGTATGAATAATCCAGCAGTAGCTTCCGTTACATATCCTCAAGATAACTATTATTCTAATGGTTATACTAATCCTCAAGAAAGCTACACTAATTATCAACAACCTCCACAGCAAAAGAGTTGGGTCAGAAAGCAAGAGACTTATCATAAACCCCAACCTCAATCCTATAATCCACCACAACCTATTCAGGAAAAGGCACCCATTGTTGAGGAAGCTTGTCAAGAGTCGAAGAAAGATCCACCTAAACAATCAACACAACTGGCAAAGAAGGATCTAATCCCAAGCTTGACTTCGAGTATGGCTAAATTAATGCAAGCAGCTGAGAAAATGAGTCATAGCCAGCAGAAAGTTCGAGCCCAGCAGAAGATTATCAAGCAACTAGAGCATACTATATCACATCTGGCGAGTACATTACAAAATCGACCAAAAGGGCAACTCCCAAGTGACACTATTGCTCCTAGAGATGATTCTTGCCATGCAGTTGAACTGCGAAGTGGAAAACAACTACCTCCACCAAGACCAGAACCAGAACCAATCCCTATTCCAGAACAGAGGGGGGAAGAAACAATCAAAGAAACAGTTGAGGAGGTAGTTAAACCAAAGAGTGTTCAAGCCGAGACACCTGACCAGACAAGAAAACCAGTGGAACTTAATACACGCCCTCCACCACCATACCCTTCACGTGTCAGAAAGAAGGACAATGACTTGGAATTCAAGAAGTTCATTGACATATTGAAGAAATTGGAAGTTAATATACCTCTTGTTGAAGCTCTCAAGAGAATGCCAACCTATATTAAATTCATGAAAGACATTCTCTCCAACAAGCGAAGTATAGAAACTGGGGAAACAATCGGATAACCTAGGGAGTGCAGCGCTATATGTCAAAGTAAGTTGCCACCAAAATTAGAAGATCCCGGAAGTTTTACAATTCCTATCGGCATTGGAGATAGTTGGACCGGGAAAGCATTGTGTGATCTAGGCGCGAGCATCAATCTCATGCCTAGATCTCTGTTCGAGAAGCTTAATATTGGAGAAGTAGTATCCACATCTGTGGTATT
Source organism: Nemophila menziesii (assembly GCA_029959085.1). Classification (NCBI taxonomy): domain Eukaryota; kingdom Viridiplantae; phylum Streptophyta; class Magnoliopsida; order Boraginales; family Hydrophyllaceae; genus Nemophila; species Nemophila menziesii. The sequence continues at coordinate 32,049,166 of JARWIR010000009.1, forward strand.
ACAAATGGCGGATCGCTCCCTTTCACGACCAATAGGTAAAATTGAAGATGTTTTAGTTAAAGCTGGCTCTTTTATTTTTCCTTGTGATTTTATTATTCTTGACTACGACGCGGATAAGAATGTCCCCATCATTTTGGGTAGACCATTCTTAGCCACGGGGCGTACACTAATTGATGTTGAGAATGGTGATTTGATCATGAGAGTACAAGGCGAACAGATACGATTCAATGTGTTTCAGGCTATGAAATTACCAATGTCAAAAGATGAGTGCTTCAAAATAGATGTCATCGGGAAGATGGCACAAGAAGTCTTCAATGAAGCAAGCTTAGATGATGATCTTGACGAAGCCTTAGCACTTGAATCACCGGAGGAACTCGAAATTCCCCCTGAAGATGTTGCTGCATTAGGATCAAATGTGCAAGAACTACTTCGAGAACCAGGTGACATTGAACCAATGAAACAACCATCTATAATATGTCCACCTGTTCTCGAAGAAAAACCACTTCCAGATCATCTATGCTATGCATATCTAGGTACGAACAAAACTTTGCCTGTTATTATTTCTGCTAACCTTTCAGGTCCTCAAGAGGAGAAGCTACTTCAAGTACTTCGAGCAAACAAAGAAGCAATCGGATGGACTATTGTCGACATCAAAGGAATTAGTCCTTCCGTTTGCAAACACAAAATCATTCTTGAGAACGAAGGTGGGGGATCTATAGAAGGACAAAGAAGACTCATGCCAGCTATGAAAGAAGTGGTGAGGAAGGAAGTTATCAAGTTGTTAGACGCAGGAATTATCTGTCTGATTGCTAGTAGTGATTGGGCCAGTCCAGTGCAATGTGTTCCGAAGAAAGGAGGTATCACTACCATCCTTAATGATCAAGGCGAAGCCATACCATCAAGACCAGTTGTGGGGTGGCGAGTATGCATGGACTACCGAAGACTGAATAAAGCTACAAAGAAAGATCACTTCCCGCTACCGTTCATTGATCAGATGCTAGACAAACTCGCAGGGAGAGAATATTATTGTTTCCTTGACGGATATTCGGGTTATAATCAGATTTGTGTGGATCCCCTCGATCAACACAAAACAACTTTTACATGTCCGTTTGGTACTTTTTCTTATAGAAGAATGTCGTTTGGTTTATGCAATGCACCTGCCATGTTCCAGAGGTGCATGATGGCTATATTTTGGGACATGATTGATAAATATTTGGAGGTTTTTATGGATGATTTTTCGGTGTTTGGAGATAGTTTCGATGATTGTTTGAATAATCTTGAGAAAGTCCTTGTGAGATGTAGAGAAAAAGATCTTGTGCTTAATTGGGAGAAATGCCACTTCATGGTTCAAGAGGGAATTGTGTTGGGACATAAAGTTTCGAAGGCAGGGATGGAGGTTGATCGTGCTAAAATTGAAGTTATCAAAACACTACCATCTCCAATTTCTGTCAAGGGAGTGAGAAGTTTCTTGGGTCACGCAGGATTTTATCGAAGATTTATTAAAGATTTCTCCAAGATTGCCAAACCGCTTTGCTCTTTACTTGAAAAGGATACTCCTTTTAACTTTACTAATGAATGCCTTCAAGCGTTTTTGACGATTAAGGAGAAACTGATCTCTACACCTATTGTTATACCTCCTGATTGGAAAGCTCCGTTTGAACTTATGTGCGATGCTAGTGATCACGCTATGGGTGCTGTGTTGGGACAGAGGAAAGACAAGGTCTTCCACACGATTTATTATGCAAGTAAGACTTTCAACGCTGCCCAGATGAATTATACAGTGACGGAGAAAGAGATGTTGACCGTGGTTTATGCTTTTGATAAATTTCGTTCCTATCTGGTTGGGAAGAAAACTGTTGTATACACGGACCATTCAGCTATTAGGTACCTCATGGAGAAAAAGGACGCTAAGCCACGTCTTATTAGATGGGTACTGTTACTTCAAGAATTCGACATATATATTCGAGACCGAAAGGGATGCGAGAATCAAGTTGCTGACCATCTATCAAGGCTCGAAGGATCTGAAGCGAACAAAGAACCGTTGTTGGTTAAAGAGGTATTCCCTGATGAACAATTTTTTGCTATTAAACATGCGTTTGTGCCATGGTATGCAGATCTAGTCAACCTCATTGTGAGTGGTGTCTTCCCCAAAGATATCCACCCACAACAAAAAACACAGATTGAGTCACCAGGCCAAGGAGTATTATTGGGATGAACCATACCTCTGGAAGATTTGTAGACCAAGTGGTTAGAAGATGTGTGCACGAAGGTGAAATGGAGAAGATCATTGAAGGTTGTCATAGTTCACCTTATGGAGGTCACTTTAAAGGCGATAGAACCGCAACTAAAATTCTTCAATCCGGGTTCTATTGGCCTACCATACACAAAGATTGTCATCGTTTTGTCCAGTCATGTCAAAGATGCCAGTTCACTGGTAATATATCAAAAAGAGACGTGATGCCGCTTAATAATATCCTTGAAGTTGAAATATTTGATATATGGGGAATAGACTTCATGGGACCGTTCATCACTTCTCATGGAAATCTTTATATTTTGCTTGCGGTAGATTATGTGTCAAAATGGGTAGAAGCAGTGGCAACACCAAAGAACGATGCTCAAATTGTGATTAAGTTCTTAAAATCAAACATCTTTTCAAGACATGGTACGCCACGTGTAATCATCAGTGATAAAGGTACCCATTTTCTTAATGCTCCCCTGAGAAATTATCTTCGTAAGTTTGGAGTGAGACACCGTACTTCAACCGGTTATCACCCACAAACTAACGGTCAAGCTGAAGTTTCCAACCGGGAAATCAAATCTATTCTTGAGAAAACCGTGAATAAATCGAGGAAAGATTGGTCTTTAAAGCTAGATGATGCTCTCTCGGCTTACAGAACAACATTTAAAACACCAGTTGGGGCATCTCCATATCGCATGGTCTACGGCAAAGCGTGTCATCTATCGATTGAACTTGAAGCTCGAGCCTACTGGGTTATTAAAACTCTGAATCTGGACCCAGACTTGGCCGGGAAACAAAGGATGATGCAGTTAAATGAGTTGGAGGAGTTTCGTTATCTTGCCTATGAAAATTCACGCCTCTACAAGGAGAAAACAAAGCGATGGCATGATAAACGACTCCGTCCAAAGCACTTCGAGAGAGGACAAAAAGTTTTATTATACAACTCTTGATTTTCGAACTACCTAGGATAGCTTAAATCCCGTTGGGGAGGACTGTACGTTGTCACGAAAGTCACACCTCATGGAGCGATTGAAATTGAAAATCCAACCGAGCAACGGACATTCATGGTGAATGGCCAGCTTTTAAAGAGATACCATGACAGTGAGGACTTTGGGCGAGAGGAGACAATCCATCTCGTTGAATGCGCTTAGCCTGAGGTACACGTCTAACTCAAAGACATTAAACAAAAGTGCTCTTGGGAGACACCCCTCGTTTTAATTGTTTTTTAGATTAGTTTTATTGCTTTGTAGTGTATAATATTAAGTTAGTGTAGATTTTTAATTGTGTTTACAAGTTAATAGGAGAGAAAGGTAGTGCGTTACTGTGCATGACTCAAGTTTGGGGTCAAAAGGAAAAAGTTGGAAAAATTCGCAGGCAGGTCCAGTATACCGGCCAAAAAGCTCGGTTTACCGCGACTGGAAAATCACGTGTCACGGGTTGTCCACCACGGGTTTTACACCGAGACAGAAACTTTTGAGGCATGATAGGTCCGGTATACCGGAGGTTATGACCGGTATACCGCAGGAAGCAAAAACCCGTACCACGGGTGAGATACCGCGGGTTTTTTGACGGAGATGATAAATTGAACAGTGGCAAAAACCCGTGCCACGGGTTGTGTACCACGGGTTGTGTACCACGGGGTTTTTGCCGAGCCAAAAAATTGAAGAGCTGATACCTCCGGTATACCGGAGGTTATGCCCGGTATACCGCTCAGAGGCGGTTTGTGAAGGAATTCTTGCCTAATCAAATTCTTACCCCACCAAGATTAACCCTAGCCTCTCTCATACGAATTTTTCAAACCCAAACACTATATATACACCTTAAAGCTTGTACAAACCTTCACAATTAACACAACAACTTCTCAAATCCTCTCCTCCATCTTCCATAAACACAATCTCTTCATCAAATTCATTACACTACACCATTAAACACCATCAAATTCATCAAGCTTTAAAGATTTCTTCCAAAATCCATCAAGAAACCTTTCTCTTTCACCAATTCCAAGCAACAACATCAAGCTAAACCAATTTTTCCTTTAACTTTTTAATCCATCTTTGGTATAACTTGAGTTGTGGGTGAATCAAGCATGACTAACAGATCTGAAGCTATGGAATACAAGAGAAAGTGCTCTATCCTTGGGAAGAATAAGAAATTGCCTGGAGCCACTGGTGTCGCCTAGGGTGTGATAAAAATAAGATCAATTTAAGTATGGAAAACTACGCACTCTCACCCTAGACAGGCACAGTACTGCAAGTATTACAGGACGTATGCAAGTTTTAATGATAAGTAGAGTTCGTTCTCAGGGACTTAAGTGTGTTAATCGCGTGAGTAGGAATAACGAGTAAAAGTAAATAATTAAAAGACAGAAAATAAAGCAAGTAGGAATTCAAAAATAGCAATTAAAACTAAGAAAATAAAGACAATAAAATAAAATACGAAGAATATGAGATGAGAAGTATAGCTCAGGTTTTGCTAGTATGCACTAATACTTCTAATTCTATCTATAAATCTAGTCAATAAGGGAGAATATTAGCTCTAGGTATACTTAGTCAGGATTCTAAATTCCCCAATCTTAGACCTTGAGAGCGACTAAGGGGGCTATGGCACAATCAAGATGAGGACTCAAATAGGGTTATCAAACGCCACTAAGGCCCTATCCAGCACACTACAATCAATTGGTGATATGGTGATTAAAACAAACCATAATGACTATCTAGTTAGAAGTATGTTTTTTCAGAACTGCTATCGACACTAGACATTATGTGGTGGTTCAATAGTTAAACACCATGTCAAGGAGACCATCTAACTACTATTAAAACAATCCTAAAGTGATCAGTTTTAGGAAAGACATTAAATCAAAACACATAAGCAAATATAAAGTAAGTAGCTAATATCAGATTAAAACATATAATTCCCAAAGAAACTTAGATAGAAGAATTGGAATTCATAGATTATACATTATGCAAAACCCAAGCTATGGGAGGTTTAGTTCATACCTGAAGGAAATAAACTAAAAGAAATTACAAAAGACATCATCTTGCTCTCTACAATAAACTGGAAGAATAAAACTTAAAGAACTAATTACTATGAGGCAAGGATGATTTAAAAGTGATATAAGGGTGTATTTATAGGTGTTTAGAAGACCTAATTCGTTTTCTTGAGGAATAGTTAAGGTAATGGACTTCTAGCCCAACTCAAATTCGTATGGAAATAAAGATAAACACTGCTGCACCGTTTTGAGCATATCTTCTTCGTTATTGGTCGGTTTTTGCTCCATAAGATACCAAAAGAATCGCAACAGAATTATCTTGACCCTCCAGAAGGAAATATCCAAATTCGGCCTATTTCTTAGGTAAAAACGCATATCTTTGGACGTGTCTGCAGAATCCCAGATTTAGGTAGCTTTTCCTTTTCCATCTTTTTAGCTTTTATTTCCTTATCTCCAATTACCATGCAAATCTCTTTCCATAAGTTGTTGTCTTTGACTTGGACTCTAATTAAGCTCCATAATTATCTTTAAAGCTACACACTAAATAAACAATTAAACCCAATATGCTCTAAAAACATTATTTCTACAAATCAAGACTCAAAATAGGAAAGTGCACTAAAATTCAAGAAAATCGACATTATTGACTTCTAAATCACTAAAAATGATGTCTCATCCTAACATAAATCTATCACAAATGAGGAGACATCAGCCATCATTGAAAAACCCATCAATCTTGATGAGGTTACTGAAGAATCAAAAGAAAAGGCACCAGCACAACCACTACCAAAGAAGTTAACTGCTAGAATGTCCATACCATCCAGAAGGCCATTGAAGAAGATAAAAATTCAAGATTAAGGTTCTTCTACCTCTTCCTCTGAAATTGTTTATGATCTTCCTCCTTGGGCTCTCAAGTTACAGAACAAAATAGAAAGATTACGAGAAGATAACAGAGAACTTTGGACAGAAGTCATACAGATGGAATCACAGATAGAAGATTTGACCTTGACAAGGGATATTGATAGTTATACCGATCCCTCAGCTTCGGATGAGGATGAAGATATAATGGATCCCTATGGCTAGCCAGGTAGGTCATTCTAATTTTTCTTAATAGCTTGTATGCATTAGGTAGTTTAGTTAGTTTTATTTTAAATTTTATTCCATTCTTGAGTCTTTTTCGAGTCGTGGGGACACGGCTCACTTTTGAGTTGGGGGTGGGGATTCGTTGTCCTCATCTTCTTTTCGTTTTTGCATAAAATTTTAATTTTTTAGGTTGAATTAAGGCATAAAATATCTTGAATGCACCTATTTGAGCATGATTTTATTAGGTCAATGATAGTAAGTAGTATGTTTTTGAAAGATGCAACAAATTTGTTTAGAAGCATGCATGAAAACAGGAAATAAAGGATAGAAAAGTTAACGAGCAATGCTAAGAAATCACGTTGAAACTTAGGGATAGTTATTTGGTGTGTAGAATGTGAGGTTTAAAATTAGTTGAAAACCCACTTGTCTATGAACTAATAATGAAAACGTAACGAAATCCGGTAGTTAGAAAAATGACTAAGGCAGTTCTTTCATGATTAAAACACTTGAAGCCTTTAGACTTTCTCACCCTTTTATTTGATTTTGTTATTATTTATCCGTCTTAGCCCCTCTGAGCCTTTCTAAAAAGCCTTTTATTGAAACACATTATAAGCCATACCCTTAGTTTGTAGGACTTATCTATATGACCCGCACTCGAATCGCAAAACCTGAGACAAACACGTTTTAGAGCTTGAGTTTGGGGTGGTGGGTTTCATAATTAGGGAACTTTGGGGATTTGGGAATTATCTGTGTGATTTTATTGATGACGAAATTGTTATTATTGTAACCCTTGCCGGGGTAATAGTGAATGGAAAAGAAGCTACGAGCTAATTTTGCCAACAAGGGCATAAATATATGAGAAAAATAGCGTGATATCTCAACATCAAAAAGAGAATCATGGCTATACAAAAGAAAAATTGATTTGAAAAAGGAAATATATATTCGGACCGGCAAAGTGGATTTTTTGTATATCATCATTAAAGGTTTTACTGGGATTTACTGGGGATGCACATTAAAAGCATCAATCAATTGGGTTGAGTGAGAACATCTTCGAGTGAAAACTCAAGCTCTAGGGCAATTCGTTGATGGCTAGTGAGGAGAGAGCCAAAATCTCACTTTTCATTATCCAAATATACCACACCTGTCCTTAAGCCAAGTTACAACCAAAGACCTTAGGATTTCTAACTACTAGGTGGAGAAACAATTGAGCTATTAGGTAGTAGGTAAGTGGACCATTGGATGCTGTATTTGAGACCTATGAACAACCTATAGCCATTAACCTGAACTAAGTTATCATCCTCTCCTTCTGGCATTGCGAAACTAATCTTAACTTGAATTTATGGATTGTTGATTACATGTATATTAAGCATATTTGTGCATTATTTCTCGAGCATTACTACATGAGACTTTTTAGATTTTATGCTCTAGGATCATTCATTATATTCTGTTCTTGTTCTCCTCCGACTTCTTCTTGTTTATGTTGACTACCCTACTGTTCTTTACTTTTATTGTATCGAGACGATACAACTTTGAGTTGGGGGTCTTGATGTCTCCTCATTTGTGATAATAAAATCTATTCATGAGACATCATTTTAAGCTTATTTATTAGTTTATAGGTTGATTTGAACTTAATTTAGTGCACTTTCCTATTTTGAGTCTTGATTTAGTAACATAATATTTTTTTAGAGCATATTGGGTTTAATTGTTTATTTAGTGTGAAGCTTTAAAAGATAATTATGGAGATTAATTAGAGCCCAAGTCAAAGACTACAACTTATGGAAAGAGATTTGCATGGAAATTGGAGATAAAGGAAAGAAAGGCTAAAAATATGGAAAAGGAAAAGCTGCCTAAATCTGAGATTCTGCAGCAACCCTAAAGAAGTGGCGATTACTCCAAGAAATAGGCCGAATTTGATTAATCCCTTTTTCAGGGACATAGATAATTCTCTGAGGATTCTTTTAGTATATTATGGAGCAAAAACCGACCAATAACGAAGAAGATATACCCAAAACAGTTCAGTAGTAATTATCCATACAAATTTGAGTCGGGCTTGGAGTCCATCACTTGGCCTTATCTCTAAGAAACGAATTAGGTCAACCTATACACCATAAATACAGCCTCTTAACACTCTTAAATCATCCTTGGTGAAACCTTAAACCAAGAGGAAACTTACAACACAAGAGAGAAGTCTGGAAGGAGCTATTCATCAACAATGTCTTCTTCTACCTTTAAATTTGTAATTTCTTTCTTTTCTTGCATGAAGTAAATTTCTTTAGCTTGAGTTTTAGCATATATGTATGAACCCTAGTTTTGATTGACATCTATCTAATTTGGGAATTTAATGTTTTAAATAGAATTATAGTTTTTATTCATTGTTTATGTGTTTGGATTTATATTCTGTGTTCTTGTGGATCGCGACCATATAGAATTACCATCTAGTAATTAGGTCACCATTGACAACGGTGTTTAATTACATGTTTAGCACATAACGTCTAGTATTGGGTCTGATCTGACAACCCAACCTAGCTAGATAATCACTATGGTTTAGTTCTTGTGACTATTTACCAATTACAGGAAAAGTTTGCTTAGGAAGCCTTATTGACACAGGTAAATCCTATTTGAAACTACCGATAGCGAATTGGAACCGATTAATGAAATACTACATAATTCACCCTTACATGTTTAGAACGGCAAAACTAGTGGGGATTACATGCTAATAACTCGAGCTATATTGTCAAATAACTTCTCTTTCATATTTATTCTCTGTCTTTTAATTCTTAGTTTTAATATAGTTTAATTAGAAAATCAAACAAACATCTATTTGTCTTTACTTTTATTTGCGTTTAGTTGTTCTAGCTTAGACTTATTTGCACTTGGTATTAGCATAAGATTGCACTAACTTTCGTAGTCTCTGCAGAACGAATCTTAATCTTTTAACTAAAACTTGCATACGATCTGTATACTTGCAGAACCGTGTAGCTTTAGGGTGTTATTTGCACGTTATTTATATCTTATTTTATCACACCCTAGGCCCCACCAAACCGCCACTGGTTGTTTGAACAGTGTCATCACCTATTCCTGATACAAATCCAAAGGATGACACTGAACTCAAGACATTTGTAGAGGCGTATACACCTGAAAATATCAATGCCCAAATGCTTTAGATTGCAAAGAAATGGCTTACACCGCAACAAGTTTTTACGCAAGTTAGTCCTGAGAAAGAAGCGAGTGTAGAGATCCCAAGAGAAAACCTGAGAGTCTCAAGAAGAAGTGAACGAGAGTTACCAACAAAGCTTAAAGATCTGGGAAGTTTTAACCTTCCTATTCAAATAAATGGTATGCTCAAGGTGAAAGCTATGTACGATGTGAGTTCTGGTGAGAATCTTATGCCTAAGTCCGTGTTCGAGAGACTTGGACTTCAGAAATCAGAGAAAACTCCAGTGAAGTTGCAGTTCGCTGACAACTCAGTTACCAGGACATGGGGAACAGTGGAGGACGTCTTAGTCCGTGCAGGTAGTATCGCCATCCCTACTGACTTTGTTATACTTGAGTTTGATACAGATAAGCAGGTTCCAATCATACTTGGACGGCCTTTCATGGTCACAAGTCAAAGTGTAATCAACTTCCAAGAAGGGACCATTACCCTTCATGCAAAGAATGTATCTGAGACCTTCTATGTCTTGGGCAAGAAACCGAGGAAGTTAGATCCCACCGTTCCTGTCATCCACAGCCTTTCACATCACAAAGCCCCTCCTGAGAAGATCCACTTAAAGCCTGTGGATACTAAGCCAAACATTGAGTTTGGGGTTGGCCATGAAGTACTATGGAAAGCTCACAAATGCGAAAATAGGCCACATAGTTTCAAAGACTCGTGGATGGGACCATTCATTGTCACTAAGGTTGTTTCAGCTAAGGTGATAGAAATCCGACCCAAGAAGGGGATTAAGCGCAGATTGGTTGACGTTCATAGCCTAACTCGTTGTTGGGGAGGCTATATTCGCAAATCTTGATAGAGGTAACGCGTCTAACTTTGAAAGACGTTAAATAAAAGTGCTGTACGGGAGACAACCCGTAGTTTTTTTTAGTTTTTATGCTTTTTACGTTTTTAGTTTATGTTTAGTTTAGTTGTATTTAGTTGATATTGCATATTTGAGAAAGGTTTTAGTGTTTTTGATGTTTAGGTGTTAGAAAAATCGAGTTCGGGAGGAAAAACGCTAGTTTTGGATATATTCAGACTGCCTCACCGGCATACCGGCGGATTCTTCCGGTATACCGGCAACCAGAAAACCAAAACCCCTGGGGTGCGCCATGCGTTCACTACCGAGAGGTCCAGTATCGAGATAAGTCACCACCGGTATGCCGGCGGATTTTCCGGTATACCGGCCAGAGAAAACCCGTGGCCACGGGTACCGCCACGCGTTCGTTGCCGAGAGGTCCCAATTCGAAAAGCTCCAGCACCGGTATGCCGGGCCCTAGCGCCGGTATACCAGCCAAAGAAAACCCGTGCCCACGTGTAGGGGACTCGGGTATTTTGACGTAACTTGGGAAATACAAAGCTCCAGTACTGGCATACCGGGCCCTACGGCCGGTATACCGCTCGATGCCGCTGGAGAGAGAAAAAAGATGCGTTTTTGTTTATAAGAAGCAAGAGGTGGGTTTCATTCCGAATTTAATAATCCTTAAGCCTCTCTTTCTTCTCCAAACCTCTCCCAACTCCATTGAAGCTCATATAAACCTTCCCCAAACATCAAAACACTACCCAATCATCATAAAAACACATCACAGCTTCTCTCCACATCATTACAAAGGAGATTCAATCACCCAATTCTCACCAAACAGAATGAAAAAGAAGCTACGAGCTAAGATTTGCCAACAAGGGCATAAAAACGAAAAAATTATATATATGAGAAAAAGAGTGTGATATCCCAACGTTAAAAGAGAGTCATAGCTTAAAGAAATTGATTTAAAAAGAAAATATATATTCGGACCGGCAAAGTGGAATTTTATGTGAACATCTTATGCTTTAATTGGGTTATTGAGGATGCTAAATTGTGCATCAAAGAAGTCATTGGGTTGAGTGAGAAACGTTTTATGAGAGAAACTCAAGCTCTAGGGCGATTCGTTGATGGCTAGTGAGGAGAGAGCCAAAAGCTCACTCTAAATTATCCAAATATACTATCATACCGTCCCTAAGCCTAAATTACAACCTTAAAGACCTTCTTTGCTACGTAATTGAGATGTGATTGAGCCATTAGAGAGTAGTTCAGTGGATCTTTGAATACTAGTGAAGTTCGATGAACAATCTATAGCTTCCTTGGTGAACTGAGTAAAGTCCCAATCCTTCTTACATTGCGAAACTAATCTGATCTTGAATTCAAGCCGTGTTGACTATGGATATGAGAAGTGTAAAGGTATGTAGTTTATGAATATTATTGCATGAAATTTTCTGAGTTGTTGCCTTATGTCTATTCTATATATTCTGCTATGTTCTGCCCATTGTGTTGAAAATTCCATAAGTGTGTATTTATAGACTTTCCATTGCTTTTATCTTTATTGTATCGGGACGATACAACTTTGAGTTGGGGGTCTTGATGTCTCCTCATTTGTGATAGATTTATATTAAGATGAGACATCATTTTTAGTGATTTAGAAGTCATACTAGTCAGTTTTCTTGAGAAATAGTGCACTTTCCTATTTTGAGTCTTGATTTAGTAAAATAATATTTTTAGAGCATATTGGGTTTAATTATTTATTTAGTGTGAAGCTTTAAAGATAATTATGGAGATTAATTAGAGTCCAAGTCAAAGACTACAAGATATGGAAAGAGATAAGCATGGAAATTGGAGATAAGGAAACAAAAGCTAAAAACATGGAAAAGGAAAAGCTGCCTTAATCCTGAATTTCTGCACCTACGACCACAAAATAGCTTATATCTCAAAAAAGGTGTGGAATTTGGAGAAACGGTCAAGATAAAAGTTGAATATATTTCCGAGACGATGAATTTGGTGTACTCATACGCATCAAACGGATGCATATTGAAGTTTCTAGAACCAAAATAAAAACGGGCCTGATTTCATGGTTTTAGGGTTACGAATTTGAGTTGGGCTTGGAGTCCATTACTTACCTTTTCCTTCAAGAAAACTGGTGTGGCCTAAGGTGTGATAAAAATATGTATAAAATAAGTGCAAATAAACACCCTAAACTAACACGGTACTGCAAGTATTACAGGACGTATGCAAGTTTTAATGATAAGAAGATTCGTTCCTCAGGGACTGACGGAAGTTAGAGAGAACTTATGCAAATTATCAAGTGCAGATATTAAAGATAGAAAAGATAATACGCAAATAGAAAGAAAAGATAGACAGATATTTATTTGGTTTTTAAAATAAATAAACTAAACTAATAAACTAAAGACAGGAAATAAATAAAAGAAAGAAAAGAAGATAGTATGAAAGTTTAGCTTGAGTAATTAGCATGCAATCCCCACTAGTTTTGCCGTTCTAAACATGTAAGGGTAAATTATGTAGTATTTCCCTAATCGGTCCCAATATGCTATCGGTAGTTTAAAATAGGATTTACCTGTGTCAATAAGGTTTCCTAAGCAAACTTTTCCTGTAATTGGTAAATAGTCACAAGAACTAAACCATAGTGATTATCTAGCTAGGTTGGGTTGTCAGATCAGACCTAATACTAGACGTTATGTGCTAAACATGCAATTAAACACCGTTGTCAATGGTGACCTAATTACTAGATGGTAATTCTATATGGGCGCGCATCCACAAGAATACAGAATATAAATTCAAACACATAAACAGAGAATAAAAACTATAATTCAATTTAAAACATTAAGTTCCCAAATTAGATAGATGTCAATCAAAACTAGGGTTCATACATATATGCTAAACACTCAAACTAAAAGGAATTAATTCATACTAAGAAGAGAAGAGAAAAGAATTACAAAATAAGAGGTTGAAGGAGACATAGTTGTTGCACAGCTCCTTCCAGACTTCTTCTCTTGTGTTGCAGCTTCCTCTTGGCCTTAAGGTCTGGCCAAGGATGATTTAAGAGTGTTAAGAGGCTGTATTTATAGGGTATAGGAAGACCTAATTCGTTTTCTTGAAGGAGAAGGAAAGTAATGGACTCCTAGTCCAACTCAAATTCGTAAGGAAATAAAGATAAACACTGCTGGACCGTTTTGAGCATATCTTCTTCGTTATTGGTCGGTTTGAGCTCCATAAGATACCAAAAGAATCGCAACAGAATTATCTTGAACCTAAAGAAGGAAATTACCAAAATCGGCCTATTTCTTAGGTAAAAACGTACATCTTTGGACGTGTATGCAGAATCCCAGATTTAGGCAACTTTTCCTTTTCCATCTTTTTAGCCTTTGTTTCCTTATCTCCAATTTCCATGCAAATCTCTTTCCATAAGTTGTAATCTTTGACTTGGACTCTAATTAATCTCCATAATTATCTTTAAAGCTTCACACTAAATAAACAATTAAACCCAATATGCTCTAAAAATAATAATTCTACAAATCAAGACTTAAAATAGGAAAGTGCACTAAATTAAGCTAAGATCGACCTATAAACTAATAAATAAGCCTAAAATGATGTCTCTTAAGTATATTATATTATCACAAATGAGGAGACATCAAGACCCCCAACTCAAAGTTGTATCGTCCCGATACAATAAAAGTAAAGGACAGTAGGGTAGTCAATAAGAAGAAGTAGGAGGGGAATAAGAACAGAACACAATGAATGATCCTAGAGCAAAATATCTAAAAAGTCTCATGTAGTAATGCTTAATAAATAATGCACAACTATGCTTAATATACATGTAATCAACAATCCATAAATTCAAGTTAAGATTAATTTCGCAATGCCAGAAGGAGAGGATGATAACTTAGTTCAGGTTAATGGCTATAGGTTGTTCATCGGTCCCAAATACAGCATCCAATGGTCCACTTTCCTACTACCTAATAGCTCAATTGTTTCTCCATCTATCAGTTAGAAATCCTAAGGTCTTGGTTATAACTTGGCTTAAGGACGGGTGTGGTATATTTGGATAATGAAAAGTGAGCTTTTGGCTCTCTCCTCACTAGCCATCAACGAATCGCCCTAGAGCTTGAGTTTTTACTCGAAGATGTTCTCACTCAACCCAATTTATTGATGCTTTTTGCATCCCCAATTAACCCAATTAAAACCTTTGATGATTTAAAATCCACTTTGCCGGTCCGAATATATATTCTTTTCATATCAATTTTTTTTTTGTATAGCTATGACTCTCTTTTTGATGTTCGAGATATCACACTATTTTTTTTCATATATATATTCTTTCTTTTTAATGCCCTTGTTGGCAAATTTAGCTCGTAGCTTCTTTTCCATTCACTATTACCCCGGAAAAGGGTTACAATAATAACAATCAAGATAATTCCCAAATTCCCAAAGTTCCCTAATGATGAAACCCACCACCCCAATCTCAAGCTCTAAAACGAGTTGTCTCGGGTTTTGCGATTCGAGTGCGGGTCATATAGATAAGTCCTAAAAACTAAGGTATGGATTATAATGAGTTTCAATAAAGGCTTTAGAAAGGCTCAGAGGGGCTAAGACGGATAAATAACAATAATCAAATAAAAGGGTGAGAAAGTATAAAAGGCTTTAAGTGTTTTAACATGAAAGAAATACGTTAGTCATTTTTCTAACTACCTGATTTCGTTACTTTTTCATTACTAGTTCATAGATAAGTGGGTTGTCAACTAATTTTAAACCTCACGTTCTACACACCAAATAACTATTCCTAAGTTTCAACGTAACTTCTTAGCATTGCTCATTAACTTTTCTATCCTTTATTTCCTGTTTTCATACATGCATCTAAACAATTTTGTTCCATCTTTCAAAAACATACTACCTACTATTATTGACCTAGTTAAATCATGCTCAATAGGTACATTCAAAGATATTCTATGACTAATTCAACCCAAAAAATTTTAAATTTTATGTAAAAACAAAAAGGAAGATGAGGACAACGAATCCCCACCCCCAACTCAAAAATGAGCCGTGTCCCCACGACTCGAAAAAAGACTCAAGAAAAATAAAATTTAAAATTAGCAGAAATATTGCACATAAAGAAATGATAGGGAAGAAAGAAAACATACTCTTCGAGGCTATTACCTCGCCTTGTCGATACTCGGATTAAATTCTAATGTATCTTCTTCACCCAACTTCTTATTCGCTTTCCGATCAAGACACGTGATCATAATAGGATATTGCATTATATAACGTCATGGGAGAGATCGAAAATTCGTATCACCTCCTCATAGATCAACTGTGCCACATCTTCTTCTTCTCCTCAAAAGATACAATTCACAAACAACCCAAGCATTCCAAATCTCCGCGAATCTTCATGTATTCTCTTTCAACTTCTTCTTCAAATACTTTCTTATAAGAAAAAGGTAGTTCCTTTAATTGTTACTTCAGAGAAGCTATCAGTGCCCTTGAAGCTTTCTCTTTTTCTTTGGGTATAAGGTCTTTGATTTGTAGAGGTTGTGTTGTCTTCTTCACTAAAGTTGGAATCTTTTTTCTCATTGAATCAACACAGCATGCTAACCTCTCTTCTCTTGACTTGTTTTACCCTTTGAATTGGAACTAGGACTTTTCTCACTTGATTTCTTCTCAATTAAATCCAACACCTTGATTTCTTCATCTCCCGTACAGTAAATAATGTTCATGTTCTCTTAATCATCTCAATCTACCCCAACTCAAATCTTTAACCACTCTTGAAATTTGAAACTCTTGATTATTGGTTGTACAAGCTTAATTTGGGTTAGGAAGAGTGATTGGATGATGATTCTCTATGTGGGTAAGATGGATTCTTCATGGATTGGCTTGGATTTAAGAAATTGTAGGATGAATTTTTGAAATTTAAGCTTTTGATTCTTGGATTCAAGGTGTTTTGGGATGATATAGGTGGTTGAATCTTCTTTGTAATGATATGGAGAATAGATTTGATGTGTTTTCATGGTGATTGGGTAGTGTTTTGATGTTTAGGGAAGGTTTTATGAAGCTTTAATGGAGTTGAGAGAGTTTTGGAGAAGAGAAAGAGGTTTAAGGTTTATAAAATTCGGAATAATGAGCATTAGATCTTCATATAGCCTTAAAACCCTTTCTTTTCTCTCTCTGGCGGCTCGTGCGGACTACCCCTGCGGACCATGGGGTGTACCGCGGGGTACACCACGATATCTGATGAAAATTTTTTCTCACTGGTTAACACCCGTGGTAGGACCCCGTGGCACGTGTTTTTGCTCTGCGGACCAGGGTGCGGTGTACCGCGGGGGTGCTCCATGCCTCCTACGTCAAAATACCCATGGTAGGACCCCGTGGCACGTGTTTTTGCCTCGCGGACCTTGGCACGGACCATGGGGTAGTCCGCGGGTCACTTTTTCGCGGCTTCTGGACTCAACCCATGGCTCCACCCGTGGCACGGGTTTTTACCCTGCGGTGCACCACGTCTGAGGTCCGGTGTACCGCACTTGGCAAAAACCTCCCCAACAGCTAGATCTCGAAAAGCTATGCAGTTTAGGCTCAAAGATCACCTGATTTCGACCTCCGAGCGCAAAGATATGACTTGCCGAAGTTTCTCCGTTCCGAAAAATTTTGCTCGCTTCCCTAACTTGATTTCTCCAATACCTAATCATCAAAAACACTAATACCTTTCTCAAATATGCAATATCAACTAAAATTAACTAAGCTAAACATAAAATTAAAAACTAAAAATGTAAAAACATAAAAGAATTTACGGGTTGTCTCCCGTACAGCACTTTTGTTTAACGTCTTTCAAAGTTAGACGTGTTACCTCGATTAGGGCTGACGAAATTTCCACCCTTTGCCTTTAATTCCCACGAACTTTTCAGCTCGATTCTTCATGATCATGGATGGTGCCATCCAAGATTGCGTGGGAATAGGTGTTTCTTGTGGTAACTCGATTTCTTCTGTAGCATTACACTCCTCTGGCAATTCATTCATCTCTTTAGTTTCGAATCTTCGTTTGTTAGAAAGAATGTCCTTCATGAATTGACCGTATTTTGACATTCTTGTGAGAGCTTCTACAAACGGGTTGCTGATCTTTAACTTGTTCATCGTGTCAATGAACTTCTTGAATTTCAGGTCATTGTCCTTTCTGACACGTGAAGGGAATGGTGGAGGAGGACATGTGTTGGTTACCCCTGGGCTCTCTTTCTTTTCTGGTGTCTTCTCTTGGACACTTTTTTGTTCAACTACCTCTTCGACCTTATCTTCTGTTGTTTTTTCTTCCCCCGTTTCTGGAATAGGGTCTGGTTCTGGTTCTGGTCTTGGTGGAGGTAGTTGTTTATCACTTCCTAATTCAACTGCATGACAAACTTTGTTTTCTGGAGCACTAGTATCACTTCGGAGTCGCCTTTCTGCAAGGATTTTAGTTTTTTCCACCATTTGTGACACTGACTGCTTAAGCTTCACAAGCGCATTGTCTGAGTCTTGAATTCTTTGCTGGTTATTCTCCATCTTTTCAATTAGGTTCATCATCTTAGCCATGGTTGAATTCGAACTCGACGGTTGTTCTTGTACCGTTTGCTGCATTAAATAAGGAAGTGGTTCTTGATAAGCTTCATTAAAAATCGGCGCTTCTTGATAGATAGGTTGTGGAGGATAATAAGATTGTGGTCGTGGTTGATAATAATCATCATAGTGATGGTTATTATGATAATAAGTTTGTTGATCTCCGACCCAATTGTAACTCTGTGGGGGTTGATAGTCAGCGTAATTTCCTTGAGATTGATAGTAACCATCATAATAATGGTCTCTTTGATAAGGCATGAAGGAAATTGAGGCTGGATTGTTCATGCAATGTCCCCACGAGTGATCTCTTGCTCCACAACTAGGACATGAAGGTGAGGTATGTACTAGATTCCTCTGAGCTAGTTTTCGCGATTGTTCTCGTAATTCCTCAAGTTGTTGGGTTAACTCCTTGAGCTTTAGAGATTCCATCATGAATTAGCTTCTTCAGGATCTACTAACACGAAACCTTTATCTCCTAATAAATCTGCTTTCGCCTAAAAAAAATCTGTAAAGACAAAAACTAAAAAGAAAAGCGTAAAATAGAACTAACTAAAATAAAAGCACAGGATAATTGCACAAGGACTAACGATGTAGTCCCCGGCAGCGGCGCCAAAAACTTGGTGTGGCCTAAGGTGTGATAAAAAGATGTATAAAATAAGTGCAAATAAACACCCTAAGCTAACACGGTACTGCAAGTATTACAGGACGTATGCAAGTTTTAATGATAAGAAGATTCGTTCCTCAGGGACTGACGGAAGTTAGAGAGAACTTATGCAAATTATCAAGTGCAGATATTAAAGATAGAAAAGATAATACGCAAATAGAAAGAAAAGATAGACAGATATTTATTTGGTTTTTAAAATAAATAAACTAAACTAATAAACTAAAGACAGGAAATAAATAAAAGAAAGAAAAGAAGATAGTATGAAAGTTTAGCTTGAGTAATTAGCATGCAATCCCCACTAGTTTTGCCGTTCTAAACATGTAAGGGTAAATTATGTAGTATTTCCCTAATCGGTCCCAATATGCTATCGGTAGTTTAAAATAGGATTTACCTGTGTCAATAAGGCTTCCTAAGCAAACTTTTCCTGTAATTGGTAAGTAGTCACAAGAACTAAACCATAGTGATTATCTAGCTAGGTTGGGTTGTCAGATCAGACCTAATACTAGACGTTATGTGCTAAACATGCAATTAAACACCGTTGTCAATGGTGACCAAATTACTCGATGGTAATTCTATATGGGCGCGCATCCACAAGAACACAGAATATAAATTCAAACACATAAACAGAGAATAAAAACTATAATTCAATTTAAAACATTAAGTTCCCAAATTAGATAGATGTCAATCAAAACTAGGGTTCATACATATATGCTAAACACTCAAACTAAAAGGAATTAATTCATACTAAGAAGAGAAGAGAAAAGAATTACAAAATAAGAGGTTGAAGGAGACATAGTTGTTGCACAGCTCCTTCCAGACTTCTTCTCTTGTGTTGCAGCTTCCTCTTGGCCTTAAGGTCTGGCCAAGGATGATTTAAGAGTGTTAAGAGGCTGTATTTATAGGGTATAGGAAGACCTAATTCGTTTTCTTGAAGGAGAAGGAAAGTAATGGACTCCTAGTCCAACTCAAATTCGTAAGGAAATAAAGATAAACACTGCTGGACCGTTTTGAGCATATCTTCTTCGTTATTGGTCGGTTTGAGCTCCATAAGATACCAAAAGAATCGCAACAGAATTATCTTGAACCTAAAGAAGGAAATTACCAAAATCGGCCTATTTCTTAGGTAAAAACGCACATCTTTGGACGTGTATGCAGAATCCCAGATTTAGGCAGCTTTTCCTTTTCCATCTTTTTAGCCTTTGTTTCCTTATCTCCAATTTCCATGCAAATCTCTTTCCATAAGTTGTAATCTTTGACTTGGACTCTAATTATCTCCATAATTATCTTTAAAGCTTCACACTAAATAAACAATTAAACCCAATATGCTCTAAAAATAATAATTCTACAAATCAAGACTTAAAATAGGAAAGTGCACTAAATTAAGCTAAGATCGACCTATAAACTAATAAATAAGCCTAAAATGATGTCTCTTAAGTATATTATATTATCACAAATGAGGAGACATCAAAAACGAATTAGGTCTTCTAAACACCTATAAATACACCCTTATATCACTTGTAAATCATCCTTGCCTCATAGTAATTAGTTCTTAAGGTTTTATTTTTCCAAGTTATTGTAGAGAGCAAGATGATGTCTTTAGTTATTTCTTTTAGTTTATTTCCTTCAGGTATGAACTAAACCCCCCATAGCTTGGGTTTTGCATCATGTATAATCAATGAATTCTAATTTTTTTCTATCTAAGTTTCTTTCGGAATTACATGTTTTAATCTGATATTAGCTGCTTACCTTTATAGTTGTTTATGTGTTTTGATTTAATGTCTGTTTTCCTAGCTAGTGCACGAGTATAGGATTACCTTAATAGTAGTTAGATGATCACCTTAGCTGGGTGTCTAATTATTGAAACACCAGATAACGTCTAGTTTCGATATTAGTCCTGACAACACTGATTCTAACTAGATAGTCATTAGGGTATGAATTAATCACTATCACCATGTATGGAAATTGATTGCTTAGGGCCTTGGTAGCGCTTGTAAACCCTATATGAACTAGCCTCGTGGTGTGTCCGTAGCCCCCTTAGTCGCTCTCAAGGTCTAAGGTATGGGAATTTAGAATCCTGACTAAGTATCTAAGAGCTAATTATCTCCCTTATTAACTAGATCTAATAGAAAGAATTAGAAGGATTAGTGCATACTAGCAAAACCTAAGATATACTTCTCATCTCATATTCTTTGTATTTATTTTATTGTCTTTATTTTCTTAGTTTAATTTAGTATCTCGAATTCATTATCTTTTTATTCACTGTCTTTTAATTATTTACTTCTCACTCGTTATTGCTACCCATTCGACTAGCACACTAAGTCCCTGAGAACGAACTCAACTTATCAACTAAAACTTGCATACGTCCTGTAATACTTGCAGTTGTTCCTGTCTAGGGTGAGAGTGCGTAGTTTTCTTGACTTATATTTATCTTATTTTTATCACACCCTAGGCGACACCATATACATACATAATTCATCATAGAAGCAATCAAGATGATCTAGAGGAGGATGAAGCAAGATCTAGAGCTTAACTAAATCAATTCAACACTTTCTATCTCTATTCTTTGGGTAATTTAGTATTAGATCTATTTTGTCTATGAGGTATTTCTAAGCTATTTATTCAAGAGTTTTACTATGCATAATTTCTCTTTAGGATTATAATTATATGAACCATTGATTATTGTTTTTCCGTTTTAATTTGAATCTGGGATTTTAATATTTAATTGAATTGGTTCTTAATTTCCATTGAATATATTCTTGTGCTTGTTCACTATTTCTGACCTAGCTAATTAGAAATAGGTTTTAGTAATTAAGCTATTCACTTTGGTGGGGAAGTGATCGCCTTGACGGGGGGGTTTAATTACAGAATTAGAATATAGACGCGTGGTATCCGCTATTTGACTGACATGCCTGACTAACCACGTAGCCAAGTGGGTATAGATCATAATCATCTGAAAGTAGCTTATAATCGCCCTGACGGGGTTTGTAATACCATAAGATAGCTCCTAAGTCTACCTTGACGGGGATAAGGATATTATAGAGTCCTGACTATTGTGAGATTTCCCACTCACCCTTATTCTTAGGAATTATAAATTCAATAGGATAGGTTCATACTTGCATCTCCTTATCTTGTTTGCATAATTATTTATTGTTTATTATTTATCTTATTAGTTAATTAGATAACAAGCTCCTTTGCTATTTATCATTTCAAATCAATCAAAACTATCTATTCTAATATTGAACACAAAGTTAGAATAACTACTTAAATCCCTGTGGAGACAATAATCCCGTATTTACTTATCTATTACTTGGTACGACCCGTACACTTTCAGTCCGTGGATCCTTTGTTCTGTTACTTTTATTGCGTTATTTTATAACACACAAGGACCCACCAAGTTTTTGGCGCCGCTGCCGGGGACGGTAGCGTGAGACCCCGGTGTTAATCTTTAGTAGTTTTAATTGTTTATTTTCTATTTTTCAATTTTACGCTTGGTTTATGTTTTTGTTTTTATTTTTGTTGTACAGATTTTTATATTCAGGTAATGATCAAGAGGTTTTATTGAAGATGTATAGACGACATTACCCGGAACCCGATCCATACAACTATTGGGAAGACTCTTTGGGACAACAACAATGGGGTAGTAACTTCTACCAACCACCTTATCAACACCCGCAAGAGCAGGATTGGAACATCCAATTGATCGGGAATAATCAATAACACTCATCATATCACTATCAGCAAGAGTATGAATGGAACAACCAGTGGGATAAAAACGTTCAACAACCTTCACCTTCACCACAAAGTTCCGAAATAAATAGAGCACTTAAAGAACTCATGCGCTTACATGAACAACACTATCCACCTCGTCACTATCCGCAAGAGACACTACAAGAAACAATTGCTAGAGTTCAGCGCCTAGAAAAGGAAACTAAGGCAGAAGAAGAAGAAAGAAGAGCCATTTGTGCATCCACACAAAAGGCAATAGACAAATATATTTCCAATTGTAGCAAGTTTTGTGTAGAGTCAACTCCCCCAAGGGATGAAAGACTTGAATAAGTCGTTGAGGAGGAGGTGTTGAAGGAAGATATTCGTGATAGTGATATGACCACCATGCCGGTTACAATTGAAGACCACCATGTGGCTAATAATCTTCTTAGCATGGTGAAAGAAGGAGTAGCAACGAAATCCTAGAAATTGAAACTGAGATTGCTACTCCTATGGTGCGTACACATGATCAAGATACATAACGCAAACAAGAAGAAGAGATGATCGAGATTAAAGAGATTCCAAAACAAAAACATGTTGAGGTAATAGCGTAAGATTGGGTTGAAAGCGAAGACGAATGTGAAGTGGTTGAGGTATCAATTGAAGAGATAAAGGTTCACAATAAAATCGAAGTTGAATCTCCGCCACAAAAAGTTCACCAATCACCATCTCCACCACAAATCATCATTAGAGATGAAAAATCGGACTCACCTCTATTACTAAAAATGATCAATAGGTGCTACGCAAGAAAGGTGCTACACTGCGAGAGTAAAGTGGCAAGGAGAAGCACCTACCCACCATATTTTAAAGAGGAACGCGAGATTAAAGAGAATACAAATGAGCTTATACCGTTGAGGACGGTTATCTACTATCGTGTGGTGAAAAACGAGTTTCGCCATGAGAGCAAGGAGGCGAAACGGAGATAATACCCTCCCACTTTCAGAGATCGATTGAATAAAATTTTAAGGGGAAAGGTCCCAAGGCTTACATGCCAAGGACGAGGCAAATTTAAGCGGAGGAGAACCGGAGGGGCCTCAATATCACCTTCATGTAAGGTAACTGGTGGTCCTTTGTGTGTTCTAAAAATAATGCAATAAGTAATTGAACCACAACCGCAAGTGTACGGTTGTCCCAAGTAATATTAGTGATAACAGATTCGTTCGCAGGGACGGTTGGTTAACTACAATGCTTATCAGATAATGAATGGTTGCACTTATGAAAACAGATAAAGGATATAATGATTGATTGGTTGTTTGTATTAATTCTAAGTAGTGAAAGACTAAATTAAAATGCAAATAAATACTAAGACGCAAGTAAATGAAGGTAAGACGCAAATATGAGAAGACAGTACTTGAGAGACGCAAGGGATCCTCCTAATTCTATTTCATAACATATGTTGATTAAGCGTTAAATTGGTCAATTGACATTGGTCGTGATTCTAAATTCCTTGTACCCCGTCAGGGTGGACTACAAGGCTATTCTAGAGTGTCACTAGTCCCATCAGGGTAAATATGATCCACTTTTGAATGATTAAGTAATTTTACCTCATTGGCCCTAAAATTAACTAAGCTCGTCAGAGTCAAATAGTTTCGATTTTAGATTGAGTAATTAAGTCCATACCTAAACCCTCCGTCAGGATGATCCACACGCCACATATGTGGAATAGCCTAGATACTAACACCTGTTCTTAGTTGATCACTCCAAAAATCAGTAAATAATCTCAAATTACAGAAAAATGTAAAAGACACAATTTAATTTAATTTATTAAAAACCCAAATTCAGACATATGACATTCAACAGAATAGGGATTCACCCGTTATGCATTCTCAAGTACTATGAAGAAATTAGCTCATACTAATTAAAAATAAAACTAATTTAAAAGAAAGAGAACTCATAATGTTTTACAGAATTAAAAATAAAGAAAACCTAATTTCCGGAATTGGATTTGGCTAAGAATGGAGATATAGACACTCTCCAGCTCTACAGCTTCCTTCTTCTTCCTTCGTTGACTTCTCTCTGATGCTTCTGCTTATGAATAATGAGTTGTGTGAAAAATAGAAGTCAAAAGCCACTTTTATAAAAATAAAAACGGATTAGGCCTTGGACTTAAAATTAAATCACTAATTAAAAGCCCAAGTCCATTTTCTAAGCGCAAAATCTCGTAACTGCTGCACCACCTCCACTAAAACAGCTCTAGCCGATTCGTTATAACTCCGATTGACCTGAAATAACTTGCTAAATTTCTGTAACTCGATAAGAAACATATTCTCTTCAAAGGTAAGCGGCTAAATTAACTCTTAAGTGCCTTGAAATCAGCAATCTTTGGCCTTTTTTCCAGATTTGCAGCTCCAAAATAAAATTCTTTCGGGATTTATCTTTAAGCTTTGACTCCATATCACGATCCTTGACTCTCTTCTCGGATTCCTTTCCTAGCTAATATTCAAAACCTACAAACTTTTCACTAAAATACACAAGATTACTCGCAAAAGTTTAATAAATCAAACATACTAGAAATAAAATAGGAATTCCGAATTATTGCATTTTTAACTCAAAAGTCTATCAAAATATTTATTTAAACATAAAAAATGATGTCTCCCAAGGGTCGAAAATAACAACAATTAGGGAGACATCAAGACCCCCAACTCAAACCTTTGTCGTCCCGACAAAGTAAAACAAAACAAAACAAAACAAAGGGGTAGAAGTAAATGTAAGAAAAAATAGAAGCTAGCAAATACACCTAAAGCAATTCTCAAGATAAATATCATATAGCAAAATTTAGAAACTAATATAAACATACATCTATAATGCAAAATCAAACACAAATAATCTCAATCATAAAATTAAAGTCGCAATGCTTGAAGATTACACTTGTACTCATATCTGTATATCTGTATGATGGCTATAGGGTGTTCCTCAATCCTAAATCGCTTTGAACGCTCCGCCTAGTATATTTCCTATTAACAGAATCATAAATTCACTATGCACTTAGGAATCACGAGGTCTTTATGGTTTTAATATTGGCTTAAAGACGGTGTGGATGTATATTTGGTAAATTTGAAGTGAGCTTTTGGCTCTCTCCTCACTTACCATCAACAATGTCCTCGAGCTTGAGTTACGCTAAAAAATGTTCTCACTCATCCATTCACGCAACAATTTAGCGTCTCATGTCTACCCACTACAACTAAGATGATTTTTCAGAAAATTCCACTTTGCCGGATGTTCTATTCATTCATATTTTTTTTTCTTTTCTTTTCTCTTTTTTTTGTACAGATGAAACCGGGTTCCCGGTTTCTACTGTATAGATTTACTAATTTTTTCATTTTTTCTTTCTTTTTAATTTTTTTTCATTCCCGGCAAAGGGTTACAAGTATATAGCATCTGCAATTGTGCCACAATACAAAGCACATCAATCCCTACCCAATAAATTCCCCATAAGTGGACCCACCACCCCAAATTCAAGCTCGAGACATGTCTCAGGATTGTGATTCAAGTGCGGGTCATATGGTCATGCCTAATAATCTAAGGGATAATGGTTTATATCGTGGCTACAAAGAAAAGGCTAAAGGCTCAAAGTGGGCTAAGACGGATAATAATTAATACAAGGGATAGAAAGCTAAAAAGTCACAAATGGCTAACAAAGAACTGCCCCTATCATTTTCCTAAGTACATAGCTCGTCTTTAGTTCATATCTAGGTGGGTTCTCTACTAATTAGGATTTCACGTTCTACACACCAAACATATTCCTTAAGTACAAGCTTACTTCATTTGCATTGTTCATTAATTTTTCCTATTAATTACCTATGTTTGCATGCAATTCTAAATGTGTTTTATATCAATCCCTAAAGTCCACTATTTACTATCATAGATTCATCAAAAGTATGCTTAAAGGTATATTTAAAATTTTCTACAGTCAAACGCTACTCCGAAAATTCTTGTATTGAAAGCAAATAAAACAAATAACACATAAAAACTGGGATGAGGCAACGAACCCCACCCCAAACTCAAAAATGAGCCGTGTCCCCACGACTCGAAAAAGACTCAAAGCAATTAAACTAATCTACACTAAAGAGGAAGGATTAGAAAACGTATATTAACCAGCACGTGGCTGGTTACCGGTGTTGCGTTCAGGACCTTTGTCTTGCGTGAGAACATTATAAACTGCATTTTAAAGTGTGTTCACGCCAAGGATCAAATTTCGAATAAGTTCCAACTCTCTTGTAACGTTTCCTAAGGTAGCAATCATCTTCTCTTGATTCTCTTCCAACACCCTGATTTTTTATTCCAACTCAGGAACAGTCTTCGTTTTCTTTGATGGAGGAGCTCTAGGAGTCTTCGTAGCTCGTGTTGCTTCATCATGGATATTCTGAATCATACTCAACGCCATGCTTACTCCAATTGAAACACTGTCAATACCTGTGTTCCTACGCGGGATCTTCGTGTCTAGGCACAAAGTAATAATAGTACAAGGAAACTTGAGATTTTGTTGTTTCATTGGAGCTCTCGCGAATTCCATGATTGTGTCATAAATAATTTTAGCAACATTCATTGGTTTATCCTCCATAACACACTTGATAAAAATTATATGTTCCTTCTTCAACTCTGATGTGTGTTTAATTCCAAAGAAAGTAGGGATTATGAAACCAGACAAAACCTTCGCACGAGGTGTCAAATTACTGCTGTAAAACTGTCCAGGATACCTTTCTCCTTCTAGAATTGGGCTAGCCCCATTAATAAGCACGGTCCCCCAAAGGGATTCATAATCGAAGGATGGATCATTAAGGGATTCTTGGAACAGACATAACCCAGTAAAGTTGGGTAACTTCAAAGATTTCCGAATAAGTTCAATAGAGAAAGGAACTACCTTTTTGCGAATTTCAATTGCCTCACGGGAAATAGCTAAACCTTCATAAAATTCTCGCACAAAAGTAGGAATAAACTCAAGCTTCCTTTCTCGCGATTCTTTCCAACCAAACTTTTCACAAGCCACAACATATTCTTTGTGAACACTACTCATAATACCCTTAGGAAAATCTGTCTCCTCACCAAACTTCAAAAATTCAATTCTTTCACGAACCCGATCATTCCAAGAAGTATAAACCCTCTTTGGTTTATGGGCCCACATCTTATTTCTCAGGGGTTTCTATTGAACTGGTACTTCCGGAACTTCTTGTTGGTTTTCATCCTCAATTTCTTTCTCAATCTCATCTTCATGTTCTTCCTCACTTTCCGGTTCATCAATTAATCTTCTCTTCTGACCTGTGATTTCTCTTCTCTTGGGAGCAAGCTTAACTTCATCAATCTTGCGTTTAGGACGCGAATCAGGAATCTCAATAGCTTGTTCTTGAGTACCACCAATGGTGGTCTTCTTTCTAGGAGCAGTTATTCAGAAATCACCGGTTCTGTTAGTCATCTCTTTCCACCCAAAACTCAAAACTTCAAATAGTGAGAAACTAGAGAAAAGTTTAGAACTTTGATGTTTTGAGGCTTAGGAATTGAAGAATAAGGTGGAATATGAGATGGGTAATGTTTAATTTGTGTGGGAGAAGAAAGAATTGGGTGAAGAAAATCTTGGGGAAAAACTAAGGATTTGATGATATTTTGGAGAGGAGGTGAGTTGATCTTGTGTTTTTGTGGTGAAAAAGGGTAGGATTTGATGATATATATAGGATTCAATGATGATTTTCGGAGGTGGGGTAGGTGTGGGTGCGTTTTTGGTAAAAACTTGCAGAAGAGGCAAAAAAAACTAGGTCAAAACACTTAAAACCTCCACATCACAGTGCAAACCGGGTTCCCGGTTTCGCGTCGCTGTGTCCGCGCGAAAACGAGACTAAATTAAATTTTTTATGTTCTTTTATAATTTTTACCTCAAAACGCAAAGAATTGCTGGACCCCAAAACGCTGGGTCAGAACTTCTACCCTTCGAAACCGGGTACCCGGTTTTGGTGAAACCAGGTCCCCGGTTTGAGTCGACGGCGCGAATGAAGACGCGGATCGAGACGCAGCAGATGGCGGGAGTGGAAACGCTCGGTCAGAATGTTCGAAAATCTATAGCGCCAAAACCGGGTACCCGGTTTGTGCGAAACCGGGATCCCAGTTTCCGTTGATGGCGCGATTGGTGACACAGGTGGTGACGCAGCAGATGGCGGGACCCAAGACGCTGGGTCTGAACCTCGGAAATTTTAGCTTTCGAAACCGGGATCCCGGTTTGTCCCTGGAACAGCACCAGTTTTTCCTCTATTTTCGCCCTTTTGACCCCAAACTCACGACCTTTTTACCCCTGAAATCATCAAAAACAACTACCCTTCCTCATTTCTTACTAATAAACACTAAATTTATGAAAATTAAACTAATTTACACTACGAAAATTAAAAACTCAAACTAATATACAATTAATTGGCTTTTGTTTAACATCGTTAAGCTCGACGGGTTACCTCACGTTTCTAAGGAGTCTCGAGGAGATACATGCCCGCCCCGGGATGTGGATCTTCCAAGTGGTTGGTATCTTCACCTCCATGGTATATCTTTAAACGATGACCGTTCACCATGAAGGTGCGGTTCTTGAGTGGATGTTCTATTTCTATCGCCCCATGAGGTGTAACTTTGGTCACAATGTATGGACCCGACCACTTAGACCTTAACTTACCTGGATAATTGCTGAACTTTGAATTATATTTCAATACTTTTTGTCCCACTTCAAAGTTCTTCACACGAATCCGATTGTCATGCCATTTCTTCGTGTTTTCTTTATAAAGTTTAGCATTTTCATAGGCATTCAATCGGAATTCGTCAAGTTCGTTAAGCTTCATCATACGATTCTCTCTGGCTAAGGTAGGATCTAATTCAACTGCGCAATTGCCCAATAGGCACCCATTTCAAGCTCAAGAGGTAAGTGACAAGCCTTACCATATACCATACGATACGAAGATGCACCAACTGGAGTCTTAAACGCGGTACGATAGGCCCACAACGCATCATCTAACTTCATTGACCAATCTTTTCCTGTAGGACCAACAGTCTTCTCTAGGATTTATTTTACTTCATGATTCGATACTTCAGCTTGACCATTGGATTGTGGATGATATGCTGTAGATACACGGTGTCTTACTCCATACTTCTCTAGAACAACCTTCAAATACTTATTAACGAAATGAGATCCTCCATCGCTAATAATCACTCTAGGTGTACCATGTCTAGTGAAAATATGTGACTTCAAAAACTTAATCACCACTCGTGAATCATTGGTTGGTAAAGCCACAGCTTCTACCCATTTAGACACGTAATCAACAGCTAATAAGATGTAGAGGTTACCATTTGAAGGAACGAACGGACCCATAAAATCTATACCCCAAACATCGAATATTTCAACTTCTAACACATTATTATGTGGCATCTCATCCCTCTTGGATATGTTTCTGGTAAATTGGCATCTTGCACATTTCTTCACATAATCATGACAATCTTTTACAAGTGAAGTCCAGTAAAAACCTGATTGGAATACCTTAGCAGCAGTTCTATCTCCCTTGAAGTGTCCTTCATAGAGTGAATCATGACACCCAGCTATAATCGCTTCAGTTTCCTCCTTGGCTACACATCTTCTTATCATTTGGTCAGCACACACTTTGTAGAGGAAGGGATCCTCCCAAAAGAATTGTCTAGCACGATGAGCTAACCTTATTCTTTCTTGATAAGTGGATCCTTCAGGAAAAGAACCACTCACAACTAAATTCGCAATATCTGCATACCAAGGAGCTTCATAATCATGAACAACAAATAAATTTTCATCAGGAAACTCTTCTCTAACTACTTCAGTACCGCCATTCATCTCTGAACCTTCAAGACGCGATAGATGGTCTGCAACCTAATTCTCACAACCCTTTCTATCCTTGATCTCTAAATCGAATTCTTGAAGTAATAAAACCCATCTGATTAAGCTCGGTTTAGCGTCCTTCTTTTCCATAAGATATCTAATCGCTGAATGATCTGTATAAACAATAACTTTTGCTCCAAGTAGATAAGAGCGAAACTTATCGAATGAATACACAACTGCTAGTAATTATTTCTCTGTAACTGTATAGTTAACTTGAGCACCATTAAAAATTTTACTAGCATAATATATCGAATGAAATATCTTATCATTTCTTTGTCCCAATACAGCTCCCATACATAAATCACTCACATCACACATAACTTCAAAAGGTAAACTCCAATCTGGAGGTAATACTATGGGAGCAGAAATAAGCTTTTCTTTGATTGCTTGAAATGCCGCTAAGCAAGCTTCATCAAAAAGGAATTTGGAATCCTTTTCTTGTAAGCTGCATAGCGGTTTAGCAATCTTAGAAAAGTCTTTAATGATCTCCTATAAAAGCCAGCATGGTCCAGAAAACTTCTTACCCCTTTAACAGAAACAGGAGGGGGAAGAGTTTTAATTACCTCTATCTTCACTCTATCAACCTCTAATCCAGCACTCGAAACCTTGTGACCCAGAACTATACCTTCGCGAACCATGAAATGACACTTCTCCCAGTTTAAGACCAAATATGTTTCCTTGCATCTGATTAACACTTTCTCCAAGTTATCTAAACATCTATCGAAATCATCACCAAACACGGAAAAATCGTCTATAAAAACTTCAAGAAAATTATCGATCATATCCCAGAATATGGCCATCATTCATCTTTGAAAGGTAGCAGGTGCATTACACAACCCAAATGCCATTCTGCGATATGCCAAAGTACCAAAGGGGCATGTAAATGTTGTTTTATGTTGATCTTCTGGAGCCACGTAAATCTGATTATACCCAGAATAACCATATAAGAAACAGTAGTACTCTCTACCAGCCAATTTATCTAACATTTGATCGATGAAAGGAAGTGGAAATGATCCTTTCTGGTGGCCTTGTTCAGTTTACGATAATCCATACAAACTCTCCAACCAACTACCGTTCTTGAAGGAATTGCTTCATTTTGATCATTAAGAATTGTTGTGATTCCTCCTTTCTTCGGTACACACTGAACTGGGCTCACCCATTTACTACTCGAGATGGGATAAATAATCCCCGCGTCTAAAAGCTTGATAACTTCCTTCTTTACTACTTCCTTCATAGCGGGCATTAATCTCCTTTGACCTTCAACTGAGTGTGCGGTATCATCTTCCAGTATGATTTTGTGTTGACAATAGGAGGGACTAATGCCTTTGATGTCAGCAATTGTCCAACCTATTGCCTCTTTGTTAGCTCTTAACACACGCAACAGTTTATCTTCTTGAGGACCTGTTAAATTCGCTGAAACAATAACAGGTAGAGTTACATTAGTACCTAAATACACATACCTCAAGTGTGCTGATAATGGCTTTTCTTCCAATTCCGGAGGAGATTCAATTGAAGGCTTCTTTTTAGGATTAATCTCCCCCGGTTCTCTCACAGGTTCATAGGCAGAAGCCTATACTTCAGATTCTCAGAATTAAGAGCTGCCACTGTTTCGGCAAGCTCTTCCATCATCTCAGGTAAGTCTAATGTCAAAGTGGCCTGCAAGATATCATCATAATTAAAACAATCAAATACCTCTTGCGATGCCTGCTCAACTACATCCATTCGAAAGCAATCTTCTTGAGAATCTGGAAACTTCATAGCTCGGAACACGTTAAATTTGACCTCCTCGTCTTGGATTCTCATCGTCAATTCGCCATTTTCTACACCAATCAATGTACGCCCCGTGGCTAGGAATGGTCTTCCCAAAATAATGGGGACATTCCTATCCGCGTCGTATTCAAGTATAACGAAATCGACGGGAAATACTAACGTGCCTGCCTTAACTAGGACATCTTCAATTCGGCCTTCTGGATGTGCAAGAGATCTGTCCGCCATTTGCAAGACCATAGAAGTAGGTCTTGCTTCTCCAATTTTCAGCTTATCAAAGATCAATTTGGGCATCAGATTGATGCTCGCACCCAAATCGCATAGTGCTTTACCTTTCCATTCTTCTCCAATCGATATCGTAATTGTGAAACTCCCAGGATCAAGTAACTTTAGAGGCAATTTACTTTGACAAATAGCACTACATTCTTCAGGAAGACCAATCATCTCATTATCACAATATGGCCTTTAGTTAGTGAGAGCTCTCTTCAAAAATTTTGTGTACTTGGGAATATCTCGGATAGCTTCCAACAACGAAATATTAATACTAAGGCCTCTCACTCTGTTAAAGAACTTCTGAAAATCGGCCAAATCCCCCTTTTTCTGAACTTGAGATGGAAACGGTGGAGTAGGGCGATTACTCATAACATCATCTTTCTTCTTTGGAATTTCACTCGGCCTCAATATTTCGCCAACCTAAACATCTTTCTCTTTCTCACCCACATCCTTTTCTTTTCTTGGAACTTATTTCTCTTTCATAACAGGAAAAGGAGGTGGAGGGAGGTTCTTACCACTTCTGAGAGTAACAGCTTTGCAATCTTCATGTTGTCTCGGATTTTCGGTATCACTAGGGAGTTGCCCTTGTGGACGTTGGTTTAGCTGTTTTGCGAATTGATCCATTTGGTTTTGTAATAGTTTGATACTTGCGTCAGACGCTTGTTGATTTTGCATAGCTTGCGTCTGGAGAGCAATTAGGCTTTCAACGGTTTTCTGAAGGGTAACTACCCCTTCTTGTGGGTGGGCAGGTAAGGCTTTTTGGTTCATGGTTTCATTGTAAGTGTCTTGAGGAGCTTGCCATTGCACATAGTTTCCTTGATTCTGTCCTCCTTGATAATTATTATGTGGTCTTGGATTGAAGTTTTTACCTTGGGGACGCGGCTGATACGCATATGTCGGATTGGCTGCCCCATTAGGATTTGAGTATTGAAACCCAGGATGGTTTTTGTTAGGCTGATATCCATTACCACTTGAATTAAAGTTTCCTCTATTGGAGACAAACATCACAGGCTCTTGATTATTCGGACAACTCTCCTCATCATGATCATTCATACCACAATACGAACACATATAAACTGCTTGTGCAGCTTGCACAACTACCTTCTTACCCGAAAATCCTTCTTTTACAGCTAAAGTGAGCTGTTTCAATTCTTGCTCTATGGTGGTTTGAATCTTGTTCTCAAGGGTAGCAAACTTTTCTTCGATATTAATTTTATTCACTCCTTTAACTGGGGTTCTTACTGAACTCCATCCAACTTCATTCTTTACCGTTCTCTCTAAGATGAGTTTCGCATGAGCCGGTTGAACTTGTAAAAACGCAGCACCACATAGCAAATCTAAGTCTTTTCTTGAAGTCCCATCAAGACCATTGTAGAAATTTTTTAGCTGTTGTTGTTCTGAAAGGTCATGATCGGGAACTCTACGTAAGCATATCTGAAATCTTGTCCAGCTTTTACCCAAAGTTTCATCATATTCTTGACGGAACTGAGTTAATTCAAGTTGATCCTCTAACCGCATGTTACTTGGGTAAAACCTGTCAAAGAAAGCAGTTTCTAGTTGATTCCAATTTGTTATCTTCGTAGGCTCTTGTGAATCGTGCCATTCACTCGCTCCATCAATAACGAAAATTCGAAACGCAGCGAAAGACATTTGTTCCTTTGAAACTCCTTGTGTGATGTAAGAATCACATATCTGCTTAAATTTCTGTACTGCTCGGAGGGGATCTTCTCCAGCTTTACCACGAAAATTTCCATAACTTTGGAATTGAGCTAACATACCCGAATCTGGACGAAACCTTGGAAAATCTATATCTGGAGCACCTACCCCTAAAGCAGGATCACGGAATGGAACTTCTTCTGGACCATTAACGAACCAGGGATCTTGATTATTCGCCATTTCTTTTTCTTCTTTCTCTTGTTCTTTTCTTTTCTTATTTGCAAGTCTGATTAACGAATCCGGATTATCAAGGATTTGAACTGGCGGTTCAAATCTGAGCCTTCTTCGCATACACCAATCCTAAAAATTTGAAAGAGAAGAACAAACAAAAAGCGTAAAACTGATACAAATAAAATAAATGCAACTAT
The DNA here is from genome assembly GCA_029959085.1 of Nemophila menziesii. Taxonomy (NCBI): domain Eukaryota; kingdom Viridiplantae; phylum Streptophyta; class Magnoliopsida; order Boraginales; family Hydrophyllaceae; genus Nemophila; species Nemophila menziesii. The sequence continues at coordinate 32,083,488 of JARWIR010000009.1, forward strand.
CACTAAAGGATAAACACCGTGGTCACACGCTACCGTCCCTGGCAGCGGCGCCAAAAACTTGGTGGTCCTTTGTGTGTTCTATAAATAATGCAATAAGTAATTGAACCACAACCGCAAGTGTACGGTTGTCCCAAGTAATATTAGTGATAACAGATTCGTTCGCAGGGACGGTTAGTTAACTACAATGCTTATCAGATAATGAATGGTTGCACGTATGAAAACAGATAAAAGATATAATAATTGATTGGTTGTTTGTATTAATTCTAAGTAATGAAAGACTAAATGAAAATGCAAATAAATACTAAGACGCAAGTAAATGAAGGTAAGACGCAAATATGAGAAGGCAGTACTTGAGAAACGCAAGGGATCCTCCTAATTCTATTTCATAACATATGTTGTTTAAGGGTTAAATTGGTCAATTGACATTGGTCGTGATTCTAAATTCCTTGTACCCCTGTCAGGGTGGACTACAAGGCTATTCTAGAGTGTCACTAGTCCCGTCAGGGTAAATATGATCCACTTTCGAATGATTAAGTAATTTTACCTCATTGGCCCTAAAATTAACTAAGCTCGTCAGAGGCAAATAGTTTCGATTTTAGATTGAGTAATTAAGTCCATACCTAAACCCTCCGTCAGGATGATCCACACGCCACATATGTGGAATAACCTAGATACTAACACCTGTTCTTAGTTGATCACTCCAAAAATCAGTAAATAATCTCAAATTACAAAAAAATGTAAAAGACCCAATTTAATTTAATTTATTAAAAACCCCAAATTCAGACATATGGCATTCAACAGAATAGGGATTCACCCGTTATGCATTCTCAAGTACTATGAAGAAATTAGCTCATACTAATTAAAAATAAAACTAAATTAAAAGAAAGAGAACTCATAATGTTTTACAGAATTAAAAATAAATAAAACCTAATTTCCGGAATTGGATTTGGCTAAGAATGGAGATATAGACACTCTACAGCTCTACATCTTCCTTCTACAACCTTCGTTGACTTCTCTCTGATACTTCTGCTTATGAATAATGAGTTGTGTGAAAAATAGAAGTCAAAAGCCCCTTTTATACTAATAAAAACGGATTAGGCCTTGGACTTAAAATTAAATCACTAATTAAAAGCCCAAGTCCATTTTCTAAGCGCAAAATCCCATAACTGCTGCACCACCTCCACTAAAACAGCTCTAACCGATTCGTTATAACTCCAATTGACCTGAAATCACTTGCTAAATTTCTGTAACTCGATAAGGAACATATTCTATTCAAAGGTCAGCGGCTAAATCAATTCTTAAGTGCCTCGAAATCAGCAATCTTTGGCCTGTTTTTCAGATTTGCAGCTCCAAAATAAAATTCTTTCGGGATTTATCTTTAAGCTTTGACTCCATATCACGATCTTTGACTCTCTGCTCGGATTCCTTTCCTATCTAATATTCAAAACCTATAAACTTTTCACTAAAATACACAAGATTACACGCAAAAGTTTAATAAATCAAAAATACTAGAAATAAAATAGGAATTCCAGATTATTGCATTTTTAACTCAAAAGTCTATCAAAATATTCATTTAAACATAAAAAATGATGTCTCCCAAGGGTCGAAAATAAGAACAATTAGGGAGACATCAGTAACGCGTCGAATTTAAAGACGTAATAAACAAAAGTGCTTCTTGGGAGACAACTCATGTTTAATTTGCTTTTTGTTTTTCAATTCCTAGTGTATACTTCTAAGTAATTGTCTAGTCTTAGTGTCTACTGTTAAAATAAATGAGAAAGGTAGTGTGTTATTGGTGCAGGAATTGAGTTTGGGGTGCTAAGGGACGAAAGAGGGAAAAATCTACTGCATTGGCCGGCTAGATGGTCAGAAAACCGGCATGCCGGTGCAGGAGAAACACGAGCCCTCGTGTATTAGGCTCGGATTTTTTGCCGAGAGGGAAAGAAAAATTGAATAGACGCACCAGTATGCCGGTCAGATTTCCGGTATGTGATGTCTCCCTATTAGTTCTAATAATTAGACCTTTCGAGACATCCTTTTAGGTGAATAAATGACTTATTTGATAGACTTTTATGTGTATTTGATCATATTGCACTTTCTCCCCTTGGAAATTGACTATTTGCGTTTTATGAGCTTTTGTGCGTTAATTTGATTGTTTTTAGTGCAAAGTTAGTAGGTTCTTGAATTTCATGAAAGAACAATCCAAGGAGGAGAAGTGAGAATTAAAGTCTTAGGGTATTTTAGTGTGTTAGGAAGTACTTTTACTCGAGTTTCTATTTTTAGAGTACACTTTCCTATTTCTATTTCTTGAATTATTGATTTATTATTTGTAAAGCATATGTGGTTTAATTATTTATTTATTGTGAAACTTTAAAAGATATATGGTAATTAATTAGAGACCAAGTTGAGTTGAAGAAGTAAAAGAAAGAAGATTTACATGAAAATAAGAAGATTAAGGAAGGATATATGCAAAGAAGGAAAAGATAAAGCTGCCTTATGAATCTGAAATTTCAGCCACGTTTCAAAGACTAGTCCATAACTTAAGATGGGCTACGAATATGGGCGAGTGGTCTGCACCAATGGAAATAGCTTTCCGAGACCAGCGGTTTCATATATTGGAACGAGTCAAACTGATAAGTATTGAATGAGATATGACCAAAACAAATCAACATCAGAATCTTACCTTTGATAGATTTTAGGGCTACGAATTTAAGAGTTCTTAACTTGTCTCCCACTCCAAGTAAATTCGACCTAGGGCTTGCTAACACCTATAAATACACCCCTTAGCCTCCTCTATTCACACACTTTAGAGAATTAAACAAGAGGCTTAAAGTTTTCAAGTCAGAGCAAGAAGGTAAGGAGAAGCTAGTGCTGGAGGAATCATGTTCTTCCATCAATAGTCATCCTACCCTTTAGGTTATTAATTTATCTTTTGTATTTGAACATGAATTCATTTTATTTAATGTTAGTCTTTAATTTTATTATGAGCTAAATTTCCATATACTTGAGAATCACATTAAAGGGATGAACCTTAATTAATGAATCTATGTTTTGAATTTGGGATTAGATTTAAACTGAATTGAGTTTTATATATTGGATATTACTTTGTTTTCATTACTATTTCTTTTATGAACAACTAGAAATAGCTTTTAGTATTTGGGCTATTCACTTTAGTGGCTAAGTGATCATCCGATAGGGGGTTTGAATACTGATCTAGGTAATACCCGTGTAATGTCCGTTATTGACCGACAGGCTTAACTAGTTACATAGCCAAAGAGGTAAAATCATATCATCTGAAGAGGCATATTCGACCATAGAGGTGTTTATAGTACTTTAGGATAGCTCGTAGGTCCACCCGACAGGGAGCTAGGAGATATTAGAGTCTCGACTAATATTACAATTCCAATTCTACCCTTAAACATAGCATAGATTATATTGATTAAGTAGATTCCTTGCGAGACTCAAGTATCTCTCTTATCTGAAGTTAGTCGTTTATTTGCTTTCTTTCTTTTCTGTTAATTTACTTTTAGTCTTTATCTTATTTTCATCTTTTTATTTACAAAGAACCAAACAAAAATCTTATCTTTTAATTTTCTGTTTAGCAATTATTCTTACTACTTGATTAATATTTGGGTTGAACCTAATCTGTCCCTGAGAACGAACTTGATTATAATATATTACTTAAGACAACTGTGCACTTGCAGTTTATGGTTCCTCTTTATTTTCTAACACCCTAGGACCCACCAAGTTTTTGGCGCCGCTGCCGGGGACGGTAGCGTATGACCCGGTGTTAATCTTTAGTAGTTTAATTGTTTTAGTTTTAGTTTAATTTTTCAGTTTTACGCTTTGGGTTGTCTTTCTTTCTCTGGTTTACATGTTTTGGTATATGCGTGAAAATATCGTGATTCTTGTAAATCCCGAAAACCTAGTTCGAGAAGTAAACAAAAGAAAGAGAGAAGCTAAAGCAAAAGAGTTAGAGGAGCAATTAGCAAGAGAAGCAATGGCTGACGATCATGAAATCAACCCTCCTCTTGTTCCTGTTGTTCCACAAGCTCAACCTTCTCAGAACAATGATCTGTGGGTCATCAATGGCCCTGAACAACCTCCATTTCGAGCTCCTGCCCTTGGAATTGGCCCAGCAAATATTAATGTCGAGAGATTTAGACCCGATCCTGGTATGTTATCTCAATTTAAGAGTTATGGAAATTTCCGAGGAGCACCTGGCGAAGGTCCAATCCGTGCTATACAGAAGTTCATGCAAATCCACGATTCCTATATTACGCAAGGAGTAACAAGAGATCAGATGTATTTTGCGAATTTTAGGTATTTCGTTATTGATGGAGCAATTGAATGGCATGATTCTCACGAACCCGGAGCAATTACAACATGGGACGCATTACAAACTTCGTTCTTCGACAGATACTACCCAACGAATATGAGATTAGATGTGCAAGTTGAATTAACTTCATTCAAATAAGATCAAGACGAGACTTTGGGTAGAAGTTGGAAGAGATTTCAAATTTGTTTGAGAATAGTCCCTGATCATGGCCTTATAGAAATTCAACATATGAAGATATTTTACCGAGGACTTGATGGCTCTTCAAGAAAGGATCTAGATTTGCTTTGTGGTGGTGATTTTTACAGGTACAACCAGTCCATGCTAAGATTATTTTGAATAGAACTGTAACGAATGAAATGGGTTGGAATACTGTGAGAACACCTGTCCGAGGTGGAAATAGTGCATTCATTGAATAAAAATTCACCGCCATGGAAAATAAACTTGAAAAACAATTAAAACAGCTTACTCTAGCTGTTACAAAAAGTGTTGCAGGTAGAAGAGCAGATGTTAATGTTACACAAGATGTTTATGGGTGTTCTAACTGCGGTACACAAGATCATGAATGGGAGCAGTGTCAAAACAATCCAGAATCCATAATGTTTGTTTCCAACCGAGGAAACTATAACTCAAGTGTTCAAGGTTATCAACCGAATAGAAACCATCCGGGTTTCCAATATTCGAATCCAAATGGGGCTGCAAATCCGACTTATTCATATCAACCACGCCCCCAAGGAAATAACTTCCAACCAAGAAAATAGAACAACTACCAAGGTGGACAAGCTTACGGAAATCAAGCTCAGAGACAACCTCCTCAAGATGCTTATACCGACACCATGAACTAGAAATCTCTACCTGCTCAACCTCAAGAAGGTGCATTAGATGTTCAGCAAACCTTGACGAAATTATTCAACATTCAACAAACTACAACACTTAAATTGATGGAAACTCAGATGGCTCAAATGGCAAAGCAATTGAATCAACGTCCACAGGGACAATTACCGAGTGACACTGAAGAACCCTAGCAAAGAGAAGATTGTAATGTAGTGACGCTTAGAAGTGGTAAGAAGCTCCCGCCACCTCCTTTTCCCGTGATGAAAGAAAAAGAAACAACTGTGAAAGAGAAACCGAAAAAAGATGTAGTGGAGAAAGAAGATGAACCTCAAGTAGTGGAAGTGGAGAAGATTCCGGAGAAGCAAGTCCAAAGAGATTGCAGAAACCCGTCCTCCTCCACCTTTTCCCTCAAGAATTCAGAAGAAAGGAGACATGGCTGACTATCAGAAGTTCTTGAATATGGTACGTGGTCTCAATATTAACGTTTCGTTCTTAGATGCTATACAAGATGTGCCGAAGTACGTTAAATTCTTGAAAAGAGACATTACCAACAAGATACCATACCGTGAGAATGAGATGATAGGATTGCCAGAAGAATGCAGCGCTATATGCCAAAGTAAGTTGCCACCTAAACTACTTGATCCTGGGAGTTTTACGATTCCTATTTCTATTGGTAATGAGTGTCAAGGGAAAGCTTTGTGTGACTTGGGTGCGAGTATCAATTTGATGCCCAAGTCAATTTTTGAAAAACTGAAGATAGGAAACGCAAGACCTACTTCCATGGTCCTGCAAATGGCTGATAGATCCCTCGCACATCCAGAGGGACGAATAGAAGATGTCCTCGTCAAGGCAGGTACTTTAATTTTTCCCGTTGATTTTGTTATACTTGAATACGACGCGGATAGGAATGTCCCCATTATCTTGGGTCGACCATTCCTAGCCATGGGGCGTACTGTTATTGATGTAGAAAACGGGGATTTAACCATGCGAATCCAAGACGAGAAGGTAAAGTTCAATGTGTTTAGGGCCATGAAGTTTCCAGATCTTCCCGAAGAATGTTTCCGAATGGATATACTTGATTTGACTACGCAAGAAGCATTTGATTGTATGAATTTTAACGATATCTTGCAAGCGACCCTAACACTTGACTTACCAGAATTGATGGAAGAACTAACCAAAACTATAGTTGCGCTAAATTTTGGAAATATCAAGCATAGGAATCTCGCCTTTGAGCCAGTCCGAGAGCCAGGGGAGATATTATCTATAAAGAAACCATCTACCGAATCTCCCCCTCAACTATAAGAAAAGCCGCTTCTGTCACACTTGAGGTATGCCTATTTAGGTACTACCAACACTCTACCTGTTATTGTTTCCGCTACTTTAACAGGTCCTCAAGAAGACAAACTGTTGCGCATACTGAGAGCTAATAAAGAGGCGATTGGTTGGACTATGCTGACACCAAAGGTATTAGTCCTTCCTATTGCCAACACAAAATCATCTGGGACGATGAAAGAGCGTGCTCAGTTGAAGGGCAAAGAAGATTTATGCCAGCTATGAAGGAAGTGGTGAAGAAAGAGATTATCAAGTTGCTAGATACGGGAATCATCTATCCCATAGCTAGTAGCGTATGGGTGAGTCCAGTTCAATGTGTACCAAAGAAGAGTGGTATTACTACCATCTTGAACGAGCAAAATGAAGCCATTCCCTCAAGAACCGTTGTTGGTTGGATAGTGTGTATGGATTATCGAAAGTTGAACAAGGCCTCCAGAAAAGATCACTTCCCTCTTCCATTTATTGATCAAATGTTAGACAAGCTAGCTGGGAGAGAATATCATTGCTTTTTGAATGGATATTCAGGATACAATCAGATTTATGTAGATCCAAAAGACCAACACAAGACAACCTTTACATGTCCTTTTGGTACCTTTGCCTTCCGAGGGATGCCATTCGGATTATGTAATGCACCTGCTACTTTTCAAAGATGTATGATGGAAATCTTCTGGGACATGATTGATGATTTCCTTGAGGTATTTATGGATGACTTTTCTGTGTTTGGTGATAACTTTGAGGAGTGTTTACGGAACATGGAGAAGGTATTCATTAGATTCAAGGAGACTGATTTGGTTTTGAACTGGGAGAAATGTCACTTTATGGTTCGAGAAGGTATAGTGTTGGGTCACAAGGTTTCGAGTTCTGGTTTGGAAGTTGATCGTGCAAAGATTGAGGTAATCAAGACTCTTCCCCCTCCCATTTCTGTAAAAGGGGTAAGAAGCTTTTTGGGTCATGCTGGTTTTTACCGACGTTTAATCAAGGACTTCTCTAAAATCTCTAAGCCATTGTGCAGCTTACTTGAGAAGGACACCAAATTCCTTTTTGATGAAGCTTGCATAAAGGCATTCAACGAGATCAAAGAAAAGCTTATTTGTGCACCTATTGTATTGCCTCCTGATTGGAAGATTCCGTTTGAAATTATGTGTGATGCTAGTGATCTTGCAATGGGTGTTGTTCTGGGTCAAGGAAAAGAAAAGGTATTTCATTCCATCTACTATGCTAGTAAGACCTTCACAAGTGCTCAAATTAATTATACTGTGACTAAGAAGGAATTACTAGCTGTTGTGTACGCATCCGAAAAAATTTCTTTCCTACCTTCTTGGGGAAAAAGTTGTTGTGTTTACCGACCATTCTGCGATTAAATACCTTATGGAAAAGAAAGATGCGAAAGCCGCATTTGATTAGATGGGTATTACTGTTACAAGAGTTTGATTTAGAGATTCGGGATCGAAAGGGTTGTGATAATCAGGTTGTTGATCATTTGTCGCGTCTTGAAGGTTCTGAGTCGAATGGAGGACCTGAGTTGGTAAGAGAAGAGTTTCTTGATGAGAATTTTTTTTTTTAGTTTATTCATTAGAAACTCCTTGGTATGCGGATATAGCAAATCTTATTGTGAGTGGTTCTTTTCCTCAAGGAGCTACCTCACAAGAGAAAAAGAGACTAATCCATCGAGCTAAACAATTTTTTTAGGAGGATCCTTTCCTCTACAAAACATGCAGTGATCATATGGTAAGAAGATGCATACAGATAGGGATATTCTGTCCGTTGTTGCAAGTTGTCATGATTCACCATACGGAGGACACTTCAAAGGTGATCGTACAACTGCAAAGGTACTACAATCTGGTTTTTATTTGCCTACATTGCATAAGGATTGTCATGATTATGTCAAGAAGTGTCATAGATGCCAGTTTACTGGTAATATATCTAAGAGATATGAGATGCCGCGTAATAATGTTCTTGAAGTTGAGATATTCGATGTATGTGGTATTGATTTCATGGGTCCTTTTGTACCATCTAACGGGAATCTTTACATCCTACTAGCTGTTGATTACGTGTCTAAATGGGTAGAGGCTGTAGCTCTACCAACTAATGATTCACGAGTAGTGATTAAATTCTTAAAGTCACACATCTTCACTAGACATGGTACACCTCGAGTTATTATCAGTGATGGAGGTTCACACTTTCTGAAAAAATATCTGAAGACAGTTCTAGAGAAGTATGGTGTGAGGCATCGTGTATCTACCGCGTATCATTTACAAGCCAATGGTCAAGCTGAGGTCTCTAATCGAGAGATCAAATACATTCTTGAAAAGACAGTTGGTTCCACACGCAAGGATTGGTCAATGAAATTAAATAATGCGTTGTGGGCATATCGTACTGCGTTCAAGACGCCTATGGGTGCATCTCCGTATCACATCGTTTATGGTAAGGCTTGTCACTTACCTCTTGAGCTTGAAATGGGTGCCTATTGGGCAATAGCGGAGATGGACATGGATCCTACCTTAGATGCGGAGAATCGTGCGATGAAGCTGAATGAACTTGATGAGTTTCGATTTCATGCCTATGAGAATGCTAAACTTTACAAAGAGAAAACGAAAAGATGGCATGAAAATCGCATTCATGAAAAGAAATTCAAAGTTGGACAAATGGTCCTCAAGTATAACTCCAAGTCCAGCAATTATCCGGGCAAGTTGAGGTCAAAGTGGTCTAGTCCGTTCGTGGTGACCAAAGTTACGCCGCATGGAGCTATAGAGATCGATAATCCAGACGAGCAACACACATTTATGGTGAATGGGCATCGTCTGAGACTTTACCATGTAGGCGAGGATACCAATCGCAGAATTGATCCACATCTTGGGGAGGTCATGTACCTCCTTGAAGCTGAATAGATGCGAGAGGTAACCCGTCGAGCTTAACGACGTTAAACAAAAGACAGTTCATTGTATATTAGTTTACTGCTTTATGTTTTTCAATTCCTTGTGTATAAATCTAAGTTAGTGTCGAGTTTAGTGTCTACTTTTAAAAGAAATGAGAAAGGTAGTGTATTAATGTGCAGGAATTAAGTTTGGGGTGCTAAGGAACGAAAAGGAATGCCAAACCACCGGCATGTCGGCGGAGCTGAAACCCGTGCCCGCGGGTCCAAGGCTCGGGTTGTTGATGAGAGGTAGAGAAAATTTGACAAGTCGCACCGGCTAGCCGGTCACATGACCGTATGCCGGCCAGCAGAAAACTCGTGGCCTCGGGTAGCTCGGCTCGGGTATTTTGACAGAGTTCACCCCTGGACAAAAAGCAGCACCGGTATGCCGATGGATATCACTGGTATACCAGCGAACAGAAAACACGTGGCCTCGGGTAGCGACTCGAGTTCGAGGCAGAATGGTACGAAAAAAAGCACGTCCAGCACCGACTAGCCGTCCAGATCCGCCGGTATGCCGGTCAGCATGGTGGTTTGAAGATATTGTTGCCTTATACACTTCTTACCTTATCAAAAGCAAAACCTAGCCTCTCCCATACGAATTATCCAGCTCCCAACCTTATAAATACTACTTGGAGCTTGATTAAACCTCTACAACAAACACAATAACATCAATAATTCTCTCCTCCATTTTCCATAAATACATCCTCTTCATCAGATTCATCACAATACACCATTAAAAACCATCAAGATCAAGCTTCCAAGAATTCTTGAAAGCTTCATCAAGAAACCTTCTTCTTTCATCTAATAAAAGCAAGAAACTCAAGCTACACCAATTTTTCTTAACTTTATTCTATCCTTGGTATAACTTGAGTTTGGGGTCAAATCAAACATGACAAACATAACTGATGCCATGGAATAACAGAGGAAGTGTTGTATCCTAGGGAAGAACAAAATTTTTCCTGGTTCTACAATTGAAAAGGCCATCAATATTGATGAGCCTATTGAAGAAAAACAAAAAGAAGAGGCACCTTCACAACCACTACACAAGAAATTAACAGCAAGGATGAGGGTATCATCAAAGCCTAAAGTAAAGACACAAATTCAAGATCAAGGTTCTTCTTCTTCTCAAACTAATTCTTGTATTCCTCCATGGTCCCTCAAATTACAACATGAAATCAAACTTTTGAAAGAAGACAACAGAGCACTTTGGATAGAAATTACACAGATTGAGTCAACATTGGAAGAGGTAACTACGAACATGGATATTGATAATTATTCTTCACCTTCAGAGGAGGACATGATGGATCTTTATGGCCAGGTATCCCGTTCTAATTCTTTTTCTTAATTGATGGTAGGCACTAGGTTGGTAGTTTAGTTTAATTTTATTGCTTTATTGAGTCTTCTTCGAGTCGTGGGGACACGACTCACTTTTGAGTTTGGGTTGGGTTCGTTGCCTCATCCCAATTTTTTGTGTTTTACATGCTTTCAATAAAATTAATCTTAGGGTTGCGTTGAATGTAGAGTATTTTAAATGCCCCCATCAAGCATGCTTTTCATGAATTAATGATAGAAAATAGTTGACTTTAGGAGTTAGTGTAAACAGCACTTTGATTGCATGCAAATATGAGATAATTGATAGGAAGAATTAATGAACAATTCAAAAGAAGTAAACTTGTGCTTAAGGATAATAGGTGGTTTGTAGAACGTGAGTGGTGGTCCTTTGTGTGTTCTAAAATAAATGCAAAAGTAATTGAACCACAACCGAAAGTGTACGGTTGTCCCAAGTAGTAATAAGTGATTCTAGGATCGTTCGCAGGGACGGTTTGGTTAACTACAATGCTTATCAAATAATGAATGGTTGCACTTATGAAAGCAAGTAAAGATTTAATGATTGATTTGGTTTTTGTATTAATTCTAAGTAATGAAAGACTATAAAGAAAATGCAATTAAATACTAAAACGCAAGTAAATAAATGTAAGACACAAATATGAGAAGGTGGCACTTGAGAACGCAAGGGATCCTCCTAATCCTATTTCATAACGTATGCTGTTTAAGGGTTAAATCGGTCAATTACAATGGTCGGGATTCGAAATTCCTTATACCTGATGTCTCCTTAATTGTTCTTATTTTCGACCCTTAGGAGACATCATTTTTGGTGTTTATTTAATCAATTTGATAGACTTTTGGACCAAATATGCAATAATATGATTTTCCTCTTTTATCTCTAGCAATTTTAATTTATTAAGCTTTTGCGCGTAATATTGGTATTTTTAGTGTAAACTTTACAGGTTTTAGATGTTGGCTAGAAGATGAATCCGAGGAGAAAGTCAAAAGATCAAGAGATAGAGTCAAGACTTGAAGATAAATCCCGAAGATATTATTTTTAGAGCTGAAAATCCATTTTCCAGGCCATAGATTGCTGATTTCGAGGTACTTAAGCGATGATTGAGCCGCTAACCTTTGAAGAGAAAACATTCCTTATCGAGTTACGGAACTTTAGCAACTAGAATGAGGTCAATCGGAGTCATAACTCATCGGGAAAAGCAGTTTTAGTGGAGGTGTATCAGCAGTTACGGGATTTTGGGCTTAGAATTTGGGCTTGGACATTAAATTAATGTTTTATTCTTAGGTCCAAGCCCTAATCCATTTTTCCACCTATAAAACCAGCCTTTGACTTCTATTTTACATACAATTCACATTCTGCAAGATTAAAAACACCAGAGAGAAGCAACTGAATGAAGGAGAAGAAGCTACAAGAGCTGGAGAGAGTCTATATCTCCGTTTGTAGTCATTCCTATTCCGGAAATTAGGTTTTTCGTATCTTTTAATTTTGTAAACAATATGAATTTCTTTATTTTTAATTTCGTATTTCATTTTAATATGAGCTAAGCTTTTAATAGTGCTTGAGAACAAACAATGGGTGAATCCCAATCTTATTAATTAACGAATGTTGAATTTGGGTTTTTATTGAATTAAACTAAATTAGGGCTTTTACTCTTTTCGATAAATTGTGAATGTTTACTGTTTTTAGCGTCATGAACTAGGAACAGGTGTTAGTATCTAGGCTATTCCAATTAGTGGCGATTGGATCATCCTAACGGAGGGTTTAGGTACAGAACCATTTATTCAATCTAGGATAGAAGTTAATCATTCTGACGAACGTCGCTAATCCTAGGGCCAATGAGGTAATAAAACTTAATCATCTAAAGGTGGATCATATTTACCCTGAAGGGACTAGTGACACCCTAGGATTGCCTTATAGTCCACCCTGACGGGGGTATAAGGAATTTAGAATCCCGACCATTGTAATTGACTAATTTAGCCCTTAAACAACATAAGTTAAGAAATAGGATAGGGAGGATCCTTGCGTTCTCAAGTGCTACATCTCATATTGCGTTTCACATCATTTTACTTGCGTCTTAGCTTTCATTTGCATTTAATTATTTGTCTTTTATTCATTAGCTTTAATCACAAAAACCAAACAAACATTTTATTATCTTTTATTTTTCATAAGTGCATCAATCACTATTTGCTAGACATTGTGATCAACCATTCCGTCCTTGGAACAAATCTGATTTATTAGTTATACTACTTGGGACAACCGTACACTTGCGGTTGTGGTTCGATTTACATTTGCATTTAATTTAGAACACACAAAGGACCACCAATACCCTCGCCAGGGTGGACTATAAGGCTATCCTAGAGTGTCACTAGTCCCGTTAGGGTAAATATGATCCACTTTTAGATGATTAAGTAATTTTACCACATTGGCCCTAAAATTAACTAAGCTCGTCAGAGTCAATAGCTTCTATTTTAGATTTAATAATTAAGTCCGTACCTAAACCCTTAGTCAGGATGATCCACACGCCACGTATGTGGAGTAGTCTAGATACTATTACCTGTTCTTAGTTCATGACTCTAAAAACAGTAAATAATCTCAAATTATCGAAAAGAGTAAAAGACCCAATTTAATTTAATTTAACAGAAACCCAAATTCAGACATAGAAATTCAATAGAATTGTGATTCACCCATAAAGCATTCTCAAGTACTATGAAGAAATTAGCTCATACTAATTAAAAAGAAAACTAAATTAAAAGAAATGGAATTCATATTGTTTTACAGATTTAAAAATAAGAAAGACCTAATTTCCGGAATTGGATTTGGCTGAGAATGGAAATATAGACTCTCTCCAGCTCTACCGCTTCTTCTTCTTCCTTCTGCTTCTTCTCTCTTGATGATTTATTTTGTAAAAAATGAATTGTGTGAAAAATAGAAGTCAAGAGCTCCTTTTATAAGCTCAAATTCGGATTAGGCCTTGGACCTAAGAATAAAACACTAATTAAAAGTCCAAGCCCATTTTCTAAGCCCAAAATCCCGTAACTGCTGCACCACCTCCACTAAAACGGCTCTAGCCGATTCGCTATAACTCCGATTGACCTGAAATCACTTGCTAAATTTCCGTAAATCGATAAGGAACATATTCTCTTCAAAGGTCAGCGGCTAAATCATCTCTTAAGTACCTCGAAATCAGCAATATTTGTCCTGTTTTCCAGATTTGCAGCTCCAAAATAAAATTCTTTCGGGATTTGTCTTCACGCTTTGACTCCATATCACGATCTTTGACTCTCTTCTTGGATTCTTTTCCTATCTAATATTCAAAACCTACAAACTTTTCACTAAAATACACAAGATTACGCGCAAAAGTTTAATAAATCAAAAATACTAGAAATAAAATAGGAACTCCGGATTATTGCATCTTTAACTCAAAAGTCTATCAAAATATTCAAATAAAAATAAAAAATGATGTCTCCCAAGGGTCGAAAATTAGAACAATTAGGGAGACATCAAGACCCCCAACTCAAGCCTTTGTCGTCCCGACAAAGTAAAACAAAACAAAACAAAGCAAAGGGGTAGAAGTAAACGTAAGAACAAGTAGAAACTAGCAAATACACCTAAAGCAAGTCTTAAGATAAATCTCATATAGCAAACTCTAGAAACTAATATACACATACATCTATAATGCAAAATCAAACACAAATAATCTCAATCATAAAATTAAATTCGCAATGCTTGAAGATTACACTTGTACTCATCTCTGTATGATGGCTATAGGGTGTTCCTCAATCCTAACTCACTTTGAACGCTCCACCTAGTATATTCCCTATCAACAGAATCATAAATTCACTATGTACTTAAGAATCACGAGGTCTTTATGGTTTTAATAATGCCTTAAGGACGGTGTGCATGTATATTTGGTAAATTTGAAGTGAGCTTTTGGCTCTCTCCTCACTTACCATCAACAAATGTCCTCGAGCTTGAGTTTACGCTAAAAAATGTTCTCACTCACCCATTTACGCAACAACTTAGTGTCCCATGTCTACCCACTATAAATAAGATGATTTTCAGAAAAATTCCACTTTTCCGGATGTTTTATTCATTCATATTTTTCTTTTTCTTTTCTTTTCTCTTTTTTTTGTACAGACGTAAACCGGGTTCCCGGTTTCTACTGTATGATTTTCGAATTTTTTTCATTTTTTCTTTCTTTTTCATTTTTTTTCATTCCCGGCAAAGGGTTACAAGTATATATCATCTGTAATTGTGCTACAATACAAAGCACATCAATCCAACCCATTAAATTCCCCACACGTGGACCCACCACCCCAAATTCAAGCTCGAGACATGTCTCAGAATTGTGATTCAAGTGTGGGTCATATGGTCATGCCTAATAATCTAAGGGATAATGGCTTATATCGTGGCTACAAAGAAAAGGCTAAAGGCTCAAAGTGGGCTAAGACGGATAATAATTAATACAAGGGATAGAAGGCTAAAAAGGCACAAATGGCTAACAAAGAACTGCCCCTATCATTTTCCTAAGTACATAGCTCGTCTTTAGTTCATATCTAGGTGGGTTCTATACTAATTAGGATTTCACGTTCTACACACCACACATATTCCTTAAGTACAAGCTTACTTCATTTACATTGTTCATTAATTTTTCCTATCAATTACATATGTTTGCATGCAATTCTAAATGCGTTTTATATCAATCCCTAAAGTCCACTATTTACTATCATTGATTCATCAAAAGTATGCTTAAAGGGATATTTAAAATTTTCTACAGTCAAACGCAACTCCGAAAATTCTTTTATTGAAAGCAAATAAAACAAATAACACATAAAAACTGGGATGAGGCAGCGAACCCCACACAAAACTCAAAAATGAGTCGTGTCCCCACGACTCGAAAAGACTCAATAAAGCATTTAAACTAATCTACACTAAAAGGAAGGACTAGAAAACGTATCTTAACCAGCGCGTGGCTGGTTATCGGTGTTGCGTTCTGGACCTTTATCTCGCGTAACAGCATCATAAATCGCGTTTTGAAGTGTGTTTACGTCTAAAATCAAAGTTCGAAGAAGGTCCAATTATCTTGTCACGTTTCCTAAGGTAGCAATCATCTTTCCTTGATTCTCTTCCAACACCCTTATTTTTTATTCCAACTCGGGAACATTCTTCGCTTTTTTTGGTGGAGGAGCTCTATGAGTCTTCGTAGCTCGTGTTGCTTCATCATGGATATTCTGAATTGTAGTCCATACTAACTCCAACTATTACACCATCATCCTCTGCGTTCCTACACGGAATCTTTGCGTCTAAGCACAACTTAGTAATAGTACAAGGAAACTTGAGATTCTGTTGTTTCATCGGAGCTCTCGAGAATTCCATGATGGTGTCATAAATAATCTTAGCAACATTCATCTGTTTCCCTTCAATAATACACTTAATAAAAATGATATGCTCTTTCTTCAACTCGGATGTGTGTTTAATTCCAAAGAAAGTAGGTATTATGAAACGAGACCAAACCTTCGCACTAGGTGTCAAATTACTGCTGTAAAATTGCCCAGGATATCTTTCTCCTTTAGGAATTGGGCTAGCCCCATTAACAAGCACAGTACTCCAAAGGGATTCATAATCGAAAGAAGGGTCATTAAGAGTGTCTTGGAACGGACATGAACCAGTAAAGCTGGGTAATTTCAAAGATTTCCGAATAAGTTCAATGGAGAAAGGAACTACCTTTTTTGCGAATTTTAGTTGCCTCACGGGAAAGGGCTAAACCTTCATAAAATTCTCGCACAAAAGTAGGAATAAACTCAAGCTTCCTTTCTCTTAATTCTCTCCAACCAAACTTGTCACAAACAACCGCATAATATCTATGAGCACTACTCATAATATTCTTAGGAAATTCCATCTCTTCACCAAACTTCAAAAATTCAATTCTTTCACGAACCTGTTCATTCCATGAAGTAAAAACCCTCTTAGGCTTGTGGGCCCACATCTTTCTTCGCGGGGGTTTCTGTTGAACTGGTACTTCTGGAACTTCTTGTTCAGTTTCATCCTCAAGTTCTTTCTCAATCTCATCTTCGTGTTCATCCTCCGTTTCGGGTTCATCAATTAATCTTCTCTTTTGACTTGTGATTTCTTTTCTCTTGGGAGCAAGCTTAACTTCATCAATTTTTCGTTTAGGACGCGAATCAGGAATTTCAATAGCTTGTTCTTGAGTACCACCAATGGTGGTTTTCTTTCTAGGAGCAGTTCTTCGGAAATCACCGGTTCTGTTAGTCATCTCTTTCCACCCCAAACTCAAAACTTCAAATAGTGAGAAACTAGAGAAAAATTTAGAACTTTGATGTTTTGAGGCTTAGGAGTTGAAAAACAAGGTGGAATATGAGATGGGTATTGTGTAGTTTGTGTGGGAGAAGAAAGAATTGGGTTCAATTTAAGGATTGGGTGAAGAAAAATCTTGGGAAAAACTAAGGATTTGATGTTATTTTGGAGAAGAGGTGAGTTGATTTTGTGTTTTTGTGATGAAAGAGGGTAGGATTTGATGATATATATATAGGTGTTAATGATGATTTTCGGAGGTGGGGAGGCTATTGGTGCGTTTTAGGTAAAAACTTGCAGAAGAGCCTAAGAAAACTAGGTTAAAAATCTCAAAACCGCCATCACAGCATGAAAACCGAGTTCCCGGTTTCGAAAATCCGGGTACCCGGTTTCACGTCGCTGTGTCGGCGCGAAAACAAATACTTAATGATTTTTTATTTTTTTTACCTCGATACGCAACCAAAGGCTGGATCCCAAAATGCTGGGTCAGAGAGTTGCCCTTCAAAACCGGGTTCCCGGTTTTCGCAAATCCGGGTACCCGGTTTGCGTAGCTGATGTGTGTTGACACGCAGACGGTGACACAGCAAACGGCGGGACCCAAAACGCTGGGTCAGAATGGTCGAAATTCACAGCACCAAAACCGGGTTCCCGGTTTTGACGAATCCGGGTACCCGGTTTCTGTCGAGATCGCGAGTGAACACGCAGCAAAAGGCTGCCTTCCAAGACGCTGGGTCAGAAACTCCTGAAATCACAGCTCACCGGGTTCCCGATTTTGTGAAATCCAGGTACCCGGTTCGCGACGCTGTGTCGTGAACCAAGACGCCAAGTGTTGCGTTATGAGGTTGGTACCAGCTCCAAAACCGGGTCCCCGGTTTTTGCGAAACCGGTTACCCGGTTTCTCCTGGACAACCAACCTATTTTTCCTCTAATTTCGTCCTTTCGACCCCAAACTCTTGACCTTTTTACCCCTGAAATCATCAAAAACAACTACCCTTCCTCATTTCTTAATAATAAACACTACAATTATGAAAATCAAACTATTTTACATTGCGAAAATTTAAAAACTCAACTAATATACAAAGAATTGGCTTTTGTTTAATGTCGTTAAGCTCGACGGTTTACCTCACGCTTCTAAGGAGTCTCGAGGAGATACATGACATCCCCGGGGTGTGGATCTTCCAAGCGGTTGGTATCTTCACCTCCATGGTATATCTTCAATCTATGACCGTTCACCATGAAGGTACGGTTCTCTAGCGGATGTTCTATTTCTATCGCCCCATGAGGTGTAACTTTGGTCACAATGTATGGACCCTCTTAGACCTTAACTTACCCGGATAATTGCTGAACTTTGAATTATACTTCAATACTCTTTGTCCCACTTCAAAGTTCTTCACACGAATCCGATTGTCATGCCATTTCTTTGTGTTTTCTTTATAAAGTTTAGCATTTTCATAGGCATTCAATCGGAATTCGTCAAGTTCGTTAAGCTTCATCATACGATTCTCTCCGGCTAAGGTAGGATCTAAGTTCAACTGCGCAATTGCCCAATAGGCACCCATTTCTAGCTCAAGAGGTAAGTGACAAGCCTTACCATACACCATACGATACGGAGATGCACCAACTAGAGTCTTACACGCAGTACGATAGGCCCACAACGCATCATCTAACTTCATTGACCAATCTTTTCTTGTAGGACCAACGGTTTTCTCTAGGATTGATTTCACTTCACGATTCGATACTTCAGCTGGACAATTGGATTGTGGATGATATGCAGTAGAAACACGGTGTCTTACTCCATACTTCTCTAGAACGGCCTTCAAATACTTATTAACGAAATGAGATCCTCCATCGTTAATAATCACTCTAGGTGTACCATGTCTAGTGAAATTATGTGATTTCAAGAACTTAATCACCACTCGTGAATCATTGGTAGGTAAAGCCACCGCTTTTACCCATTTTGACACGTAATCAACAGCTAATAAGATGTAGAGGTTACCATTTGAAGGAACGAAAGGACCCATAAAGTCTATACCCCAAACATCGAATATTTCAACTTCTAACACATTATTACGTGGCATCTCATCCCTCTTGGATATGTTTCCGGTAAACTGGCATCTCGTACATCTCTTAACATATTCATGACAATCTTTAACAAGAGAAGGCCAGTAAAAACCTGATTGGAATACCTTAGTAGCAGTTCTATCTCCCTTGAAGTGTCCTTCATAGAGTGAATCATGGCATCCAGCTATAATGGCTTCAGTTTCCTCCCTGGCTACACATATTCATATCATTTGGTCAGCACACAGAGGAAAGGATCCTCCCAAAAGAATTGTCTAGCACGATGAGCTAACCTCTTTCTTTCTTGATAAGTAGATCCTTCAGGAAAAGAACCACTCACCACCAAATTTGCAATATCTGCATACCAAGGAGCTTCATAATCACGAACAACAAATAAACTCTTATCAGGAAATTCTTCTCTAACTACTTCAGTACCACTATTCATCTCTGAACCTTCAAGACGCGATAGATGATCTGCAACCTGATTCTCACAACCCTTTCTATCTTTGATCTCTAAATTGAACTCTTGAAGCAATAAAACCCATCTGATTAACCTCGGTTTAGCATCCTTCTTTTCCATAAGATATCTAATCGCTAAAAGATCTGTATAAACAATAACTTCCGCTCGAAGGAGATAAGAGCGAAATTTATCAAATGAATACACAACTGATAGCAACTCTTTTTCTGTAACTGTATAATTAACTTGAGCACCATTAAAAGTTTTACTAGCATAGTAAATCGAATGAAAAATCTTCTCTTTTCTCTGTCCCAATACAGCTCCCATACACAAATCACTCGCATCACACATAACCTCAAACGGTAAACTCCAATCTGGAGGTAATACCATAGGAGCAAAAATAAGCTTTTCCTTGATTGCTTGGAAGGCCGCTAAACAAGCTTCATCAAAAAGGAATTTGGAATCCTTTTCGAGTAAGTTGCATAATAGTTTAGCAATCTTAGAAAAGTCTTTAATAAAACGCCTATAAAAGCCAGCATGGCCCAGAAAACTTCTTACCCCTTTAACAGAAACGGGAGGGGGAAGAGTTTTCATTACCTCTATCTTCGCTCTATCGACCTCTAATCCAGCACTTGAAACCTTGTGACCCAGAACGATACCTTCGCGAACCATAAAATGACACTTCTCCTAGTTTAAAACCAAATCTGTATTCTTGCATCTGATTAAAACTTTCTCCAAGTTATCTAAACATCTATCGAAATCATCACTAAACACATAGAAATCGTCCATAAAAACTTCAAGAAAATTATCGATCATATCCCAGAAGATGGCCATCATACATCTTTAAAGGTAGCAGGTGCATTACACAACCCAAATGGCATTCTGCGATATGAAAAAGTACCAAAGGGGCATGTAAATGTTGTTTTATGTTGATATTCTGGGGCCACGTAAATCTGTTTATACCTGGAATAACCATCTAAGAAACAATAGTATTCTCTTCCGGCTAATTTATCTAACATTTGATCAATGAAGGGCAGAGGAAAGTGATCTTTTCTGGTGGCCTTGTTCAATTTTCTGTAATCCATGCAAACTCTCCAACCAACTACCGTTCTTGAAGGAATCACTTCATTTTTATCATTAAGAACTGTTGTCATTCCTCCTTTCTTCGGTACACACTGAACTGGGCTCACCCATTCACTACTCGAGATGGGATAAATAATCCCCGCATCTAAAAGCTTGATAACTTCCTTCTTCACTACATCCTTCATAACGAGCATTAATCTCCTTTGACCTTCAACTAAGCGTGCGTTATCATCTTCAAGTATGATTTTGTGTTGACAATAGGAGGGACTAATGCATTTGATGTCAGCAATTGTCCAACCTATTGCCTCTTTGTTGGCTCTTAACACACGCAACATTTTATCTTCTTGAGGACCAGTTAAATTCGCTGAAACAATAACAGGTAGAGTTTCATTAGTACCTAAATACGCATACCTCAAGTGTGCTGGTAATGGCTTTTCTTCAAATTCCGGAGGAGATTCAATTGAAGGCTTCTTTTTAGGAATAATCTCCCCCGGTTCTCTCACAGGTTCATAGGCAAGACGCCTATACTTCGGATTCTCAGAATTCAGAGCTGCCACTGTTTCGGCAAGCTCTTCCATCATCTCAGGTAAGTCTACTGTTAAAGCGACCTGCAAAATATCATCATAATTAAAACAATCAAATACCTCTTGCGATGCCTGCTCAACTACATCCATTCGGAAGCAATCTTCTTGAGAATCTGGAAATTTCATAGCTCGGAACACATTAAATTTGACCTCCTCGTCTTGGATCCTCATTGTTAATTCGCCATTTTCTACATCGATCAATGTACGCCCCGTGGCTAGGAATGGTCTTCCCAAAATAATGGGGACATTCCTATCCGCGTCATATTCAAGTATAACGAAATCAACGGGAAATATAAGTGTACCTGCCTTAACAAGGACATCTTCAATTCGGCCTTCTGGATGTGCAAGAGATCTGTCCGCCATTTGCAAGACCATAGAAGTAGGTCTCGCTTCTCCAATTTTTAGCTTATCAAAGATCGATTTGGGCATCAGATTGATGCTCGCACCCAAATCGCATAGTGCTTTTCCTTTCCATTCTTCTCCAATCGATATCGGAATTGTGAATCTCCCCGGATCAACTAACTTTGGAGGCAATTTACTTTGACAAATAGCACTACATTCTTCAGGAAGACCAATCATCTCGTTATCACAGTATGGCCTTTTGTTAGTGAGGGCTCTCTTCAAAAACATCGTATACTTAGGAATATCTCGAATAGCCTCTAACAACGGAATATTAATACTAAGGCCTCTCACTCTATTAAAGAACTTCTGAAACTCGGCCAAATCACCCTTTTTCTGAACTCGAGATGGAAACGGTGGAGGAGGGCGATTACTAATAACATCATCTCTTTTCTTCGGAATCTCACTTGGCCTCTCTGTTTCTTCAACCTTAACATCTTTCTCTTTCTCACCCACATCATTTTCTTTTCTTGGAACTTCTTTCTCTTTCATAACTGGAAAAGGAGGTGGAGGGAGGTTCTTACCACTTCTAAGAGTAACAGCTTTGCAATCTTCATGTTGTCTCGGATTTTCTGTGTCACTAGGGAGTTGACCTTGTGGACGTTGATGCAAGCTGTTTTGCGAATTGATCCATTTGGTTCTGTAGTAGCTTGATGCTTGCGTCAGACGCTTGTTGATTTTGCATAGCTTGCGTCTGAAGAGTAATTAGGATTTCAACGGTTTTTTGAAGGGTAGCAACACCTTCTTGTGGATTGGCAGGTAAGGCTTTTTGGTTCATGGTTTCGTTATAACTCTCTTGAGGAGCTTGTCTTTGCACATAATTCCCTTGATTTTGTCCTCCTTGATAATTATTGTGTGGTCTTGGATTAAAGTTGTTACCTTGGGGACGCAGCTGATACGCATATGTAGGATTGGCTGCCCCATTAGGATTTGAGTATTGAAACCTAGGATGGTTTCTGTTAGGCTGATATCCATTACCCCTTGAATTAAAGTTACCCCTGTTGGAGACAAACATCACAGACTCTTGATTATTCTGACAATTCTCCCAACTATGATCATTCACACCACAATACTCACATCCATACACTTCTTGTGCAACCTTTACCTCACCTCTTTTATTCGAAAAACCTTCTTTCACGGCTAGAGTAAGTTGTCTCAATTGTTGTTCTAGTGTGGTTTGAATCTTGGTCTCTAAGGAGTTGAACTTTTCTTCAATATTAATATTATTAAATCCTCCTCTAGCTGGTGTTCTTACGGTATTCCACCCAACTTCATTATCAACTATTCTATCCAAAATAATTCTTGCATACGCAGGTTGAACTCGTAAAAACGCACCACCACACAACAAATCTAAATCTTTCCTAGAGCCCCCCTCAAGACCATTATAAAAAATCTTCATTTGTTGTTGTTCAGTAAGGTCATGATTCGGGACTCTTCGTAAACATTTCTGAAATCTCGACCAACTTTTACTCAACGCTTCATCATATTCTTGCTTGAAATGTGTTAACTCAAGTTTAGCATTTAACCTCATGTTTGACGGATAATATCTGTTGAAAAACGCAGTTTCTAATTGTTCCCAATTTGTTATCTTCGTAGGATCTTGTGTATCGTGCCATTCACTCGCTCCATCAATAACGAAAAATCGAAACACAGGAAAATACATTTGTTCTTTGGAAACTCCTTGTGTGATGTAAAAATCACATATCTGCTTGAATTTTCGTACTGCTCGAAGGGGATCTTCTCCAGCTTTACCACGAAAATTTCCAAAATTTTGGAATTGAGCTAACATACCCGAATCTGGACGAAACCTTGGAACATTTATGTTTGGAGCACCTACCCCTAGAGCAGGAGCACGGAACGGATCTTCTTCTGGTCCATTAACAAACCATGGATCTTGGTTAACTGCCATTTGAATTTGGACTAGAGGATTAGGAATGCCAGGTGTAGCCAGAGGATTAATAACTTGTGGGCTATAGGCTGGCCATTCGAGTCTAGCTGAACTTGTCCGTTATTGTTTTGTTGGTTCTAAAGATTAATGTTTTCCATTCTGTTCGCTAGTTCTTCTACTTCTAGAGCTTCTTGTTCTTTCCTTCTCTTGTTAGCAAGTCTGATTAATGATTCTGGATTTTCAAGGATCGGAGGTTATGGCTCTAGATCCTTAAAGAGTCTCCTTCGCATACACCAAACCTAAAAACCTGAAAAAGATGAACAAACAAAAGCGTAAAACTGAAATAAAAATAAATGCAACTATCACTAAAGGATAAACACCGTGGTCACACGCTACCGTCCCCGGCAGCGGCGCCAAAAACTTGGTGGTCCTTTGTGTGTTCTAAAATAAATGCAAAAGTAATTGAACCACAACCGCAAGTGTACGGTTGTCCCAAGTAGTAATAAGTGATTCTAGGATCGTTCGCAGGGACGGTTTGGTTAACTACAATGCTTATCAAATAATGAATGGTTGCACTTATGAAAGCAAGTAAAGATATAATGATTGATTTGGTTTTTGTATTAATTCTAAGTAATGAAAGACTATAAAGAAAATGCAAGTAAATACTAAAACGCAAGTAGATAAATGTAAGACGCAAATATGAGAAGGTGACACTTGAGAACGCAAGGGATCCTCCTAATCCTATTTCATAACGTATGCTGTTTAAGGGTTAAATCGGTCAATTACAATGGTCGGGATTCGAAAATCCTTATACCCCCGTCAGGGTGGACTATAAGGCTATCCTAGAGTGTCACTAGTCCCGTCAGGGTAAATATGATCCACTTTTAGATGATTAAGTAATTTTACCACATTGGCCCTAAAATTAACTAAGCTCGTCAGAGTCAATAGCTTCTATTTTAGATTGAATAATTAAGTCAGTACCTAAACCCTCCGTCAGGATGATCCACACGCCACGTATGTGGAATAGCCTAGATACTAATACCTGTTCTTAGTTCATGACTCCAAAAACAGTAAATAATCTCAAATTATCGAAAAGAGTAAAAGACCCAATTTAATTTAATTTAATAGAAACCCAAATTCAGACATAGAAATTCAATAGAATTGGGATTCACCCATAAAGCATTCTCAAGTACTATGAAGAAATTAGCTCATACTAATTAAAAAGAAAACTAAATTAAAAGAAATGGAATTCATATTGTTTTACAGAATTAAAAATAAAAAAGACCTAATTTCTGGAATTGGATTTGGCTGAGAATGGAGATATAGACTCTCTCCTGCTCTACAGCTTCTTCTTCTTCCTTCTGCTTCTTCTCTCTTGATGATTTATTTTGTAAAAAGTGAATTGTGTGAAAAATAGAAGTCAAGAGCTCCTTTTATAGCTCAAATTCGGATTAGGCCTTGGACCTAAGAATAAAACACTAATTAAAAGTCCAAGCCCATTTTCTAAGCCCAAAATCCCGTAACTGCTGCACCACCTCCACTAAAACGGCTCTAGCCGATTCGTTATAACTCCGATTGACTTGAAATTACTTGTAAATTTTTGTAACTCGATAAGGAACATATTCTCTTCAAAGGTCAGCGGCTAAATCATCTTTTAAGTGCCTCGAAATCAGCAATCTTTGGCCTGTTTTCAGGATTTGCAGCTCCAAAATAAAATTCTTTCGGGATTTGTCTTCACGCTTTGACTCCATATCACGATCTTTGACTCTCTTCTGGGATTCCTTTCCTAGCTAATATTCAAAACCTACAAACTTTTCACTAAAATACACAAGATTACGCGCAAAAGTTTAATAAAAAAAAAATACTAGAAATAAAATAGGAATTCCGGATTATTGCATTTTTAACTCAAAAGTCAATCAAAATATTCAAATAAACATAAAAAATGATGTCTCCCAAGGGTCGAAAATAAGAACATTTAGGGAGACATCAGTGAGATATAGAGAACCCACTTAGGTATGAACTAGAGGCAAGTTGTGTAAATAGGAAAATGATAGAGGCGGTTCTTTGTTAGCCCTTTGAATCCTTTTTGGCCTTCTATCCCTGAATTAATTGTATCCTTCTTCGCAAAATTTTTAGCCTTTAAGCCTTTCTTTTTTCGCCACATTATAAGCCAATATCCCTTTAGATTGTTAGGCATGACCATATGACCCGCACTTGATTTACGATCCTGAGATTTCCTGTCTTGAGCTTGAGTTTGGGGTGGTGGGTCCACTATATGGGAATTTACATTGGGTTGGGATTTTTGAGCTTATCAATTGTGCTATGTGCTATATTTTGATAATGATTCACATGTTTATTATATTGTAACCCTTTGACGGGGTAATAGTGAATGAAAAAGAACTTACGAGCTAAAGTTATGAAAAGGCATAACTATGAAAAATAGCATGATATCTCAACATTAAAAAAGGGAGTCATAGCTATACAAAAAAAATGATTTGAAAATAAAATATATTCAGACTGGCAAAGTGGAAATTTTTATGTGAATCATCCTTTGTGCTTATTGGGTCAATTTGGGGATGCTAATTAAGTGCGTCAAATGGGTTGAGTGAGAACGTTATTCGAGTGTAAACTCAAGCTCTTGGACAGTTTGTTGATGGTAAGTGAGGAGAGATCCAAAATCTCACTTCAAATTTACAAAATATACATACCATACCGTCCTTCAGCCCATGCTAAAACCGTAAAGACCTCGTGATTCCTAGATGCACAGTGAGTTAATAGGGAGTATACTAAGTGGAGCGTTCAAAGCAAGTAAAGATCGAGGAACACCCTATAGCCACCATCTTGAGATAAGTAGTAAGTGTAACCTTCTAGCATTGTAAAATTAATTTTGGATTGATATTATTTTGTGTTTGATTTTCCATGATAAGTGTATGTGTATATTAATATCTAGATTAGACTATATGAGATTTTTTTTAGTTGTGCTTTGGGAATATTTACTAGATTCTACCTTCTGCGTTCACCTAAAGATCCTTTGTTTTTATTTTACTTTGTCGGGACGACAAATGTTTGAGTTTGGGGTTTTGATGTCTCCCTATTTTTTCTAATTATTATCCCTTTAGAGACATCATTTTAGGTGAATAAATGACCTATTTGATAGATTTTTATGCGTATTTGATCATATTTCACTTTCTCCCCTTGGATATTGACTATTTGCGTTTTATGAGCTTTTGTGCGTTAATTTGATTGTTTTTAGTGCAAAGTTAGTAGGCTCTTGAATTTCATGAAATACCAATCTAAGGAGGAGAAGTGAGAACTAAAGTCTTAGGGTATTTTAGTGTGTTAGGAAGTACTTTTACTTGAGATTCTATTTTTAGAGTACACTTTTCTATTTCTATTTCTTGAATTATTGATTTATTATTTTTAAAGCATATGCGGTTTAATTATTTATTTATTGTGAAGCTTTAAAAGATATATGGTTATTACTTAGAGACCAAGTCGAGTTAAAGAAGTAAAGGAAAGAAGATTTACATGGAATTAAGAAGATTAAGGAAGGATATATGCAAAGAAGGAAAAGATAAAACTGCCTTATGAATCCGAAATTCCAGTCACGTTTCAAAGAAGAGTCCATAACTTAAGATTGACTCGGAATATTGGAGATTGGTCTAAACCAATGGAAATATATTTCCGAGACAAGCGGTTTCATATATTGGAACGCGTCAAACGGATAAGTATTGAATGAGATATGACCATAACAAATCAACAGCAGAATCTTACCTTTCCTAGATTTTAGGGCTACGAATTTAAGAGTTCTTAAATTGTCTCCAACTCCAAGTAAATTCGACCTAGGGCTTGCTAACACCTATAAATACACCCATTAACCTCCTCTTTTCACACACTTCAGACAATTACACAGGAGACTTAAGGTTTTCAAGTCAGAGCAAGAAGGCAAGGAGAAGCTAGTGCTGGAGGAATCCTATGCTTCTATCAACAGACATCCTACCCTTTAGGTTATTAATTTATCTTTTGTATTTGAACATGAATTCCTTTTATTTAATGTTAGTCTTTAATTTTATTATGAGCTAAATTTCCATATACTTGAGAATCGCATTAAAGGGTTGAACCTTAATTAATGACTCTATGTTTTGAATTTGGGATTACTTAGATTTAAACTGAATTGAGTTTTATATATTGGATATTACTTTGTTTTCATTACTATTTCTTTTAGGAACAACTAGAAATATCTTTTATTATTTTGGCACTTTAGTGGCGAAGTGATCATCCGACAGGGGGGGGGGGGGGGGTTTGAATACTGATCTAGGTAATACCTGTGTAATGTATGTTATTGACCGACAGGCTTAACTAGTTACATAGCCAAAGAGGTAAAATCATATCATCCGAAGAGGCATATTTGACCATACAGGTGTTTATAGTACTTTAGGATAGCTTCTAGGTCCACCCGACAAGGGGCTAGGAGATATTAGAGTCCCAACTAATATTATAATTCCAATTCTACCCTTAAACATAACATAGATTATATTGATTAAGTGGATTCCTTGCGAGACTCAAGTATCTCTCTTATCTGAAGTTAGTCGTTTATTTGCTTTATTTCTTTTCTGTTAATTTACTTTTAGTCTTTATTTTATTTGCATCTTTTATTTACAAAAACCGAAACAAAAATTCTATCTTTTAATTTTCTATTTAGCAATTATTCTTACTACTTGATTAATATTTGGGTTGAACATAATCCATCTCTGAGAACGAACTTGATTATCATATATTACTTGGGACAACTGTACACTTGTAGTTTGTGGTTCCTCTTTATTTATCGCTTTATTTTCTAACACCCTAGGATCCACCAGTATGCTGGCCAGAAGGAAAACATGTGCTCACGGGTTGCTCGACACGGGTATTTTGATGGAGCGCGAATTTGCAAAGAACAGCGCACTGGCTAGCCGGTGACACCGCCGGTATGCCGGTGCCCAAAAACACGTGGCCACGGGTATCGACTTGGGTTCAAGGCAGAATGTTACACAAAGGAAGACGTCCAACATCGGTTAGCCGGAATTCCGCCGGTATGCCGGCGCGATGGCGGTTTTGAAGTGTTTTATTCCAATTCCACTTCTTACCTTATCAAGAAGTAACCCTAGCCTCTTCAAAAACGAATTTTCCATACCCTAACCCATTATATACCTGCACAAAGACCACTACAAGACCCAAGAACATTAAATATTTCCTCCTATTCCATTCCAAACACACATCCAACACAACAATCCTTCAAGAAAATCAAGAAATCTTCTCCTTCAACCTTAAAGCCTTTTCATCAAAGCTTCAATGCTATCTATAAACCTTCCCCAAGACATTACATATTCATTACTCATCTCATATAACACCATAATCCTTCATTACAAATCCTTAAAACATCAAATGTCAAAACACTTCTTTAGTCTTTGATTATATGAAGTTTTGAGTTTGGGGTTCATTGAGATGTCGAAGATTGGGAAGACAAGAATACCATGAAGATGAAGAAGAAGTTGAAGAACCTTGTATTACTTTTGGTGTTGAAAGATGTAGTTGAAAGAATGAAACTTTTGGAGGATAATCATGAAGAGGTGTTGACAACCATAGGGAAAGATACAAAAGAGTTGGAGCTTATTAAACACATATTACGTGGAGTGAGCAATTTTCAACATGCCACCTACGCAACACTAGGAGCTCAACCTACACGCAACCATGGAAACCAGCTTCGTGCTGGTTCAGATATGTTTTCCTATCCCTTTCTTATTTTTTTTATTTTTTTATTTGCTTTATTGAGTCTTTTTCGAGTCGTGGGGAAACAACTCATTTTTGAGTTTGGGGTGGGATTCATTGCCTCATCCCAATTTTTTGTGTTTTACATGCTTTTAATAAAAATTAATATAAGGGTTGCGTTGATTGTAGAGTATTTTAAATGCCCCCATCCAGCATTCTTGTCATGAATTTATGATAGCAAATAGTTGACTTTAGGAGTTACTATAAAACGCACTTAGATTGCATGCAAATATGAGGTAATTGATAGGTAGAATTAATGAACAATGCCAAAGGAGTAAACTTGTGCTTAAGGATAATGAGTGGTTTGTAGAACGTGAGATCTGAATGACTAGAGAACCCACTTACGTATGAACTAGAGGCAAGCTGTGCAAATAGGAAGATGATAGAGGCAGGTCTTTGTTAGCCCTTTGAATCCTTTTTGGCCTTCTATCCCTGAATTAATTATATCCTTCTAAGCCAAATTTTTAGCCTTTAAGCCTTTCTTTTGACGCCACATCATAAGCCAATATCCCTTTAGTTTGTTAGGCATGACCATATGACCCGCACTTGAATCACGCTCCTGAGACTTCCTGTCTTGAGCTTGAGTTTGGGGTGGTGGGTCCACTTTATGGGAATTTATATTGGGTTGGGATTTTTGAGCTTATCAATTGTGCTATGTTTATATTTTGATGATGATTCACAGGTTTACTATATTGTAACCCTTTGCCGGGGTAATAGTAAATGAAAAAGAAGCTAAAAAGCTAATGTTATGAAAAGGCATAATTTATGAAAAAATAGCATAATATCTCAACATCAAAAAGGGAGTCATAGCTATACAAAAGAAAAAGAAAATTCATATGAAAAATATATATTTGCACCGACAAAGTGGAAATTTTTATGTGATCATCTTAGTGCTTATTGGGTTAATTTGGGGACGCTACATTAGCGCGTCAAATGGGTTGAGTGAGAACGTCATTCGAGTGTAAACTCAAGCTCTTGGACAGTTTGTTGATGGTAAGTGAGGAGAGAGCCAAAAGCTCACTTCAAATTTACGAAATATACATACCATACCGTCCCTAAGCCTACGCTAAAACCGTAAAGACCTCGTGATTCCTAGATGCACAGTGAGTTAATAGGGAATATGCTAAGTGGAGCGTTCGAAGCAAGTAAAGATCGAGGAACACCCTATAGCCACCATTTTCAGATAAGTAATAAGCGTAACCTTCTAGCATTGTAAAATTAATTTTGGATTGGTATTATTTTGTGTTTGATTTTGCATGATATGTGTATGTGTATATTAATTCCTAGATTAGACTATATGAGATTTGTTTTAAGTTGTGATTTGGGACTATTTACTAGATTCTACTTTCTATGTTCACCTAAAAGACCTTTGTTTTTATTTTACTTTGTCGGGACGACAAAGTTTTGAGTTTGGGGTCTTGATGTCGCCCTATTTGTTCTAATTATTAGCCATTTGGAGACATCCTTTTAGGTGAATATCTGACTTATTTGATAGACTTTTAGGCATATTTCGTCATATTACACTTTCTTCCCTTCGAATTAGACTATTTGCATTTTTAGAGATTTTGTGCGTTAATTTGGTTAATTTTAGTGCAAAGTTAGTAGGTTCTTGAATTTTATGAGAAAAAAAATACAAGGAGGAGAAGTGAGAATTAAAGTCTTAGAGTATTTTAGTGTGTTAGGGAGTATTTGGTTCGATTTTCTAATTTTAGAGTGCACTTTCCTATTTCTATTCTTGAATTATGGATTTATTATTTTTAAAGCATATGCGGTTTAATTATTTATTTATTGTGAAGCTTTAAAAGATATATGGTAATTAATTAGATACCAAGTCAAGTCAAGAGAAGTAAAGGAAAGAAAATTTACATGGAACTAAGAAGATTAAGGAAGGATATATGCAAAGAAGGAAAATATAAAGCTGCCAAATAAATCTGAAATTCCAGCCACGTTCTAAAGACGAGATCATAACTAAATATTGGCTAGGAATTTGGGAGAATGGTCTATACCAATGGAAAGAGCTTTCCGAGACAAGCGATTTCGAATATTGGAACGCGTCAAACGGATAAGTATAGAAGGAGATATGACCAAAACAAATCAGTAGCAGAATCTTACCTTTCCTAGATTTTAGGGCTGCGAATTAAAGAGTTCTTTACTTGTCTTCCACTCCAAGTAAAACGAATTAGGGCTTCCTAGCACCTATAAAAACACCCCTTAGATCTCATTATTCAGCACCTCTCACATTCTATTCAATTTATAATATCCTTAGAGAGAGAGAGTCATAGACCTCTCACATATTATTTAATTACAACATCCTTAGAGAGAGAGTCAAAAACTTCAAGAGCAAGAAGGCAGAGGAGAAGTTAGAGATGGAGGAATTCTATTCTTCCAACAAAAAGTCATCCAAATCTTAGGTTATCAATTTCTTTTATGTAATTAAATATGATGTCTTTCTATTTAGTTACAGTCTTTAATTTCATGAGCTAAACTTTCATATACTTGAGAATCGCAATAAAGGGATGAACCCTAACTAATTTAATCTTTGTTTTAAATTTGGGATTGCTATGATTTAAATTGAATTGAGTCTTAGGTATTGGATATTAATTTGTTCTTAATCACTATTTCTTTTCTACGCAACTAGAAATAGGTTTTAGTATTTGGGCTATTCACTTTAGTGGCTAAGTGATCATACGACAGGGGGGTTTGAATACAGATTTAGTTAATACCCGTGTAATGGACGAAAGTCATATGATTTACATAGCCAAAGAGGTAAAATATTATTCATCTGATAGTAGCTTATATTCACCCTGACGGGGTTTGTAATACCGTAGGATAGCTCTTAGGTCCAGCCTGACGGGGGCTAGGAGATATTAGATTCCCGACTAATATATTAATACCAATTCCACCCTTAAATATAGAATAGATTACGTTAATTAGGTGGATTCCTTGCGAGACTCAAGTATCTTTCAATCTGAAGTCGTCTTTTACTTGCATTATTTATTTTCAGTTATTTAATTTTATTCTTTATTTATTTGCATCTTAGTTATTATAAAAACCAAACAACAATCTATTATTTTACTTTTTCAGTCAAGCAATTATTTCTATTATCTGATTAATATTGGAGTTGAACCTAATCCGTCCCTGAGAACGAACTTGATTATCATATATTACTTGGGACAACTGTACACTTATAGTTTGTGGTTCCTCTATTTTATCTTTAATATTTTCTAACACACCAGGATCCACCATATAGTCACGAGACATCATTTTTGGGGCATTTAGTTCTTATTTGAGGAATTTTCCCCTATATATTATGTTTTACACTTTCTTGTCGAGTTTAGAGGCTTTGCAATTTTTAGAGCTTTTGCATGTAATTTGTGTGTATCTATGTAGATATTATATAATATAAATCTAGAACTCCGTGGGATGATTATAAGAAGTGAATAAATCGAGAAAACCCCTTAGTCATGGCGAACATAAAGGTTCGACCACATTTAGAAAGTGAAAGTTTATACCGACTATATTTGGAAAGTGCATTGATCGAGGTGCCACTCAAGATTGACAATGATTATGGATGATCCCTTGGATATACAACTAGGATATGAAGTAAAAAACATATAGAATTTGACAGTTCGCAATTCAGAGCTGAAAAGAAGAAGTTACGTTAATTGTCGCTGTCAAGGTTCGAACTAGAAATCTCTTTAGTAAAACATTTTTCCACAACCCATAAAACGTTTTTTGTTACATAGGAGAGCCACTTTGGACTCGGAGTCATTGACTCGGTTCGAACCTTCACCACTGGTTTGGATGACCAAGGCTCTGACCAGTGAGTTAATCTCAACTGGTTAACCCATAAAACGTTTTATAGACCTATATATACTAGAAATTAACATCACATAAGGGCCCTTCGTTAGTTTTAAAAGAGAATAACAACTGGAGCAAGAGAGATGAAGATGAGAAGGAGAAGGGGAGTTGTTTCAACCTTTAGTATAGTATTCTTATTCTGTTTTGCCTTTTGAAAATGAATATAATGTTATTCTATTTAGCTTGAGAATAACATTAGGGTTTGAACCCTAGACTTGTTTTATGCATTTATTGTTATTGAGAGTTAACTTTTGAATTGTTTGTAATTGCTTTGTATTTTGTAATTGACCTAGGTTTGTAGTCTTTTCTATGCTCAAGTATAGGGCTACCCCTTTATTAGTTCAAATGTCACCGTGACAGGGGTGTTCAATTATAGACAACAATACATAATCTCCTGGTGTGCGGTCTTGATCCTGACAGGCTTGCCTAACTATATTATCAATACGGTTAGATATAACAACCGATCATGGCGCATGGTCCCCTTACATGAGTCTGCTGGTAGTGTTGAGGTTTCATACTAAGCTACCCTAATGGAAGTTAGGAGGAATTTAGAATCCTGGCTATTGTTGATATATCACACAATTCTCCCTTAGAAAATGAACGTAAAAACAAGGCTAGTGAGGAATTACTTACTAGTTCTCGAGCTAAACTCTCATAACTTTCTCCTATGTGTTTTATCTTTTTGTTTTCAATTCGGGTCTTAGTTTATTAATCGTAATTCTTAGAGTCTTACCAACCAAACAAATATATTACTGTCTTTGCCTATTATTTTTATCAACTTTTTTAGTACACTTATTAAGAACACTATCTGTAAGTAGTCCCTAAGATCGATATCTATTTTACTTACTTATTACTTTCAAATGACCCGTTCACTTATAGAGAGTTTATCGTAGTCGTCTTAGGTGTTTGTCTTTTATTATCGTTTATTTATCATACCTTGGGTCTTACTAAGTTTTTGGCGCCGTGGTCGGGGACTTCATCATTAGTTTTGTGTTTTTCCTTTTTGTTTTACTTTTAGTTTTTCTATTTACGTTTTTATTTTTGTTTTAGTCTATTTTAGAGTATTTAGATGGCTGGTCAGCAAATCAAGGACTTTCAGGTGCATTTTGAGTGCATCACATGGGGATTCTTCTTCTAGTTATTCAAGCCATTTGATTTAGGCTGACCAAGGAATGTTAAGTCGATTCTCGAGGTAGGGTATTATAGTGGAGCTATGCATCAAGATCCAGTCTATTTCATTCAGAAATTCTTGAAATTTTTTTATCCAACATTAATGAAGGTGTCACTAAGGAACATATACTACTTCATGTTCCAATTCTACTTGACATTGAAGTGCGAGCGATTGGTACGACCATCAACACCCAGATTCTATCCAAAGCTGGGCTTCAAGAAAAATTCCCTGATTGGTTTTATTTGTTTGAGTAGGCAATTTAAAGATGCAATGGAACTTTCAATTTTTGTACAAGAAGAAGGGGAGAGTGTTGTCGAATCATAGACAAGATTACAAAGGAAGATGGTAAAGTGTCTGCTACGTGGATACACACCAAAATATTAGATACTCCATTTTATAAAGGACTATATGCAGAGTCTACATTGTGGGTAAATAACCTCGGTGGTGGGAGTTCCGTTTTGTTGACACATGAGGAAGACAAGACATGCATGTTTCAGATTGTCGAGACCGTGCAAAGTTGGCAGTCACTGAAAGACATAACTCCAAAAGATACGTTACAAGTAGAGGACTTTCACTACTCTAGAGACAAGACTTGAAATTTTGAACATGCAAATGGAAGAGTTAACCTCATCTTTGAACAAAGGGTTCACCAGCAGTAAGGCCCAAATTAATATTATCAACAAGACGTATAGATGTTCGAGTTGTGGAACGAGTAATCATTGTTGATAGAATTATACTAATAATCCAGCATCAGTTTACTTTATATCGAATCGTGGGACCTATCATTTGAATGGTCCAAATTATGCTCAAGAAAATTAAAAACAATTTAGGTTCCAAACAAGTGAATCAAAGAGGGGCCGCTTATCCAGGCAATTCATATCAGCCTCGACCCCAAAATAACATGTAACAAGATCGACCTCAATCATATTATAAAGGGGGTCCAAGCTACAGAGTTCAATCTCCACCGTAGCCCACATACACGCCATATACGACATTTTTCATGCAATAAGTAAGCCCCCTCCTTCTCCACCTCCTAAAGAACCGCCCATGAGTAATCTTCACCAGGAATTGGATAAACTTGTAAAGACAACAGAGGAGAATGTGAATCAAGAAACTCTACATGAACAATATATAGCCTTGAAGTTACTAGAAAATCAAGTGTCACAGATTACTGGTCACTTACATGCTCGACCCTTGGGTCAACTTCCGAGCAATACTGTAAATTATGTTATATGAGGATTGTTAATATCTATTATTTATTATCAATCATTAGGTTTTCTATTCTTTCTCCTTTATTAAGCTTATTTGACTTAGACCCTTCTAAGCTCCTTTTCTTTTCTTTTCTATTTTTTTCGGGACGACAAAAATCTTGAGTTGGGGGTCTTGATATCTCTATATTTTTGACAAATAAATCTGTTCACAAGACATTATTTTGGGAGTGTATTGCGCCTAATTGAAGAATTTATCCATATTATTTGCTATATTGCACTATTACCCCTAGTTTTGGACTTATTACTGTTTATAGAGATTTTGTACTTTAATCGTGTGTTTAGTGTGTAAATTTTAGATACATGCTTGATGAAAGGGTCCAAGATGAATTGGAGAAGTAAAAGAATGAAGAGAAACCCCAATTCAAAGCGGAAATTCAGCTTAGAGACATTATGGAGAGTTGGAGCTTTTACTAGAGTATTCTTGCACCTTATTGTTTCTATTACTACGACATTTTCGTGAGAGCTTTGGACCTGATTCATTTTTCGCTTGAAAGAGATTGTAATCAGGGTGGCGTGTAAAGTAACAGAACTCAATTCGAAGTTAAGACAAATAAGTTACGACATTTGCACATGTCGTGGTTCGAACTAGAAATCTGGTAAGTAAAAAGGGGTTGAACCCCTTCTAAACCTAATTTCCTACAGAGGGCCCAATGTTTATAGAAGCTTTATAAGATCATTGTCCAGCCTCATATAAGTAGACAAGTCGATCACTTCATACACACTTCAATTCAAAAGTCATATTTATCCATCATAAAGAAGAGGAGGAAGCGCCTGAACAAAAGGAAGAGGAAGAATAAGGGTTAGTCTATGAACCCAGCTATTGCGCCTCAACCATTCACCAATACCTCTTACTATCAACAGTAACATTACTTTATTTTCAGTTTTAATTATGAATTTGTTATTAGTTTTTGTTATTTTTTATTTCTTTAGTGTTAATTCGATTATGAGCTAAACTTTACCTACCTGAGGATGCTTATGTAATACATTATGCATAGTTAATTGATGATGTTATTTTATTTGGGATATTACATATTGATATTTAATTGAAATTGTGTTTTAATATATTTCCGTTGTTTGTGTACGTGTTATAATTTTCCTGTGCTCTAGCCAAAGTAGCAGCCGCCATCATAATTTTCCTAACACCCTGGTGGGGGGAAAGATTACAGAACTAGTATACAGGCGCCTAGTGTCTTTTATCGGATGATATTAGCATGCTAGGTAGTCAATAGAGTAATAAGGACTTAAGCCTACCCGAAAGCCAAGAGGATGAATAAGGTAGAGAGCTAGGTTCGCCCTTGTGGGGACTTAGATTGACTTGGAATCCCGATTAATATGAACAAAAAAACCACTCGCCCTTATGAAAAACAAATTTAATTAGGGGCATAGTGTATTACTTAGCAATATCCTCAGGCATCCATATCATCGAGTTAACTCTATTTCAATTAGTTGTTTATTTTCACTATTATTTGTTAACCACTACCCTTATCTTAATTTCATTTACATTTATCTTATCATTAGTTGTTAATCATTATCACAAAAGAAAACAAATATTTCTATTTTACCCTAGTGTTTCGTTTTTTAAAATTACAAACTCCTCGCATTTACATTACTTTGAAGGCCTTAAATCATAATCAGTCTCTGCGAACGATAACTTTACTTATCATTTCTTGCTAACCTACGATCTATACTCTGCGGAGTCGATTCCCTTATTATTTGTATTCTATTTTATTAACGGGGATGACAAAGGTCAAGATGACACAGCTGTCGGGGATTGTTGTTTAAGATTTTTGTGTTTCCGTTATAGTGTAGAAGTGTCTAGTTTGTTTTTTGTTTTATTTTGTTTTTGTCTATTTTCAGGTACATGTTTTGGTGTATGCATTTGGATCCAGAGAGGCTATTTCAAGACCAAAGAAAGCGAGAAAGAGAAAGAAAAACATAGTTGTTAATGGATATCATTAACCATTTACTTGGTTGCGTAGCCCATGAGAAACCTCTAGGAGCTAATCCAAGCGAGGGAGTTCAAAATATTAATCTACAAGGATCGAACTTGAATGGATCCAATCCACCAAATGTACCTCATCAGCAAATGCAAGGCATCCCTGAGCCGAGAGTGCCTTTCCGTATTCAGCCTTTTTGAGTCACCCTCTAGTTATTCAAGCCACACGTTTTAAGCCCGATATGGGTACGTTAAATCAATTCCTAAGCTATGGGAATTACAGTGGAACTGCTCACCAAGATCCAGTTTGTGCTATAAATAAATTCATGAAGATATGTGACGCTTATATTACCCAGGGCGTGATAAGAGAGCGTGTTACTATTTCATGTTCCAGTTTTACTTAATCGGAAGCGCTAGTGAGTGGATAGTCCGAGACGATCCGTGATTGGGATCCACTTAAAGCTACACTTTTTGATAGATTACGTCCACAGATTATGAGGATGAAAGACCAGGTTGAACTTTCCAATTTTGTGAAAGAGGATGATGAGACATTAGGGGAGACATGGATTCGATTTCAGCAACAATTAACTAAATGCCTTCTTCATGGGTTTACTCCTCTAATGCAACTCTCGGTTTTCTATAAAGGGTTAAATGGAAGTTCAAGGTTAAGAGTGGATAATCTCAGTGGTAGTGGTTTCATTTCAATGGATCCTTCTCAGGTCGTACAAGCAATGCAAAAGATCATAGATACAAAAATAAAGTTGGCCTATACCGCGAGCACATAGAGGTGTTTTACATGTTGCTGATGATACCGCGTTAGAAGCTAAATTCTCCACACTGGAGAATCAAATGAAGAAATTGGCCATGGTTGTGAAAGAAGGATTCCAAAGTAAACATAAAGAAGTAGAAGTTGTTCAAGAAACCTTTGGGTGTTCCAATTTTGGTGCTAGTGATTATGCTTCATGTGTATATGCAACCGAATTGCAATCATCCAGGTTTCAATTTATCAAATCCAAATGGGGCGACTAATCCAGAAATTACCAACAATTCCCCTAAGGACAAAATTTTCAACCAAGACCTCAAATCAATACGAAGGAGGCCAAAGACCTGTTCAAGATCCCCATTCAGAGAGTCTTGCTCAAATATAACTCTCTGAGTATCCACAAGAAGGCAATTCAAATGCTATTGTCCAAGCGTTCAACTCATTCATGACTTTGACCCATGATAATCTAAAATTTAATCAAGAGATGTGGAAGCAAAACAATGAATGAACATTATGTGACATTGAAAACGCTTGAAATCTAGGTATCCCAGATTCCTAATAATCTTATTATGAGGTCACATGGTCAATTACCAAGCAATATTGAGAACCCGCAAAAGAATGAGGAGTGTAATGTGATAGCTTTGAGAAGTGGGAAGAAATTTCCCCCATATTTTCTAAAAATGAATGAGAAAGAGATAACCTCTAAGCCCAAAGTTGTGGATGAAATATTACAGGAAGAAGTTGAGGAAGAAGAAGTTGAGCCGGTGATTGTGGAAAAGAATATTGAGGAAGAAGCAATTCCCCCCACCTTTTCCTTCACGTACCTACATTGAAGACAATTCTAAAAAGTACAAAAGTCTATAGACATAATGAAGAGGTTTCACATCAGTACTCTGTTTTTTTGAAACCATCCTCGCAATGCCAAAGTTCATGAAGGAGGTGGTTTCCCAATAAACACAAATTCATTGAGGGAGAGACGATTGGCTTACAAGAGGAGTGTAGCGTAATATGCCAGAATAAGTTGCCTCCAAAGTTAAATGATCCTGATAGTTTCAACATTCTAAAGAGTTGACCGGGAGAGCATTATGCGATTTAGGTACGAGCTTTAACCTGATGCCTAAATAATTGTTCGAAAAGTTGAGGATTGGGCATTTGAGTCCTACAACAATGACTTTACGAATGGAAGATTGGACCCTTACCCATCCTGAAGGAGGAGTAGAAGATGTACTCCTCAAAGTAGGTAACCTTATAATTTTTTTGTGACTTTCTTATTCTTAACTACAACGCAGATAGGAATGTGACAATCATTTTAGGTCGGCCAATCTTAGCCACTAGGCGTTCATTTATTGACGTAGAGAATGGAGAATTGATCATGCGAGTGCAAGACGAGGAAGAGAAGTTAAGTTTGTTCAAGGGTATAGAGTTCTATAATCCACTGGAAGATTGTTTTTGCTTGGACACATGACCTTTGTCGTTCCCATTAATAAAATGAAGCGCAAACAATATGAGAATCGACTCTGCAGAGTACAGATCATAGGTTAGCAAGAAATTATAATTAGGGTTATCGTTCACACGGATGAAGTGCGATTGAAGGTTTTCAAAGAAATGTAAAGATGTAAGTATGTAATTCAAATAAAGGAATAAAAACATATAATAGAAATAGTTTTTTTTTTAAAACTAATTGAACTTATTATGCACAAAAAGATAAAGCTAAGGATGCTAGTAAAAATCTATCCTATTGAAATGTGTTCAAGGTGAATGGATCTTATTGTTCACACTAGTCAGGCTTCTATGTTAATTAAGTCTCCACAAGGGCAAACCAACTTTCTACCTTAATCATCTCTTGGCTTTCGGGTCGGCTTAATTTCATTTTACCCTATTGACAACCTAGCATGCTAATATCGTCCGATAAAAGGCACTAAGCGCTTGTATACTAGTTCAGTAATATTGCACCCCGCCCGGGTGTTAGGTCAATTACGACAGCTCCTACTACTTTGTCTAGATCACATGAGTAATTATAACACGTATAAAAACAATGGAAATATAATTTAAGACACAATTCAATTAAATAACAATATCCCAAATGCAACTAAAAGCAAAACAATAATCAATCTTTCTTACAAGTATTATCCTAAGAAAAGATGTAATTAAGCATAATTTTACCTTTGAATTAGATAGATAAAAAATAATCTATAGACAAATTAATACTAATACTAAATTACCCAAAAGGTTTAGAGATGGTGAAGCGTAAACACATTACGGTGAATCTCCAAAGTTGTTTCTTCTTCCTCTAGATCTCCTGATTGCTTATGTGGTTGATTTTCTTCTTGGAAATAAGCTCTGGTGGTCAAAACATAAGATAAAACTTATATGAGCTGATATTTATAGTGTTTAAGGCATTGGTATGGGCTTTGGACTCATTGAATTGACCTAACCCATTCGAAAATCGTTTTACACCAAGAGGGATAGGTTCGAGTCATACCAGCTGCATGAAGCATTAATTTTTCGTTACATCACCGAATTGTGAAATATTAGTTTCCACGCAACCATGATTTACAGCCCTATAAGAATGTCAAAGGTCTCATCCACATTAAACGTCGATCTCGCGTAGAATCGAAAACGATCCACTTTCTATTTCTGGCTGACAACTCTTTCAATTTCTTAAAAAAGTTTCTTTCGTCCTTTACTCTTGGGTTCCTTCTTCGATCTCCATTACTCGACTTCTGATCCATGTTTTGGAATCTTATATCATCCATGTAGCTAAAAGCTTCACATTTAACAAACAAATTATGCGCAAATAGCTATAAAAGTGACAACTACCAAAAACTAGGCAAGCAATAAGATTATATCAATTAATAGGGAAAAATCCCTCAGCTAAGCACAAAAGAAATAGGAAAATATGTCTTACAATATGATTTATTTGTTACAAAAATGTAGACATAAACACGCTCTACCTTGAAGTGAAGTAGCCAATCAATGGTGTAGATACCTTAAGGTTGGAGGAGGAAAAGCTTGAAAAGAAACAAAAATTCAAAGCTCCTTAGTGTTGGTAAAGGTGTCATATAATAATGACGACAAAAGATAATAAATAGGCACACACACCTACTACTACCCAAATAAACTCTCCATAAGTTAACAAATCATTAGCAACTAATGTGTAAGTAAAATAGATATCGATATAAGG
The DNA here is from genome assembly GCA_029959085.1 of Nemophila menziesii. Lineage (NCBI taxonomy): Eukaryota > Viridiplantae > Streptophyta > Magnoliopsida > Boraginales > Hydrophyllaceae > Nemophila > Nemophila menziesii. The sequence continues at coordinate 32,125,027 of JARWIR010000009.1, forward strand.
GACTACGAAAGTGAGTTTTTAAATCGTGTTATTACTAAGTGAACTAGGAATAGATGATAAAAATAATACGCAAAGACACTAAAACATTTATTTGGTTTCTATGACTCTAATTAATTAAACTAAGACTTAAATTAAAGACAAACAAATAAATATAGAAGCTTATGAGAGTTTAGCTCGAGAACTAGCAAGTAATCCCCACTAGCCTTGTTCTATCTTTATTATCTAAGGGAGAATTTTGTGATACATACGCAATAGCCGAGATTCTAAATTCTTCCTAAACCCTGTCAGGGTGGACTTAGGAAGAAACCTCTCCATTACCAAGGGACTTGGGTAAGGGGACCTTGCACAATGATCGGTGGTTAAATTAAACCCTATTGACAATCTAGTTAGGCAAGCTAGTCAGGATCACTACCGCACACTATATTATTATGTTTTGTTTTTATAATGAAATTCCTTGTCAGGGTGTCAACCCAATTACTAATGGGGAAATCCTATACGTTGTACCCCACAAAAACTACAAACATTAAATCAAAACACATTATACAGAGCTATCACTACTACTTTTAGTTAAATGTAAAAAGACATCCAAATTCAAAGTCTATGGTTCATACCCATGTGCTAATCTAAAGACAAATAGAATTAATTCAGAACAAATAAATAAACACAAACAATTGATAACTAGAAGGGTTGGAATGGCATGACCAACTTCCAAGCTTCGTCTTCTCTTCTTCTCACTTGATCTAGGCTTCCTCTTGGTCTTTTGATTATTAGGGACTGAGCAAGGATGATTTTATTAAGGTAAAAGTGGATATATATATATATATATATATATATATATATATATATATATATATCTATATAATAAAGCAGAATGGAAACTAATTTACCCTATTTATCTTCAAACTTCCCCGTTAGTCTCATAATCCCCCCATTTAGCTCATAATCCCCCCATTTATCTCATAATTTTCCTATTTTCCCATTCTTTTATTTATTATATACATATACGCATGGAAATATCAAATAATATATAATCCTTTTAACCTTCATATAAATAAAATTATAAAAATTCGAATTAACTTTCATATAAATAAAATTTATTCCTTTTTATAAAAATTTATAAAGTACTAAAAAATTTAAGATTGTTTTCAAAATTTATAATAAAAAAAGTTCAACTAGATATAATATAAAATTAAAAAAAATCACTTTACATTACAATATTTAAATAATTTTTTATTTATTTTATTTTCTTTATTTTTAATCTCATTTGAAACATGAACATTATGATAATGACAATGGTACCGTGATATCTTTTTTATCTCCTATAATAATAATAATAATTTTTCAATTAATTTTTTTTGTGACATAAAAACTTAATTAGTAGAATATCTTAATCACCACAGATAAATAAAGCCTTATCACCTTTTGGTAAACTTTTTAACGTAAATGGTATATTTTCTTTACATGCATTAGTTTAAACTATAATTAAAATACAAAGATAGTCATTAAAAAAATAAAAAAAATAAAAAAAATGAATAGAAAAGATTGAGCAATGTTTCCCTCGAGGGGTCTAATTTACAAAATGAGACCCCTTTATGCAAAAATATTATAAATTGAAGACCCCTAAAAACATCAAAAAATTGGAGGCCTGAAGCGGTCACCTCTTCAACCTACCCTCGGGACCGGCCTTGGGCCTTCCCTGTATAATTTACTTACTATATTGATTCATGACTTGAATTGATAATATATTTTTTAGGATTAAGGGACTAAATGTTGAATAGGATTAAAATGAACCTTAACCCTCAACCTATTAACCATGACCTCAACTTCTTAACTATTATTTCTTTAACCTTAACCCTAACCTTGACCTTAAATTTAACCTTAACCTTAATCTTAACCTTAACTTTAACCTTACACCTTAAACCTTAAACCCTAATCTTCATCTTCATCTTAACCTTTAATTTAATCTTAACGCCTAAACATATATCGTTAAACCTTACATCTTAAACATTAAACCTTAAACCTTAATCTTCATCTTCACCTTAACTGTGACTTTAAACTTAACCCTCAACCCTTAAACCTTTAACCTTAACCCTTAAACCGTAAACCTTAAACCTAAAACCTTAATTTTTACCTTTACCTTCACCTTTATCTTAACTTTAAACTTAACCTTAAGCATAACCTTAACCTTGATGTTGAAACTTAACCTTAACCTTGACCCTGAACCTTAAATCTTAAACCTTAACCTTAAATCTTACACCTTAAACCTTAAACCTTAAACCCTAACCTTAAATTTAATCTTAACGCCTAAACATTTATCCTTAAACCTTACATTTTAAACGTTAAACGTTAAACCTTAATCTTCATCTTCACCTTAACCTTAACTTTAAACTTAACCCTTAAACCTTTAACCTTAACCCTTAAACCCTAAAACTTAATCCTAAAACCTTAACTTTAACCTTTACCTTCACCTTTATCTTAACTTTAACCTTAACCTTAACCATAAACTTAACCTTGGCGTTAATACTTAACCTTAACCTTGAGCCTTAAACCTTAAATCTTAACCTTAACTTTAACCATGACCTTGAACCTTAAACCTTAAATCTTAAACCTTAACCTTAACTTTAACCTTAAGTCTTACACCTTAAACCTTAAACCCTAATCTTCATTTTCATTGTAACCTTAAATTTAATCTTAACGCCTAAACATTTATCCTTAAACATTACATCTTAAACATTAAACCTTAAACCTTAATCTTCATCTTCAACTTAACCTCAACTTTAAACTTAACCCTTAAACCTTTAACCTTAACCCTTAAACCCTAAACCTTAAACCTAAAACCTTAACTTTTACCTTTACCTTCACCTTTATCTTAAATTTAACCTTAACCTTTAAAATAACCTTAACCTTGACGTTAAGACTTAACCTTAACCTTGAGCCTTAAACCTTAAACCTTAACCTTAACTTTAACCATGACCTTAACCTTAAACTTTACCTTAAAACTTTAACTTTAAACCTTAAACTTAATCTTAACCTTAACATTTAACCTTAAACTTTACCTTAAAACTTTAACATTTAAACCGTAAACTAACATTAACCTTAACTTTAACCTTAACCATAACCTTACCATTAAACTTAACCTTAAACTAAACCTTAACCTGAACCCTTAATCCATTATCATTTTGCCAGCAAAGCTCAGGCATGGAGAACTCTTATTTTCAGGAATATCTCAAGTTCCTCACTTCTACACAAATATATTTATAATTTCTTTCTAATTTTGGGTGAAATGCTTCATTAGTACATGTATTATAGGAAATGACCAAATATATTGCATCGTTGGTCCCCGTATTCATATTCTTATTGTTGAAATGTGATAAACCATTTTAACTGTCTCCGTTTTCAAATTAGAAAATCTACAGGGATTAGTGGTCCAACATAAATTGAATAATGTGTTTCATGTAGCACTACTTGAAGAATCAGGTTTCATTATGATGATAACGGATGTTCAAGTGGAGCCAAAATGGGGTTGCGATTTCATCGTATTGTATTAAGAATGAGGTGAACCGAGGAGCAGTTAAGTTCCAGATGAGATGGAGAATTAATAATTGAAAATAATGCTAGGTTTTTCAGTTGGTCATAGTGAATAAGTGATATATTTTTCAGTTGGTCATTCCACAATAAAAAAATCATAATGTTTCATTACGTTAGGGATGACTTATGTTTCACTTTTTTTTTAATTCATCGTAACTCTATGGGAAATTTTGTGGTTGTTATTCTTTTTTTTTTAAATGTGGAATTGGGTGAAAACTCATTAGTGAAAACACAAAAAAATTCCTCTTTTGATTTGTTTGGTTTTTCTTCTTAATTTCTAATTTTACTGTACTTCTAGACATATTTCATGTTATTTAAAATAGCAAATTATATACATTTTGTAAAATGTCACATATATTCGTGGATTTTTTTAAAAATATTCTTAAATAAAATCTGAAAAAATGTAGGATCAAAGGTAAAATACAGTGGTTAAAGAGAATTTTCATGTTCTTCATATATAACTTAAGGATTTGAGAATCGTCAATATTTTTTGTTTTATATGTAAATTTTTTAGCTCAATTCAATCATCGACCTTTCTTATTATTGCGTAACTTTTTTTAATCATCGAAGTGCCTTAAGGCACGGGTAATACCTAGTATATAATAAAGCAGAATGAAACCTAACTCTCCCTATTTATCCTCAAACTTCCCCATTCATCTCATAATTCCCCCATTTGTTTCATAATTCTCCCAGTTATCTCATTCTCTTATTTATTATATGCACATACACATGACTCAATATATACACATTATTATATACGTATAAAAATGATTAATAATAGGGGTAATTAGAGATAAATGCCTCCTTAATTAAGCCTCTAAATTTTTTATTTAGAGATAAATGCCTAATAGAACAATTATTTATAAAAAACATCCCCTTTATATTTGTTATACCTATACTATCCTTATTATTAAATATATTATTTTATTTTTAATACAATATTTATTTTTAAATATTAAACAAATAATAAGGTACTTCTACCACCCCCACCACCACCCCCACCACAACCATCACCACCTCCACCATCACAACCACCACCACCACTACATCCACCACAACCATCACCACCTCCACCACCACAACCACCACAACCACCTACTACTACTAATTTCATCACACGCGCGCGTCCGTAAAATTTTTTAAAAATCGCATAACTAATTCAAAAAAAAAAATCAGAAAATTAAAAAATTTGCATTTTTTGATAAAGCAAATTAATATTTACGTCTATGATTTTTTTGATTTTTTTGATTTTTTTTAGGTTTTTTGGATTTTTTGGATTTCTTTTTTTCCGCAGACACGAAATTCCATGTTCTAAACAGTGAATTTCGTGTTTGCGGAAAACAAATTCCTTATTTCAAAACATGGAATTTCATGTTTAAAACATGGAATTCCGTATTTGCGAATTAAAAATTCAAAAAAAATCAAAAAATCAAAAAATTCAAAAAATTCCGAAAAAAATCATAGACGTAAATACTAATTTGCTTTATCCAAATATATAATTTTTTGATTTTTTTGATTTTTTTAAAATTAGTTATGACGATTTTAAAAAAAAAAAAATTCACAGACGCGCGCATGTGTTTATTGGTTTTTGTTTTGTTTTTTTTTAATTGTTAATTATAAGGGTAGTTTGGGATAGGGTTGTTTTCTATAAAGTATCTTATTCTAGGCACCTTTTTTTAAATAAGTTTTTAAGGCATTAATCTATAATTGGCTCTTAATAATATATAATCCACTTAACTTTCATATAAATAAAATTATAAGAATTCATATTATTTTTCATAAAAATAAAATAATTAATAATATATAACCCACTTAACCTTCATATAAATAAAGTTTATTCATTTTTATTAAAATTTTCAAAGTACTAAAAAACTTAAGAATTTTTTCAAAATATATAATACGAAATGTTCAACTATATACAATATAAAATTAAATAAAAATCACTTTACATTACAATATATAAATAATTTTTTATTTTTCTATTTTGATTGTCAAAACATGTATAATCTGACAGAAATCATTTCAACTTTATAAAAATAAATTTTTCAAGACAAGAAATATATTGATTCATCCAATAAAAATTATAGAATATTATATATATATATATATATATATATATCATATAAAAAATTAAAATTAATAAACACTTAAAGGATAATTAATAATTAAAATTATCTGATAATTGATCATTAACATTCATTATTCATTATATCTCTATATCTATATAATAAAATACATTTTTAAACGGGTTGGACCCTCAAAAGAAAAGACGAGCATGGGGTCCCTTAATATATTTCTTCACATTAATTGCTTCAATTTTTTCTAATAAAAACTTAATTGTCCCTTATCCCACTCCATTAGACATCTAAAAGTTCCATATTGGATCCACGCTAACCGCAAACCTCTAACCTTAACCCAAATTCTTCACCATAACCTAAACCTTAACTTTAAACTTAACCTCAAACTCAACCTCAACCTCAAACTTTGAATTAAACTTAACATCAACCTTTAACTTAAATTTAACCTTAACATTAACCTTAAACTTAACCTTAATCTTCTCCTTAACCCTAGCCCTCAACCTAGCCTTAGCCTTAGCGTTAGCCTTAGCGTTACTCTTAGCCTTAGCCTTGGCCTTACCCTTAGCCTTGGCCTTACCCTTAGCCTTAGCCTAAGCCATATCCTTAGTCTTATCCTTATCATTAGCCATAGTCTTAGCCTTAGCCTTAGACTTAGCCTTAGCCTTAGCCTTAGCCTTAGACTTAGACTTAGACTTAGCCTTAGCCTTAGCCTTAGCCTTAGCCTTAGACTTAGCCTTAGCCTTAGCCTTAGCCTTAGTCTTAGCCTTAGCCTTAGACTTAGCCTTAGCCTTAGCCTTAGCCTTAGACTTAGACTTAGACTTAGCCTTAGCCTTAGCCTTAGCCTTAGCCTTAGACTTAGCCTTAGCCTTAGCCTTAGCCTTAGCCTTAGTATTAGCCCTAGCCTTAGACTTAGCCTTAGCCTTAGCCTTAGCCTTAGACTTAGACTTAGACTTAGCCTTAGCCTTAGCCTTAGCCTTAGACTTAGACTTAGACTTAGCCTTAGCCTTAGCCTTAGCCTTAGCCTTAGACTTAGCCTTAGCCTTAGCCTTAGTCTTAGCCTTAGCCTTAGACTTAGCCTTAGTCTTAGCCTTAGCCTTAGCCTTAGACTTAGACTTAGACTTAGCCTTAGCCTTAGCCTTAGCCTTAGCCTTAGCCTTAGCCTTAGCCTTAGCCTTAGCCTTAGCATTAAACTTATTACTAGCCTTAGTCGTAGCCTTAGCCTTAGTCTTAGACTTAACAATAACCATAAACTTAACATTAACCTGAAACTTAACCCTTAACCCATTAACCCCTTAACCTTAACCTAAACCTTAACCTAAACCTTAACCTTAACCTTATCCTCAACCTCAACTTTTTAACTAATAACCTTAACCATATCCTTAACCCTAACCTAACATTAACGTTAAACTTAACCTTAAACTTACAATTAAACTGAAACTTAAACATAAACTTCAACTTACACTTAAACTCAAACTTAAACATAAACTTAAACTTAACCTTATTGTTAACGTTAACCTTACCCTCACCCTTACCCTTAACCTTAACAATAATATTAACCTTAACTTTAACCTTAAACTTAACCATAACCTTAGATATTACACCTTAAACCTACACCTTAAAATTTACACCATAAACCTTAATCTTCACCTTCACCTTAACCCCAACCTTAACTTTAAACTTAAACCTTAAAAATTTACCTTATAATTAACATTAACCTTAAACCTTGAACCTCAAACCTTAACATTTACCTTAACCTTAAACCTTAGACCTTAAACCTTAAACCTTAAATTTAACTTTCACCTTCACCTTCATCTTTACTTTTTTAACCTTTATCTTAACCTTAAAGTTAAAAATTAACTTTAATCTTAATTATAAAATTAATCTTAAATTGAACCATGAACCTTAAAGCATAAACCTTAAACCTTAAAGCTTAAAGCTTAAACCTTAAACTTAAACCTTAACCTTAACCTTAACTTTAATTATAACCTTAATATTTAACGTCAAACCTTATACCTTAAACCTTAAACCTTAACAGTAACCTTAAACATAACCCTTAACCCATTAACCCCTTAACCCCTTAACCTTAACCTAAACCTTAACCTTAACCTCAACCTCAACCTCAACTTTTTAATTAATAACCTGAACCATATCCTTAACCCTATCCTAACATTAACGTTAAACTTAAACTTAAACTTACACTTAAACTTAAACTTAAACATAAACTTCAACTTACACTTAAACTCAAACTTAAACATAAACTTAAACTTATTTTTAACGTTAACGTTAACCTTACCCTCACCCTTACCCTTAACCTTAACAATAATATTAACCTCAACTTTAACCTTAAACTTAACCATAACCTTAGATATTACACCATAAACCTACACCTTAAACTTTACACCATAAACCTTAATCTTCACCTTCACCTTAACCTCAACCTTAACTTTAAACTTAAACCTTAAAAATTTACCTTAAAATTAACATTAACCTTAAACCTTGAACCTTGAACCTCAAACCTTAACATTTACCTTAACCTTAAACCTTAAACCTTAAATTTAACTTTCACCTTCACCTTCATCTTTACTTTTTTAACCTTTATCTTAACCTTAAAGTTAATAATTAACTTTAATCTTAATTATAAAATTAATCTTAAACTGAATTATGAACCTTAAAGCTTAAACCTTAAACCTTAAAGCTTAAAGCTTAAACCTTAAACTTAAACCTTAACCTTAACCTTAACTTTAACCATAACCTTAATATTTAACGTCAAACCTTATATCTTAAACCTAAAACCTTAAATCTTAAATATTAAAACTTAAACCTTAACCTTAACCTTAAACAATAACTATAACCTTCACCTTCACCTTCATCTTAACTTTTATAACCACTATCTTAACTTTAAAGGTAAAACTTAACCTTAACCTAAATGTTAAAACTTAACTTTTACCTTGAACCTTAAACCTTAAACCTTAAACATTGAACCTAAACCTTAACCTTAACTTTAACCATAACCTTAACCTTAACATTTAACCTTAAACACTACCTTAAATTTTACCTTTAACCTTAACCTTAACCTTTATCTTAATCTTAACCAAATAAATATTTATAGCGTTAATATTCGACCTTACACCTTATATCTTATTAAACCTTAACCTTTAACCATAAAATTTACATCTTAAACCTTAACTCTAACCATAACCTTAACCTTAAACTTAATCTTAACCTTAACCTCAACCTTAAACTTAACCTTAACCTTAACCTCAAACTTAACCTTAAACTTAACCTTGAACCTTAAACTTAACCTTGAACCTTAAACTTAACCTTAACCTTAACCTTAACCTTAACCTTAACCTTAACCTTAACCTTAACCTTAACCTTAGCCCTAACCTTAACCTTAACCTTAACCTTAACCTTAACCTTAACCTTAACCTTAACCTTAACCTTAACCCTTAACCCATAGAACTACCTGTAAATGAACAATTAACTAGAATTTTATTTTCAGAGTGCCTTCAGGAACGGGCTATACCTAGTATATATATATATATATATATATATATATATATATATATATATATATATATATATATATATATATATATATATATGCCTTAGGTCGAAACCTACAGTCTCCCCAAGTCATGGAGTTCAAATCTTACTGAAATTCGTTTTCCTAAATTGTAGGACATGATAACCTTTGCAGATTGATTTGGTCATATCTCTTGTCGGAATTCAATTTATTTTATAAGGAAATGACTGCCATTCATAGATATATCAGTTCTTAAAAGAAATGCTCTAAATTTTTAACCAATTTTCTGCAGAATTAAAATTAATGGATGTTTTTTCAGCATGGCAAATTCTTTAACATACTAGATATATCCAAAATTTCCTTTTCAATTATGACTAAGGGGGTTTTATTGATTTTCTTCACTTCATATCATTGTTTGAAGGTTAAATAGCTTCTAATACCTAAGTTTTACAAAAAAATACACGCAAAAGTTCACAAAATAGCAAAACAGCTAAAACTAGATGAGAAAGTGGAAATCATGAATAATTGGACAAAAATCAAAAAAATAAGTACTAAATACCCCTAAAATGATGTCTTGTCACTAGATAATTCTATCACATAAATGGAGATATCAAGACCCCTAACTCAAAGTTGTGTCGCCCCGACACAATAAAGATAAGAACAGTAGGGTAGTCAACATTAAATATAGAAGAAGAAATGGACATAGAAAGCATTGAATGAACCTAGAGCAAAAATATCTAAAGTGTCTCGTGTAGTAATATTATTGAAATAATAAAACCTACATCTAATATACACATAATCAACATCTCATAAATTCAAGTCCAGATTAATTTCGCAATAGCAGTAAGAGCGGTTTTCACTTAGTTTGAGATGACGACTATAGTGTAATCATATGTCCTAATATAGTATCCAATGATCCACATAACTACTCCCTAATCGTTCAATTGCTTCTCAACCTAGTAGTTATAAATCCTTACGTCTTTATGGTTGTAATGTTGGCTTAGGGATGGTATGATATATATATATATTTGGATAATAAAAAGTGAGCGTTTGGCTCTCTCCTCACGTTCCATTGGGTTGAGTGAAAACGTTTTACGAGAGTAACTCAAGCTCTAGGGCGATTCGTTGATGGCTAGTGAGGAGAGAGCCAAAAGCTCACTCTAAATTATCCAAATATACTTATCATACCGTCCCTAAGCCAACATTACAACCCTAAAGACCTTTTGATTCTTTGCTATGTAATCTAGAAGTGATTGAGCCGTTAGAGAATAGTTAAGTGGACCTTTGGATACTAGTGAAGTTCGATGAACAATCTATAGCCTCCTTGGTGAACTGAGTAAAGATCCTCTCCTTCTTACATTGCGAAGCTAATCCAATCTTGAATTCAAACCATGTTGATTGTATATATGACAAGTGTGCAGGTATGTAGTTTGTAAATATTATTGCATGAAATTTTCTAAGTAGTTGCTTGAGTTTATTCTATATATTCTGCTATCTTCTTCTCCCCTGTGCTTCATTGATATAGCTGATATTTTAGAGACTTCCCTATGTTTTTATTTTTTATTGTATCGGGACGATACAAGTTTGAGTTGGGGGTCTATGATGTCTCCCTTTTTGGTCTAAATATAAGCCCTTAGGAGACATCATTTTAGGATGAAAATGGTCTTTTAATATTGACTTTAGGGCTTAAATTTCAATATTACACTTTCTCCCCTTGGAATTAGACTATTTGCATTTATAGAGCTTTTGTGCGTTAATTTACTTATTTTTAGTGCAAAGTTAGTAGGTTTATGAATTTCATGAGAAACCAATCCAAGGAGGAGAAGTGAGAATTAAAGTCTTAGAATATATCTAGTGTGTTAGTCGAATTTCCTGAATTTAGAGTACACTTTCCTATTTCTATTTCTATTTCTTGAATTATTGATTTATTATTTTTAAAGCATATGCGGTTTAATTATTTATTTATTGTGAAGCTTTAAAAATAAATATGGTAATTAATTAGAGACCAAGTCAAGTTAGAGAAGGAAAGGAAAAATATTTACATGGAAATAAGAAGATTTAGGAAAGATATATGCAAAGAAGGAAAAGATAAAGCTGCCTTATGAATCTGAAATTTCATCCACGTTTCAAAGATTAATTGATAACTTAGGATTGGCTAGGAATCTGGACGAGTGGTCTGCACCAATAGAAAGCTCTTTCCGAGACAAGCAGTTTCATATATTGGAACTCCTCAAACGGATAAGTATTGAATGTGATATGACAAAATCAAATCAGCAGTAGAATCTTACCTTTCCTAGAATTTAGACCTACGAATTTAAGAGTTCTTGCCTTGTATTCCACTCCAAGTAATTCGACCTAGCACCTATAAATACCAGCTCTAAACCTTAGAAAATCATCCCTTGGCTGCATAAGCTTAATATACACACATAAATCATCATAGAAGCAATCAAGAGGATCTAGAGGAGGAAGAAGCAAGGGCTAGAGCTTAATTTCATCAATTCAACACTTCTCCATCTCTATTCTTTGGGTAATCTAGTATTAGATCTATTTTGTCTATGAGGTATTTATAAGCTATTTATTCAAGAAGTTTATTTATGCATAATTTCTCTTTAGGATTGTAATTATATGAACCATTGAATATTGTTTTTCTGTTTTAATTTGAATCTGGGATTTTAGTATTTAATTGAATTGGTTCTTAATTTCCATTGACTATATTCTTGTGCTTGTTCACTATCATTGACGTCGCGAATCAAGAGTAGGTTTTAGTAATTAGGCTATTCACTTTGGTGGGGAAGTGATCGCCTTGACGGGGGGCTTAATTACAGAACTAGAATATAGACGCGTGGTATCCGTTATTTGACCCTGACGGGCTTGACTAACCACGTAGCCAAAGAGGTAAAATAGTATTCATCTGAAAGTAGCTTATAATCGCCCTGACGGGGATTGTAATACCGTAGGATAGCTTTTAGGTCCACCCTGACGGGGGCTAGGAGATTATAGATTCCCGACTATTGTGAAATTTCCCATTCATCCTTATTCTTAGGAATCATAGATTCAATAGGATAGGTTCATACTTGCATCTCCTTATCTTTCTTGCATAATTATTGATTGTTTATTTTATTGTATATTTTATTATTTCGTTAGTTAGAAAACAAACACCTTTATTGTTTATCTTTTTAAAGCAATCAAAATTACCTATTCTGATATTGAACGCAAACTTAGAATAACTACTTAAATCCCTGTGGAGACGATAATCCCGTATTTACTTATCTATTACTTGGTACGACCCGTACACTTGCGGTCTGTGGATCCTTTATTCCTTTGCTTTTATTTCATTATTTTATAACACACAAGGACCCACAAAGTTTTTGGCGCCGCTGCCGGGGATTTATAGCGGTTATTTTATTTTGTGTTTAAGTTAGGTTGGTAGTTTTAGTTGTTTTCAGTTTTACGTTTGTTTTGTTTTAGTCTCTTTTCAGGTTTTTCTTTAGGTATGGAGATTTCCCCCTATCAAGAGCAAGATCCACTACTTGTGACGCCTAGATATCAAGGTCAAATACCACCACAATGGTGGTTGGAACAACTGGAAGACTCTTTGAATATTCACTTTCGCGATCTTTATAATAGGGTCACCAAGTTGGAGGACTCCCTCAGTTGTTTCATTAAGGCCACATAGGAGAACATAGTAAAGAGTGATGCGAAAATCGATGCTACCATATCACTAGTGCAATTCATGCAACAATGCCATCAATTAATGGAGCAACGATTGACGCAACTCACAGAAACAATTGAGAAATTACAACAAGTACCATCTATGCAAACGGGCCAAAGTACAAATTTAGATGATGAAGCCATTCAAATTGATAGCGATGTTTTGTTCGATGTAGCTACAAATTTTAGCCTTCAAAAAGAGAAGGAAGTGGAATCACCACAAGTTGCACCTAGTGAACTAGAGATTCCAACAATAGAAGAATCAACCACGCTAAGCATAGATGAGTTAATTGTTGGTAATGGAGTCGAAATTGAAAGTAAATCTTGTGAAGGGAAGATTACACCCATGGAAAATCCAACCATGCCGCGTTTAGAGGAATCAAATATTGAGATCTTGGTTAGAAAAGAGATTGAAGAAGAAGATACTAGGATGGATTCACCACCTAGTACTACATTGATGTCACCTCCCAATCCAATAACGACGAATCATTCAAACGGTGACATCGATAAAGCATTTGTAGAGGTGTGTCAAGACAAAGCCTACACCCAAATGCTTGAAAGTAATACACAAGAACTCACACCGCAACAAGTATTCATAGAAGCTATTCCGGAAACAAAGGAGAATGTGAGTGTAGAGATCGAGGTTGAAGACGTGGCCCTCATAACAGAAGCAAGTTCTGAAACATCCCTTGTTTTAGACAAAATTCTAGAGGAAGAGCCACTTGAGTTCCCCATTGTTCCAGAAGTATCTAAAGAGGTTAAAGAGAAGGACCACCACCATGAACCCGTGAAGGAGAAAGCTAAAAATGAGTTTGGGGTCGGAACCACGGTTGCTTGGAAGGCCTCCAAACAAGAGAATAGACCACGAGGTTTCAAAAATGCGTGGATGGGACCATTTGTTGTTACTCGAGTGGTGACATCAAAATTAATAGAGATACAGCCTTTGAGAGGTCAAAGGAAGCGAATTGTAGACATACACAGCCTTACCCACTGCTGGGGTGGTTACATACTCAAGGGATAATGGAGGTAACCCGTCAAACTTTAAATGACGTTAAATAAAAGTGCTCTTGGGAGACACCCCAAGCTTTAAATTGCTTTATTAGTTTAGTTTTTCTTTGTGTATATTATTTAGTTACGCATTTTTTAGTTGATAGTGCATTATTGAGGAAGGTATTAGTGTTTTTGGTGTTTAGGTGCTAACAAAATCGAGTTTGGGAGGAGAAAACTAAATTTTTCAGAAAAATCAGACTCTCGGTGCGGTACACCGGAAGCCATCCGCGATACACCGCAAGGCCCAAAAACCCGTGCCACGGGTTGTCACCACGGGTTTTATGCAGAGGAGAAAAATTTCGAAGAGCAGAAGGTGCGGTACACCGGACCATAGCCGCGGTGTACCGGAGGTAGCCGACTGGAGAGAGAAAAAGTTGCGTTTTGACCTTATAAAAGGAGGAGATTAGGTATTATTCCGAATTTCTCAATCCTTAAGCCTCTTTTTCTTCCCCAAACCTCTCCCAACTCCATTAAAGCTTCAACAAACCTTCACCTAACATCAAAACACAACCAAATCACCATGAATTCAAATCTAATTCCTTCCCTACATTAATACAAAGAAGATACAACCATCCAAATCATATCAAAACACCTTCACACAAGAGATTATTCAAAAAAAAAAAGCGAAGTTGGAGGATGAGGAAAAAGAGATCTCTAGAGTGTTATTGATTGGGATGGAGCACAAGAGGATGTAAGGGAAAGCGAAATTGGTGATACATGGAGTTTACATACAAGGAAATCACTGCATCCTGTCTTGGGTATTAATCAAGCGAGGCAATAGCCTCGAAGAGTATGTTTTCTTTCTCCCCTACCTTTTCTTTATATGCACTATTTGCTATCCGTCGAGCTTAACGACGTTAAACAAAAGCCATTTCATTGTATATTAGTTTATTGCTTTAAGTTTTTCAATTCCTAGTGTATATTTCTAAGTTAGTGTCGAATTTTAGTGTCTACTTTTTAAAGAAATGAGAAGGGTATTGTGTTGATAGTGCAGGAATCGAGTTTGGGATGCTAGGAAAAATTCTTGGAGAGATTCAAAGTCTGGCGCAGACTACCCCCGCGGTGTACCCCCTATACCGCAGGGATGTACCGCGCCCCAAAAACCCGTACCACGGGTCGCGCACCACGGGTCTTATCCAGAGGCGAGAAAAAAGAAGGCTGATAGGCGCGGTGCACCGCACCCTACACCGCACGCCCAAAACGCGTGCCACGGGGTATGCACCGCGGGTTTTTTCACGGAGCAGGTGCGGACTACCCCATGCACCGCACCCCTGCACCGCATGGCAAAAACGCGTGCCACGGGGTGCTAGCACGGGGACAAGACAGGGGCGAAAAATTAACATCAACAGCGCTGCGGTGTACCCCGCGGTATACCCCATGCAGCGCAGGGATGCACCGCGCCAGGCGGTTTGTGAAGAGTTCAAAGCCCGGTCAACTTCTAACCTTAAAGAGATAAACCCTAGCCTCTTCCACACGAATTTTCCAGCTCCCAACCTTATAAAAACACCTTGAAACTTGATTAAAACTCCACAACAAACACATTAACATCATTAAATATCTCCTCCATCCTCCATAAACACATCCTCTTCATCAAGTTCATCACAAAACACCATTAAACACACTCAAGATCATCAAGCTTTCAAGAGTTCTTCCAAGATTTATCAAGAAACCAACTCCCTTCATCTAATCCAAGCAAGAAACTCAAGATATACCAAGTTCTCTTAACTTTATTCTATCCTTGGTATAACTTGAGTTTGGGGTCAAAACAACCATGACAAACAGAACAGATGCTTTGGATTACAAGAAGAGGTGTTGTATCCTAGGGAAGAACAAGAGTTTGCCTGGTTCCACAATCGAAAAGGCCATCAATCTTGATGAGCCTATTGAAGAAACACAAGAAGATAAGGCACCTGCACCACCACAACACGAGAAATTAACAGCAAGGATGAGGGTATCATCAAAGCCTGAAGACAAGACACAAATTCAAGATCAAGGTTCTTCTTCTTCTCAAACTAATTCTGGTATTCCTCCATGGGCTCACAATTTGCAACAAGAATTCGAACTTTTACGACTAGACATCGGAGCACTTTGGAAGGAAATTACACAGATTAAGTCAACATTGGAAGAGGTAACTTTGTACATGGATATTGATAATTATTCTCGCCCTTCGGAGGAGGACACGATGGATCTTCATGGCCAGGTACCCCGTTCTAATTCTTCTTCTTAATTGATGGTAGGCACTAATTAGGTAGTTTAGTTTAATTTTATTGCTTTATTGAGTCTTTTTCGAGTCGTGGGGACACGACTCACTTTTGAGTTTGGGGTGGGGTTCGTTGCCTCATCCCAATTTTTTTTTGATTTACATGCTTTCAATAAAATTAATCTTAGGGTTGCGTTGACTGTAGAGAATTTTAAATGCCCCCATCAAGCATGCTTTTCATGAATTAATGATAGAAAATAGTTGACTTTAGGAGTTAGTATGAAGCTGAACTTTAATTGCATGCAAATATGAAGTAATTGATAGGAAGAATTAATGAACAATGCAAAAGAAGTAAACTTGTGCTTAAGGATAATAGTTGGTTTGTAGAACGTGAGATCTAAATGAGTAGAGAACCCACTTAGGTATGAACTAGAGACAAGTTGTGTAGATAGGAAGTTGATAGAGGCAGTTCTTTGTTAGCCCTTTGAATCCTTTTTGGCCTTCTATCCCTGAATTAATTTTATCCTTCTTAGACAATTTTTTAGCCTTTAAGCCTTTCTTTTGTCGCCACATTATAAGCCATTATCCCTTTAGATTGTTAGGCATGACCATATGACCCGCACTTGAATCACGATCCTGAGACTTCCTGTCTTGAGCTTGATTTTGGGGTGGTGGGTCCACTATATGGGATTTACATTGGGCTGGGATTTTTGAGCTTATCAATGATGCTTTGTTCTATACATGATGATGATTCACAGGTTTATTATATTGTAACCCTTTGCCGGGGTAATAGTGAATGGAAAAGAAGCTTCGAGCTCCAGTTATGAATAGGCATAACTATGAAAAATAGAATGACATCTCAACATCATAAAGAGAGTCATATCTATAAGAAAAGAAAAAAACGAATGATTTGAAAAGAATATACATATTCGGACCGGCAAAGTGGAAATTTTTAAGTGAATCATCCTTAGTGCTTATTGGGTTAATTTGGGGACGCTAATTAAGCGCATCAATTGGGTTGAGTGAGAACGTTATTCGAGTGTAAACTCAAGCTCTTGGACAGTTGTTGATGGAAATTGAGGAGAGAGCCAAAAGCTCACTTCAAATTTACCAAATATACATACCATACCGTCCTTAAGCCTACGCTAAAACCGTAAAGTCCTCGTGATTCCTAGATGCACAGTGAGGTAATAGGGATTATTCTAAGTGGAACATTCAACACAAGTAAAGACCGAGGAACACCCTATAGCCACCATCTTGAGATAAGTATTAAGCGTAACCTTCTAGCATTGTGAAATTAATTTTGGATTGATATTGTTTTGTATTTGATTTTGCATGATAAGTGTAGGTGTATATTAATTCCTAGATTAGACTATATGAAATTTGTTTAAGCTTTGCTTTGGGATTATTTACTAGATTCTACCTTCTGCGTTCACCTAAAAGATCCTTTGTTTTTATTTTACTTTGTCGGGACGACAAAGGTTTGAGTTTGGGGTCTTGATGTCTCCCGATTTGTTCTAATTATTAGCCCCTTGGAGACATCCTTTTAGGTGAATAAATGACTTATTTGATAGAATTTTAGGCTTAATTGATCATATTGCACTTCCTCCACTTGGAAATTAACTATTTGCAGAATCTGAGCTTTTGTGCGTAAATTTGACTATTTTTTATGCAAAGTTAATTGGTTCTTGAATTTCATGAAAGACCAATCCAAGGAGAAGAAGTGAGAATAAAGTCTTAGTGTATTTTAGAGTGTTAGGAAATGATTTTGAGTCGAGTTTCCATTTTTAGAGTACACTTTCCTATTGCGGTTTCTTGATTTATTGATTTATTCTTTGTAAGCATATGCGGTTTAATTATTTATTTAATGTGAAGCTTTAAGAGATAAATGGTAATTACTTAGAGATCAAGTCAAGATAAATATGAAAGGAAAGAAGATTTACATGGAAATAAGAAGATTTAGGAAAGATTTATTCAAAGGAGGAAAAGATAAAGCTGCCTTTTGAAATCTGAAAATCCAGCCACATTTTAGAGATTAAATCATAATAAAAGATTGGCTAGTATTCTGGACGAGTGGTCTGCACCAATAGAAAGCTCTTTCCAAGACAAGCAGTTTCATATATTGGAACTTCTCAAACGGATAAGTATTGAAAAAGATATGACCAAATCAAATCAGCATAATCTTATCTTTTAGAGCTACGAATTTGAGAGTCCTTGACTTGTCTTCCACTCCAAGCAAATTCAACCTAGGGTCTTCCAACACCTATAAATACACCCCTTAACCTCCTACTTTCACACACTTCAGAGAATTATACAAGAGGCTTAAGGTTTTCAAGTCAGAGCAAGAAGGCAAGGAGAAGCTAGTGCTGGAGGAGTCCTGTTCTTCCATCATCAGTCATCTTAACCTTTAGGTTCTTTATTTTCTTTCTGTAATTCGAAATTATGAATTCCTTTATTTTAATTTTAGTTTTCCATTCTGTTATGAACTAATTTCTTTAGTACTTGAGAATCGCTATATGGGTTGAACTTAATTCTGTTTAATTTATGTTTTCTGAATTTGGGATTTGATAGTTTAAATTAGACTAGGTATTTTGTGTTGACTATTATTTTGTTTTAATTACTAATTTTGAAGTCATGAATCAAACTTAGCTCATAGTAATTAGGTTATTCCATATAGTGGCGTATGGATCACCTTGACGGGGGGTTTAATTACAGACTTAGATAATAGACGCATAGTATCCGTTATTGACCTTGACAGGCTTAACTAACCATGCAGCCAATGAGGTAAATTATTATTCATCTGAAAGTAGCTTATATTCACCCTGACGGGGTTTGTAATACCGTAGGATAGCTCTTAGGTCTACCCTGACGAGGGCTAGGAGATATTAGATTCCCGACTAGCACAATAATATCAGTTTAGCCCTTAAACAGAAGCATGAATTAGATAGATTAGGTGAAACCCTTGCGAGGATCAAGTACTCTTTCTCATCTGAAGTTTCAAATCTCTTTTATTTGTTTTCTTTTAATTCAGTAATTTATTTTCTTGCATCTTAACTTATAAAACCAAACAAAAATCTTTACTTTATTTTTCTTGTTAAGCGATTATTCTTACTTTTTGATTAATACCTAAGTTGTGCCTAATCCGTCCCTGCGAACGAACTCGATTTATCGAATATTACTTGGACAACCGTACACTTGCGGTGATTGTGGTTCCTTTACTTTCGCATTAATTTAATAACACACCAGGACCCACCAATGTTCTATCTCTATAGCTCCATGAGGTGTAACTTTGGTCACGATGTAAGGTCCTGACCACTTCGATCTTAATTTCCCCGGATAATTACTGAACTTTGAATTATATTTCAACACTCTTTGTCCCACTACAAAGTTCTTCTCTCGAATCCGATTATCATGCCATCTCTTGGTATTTTCTTTGTAAAGTTTAGCATTTTCATAAGCATGTAATCGAAATTCATCAAGCTCATTAAGTTTCATCATTCGATTCTAACCAGCTAGAGTAGAATCTAAGTTTAACTTCGCAATAGCCCAATATGCACCCATTTCAAGTTCAAGAGGTAAGTGACAAGCCTTACCATATACCATTCGATACGGAGAAGCACCTACTGGAGTTTTGAATGTGGTACGATAGGCCCATAATGCATCATCTAATTTCATTGACCAATCTTTTCTAGTAGGACCAACGGTTTTCTCTACGATAGATTTTACCTCACGATTTGAGACTTCGGCTTGACCATTGGCTTGTGGATGATAAGCAGTAGATACACGATGTCTCACTCCATATTTCTCTAAGACTGTCTTCAAATACTTATTAACGAAATGAGTACCTCCATCGCTAATAATTACCCTCGGAGTGCCATGTCTAGTGAAAATATGCGATTTCAAGAACTTAATCACCACTCGTGAATCATTTGTTGGTAAAGCCACAGCTTCTACCCACTTAGACACGTAATCAACAGCTAATAAGATGTAGAGGTTACCATTTGAGGGAACGAACGGGCCCATGAAGTCTATACCCCAAACATCGAATATTTCAACTTCTAACACATTATTACGTGGCATCTCATCCCTCTTGGATATGTTTCCGGTAAATTGACATCTTTCACATCTTTTAGTATATTCATGACAATCTTTTATAATAGAAGGCCAATAAAAACCAGATTGTAATACCTTAGCAGCAGTTCGATCTCCTTTGAAATGTCCACCATAAGGGGAATCGTGACACCCAGCTATAATCGCCTCAATTTCTTCCTTGGCTACACATCTTCTTACCATTTGATCAGCACACACTTTGTAGAGGAAAGGATCCTCCCAAAAGAATTGTCTTGCACGGTGAGCTAATCTTTTTCTCTCTTGATAAGTTGAACCTTCAGGGAAGGAACTACTTACCACTAAATTCGCAATATCCGCATACCAAGGAGCTTCATAATCACGAACAACGAATAAACTCTCATCAGGAAATTCTTCTCTAACTGCTTCAGTACAACTATTCATCTCTGAACCTTCTAACCGCGATAGATGATCCGCAACCTGATTCTCACACCCTTTTCTATCCTTGATCTCTAAATCGAACTCTTGAAGCAATAAAACCCATCTGATTAATCTCGGTTTAGCATCCTTCTTCTCCATAAGATATCGAATCGCTGAATGATCTGTATAAACAATAACTTTCGCTCCAAGAAGATAAGAGCAAAATTTATCGAATGAATACACAACCGCTAGCAACTCCTTTTCTGTAACTGTATAATTAACTTGAGCACCATTAAAAGTTTTACTAGCATAATAAATCGAATGAGAAACTTTCTCTTTTCTTTGTCCTAATACAGCTCCTATACACAAATCACTCGCATCACACATAACCTCAAACGGTAAATTCCAATCTGGAGGTAATACTATAGGAGCTGAAATAAGCTTTTCTTTGATTGCTTTGAAGGCCGCTAAACAAGCTTCATCAAAAAGGAATTTGGAATCCTTTTCGAGTAAGTTTCTAACGGTTTAGCAATCTTAGAAAAATCTTTGATAAATCGCCTATAAAAGCCAGCATGGCCAAGAAAACTTCTTACCCCTTTAATAGAAACAGGAGGGGGAAGAGTTTTAATTACCTCTATCTTCGCTCTTTCGACCTCTAATCCAGCACTCGAAACCTTGTGACCATGAACAATACCTTCTCGAACCATGAAATGACACTTCTCCCAGTTTAAAACCAAATCTGTTTCTTTGCATCTGATTAACACTTTCTCCAAATTGTCTAAGCATTTATCAAAATCATCACCAAATACAGAGAAATCGTCCATAAACACTTCAAGAAAGTTATCGATCATATCCCAGATGATAGCCATCATACATCTTTGAAAAGTAGCAGGAGCGTTACACAACCCAAATGGCATTCTGCGATATGCAAAAGTACCAAAGGGGCATGTAAATGTTGTTTTATGTTGATCTTCCGGAGCCACGTAAATTTGATTATACCCAGAATATCCATCCAAGAAGCAATAGTACTCTCTTCCGGCTAATTTATCTAACATTTGATCAATGAAGGGCAAAAGGAAATGATCTTTTCTGGTGGCCTTGTTCGTCTTTCTGTAATCCATGCAAACTCTCCAACCAATTACCGTTCTTGAAGGAATCGCTTCATTTTTATCGTTAAGAACTGTTGTCATTCCTCCTTTCTTTGGTACACACTGAACTGGACTCACCCATTCACTACTCGAGATGGGATAAATAATCCCCGCATCTAAAAGCTTGATCACCTCTTTCTTCACCACATCCTTCATAACGGGCATTAATCTTCTTTGACCTTCAACTGAGCGTGCGTTATCATCTTCAAGTATAATTTTGTGTTCACAATAGGATGGACTAATGCCTTTGATGTCAGCAATTGTCCAACCTATTGCCTCTTTGTTGGCTCTTAACACACGCAACAGTTTATCTTCTTGAGGACCTGTTAAATTAGCTGAAACAATAACATGTAGAGTTTCATTAGTACCTAAATACGCATACCTCAAGTGTGTTGGTAACGGTTTCTCTTCCAATTCCGGAGGAGATTAAATTGAAGGCTTCTTTTTAGGAATAATCTCCCCCGGTTCTCTCACAGGTTCATAGGCAAGACGCCTATACTTGGGATTTTCAGAATTTAGAGCCGCCACTGTTTCGGCAAGCTCTTCCATCATCTCAGGTGAATCTAATGTCAAAGTGGCCTGCAAGATATCATCAAAATTTAAGCAATTAAACACCTCTTGCGATGCCTGCTCAACTACATTCATTCTGAAGCAATCTTCCTGAGAATCTGCGAATTTCATAGCTCGAAATACATTGAATTTGACTTCCTCGTCTTGTATCCTCATCGTTAATTCGCCATTCTCTACATCAATCAAAGTACGCCCCGTGGCTAGAAATGGTCTACCCAAAATTATGGGGACATTTCTATCCGCGTCGTATTCAAGTATTACGAAATCAATGGGAAATATAAGTGTACCTGCCTTAACGAGGACATCTTCAATTCGGCCTTCAGGATGTGCAAGAAACCTGTCCGCCACTTGCAAGACCATAGAAGTATGCCTTGCTTCTCCAATTTTTAGCCTATCAAAGATTGATTTGGGCATCAAATTGATGCTCGCACCCAAATCGCATAGTGCTTTTCCTTTCCATTCTTCTCCAATCGATATCGGAATAGTGAAACTCCCCGGATCAACTAACTTTGGAGGTAATTTACTTTGACAAATCGCACTACACTCTCCAGGAAGACCAATGATCTCATTATCACAATAAGGCCTTTTGTTAGTGAGGGCCCTTTTCAAAAACTTCGTGTACTTAATAATATCTCGAATAGCCTCTAGTAACGGAATATTAATACTTAAGCCCTTCACTCTATTAAAGAATTTCTGAAAATCAGCCAAATCACCCGTTTTCTGAACTCACGATGGAAACGGTGGTGGAGGGCGATTACTAACAATATCATCTTTCTTCTTTGGAATCTCACTTGACCTCACTATTTCTTCAACCTCACTATCTTTTTCTTTCTATTTCTCACCCACTTCCTTTTCTTTTCTTGGAACTTCTTTCTCTTTCATAATGGGAAAAGGAGGTGGAGGAAGGTTCTTACCACTTCTTAATGTAACAGCTTTGCAATCTTCATGTTGTCTCGGATTTTCTGTGTCACTAGGGAGTTGCCCTTGTGGACGCTGATTAAGCTGTTTTGCAAATTGCTCCATTTGATTCTGTATTAATTTCATATTTGCTTCTGACGCTTGTTGACGTTCCATAGCTTGTGTTTGAAGAGCAATTAAACTTTCAACGGTTTTCTGAAGGGTAACTACTCCTTCTTGTGGATGGACAGGTAAGGCTTTTTGGTTCATGGTTTCATCGTAAGTATTTTGAGGAGCTTGTCTTTGTACATAATTGGTGGGGGCAAAGGTGTGATAAATTAATAGATAAATAAAGATAATAATAAAGAGCACACACCCTTGAGAACCACGGAACTCACTGCAAGTATCACAGATCGTTTGCAAGTTTTAATGATAAGTTAAGTTCGTTCGTAGGGATTTAATCCGTTAGATCTACTTATATTTAACAAGCGTAGATGAATTTAGATGTTTATATAAAAATATAATAAGATAAATAATAATCTAACGCAAATAAATAAATAATGAAAACAAATAAATAAAATGAATGTAAGTCAGATAAATTAGGATTAATATTATGAGTCTATTTTACTAACTTGTTATTCTAACTTGTCACAGATTAAGCATTATATATTAACCAGGATTCTAAATTCTACCTAGCCTTTTCTAGGCTTAGGAGCAACCTCTCCACTACCAAGGTCTTGGGTAATGATTGGTGATTAAAGCAAACCTTTATGGCTATGTAGTTAGGCAAATGATCAAAACTAGACGATTATGTGGTGTTGTCAATAACTAAGAATAATCCTAAGATTGACCAAATCTAAGGATGTAACAATAAGTCAAAACACATAATAATAATATACGCCAAGCTCAATCAATTAGAATAAACAAATAGTATTTATGAATGTAGACAAAATAATAACCCAACAATTTAAAGTAAAACTTACAGAATAAAAGCTTAGAAATATGGTTGAGCATAGATCTATAGCTAATTACCCTAAATATAGAGAAGGTGAGATGTAAAAGAGGAGTTTGTCACTCTCCAACTTCTTGCTTCTTGTCTTCCTCTATAGGTCAGCTTGCTTCTTGATGAATAGGTTGATTCTAAGGATGAATATTAATTTAAAGGACTAAGCTATTATTTAAAAGTGAGAAAATACAAGTAAGGACTAAGCCTAAGCTTGAAACTGAGTAAGGACATGTTTACAATGGTTTAAGGGTGTATTTATACGTGTTTAAATTCGTTTTCTTGAAGGAGAAGTAAGTAGTGGACTCCAAGCCCAACTCAAATTCGTAACCCTAAAAACATGCACTCAGGCCCGTTTTTCTTTTGGTCCTAGCAGCTTCGATTTTCATCTGTTTGATGCGTATGAATATACCAAATTCATCGTCTCGAAAAGATCTTCAACTTTTCTCTTGACCGTTTCTCCAAATTCCACACCGATTTTGAGATATAAGCTGATTTGTGGTCATAGGTGCAAAAATTCAGGATTAAGGCAGCTTTTCCTTCTCCATGTTTTTAGCTTTTATTTCCTTATCTCCAATTACCATGTTTATCTCTTTCCATATCTTGTAGTCTTTGACTTGGACTCTAATTAATCTCCATAATTATCTTTAAAGCTTCACACTAAATAAATAATTAAACCCAATATGCTCTAAAAATATTATTTTACTAAATCATGACTCAAAATAGGAAAGTGCACTATTTCTCAAGAAAATCGACTATTATGACTTCTAAATCACTAAAAATGATGTCTCATCCTAACATAAATCTATCACAAATGAGGAGACATCAAGACCCCCAACTCAAAGTTGTATCGTCCCGATACAATAAAGATAAAAACAAAGGGAAGTCTCTAAATACACACCTAGGTCAATTAAGCACAGAAGACAGAAGATAGAAGAATATGGAGAATAAACTCGTAGCAACTACTCAGAAAATTTCATGTAATAATATTTAAAAACTACATACCTGTACACTTCTCATATCCACAATCAACACGGCTTGAATTCAAGATTAGATTAGCTTCGCAATGTAAGAAGGAGAGGAACTTTACTCAGTTCACCAAGGAAGCTATAGATTGTTCATCGAACCTTACTAGTATCGAAAGCTCCACTTAACTACTCTCTATTGGCTCAATCACTTCTCAATTGCATAGCAAAGAATCAAAAGGTCTTTAAGGTTGTAATGTAGGCTTAGGGATGGTATGATAAGTATATTTCGATAATTTAGAGTGAGCTTTTGGCTCTCTCCTCACTAGCCATCAACAAATCGCCCTAGAGCTTGAGTTACTCTCATAAAACGTTTCTCACTCAACCCAATGATTTATTTGATGCACAATTTAGCATCCCCAATAACCCAATAAAAGCATAAGATGTTCACATAAAAATCCCACTTTGCCGGTCCGAATATATATATTTTCTTTTCTTTTCTAATCTACTTCTTTAGCTATGACTCTCTTTTTAATGATGAAATATCACGCTATTTTCTCATATATATATTTTTTCTTTTAATTTTATGCCCTTGTTGGCAATTTTAGCTCGTAGCTTCTTTTTCATTCACTATTACCGCGGCAAAGGGTTACAATAAATATCTGTGAATCATCATCAATATAAATAACATAGCACAATTAATAAGCTCAAAAATCTCATCCCAATAAAAATTCCCATAATGGTGGACCCACCATCCCAAACTCAAGCTCTAAAACAACTGTCTATGCATCGCGATTCGAGTGCGGGTCATATGGAAAAGTCCTATAATCTAAAGGAATATGGCTTATAACGTGTTTCAATAAAAAGGCTTTAGAAAGGCTAGAAGGGGCTGACAAGGATATAGCATATAAAATCAAAAATAACAAGGTGAGAAGGTATACAAAGGCTTCAAAGGCTTCAAATATGAAAGAACCACCTTAATCACTTTCTACACTATGTAATTTCGTTATTTTCTTACCTTTAGCACTTTCATCAAATGGTTTATCAACTAGCTTGGATCTCACGGCCTACACACTTCTCAAGGCTCCCTGAGATCGAACATACTTTCTATCGCATTGCTCACTAATCTTTTCTTTACTATCAACGTGTGTTTTCCTGTAAAAACTCAAAGCATACAAATAAAATAGCACATAAACATACTACTTCCTATCATTAATCCACTGAGCTTATGCTTTCAAGCTATTAAACACACTCTTCCTACATCTAATCCTTCTCATAAAAATTTTAATTTTGCCTAAAAACAGAAAAATGGAGATGAGAGACAACGAATCCCCACACCCCCAACTCAAAAATGAGTCGTGTCCCCACGACTCGAAAAGACTCAAAAATAAAACAAAATAAAATTAAAATTTTACAGATATTGCACACATAGAAGAGGTAAGGAAGAAAGAAAACATACTCTTCGAGGCTATTTACCTCGCCTGATCAATACCCGGAATAGGGTGCAGTGCTTTCATGTACGCAAACTTCATGTATCACCAGTTTCGCTTTCACTTACATCTTCTTATGCTCCATCCCAATCAATCACGCTCTAAAAATCTCTTGTTTATCTTCTTCCAACTTTGCTCTTGAATAATCTCTCATGTGACAGTTGTTCATCCAGAAAATATGTTTTGAACGCAGCTACTAGCGTCCTAGAAGCTTTTGTTCATCTTGGGTAGATGGATCTTGATAGGAAGAGGTTATGGTGTCTTCTCTATGAGAGTTGAAACCTTTTTTCTCTTTGAATTCACCACTGCATGCTTTCCTCTACTTACTTGATCCGATTTACCTTGTAATTTATTCCCGAACTAGTACTCATCTCAATTGATTTATTTTTGCTCTTACCCAACACCCTTTTTTTGATTCTTCATATCCCATAACACTTGATAATATCTCTATTCTCTTCATCATCTCTTTTGACCCCCAACTCAAAGCTTTGAACACTCTTGAAATTTTTAACTCTTGATCATAGGTGGAACAAGCTTTATTTGGGTTAGGAAAGGTGTTAGGATGACAAATTTCCATGTGGGTATGATAGAATCAAGGTTTGGTGATGTGGGTTTAAGGATTTTTAGAAGAAGATTTTGAAATTCATGGTTTTGATTCTTGGATTCTAGGTGTTTTGATATGATTTGGGTGATTGAATCTTCTTGGTAATGATGTGGGGAAGGATTTAGATTTGAATTCATGGTGATTTGGTTGTGTTTTGATGTTAGGTGAAGGTTTGTTGAACTTTTAATGGAGTTGGGAGAGGTTTGGAGAAGAAAGAGAGACTTAAGGATTAATAAATTCGTGCAATAACTAACCTTCTCTTCAAAACCCTTCTTATAACCTTTTGTTAATGAATCTGGTGGCAGGCTACGGTGTATCGCATGACACTCTTGGATTTCGATTTTTATTTTATCTCCAAACCAGTTTTTCTCTGTTCCATTGGATATATCTCGAAAAAATATGCGATTTAGACTCAAGAAAAAGTGAATTCCGATACCCGAGCGCAAAGTTATGCCAGTTCGAAGTTTTGGTATTTTTCTACCGCTGATAGGTGCGGTGCACCGCAAATACCTGCGGTGTGCCGCAAAATAGTTCTGTCCAGGCCTTTTTAACTCCGAAAATTTTCCAGTTTTTCACCCCAAACTCGAACCCTTGCATACCTACACATCAAAAACACTCATACCTTCCTTATTACTGCAATATGCACTTAAAAACACATAAACTCACTAATCTAAACAAAAAACAAAAACATAAAAACATAAAATATTGTGGGATGTCTCCCAGAAAGCACTTTTGTTTAACGTCTTTTAAAGTTCGACGTGTTACCTCAATTATCTCACGAAAGTTTCCAGGTTTTGTGAGACCTTATTGATGGAGACTTCTTGCGGATTATGCATGGGTTGTGGTGGAGCTCGAACTTGATAGCTCGAACCTTCTTGATAGAAATTTTGACTTCGGGACCCATGAATATTTGTATTGCTTGTTGCGTAATGTTTCTCCATACCTAGGAAACCTGAAAAGAGACTAACAGGGAAAGCGCGTAAAACTGAAAACAAATAAAAACTTCTACACTAAATAAACACAAATAAACTAACTTAAAGATAAATCCCCGGCAGCGGCGCCAAAAACTTGGTGGGGGCAAAGGTGTGATAAATTAATAGATAAATAAAGATAATAATAAAGAGCACACACCCTTGAGAACCACGGAACTCACTGCAAGTATCACAGATCGTTTGCAAGTTTTAATGATAAGTTAAGTTCGTTCGCAGGGATTTAATCCGTTAGATCTACTTATATTTAACAAGCGTAGATGAATTTAGATGTTTATATAAAAATATAATAAGATAAATAATAATCTAACTCAAATAAATAAATAATGAAAAAAAATAAATAAGATGAATGTAAGTCAGATAAATTAGGATTAATATTATGAGTCTATTTTACTAACTTGTTATTCTAACTTGTCACAGATTAAGCATTATATATTAACCAGGATTCTAAATTCTACCTAGCCTTTTCTAGGCTTAGGAGCAACCTCTCCACTACAAAGGTCTTGGGTAATGATTGGTGATTAAATCAAACCTTTATGGCTATCTAGTTAGGCAAAGGATCAAAACTAGACGATTATGTGGTGTTGTCAATAACTAAGAATAATCCTCAGATTGACCAAAACTAAGGATGTAACAATAAGTCAAAACACATAATAACAATATACGCCAAGCTCAATCAATAAGAATAAGCAAATAGTATTTATGAATGTAGACAAAATAATAACCCAACAATTTAAAGTAAAACTTACAGAATAAAAGCTTAGAAATGTGGTTGAGCATAGATCTATAGCTAATTACCCTAAATATAGAGAAGGTGAGATGTAAAAGAGGAGTTTGTCACTCTCCAACTTCTTGCTTCTTGTCTTCCTCTATAGGTCAGCTTGCTTCTTGATGAATAGCTTGATTCTAAGGATGAATATTAATTTAAAGGACTAAGCTATTATTTAAAAGTGAGAAAATACAAGTAAGGACTAAGCCTAAGCTTGAAACTGAGCAATGACATGTTTACAATGGTTTAAGGGTGTATTTATACGTGTTTAGAAGACCTAATTCGTTTTCTTGAAGGAGAAGTAAATAGTGGACTCCAAACCCAACTCAAATTCGTAACCCTAAAAACATGCAATCAGGCCCATATTTATTTTGGTCCTAGCAGCTCCGATTTCCATCCGTTTGATGCGTATGAATATACCAAATTCATCGTCTCGAAAAGATCTTCAACTTTGCTCTTGACCGTTTCTCCAAATTCCACACCGATTTTGAGATATAAGCTGATTTGTGGTCGTAGGTGCAAAAATTCAGGATTAAGGCAGCTTTTCCTTCTCCATGTTTTTAGCTTTTATTTCCTTATCTCCAATTACCATGTGGTGGGTCCTGGTGTGTTATAAAGTACGAAAATAAAGGAACCACAATTACCGCAAGTGTACGGTTGTCCAAGTAATATTCGATAAATCGAGTTCGTTCTCAGGGACGGATTAGGTTCAACTCCAGTATTAATCAGATAGCAAGAATAATTGTTTAACAGAAAAGTAAAGAAGAGATTTTTGTTTGGTTTTCTAATAACTAAAGATGCAAATAATAAAAACTAAATTAAAATAGATAAAAGCAAATAAAATACTGACTTCAGATAAGAGAATTACTTGAGTCTCGCAAAGAATCCTCCTAACTAATATAATCTATGTTATGTTTAAGGGTAGAATTGGTATTAGTATACTAGTCGGGAATCTAATATCTCCTAGTCCCTGGTGGTCCTTTGTGTGTTCTAAAAATAAATGCAAATGCTAATCGAACCACAACCGCAAGTGTACGGTTGTCCCAAGTAGTATGTATGATAATACAGATTCGTTCCAAGGACGGATGATTGATCACAATGTTCAGCAAGTAGTGATTGATGCACTTATGAAAGTAAAAGATAATAAAATGTTTGTTTGGTTTTGTTGATTAAAGCTAATGAATAAAAGACAAATAATTAAATGCAAGTAAAGCTAAGACGCAAGTAAAATAAGTGAAAACGCAATATGAGATGTAGTACTTGAGAACGCAAGGATCCTCCTAATCTTACTTCCTAACTTATGTTGTTTAAGGGCTAAATTGGTCAATTACAATGGTCGGGATTCTAAATTCCTTATACCCCCGTCAGGGTGGACTATAAGGCAATCCTAAAGTGTCACTAGTCCCGTCAGGGTAAATATGATCCACCGTTGGATGATTAAGTGTTTTACCTCATTGGCCCTTGAATTAGCTAAGTTCGTCAGAATCAATAGCTTTTATCCTAGATTGAATAATTAATTCTATACCTAAACCCTCCGTCAGGATGATCCACACGCCACTTATGTGGAATAGCTTAGATACTAATATCTAATCTTAGTTCGCGACTCTAAAATCAGTAAACAATCACAAATTATCGAAAAGAGTAATGAACCCAATCTAATTTAATTTAGCATAAACCCAAATTCAACATTCGTTATTTCATAAAATTAAGATTCACCCATTGTTTGTTCTCAAGCACTATTAAAAGCTTAGCTCATATTAAAATTAAAAACTAAATTAAAATAAATAGAATTCATATTGTTTACAAAATTAAAATATAAAAAGAACCTAATTTCCGGAATTGGAATGACTACGAACGGAGCTATAGACCCACTCCAGCTCTTGTAGCTTCTTCTTTCTTCCTTCAGTTGCTTCTCTCTGGTGTTTTAATCTTGTGGAATGTGAATTGTATGAAAAATAGAAGTCCAGACCTCCTTTTATAAGCATAAATTCGTTCTAGGACTTGGACCAGAAAATAGAATATTAATTAAATGTCCAAGCCCACTTTCTAAGCCCAAAATCCCGTAACTGCTGATACACCTTCACTAAAACGGCTTTTCCCGATGCGTTATGACTCCGATTGACCTCATTCTAGTTGCTAAAGTTCCGTAACCCGATAAGGAATGTTTTCTCTTCAAAGGTCAGCGGCTGAATCATCGCTTAAGCACCTCGAAATCAGCACTCTATGGCCTGGAAAATGGATTTTAAGCTCTAAAAATAATATCTTCGGGATTTATCTTCAAGTCTTGACTCTAATTCACGATCTTTGACTTTCTCCTCGGATTCCTCTCCTAGCTAACATCTAAAACCTGTAAACTTTACACTAAAAATACCAATATTACGCGCAAAAGTTTTATAAATTAAAAATGCTAGAAATAAAAAGGGAATTCCGAATTATTGCATATTAAGTCCAAAAGTCTATCAAATTAATTAAATAAACACCAAAAATGATGTCTCCCAAGGGTTGAAAATAAGAACAATTAGGGAGACATCAGTCCCCGTCAGGGTTGACCTAGAAGCTATCCTACGGTATTACAAACCCCGTCAGGGTGAATATAAGCTACTTTCAGATGAATACTATTTTACCTCTTTGGCTATGTAACTAGTCAAGCCTGTCGGTCAATAACGGACATTACACGGGTATTACCTAGATCTGTATTCAAACCCCCCTGTCAGATGATCCATACGCCACTATATGGAATAGCCTAAATACTAAAATCTAATTCTAGTTGCGCGGAAAAGAATTAGTAAATAATAACAAAGTAATTGATGTCTCCTCATTTGTGATAATATAATATACTTCAGATACATCATTTTAGGCTTATTTATTAGTTTATAGGTCGATCTTAGCTTAATTTAGTGCACTTTCCTATTTTGAGTCTTGATTTGTAGAATTATTATTTTTAGAGCATATTGGGTTTAATTGTTTATTTAGTGTGAAGCTTTAAAGATAATTATGGAGATTAATTAGAGTCCAAGTCAAAGATTACAACTTATGGAAAGAGATTTGCATGGAAATTGGAGATAAAGAAATAAAGGCTAAAAAGATGGAAAAGGAAAAGCTGCCTAAATTTGGGATTCTGCATACACGTCCAAAGATATGCGTTTTTACCTAAGAAATAGGCCGAATTTGGTAATTTCCTTCTAAAGGGTCAAGATAATTCTGTTGCGATTCTTTTGGTATCTTATGGAGCTCAAACCGACCAATAACGAAGAAGATATGCTCAAAACGGTCCATTACTTTCCTTCTCCTTCAAGAAAACGAATTAGGTCTTCCTATAACCTATAAATACAGCCTCTTAACACTCTTAAATCATCTTTGGCCAGACCTTAAGGCCAAGAGGAAGCTGCAACACAAGAGAAGAAGTCTGGAGGGAGCTGTGCATCAATCATGTCTCCTTCAACCTCTTATTTTGTAATTCTTTCTTCTTCTTTTCTTTGTATGAACAAATTCTCTTAGCTTAGGTTTGCATAATGTATAATCTATGAATTCTATTTCTTCTATCTAAGTTCTTTGGGAATTATATGTTTTAATCTGATATTAGCTACTTACCTTTATATTTGATTATGTGTTTTGATTTAATGATTGTTTTCCTTGCGAATGCATGCGTATAGGATTACCTTAATAGTAGTTAGATGGTCTCCTTGACAGGGTGTTTAACTATTGAACCACCACATAACGTCTAGTGTCGATAGCAGTTCTGACAAAACATACTTCTAACTAGATAGTCATTAGGGTTTGTTTTAATCACCATATCACCAATTGATTGTAGTGTGCTGGATAGGGCCTTAGTGGCGTTTGATAACCCTATTTGAGTCCTCGTCTTGGTTGTGCCGTAGCCCCCTTAGTCGCTCTCAAGGTCTAAGATTGGGGAATTTAGAATCCTGACTAAGTATACCAAGAGCTAATATTCTCCCTTATAAATTAGATCTAATAGATAGAATTAGAAGGATTAGTGCATAATAGTAAAACCTAAGCTATAACTTTCATACTATCTTCTTTTCTTTTCTCTTATTTATTTTATTGTCTTTAGTTTAGTAGTTTAGTTTATTATATAAAAACCAAATAAAAATCTATTTTCCTTTTCTTTCTTTGCGTATTATCCTTTCTATCTTTAATATATGCACTTGATAATTTGCATAAGTTCTCTCTAACTTTCGTCAGTCCCTGAGGAACGAATCTTCTTATCATTAAAACTTGCATACGCCTTGTAATACTTGCAGTACAGTGTTAGTTTAGGGTGTGTATTTGCACTTATTTATATCATTATTTTATCACACCTTAGGCCACACCAAGTTTTTGGCGCCGCTGCCGGGGACTACATCTTTAGTCCTTGTGCTTTTATTTTAGTTAGTTCTATTTTACGCTTTTCTTTTTAGTTTTTGTTTTACAGATTTTTTTTAGGCGAAAGCAGATTTATTAGGAGATAAAGGTTTCGTGTTATTAGATCCTGAAGAAGCTAATATATGACTGAATCTCTAAAGCTCAAGGAGTTAACCCAACAACTTGAGGAATTACGAGAACAATTGCGAAAACTAGCTCAGAGGAATCTAGTACATACCTCACCTTCATGTCCTAGTTGTGGAGCAAGAGATCACTCGTGGGGACATTGCATGAACAATCCAGCCTCAATTTCCTTCATGCCTTATCAAAGAGACCATTATTATGATGGTTATTATCAATCTCAAGGAAATTACGCTGACTATCAACCCCCACAGAGTTACAATTGGGTAGGAGATCAACAGAATTATAATCATAATAATCATTATTATGATGATTATTATCAACCACGACCACAATCCTACTATCCTCCACAACCTATCTATCAAGAAGCGCCGATTTATAATGAAGCTTATCAAGAACCACATCCTTATTCAATGCAGCAAACCATACAAGAACAACCTCCGAGTTTGAATTCAAGCATGGCTAAGATGATGAACCTAATTGAAAAGATGGAGAATAACCAGCAGAATCCAAAACTCAGATGATGCGATTGAAAAGCTCGTGCAGACAGTGTCACCAATGGTGGAAAAAACTAAAATCCTTGCAGAATGGCCACTCCGAAGTGATACTAGTGCTCCAGAAAACAAAGTTTGTCATGCAGTTGAATTAGGAAGTGGAAAACAACTACCTCCACCAAGACCAGAACCAGAACCAGTCCCTATTCCAGAAACGGGGGGAGAAAAAACAACAGAAGATAAGGTCGAAGAGGTAGTTGAACAAAGAAGTGTCCAAGAGAAGACACCAGAAAAGAAAGAGAGCCCAGTGGTAACCAACACATGTCCTCCTCCACCATTCCCTTCACATGTCAGAAAGGACAATGACCTGGAATTCAAGAAGTTCGTTGACATGATGAACAAGTTAAAGATCAGCAGCCCGTTTGTAGAAGCTCTCACAAGAATGTCAAAATACGGTCAATTCATGAAGGACATTCTTTCTAACAAACGAAGATTCGAAGCTAAAGAGATGAATGGATTGCTAGAGGAGTGTACTGCTACAAATGAAATCAAGTTACCACCTATTCCCACGAAATCTTGGATAGCACCATCCATTATTATTAAGAATCGAGCTGAAACGTTCGTGGGAATTAAAGGAAAAGGGTGGAAATTTCGTCATCCTTAATCGAGGTAACACGTCTAACTTTGAAAGACGTTAAACAAAAGTGCTATACGGGAGACAACCCGTAATTTCGTTTATGTTTTTACATTTTTAGTTTTTTTTATTTATTTATGTTTAGTTTAGTTAATTTTAGTTGATATTGCATATTTGAGGAAGGTATTAGTGTTTTTGATGATTAGGTATTGGAGAAATCGAGTTAGGGAAGCGAGCAAATTTTTCGGATGGAACTTCGGCAAGTCATATCTTTGCGCTCGGATGTCGAAATCAGGTGATGGGGAGGTTTTTGCCAAGTGCGGTACACCGGACCTCAGCCGCGGTGCACCGCAGGGTAAAATCTCGTGCCACGGTAACAGCCACGTGTTGTGTACAGAAAAGAAAAAAAAATAGCTGATGGGTCCGGTATACCGGACCCTATACCGCGCCATGCACCGCACAAACACGTGCCATGGGGTCCTACCACGGGTATTTTGACGTAGATATCGCGGTGTACCCCGCGGTACACCCCATGGTCCGCAGGGGTAGTCCGCACGAGCCGCCAGAGAGAGAAAATAAAGGGTTTTAAGGCTATATGAAGATCTAATGCTCATTATTCCGAATTTTATAAACCCTAAACCTCTTTCTCTTCTCCAAAACTCTCCCAACTCCATTAAAGCTTCATAAAACCTTCCCCAATCATCAAAACACTACCCAATCACCATGAAAACACATCCAATTCATTCTCCACATCATTACAAGGAAGATTCAACCACCTATATCATCCCAAAACACCTTGAATCCAAGAATCAAAACCTTAAATTTCAGAAATTCATCCTACAATTTCTTAAATCCAAGCCAATCCATGAAGAATCCATCTTACCCACATAATCATCATCAAATCACCTTTCCTAACCCAAATTAAGCTTGTACAACCAATAATCAAGAGTTCCAAATTACAAGAGTGGTTAAAGCTTTGAGTTTGGGGTCAATTGAGATGATTAAGAGAACATGAACATTATCTACTGAAATGGAGATGAAGAACTCAAGGTATTGGATCTAATTAAGAAGAAATCAAGTGAGAACAGTCCTAGTTCCAATTCAAAGGGTAAAACAAGTCAAGAGAAGAGAGGTTAGCATGCTGTGTTGTTTCAATGAGCAAAAAGATTCCAACTTTAGTGAAGAAGACAACACAACCTCTATAGATCAAAGACCTTATACCCAAAGAAAAAGAGAAAGCTTCAATGGCCATGATAGCTTCTCTGAAATAACAATTAAAGGAACTACCTTTTCTTATAAGATAGTATTTGAAGAAGAAGTTGGAGGAGAATACATGAAAGTTCATGGAAATTTGGAATGCTTGGGTTGTTTGTGAATTGTATTTTGTGAGGAGAAGAAGAAGATGTGGCACAGTTGATCTATGAGGAGGTGATGCGAATGTTCGGTCTCTCCCATGTCGTTATATAATGCAATATCCTATTATGGTCACGTGTCCTGAACAAAAAGCGAACAAGAAGTTGGGTGAAGAAGATACATTAGATTTAATCCGAGCATCGCTAAGGCGAGGTAATAGCCTCGAAGAGTATGTTTTCTTTCTTCCCTACCATTTCTTTATGTGCAATATGTATGCTAATTTTAAATTTTATTTTTCTTGAGTCTTTTTCGAGTCGTGGGGACACGGCTCATTTTTGAGGTGGGGGTGGGGATTCGTTGCCCTCATCTTCCTTTTTGTATTTTTCATAAAATTTAAATTTTTTTGGGTTGAATTAGGCATAAATTACCTTTGAATGTACCTATTGAGCATGATTTAATTAATTTAATGATAGTAGGTAGTATGTTTTTGAAAGATGTCATAAAATTGTTTAGATGCATGTATGAAAACAGGAAATAAAAGATAGAAAAGTTAATGAGCAATGCTAAGAAGTATGTTGAAACTTAGGGAGAGTTGTTGGTGCGTAGAACGTGAGGTTTAAAATTAGTTGAAAACCCGCTTATCTATGAACTAGTAGTGAAAAAGTAACAAAATCTGGTAGTTAGAAAAATGAATAAGGCAGTTCTTTCATGATAAAACACTTGAAGCCTTTAGACTTTCTCAACCTTTTATTTGATTATTGATATTATTTATCCGTCTTAGCCCCTCTGAGCCTTTCTAAAGCCTTTATTGAAACACATTATAATCCATACCTTAGTTTTTAGGACTTACCTATATGACCCGCACTCGAATCGCAAAACCTGAGACAACTCGTTTTAAAGCTTGAGTTTGGGGTTGTGGGTTTCATTAGTAGGGAACATTGGGATTTGGGAATTATAATTGTGATTTATTGATGATGATTTGTTATTATTGTAACCTTTGCCGGGGTAATAGTGAATGGAAAAGAAGCTACGAGCTAAATTTGCCAACAAGGGCATTAAAAAGAAAGAAAATATATATATGAAAAAAATAGTGTGATATCTCGACATCAAAAAGAGAGTCATAGCTATACAAAAAAGAAAAAAATTGATATGAAAAGAATATATATCCGGACCGGCAAGGTGGATTTTAAATCATCAAAGGTTTTATTTGGGATTATTGGGGATGCACATTAAAGCATCAATAAATTGGGTTGAGTGAGAACATCTTCAAGTGAAAACTCAAGCTCTAGGGCGATTCGTTGATGGCTAGTGAGGAGAGAGCCAAAAGCTCACTTTTCATTATCCAAATATACCACACCCGTCCTTAAGCCACATTATAACCAAAGACCTTAGGATTTCTAACTACTAGATGGAGAAACAATTGAGCTATTAGGTAGTAGGTAAGTGGACCATTGGATGCTGTATTTGGGACCTATGAACAACCTATAGCCATTAACCTGGACTAAGTTATCATCCTCTCATTCTGGCATTGCGAAATTAATCTTAACTTGAATTTATGGATTGTTGATTACATGTATATTAAGCATCTTTGTGCATTATTTCTTGAGCATTACTACATAGACTTTTTAGATATTTTGCTCTAGGATCATTCATTGTGTTATGTTCTTATTCTCCTCCTACTTCTTCTTCTTCACTACCCTACTGTTCTTTATTTTTATTGTATCAGGACGATACAACTTTGAGTTGGGGGTCTTGATGTCTCCTCATTTGTGATAATATAATATACTTCAGAGACATCATTTTAGGCTTATTTATTAGTTTATAGGTCGATCTTAGCTTAATTTAGTGCACTTTCCTATTTTGAGTCTTGATTTGTAGAATTATTATTTTTAGAGCATATTGGGTTTAATTGTTTATTTAGTGTGAAGCTTTAAAGATAATTATGGAGATTAATTAGAGTCCAAGTCAAAGATTACAACTTATGGAATGAGATTTGCATGGAAATTGGAGATAAGGAAATAAAGGCTAAAAAGATGGAAAAGGAAAAGCTGCCTAAATCTGGGATTCTGCATACACGTCCAAAGATATGCGTTTTTACCTAAGAAATAGGCCGAATTTGGTAATTTCCTTCTGAATGGTCAAGATAATTCTGTTGCGATTCTTTTGGTATCTTATGGAGCTCAAACCGACCAATAACGAAGAAGATATGCTCAAAACGGTCCAGCAGTGTTTATCTTTATTTCCTTACGAATTTGAGTTGGACTAGGAGTCCATTACTTTCCTTCTCCTTCAAGAAAACGAATTAGGTCTTCCTATAACCTATAAATACAGCCTCTTAACACTCTTAAATCATCCTTGGCCAGACCTTAAGGCCAAGAGGAAGCTGCAACACAAGAGAAGAAGTCTGGAGGGAGCTGTGCATCAATCATGTCTCCTTCAACCTCTTATTTTGTAATTCTTTCTTCTTCTTTTCTTTGTATGAACTAATTCTCTTAGCTTAGGTTTGCATAATGTATAATCTATGAATTCTATTTCTTCTATCTAAGTTCTTTGGGAATTATATGTTTTAATCTGATATTAGCTACTTACCTTTATATTTGATTATGTGTTTTGATTTAATGATTGTTTTCCTTGCGAATGCATGCGTATAGGATTACCTTAATAGTAGTTAGATGGTCTCCTTGACAGGGTGTTTAACTATTGAACCACCACATAACGTCTAGTGTCGATAGCAGTTCTGACAAAACATACTTCTAACTAGATAGTCATTAGGGTTTGTTTTAATCACCATATCACCAATTGATTGTAGTGTGCTGGATAGGGCCTTAGTGGCGTTTGATAACCCTATTTGAGTCCTCGTCTTGGTTGTGCCGTAGCCCCCTTAGTCGCTCTCAAGGTCTAAGATTGGGGAATTTAGAATCCTGACTAAGTATACCAAGAGCTAATATTCTCCCTTATAAATTAGATCTAATAGATAGAATTAGAAGGATTAGTGCATAATAGTAAAACCTAAGCTATAACTTTCATACTATCTTCTTTTCTTTTCTCTTATTTATTTTATTGTCTTTAGTTTAGTAGTTTAGTTTATTATATAAAAACCAAATAAAAATCTATTTTCCTTTTCTTTCTTTGCGTATTATCCTTTCTATCTTTAATATCTGCACTTGATAATTTGCATAAGTTCTCTCTAACTTTCGTCAGTCCCTGAGGAACGAATCTTCTTATCATTAAAACTTGCATACGTCCTGTAATACTTGCAGTACAGTGTTAGTTTAGGGTGTGTATTTGCACTTATTTATATCATTATTTTATCACACCTTAGGCCACACCAGTAATATCCAATATCTAATACTCAACTCAAATTAAATCATACAATCCCAAATTCAAAACAAAGATTAAATTAATTAGAGTTCATCACTTTATTGCGATTCTCAAGGATGTAAAAGTTTAGCTCATGATAAATTTAAAGACTGAAATTAAATTGAAAGACATCATATTTAATTACAGAAAAGAAATATATAACCTAAGGATTAGATGACTGTTGATGGAAGAACAGAATCCCTCCAGCACTAGCTTCTCCTTCGCCTTCTTGCTCTGAAGTCGTTGACTCTCTCTCTAAGGATGTATATATTGAATGATTTGTGAGAGGTTAAGAATTGAAAGATTAATGAGAGGTACTGAATTATGAGGTCTAAGGGGTGTATTTATAGGTGTTGGAAGACCCTAGGTCGAATTTGCTTGGAGTGGAAGACAAGTCAAAGACTCTCAAATTCGTAGCCCTAAATTCTAGAAAAGGTAAGATTTGTTGCTGATTTGATTTGGTCATATCTTTTTCAATACTTATTCGTTTGAGAAGTTCCAATATATGAAACTGCTTGGTGCAGACCATTCGTCCAGAATCCTTGCCAATCTTTAATTATGATTTAATCTTTAAAACGTGGCTGGATTTTCAGATTCACAAGGCAGCTTTATCTTTTCCTCCTTTGAATAAATCTTTCCTAAATCTTCTTATTTCCATGTAAATCTTCTTTCCTTTCATCTTTATCTTGACTTGGCCTCTAAGTAATTACCATTTATCTT
The DNA here is from genome assembly GCA_029959085.1 of Nemophila menziesii. Lineage (NCBI taxonomy): Eukaryota > Viridiplantae > Streptophyta > Magnoliopsida > Boraginales > Hydrophyllaceae > Nemophila > Nemophila menziesii. The sequence goes on from JARWIR010000009.1 coordinate 32,165,167, forward strand.
TTAAAGCTTCACATTAAATAAATAATTAAACCACATATGCTTAAAAAGAATAAATCAATAAATCAAGAAATCGAAATAGGAAAGTGCACTCTAAAAATAGAAACTCGACTAGAAATCATTTCCTAACACTCTAAAATACACTAAGACTTTATTCTCACTTCTCCTCCTTGGATTGGTCTTTCATGAATTTCAAGAACCAATTAACTTTGCATAAAAAATAGTCAAATTTACGCACAAAAGCTCAGATTCTGCAAATAGTTAATTTCCAAGGGGAGGAAGTGCAATATGATCAAATAAGCCTAAAAGTCTATCAAATCAGTCATTTATTCACCTAAAAGGATGTCTCCAAGGGGCTAATAATTAGAACAAATCGGGAGACATCAAGACCCCAAACTCAAACCTTTGTCGTCCCGACAAAGTAAAATAAAAACAAAGGCCTTTTAGGTGAACGCAGAAGGTAGAATCTAGAAAATAATCCCAAAGCAAAGCTTAAAACAAATTTCATATAGTCTAACCTAGGAATTAATATACACCTACACTTATCATGCAAAATCAAATACAAAACAATATCAATCCAAAATTAATTTCACAATGCTAGAAGGTTACGCTTATTACTTATCTCAAGATGGTGGCTATAGGGTGTTCCTCAATCTTTACTTGCATTGAATGCTCCACTTAGAATAATCCCTATTAACTCACTGTGCATCTAGGAATCACGAGGACTTTACGGTTTAGCATAGGCTGAAGGACGGTATGGTATGTATATTTGGTAAATTTGAAGTGAGCTTTTGGCTCTCTCCTCACTTACCATCAACAAAACTGTCCAAGAGCTTGAGTTTACACTCGAATTACGTTCTCACTCAACCTAATTGACGCGGTTAATTAGCGTCCCCAAATTAACCCATTATGCACTAAGGATGATTCACCTAAAAAATTTCCACTTTGCCGGTCCGAATATATTTTCTTTTTAATTCATTCATTTTTTCTTTTCTCTTGTATAGCTATGACTCTCTTTTTAATATTGAGATATCATGCTATTTTTCATAGTTATGCCTATTCATAACTTGAGCTCGAAGCTTCTTTTCCATTCACTAATACCCCGGCAAAGGGTTACAATACAATAAACCTGTGAATCATCATCATGTATAGCACAAAGCACAATTGATAAGCTCAAAAATCCCAACCCAATGTAAATTCCCATATAGTGGACCCACCACCCCAAACTCAAGCTCAAGACAGGAAGTCTCAGGATCATGATTCAAGTGCGGGTCATATGGTCATGCCTAACAATCTAAAGGGATATTGGCTTATAATGTGGCGACAAAATAAAGGCTTAAAGGCTAAAAATTTGTCTAAGAAGGATAAAATTAATTCAGGGTTAGACGGCCAAAAAGGATTCAAAGGGCTAACAAAGAACTGCCTCTATCATCTTCCTATTTACACAACTTGTCTCTAGTTTATACCTAAGTGGGTTCTCTACTCATTTAGATCTCACGTTCTACAAACCACCCATTATCCTTAAGTACAAGTTTACTTCTTTTGCATTGTTCATTAATTTTTCCTATCAATTATCTCATATTTGCATGCAATCAAAATTCAGTTTACACTAACTCCTAAAGTCAACTATTTTCTATCATTAATTCACAAAAAGCATGCTTGATGGGGGCATTTAAAATACTCTACAGTCAACGCAACCCTTAGATTAATTTTAAAAAAAAAAACAGGAAAACACATAAAATTGGGATGAGGCAACGAACCCCCACCCCAAACTCAAAAATGAGTCGTGTCCCCACGACTCGAAAAAGACTCAATAAAGCAAATAAACAAATAAAATAAATAAGAAAGGGATAGGAAAACGTATCTGAACCAGCACGAAGCTGGTTTCCATGGTTGCGTGTAGGTTGAGCTCCTTGTGTTGCGTAGGTGGCATGTTGAACATTGCTCACACCACGTAATATGATTTGCATAAGCTCCAACTCTTTTGTGATTTTTCCTATGGGTTTCAACACCTCTTCATGATTATCCTCCCAAAATTCTTTCAACTACATCTTTCAACACCCAAACGTTTAATAAGATGTTCTCCAACTTCTTCTTCCTCTCCACGGTATTATTGACCTTCCAATCTTCGTCATCTCAATGAACCCCAAACTCAAAACTTCAAATAATCAAAAACTAGAGAAGAGTTTTGAAATTTGACGTTTTGAGGATTTGTAATGAATGATTAAGGTGTTTTATGAGATGGGTAATCAATATGTAATGGCTTGGGGAAGGTTTAATAAATAGGTTTGAAGCTTTGATGATGAGGCTAAAGGTTGAAGGAGAAGATTTCTTGATGTTCTTGAAGGATTGTGGTGTTGGATGTGTGTTTGGAATGGATTAGGAGGAAGGATTTAATGTTCTTGGGTGTTGTATTGGTCTTTGTGCAGGTATATAAGGGTTAAGTTCTGGAAAATTCGTATTGGGGGAGGCTAGGGTTTAGTCTTGACAAGGTGTGAGGCTTATAAGGTGAAGACTCTTCAAAACCGACATAGCGCGGTATACCGGGCATAACCCGCGGTATACCGCAGCTTCTGCTGCTCCAAATTTTCGTCTCTGCCAAGAACCCGTGATATATACCCCGTGGCACGGGTTTTTTGCTACTGTTCAATATCTCTTTTACGTCCAAAAACCCGCGGTACCTAACCCGTGGTACGGGTTTTCCCCTCCTGCGGTATACCGGACATCTCACGCGGTATACCGGACCGCGCATCGAACATTTTTTCTCCTTTCTGTATAAAACCCGCGTGAGTAACACGTGACACGGGTTTTCTTCTTGCGGTATACCGGGGTTCTGAGGCGGTATACCGGACCTCGCGCCGAATTTTTCCCTTGAATTTCCTTGCACCCCAAACTCGATTCCTGCACCATTAACACACTACCCTTCTCATTTATTTTAAAAGTAGACACTAAAACTCGACACTAACTTAGAATTATACACTAGGAATTGAAAAACTTAAAGAAAAATTTAACATGGGTTGTCTCCCAAGAAGCACTTTTGTTTATTACGTCTTTAAGTTCGACGCATTACCTTCCATGAAGATGGTAATGAGGCCCTTGCGGTTCTCCTCCGCTTGAATTCGCCTCGTCCTTGGCATGTAAGCTTTAGAACCTTCCCCCTTAAAATTTTATTCAACCGATCTCTAAAAGGGGGAGGGTAGTATCTCTGTTTCGCCTTCTTACTTTCATGACGAAACTTATTCTTCACCACACGATAGTAGATAACCGTCCTTAACGGTATAAGCTCATTTTTATTCTTTTTAATCTCGCGTTCCTCTTTAAAGTGTGGTGGGTAGGTGCTTCTCCGTGCCGCTTTACTCTCGCGGTGTAGCACCTTTCTTGCGTAGCACCTATTGATCATTTGTAGTAATAGAGGTGATTCCAGTATTTTATTTCTAATGATGATTTGTGGTGGAGATAGTGATTGGTGAACTTTTTGTGGTGGAGATTCAACTTCTATTGTATTGTGATCTTTGAATTCTTTGGTGGATATCTCAACCACTTCACATTCGTCTTCGCTTTCCACCCAATCCTCCACTATTACTTCATCATATTCTTGATGTGGAATCTTAATTTTGATCACCTCTTTTTCTAGTTTGCGTTCAGTATCTTGTGCACGCACCATAGGAATAGCAACCTCAGTTTCAATTTCTAGGATTTTCGTTGCTACTCCTTCTTCCACCATGCTAATAAGATTGTCAACCACATGGTGGTCTTCTTTTATAACCGGCATGATGGTCATATCACTATCAATAGTATCTTCCTTCAACACCTCCTCCTCAACTACTTCTTCCAGTTGATCTCTTCCATCCCTCGGGGGAGTGGAATCTTCATAAGACATACTACCCCATTCTTCTACCATTTGTTGCATGCGTGCTTGGATGGCGTTTGTTTCTTCTACTAAGCGCTGGAGTTTAGAACGTATCTCATTGTCAATTTCTTGCTGATAGTGATGAGGTGGAGGTTGTTGAATGTTTCCAACCCATTGGTTGTTCCATCCTTGCTCCTGGGGATAGTGATATGATGATTGTTGTTGAATATTCCCGATCCATTGGTTGTTCCAATCCTGCTCTTGCGGGTATTGATAGGATTGTTGGTAGAAGTTACTACCCCATTGTTGTTGTCCCGAAGAGTCTTCCCAATATTCGTATGGATCGGGATCCGGGCAATGTCCTCTATACATCTTCAATAAAACCTCTTGATCATTACCTGAATAAAAATCTGTACAACAAAAACAAAAACCAAGCGCAAAACTGAAAAAATAAATAAACAATTACAACTACTAAAGATTAACACCGGGTTCTCACGCTACCGTCCCCTGCAGCGGCGCCAAAAACTTGGTGGGTCCTGGTGTGTTATAAAGTACGAAAATAAAGGAACCACAATTACCGCAAGTGTACGGTTGTCCAAGTAATATTCGATAAATCGAGTTCGTTCTCAGGGACGGATTAGGTTCAACTCCAGTATCAATCAGATAGCAAGAATAATTGTTTAACAGAAAAGTAAAGAAGAGATTTTTGTTTGGTTTTCTAATAACTAAAGATGCAAATAATAAAAACTAAATTAAAATAGATAAAAGCAAATAAAATACTGACTTCAGATAAGAGAATTACTTGAGTCTCGCAAAGAATCCTCCTAACTAATATAATCTATGTTATGTTTAAGGGTAGAATTGGTATTAGTATACTAGTCGGGAATCTAATATCTCCTAGTCCCCGTCAGGGTGGACCTAGAAGCTATCCTACGGTATTACAAACCCCGTCAGGGTGAATATAAGCTACTTTCAGATGAATACTATTTTACCTCTTTGGCTATGTAACTAGTCAAGCCTGTCGGTCAATAACGGACATTACACGGGTATTACCTAGATCTGTATTCAAACCCCCCTGTCGGATGATCCATACGCCACTATATGGAATAGCCTAAATACTAAAATCTAATTCTAGTTGCGCGGAAAAGAATTAGTAAATAAGAACAAAGTAATATCCAATATCTAATACTCAACTCAAATTAAATCATACAATCCCAAATTCAAAACAAAGATTAAATTAATTAGAGTTCATCCCTTTATTGCGATTCTCAAGTATGTAAAAGTTTAGCTCATGATAAATTTAAAGACTGAAATTAAATAGAAAGACATCATATTTAATTACAGAAAAGAAATATATAACCTAAGGATTAGATGACTGTTGATGGAAGAACAGAATCCCTCCAGCACTAACTTCTCCTTTGCCTTCTTGCTCTGAAGTGGTTGACTCTCTCTCTCTAAGGATGTATATATTGAATGATTTGTGAGAGGTTATTGTGACTCTCTCTCTCTCTAAGGATGTTAAGAATTGAAAGATTAATGAGAGGTACTGAATTATGAGGTCTAAGGGGTGTATTTATAGGTGTTGGAAGACCCTAGGTCGAATTTGCTTGGAGTGGAAGACAAGTCAAAGACTCTCAAATTCGTAGCCCTAAATTCTAGAAAAGGTAAGATTTGCTGCTGATTTGATTTGGTAATATCTTTTTCAATACTTATCCGTTTGAGAAGTTCCAATATATGAAACTGCTTGTCTTGGAAAGCTCTTTCTATTGGTGCAGACCATTCGTCCAGAATCCTTGCCAATCTTTAATTATGATTTAATCTTTAAAACGTGGCTGGATTTTCAGATTCACAAGGCAGCTTTATCTTTTCCTCCTTTGGATAAATCTTTCCTAAATCTTCTTATTTCCATGTAAATCTTCTTTCCTTTAATCTTTATCTTGACTTGGCCTCTAAGTAATTACCATTTATCTTTTAAAGCTTCACATTAAATAAATAATTAAACCGCATATGCTTAAAAAGAATAAATCAATAAATCAAGAAATCGAAATAGGAAAGTGCACTCTAAAAATAGAAACTCGACTAGAAATCATTTCCTAACACTCTAAAATACACTAAGACTTTATTCTCACTTCTCCTCCTTGGATTGGTCTTTCATGAATTTCAAGAACCAATTAACTTTGCATTAAAAATAGTCAAATTTACGCACAAAAGCTCAGATTCTGCAAATAGTTAATTTCCAAGGGGAGAAAGTGCAATATGATCAAATAAGCCTAAAAGTCTATCAAATCAGTCATTTATTCACCTAAAAGGATGTCTCCAAGGGGCTAATAATTAGAACAAATCGGGAGACATCACCATGTCTATCTCTTTCCATATCTTGTAGTCTTTGACTTGGACTCTAATTAATCTTCATAATTATCTTTAAAGCTTCACACTAAATAAATAATTAAACCCAATATGCTCTAAAAATATTATTTTACTAAATCAAGACTCAAAATAGGAAAGTGCACTATTTCTCAAGAAAATCGACTATTATGACTTCTAAATCACTAAAAATGATGTCTCATCCTAACATAAATCTATCACAAATGAGGTGAGGAGACATCAATAATTACCCTGATTCTGTCCTCCTTGATAATTGTTGTGTGGTCTTGGATTGTAGTTGTTACCTTGGGGACGCGGCTGATACGCATATGTAGGATTGGCTGCCCCATTAGGATTTGAGTATTGAAACCCAGGATGGTTTCTGTTAGGCTGATATCCATTACCACTTGAATTAAAGTTACCTCTATTGGACACAAACATCACAGGCTCTTTGTAATTCGGACAATTTTCCTCATCATGATCATCTACCCTACAAATCGAACACATATAAACCTCTTGTGCAGCTTGCACAACTACCTTCTTACCCGAAAATCCTTCTTTTACAGCTAAAGTAAGTTGTTTCAACTGTTGCTCTATAGTATTTTGAATCTTATTCTCAAGCGTAGCAAATTTTTCTTCGATATTAACATTATTCACTCCTTTAACCGGTGTTCTTACTGAAGTCCACCCAACTTCATTCTTGACTGTTCTTTCCAAAATGATTTTAGCATGAACGTGTTGAACTTGAAGAAATCCCGCACCACATAACAAATCCAATTTCTCTCTTGAAGTCCCATCTAGGCCTTTGTAAAATATTTTTAGTTGTTGTTGTTCTGTAAAGCCATGATCGGGAACTCTTCGTAAACACATCTGAAATCTTGTCCAACTCTTACCCAAAGTTTCATCATACTCTTGACGGAAATGTGTTAACTCGAGTTGATCATCTAACCTCATGTTACTTGGGTAAAACCTGTCAAAGAAAGCAGTTTCTAATTGGTCCCAGTTTGTTATCTTCGTAGGATCTTGTGTATCGTGCCATTCACTTGCTCCATCAATGACAAAAAACGAAATGCAGCATAATATAGTTGTTCTCTTGAAACCCCTTGTGTGATGTAAGAATCACATATCTGCTTGAATTTCTGTACAGCTCGGATAGGATCTTCTCCTGGTCTTCCACGAAAATTTCCAAAGTTTTGGAATTGAGCTAACATACCCGAATCTGGACGAAATCTTGGAACATTAAAATCTGGAGCACCTACTCCTAGAGCAGGAGCTCGAAATGGAGCTTCTGGTGGACCATTAAGAAACCATGGATCTTGATTCATCACTATCTGAACTTGAGGATTAGGATTCAGTGGTTGAACTTGAGGAATAATTCCAGGTGGCGCTAAAGGTTGGCCATTTGCGTCTAGCTGACCTTGTCCATTATTTTGTTGATTCTGAAGATTTATATCCTCCATTCTATTAATTAATTCTTCTACCTCTAAAGCTTCTTGTTCTCTCCTTCTCTTGTTAGCAAGTCTGATGAACGATTCTGGATTACTAAGGATCGGAGGTGTTGGCTCTAGATCCTTGAATAGCCTTCTTCGCATACACCACACCTAAGAACCTGAAAAGAAATGAACAAACAAAAAGCGTAAAACTGAAATAAACATAAATGCAACTATCACTAAAGGAATAAACACCGTGGTCACACGCTACCGTCCCCGGCAGCGGCGCCAAAAACTTGGTGGTCCTTTGTGTGTTCTAAAAATAATGCAATAACTAATCGAACCACAACCGCAAGTGTACGGTTGTCCCAGGTAATATAGTTGATAAAACAGATTCGTTCCAAGGACTGGATGGTTGTCTACAATGCTTATCCACTAACAAATGATTGCACTTATGAAAGCAAATAAAGATAATATGTTTGATTGGTTTTTGTATTAATGCTAAGTAATAAAAGACTAAATGAAAATTGCAATTAAAAGTTAAGACGCAAGTATGAGAAGATAGCACTTGAGAACGCAAGTGGTCATCCTAATCCTATTTCATAACCTATGTTGTTTAAGGGTTAAATTGGTCAATTACGATGGTCGGGATTCTAAATTCCTTATACCCCCGTCAGGGTGGACTATAAGGCGATCCTAGAGTGTCACTAGTCCCGTCAGGGTAAATATGATCCACTTTTAGATGTTTAAGTTTTATTACCTCATTGGCCCTAGAATTAGCTAAGTTCGTCAGAATCAATAGCTTCTATCCTAGATTGAATAAATGGTTCTGTACCTAAACCCTCCGTCAGGATGATCCAATTGCCACTAATTGGAATAGCCTAGATACTAACACATGTTCCTAGTTCATGACGCTAAAAACAGTAAATATTCTCAATTTATCGAAAAGGGCAAAAGACACAATCTAATTTAATTTAACAGAAACCCAAATTCAACATATGAAATTCAATAAGATTTGGGAATTACCCATATAGCATTCTCAAGCGCTAAAATGTGTTTAGCTCATATTAATTGAAAACAAAACTAAATTAAATAAAAGGGAATTCATATTGTTTTACAAAATTAAAGATAAAAGAACCTAATTTCCGAATAGGAATGACTGAGAACGGAGATATAGACCCTTTCCAGCTCTTGCAGCTTCTTCTTTCTTCCTTCTGTTGCTTCTCTCTAGTGTTTAATCTTGTAGAATGTGAATTGTTATGAAAATAGAAGTCAAAGGCTCCTTTTATAAGTGTAAAAACGGATTAGGGCTTGGACCTAAGAATAAAACACTAATTAAATGTTCAAGCCCAAATTCTAAGCCCAAAATCCCGTAACTGCTGATAAACCTTCACTAAAACGGATTTTCCCGCTTCGTTATGACTCCGATTGACCTAATTCCAGTTGCTAAAGTTCCGTAACTCGATAAGGAATGTTTTTTCTTCAAAGGTCAGCGGCTAAATCATCTCTTAAGCACCTCGAAATCAGCAATCTATGGCCTGGAAAACAGATTTTCAGCTCTAAAAATAATATCTTCGGGATTTATCTTCAAGTCTTGACTCCATATCATGATCTTTGACTTTCTCCTCGGGTTCCTCTTCTAGCTAACATCCAAAACCTGTAAACTTTTCACTAAAAAATACCAATATTACGCGCAAAAGCTTAATAAATTAAAAATGCTAGAAATAAAAGAGGAAAATCATATTATTGCATATTTAGTCCAAAAGTCTATCAAATTAATTAAATAAACACCAAAAATGATGTCTCATAAGGGTCGAAAATAAGAACAATTAAGGAGACATCACATACACTGCGTTATTAATTTGTACAGACCATTACATACAGACAGCTTACATACAGACCAGTAGGTACAGACCACTATATTGACCGTTAGGCCATTCATGCAGGTTTTTTGTATTTTTTTTGAGTATATCCTAGTAGGTACAGACCTTCAATACATACACACCAACTAATATGATCATAGGTACAGATAGTCACACAAAGAGTGTTGTATATACTCATCTATTCACAACACATAAACTACTTATCAAATGGTACAGACCATTAGGTACAACCCACTATATATTAGACAGTCCTGCAATTCATGCAGGGTTTTTGTATTTCTTTTTTCCAATTTATGAATCATGTGTCTTACGCATCATGTCATTGTGTTATGTTGTAGGTGTCATTACTCAGGTAGTTGGGATATTCAAACATGGACAAGAGAAGTATATGTCACCAATTGCAAACATACCCTCATTTGACAAATGTCAAGAATTTGTCTTATCCAAATGGTGTTTTCTAAAATATGTTGAGAGTATTTTCCAGTATTCGATATCCGGTCATGAGAATTGCTGTATTATCTCAAAAGATAACTATTCCACGCTATTATGGTTGGTTTCACGGGACAGCCTTAATCAAGTTGAGTTCAACGTAACTTTGAAACGTCTGTTGCCTACTCCTATGATGATGGACCCAACCCCCACTGACCCTATCACCAACACACCAAACTCTGTTATTTCAGCAGTCGTCGTCGAACCTCCTGAGTTTTACACGCACCACATTAAGAAACTGATCAGTGCAGGCTGGGGCAACAGTTTAGGTGATGTGGATACGTGCTTCCCCACTTGGCCATGCCCAATTCCGACATGCTTTACATAATTATTCATGTGAGACTGGACACGGGTATACTCATTCGCACAACAGTGGCCCAAAGATTGCAGCATATTGTAAGAAACGCAATAATACAGGATGCCAATGGTGGATTTACGCTACCCCGTCAAAGGTGGATGGGAAGATATAATATGAAAGCACAGGTTAAAGGCTAAGGGTTGACAATACTACAATTTTTGTAATTTATTAGTGAGATTAACTTCCAGCATTTTGCTAGTCTTTTGTAACCGTTATTTTAACTAGTTATTCATCAGGTTTTGTTTTCCATATCAAAAAAAAAATTCTACAACCATCATACTTGTGGAACACTCACACGTACGCTCAAGAATAAAAGGATGTCCTCAGTTTTAGTAAAAGAACTAATCCTCGATGAGGGTAGGTCTAAGTCTGACCTCAGGGCCAAAGATATCATGCATCGCCTTAGGGATGGGTACGGTTTTGTAATTTCATACAAGTGTGCGTACGATGCATAACAACAGGTGAAGGAAGAGCTATGCGGGGATGTTGAGGAGTCTTATAACGACATTCAAGCGTACTTTGACAAAATGGCTAATCTTGATCCAACAGGAGCCTATGTACTTAAAAGTGATCCTAAAACGTCATGTTTCGAACGGGCACATTTTTCATTTCGTGCGTCATTGGATGCTTTTAAGGTTTTCCGGCCGGTTTTGTTCTTAGATGGTACATTCTTAAAGGAAAAATACAAGGGAACATTCCTTGCTGCTGTTGCGAAAGATGGGAACAACTGTCAGTAATAGTAATTTATTTTTTTGATTTTTTATAACTGCCTTACTACTTAGACCAAACCTACTAGGTATGCGCTATATTGGTCCAGAACTTGTTCCTGCAGACCTTAGAGTACAGACGACTCAGCGATTTAGTAATGTTTTAACCATGCTTCGGTCTAGACCGTTGCATCCCTAATGCTGCAAGTTTTTTTTCCTAATGCAGGGTTGGTTCCGGTCGCCTTTTCTATTTGCCGGGCTGAGGACAATGTAAACTGGGATGATTTCCTCATGTTTCTAAGGCCACTGGTATCATACCGACCACTAGTATTTGTTTCAGACCGTTTACGAGGGATAATAAATGGTGTCCACAACGTTTTCCCCAAACACCACCACTCATTTTGTTTGCGTCACATCCACGCTAATCTTGAGTTGAGATACCCCGCTGATATGAAGGTTGTAATGGTTTGCCTGTTCAATAGGGTGGCTTATGCACCGACTCTCGAGTTATTTGATCACCATACGGAAAAATTCCTTAGAGTTGGTGGAAACCCCGCAGCTGACTTTATGGAGAATTTACCAATGGAGAATTTCTCGGACGCATATTTCGGTGGCAAACGGTATGGCGAAATGACGTCTAACGCAGTCGAGTCACTTAATAGCTTGATTCTTGACATTCGGGAGCTCCCAGTATGCGATCTGATTCATAAACTTTGAATCAAGATGACGACTCAAATATACGACCGTTCTGTGGATATACTAACCTGGGAATCTCGGCATGCTCCTATTTGGCAGCAGGAGATCGATGGGAAATACCAGATGTCTCGCACGTGGTAAGTCCAGCTGATGTCTCCCTAATTGTTCTTATTTTAGACCCTTAGGAGACATCATTTTTGGTGTTTATTTGATTAATTTGATAGACTTTTGGACTTAAAATGCAATAATCCGGAATTACCTTTTTAATTCTAACATTTTTAATTTATTAAACTTTTGCGCGTAATATTGGTATTTTTAGTGTAAAGTTTACAGGTTTTAGATGTTGGCTATTAGAGGAATCCGAGGAGAAGGTCAAAGATCGTGAATTAGAGTCAAGACTTGAAGACAAATCCCGAAGATTTTATTTAGAGCTGAAAATCCACTTTCCAGGCCATAGATTGCTGATTTCGAGGTGCTTAAGCGATGATTTAGCCGCTGACCTTTGAAGAGAAATCATTGCTTATCGAGTTACGGAACTTTAGCAACTGGAATGAGGTCAATCGGAGTTGTAACGCATCGGGAAAAGCTGTTTTAGTGAAGGCCTATCATCAGTTACGGGATTTTGGGCTTAGAAAGTGGGCTTGGACATTTAATTAGGCTTTTATTTTCTGGTCCAAGCCCTAGTCCGAATTTTTACTTATAAAAGGAGGTCTGGACTTCTATTTTTCACACAATTCACTTTCCACAAGATTAAAAACACCAGAGAAGCTACAGCAGGAAGAAAGGAGAAGCTACAAGAGCTGGAGTGGGTCTATAGCTCCGTTCGTAGTCATTCTTATTCCGAAAATTAGGTTTTTCTTTTATTTTAATTTTGTAACGAATATGAATTCCATTTCTTTTTATTTAGTTTTTAATTTTAATATGAGCTAAATTTCCATTAGTGCTTGAGAACAAAACAATGGGTGAATCTTGATTTTATTATTATAACGAATGTTGAATTTGGGTTTTTATTGAATTAAATTAAATTAGGGCTTTTACTCTTTTCGACAATTTGTGAATGTTTACTGATTTTAGAGTCGCGAACTAAAATTAGGTATTAGTATCTAAGCTATTCCATATATGTGGCGTATGGATCATCCTGACGGGGGGTTTAGGTACAGAAATAATTGTTCAATCTAGGATAAAAACTATTGATTCTGACGAACTTAGTTAATCCTAGGGCCAAAGTGGTAATAAATCTTAATCATCCAACGGTGGATCATATTTACCCTGACGGGACTAGTGACACTTTAGGGTTGCCTTATAGTCCACCCTGACGGGGGTATAAGGAATTTAGAATCCCGACCATTGTAATTGACTGATTTAGCCCTTAAACAACATAAGTTAGAAAGTAAGATTAGGAGGATCCTTGCGTTCTCAAGTACTACTTCTCATATTGCGTTTTCACTTATTTTACTTGCGTCCTAGCTTCTACTTGCATTTAATTATTTGTCTTTTATTCATTAGTTTAAACAACAAAACCAAACAAACATTTTATTATCTTTTATTTCTCATAAGTGCATCAATCACTACTTGCTAAACATTGTGATCAACCATCCGTCCTTGGAACGAATCTGATTATCAGAATTACTACTTGGGACAACCGTACACTTGCGGTTGTGGTTCGATTAGCATTTGCATTTATTTTTAGAACACACAAAGGACCACCACCAGCACGTATGTTTTCGAAATTCATAATGACCCCAACATGTCGATTGATATCGACACTCGTGAGTGTTCGTGTGGCAAATGGCAATACAATGGGTTCCCATGTGAACATGCTGTTGCCGCTTTAGCGTATGCCAAACCGGACAACATTCTCGACTATGTCAAAAAATCCTTTGAGACGAACACCTGTTTCGACGTTTATGCATCAAAAATCCCCGCGATATCAACATTTGGCAGCCCCGTGTCTAAATCAGTAATCACTGTGTCGCCACCAGTTGTTAAGATACCTCCCGGTTGGCCACATCGTAAGAGGAGATCAGCTTTATGGGAACCGCGTCGGAACATGATTAGGTGCACCAACTATAACACTATGGGTTACCATAACAAGATGAATTGTACTGTTAATTAGTATTGCATGTTATTAGTGCACCATCTTTTGTAATGGGTTACTTTTGTTTTCATGTAATATGATGTACGTTTACCAGCTATATGACGGATAAACGAACCCATTATCTTTTGTGGTTCCACCAAAACTGCTACTTAAATACCATGTTATTAATTTTCTTTCTGAACCTACTGCTTGCAAGTTTTACATTGTTTTCTTTTCCATAAGTTATATATGTAATGGTCTCGAACGATAAAGCCGTACCAAGTACATACCTATTGGTCCATACCTCATGGTCCATACCTATTGTTCGACACCTATTGTTAAATGTAATGCCGGTAGTGTAATGTTACTAAGTTTTTGCATGTTATTATTGCACCATCATTTGTAATGGGTTAATTTTATAATCATGGCTTTTCAGAACAACAACAGTTAAAGATCTTTTATAGAGGCCTTGATGGAATTTCAAGAGAGAAATTGGATACGCTATGTGGAGCAGGTTTTCTTCAAGTTCAACCCGCTCATGCCAAGATCATTTTAGAGAGAACAGTCAAGAATGAAGTTGGGTGGAGCTCAGTAAGAACACCAGTCAAGGGAGTAAATAATGTTGACATAGAAGAGAAATTTGCTACGTTTGAGAATAAGATCCAGAATACCATAGAGCAACAATTGAAGCAGCTTACTCTAGCTGTGAAAGAAGGATTTTCGGGTAAGAAGGTAGCTGTGCATGCTGCACAAGAGGTTTATATGTGTTCGATTTGTAAGGTAGATGATCATGACGAGGAAAGTTGTCCGAATAACCAAGAATCAGGGAATTTTATGTCCAATAGAGGTAATTTCAATTCAAGTGGTAATGGATATCAGCCTAACAGAAACCATCCTGGGTTTCAATACTCAAATCCTAATGGGGCAGCCAATCCTACTTACGCGTATCAGCCGCGTACTCAAGGCAAGAACTATAATCCAAGACCACATGACAATCATCAAGGAGGACAGAATCAAAACAATTATGTGCAAAGACAAGCTCCTCAGAATACCTACGATGAGAATTTAAACCAGAAAGCTCTACCTGCCCATCCACAAGAAGGAGTAATTACCCTTCAGAAAACCGTTGAGAATTTGATTGCTCTTCAAACACAAGCTTTGGAACGTCAAAACGCAGCTGAAGCAAATATGAAGATTTTCCAGAATCAGCTAAGTCAAATTAATAAACAGCTGAATCAGCGTCCACAAGGGCAACTTCCTAGCGATACGGAAAATCCAACACAACGTGAAGATTGCAAGGCTGTTACATTAAGAAGTGGTAAGAACCTCCCTCCACCTCCTTTTCCCGTTATGAAAGAGAAAGAAGTCCCAAGAAAAGAAAAGGAAGTGGGTGAGAAAGAGAAAGAGAATGAGAAAGATAGTGAGGTTGAAGAGATAGAAAGACCAAGAGAAATTCCGAAAAAGAGAGATGAAATTGTAAGCAATCGCCCTCCACCACCGTTTCCATCGCGAGTTCAGAAAAAGGGTGATATGGGTGATTTTCAGAAATTCTTCAATAGAGTGAGGGGTTTGAGTATTAATATTCCGTTACTTGAGGCAATTCGAGATATTCCTAAGTATACGAAGTTTTTGAAGAGGGCCCTCACTAATAAAAGGCCCTACTGTGATAATGAGATGATTGGCCTTTCGGAAGAGTGTAGTGCGATTTGCCAGAGCAAATTACCTCCGAAGTTAGTTGATCCGGGGAGTTTCACGATTCCCATATCGATTGGAGAAGAATGGAAGGGAAAAGCGCTATGCGATTTGGGGGCAAGCATCAACTTGATGCCCAAGTCAGTCTTTGATAAGCTTAAAATTGGAAACGCAAGACCTACTTCTATGGTCTTGCAAATGGCGGACAGGTCTCTTGCTCATCCTGAAGGCCGTATTGAGGATGTCCTTGTTAAGGCAGGTACACTTATATTTCCTGTTGATTTCGTAATTCTTGAATACAATGCAGATAGAAATGTCCCCATTATTTTGGGTAGACCCTTCCTAGCTACAGGGAGGACATTGATCGATGTAGAGAATGGCGAATTGACAATGAGGATACAAGATGAGGAAGTGAAATTCAATGTATTTCGAGCTATGAAATTCCCAGATTCTCAGGAAGATTGCTTCAGAATGGATGTAGTAGAGCAAGCATCGCAAGAGGTATTTAATTGCTTAAATTTTGATGATATCTTGCAGGCTGCTTTGACATTAGATTCACCTGAGATGATGGAAGAGCTTACAGAAACAGTGGCAGCTATCAATTCTGAAAATCCAAAGTATAGGCGTCTTGCCTATGAACCTGTGAGAGAACCGGGGGAGATTATTCCTAAAAAGAAGCCTTCAATTGAATCTCCTCCGGAGTTGGAAGAAAAACCATTGCCAGCACACTTGAGGTATGCTTATTTGGGTACTAATGAAACTCTACCTGTTATTGTTTCAGCTAATTTAACAGGTCCTCAAGAAGATAAACTGTTGCGTGTGTTAAGAGCCAACAAAGAAGCAATAGGCTGGACAATTGCTGATATCAAAGGCATTAGTCCATCCTATTGTCAACACAAAATCATACTAGAAGATGTTAATGCACGCTCAGTTGAAGGTCAGAGAAGATTAATGCCAGCCATGAAGGATGTGGTGAAGAAGGAGGTGATTAAGCTTTTAGATGCGGGGATTATTTATCCCATTTCGAGTAGTGAATGGGTGAGTCCAGTTCAGTGTGTACCGAAGAAAGGAGGAATTACAACAGTTCTTAATGATAAAAATGAGGCGATTCCTTCAAGAACGGTAGTAGGTTGGAGAGTTTGCATGGATTACAGAAAGCTGAACAAGGCCACCAGAAAAGATCATTTCCCTTTGCCCTTCATTGATCAGATGTTAGACAAATTAGCCGGAAGAGAGTACTATTGCTTCTTGGATGGGTACTCCGGGTACAATCAGATTTACGTGGCTCCAGAAGATCAACATAAGACTACCTTTACATGCCCATTTGGTACTTTTGCATATCGCAGAATGCCATTTGGGTTGTGTAACGCTCCCGCTACTTTTCAAAGGTGTATGATGGCCATCTTCTGGGACATGATAGATAATTTCCTTGAAGTGTTCATGGATGATTTCTCCGTGTTTGGTGATGATTTTGATATATGTTTGGATAACTTGGAGAAAGTGTTAGTGCGATGCAAGGAAACAGATTTGGTGCTCAACTGGGAGAAGTGTCACTTCATGGTTCGCGAAGGGGTAAGGAGTTTTCTTGGCCATGCTGGTTTCTATAGGCGATTTATTAAAGATTTTTCTAAGATTGCTAAACCGCTATGCAACTTACTCGAAAAGGATTGCAAATTCCTTTTTGATGAAGCTTGTTTAGCAGCCTTCAAAGCAATCAAAGAAAAGCTTATTTCTGCTCCTATAGTGTTACCTCCAGATTGGAATTTACCGTTTGAGGTTATGTGTGATGCGAGTGATTTGTGTATGGGAGCTGTATTAGGACAGAGGAAAGAGAAGGTTTTTCATTCGATTTACTATGCTAGCAAAACTTTTAGTGGTGCTCAGATTAATTACACAGTTACAGAAAAAGAGTTGCTAGCAGTTGTATATTCGTTTGACAAATTTCGCTCTTATCTTCTTGGAGCGAAAGTTATTGTTTATACAGATAATTCCGCGATCAGATTTCTTATGGAGAAGAAAGATGCGAAACCAAGGTTAATAAGATGGGTGTTATTGCTTCCAGAGTTCGATTTAGAGATCAAAGATAGAAAGGGTTGTGAGAATCAGGTTGCAGATCATCTATCGCGCTTAGAGGGTTCAGAGATGAATAGTGGTACTGAAGCAGTTAGAGAAGAGTTTCCTGATGAGAGTTTATTCGTTGTTCGAGATTATGAGGCTCCGTGGTATGCAGATATTGCGAATTTAGTGGTGAGTGGTGTTTTTCCTGAAGGTTCTACTTATCAAGAAAGAAAAAGGTTAGCTCATCGTGCTAGACAGTTCTTTTGGGAGGATCCGTTCCTCTATAAAGTTTGTGCTGACCAAATGATACGAAGATGTGTAGCAAGGGAAGAGACTCAAGCCATTATAGCTGGATGCCACGATTCATTATATGGAGGACATTTCAAAGGAGACAGAACTGCTGCAAAAGTGTTTCAATCAGGTTTTTACTGGCCTTCTCTTATAAAAGATTGTCATGAATATGTTAAGAAGTGTACGAGATGTCAGTTTACCGGAAACATATCTAAGAGGGATGAGATGCCGCGCAATAATGTGTTAGAGGTTGAGATATTCGATGTGTGGGGCATAGACTTTATGGGTCCTTTCGTTCCTTCAAATGGTAACCTCTATATCTTATTAGCTGTTGATTATGTGTCTAAGTGGGTAGAAGCGGTGGCTTTACCTACTAATGATTCACAAGTGGTGATTAAGTTCTTGAAGTCACATATTTTCACTAGACATGGCACACCTAGAGTGATTATTAGCGATGGAGGATCTCATTTCGTTAATAAATATCTGAAGACTATTCTAGAGAAATATGGAGTTAGACACCGTGTATCTACTGCATATCATCCACAATCCAATGGTCAAGCTGAAGTTTCGAATCGTGAAGTCAAGTCAATCCTAGAGAAAACCGTTGGTCCTACAAGAAAAGATTGGTCAATGAAGTTAGATGATGCGTTGTGGGCCTATCGTACTGCGTTTAAAACTCCAGTTGGTGCATCTCCATATCGTATGGTGTATGGTAAGGCTTGTCACTTACCTTTAGAGCTTGAAATGGGTGCCTATTGGGCGATTGCGCAGTTGAACTTAGATCCTATCTTAGCCGGAAAGAATCGTATGATGAAGCTCAATGAACTTGACGAATTCCGATTGCATGCTTATGAAAATGCTAAACTTTACAAAGAAAATACAAAGAAATGGCATGACAATCGGATTCGTCCAAAGAACTTTGAAGTGGGGCAAAAAGTATTAAAGTATAATTCAAAGTTCAGCAATTTTCCGGGTAAGTTAAGATCTAAGTGGTCAGGTCCATACATAGTGACCAAAGTTACACCTCATGGGGCGATAGAAATAGAACATCCGCTAGAGAACCGTACCTTTATGGTTAACGGTCACAGATTAAAGATATACCATGGAGGTGAAGATACCAATCGCTCGGAAGATCCACATCCCGGGGAGGTCATGTATCTCCTCGAGAATCCTTAGAAGCGTGAGGTAACCCGTCGAGCTTAACGACGTTAAACAAAAGCCAATTACTTGTATATTAGCTGAGTTTTTACATTTTTTGCAATTTAGATTAGTTTGTTTTTCGTAATTTTATTGTTTTTATTAAGAAATGAGGAAGAGTAGTTGTTTTGGATGATTTCAGGGGTAAAAAGGACTTGAGTTTGGGGTCGATTTGGCGAAAACAGAAGAAAAATTGGTTGGATGTCCAGGAGAAACCGGGAACCCGGTTTCGCAAAACCGGGAACCCGGTTTTGGAGCTGGTACCAACCACTTTAACGCAACACTTGGCGTTTTTGGGTAATATCACAGCGTCGGAACCGGGAACCCGCATTTGGCAAAACCGGGTACCCAGCGTTTGGTGCTGTGATTTCTGAAAATCCCTGACCCAGCGTTTTGGTGGCATGCGTTTTCGTGCGTTTTAGTTCGCGCCATCGACACAAATCCGGGTACCCGCATTTGGCAGAACCGGGTACCCGGTTTCGGAGCTGATGAAACCCAAAAGTTCTGTCCCAGCGTCTTGAGAAGTGGCGTTTTGGCGCGTTTTGATTCGCGCCAGCGAGAAAATCCGGGAACCCGCATTCCATAGAACCGGGTACCCGGTTTCGGCGAGTAAAATCCCTGACCCCGCGTCTTGGGGTCCAGCGTTTTGGTGCGTTTTGAAAAAAAAAAAAAAAGGAAAAGAAAAAAAATTTATTTAAGTATTTTTTCCGCGCCGTCACAGCGACGCGGAACCGGGAACCCGGTTTGCCAAAACCGGGAACCCGGTTTTCGAAGCTGTGATGTCGGTTTTGAGGGGTTTAACCTAGTTTTCTTGGCCTCCTTTGCAAGTATTTACCTAAAACGCACCAATAGCCTCCCTACCTCCGAAATTCATCTACCAAAACACTATATATCATCAAATCCTACCCTCTTTCACCACAAAAACATAAGATCAACTCACCTCCTCTCCAAAATAACATCAAATCCTTAGTTTTCCCAAGATTCTTCTTCACCCAATTCCTTAAATTAAACCCAATTCTTTCTTCTCCCATACAAATTAACCAAGACCCATCTCATATTTCACCTAGTTCTTAAATTCTTAAACCTCAAAACATCAAAATTCTAAACTTTTCCCTAAGTTTTTCATTATTTGAAGTTTTGAGTTTGGGGTGAAAAGAGATGACTAACAGAACCGGTGATTTCCGAAGAACTGCTCCTAGAAGAAAGACCACCATTGGTGGTTCTCAAGAACAAGCTATTGAGATTCCTGATTCGCATCCTAAACGAAAAATTGACGAAGTTAAGCTTGATTCTAACAGAAAAAAAATCACAGGTCTAAAGAGAAGATTGATTGATGAGATTGAAAGTGAGAAGGAACCAGAAGAGGAAATTGCGAAGAACATTGAGGAAGAAACTGAACAAGAGATTCCGGAAGCACCCGTTACGAAACCTCCGCGTATGAAGATGTGGGCCCACAAGCCTAAGAGGGTTTACACTTGTTGGAATACTCAGGTTCGTGAAAGAATTGAATTTTTGAAATTTGGTGAGGAGACGAATTTTCCTAAGGGTATTATGAGTAGTGATTACAAGGAATATGCTGTGACATGTGCTAAGTTTAGTTGGAAAGAGTTACAAGAAAGGAAGCTTGAGTTTATTCCTACTTTTGTGCGAGAATTTTACGAAGGTTTAGCTACCTCCCATGATACCATTGATATCCGCAAAAAGGTAGTTCCTTTCTCTATTGAACGTATTCGGAAATCATTGAAACTACCCAACTTTTCTGGAACATGCCCCTTCCAAGAAACTCTTAATGACCCTTCTTTTGATTTTGAATCCCTTTGGGGGACCGTGCTTGTTAATGGGACTAGCCCAATTCCTGAAGGTGAAAGGTATCCTGGACAGTTTTACAGCAGTAGTTTGACACCTCGTGCTAAGGTTTGGTCTCGTTTCATAATACCCACTTTCTTTGGTATTAAACACACTTCCGAGTTGAAGAAAGAGCACATATTTGTTATTAAGTGTATTTTGGAGGAGAAACCATTTGATGTTGCTAAGATCATTTATGATACAATCATGGAGTTCGCGAAATCACCAATGAAACAACAAAATCTGAAGTTTCCTTGTACTATTACTCAGTTGTGTCTAGACGCAAAGATTCCGCGTAAGGACGCAGATATTGATACTGTTTCAGTTGGTGTGAGTATAGCTTTGAGCACAATCAAGAACATCCATGAAGAAGCAACGCGAACTACAAGAAGTCCTAGAACTCCTCAATCAAAGAAAGCGAAAACTGTACCTGAGTTGGAATCGAAGATTCAGGTGTTGGAAGAGAATCAGGAGAGGATGATTGCTACCTTGGGAAACGTTACAAAAGAATTGGACCTGCTTCGAAATTTAATCCTAGGCGTAAATACACTTCAAAACGCGATTTATGATGCTGTTACGCGAGATAAAGGTCCAGAACGCAACACCGATAACCAGCCTCGCGCTGGTTAAGATACGTTTTCTAAACTTTCCTCTTAGTGTATATTAGTTTAAATGCTTTATTGAGTCTTTTCGAGTCGTGGGGACACGACTCATTTTTGAGTTTGGGGTGGGGTTCGTTGCCTCATCCCAAGTTTTTATGTGTTATTTGCTTTATTTGCTTTCAATAAAAGAATTTTCGGAGTTGCGTTTGACTATAGAAATTTTTAAATATCCCTTTAAGCATACTTTTGATAAATCTATGATAGTAAATAGTGGACTTTAGGGATTGATATAAAACGCACTTACAATTGCATGCGAACATAGGTAATTGATAGGAAAAATTAATTAACAATGCAAATGAACTAAGCTTGTACTCAAGGAATATGTTTGGTGTGTAGAACGTGAAATCCTAACTAGTAGAGAACCCACCTAGATATGAACTAAAGACAAGCTATGTACTTAGGAAAATGATAGGGGCAGTTCTTTGTTAGCCATTTGTGCCTTTTTAGCCTTCTATCCCTTGTATTAATTATTATCCGTCTTAGCCCACTTTGAACCTTTAGCCTTTCTTTGTAGCCACGATATAAGCCATTATCCCTTAGATTATTAGGCATGACCATATGACCCGCACTTGAATCACGATCCTGAGACATGTCTCGAGCTTGAGTTTGGGGTGGTGGGACCACATATGGGGAATTAAATGGGTAGGGATCGATGTGCTTTGTATTGTAGCACAATTGCAGATGATATATACTTGTAACCCTTTGCCGGGAATGAAGAAAAATGAAAAAGAAAGAAAAAAATGAAAAATTTTGAAAAATCATACAGTAGGAACCGGGAACCCGGATTCATCAAAACCGGGTACCCGGTTTGCTTCTGTACAAAAAAAAAAGAAAAAAAAAAAATATATGAATGAATAAAACATCCGGCAAAGTGGAATTTTCTGAAAATCATCTTATTTATAGTGGGTAGACATGGGACGCTAAATTGTTGCGTATATGGGTGAGTGAGAACATCTTTTTGAGCGTTAACTCAAGCTCGAGGACATTGTTGATGGTAAGTGAGGAGAGAGCCAAAAGCTCACTTCAAATTTACCAAATATACATCCACACCCGTCCTTAAGCCAATATTATAACCGTAAAGACCTCGTGATTCCTAAGTGCATAGTGAATTTATAATTCTGTTGATAGGGAATACACTAGGTGGAGCGTTCAAAGCGAGTTAGGATTAATGACCACCCTATAGCCATCATACATAGATGAGTACAAGTGTAACCTTCAAGCATTGCGACTTTAATTTTATGATTGAGATTATTTATGTTTGATGTTGCATGATTAGTGTATGTGTATATTGGTTTCTAGAGTTTGCTATATGAGATTTATTTTGAGAATTGCTTTAGGGTTTATTTGCTAGCTTCTATGTGTTTATACGTTTACTTCTACCCCTTTGTTTTGTTTTACTTTGTCGGGACGACAAAGGTTTGAGTTGGGGGTCTTGATGTCTCCCTAATTGTTCTTATTTTAGACCCTTAGGAGACATCATTTTTGGTGTTTATTTGATTAATTTGATAGACTTTTGGACTTAAAATGCAATAATCCGGAATTACCTTTTTAATTCTAACATTTTTAATTTATTAAACTTTTGCGCGTAATATTGGTATTTTTAGTGTAAAGTTTACAGGTTTTAGATGTTGGCTAGGAATGGAATCCGAGGAGAAGGTCAAAGATCGTGAATTAGAGTCAAGACTTGAAGACAAATCCCGAAGATTTTATTTAGAGCTGAAAATCCACTTTCCAGGCCATAGATTGCTGATTTCGAGGTGCTTAAGCGATGATTTAGCCGCTGACCTTTGAAGAGAAATCATTCCTTATCGAGTTACGGAACTTTAGCAACTGGAATAAGGTCAATCGGAGTTGTAACGCATCGGGAAAAGCTGTTTTAGTGAAGGCCTATCATCAGTTACGGGATTTTGGGCTTAGAAAGTGGGCTTGGACATTTAATTAGGCTTTTATTTTCTGGTCCAAGCCCTAGTCCGAATTTTTACTTATAAAAGGAGGTCTGGACTTCTATTTTTCACACAATTCACTTTCCACAAGATTAAAAACACCAGAGAAGCTACAGCAGGAAGAAAGGAGAAGCTACAAGAGCTGGAGTGGGTCTATAGCTCCGTTCGTAGTCATTCTTATTCCGAAAATTAGGTTTTTCTTTTATTTTAATTTTGTAACGAATATGAATTCCATTTCTTTTTATTTAGTTTTTAATTTTAATATGAGCTAAATTTCCATTAGTGCTTGAGAACAAAACAATGGGTGAATCTTGATTTTATTATTATAACGAATGTTGAATTTGGGTTTTTATTGAATTAAATTAAATTAGGGCTTTTACTCTTTTCGACAATTTGTGAATGTTTACTGATTTTAGAGTCGCGAACTAAAATTAGGTATTAGTATCTAAGCTATTCCATATATGTGGCGTATGGATCATCCTGACGGGGGGTTTAGGTACAGAAATAATTGTTCAATCTAGGATAAAAACTATTGATTCTGACGAACTTAGTTAATCCTAGGGCCAAAGTGGTAATAAATCTTAATCATCCAACGGTGGATCATATTTACCCTGACGGGACTAGTGACACTTTAGGGTTGCCTTATAGTCCACCCTGACGGGGGTATAAGGAATTTAGAATCCCGACCATTGTAATTGACTGATTTAGCCCTTAAACAACATAAGTTAGAAAGTAAGATTAGGAGGATCCTTGCGTTCTCAAGTACTACTTCTCATATTGCGTTTTCACTTATTTTACTTGCGTCCTAGCTTCTACTTGCATTTAATTATTTGTCTTTTATTCATTAGTTTAAACAACAAAACCAAACAAACATTTTATTATCTTTTATTTCTCATAAGTGCATCAATCACTACTTGCTAAACATTGTGATCAACCATCCGTCCTTGGAACGAATCTGATTATCAGAATTACTACTTGGGACAACCGTACACTTGCGGTTGTGGTTCGATTAGCATTTGCATTTATTTTTAGAACACACAAAGGACCACCACCAGCACGTATGTTTTCGAAATTCATAATGACCCCAACATGTCGATTGATATCGACACTCGTGAGTGTTCGTGTGGCAAATGGCAATACAATGGGTTCCCATGTGAACATGCTGTTGCCGCTTTAGCGTATGCCAAACCGGACAACATTCTCGACTATGTCAAAAAATCCTTTGAGACGAACACCTGTTTCGACGTTTATGCATCAAAAATCCCCGCGATATCAACATTTGGCAGCCCCGTGTCTAAATCAGTAATCACTGTGTCGCCACCAGTTGTTAAGATACCTCCCGGTTGGCCACATCGTAAGAGGAGATCAGCTTTATGGGAACCGCGTCGGAACATGATTAGGTGCACCAACTATAACACTATGGGTTACCATAACAAGATGAATTGTACTGTTAATTAGTATTGCATGTTATTAGTGCACCATCTTTTGTAATGGGTTACTTTTGTTTTCATGTAATATGATGTACGTTTACCAGCTATATGACGGATAAACGAACCCATTATCTTTTGTGGTTCCACCAAAACTGCTACTTAAATACCATGTTATTAATTTTCTTTCTGAACCTACTGCTTGCAAGTTTTACATTGTTTTCTTTTCCATAAGTTATATATGTAATGGTCTCGAACGATAAAGCCGTACCAAGTACATACCTATTGGTCCATACCTCATGGTCCATACCTATTGTTCGACACCTATTGTTAAATGTAATGCCGGTAGTGTAATGTTACTAAGTTTTTGCATGTTATTATTGCACCATCATTTGTAATGGGTTAATTTTATTTTCATGTAATATGATGGACGTTTATACTCAGCACTATGCCCGCATTACATGGATCTTGAGGTATGGTCCAAAAGGTGTGGACCACGAGGTATGTACCTTAAGGTCTAGACTTATTTGTGATCCATTACAAATGTTGTCATAGTGCACAGGAAACAAAGAAAGTTTTTTCAAAACATACATTATTAGAATACATTGCGCACATCACTAATATTAAATTGAAAGTGTCACATTACATTATCAGCATTCATGTCGATGAAAAAATAATCAAATATTCAATAAAAAGACAATTAAATAGTCTAGTGCGTGTACCCATAGATTTCTTTCGCCTTATCTAACGCATCTGCTGTACAACTGCTTCTGAGAATCATATTGACCACCGACTTCCTCATCGTTCGTATGTTTGCAGCTGTGTACGTTCCTTTCACCTTCAGCCCTTTATATATGTCCAACATGCATAACATAACATACACACCTGATTCTTCCCAGCCTCGGGTGCTGTGATGCTAGTTTGCTTCCATGCTCTCGAACCTCTTCATTACAGCCTTTGGTATTTCAGTCGGCCAAATCTCACGGGCCAAACCCCTGAATACTTCACTGGCTTTCTTCGATGCGGCTGATCCCAACTTTGTCCGGTTTTTCTTGTTAGCTGAACTGTAGTGTTTGAACGACCCACCCCCATCATTTGTTCTCATACACAAGAAAACTCCATTAGGTTTCTTTGTCTACCTTTGACCTTATTGGTATCATAACAACGTCCAATACGATGCACGTCTGACCACACATTGCCAAAGCAATTACCCCCTTTTGCCGGGTGTAGTCTTTCGTCATATACTGTGTTACATCAAATAAATATTAGGAAACATATACCCAGTCTCATTAGGAACGTATTGTTAATATGGATCACTTACAAATGCTTGTAACGTCATGTGATTCACTTTCTTCGCTTGTCCACTTCCGTTTCGCTCCGCCCAACCTTGTCGCCACATCCGCATCAACACATCCATTACCTGCACATTCAAATCCAATATTTAACTCCTACTCACAACACAACACAAACATTTCTGAAAGTTAACTATTTCAATTTTATAGAACCCAGTCTCTCACCCTCCACTTAACATGCCCCTGTGTACATATCGCAAGAAGGCTATCCACGTTAACCTTGATTCGATCATACATACACACCTCTGTGTCTCCTGAGAACATCTTTCTTGTCATGAAAAGCAGCATGTAATCATCGTCGTTAGCCACATTCTTATCTGGTATCTTTACATCAACATCATCCATCTCTATCACGCCAATATCTGACTTTTCACTGACCACTGCAAGTTCGTTAATCCGTATATCGTTTATCTTAGTTAACTCTTTTAATGCTCCAGACATGGAAGTATTACTGGCTGTGGGGTTTCTTGGATCCGGGATCCTCTTTAGCTTATTAGCTATCGTCTCCTAATTACCTTTTTTAAGGTCGTCTTTCTCGAAGAAACTGATACATCATTTGTTTTCGAGCCATGATTTGCAACGTTCGCATGGTTTTCTGAAACCATCACATCTGTATAACCCGCGCACTCACCCGTCGATATATTTCCCATTTTATCACTCCCTACCGATGTCGCGCCCAGAATTCCTACGTCCTCCGCCTCTTCCCTTGTCAAACACTCTCACTTCGTAAGTTTTATCGCTATTGCACCCCCAGCCTCTTGTATCCTTCTGAGTCCCATCCCCTTCCTTTGTCAACCGCTTCTTTATAGGTTTCTGTTTTTCTTCTATTTCCAAGTTTACCTTCCTCTTACCTTTATTGATCGCGTCACGTCTCATGTCCACATCATGCTCATCCAACAAACTGTTATCCATAACACTATCCGGGGTCAAATTGACGCCTCATGCCCCCATTAAATCTGTTACCTTGGCCGATGTTTGACGATCCTCCCCATATATACCTTTTACCTCTACTCTACTACTCTTCTCTAGAATACCATTTAATCGACGCACTTCAGCCTCCAGCCTACTATTATCATTGTTAATGTACAACACCACAGCCCTTAGCTCCTCCACAGTTTGTTTCTCCATCCTCAAATTTTCTTCTAGTTTCCCTTCATTTTCCGTCACCCCATGGTCACCATTGTTGTTGTCGTTCCCCGAACCAGCTATCTTCTCATTCACAAATGTTTTTTTCTTCTTCAGTCATAACCAAATCACTAGTAATCACCTACATGGGTACGGGAGAAAAAAACAACTTATAGCGTCATACAATACACGTATCCATTCCTAAATAACACAGTGGTCCAGACCATTGTACTCAAGCTACGCAGTACAGACCATCTGGGTTCATATTCATCCATATACACATTACACGATAGTGGGTTATACCTTATCTGGGCTCATCGCGTCCAGTATTATTCTCTTGAAATCCTTCGGTACATCTGCTTCTAGCCATTTGAACAACCTTGGAACAGTTTTAGAATCTGTCGGGTTCACCCCTGAATCCTGTACGTGTTCACAATAACATGTCTGCAGCAACATGTTTTCACATTTCAGTAGCAAAAATATGTGGAATGAAATGCACACATCTTATAGCTTGCCAATAGCATTATGCAACATCCATATCCCAGACCATCGACCGGGTTCATCAAATGATCAGCAATGTGTTGTGCCCATTCGTATTGATTAAGTTCCGTAAGATTCTCAGAGTAAGTTATGTGCCACTGCTTCAATCGTCCGGACGCGGACGGGTATAATATTTTGAGAGAGCTAGCATGTTCATGCATTTTGCAAACGTCTCCTTATTATCCGCGGTACTCACTGATAAACTTTGTGCGATAACTTTTCTTAACTCCTTCATACTCAATCTACCCGTACTCCATTCCGAGAAATGTTTAGCGAACCACGGGGATGGAATACCAGCTCCAGGATGCGCTTTGCTTGTCACTTTTCTTGTTCCACCTTCCACACCCATGATCAATCTAACATCATTTGCACTAACTCTTACCGGTATCCCCGCTAGATCAAAACGTTGTATAATAATGTTGTATGTATTTAGCAGTCTAGCTATTACGCGTTCTCGTTTTTTTATCTGACTGTCGCAATTTAGATGCTTAAGAGCTACAAATAGTTTTTGAAATTAAGATTACTTTAAGGTTGTCATGTAACTCTGTGGCACTTCGTTCTCCCGGAACACTGTATATACCGCTTGTAATATACTCTTGTATGACAAAGCCGTCCTACACAAGTATAATACAAACCATTATCAAAACACCCAAGTCTCGACACAACTAATACACAAGGTCGAGTTTGTACTATTTCGACCTCGCATGAGAGCTAAAACCCACACCCATGTATATATTCACACACATACAACGAAACAACATTTATATTCTCATCTCAACAATCATTACAAGTAGTAATTGTAAATTATATTGATAAGAAAACAAATACACATTAGGGTTTTACTGTTTTGTTTTTCACCCTTTTCGTTGCGTACCTTTTTTTTTTGAAGTTGTATTTGCTAAATTGCTTCAATTGTCGTCTCCCTCTCCCTCGTCGTCAGAGCTGCACCTTCACTTCGTATCCTTACTGGTCTCTTTGTTTGAATGTCGAAGCGGTGGGTCGGTGGTTTGTTTGTTAATACGTTGTAGTGGTGTAGTGTGAAACACACTTTTAAGCTACATCACTCCACACGTGGCATTCGTGTCAGCTGCTTTTAATATTGGTTGTCTTAAGTTTTTACTACTTCTTTGAATGAGTTTTTTTTAAATCCATTTTTTTATTCATTTAGTTGTTTGAAAGAGAAACTTTAAAACACTTGCATGTACTTTACTTTGTTACGTCATATTGGTATAGACCATACGGTCTATTCTATTAGGTCCAGCCATTTACTAGACTGGTGGTATAGACCTGTTAGTCCAGACATTCGGTATAGACCATTGAACTATACAGAAACGTCGATGTTTGACTGCTAGGCCGTGCTACTATATTAACTGTGTCGTGGTGTAAATAATTAAAGAACCAATAAACAGTTGTTGGCTAATTTCAAGGAAGAATAGGATTTAAGTTGTTACATGAACGGTGTTGTTATTCGTTTGTTACACAAAAACAACGCTACTATGTGATTACTATTACAAAATACATAATATCCCATAACGCAAAATAGTCGTATCTGACATCATCAGCCCCGTGTATACGTTTTTTAACGGTGGGTCCTTTGGTTCAAACCACTAGCGTCTTTTGCTATTTGTGTCTGATTTCCGGAATTCAACAATTTATCCACAATATCACGACACATCATCTTGTATTCAGACAACGTGTACCTCCCACTAAGAGCATGACCATTATATATATCATGTGCACACAACAGCACATAAACCCCTGAGTCCATAACGAATGCTTTACCATGCCTGTTGTCTGTTGTCTGTTGTCCTGAATATGTGCATATTCTCCACCGTCTCCAGCTTCTCCTCAGGGTACATCTCCTACATCGCTCGTTTAATCAACATACTATACATCTTCTTCGCATTTATTTCCGCTGTTATCCCGAATATGTTTCCATCATCTTCTTTTATGGAACTGTAATGCTTAAACATCCCGCCTTGCGTGTCGTGGACCAGCAAACTCCAGAATGTACACCCACTGACCATCATCATTATTGGAATAAGTACACACCTGTGGTGGAGGGTTGTTTCTTTCAATGGCTCAACCACGTGCAGTCCCTACATGTCTGCTAATTGTTTGTTGTAGTAATACTGCAAATCAAACATGAAAGTCATTTTCGCAAATAATGTCATTGATCACGATACTGTGTAGACTAGACCACAAAGGTCTGGACAATATAATTCCCTTTTTGAGTCATTCCATATTATCAATTCATATTACCATTGCCCTTGCAGTTACTTGGGTGCACACGTACAGATCCCCGCTTTTTCTCAGTCCCACATTCTTATTATACTCCATTAACCACATGCTTATCATTGCGTCCACAACCTGCACATTTTTATCAAATCATTAAACTCTATTGGTCCATACCTTAGTACTGTATAGGGTATGGACCATCCCCTCCGTGATTGTTTATACCCGCCACAACACATCCCTTTGACGGTTTATATCCATAAGGTGTTTTATCGTTACACTTACGTTGTTCCAAATCCACACCGCATTACCTTCTGGGTTGTTCTCGTATATTTGGTTAAGCACGATATTCTTAACGTATGTTGATATAGTTGCTTTCGATTGGTCCCGCAGGCTGGCCTTTCTAACACCGGGTTCAACCTTCTTACCTTGGCCTACACCGGATTTCACACATACCTCCGCACTTATTACAGACTTACGCTTCAAAGTTGCACCCCGTCCCCTAACCGGTACCTTCTCGGTGGTGGGTGGCTTCGAAACCCCTCCTTTTCGTGCAACCAATCTTGCTGCCAATACTGACAATGGTATATCATCATCGTCCGGTTCCGAATTCTGCTTTCCATTATGTACCCCCACCTCATGCTTTTCCACACGTATCCCTTTTTCTTCCAACTTAATCTTTGTTCCGCGCAACCCCTCTGGTGTGAATATTCCCAAATCAAAAGACAGAACACCAACAGCAACACGATCTACGATATCCACTATTTTTTTCTCCTCGCATAACGTTTAGTGGACGTATTCCTTATATCAGACACAATAGGTGCACTTGATGTGTTAACCGCTGCGACCGCTTCATGTTCAACATTACTCTGTTCACTGAATACCGATAATAGATTGGTCAGAGTGTAAAGGATTTCGTGGTCCGCTGGCTCACTCTTTACCTTAATTCCATCTCGTGCATGGCCCCTTCCACATTGTGGATCCGTAGGCAGCCCAAAAAACATGAAAACTATCTGCGGCGTCATGTAATACAACAACATTGCGTCTATCATCGACCATTGGTTCGTCAACATCTCTATCAAGGTCTGTGTATTCCTCTTGCAGACCCAGACCATCCAGGTCTGTACCCCCAATACTTTTAACACCTTCATGTCTCGCATACATATCCACCTTTACTGAGTCCATTTCGATACCCATACCTACAACCACCTCATGAATGCCTTTGTCCTCGATCTCTTTACGTAGCTCGTATGTGCTAATTATCTTGTTTAAATGAGCACATTCATCTTCCAGTGCAATGTTCCTATTTTTCAATAGCATCAAATCCTTCGCGAGTGTCTCTTTTGCATACCGTTCCTTGTAAATCTCATCCTTCATGTTTCCTAATTCACTTCGAACAGAAAAACGTATCGGGTCGAGGTTGTACTTGCTCCCTACCACGTTGGGTGACTCGGGGACGGATACATCCCAGTCTTCATCATCTAAGGGCTGGCTCGGCATACGTTGTCCAGGCTGGACCACACATTCAGAATCATCACCAGACGAGCTGAAGTAATGTACCCTGCCACCTATAACTGTTTTGTTTTTATCCATGTCTTCTCCTGAACGCAAATCACACAGCAAGATTGTTGGAATGCCTACTCCCACTGTAACCTTCTGTCGGTGCAATGTTTCGTCTCCGCTTAGTTTCAGTTCCCCAGTATAAACCTGAACATATTTCAAGATAGTAAGGCATACATCCCACATATGATAATATATTGTTTATCATCAATCAAAAGTAACCATTTCAGAGGTAACCCTATCGAGGATGTTAATTTTGAATAATGTTGGGCTCTCTTTAATACACCATTTGAATAGCCTTGGGATGGCAGACAGATCGGTCGGTAGGATACTTGTGTTGGTTACGCGTTCAAAAAACCACGGCTACATCAAACAAACATAATATTAGGCATTCAAAAATATGCTTTAGTGTTTACGTTATCCAACTTACTATAAGTAGAACGCATCACCCCTTCCCACGCGCCTTGTCGGGCCGCATCATATAGTCTGCTATGTGGCTCGCCCAATAATAGTCACGCATTTTCCCAATGTCCTTTGACACATTCACATGCCATTGGCTTATGCGCCTGAAGCTTGATGGGAAAAATATTGTAGAAAGCGCCAACATGTTCAACATACGAACAAAGTTAGATCCGACATCTTCTGACACCGGCGCTGCCACGATCTGATGACGCACGTCCTCAACCGTCTTTAGCAACACACTACCGTAAGAAAGACCAGGAAAATTCCTCTCAAACCACGGTGATGGTGTAGACACTCCAATTTCGGTAGTCAGCACAAAGTCCTTCCCCCCATCCATCCCCATTATCAAATTTACGTCAGCCCCCGTGATTTTCAGTTCTACCCCACCAATAATGTACGCCCGGGCGTTATTGCTGTACGTAGATACTATTTCCCTTATCATACTTTCTGACTTTTTCAATTCTTCCCACGAATATCACATTTCATACAGTTTACCAAACAACACAAAAAACGGTGATGTAGCACACGCTTTAATATGGTATGGTGTAACACTTGGATCTCGTAACACGCCTACGACATTCGCCAATGTACATCTATATTCAGCCATCTGCGTTACACATACAACAGTTGTCGAAATTATAGGATTTTGAGTGTGTTGTATGTAGGTCTGTACCTACGTATACACAGGGGGCTGTACCATGATCAATACATAAATTAAATGTTTGAGTCTAGAACATACCTGTGTATACGTAGGTACAGACCTACATACACGGGTGCTTTAATGGGTTGTTTAGTATGTCATTCATATTTTCACGCGTAACCTAAGGACGGTCTTTACCTAGATACACATTTTTTTGCCTTTCCCAATACAGACACTATAGTATTGGGACTGGACCAACCTTCTGGCCAGCAATGTGCTCTAACACTCGACCTATGTTACATGTGGTCTATACCTTTGTAATATTCATATATTCGTACACAAATAATTCAAAAGAAAACTAGTAGTACAACATAGTCCCCCATTGTTCTGTTTATTTAGTATACATCACAACATACCATACAACAGATACTAATAGGTCTGTACCCATATCAAGTGTAAATCTTAAATGAAGTTCACCTCCATGTTGTTTTCAAACAACAACACAGAACCACAATTATTTGTCTATAATACAAATAAACATCTAATTAACTAATTATTACCTTATATGTTGTAGTTGAATTAACTCCAGATTTTTTACTTCTTCTTCTACCTTCCTTTTTAGTGAATGCTCCCTTTTGCCGAAGTATATTTCGTTTGATATTGCTAACTATGCTCGAGAAACACTTTAGGTTGAACTTAAAAGAGGTTGTGTAACACACTCTCCAAATATGGCTGCTTCAGGAGAGAGAAACTAACCCTGATGTGACATGTTGTGTCTATAGTACTGAATACATCACAATGTGGTCCCTTTTCCTTTTCGCAGGTGTAAGCTTTTTTTTCACTTTTTCAAATAACCACCTTTTGTCTACCCCCCTCCCCCTCAATCCACCCCACCATTAAGGGTCTGTGCTCTTATATATCACAATATGTATAGTGGTCTGGCCCATACACCATAGACCATGAGGTATAGCCCCTATATATATATCCTCGCACCGAGAACTACATCTTACAATTAACCTGTCCACCTTACAAATTAAAATGTTTGTAACACAATTAAACTAAATGTTTTCTACTATAAATTTTTTCTTCAATCGCAACACATTCGTCAAATCAAAATTACATTAATATATTAAATGTTTAGATACGGTTTCATGACAAAACATAAATCAATGCCCACAAAATAGTACATGACCATATCAAATTGTTTCTTAACCCAAAAAAACCAATCTAACAATAATTTCACAAATCTTAGACTACACAAAATTAATTCAACTTTCTATATCGTGTTTCCCTGTCTTGCCTTCTTCACCACCTCTGTTGTGAATATGTCATTCAACAAGCTCTGGACAACATATCTACGCATCTTTCTGTAGTCCTCTGCGCCGTATACTCCTGCTAGTGGTTCTCCATGCAAGAAATCATTTATACACAGCAGTATGTATACCCCCGAATCTTCCCAATGTCTAGTTGTCGAGTCCAATTTTGCAGAATTCTTGACGTATCTTGGTTTCCTTTTCTGGGTTTCCGTACCAATACACACATTTTTCATTAACTGAGTCACGCACTTCTTTGTTTTTTGTTCGGCCTGCGTAGCAAGTTTGTCAGCCGGCTCTACCAAGCTCGCCATAAAATGCTCGAACTTATTGCTTTCTTTGTTATAGACAACCAATGTCCATAATGTTTCGAATCCAATCTTGGTCTTCATTGGCATTAGAACATAGATATGTGTCTTGAACAAGCTTCTGCATCTGTTATAAACTTCAGCCAACTCCTCCTTCGTAGAACCTTCACGTTTGTACTACACAATAATATAAGACAATCAGTTAAGCATTATCAGAACTACCACTCGCACCATAAATCATCAACTTACAAAGGTTCAACAGTCTAAATAGGCACACCATTGTTCTCCTAGACGTTTCACACATACTGCGTGTCAGGACTTCATTACCACATTTACCACCTGTAATTGACATGAACCACTTTGTTAATGTATTAAAATAACAGTAATCTTCTGACCATGAGCCAATGAACAACTAATTTGCTAGGTACTAGGTCCAGACCATTATGGTATAGACTAACCTCATATACCATTATGGTATATACTGGAAGGTCTATACATAATAGCCTAGAACTACTAGCCTTGACCAATGACCAACATGTTACGCTGTTACTTACAGTCCATTTCACCCGCTCCTGAGCCGCGACCATTAAGCCGTGATCAACCGTCACATCTCGTGTACCCAGGCTTCAAATAGGAGTCGTCCCAGGTAGACGACTTTTTATCTTATCGAGCAACTCCAATTCAACTTTACTACCCACTCGTCGCTTCACAGGGGCTAGACCATCTTTCACAAGAATACCAGAACCACTCCCTTAACTGAAAACTGATTCGTACTCTGATCTTTCAACACCCACACCTTTTTCTTTTTCTTCAGCAGACATACTTGTTCGATCAACAACCATCTCACAATCTACTTCACCAGCTTTATCCTCGCCGGTTTTTTCCATCAAATCAGCAGCATCCCGGTCCCACTCAATCTGTTCCTTTGTACGTAAATCCCCATATACTATAACTTGCATGTCATCTTCCCTATACTCCTCTCGTTCCATAGAAGGTGCACTGGACTTCTTCCTTTTCGGGGTCTAACCCGTCACAAAATCATCCCCTACTCCCTTCTTCCGATTACCTCTTTCTGCAACGTTTACTCTATCCACAATTGAACTTCTCCGCTTCTGCCCCACTACAGAACGTGCCGAGCAAACTATTTTCTCAACCAATTGTGTAAGCGGAACTTCCTCATCCTCACTATAGATTAGTGCATCACCCGCATCGCCTGCATCGTTCACTTTATCATCTTCACCCATACACACGTTTAAACTCGTCCTCTCCACCTTTACCCTTGTTCACATCGCAACCGTATCATCTGAGTATTCTTTTGCTGAACTACCCTGTATATCTTTATCCATCACAATATCCTCCACGCCGTCAGCCAGATATTGACTAACATTTTCCTATCCACTTCTGTGTTTTCACGACCTACAGCTTCACTAGCCTCAACAACCACCTCCTTTGCTGAACTCGTGTATTCATTATCTTTCATCACAGGCATCCCAGGGAAAACCGGCGAATCGAAGTCCATATGATTCTGATCCATGTTATCCCAGCTCGGTGCACTACTTACTGCACCTTCATCATTACCAGATACCACCTTTCTCTTCTCCACTATACGTACCAAGTCATTCAACCTTTCAACCTCTGCTTGTAGACGTGTATTCGCGCTGCTCAACATCGATACCTCCAGCTTCAGCGCACGAACTTTATTTATCTCTACTTCTAACTCTGTGGCCACGTTTTTTTCCACATCATTCACGCCCGATCTAACTGCAACCTCCTCCGGCTGTGTTGTTGTGTTGTTTGGCACATCTCAACTTCCTCGGGAGTTGGAATCAGATCACCTGTTCGTACCTGATACAAATCATTCCGTATTAAACATCTTCTATTCTGCACTATGAAACCAATCTGCATATCTATTAATATCTTACCCTCTTCGGCCGTAGTCGAGCTATCTAATTTGTCTTGAAATTGCTTGGTGGTGTGGAAGTAATCCACTTGAACAGTATTGGTATGGCATTCTTAACAACCGGCTTCACTCCAGGATTCTTGATATGCTCACTGAACCAAGGCTTCCAAAACAAAACATACAACAGTTAGTAACGGTTTATTCGTAAAAGCAATACACATACTACCCAAACTCTTACCAACACCATTATGGAGCACCCTTGGCCGAGTCCTTCAAACAAGTTCATCATCACGTCCGCTATGTGTTCTGCCCAGTTATAGTCCTTCAACCGACCGATGTCTTCTGATCTTAGCACATGCCACTGCGTTGCTCTAGCTGACCCGGACGGGTAAAACAGTTTAGACATTGCCAATATGTTCATACACTTAACGAATGTCCTCAGGTAACCAGGTTTTCTTTTCTTTACACTTTTTGCAATCAAACTCTTCACCTTTCTCAGGTCCAACCGCCCAGTTGTAAAACCAGGAAAATGTTTTTTGAACCACTTTGATGGTTCATGCACATCGTTCTTGTACCGCAGAACCTTCAACGCTCCACCTTCAACGCCCATTATCAACCGAACGTCATTTGCTGTTATGCGTACCACTTCACCCCCTAACACAAAGTCGCCCCGGTTCGATTCGTAAGTCACAAGTATATCAGCTATATGTGTCTCGTGCTTTGCTAATTTTGTTTCGCGATCCATATTGCATATCCCAAGGAAAACACCATAGAAAGGTGAGCACGCTTACGCATTTATGTAATCAATTAGCACATTGTTTTCGACAAATACAGTTGCAATTGCTTGCAAGGTCCCCTTGATTTGCTTCATCTGCCTGCAATGTACATAATGAGAGTAAGCTTTTTTTTTTGCATAAACGTGCACACTAGAGCATATTAATACTGAGTTATTCATCTATATACTGTGGTACAGTCCCTACCCACCCAGACCAGTGGTACTGCAGGTCATCGACCTATAGGTCTGTACCACTTAATATATATAACTCATATAAGTCATCCTATTCATATTTGTACAGACCCACACACTGTTAAAATACTTATCACATCTTCCAAACATATAGGTCCAGTCCTAACACATATTTATCACACGTAGATTCTACTAAGGCCCGTACCATAATAAAGAAAACGGCTCATATTTACAGTTTAATACATTGTTAAGTCTAGGTCCAGACCTAATACTACATGTCCAGCAATCATCACATTTAAAACGCACTAAATATATGTGTAGTTATGCACTATATTTACATATCATGTTTATATGTACACCAAAAATACCGAATAACACTACAGTACTACAAGAGAAATATGGCGACGGTACAGACCCCCTGACTCTTACCGCCATTATCCGTACCCTAACCCTAACTCCTAGAAGTACAACCACAGTCTTAGAAGAGTGTTCTTCTTACCTTACGAAGAAGGTTTACCAGTGGGTGGTGAAGTACAAAAATTTTTCCCTCCTTGCTTCGCTCTCTTTCCTGCGTATTGGTGTCTCGAGTTCTTTCCCTCTCTGTTCACTGTGAATGATTTTCTCTGTCCAGAAAAAAATCCTATATTGTGTTTTTGTTTTGCCAAAAAGTTTTCCCTTAGATACCGTATACCAAAAGTTAACCCCTCTGACTCCCCCACGTGACTGGAGAGAGAACGTCTCTTATAAGGGGCATTTGGTCTTTCCACCCTCCCCTTTTTTGCTCTAACCAGTCCAATTACTATGAGGCCTTAGTTTATTAAAGTCAAAGTCGTGGGATTTATTTAAAAAACCCCCCTTCTCAACCTGGTCCCACATTTATTCTCTCTCTATATATATAAAGAATTACTCCACAATTTTCCTTCAAGTGTTTCTAACATCTTCCACAATCCCAGGAATCATTTACCTGTTATTCTTCAATTCTATCCTTTCTTTGACCAAAAGATTAAGATAAAATCTATAGTTTGTATATGGTTTATCTCAGTCTTTATAATTATCCAAAAACCTCATTCTTTTAGCATTCATTTTTATTTTCAAAATTCTAGTTTTTCTTGATAAAGATTCAATACTGTTTAGAATATAGTTATGGAAGTTTCATCAATGATGGGGATCTCTCAGGTTAATTGGAATAGGATTAATATAGTGTGTATAGAAGTCAATTGGGGCAAAAATTTAATGAAAAAAAATTCAAAGATATGTATTGGTGATATCATGAATTTCACTTGGAAATCTTATGGTGTTTCTGCTAAATCTTCTGTTAATACCAAAACAAAAGCAGTTTTGTCTTCTGAGAATGAGAGGCCTGCTGCTACTAGTAGACCATCCAATACGGTAAACCTTTTCTCAACTTATTCATCTTTTTTTTGCTCATATATGATTATTTGGTAATGTTAGTAATATAGTATGATGTTGGCGATTTATATAATAATTTGTCAACTAGTTATCTTTTAATCTTTTAATATTGGGTTGTCTCCCATGATTTACTGAAATTCATGATTCGCTAACATTTATGTTACTTATCTGTCATATACTTTGTCACAATTTTATTGGATATCTATTATTAAATTAATAAACAGAATTTTCCACCTCTCTAACTATTCTTTTTACACAATATTGGCACCCCTTTCAGCTAAAATACTATCATGCAGAGCCGGTCCTCGACAGATGCAACTAATGCTACCGCACAGGGCCCAAAAAAAATCAAAGGCCCAATTTTATTTATATTCTAGTATATTTATACTAAAAAAAATTATATATAAATAATTAAACTAATCTTACATCTCATATTATTTCAGAAAAAAAAAGTTCTTCCCAATTACAATTATCTTTTGCGATTCTCAAAATTGGTTTTTATTTCCTTTTTATTTATCAACCCCCATTGGGTAAAAATGGATATATATATAGGGAAAAAAAATCATATAATTAATTTTTCAGGTAATTTAATTATAGTTTTTATGTAGAATAGTATTATAATTTTATTAATTATATTTATGAATACGATTATAATTTTTATTAACTATTGATGACAACTTTTAATTTTTTTAAACAAGTAGAATTTTTCTTAACTATTTTTTTTTGGCCGCCGATCTTTAAGAGTTCTCATATGTAATGCTGTCTTTGAATATTATACAATAAATTTATGAATTGATTTTTTAGATATTTTGAATTATAAATTACATAAATTATGACTGATATTTTTATAATTGTAATTAGTTTTTTTAGAATGATTTTTTCAATATACAAACATTCGAGGTTGTAAAATAAAATTCCACACTAAAAAATATTATTTAGCCTCGTATGTTAATGAATTTATCCAATTTTTAATTAAATAGTTAGTTCTCTACTCGAAGTTAATTATAGTTTTGTAATTGGTTATCAATTTTATGAGCATATAATCTTAAAGGGTTTGGGGTTTGTTGATAATCCTTTATAAATTTTAACTTTTTAACATTGTATTGTCTGGTTGTATTTACTATTTAATTGTGAATAGTAGGAGAATCTTCGGGTATATAATATCTTCAGGAATATTATTTTATCCCATTGTATCTATTTGCTGATTAAGAAGGTATAATTAGTTATTTTAGTAGATTTTTTTCTACATTTTACAAGATGGGAAGAAAAAATGATCATAGTAATTGGTTCAATAGAATGACCGAGTTGATTGAAAATGTTATTATTTATCTTGACCGATTATATAATAATGTGTGAAGTAAATTGCACATACTTTCGAAATGAAGGTAATTTTTTTATTTTTTGTTCAATGAGGGTCAAATTTAATTTTTACAGGGCCCAAAAATTGTCGGCTCTGCTATCATGCCTAAAGCTGTAGCCTCACCCCAATAATTTTTTATAGTGACATTATCTTATATAATTATATGCTTTGTAATAATCGATGTTTTTACAATTTTTACAGGCTAACAACGTGAGACTATATTTTGTGTTGCCTTTAGATGTAGTTTCAAACTCTAATGAGATAAAAAATGCACGAGCTGTGATTAAAATAATCACCAGTTTTGATAAAAGAAATGGTTTCAAAAAAAACAAAAGAAGGAAAAAAACAATTTTTAGTGTAAACTAATTATTACAGAAAAATTATATTACGATTACAGGAAAACGAATTACGATTACACGGAAAGCAAATACACTTACACGGAAATGAAAGAAAAAACAATAACAGTCACCGACGGTTGTTAAAAAGATATTCCGGCATACTGGTATCTCTAACAGAAAAACGTAACTTAGCTTAGGCGTTTTTAGAGAGAAGGTGAGGCAGAGTGTTTGTTCTTTCTGGTGCATTTCGTAACTGGTATAGGTGGAGTGGGAGCTCTTTATATAGGGGAGAGGTGAGGACTCAAGTCAATTCAGAAACGTCCCCATTAAATACCTTGATTACCTCCCGTAGTTGACTTGATTGGGCTGACGGTTTTGATTGGCTCTTAATCTCCACGTTTTTATATTCTGTAACAACTACTGACTTGACTTTGATATTCCCACGTGTTGACTATCTTATTGTAACAGCTGCTGGAATACTCTTCTTCTTTAACGCGTGCGTAATTGGTGGAGACTTGTCTTTACGTTTGATTTTGAATTATCAACGACCACTATAAGAGCTAATAGGAAAACCCATTTCATTTTTCATTTTTGACTCCCCAAACTCCCCCACGACCCACACCGTCGCCGGGCCGGGCGGGTGGTGGTGGTGGTGGTGCGCGCGTGTGGGGCTTTCCTTGTTCCCTATTAGCTTCCATAATGACTAGCTCTTGTGATAGAAATCCATAGGTAAGTAATTTTATATAAATAAACATTCTTACTGACCTCCTATGTGGGACAAAATCCTTCACAAAAGTTGTCTTTTCCACTTCTCAAAGGGAATGGGAAGAGGCTTAGTTAATCCTCTATATTAATCTAAGTCTCTTCCACATCTCCTAAAAAAACATGATCGGATTATAGATTATACTCTTAAATTAATAATTGTATAATCACTAATCCAACACGAGCAATAACAGCTGGTCTATAAGCCTTGAAGTTATCAAGTGTAGATGGTGTGGAGGTTATAATTTGTTGTGAAATAGTTGAGAAAGAAGTCATGGGAAAGTATGAATGGACCAGCTACCTTGCTATTAAAGAATTGGTTCAAAAAAAAGGGTCTTAAACTTGATATCACTCTTAACTACCATGCATCAAAAAAATACAAAGAGTTTTGTGAAAGTTTTAAGGCTTCATTCTTGTCATTCATGGGTTCAACTATCACGGGTATTTCGATTGGTATAGGACCAGAATTTGAGCTTCAATATCCTTCTCAACATCTAATAAAAAACGATTACCCAACTTATAATTTATGTAAAATGATCGTTCCTGGAATTGATCTTTGTGATGAGCACCAAAACAATGAATTTCTCTCAAGTCCACATTTACTATACGAGCTAATAACATTGTCTGGCCAAAAGTTGATCGGTGAAGAAGATAGTGTGGTGGATTTGTTTACGTATCAAAGAATGGGCGCTAAATTTTTCTCTCCTGATAATTTTTCTTCATTTATTAAATTTGTTAGGAACTTGAGGCAACCAAAACTACGTCCTGACGATCGGATATTAGAGAGGGAAAATATTGAAGCTCTCCCATATGCCAAGGGTAGAAATTAATTACATCATAACTTTGTTTGTTATATATAAGTTAAATCGTGAGTGTAGTTGTGAGAGATTTATATATTAGTTGTTAGTGGAGTGATTTTTGTTTATTCAGGTATGCTTAATAGTATTTGAAATTGAATACTTCGATAGTTGAGATTGATTACCTCACATTTGTGATTGTTGTATTTTCAAGTCTATAGTAGTATTACTTAATTATCTTTAATTTAGTTGGAGATAGAAAAAAGTCAAAATTAATTTAGAATCCTTAAATTTCTCAAAAATCCTCAAATCTATTAAAATTCGGCAAATCTATTATTTAATGCTTATTTCAAAGTGTTTTTAGATTTCTAAAAATATTTTAAATCTTGAAAAATATTTTTGGAAGAAGTACTGAATATGTATCTCTTTAAAAACACATTTATAATGTTTTTTTGACATTAGGGGGTGCCATAGCAACCAAAACAAAAAAAACAAAATTATCCAATCCATAGTCTACTAAATAAATTTGCTGGTTCAAAAAAACTACAAGAGCTATGCCGCTCCTAGAGTGCCCCGTGTCTAGCTTCTTTTGCAGCTTTGTCCGCTTCTTTATTGAGGTTCCTCTTAACATGGGCAAAAGTGATTTGTTCAGCCTCATTGGATTCACGGATAATTCTGCAAAGGATAGGTTGGATATTCCAACTGGCTGCTGATACCTGCTTTATACCTTGAATGACTTCAAGGTTGTCTGGAAAAATTCTTTTTGTCTTCCCCAGATATTGTTTACTCTCTCCGATTGCTTTGAGAACAACTAAGGCTTCCCCTTCGTTAGCATGGCTTCACTCAATAACCTCTGTGCTTGTGGTCTTCATTGTATCGCTAAGTTTACTGATAACTGCAATCCCTGTTGGCTCATTTTTGTTTGAGAAAGATGCATCGCAGTATAATTCTAAGTCAGGTTTAGGGTTCAGTTCATCTTGGGTTTGGTCTCCTTCCCTTGTACTTAATAAACTTCTTTTGTTGTTGATTTTACCCCAATCAATTACATGTAGATATGCCATTAGTCTGTTCGTGGCTTGGATGATGTTGTTCCCTTCTACTGGCGTTTCTTCATGTAAGGCTTTCGTTTTTCCTTTCCAGATGTTCCATAGATTTATCATAATGAGGTCTCTAATTGTCTCTTCGTTCCAGCCGCCGTTCCTAAAGATCTATATTGTGCTTATAAACCAATCTTCTATTTTTCCTTTGTTATCTTCCTATATTTTAATTTGTGGTGGTGTTCTTGCCCAAATTTCTTTGCACATTTTACAATTTTGAAGCAGGTGTTCGACTGTTTCGTCTTCCCCTTGGCACCATAAACAAGTTTTTGAGTCACCACATTTCCTTTTGTATAGATTGACTCTCGTTGGGATGGCTTCATTAATAATTCTCTACATGAAAAGCCTAAT
Source organism: Nemophila menziesii (assembly GCA_029959085.1). Lineage (NCBI taxonomy): Eukaryota > Viridiplantae > Streptophyta > Magnoliopsida > Boraginales > Hydrophyllaceae > Nemophila > Nemophila menziesii. The sequence goes on from JARWIR010000009.1 coordinate 32,208,650, forward strand.
TTTCTTTGGAGAGTTTGATTTCCAGATTGTTTTCCATACTTTTGATTCATATCTATTTCTTTCTTTAGTAGCACCAGGCTTATTTATAACCTTGTCCTCCGTTATGACCTTATATCTTGTTTTCGTATTATAAGTTCCTTCCTTAGAAAAAGGCCAAATAAATTTTTCTTCTTTAGTTAGGTCCATAGTATTTATTTTTTTGATGAGTGGTATAATAGGTTCTGGGAAAAGGTCATCTAGAAGTTAAGAGTTCCAGAAATTTGTACCTGGAATGAGGAGTTGTTCAACTCTATTAATATTACAATTATGGTCTCTCTAGTTTCCAATCCGTGTCTATCCATCGATTTTCCCAAATTTTAATGTTTTTCCAATTGCCTATTATATGGATACCGTATTTTTTGATAAGATCTCTCCCTTCAGTGAGACTTTCCCAACTCCAGGTTCTACTCTGTCTAAGTTTAATTTCAAGCATAGTACTTTTATTAAAATAGATACCTTTAAGTAGTTTTGCGGCTAGATTGTCCGGGTTGTTCATTAGCCTCCAGGCTTGTTGTGCCAGTAATGCTGTGTTTATTCTTTTTAAATCCTTGAAACCCAGCCCGCCAATGAGTTTACCAATATATATTTTTTCCCATGCGAGCCAATGAATTCTATTTTTTTCCCCTGAATTCTACCAAAAGTTAGAGATTGCAGAGATAAGTTAGTTATAGAAAGAGACGGGAAAAGAAAAAATAGACATATAATAGTTAGGAATAGCATGTAGTATAGCCTTGACGAGGACTTCTTTCCCTCCTTATGGGAGTAATTTTGCTTTCAAGCCCTCTATGTTCTTGAAAAGTTTCTTTGCTATCCATCCGAGAGACTCTACTTTTGATCTTTTATGACAGAGCGGGATGCCTAGGTAATTACCTAGATCATCAGTTTCTTTAATGTTCATTATTTCTGAGATTTCTTTCCTTTTCCCTGCTGGAGTCTCTTTGCTAAATATCATTGATGATTTGTCAAAGTTGATGCTTTGTCTAGATCCCTTACAGTAGTCAAGAATACAATCTTTAAATCTTCCAAAATTGGTATCGTCAATTTCAAAGACGAAAATGAATCATCCGCAAAGAGAAGGTGTGAGATCATAGGGAAATTTATATTTATTTGAATTCCTTTGATTTCTTCATTGTTAACATAGTTATTCATTATACTAATAAGCGATTAAGTCATGATGGTAAAAGAAAAGGGGATAATAGGTCCCCTTACGTAATGCCCCTCCCTAGCTGGAAATTATCAAGTCTTTCACTGTTAAGGTTGATAGGAAAAAACCATGTAGTTATGCAGTTAGTTATCCAGTTGATCCACGTTTGGTTAAAACCAAGTTTCTTAAGAATTACTAAAATAAAATCTCATCTTACCTGATCAAAAGCTTTGGCCATATCTACTTTGATTGCTACCATGTGTTTCTTATTTTTCCTTTTCCAACTCATAAAGAAAGACAGTTCTTGAGCTATTATAATGTTATCTTGAATGGTCCTTCCTTTTATAAAAGCTGACTGTGTTGGTGACACTATCGTATTCATGTAATCTCTGAGTCGGTTAGCTAAGATTTTTGCTATTATTTTATAGCAAAAATTAACACAAGAAATAGGTCGGAAGCTACCCAGTTCTTCTTGGGTGTCTCCTTTTGGTACAAGAGTTATTAGTGTTTCGTTAATTTTTTCCACAAAGCTATTGTTAGAGAAAAAGTCAAGAATCATTCTGAATACATCCTCCCTGATGATATCCGAGTATTCTTTGTAAAACTTACCATTGAAGCCGTAAGGACCCAGTGCTTTGGAAGTTGATAATTATTGTATTTCTTGCTCCATTTCCTCCATCATTGGTAGTTTTGTTAGTTGCGAATTCATCTCATTAGTTATACGAGGTCTGATGTGCTCCGTTTCCTTTTCCATATCTTCCATTTCAGCAGGGGTTTGTCGAAAAAGTGTTTTATAGTAGTCTTGAAAGCTTTCTTTAATCTCTGAGGAATCTTCCTTTCATTCGTCGTTAGTGCCTTTAATTCTGGTTATTCTATTATGTTTCCTTCTTTGTATGACTGCAAGATGACAAAAATTTAGTATTCTTATCTCCATAGGTTAGCCAATTTTGCCTAGCTCTGTCAAGCCAATATTTTTCTTCATTAATATATTCTGTTTTAATACGTTCTTTAATTTCTTTTTCCTCAGTTAAAGTTTCATTGTTTTTTTCTCCATTTTTAAGGGTGATAAGTCTATCTTTAAGTATCTTAATTTGTTTCTCATGATTTTTGAAGGTTCTATTACTCCATCTAGTAAGTTCTATAGCTTTGTTGTTTCTTTTGTTTGTATAATTTAAGATATGTACTTAGTTTGTAGGCTTATTCCAACTTTCTTGAATTATTTTCCTACAATAATTTTGGTCATGCCATCTACTATCAAACTTGAAGTGCTTTATATTGGTAGGCATAATATGATCGAAATTTAATACAAGAGGGGAGTGATCAGAGCCAATAGCTGGAGGGACAAACACATGGGAGCGCGGGAACTTATCTATCCATTCGTAAGTTGCGAGTGCTCTATCAATATTTATCTTGATATGTTTTTCTCCATCCATCCTGTTAGACCAAGTATAAAAGCAACCATCAGCTTTAATTTCTATAAGAGAGTTAGAAGAAGTAAAATTAACAAATTCATTGATGTGGTTGAGATTAGCTAGGTTTCTACTGCATTTCTCATTGACATTCAAAATATCATTGAAATCACTTAATATAATCCATGGTAAGTCAGTGTTCGTACTCCACGTAGTAATATCATTATATATTTGTTTCCTTTATTTACATCATTAGGGGCGTTAATGAAGATAATATAATACGAAAATGAAAGTTCATTAATTAAAGCAATTACAAAGTAATTACAACAAAAGACAACTTCCAACTGTACACACGAGTGGCAAAAAATCATGAACCCACCAGAATGGAATGCATTTCCAGTGGGGTAAAAAAAAAACGAGTTACTAAATCCCAACCTCCAGACTATGTCACGAGAATCAACTTCTCGTAGCATAGTTTCACAAAAAGCATCCACCAACGGACGAAAACGAGCCAGAATCGAGCTAAGGTTTGAGATTGTCAAGGGAGCTCGAACACCCTGGACATTCCAAAATAGAGTAGTCATTTCTTCTTCGCGGCTTTTGAGGAGTTGCCGCCTCTATTTTTCTTATCGGACGCCAACTCTTTTTCCTCCTCAGCATCATCATATACAAACTTCATGTCGTGATTCACTATGACCAACACTTCCTTCCTCTTCTTCTTCTAGTTCATATTCTGGGTCAAAATCATCAATCATCTTTGCCAAATTCTCCATCTCACGTGCGTCAGATTTGTTACTTGCCATACCATGATCTTCTTCCTCCACTTCGTTAAGTAAGCTGAACTAATTTTTTTTGCTACTCGTAATTTTTTGAAAGAGCCTCTAATGTTTGAGCTTCCTTTGAGGTTTGTGTTCTCTCCACCTCCCATCTTACCCTCCCTTCTACGCTTAATTTTTTGTTGTGTGTCAACAGAACTTTCTTGTTCTTCATTGCTTGGGACCATTATTTGTTTTCCTCTACTTTTCCTCCTCCCTTCCTCATATTCTGTTTGTTTGATTCTCTCCAGAATCTCCTCAGAAAGTTGTTGATCATCTGGGATTCCGTGTGCTCTTCTAAATTCCATAACACTATTTGTTGTACCATTTAGTTCCATTCTCAGTTCATGCATCTGCTTGTTCCAGTTCTCCCAATCTTTGTCTTCACTTTCCTTTTCTTCTTCCCTCTCTTTTTGGGTTACCATCTTACTCGAACCACCTTTTTTGGTGTAATCATATTTGCTTAGAATATTAGATCTCCCTTCATTTATGACAATCCCTTTATTGGGATTGTGCCTACCAGGTACCTGCGCTACATTCATCGTTCTGTTATCATTATAAACAAAATTCACAAAGTTACCCTCTATGTTCAGATGGAGCCCGTAGATGGGGATTAAAAGGGGGAAATTTCGCTATGTTGTCTATACTCCATGTTACTTTTCTTCTTTCATCAATGTCTTCAACCTGCTTAACATTTGGAACTGGTCAATTCCCATATTGGTGTCCTATTCTGCCGCATCTAAAGCATAAGGATCCCGTGTTTTCGTATTGGAATACTACCCAGCCTGCACCTTCTTCCTGGAGCAAATAAGTGCCTGGAGGTATTGGGTATCTGATGTTGATCCTAGCTCGAAATCTTAATATTCTGATGTCACAATTGGTGTTTGTTGGGAGTCAACTGCTTCAATGCGAATGAAACAAGCCTCGAAAGCTTTGACAGTGTTGATATTGTTCTGTTTGAAAGCTAAGCCTCGAATTTGCACCCAAATAGAGGAGTAGTGTGTGTTTAGGCTGTTGAACTCAATCACTTGATGCCATTTTGTCATACTCAGATGCATCTTTCGTATGATGCAAGGCCTCATCTCCCAAACACGGTTGAATTCTCGTTCATTGAATACTTCAAGCTTGAGCATGTTGGTTTTGATCTCTTACACTCTGAAATGACCTTGTATACCCCATCGGTCTTCAATATATTTCCTCATTTGCACATCATAGACTGGGGCATCTCCCACCACACTTAGTATGATTTCCATACCATATTTCATACTTCAGCTAATCGAGCTTTGATCCCTATGTCAATAACCCCAAGTTTCCTAAACTTGTGTTCAGTGAGGGGGATGATTGGTAGAGCGTGAAAATCTATCGTTGCCATAGTTTTAGTAAAGGACTGTGACTCGCTAGGATTGATTTTTTTTTTTGCTAGTTTATTTTGCTGGTTAGTTTCTGCAAAGTAAGAGTTAAAAGCAGTAGCAATAGAAGGGGGAAAAGAAAGGTAAGTATGAAGAGAAGAGATATCAAGGAGGTTGAGAAACTTATTTGAGTTGTTAAGCATAGCCCTTTTTATAGAGAGCTAAGGGATCTTATTTGCTTTACTAACCTTGGTAACTAGACATGTTGAGCGACTCTTCGTTGAACTCTTCTGCAGCAGCTGTTTCACGCCATTCGAAGTGATAGACTGCTCTCGTCTCTTGTTTATCTTTCCCTCATCATATATTTGTCTACCATACTTTTTAATCTTGATCTCTTAACAAAGTAATCTGATTGGAGAGAGAGAACCATTAACCTTGCACGCCCTATCGTTCCATTCATTATTACTTCTCCCTTCCAATGTACTACATCCACGTCTCTAATTCTTCTTAATTACTCTTTTGCGCAAATATCACTAGTGTAATAAAACATTAAAGTGTCACTTACTAGATATGGGTCTAAACCCTTTTCTTTATTAGCCCTAGATTTTGGGCAGCGAAGCCTAGGTTTAATCATCATAACCCTTGTTTGTCCTCTTCCCTTAGTTGAGCCTTCGCTTCTTGTAGGTTTACTGCAGTATAGACTGAATACATCTTGAGTGGTGTCTCGAGTTAATCTATTTTGCGTAGCGTGTATTAGTTTACAAGGAGGAACCCTAAGCCTGTCATATAAAGAGCTCATCTTCTTGGAAACAAGGAAAGTGGAGAAGCTTAGTACAGAGAGGCCTAAAAACCCCAACTTCTGAGGGTGATGATGAGGGTGTTACCCCAAATCGACGCTTAGAGAAGAAGAAGATCTGTGAAAGTTTTAGAGAGAGGAGAGAGAGCGCGTGAGGAGAGATAGAGAGAGTCTATAATTCCAGATGAATTTTTTATAATGATTCCAGATTTTACAATTATTTTTAATCACTAGAAGGATTTTTAATGAACCGGCTACTAGCTAGCACAATGTAATCATTTTCTTTCCTTCGCTGCACTTTTTTCCTTCCTTCTTTAGATTATATTACCTTCCGCAGTCTCCAACTGTCTCCTGTATGGAGGAGAAGGGGCGGCCTCCTCCGCTCCATCCACCAGATCAAGGCGGCATCCACGGTGACGGGATGAATAGGGGAGCGGTATTGTCAAGAATGTCACCCCTTCCGAGGACTTCTAAGCTAAAATTAGTGACCCTATTGAGAAATCGAATAGCGTTAGGAAACTCTCTACCAAAAGATTTTGTCCGTTCACCTAAAACCCAACGGCGTCGCGGGATCAAAACCTTAGAATTGGGACGAAGAAAGGAAATCCACTGACAGAAATCAGCGTGTCCCGAAACGTGCCCTCAACTACCTTTAACGGGACGAATTATCTCCTTTAGTTGCCATCGAATCAAAGGAGGTTGGAACCGAAACCTTGGATGTGGAGGTGCCCCCGATCACAGGAGAATTGCCTGCCCCGACTGCTGCTGATGAAAGAACCACCATCATCGTCAATCCTATGTTCAACCTTGAGGTGGAAGAGCTGAATTTTGATGCGTTAACTTCTATGGAAGATCTTATGGTGCCACATCAGTATCCTGTGTTATTAACTGATATTAACCCAGGTATGAGTTTATCTCCTTTAATTGCTAACCCTTATGCGGATAATGTGGGTACATGTGAAGCACAGTTGGAGATCCCCGACTCAGCGCAAACGCTGGAAAGCCACATTATTAATAGCGAGAACGGAGGGGATCATACCCGGTATTATGTTGAAGCAATTAGAGACGTCCCAAATGATGATTCAAATCCGAAGTCCAACTCGAATAAGCAGAATTGGTCACGTATTAGCAGAGCAAACAATCATCCAACCTCAACGGACTCAGGATACATTGGGGATCGTTTCGGCTTAACGGATGACGTCCCTTTCAAAGATACAACGTATTCTCAATTGGTGCGAACGATGGAGCAAAAAAAAACAGGTGTAAGGTTTGGAAACACCTTCTTATTATCCGTTTATTGGGTTATAATGTGGGTTTTAAATATTTGTTTGATAAATTAAGTCAAATTTGGGCCCGAAAGAAAATATAGATCTCGTGGAGGTAGGTTTTGGGTGTTTTATGGTTCTTTTTTTAAATTCGAAGGACTATAAAAAAGTTTTTTGGGAGGGGGGGACCTTGGATGATTCTTCATAGGTACCTTATTGTTAGAGCTTGAGACACTTTGTTTATGCCACAAAATGGCCTGATACTTCAAACAACGGTTTGGGTCTGGTTGTGGTGGTTACCCTTGATTAGCTATACTAATAAATACTCACTGCTTTGGGAAATATTATTGGAAAAATTAATTCTACAGGTAACTTTGCGAGATTTGATGAATTATTATTTTTACAGAATATTTGGTTTAGTTTGTGTGTTAATGTGAAGCTCCTGAGGTTTATGGAATATAATAAGATTCCAAATCAATTCTAAGACGATATGTACTCAAGAGATAAAAGAAAGTAGAGATAAAATAGGAAAGAAATATCTGCCAAGTAAATCTGAAATTCTGCAGTTACGTCCAATAAAGTAAAGATTACTTTAAATCGGTTGGGAATTTGGATGAGTATTCGAAAGTGTAAAGATAGATATTTTGCTGCGGTAGTTTCAATATAAAGTAGGCGAAAATGGGACCAATAACGAATGAGACATGATCAAAACAGTGAGTAATGTTTATCCTCTCTGATATTTTAGGAAAACAAATTTGAGATGGACTTTACTCAAATTACTTGTCTTACACTCAAGATTTCGACCTAGGGTCTTCTTAGAACCTATAAATACACCCTCTTATTATTTTAAAAATGTTCTTGCTCAGATCTAATCCTTAGATCAATCCTTAATCACTCCAGAGAAGCAAGTTGACAATATGTATCTTTATTTTAGTTTATTTCTTTTCAGCATGAACTAAATTTCCCATAGTTTGTGTTTTGCATATGTATAATAATTTAATTCTATTTCCTTCTATCTAGGTTTGTTTGGGGAAACCTTTTTAAATTAATTCTAGCTTCTTAACCTTTATAGTTGATTTATGTTCTTTAATTTATTGACTGTAATTCTTGCTAGTGCACGAGTATAGATTACGCCAATAATAGTAGTTAGATGGTCACCCGGAAGGGGTGTCTAATTATTGAAACACCACATAAACGTCTAGTGTGCGGTAGTGGTCCAGAAGGGCTTGCCTAACTAGATTGTCATTAGGGTTTGAGATTTAACCACCAATCATTGCGTAGGGTCCCCTTACCCATATGCCCTGGTAATTGTTAGGTCGCCACCTAAGTCCACCTGTAAGGGGGTTAGGAGGAATATAGAATCCTGGCTACTTACTTTAAGAGCTTTAATCACCCTTATTAACTAGTAGAAGAAATAGGAAGATAAGTGCATACACGCAATCCCACACTATACTTCTCATCTTATTCTTACATCTTTTATTTTATTGGATTTAGTTCAATTAATCATTATTTGCTCAATTCATTCATATTTACTTTTCTTATCTTTAATTCATTGAGCTATTTATTACTACGCTTTCTTGTAATCCATTCGTATAACACACTAAGTCTCTGAGAACGAATCTGAACTTATCATTAGAACTTGCGTTCGACATGTGATACTTGCAGTGAGTAACGTGGAAGTGAGAGTGTTTATTCTTATTTAGTTTATCTATTATTTTATCACACTCTTCACACCACCAAATTCTTGCCGCCGCTGCCGGGGGACTTGTGTCACGTTAGCGTGTGGGTTTAATTTTTAGTGTATTAGTTTAGTTATTTTCTCAGATTTACGGGTTCTTTTTGTTTTTGTCTCTTTCAGGTTCTAGTCTATGCTCGAGAACCCTGAACGTGAATTCATGGCTTACAACAAACACTTAAGATAAGAGAGAGAACAAAGAAAAGCCATGTCTAATCACGAGGAAATTTTAATTCCACCGAGAAATACTCTTAATCCGATTGATAATCAACTTCAAGTACCAAACCATCGGGTACCACCTATTCCTCAAATACCAAGACCAGGAGATAAAAAACAATTTACATCAAGAACACGGTCTCCTAGGCTTGATAACACCTTTTCGAGTTCAACCATTAACTTATCGTCCTCCAGTTATTCAATTTGCAAGTTATAGACACTATAGTGGTGCAACAATTCAAGATCCAGTAAGAGTTGTTCAGAAGTTTATGCAGATTTGTGATGCTTATAATACTCCTGGAATTACATGCGAGCAACTGTATTGTCATATGTTTACGTTCTTTTTGACTGGAGGTGTTAGTGATTGGCTAGATAGACAACCACCAAACATAATTAATACTTGGGATAAACTACAAGCCACATTCTTTAACCGTTTTTATCCAAAGAGTATGAAATTGAAAGATCAGATGGGGAATTCTAGTTTTTTCCAAGAGAATGATGAAGAAGTAGGAGACACATGGACAAGGTTTCAGCAGAAGTTAGATAGATTTCCACTCCATGTTTATAACCCATCTTTACTGTTAGCTATGTTTTATCAAGGTATTAATGCAAAAAGTAGATTAAGGGTAGATTATCTTGGAAGAGGAAGATTTGTGTCCATGGATTCTACAGAATCTACAGAATGTATGGAAGGGTATTATAGAAATAGAAAGGAGTTGGCCAATGTCGTGAGCTCCTATTACAAATACCAAAGGCATGCTTCATTAAGTACAGAAACTGCTCAATCAGCTAATTAACAGTATTAGAAAATCAAGTCAAAGAAATAAAGCTTGAGATGCAACAAAATAGTCAAAATTTAGTTGTAAAAAATGTAGTGCAAGAAGCTCAAGGTTGTCCACATTGTGAGGTAGCAAACCATGCATGGGAAGTGTGTGAAGGAAATCCAGCATCTGTTTATTTTATATCTAATCGAGGAAATTACTATTTTGGTAATAGAAATCATCTAGGTATGCAGTATTCAAATCCGCAAGGGGCCGCAAATCAAGGTAATTATCAACCTCGTCCGCAAAACAACACTTACCAACCGAGAGGTCAAGGTCCTTATCAAGCAAACCATAATTTTAATAGACCAGCACCTCTACAACAACATCTAGTGATTCTTATACTGATATTCTAGCTTAGAAGGATTTACCACAACATCCGCAAGAAGGAGTAGTATCAGAGAAGAGATTGCAAACTTTTATGGATCTAGTTACGAACAATATTCAATCACATAATGAAAAGTTTAGAGAACAAGAGGCCACAATTCAAATCTTGGACATACAAGTAGATCAATTGAATAAAGTTCTAACTAATATTGTGGAAACAAAAAATTTGAAGGCCATTGAAAGAGGTTATGCCAATGTTGGGTTCGAATCTTGTAAGGAATTTTTCCTTGAAATCGAAAAGAAAGAGGAAGTACCACATGCTGCAGAAATTGCCGTGGAATTACTAGAAATTGAAGAAGAACCAACCAAGTCTAGCCCCGAAGACTTTGACTTTCTGAAGATGCAGATTCGTCCGAAAGATCCAAGATTATAGATCTTCTCAAAGACATGCAAGAAGATATTAGATCAATTATTGAGCTCCAAGATGGTAGAGCTAAAGAGAAAGAGGAAGAAGCCTCAAAAAAGCATAAAGTTAAAGTTGAACTTGCTGTGCAAGAAGAGAAAGAAGAAGAGAAGGTGGGCTCGCCACCAATTGATCAAGCAATGCCACCATCTATTCCTAATAAAAATCTAAAGGTTGACATTGAACTCAACACATTTGTAGAGGCGTGTAGTCCAAAATATATCAACGCCCAAATGCTTGAGATTGCAAAGAAAGGGCTTACACCGCAACAAGTTTTTATGCAAGTTATTACATAGAAAGAAGCGAGTGTAGAAGCCAGTAAAGAGACTATGGCCTATACTGGGAAAGTCTCAAGAAGAGTAGAGAAGGATTTACCAATCAAACTCAAAGATCTAGGAAATTTTTATCTTCCTATTCAAATAAGTGGCATGCTCAAGGTGAAAGCCATATGTGATGTGGGTTCGAGTGTGATTCATATGACCAAGTCTGTGTTCAATAGGCTTGGACTCAAGAAGGTGGAAAAACCTCCCGTGAATCTCCAATTTGCGGATAGCTCAGTAAAAAAAACATGGGTAATAGTGGAGGACGTATATGTCCAATAAGGTAATATCACCATCCCTACTGATTTTGTTATTCTTGATTATGATGCAGATAACCAGGTTCCAATTATACTTGGAAGGCCGTTTTTTGCCACAATTCAAAGCATCATCAACTTCCAAGAGGGAACAATTACCCTCTGTGCTAAAAACATATATGAGACATTCTATGTCTGGGCTAAGAAACCAAGGAAGTTGGATCCCACAGTTCCTATCATCCACACAGTTGCCAAGTATAGAGTCCTAGAAGAAATCCGCGCAAATCATGTGGATCCTATACCAATGAGTGAGTTTGGGGTTGGCCATGAAGTTGCATGGAAAGCCTGGAAACCAGAGAATAGGCTTCGAAGTCACAAATATTCGTGGATGGGACCATTCATAGTCACATAAGTTGTTTCAGCTAAAGTGATAGAGATCGGGCCCAAAAGGGGTATCAAACGGAGATTAGTAGACGTTCACAACCTTGCTCGTTGCTGGGGAGGCTATATACAAAAATCTTGATAGAGGTAACACGTATGAATTAGAACGATGTTAAACAAAAGTGTTGTACGTGAGACATACCATAATCTTTTATTTTTTTATGTCTTTATTTTATGTTTAGATTAGTTGTTTTTAGTAGATATTGCAGTATTGAGGAAGGTATTAGTGTTTTTTTATGTGTAGGTACTAAATCAATCGAGTTAGGGAGACGTAACACAAAAAAATTGGCAAAAACCAGAGCCTTTGTGTGGTATACCGCACGAGTGCTTCGGTGCCCCACACCTAAAGAAAACCGTGAGACGTTTCAGCAAAAACAGTCCAGTGTATTACACCGTATCGTCACTCACGCCAGACTGTGACGATGGTCTTGAACAGAACATCCATGCAGTACACCGCATGACATGTGCGGTACACCACATCAACCCAAAACCGTCACAATGGTGTCTAAAATCAGGGTCTTTGCCAAGACCCCCTTACACAAACCGTTTTGTCAAGACCATGGCACGGGGTCCAACAGAACTTTCATGAGGTACACCATAGGTGTATTCTAGTGCACCGGATGGCGCCGCGAGATCAAGTTATAAATATGGTTTTAAGAGAGATTAGTCATAGTTACGAAAATCAAAACCTTAAGCCTCACTTTCTCCCCAAAGCTCTCCCAACTCCATTAAAGCTTCAACAAACCTTCACCAAACATCAAAACACTACCCAATCACCATAAATTTACATCCAATTCCTTCCCAACATCATTATAAAGAAAATTCAACCACCCAAATCATATCACAACACCTAGAATCCAAGATTCAAACCCAAAAATTTCAAAATCTTATCCAACAATTTCTTAAACCCATACCAATCAAGCAAGAGTTCATCTTACCCACATAGAGATTCATCACCCTTACACCTTTTCTAACCCAAATAACACTTTGTCAACCTAAAACAAATGCTTACAAATCTCAAGAGTGTTCAAAGCTTTGAGTTGGAAGTCAATTGAGATGACGAAAAGAACATAAACATTATCTACTGTTAGGGAGATGAAGAAGAATCAAAATAAGTTATTGGGTTCTATATAGAAGAAGACAAGTGGTAAATGTTCAAGTTCTAGTATGAAGAAAAAGGGGAAAATGGGTCAAGAAAGTAGTAGAAAGCATGCAATGGTAAATTCAAAGAGCAAAGATATTACAACTTTCAAGGTGAAGACACCACAACCTCTACAAATCGAGATTCTTGTGCCCGAGATGGAATGGAGCTTCAAATGCCTTGTTAGCTTCTGCAAAGACACATATACTGGAACTGGCCGTTGCTTATGAGAGGGTATTTGAAAAAGAAGTTGGAGAAGATACTTACAAGAGATTTCTGGAGATGGAAGATAGATTGTGTTGGTCTACATTCAAGATGAGACTTTTGAATTTATGTATGGAGTTAGTTTCCGAACTCTATTTAGGCCTCTGTAGCAAGGTCGTGTTCCAGTTAGAGGAAAGTTAGTTCCTTTTACAGTTGAAGAGATTATAAACCACTTCTAGTTCAAGAAATTGGTTGGATCATGTAAGTTTAGAGAAGCGGTGGAAAATATCAATACTTTCGATTGGAATCAACTTTTTGAGAATGTATTAGATGAAGAAATAGTAAAATCGCATAAGGGAGAATTGGAGGCACCATGGCCTTACAAATATCTTCAAGCGGAGACAAGAGTTTGGCACAATTTTCTCACACCAAACGCCTTTGAAAAGACGCAAACTTCGGATGTAACTTAGAGAAACGTCATCTTTTTGAATTGTGTTTTAAGAGGGGAAGAAGTAGGCGTGGCACACTTGATCTTTGAGGAGATGATGCAATTTTTTATGTCTCCACTTTCGTTATGTAATGTGAAATATCCTACTATGATCACGTGCCTTGTACGAAAATATAATGTGATTCCGAGTGAAGAAGATAAACTAATTTATAAAGTGAGCAACAATATCAACAACACTTGGATCAAGACAATTTTAAGACGAGCATGAATTAAGAAACCTCCGCAAGTAGAATCAAAAGAAGAGGATCTTATTTGGCGAGAAAGGATAGAGGACGAATGGATAAAGTTGAAGCAGCTCAAACCTTCTTGACCAAAGATGTGGCACAAATCAAAGCAAATCAAGTGCACATCATGACACTCCTTGAGCAATTAAAGCGCGATTCAGCAAAAGATCCAGTAAATCCTATTTTGGATGTTGAAAAGTAAGGCAATAGCCTCGAGAGTATGTTCTCTTTCTTCCTTACCGTTTCTGTATATGCTTTATTTTCTTGTTTTTAATTTCTTTATTGAGTCTTTTTCGAGTTGTGGGGACACGCCTCATTTTTGAGTTCGGGGTGTCGAGATTTGTTGTCTCTCATCTCCATTTTTATGTGATTTTATTTTTTTTGGAAGAAACTAAAATTTTTGATACATGGGATTTAGATGTAGAGTGTGTTTAATAGCTTGAAAGCATAAGCTTAGTAAGTTAATGATAGAAAGTAATATGTTTATGAGTTGTTTTATTTTGTATGCTTTGAGTATTTACAGGAAACACCCATTGATAGTAAAGAAAAGATTAGTAGAAGTATGTTTGATCTTGGGGCGCCTTGAGTGGTTTGTAGGCTGTGAGATCCAAGCTAGTTGATAAACCCATTTAATGAATATGCTAAAGGTGAGAGAATGACGAAATTGCATAGTTTAGAAAGTTATTAAGGCGGTCTTTAATAATTACCTTGTTGCATTTTAGCTTGTTGTCCATTTATTATATTGTATATCCTTCTTAGCGCCTTCTAGCCTTTCTAAAGGCTTTTTTATTAGCCATTTTATAAGCCATATGCCTTTAGATATTTAGGACTTTTCTATATGACACACACTCGAATCGCGATGCATATACAATTGTTTTAGAGCTTGAAGGGTGGTGGGTCCACCATTATGGGAAATATCATTGGGTTGGGAACTTTTGAGCTTGTGTATATGTGCTATATATTTTGATGATGATTCACTGTTTTATATATTCTGAACCTTTGCCGGGGTAAAAGTAAATGAAAAGAAGAAAAAAAATAATGTGAAAAAGTAGCATAATATCTCACATCATAAAGAAAGTCATAGCTAGCTATCAAAAGAAAAATAAATATGAAAAAGATTGAAAAGATTTGGACCGGTAAAGTGGAATTTTTATCTAAACATCTTAACGCTTTATTGGGTTATTGGGGATGCTAAGTAGTGCATCAATTATTCTAGTTGAGTGAGAACGTTTTATGATAGTACCTCAAGCTCTATGGCGATTCGTTGATGGCTGGTGACGAGAGAGCCAAAATCTCACTCTGTTATCCAAATATACTGTCATACCGTCCCTAAGCCAACATTACAACCCTAAAGACCTTTTGATTCTTTTCTATTTAATCTAGAAGTAATTGAACCATTCGAGAGTAGTTAGATGGATCTTTGGATACTAGTAAAGTTTGATGAACAATCTTTGCCTCGTTGGTAAGCTAAGTGAAGAACCTCTCCTTCGTGCATTGCAAAACTAATTCGATCTTGAATTGGAACTGTATTAATTGTGAGTATGACAAGTGTACACTTAATCTAGTCTGTGAATATCATTACATGAAATTTTATGAGTAGTTGCTTTGAGTTTATTATCTATATTCTGCTATCTTCTTCCCACTGTGCTTAATTGACTTAGGTGTGTATTTAGAGACTTCCCTTTGTTTTTATCTTTATTGTATCGGGAAGATACAACTTTGAGTTGGGGGTATTGATGTCTCCCTATTTGTGATATAATAATCTAGGTTGGAGACTGATGTCTCCCTATTTGTGATGATTTAATCTTAGCTGGAGACATCATTTTTAGGAATTATTAGGAGGTTATAGTCGATTTTTGTTAATATTATTGTTCTTTCTTATTTCTTGTCTTGATTTGATGATTTATTATATTTAGAGCATATTTGGTTTAATTGTTTGTTAATTGTGAAGCTTTAAAGATATATGGTAATTAATTAGATACCAAATCAATTCCAAGATATAAAAGAAAGAAGATAATGATGGAAATTGGAGATAAAGGAAGTAAAAGATAAACTAAGAAAGGAAATGTATCCAAGTAAATCAGAATTTTACTAACTACGTCCACAAAAGTGATCATAACTCAAGATTGGCTGGGAATTTGGATGAATGGTCTAAATCTAAAGTGTAGAGATTTCCGAGATGATCAATTTCGATATAAAGAATGCGTCAATCAGAGTTGAAACAAATAAGTTACGGCCAAAACAAGACAATAACAGTTTCTTACCTTTTCTATATTTTAGGGTTACGAATTTGAGTTGGGCTAGAAGTCCAATTACTTGCCTCCTACTCCAAGAAAATGTTTTAGGGCTTCCTAGACTCCTATAAATATACCCTATAACCTTTGTAAACATGTTCTTTAATTTAGTTTTATTCTTTCTAGTATGAACTAATTTTCTAATAACTTGGGTTTTGCATATGTATAATCAATGAATTCTATTTTCTTCTATCTAAGTTTCTTTGGGAAACTATTTTAAATTGATTCTAGCTACTTAACCATATGTTTTTTGTGCGGTAGTGATCCTGACGGGCTTGCCTAACTAGATAGTCATTAGGGATTGATTTAATCACCCATCATCCTTAGAAGGCCAGTCTCATCTAAGATTCTAGTGGCGTAGGAGCACCTTAATTAAGTCCCTTCGTGATTGTGAGGTCGCCACCCTAGTCCACCCTGACAGGTATAGGGAGGAATTTAGAATCATGACTACTTATCTAAGAGCTATTATCACCCTTATTAACTGATAGAAAAGTTAGAAGGATTAGTGCATACGAGAAAAATATGAGCTATATTCTCTCATTGCTTCTCTCATATTTTAGTTAATCATTAATTCCCTCATCATCATATTTGTTTATTTTGCCTGTCTTTTAATTATTAATTGCTGCTCTATTATGTTTACCCATTCGTATAACACACTAAGTCCATGAGAACGAATCTGACTTATCATTAAAACTTGCACACGATCTGCGATACTTGCAGTAAGTAACGTGTTTAGTATAGGGTGTTAGTGCATCATTATTCGTATTTATTTATCATATTTTTATCAGACCTTAGGCGACACAAGATACATCATTTTAGGTGTATTTGATTCATTAATTCTAGATTTTTATTCGTATTTTGATAAATTCTTATCTCTTGTCTTGATTTGATGAATTGTTACTTTTCGAGCATATTTGGTTTAATTTGTGTGTTAATGTGAAGATCTTGAGTTTTATTGAATATGATTAGATGATTAATCAATTCTACAAAGATAAGGAAAGAATATATGAAAGGAATCAAGAGATAAAAGGAAGTAGAGATAAAATATGAAAGGAAATGCTGGCAAGTAAATCTGAAATTCTGCAGTTACGCCAATTAACGTGAAGATAACTTCATATCGGCCGAGAATTTGTATGATCATTCAATATATTAAAGATATATATCTTTACTGTGGTCGTTTTGATATAAAGTAGCCAAAATTATGACCAATAACGAAGGATATTTAATCATAATAGTGAGTCGTGTTTATCGTCTACGATATTTTAGGAAAAGGAATTTGAGTTGGACTTGGACTCAAATTATTTTCCTTCCATTCAATATTTCGATTTTCGGTCTTCTTAGAACCTATAAATACATCTTCTTATTATTGTAAACATATTCTTGCTCAGTTCTAAACTTTAGATCAATCATTAATCATTCAAGAGAAGCAAGTTGAATTGCATCTACTCTTCCATCATCTCATGTAAGTCAAGTGTTAGGGCAGCCTAAAAGACATCATCAAAATTCATATCATCAAATACCTCTCATGTAGCATGCTCAATTGCATCTACTCGGAAGTATTCCTCATGGGAGTCTGGAAACTTCATTGCCCTGAACACGTTGAACTTAACCTTCTCGTCTTAAATTCGCATAGTTAATTTTCCGTTTTCTGCATCAATAAGAGTACGCCCCGTGGCTAGGAATGGCATTCCAAAAATATTTGGGACATTCCTATTCACGTCGTATTCAATTATAACAAAATGAACATGAAAAATTAAAGTACATGCCTTGACGAGGACATCTTCTATTCTTCCATCTGGATGTGAGAGGGATCTGTCCGCCATTTGCAAGACCATGGAGGTTGGTCTTGCATTCCCAACCTTCAACTTCTCAAAAATTGATTTGGGCATGATATTAATACTCGCACCCAAATCGCATAAATCTTTATCTTGCCACTCATTACCAATAGAAATAGGAATTGTGAAACCTCCAGGATCAAGCAGTTTAGGTGGCATATGACACTACGCTCCTCTAGAAAACCTATCATTTCATTCTCAAGATATGGACTTTTGTTGGTGATAGATCTCTTCAAGATTTTTACATATTTCGGTACATCTTTAATAGCATCTAAGAATGGTATATTAATGTTGAGAGTTCTCACCACTTTCAGGAATCTCTGATAATCAACCATATCTCCCTTTTTCTGAACTCTTGAGGGAAAGGGCGGAGGAGGACAATTCTCTATAACATCTTCCTTCTTTGCTTTCTCCATAATTTTCTTAACTTCCACCTCTTCTACTTCTGGCTTACCTTCTTTCTCCACCACATCTTTTACCGTTTTCTCTTTCAAAGCTGTTTCTTTTTCTTTCATAACGGGAAACGGAGGTTGTGGTAACTTCTTACCACTTCTGAGCGTTATAGCATTACAATCTTCTCTTTGTTTTGGATTTTCAGTGTCACTTGGGAGTTTTCCTTGTTGACGCTGATTTAATTGCTTTGCCATCTGAGCTATCTGATTCTCCAACATTTTGAAAGCTGCGATAGATTTTTGTTGACCTTGTTGCGTTTTGCTTGCATAGTAATTAGTGCCTGTATAGTTTGTTGAACATCTAACACACCTTCTTGACGTTAAGCAAGTAGAGCTTTCTTATTCATAGTATTTGTATAATCTTCTTGAAGAGGTTGTCTTTGAGCTTGATTTTCGTAATTTTGTTCCCCTTGGTAGTTGTTCTGGGATCTTGGTTCATAGTTATTACCTTTGGGACGTGGTTGATATGCGTATGTCAGATTTGCGGCCCCACTTGGATTCGAATATTGGAAACCCAGATGGCTTCTGTTCGGTTGTTAACCTTGACCACCTGAATTATAGTTCCCTCAGTTGGAAACAAACATTACGGATTCTGGGTTGCCTTGACAATTCTCCGAGTCATGATTTGTACACCACAATTAGAACTACCATATATTTCTTGTATACCAGTAACATCTGCTCTTCTACTTGAAAACCCTTCTTTAACAACTAAAGTAAGCTGCTTCAATTGTTGCTCAAGTGTGTTCTTCAATTTATTCTCTAATGAAGAGAATTTCTCATCAATTCCAGCACTACTCTCTTTATAACCTGTACCTCGGATATGTGCTCTCACGGTATTCCAACCCAACTCATTCTTCACTGTTCTATTCTAAAATAATTTTAGCATTAGCTGGAGTTACCTATAAATATCCACCACCACAAAGTAAGTCTAAATCTTTCCTTGAGCGTCCTTCAAGACCCTTGTAAAATATTGAATTTGCTGCTCTTCTCAAACATAGTTGGAATCTTGTCCAACAATTACCTATGGATTCACCTTGTTCTTGCTCGAAGGATGTTAACTCGATTTGTGCGTTGAGTCTCATGTTTCTCGGACAATAACGATCACAGAACGATGTTTGTAGCTCATCCCAATTAGTAATTGATCCTGGTTTCTAGGAATTATGCCATACACTCATTGCGTCTATCAAAAAAAATACATTTCTTCTCTTGTTACGCCGTGCGTTATATACGCATCACATATTTGCATAAATTTCTGTACTGCACGATTTGGATCTTCTCCAGCTACTCCACGAAAATTTCCAAAGTTTTGGACTAGAGCTAACATACTCGGATCTGGTCTGTATCTTGGGACATTAATATTTGGAGGACCAACGCCAAGAGCGGGAGCATGGTATGGAATTTGTTTAGGACCTTGTACGAACCATGGTTCATAAAATACTTGAGGTTGAGATCTTCCTTCAGGTGGGGGAGGAATGCCTTGTGATGTATCCTCATTTGTGATAATATAATATACTTCAGAGACATCATTTTAGGCTTATTTATTAGTTTATAGGTCGATCTTAGCTTAATTTAATGCAGTTTCCTATTTTGAGTCTTGATTTAGTAACATAATATTTTTAGAGCATATTGGGTTTAATTGTTTAATTTAGTGTGAAGCTTTAAAGATAATTATGGAGATTAATTATAGTCCAAGTCAAAGACTACAAGATATGGAAAGAGATTTGCATGGTAATTGGAGATAAGGAAACAAAAGCTAAAAAGATGGAAAAGGAAAAGCTGCCTAAATCTGGGATTCTGCATACACGTCTAAAGATATGCGTTTTTACCTAAGAAATAGGCCGATTTTGGTAATTTTCTCCTTTAGGGTCAAGATAATTCTGTTGCGATTCTTTTGGCATCTTATGGAGCTCAAACCGACCAATAACGAAGAAGATATGCTCAAAACGGTCCAGCAGTGTTTATCTTTATTTCCATACGAATTTGAGTTGGACTAGGAGTCCATTACTTTCCTTCTCCTTCAAGAAAACGAATTAGGTCTTCCTATACCCTATAAATACAGCCTCTTAACACTCTAAAATCATCCTTGGCCAGACCTTAAGGCCAAGAGGAAGCTGCAACACAAGAGAAGAAGTCTGAAAGGAGTTGTGCATCAATAATGTCTCCTTCAACCTCTTATCTTGTAATTCTTTTCTCTTCTTTTCTTTGTATGAATTAATTCTATTAGCTTGGGTTTTGCATAATGTAAATCTATGAATTCAAATTCTTCTATCTAAGTTTCTTTGGGAATTATATGTTTTAATCTGATATTAGCTACTTACTTCATATTTGATTATGTGTTTTGATTTAATGTATGTTTTCCTTGCGGTGCGCAATGTTTAGGATTACCTTAATAGTAGTTAGATGGTCTCCTTGACAGGGTGTTTAACTATTGAACCACCACATAACGTCTAGTGTCGATATTAGTTCTGACAAAACATGATTCTAACTAGATAGTCATTAGGGTTTGTTTTAACCACCATATCACCAGGATTGCAGTATTTGCTTAGGGCCTTAGTGGCGTTTGATAACCCTAAGATAAAACACTTCTTGGTTGTGCCGTAGCCCCCTTAGTCGCTCTCAAAGTCTAAGGTATGGGAATTTAGAATCCTGACTAAAAATAGATAGAATTAGAAGGATTGGTGCATACCAGTAAAACCTAAGCTATATCTTTCATACTATCTTCTTTTCTTTGCTTTTATTTATTTTCTGTCTTTTAATTAGTAGTTTAGTTTTCTCTATAAAAACCAAATAAAAATCTATTTTCCTTTTCTTTCTTTGCGTATTATCTTTCTATCTTTTATATCTGCACTTGATAATTTGCATAAGTTCTCTCTAACTTTCGTCAGTCCCTGAGGAACGAATCTTCTTATCATTAAAACTTGCATACGTCCTGTAATACTTGCAGTTCCGTGTTAGTTTAGGGTGTTTAGATGCACTTATTTTATACATCTTTTTATCACACCTTAGGCCACACCAAGTTTTTGGCGCCGCTGCCGGGGACTACATCGTTAGTTCTTGTGCAATTATCTTGTGCTTTTATTTTAGTTAGTTCTATTTTACGCTTTTCTTTTTAGTTTATGTCTTTACAGATTCTTTTTAGGCGAGAGCAGATTTATTAGGAGATAAGGTTTCGTGTTATTAGATCCTGAAGAAGCTAATATATGATGGAATCTCTAAAGCTCAAGGAGTTAAGCTAACAACTTGAGGAATTACGAGAACAATCGCGAAAACTAGCTCAGAGGAATCTAGTACATACATCACCTTCATGTCCTAGTTGTGGAGCAAGAGATCACTCGTGGGGACATTGCATGAACAATCCAGCCTCAATTTCCTTCATGCCTTATCGAAGAGACCATTATTATGATGGTTATTATCAATCTCAAGGAAATTACGCTAACTATCAACCCCCACAGAGTTACAATAGGGTCGGAGATCAACAGACGTATTATCATAATAACCATTATTATGATGATTATTATCAACCACAACCACAATCTTACTATCCTCCACAACCTATCTATCAAGAAGCGCCGATTTATAATGAAGCTTATCAAGAACCACCTCCTTATTCCATGCAGCAAACCATACAAGAACAACCTCTGAGTTTGAATTCAAGCATGGCTAAGATGATGAACCTAATCGAAAAGATGGAGAGTCGCCAGCAAGAATCCCAAGACTCACAGAGTGCGCTTATGAAGAAGGTGCAGACAGTGTCACAAATGGTGGAAAAAACTTAAATCCTTGCAGAAAGGCAACTCCGAAGTGATACTAGTGCTCCAGAAAACAAAGTTTGTCATGCAGTTGAATTAAGAAGTGGAAAACAACTACCTCCACCAAGACCAGAACCAGAACCAGTTCCTATTCCAGAAACGGGGGGAGAAAAAACAACAGAAGATAAGGTCGAAGAGGTAGTTGAACAAAAAAGAGTCCAAGAGAAGACACCAGAAAAGAAAGAGAGCCCAGTGGTAACCAACACATGTCCTCCTCCACCATTCCCTTCACATGTCAGAAAGGACAATGACCTGGAATTCAAGAAGTTCGTTGACATGATGAACAAGTTAAAGATAAGCAGCCCGTTTGTAGAAGTTCTCACTAGAATGTCAAAATACGGTCAATTCATGAAGGACATTCTTTCTAACAAACGAAGATTCGAGATGAATGGATTGCCAGAGGAGTGTAATGCTACAAATGAAATCGATTTACCACCAGAAACACCCCTTCCCACGACAACTTGGATGGCACCATCCATGAT
The DNA here is from genome assembly GCA_029959085.1 of Nemophila menziesii. NCBI lineage: Eukaryota > Viridiplantae > Streptophyta > Magnoliopsida > Boraginales > Hydrophyllaceae > Nemophila > Nemophila menziesii. The sequence continues at coordinate 32,230,993 of JARWIR010000009.1, forward strand.
TATTAAGAATCGAGCTGAAAAGTTCGTGGGAATTAAAGGCAAAGGGTGGAAATTTCATCAACCTTAATCGAGGTAACACGTCTAACTTTGAAAGACGTTAAACAAAAGTGCTATACGGGAGACAACCCGTAATTTCTTTTATGTTTTTACATTTTTAGTTTTTAATTTAAGTTTAGCTTAGTTAATTTTAGTTGATATTGCATATTTGAGAAAGGTATTAGTGTTTTTGATGATTAGGTATTGGAGAAATCGAGTTAAGGAAGGCGAGCAAAAATTTTCGAAGCGAAGGAATGACCCCCGCGGACTACCCCTAGTCCGCAGGTATGCACCGCAGGGTCAAAACCCGTACCACGGGTGGAGCCACGGGTCCTGTCCAGAACCGAGAAAAAAGTGACCCGCGGACTACCCCCCCTATACCGCACCATGGTCCGCAGGCCAAAAACGCGTGTCACGGGGTAGGTCCACGGGTATTTTGACGTGGAAAGCTACAGAAGGCGCGGGGTACCCTCCGGTGTACCGCGCCATGGTCCGCAGCTCAAAAACACGTGCCACGGGTCCTACCACGGGTGTCATCCAGAAAGAAAAAATTTTAAACCATCAGAAGCTGCGGTGTACCCCACGGTACACCCCATGGTCCGCGCCATGGTCCGCACGAGCCGCCAGAGAGAGAAAAGAAAGGGTTTCAAGACTATAAGAAGATATAATGCTTATTATTCCGAATTTTATAAACCTTAAGCCTCTTTCTCTTCTCCAAAACCTTCCCAACTCCATTAGAGCTCATAAAAACCTTCACCAATCATCAAAACACTACCCCAATCACCATAAAAACACATCCAATTCATTCTCCACATCATTACAAAGAAGATTCAACCACCCAAATCATACCAAAACACCTTGAATCCAAGAATCAAAGCTTAAATTTCAGAAATTCATCCTACAATTTCTTAAATCCAAACCAATCCATGAAGAATCCATCTCACCCACATAGAGAATCATCATTAAATCACCTCTCCTAAAGCTTGTACGACCAATAATCAAGAGTTTCAAATTTCAAGAGTGGTTAAAGCTTTGAGTTGGGGGTCAATTGAGATGATGAACATTATCTACTGTATGGGAGATGAAGAAATCAAGGTATTGGATTTAATTGAGAAGAAATCAAGTGAGAAAAGTCTGAGTTCCAATTCAAAGGGTAAAACAAGTCAAGAGAAGAGAGGTTAGCATGCTGTGTTGATTCAATGAGCAAAAAAAAAATTCCAACTTTAGTGAAGAAGACAACGCAACCTCTACAAATCAAAGACCTTATACCCAAAGAAAAAAAGAAAGCTTTAAGGGCCCTGATAGCTTCTCCAAGGAAACAATTATAGGAACTACCTTTTTCGTATAAGAAAGTATTTGAAGAAGAAGTTGAAGGAGAATACATGAAGATTCGTGGAGATTTGGAATGATGGGGTTGGTTGTGAATTGTACTGTGTGAGGAGAAGAAGGAGATGTGGCACAGTTGATCTATGAGGAGGTGATGCGAATGTTCGATCTCTCCCATCTCGTTATTTAATGCAGTATCCTATTATGATCACGTGTCCTGAATGAAAAGCGAATAAGAAGTTGGGTGAAGAAGATACATAGGATTTAATCCAAGCACCGATAAGGCGAGGTAATAGCCTCGAAGAGTATGTTCTCTTTCTTCCCTACCATTTCTTTATGTGCAATATGTATGCTAATTTTAAATTTTATTTTTCTTGAGTCTTTTTCGAGTCGTGGGGACACGCCTCATTTTTGAGTTGGGGGTGGGGATTCGTTGTCCTCATCTTCCTTTTTGTGTTTTGTATAAAATTTAAAATTTTTTGGGTTGAATTAGGCATAGAATATGTTGAATGTACCTATTTGAGCATGATTTAATTAAGTTAATGATAGTAGGTAGTATGTTTTTGAAAGATGTCATAAATTTGTTTAGCATGCAAATATGAAAACAGAAAATAAAAGATAGAAAAGTTAATGAGCAATGCTAAGAAATCATGTTGAAACTTAGGAATAGTTATTTCGTGTGAGGACGTGAGGTTTAAAATTAGTTGAAAACCCACTTATCTATGAACTAATAATGAAAACGTAACGAAATCCGGTAGTTAGAAAAATGACTAAGGCAGTTCTTTCATGATAAAACACTTGAAGCCTTTAGACTTTCTCACCCTTTTGTTTGATATTATTGTTATTTAACCGTCTTAGCCCCTCTGAGCCTTTCTAAAGCCTTTATATTGAAACACATTATAATCCATACCCTTAGTTTGTAGGACTTATCTATATGACCCGCACTCGAATCGCAAAACCTGAGACAAACTCGTTTTAGAGCTTGAGTTTGGGGTGGTGGGTTTCATAATTAGGGAACTTTGGGTTTGGAATTGTAATTGTGATTTTATTGATGATGAAAATTATTTAATGTAACCCTTTGCCGGGGTAATAGTGAATGGAAAAGAAGCTACGAGCTAAATTTGCCAACAAGGGAATAAAAAGAATATATATGAGAAAAAATAGTATGATATCTCAACATAAAAAGAGAATCATAGCTATACAAAAGAAAAAAAAATTATGTGAAAAGAAAATATATATTCGGACCGGCAAAGTGGATTTTAAATCATCAAAGGTTTTAATTGGGATTGGGGATGCAAATCAAAAGCATCAATAAATTGGGTTGAGTGAGAACATCTTCGAGTGAAAACTCAAGCTCTAGGGCGATTCGTTGATGGCTAGTGAGGAGAGAGCCAAAAGCTCACTTTTCATTATCCAAATACACCACACCCGTCCTTAAGCCAAGTTATAACCAAGACCTTAGGATTTCTAACTACTAGGTGGAGAGACAATTGAGCTATTAGGTAGTAGGTAAGTGGACCATTGGATGTTGTATTTGGGACCTATGAAAAACCTATAGCCATTAACCTGAACTAAGTTGTCATCCTCTCCTTCTGGCATTGCGAAAGCAATCTTGAACTTGAATTTATGGATTGTTGATTACATGTATATTAAGCATCTTTGTGCATTATTTCTTGAGAATTACTACATGAGACTTTTTAGATATTTTGCTCTAGGATCATTCATTGTGTTCTGTTCTTATTCTCCTCCGACTTCTTCTTGTTTATTTGACTACCCTACTATTCTTTACTTTTATTGTATCGGGACGATACAACTTTGAGTTGGGGGCTTGATGTATCCTCATTTATGATAATATAATATACTTCAGAGACATCATTTTAGGCTTATTTATTAGTTTATACCCATTGATGTAAGACGTATTTCACTACTGCAATGTTGGTTTTCCAATTTTAGTGTGTTAATCAATCCTTATAATATTTAAGCATATAATGAATTTGTACCCACATCATATAGTATGTATGTCCCCACACGTCACTGAATTTATACCCACATCATATACTGAGTTTGTACCCACAATATAGTGCATATATACCCATCATATGGTACATGGTGGGCATGTACTCCTATAATGGATATATAGAGGGTATATATACCCATAATTTTTTAAATTTATTTTATAACAACCTATAACACAAGCGTTTGTTTTATACCCATTATGTAAGATGTATTTCACTACTGCAAGGTTGAGTTTTCCAATTTTAGCGTGTTAATCAATCCTTATTATTTGTAAGCATATATTGAATATGTACCCACTTCATATAGTTGGTATGTACCCACGCGTCAATGAATCTGTACTCGCATCATATATTGGGTATGTACCCACAAAATATAATAGGTTTGTACCCACAATATGATACAAGGTGAGTATGTATTTATTTTGATATGTATATATGTGGATACATTGATGTAGTACTTAAAAAATACAAGACATAGAAGGAAACACCCACACATAACTAAAACATGATCAAATTTATTAAAGATCTTGTTCATAACAAAAACAAATATTACATAAAAGGAATTTCACAAAAAATATATACTGAATTTTACTGAATAAAAATAACAATATACAATTCTTTAGGAATCAAAAAACATACAGTATGTCAAGGCTAAATACATACGCCACAATAGAAACCCTATTTACAAGCCTATATATAATTCATCCACGAAATCGACAATAAAACGGCCAACTAAACCCTAGAGAATCCTAAAATTAACACGTATGTGTTTTTGATATATAAAATATTAACAAACTATAAATAAAACCGGCATTATTTTTTTCTGTAAATTTGGTGGTTACACAAAAATGAGATATGTTAATTTCTTTCTAGCAAAAAAAAAGTGTTTGAATAGGTAACGGAGAGAAAAGGCCAAATATTGTAAGTATGTCAAAGGTATTTAAGTTTAAAATCTACCCCAACAATATAAAATGCTTATGATGGCTTCTACGTGTGTTGTATAAATAGATAATTGATTGTGGAACCATTTAATACTCTCTAATTATATGTACTTAATAAATAATATGCTAAATTGTTGTCTCCTTTATAATAATATTCAAACCTTGGTCCTCTTGATATCTACAGAGTAGTCTAACCAGTAAACCAACTATAGATTTTTGATTCAGAATCATTTTGGCTCCAATAAGATTTGATACTACAGAGTAGTTTAACCACTATACCAACTATCGATCTTAAAATATCTTTAAATATTGAAGTAATTGTCCAAGGTAATAGGCTCGGGCCCATTGGCTTATTATATAAGTCGGGTAAGCATGTTTCATTTCATAATCAAAACCCTTGGTGGGGGTATTTGCTAAAACAAGTATAATAAAAGCACCCAACTACTAAATGTAGCCTTCAATAATTTATTTTATAAAATAAAAGCCTAATGAAATAATTATTATTAAATATATTATTTTATTTTTAATACAATATTTATATTTTAATATTAAATAAATAATATGGCACTTCCACCACAATTACCAACTACCACCACCGCCATGTATTTTGCAACTGTTACAACCACCAAAACCACCACCACCACCACCTACTACTAATTTCATAACACACGCGCGCGTCCGTAATTTTTATTTTCAAATCGTCATAAATAATTCTAAAAAAATCATAAAAATAAAAAATTTACATTTTTGGATAAAGAAGAATTAATATTTACGTCTATGATTTTTTTAGGATTTTTCGCAAACATGAAATTCACTGTTCGAAACAGTGATTTTTTTTTCGCAAACATTAAATTCACGGTTTGAAACAATGAATTTTGTGTCTACGACAAAAAAATTCAAAAAAAATCATAAATGTAAATATTAATTTGTTTTTTCCAAGAATGAAATTTTTTATTTTCCTAATTTTTTTAGAATTAGTTATGACGATTTAAAAAGAATCACGTATTGTTTTAATTCTATCAAGATTTTACAAGATTCTTTTTTATTTTTACGGATTGTTATGTTAGATTTTAATAGATTTCAAATGATTCTAAATTATATTTGCTACTACTAATTTCTTCATTCTCTACCGACGTGATGAGTTGAAAAAAATTCTAATCCAAAAAAAAAAACAGTGGCAGAATATCGTTAACCCTCAACAAAAAATCATATCAGCTGGTTAAGAATTAAATAGTAAAATTATATATATAAAATGAACAATCATCACATATGCTAATAAATTCTCCGAAGAACATATCTTTTATTGTTTTTCTATGAATCAATTCAACTTATTTAAAACGAGTATCATCGTCTAAATTCGGAATTAATGGTTTTCATAATATCAATTTATTTAAAAACGGTAAAACATGTCTAAACACAAGTGAAATTGTTCATTAACACGGAAAACTGAAGACTGTGAAAGAGTACTACAGAATATTCAGAAATTAAACAAAAAATTGAGATCTCTAAAGAAGCAAAATTGGTGAGACCAAGTTTTCAGAACTTTTTAATTTTTACATATACTACCTAAGTCAACTATGAGAGCTTCTTCCATACACCCGGTGTATGGAAAATAAATAAAAAAAATTAAAAACTTCTATTATTCAATTACCATCTTGCCCTTGAAGTGACTAGATTTTGTAGGGCTCAAAATATATTTTGCATAAAGTAGCTTTATTACTTTGATTTAATTAGCCTCGCGTGTGTTTTTTCGTTGCAAAAATAAATAGATTACGTAATCTTTTCGTTCGGATATAGTTTAACAATTGTACCCTTGCTATCACTTGTATTTTTTCGTTCCTAAGCATGTCTTTATTTTCATTATTTCCATGTTGTAGTGTGTTTTTTCGTTTGAAATTCTAGAGTATGTTTTTCAGTCGAATTACAAAATTTCTCCACGTGTCAACACTATAGAGTTTTGAATTTTTTTTGTTTTCTTCCAGTCACGCGTGACTTGCACATGGGAGTGGTGTATCACCTCTCTCTTCACGTCGGATCACTCATTTCATCTTCTCTCTCCAAAGACTCCTCTCTCCTTTTCCACCCTCTCTCTCCTTTTTTCCGTCCTCCACCGTCTCCTCCAGTTAGACGCCTCTCTCTCTCTCCTTGCCTCTCTATCTCCTTGCCTCTCTCTATCGTTGCCTCTCTCCCTCGTTGCATCTCGATCTAAAAATCTAACACCATAAAAACATCCACCGCCACTTTAAGACACCGCCACCCCGGTTAGCCACCGTCACCTCTGTCACCCCGGTTACCTATGTCTCCTTAGTTCTTCGAGGAAGCTTTATCGCACTCAACCTCACCAGAACAAATGGCACGTGTAATACCTTCACCTTTATCGTCAATTTGGTTATTACCACCATCTATATCACATCATGTCTCAATCATTATCGAAGAGTAGGAGCTCATGTTTCAAGAAAAGGTACCCTTCTAATCTCTTGTGTATGTGATTACCGAAATTGGATTAGGTTTGAATAGGTCAATTAATTTGTTAATCTGAGGTAATGGGGTCTTAGTTTTGATTGGAGTAGGAGTATTATTGATTTAGGGAAGTAGTTTTGTTGAATTTTGGGTTTTTTCTTTGATTAGTCTAATATTATTTGTCAATCTTGGGGATTCTATTGTTTAGTTAAATGGTTATAGTGAATTTGGGGTTATTTTTGTTTATTAGTTTAATAGTATTTGTTAAAGTTTGGGATTTTACTGTATTACTCGATTGTATATAGTGAATTTGGTGTTTTTTCTGTGATTAGTCTAATAAGCTTTTATTAAACTTGGGGATTTTAGTGTATTACTCAATTGCTTATAGTGAATATGGGTTTCTAAATGTATTAAAATAGTGTTTTCAGGAGGTATTATATTCTGATATTGTGATTTTTGGGTAAATGGTTTTAGATGTTGATATGTTTTTTTTAATTTTTTGTAGGGTAAGCCATCAAGCTAAAGGGTTGAATATTAGTGGTGTTGATTATTATGTGTAAGTTTGCACTTTATTTTGTATTATGTATATATGTAGTATAAGATATACTTATATACTTATCAATGTTGTTTTTCATGTTTGTTTGTATTAAGAAACATAATGGAGACAGAGTTTAGGAGGAACTTTCCGAATATGCCCGTTAACTTGGAGTCCATTCGGAGTAGGTATTACGATTTGCTCCCTCGTGAAAGGGAGGCATATGACAAAGCAGCTAGAGAAAGAACTCTCAACATGTAAGGGTGAATTATGTAGTATTTCAATAATCGGTTCCAATTACGCTAGGTAGTTTTAAATATGATTTACCTGTGTCAATAAGGCTTCCTAAGCAAACTGTTCCTGTAATTGGTGAATAGTAACATGTACTAAACCATAGTGATTATCTAGTTAGGTTGATTTGTCAGATCTAAACCAATACTAGACGTTATGTGCTAAACATGTAATTAACCACCGTTGTCAATGGTGACCTAACTACTAGATGGTAATTCTATATGGCCATGGTTCCACAAGAACATAGACTATAAATCCAAACACATAAACAGAGAATAAAAACAATAATTCAATTTAAAACATAGAATTCCCAAATTTGATAGATGTCAATCAAAACTAGGGTTCATACATATATGCTAAAACTCAAGCTAATGGAATTTAATTCATACAAAGAAGAGAAGAGCAAAGAATTACATAATCAAAGGTTGAAGGAGACATATGGTGTTCTGCTCCTTCCAGACTTCTTCTCTTGTGTTGCAGCTTCCTCTTGGCCTTAAGGTCTGGCCAATGATGATTTAAGAGTGTTAAGAGGCTGTATTTATAGTGTATAGGTTGACCTAATTTGTTTCTTGAAGGAGAGGTTAAGTAATGGACTCCAAGCCCAACTCAAATTCGTATGGAAATAAAGATAATTACTGCTGACTTGTTTTGATCATATCTTCTTCGTTATTGGTCGGTTTTTAGCCCACAAGATACCAAAAGAATCCTCACATAATTATCTACGTCCGTATGAAAGGAATCTTCCAAAATCGGCTTTGTTTTGGAGTTATCACCACTTATTTAGGCGTAGCTGCAGAAATTCAGATTTAAGGCAACTTTTCCTTTTCCATGATTTTAGCTCTTGTTTCCTTTATCTCCAATTACCATGCTTATCTCTTTCCATATCTTGTAGTCTTTGACTTGGACTCTAATTAATCTCCATAATTATCTTTAAAGCTTCAGACTAAATAAATCATTAAACCCAATATGCTCTAAAAATATTATTTTACTAAATCAAGACTCAAAATAGGAAAGTGCACTAAATTAAGCTAAGATCGACCTATAAACTAATATATACGCCTAAAATGATGTCTCAGATATAGATTTTATTATCACAAATGAGGAGACATCACTCGTGTACAACGGAATTATCCAAGGTATTGCCGATTTCAAAACCGCCCCCCTAACTTTGCGTCTAAATACTTTAACGGGTGTGTATATGTCCTTCAGGTAATCTCATTCTGTTAATTTTAATGTTTTTAAAGTATTTATTTATTATTTAATTGCTATTTTTTTACAGGTAATGTTTCTACAATTCGTACAAAGGCAATCAAAACCTACGGCGGTACCCCATGAACTGCCGTATTGCAAGAATTGGACTACAAAGTCAACCAAATTGAAAGTTAATTTTATTGATTGGTTAGGAGGGACAACCTACTGTAAGTGACGATTTTCAGTTATTGATAGCAAACCGGTGGAGGATATTTTTCCCGAAGATGAGGTAAACGAAGAAGGAAGTTCTCAATTGGCTAGGGGCAAGAACAATCCCAAGGATGATTATGTACGAAGAGAAGACCTGGATGAGTTGAAAGGCATGTTGCAGAAGTTAGTTGAAGCTCATGGTCGTCGAGAGGATCCTAGAGTCGAACCGATGGACATTAGCCATCAACTACACACGCCAAGAAGTTCATCGATGGCGGGTTCGTCTGGGCGCACCATTACTCAACGAGAAAGAGTCATCGTCTCACATTGTGGGTCCCTCATTCCTTCTCCACACGAGACCCCCATTCCTTCTCCACACGTGACCCCCATTCCTTCTCCACACGAGGACCCATTCCTTCTCAAATATGCCATGAATCGGTTGTTGCATCCACTTCTAGGCCCGTTCGTACTCAAGGACAAGGATTTGTACGTGGTACCGGAAACGATTTCACACCTTTCTGTAGGAGGTTAATGGTGGACGATAATTTGTTGCGGTAGTTCTTTATGGGCCGGAAAATCCCCCCTGAGTAAGGATTTATTTGTATATGTTTTAGAGTATGTTTATTTAATTTATTTAATGGTATGTTTGTAATTTGTTTGTGTGCAGTCAGTTGGTGATTTTGTACGATCACTATCACGTTTCCAGGAAACACATTAGAAAACCAATGGAACCTGGAGTTTTCGTCTCCGAAGATGTGTGTAACTAGTTAATTCATGTTTGTTATTATATTTTTATTTTCGTTGTGTTTAATTAATTCGATTTTTGCAGGTAATTGATGTTTGTGTTGAGCAATTGTGCCTAGACGAGAGGTTAAACAATGTCAAATGTTATCGATGGTTTTTGCCCGCGTATTTTGCGGTAAAAATCTAAGCCCATTTTTTGTTTATTTTTTAAAATAATTGTGGATTCAATTGATTAATTTCGCATCTGAATTTTATAAACACATGTTCTTACTTGTTCGAAAAAACCTAGCAAGTTATCAGCTTTGTATTACGGGGTTCATAGGTTCACGGGCGAAGTTACATATGTTAGGCAGGTATGTAGTTACTTTGGGTTTTGTCAAATTGGTATTTTGCGGTTAGAACTTGGGCAGATTATAAATTTACTTTGATTTCTATTTTTTAGGAAAAAAACTTTAACTTCCAATTTTGCTTGATTATTTTTAATGGGAAAAATATCAGTTACAAATTTACTTGATTTTTTTAAGGATAAAATATTATTCATAATATACTTATCCTATTTGGTTAATTTTTGGATTCTAGATATTCATCCCCATTAACAATGGGCAAAATCACTGGTTTCTGTATATCATAGATTTTGAGAACACGAAAGTCATAATTTGCGATACAATGCCGTTGCGTTTGGGACCGGGACCCCGCTACATGCAGCGATTTTGGACCGTGGTAAGTTAATTTTATTCTTTAATCGAATTTGTTTTTTTAAGAAGTTTACGTGAGTATGAAACTCTAATTTTGTAGGTGGACGGGCTTCAGGTTTGGATAGATAGTCTTCATGCCCGATACCGAGGGCCCCAGCTCCGAAGCTTTGGTCTTGTAATTGTAGATTGGGCACCTCCACAATGCGACATGATGGATTGTGCCATTCACGTGTGTACTATGTTGCGATGCCCATTTTCCCGAATAGAATGGGAGAACGCATAATCCACCGGGAGACGGTTCGAGTTGGCACATCACTTATTTAGATCGGATAGTAACCAGTTAAGAAATTGGGTGGATGCTCGACAGTACGTGTTTTAATTTTAATTTTAGTTTGTATTAAATTTAATGACTTGGGTTGTAATGTTTTAAATTTAGTAATTGTTTTGTAATGTTGATGTGAACTTTGAAATCATCCGGGAGTTGTTTGTCGAATAGGGCATTGGGTAAGAGTTACGAGCGGGTAATGCAAGGCTCCTAGCTTACTTGCGTGTCGTTTCCAGTTCATCACGGTGAATACCAAGTCAGTTTCTAGTGTCGAACCGAGCCTACTCGTTTCGACTTGTAACCTTTGCTAATTTTTATAAACAAACGTGGTTATCTAGGGTGTACGAAGTTGATATCATCAATTTAATTAGTATTAAGTATGTAATTTTTGAATTTGTGACTTTGGACTTGTACTTGGACAAATTTATTGTTATCTTTATGTTTAAGTCAACTTAGTAGTATTAAATTGAAAAACATGATTTGGTAATTAATTTTGAATTTTTTAGAGTTTAACTTTTAGGTAATTTATTTTGAAATTATTAGAGTTTAATTTTTTTATCAAGTTAAATTGTAGCTCGTATATAAATTTTATTTAAATAAGTATATATTTTTTTCAAGTTAATTTGTCAATCATATCAAATGTTTTTTTTAAAAACCTTAAATTGTAGTTTTTTTCGCGTATATTGTCTAAGTAACATAAAAAATTAGAATAAAGGAAGCAACCAACTAAGAATAAGCAGCCTTGACAAACAACTAAAAAACAACAAACAAGAACAATCATTCATATATGCGAATACTACTTAGACTTAATAACTAGAAACATTACACACACTACTAACTAACACTTACAACTACTTACTTGCATATATGCGAATAGAGTTGAAGAACTAACAAACACATGGAACAATAATAACTAAAAACACTTGACACTACTTATCTAAGTGTATCTTGATGATGCCCACTTCCTTCTCTAGGCGAGATACGCTTTCTACGAGTTGTTTCAAAATCCCGAACAATACCCCTTCTCCACCTAAGTCATGGACTAGTCGATCAACTCCTTCATCTCGTGGAGGCACAACAACAACTCCTTTGATGGGATTCGAAGATATGGTCTTTGAAAATATGCTCATTGTTGATAAGGATACAAGTTCCTCCTTGATTTTATGGACAATAATGTCTTCGGAGGATGATGAAGATGATTTTTTTAGCGTGGGAAGGTTGATAAGACGGATCACTTAGAGGATGGGTAGTACTTGTGGTACTCAAGTCATCTTCAATTACTATTTTTTCCTTACCTTCTGATAGCCGTGTTGGAGGAGATCAAAAAGGTTATATTTGAGAGAGGTGGCGCGTGGTTGGGGTTGTTTGTGTTTTGCATGTATTTGTTTTCCCAAGAAAAAGCAACCATATTAAAATTGTTTACTATTTCCAATGATTGTATTTTTTCTTTGGCTATAAAACTAAGCTATTAGGTGGGATACAACCACAACAAACAAATGAAACAACGTTTAGTATAAGAAGATTGAGGTGAAAATGTGCTCCTATTTTTTTTCCTTTACTTATTTTGTTAGTTAAATTATTTTATTTCATTTTAATTAATTAATTACACCTACTTTTAGATAATGGCCTCATCCTCAAACCATGGTGTTTATGATTTAGTTCGTGTGATTCCTGTGAAATGCAAATGCACCCTCCACGATATTTGCACCCGTTTATTATGTTAGGGCAAGACAAGGGTAATTACAGGGCTCTTTTTTTTTTTTTTTTTTTTTTTTTTTTTTTCGATGTATGAGTGTCCGGGCCAGCTTACGCGCACCACGACTAATCTCATAGGAAATATACACGCCTCCTTATGCATACTCCCACTTAATCAGAACTAGGTTACCCATGTTCAGGGAGGAGACTCGAACCATGCACCCCTTGCTTACCCCCTTTAAGGGCTCAAGAAATAACACGGTTGAGGGGATTCGAACCCTGTACCTCCTAGTTGAGAGACAGGATCCTGGCCACTGAGCTAGTCCCAGTGGTTAATTACAGGGCTCTTTACTTTGCTTGTTTGAGGTGTGACTTTTTCCGATAGGGTCGTCAGTTGGAGTCCAACAATGAAGCATCGTCTTCTACCACGGTTCATCCCGTCGAAGTACCACGTCCTCGAGAAGTTCCTAGAAACATGGTGGAGTTGGAGGAGATCAAAAAAGTTATTTACTTTTTTTGTTTCGTTTTGGTTGTGTTGTTAGCCATTATTGCTTTGAAATAGAATAATTCTTGTATTTCTTTTTAAATCTATCTTATTTTGTTTTGTGTTCTGTAAATTTAATCTTTTTTGTCTTCTACCTTTTATGTGATGAAGGTGTTCTTTCTCCTGGGATTTTTATCCCTCATCATGAACAATTCGAATTTGTTGTTGGTAAGGAATAAAAAAGTTATCAACTTCCGAAATAAATAAATAAATAAATATAAAACTCGCACCTGCCTGGGTTTTTCAAAACTTTTACTTGTTTTTTTCTTTTTCGTCCGTTTATGGTAAAGACAAATTAACACGTAAAATCATTAAAAATCAAATGAGAGTCAACAAAAAAAATCCTCTCTAGCCATTCACCAGCCTTTAAGTTTATTCCACAATTTGTTTTTTTAGCCACTTTCACCATTTTTTTTACACCTTTTTGCTTTTTTCTTTTTCAGATTAGGTGTTAATCCCAAAATCTGGGATCTAACGCTGAGTCTTTCCCAAAAAAAATTCCCATTCATTCATCACCCGCTACACCTTTCATCCGACCACCACCACCAAATTCTTCCCCACCCCTTATCTTTCACCCCTACTGTGTTTCAACTCTCAACATGACAAAAATGTTGAATTCGAACAAAGCTAGTCAAGTTGGAAACTCTAATCCGAGAACCAAAACAAAATATAGTAATATAACGAGGCAAATCTTCTCACCTAACAACGCCGATCTAGAAGATGGTGAGGTAGTAGGTAAGGAAAACAGAGTTGTTGCTTCTCCAACGAGAGTTGTTGAAGAAATTACTCCAGTCAACACTCTGATTTTAACGCCGATTGAAGTAGTCGAGGAAATACCTAAGGAGGCGAGTGAAAACGTGGTCAAATCTGTTATGTAGTAAACTTGTTTGAAGGAAAGTTCATTGGGCCGAGTAAACTGGATTTTCATGAGCCGTTGAAGATTCAAGGTAAAAGAGTTATCAAGACGCCACAGGATGTGTTCGATGAAGGTGCAGATCTGTGGAAAAACAGTTTAATTGGACAATTTCTTGACAGTCCTCCTCCGTTCTACGCTATAGTTAACTTTGTTAAGTTCCAATGGAATAATTTAGGGAAAGTGGAGGTTAGGTCTAGTATCAAAGGTGTTTATGTGTTTAAATTTGAAAATAAACAATACTATAGTAAGGCTCTGGAGCAATTGTTGCATTTTAATGGAAAAACTTTTTTATTGAGGCCGTGGAAAGCAGGTATGCAATTCGATAAATTTTATATTACTATGATTCTTGATGTCTCCCCATTTGTGATGATTTAATCTATCTTAGAGACATCAATTTAGGTGTATTTATTAGAGTATAGGTTGATTTTCTCATGATTTAGCACACTTTCCTATTTTGTGTCTTGAATTAATTATTTATTATTTTTAGAGCATATTGGGTTTAATTGTTTATTTGGTGTGTAGCTTTAAAGATATATGGTAATTAATTAGAGGCCAAGTTAATTCTAAGAGACAAAGTAAAGAGGATAAACATCTAAATTGGAGATAAAGACAAAAATTATGAAAAAAGAATAGATAAAGTTGCCAAATAAATCTGATTTCCAGCAGCTACGACCACAAAAGGGCTTATATCTCAAAATTGGCTAGGAATTTGGAAGAATGGTCTACATCAAAGTTAAATATCTTTCAGAGAAAATCAGGTTCGACTATTTAAACGCGTAAAACGGATAAGTATTGAATCAGGTACGACCAAAACAAAACAAAATCAAAATCTTACCTTTTCTAGATTCTAGGGTTACGAATTTGAGTTGGGCTTGGAGTCCAATACCTACCTTATACTCCAAGAAACGAATTAGGTCTTCCTATACCATATAAATACAACCTCTTATCATTATAAAATCATCCCTGGCCAAACCTTAAGCCAAGAGGAAGCTTACAACACAAGAAAAGAAGTCTGGAAGGAATTGTGCATCAATTATGTCTTCTTCAACCTTTGAATTTGTAAACTCTTTCTTTTCTTCCATTAGTATGAACTAAATTATATTTAGCTTGAGTTTTAGCAAATATGTATGAACCCTAGTTTTGTTTGACATCTATCTAATTTGAGAATTATATGTTTTAAATTGAATTCATGTTTTATTTCTCTGTTTATGTGTTTGATTTATAGTCTGTGTTCTTTGCGGATCGCGACCATATGGAATTACCTTCATAGTAGTTAGATAGTCATTAGCAACGGCATATTTAACTATAGAATTAGCACATAATGTCTAGTGTAAGGATGGTATGACAACCCTGCCGATCTAGATAGTCACTATGGTTTGGTGTATTGCCGTTTAATCTATTATAGGAAAAGTTTGCTTAGGACCCTTATTGACACAGGTAAACCCTATTTTAAACTACCTAGCACAATTGAAACCGATTATTGAAATATTACATGATTCACCCTTACATGTTTAGAATGCCAAAACTAGTGGGGAGTACTTGCTAATTACTCAGGCTAAACTCTCATACTGTCTTCTTCACTTGCATTTAAATATTTGTCTTTAATTTATTAGTTAATTTTCTATTTACAAAACCCAAATAAAAATCTATTTGTCTTTTATTTATTTGCGTATTATTATTTCTAACTCTTTATTTGCACCCGATAATTTGCATAAGTTCTCTCTAACCTTCGTACTCTTTGAGGAACGAATCTTATTTATCATTTAAAACTTGCATACATCCTGTATACTTGCAGAACCGTGCTAACTTAGGGTGTTTATTTTCGTTTATTTATCTATTATTTTATCACACCTTAGGCGACACCAAGTTTTTGGTGCCGCTACCGGGGACTACATTGTTAGTCCTTGTGCATTTATCTAGTGCTTTTATTTCAGTTAATTCTATTTTACGCTTTTGTCTTTTTTAGTTTTTATTTTACAGATTTTTACAGATGGAGAACCCAAGGAGACTTGATCTACCCATCTCTTTCAGAGTGCAACCACGCGGAATCCGCACTCCAGAAACCCAAGCCGCTAAATTTAGACTAGATCCGGGGATGATAGCGCAGTTTGCAAATCATGGACAACTTAGCGGTGCTTCACAACAAGATCCGGTCTGATATATTCAGAAATTCATGCAGATCTGTGACGCCTACATCGTAAAAGGCGTTACAAAGGAGCAGATGTATTACGTTATGTTCCAGTTCTTCTTGACCGGAGGTGCAAGCGATTGGTAAGATACCCAACACCCTCATGTTATTACAGATTGGGACAAGCTTCAATCAAAATTCCTAGACCGATTCTATCCGGTTAGTAGAAGAATAAGAGATATGTTGGAGCTCAAACAGTTTATGCAGGAAGACAGCGAGAGTGTGTGTGAAGCATGGTTACGATTTAATGAGAAAAAGGCGAGATGTCCATTCCATAAGTCTTCGCCGGAACATTCTTTAACCATGTTCTATGGAGGACTTAATGACGAGTCCAAGGAAAGAGCATATTTGTTAGGAAACAAAGGTTTCGTATTATTAGATCCTGTAGAAGCTGAAAGTATTATGGAAAAAGTTCTTGAGACTGAGAGAAGTTGGCCAAGCGAACCAGAAGAACAAGAAGAGACCTCACATTCTCTAAAGATCAAAGAACTGAACCAATAACTTAAGGAACTACAAGAACAAGCTCGAACAATAGCTCAGGTAGATATAGTACATACCATACCTTCGTGTCCTGGTTGTGGGTCAAGATATCATGTATGGGAAAAGTGTATGAATAATCCAGCTGCAACTTCCTCTATATCTTACAAAGACACCGGTATTGTAATAGTAATTATCATCCTCAAGGAAGTTACGCTAGATATCAACCCCCACAACAACGAAGTTGGGTCAGAAATCAAGAGACTTATTATCAAACCCAACCTCAATCCCATTATCAACCACAACCTATACATCAAAAAGCACCAATTTATGAAAAAGCTTATCAAGAACCACCAAAACATTCAATGCAACAGGCAAAGCAAGAACAACCTTTGAGTTTGGATTCAAGTATGGCTAAGATGATGAAATTAGTTGAAGATAATATGAGGATGAGCCAGCAAAGACTTCAAACCCAACAAAAGGTAATTAAAAATCTCGAGCATACGTTATCATTGGCGAGTTAATTGCAAAATAGGCCCAAAGGGAAACTCCCAAGTGATACTATTGCACCTCAAGATGATGTTTGTCACGCAGGTGAATTGAGAAGTGGAAAACAATTACCTTTACCTAGAAGAGATCCAGAACCAACCTCTATTCCAGAGAAAGTGGTTGAAGAAACAAGAGAAGATAAGGTCGAAGAGGTAGTTGAACCAAAGAGTATCCAAGAAAAGATACCAAAGAAGAAGAAAAGTTCAGTGGAAACTAATACACGCCCTCAACCACCATACCCATCACGTGTCAAGAAAGAGGACAATGAAAAAGAATTCAAGAAGTGCCTTGACATGGTGAGCAAGCTAGATATTAATATGCCGTTTATAGAAGCTCTCAAGAGAATGCCGAAGTATCTGAAATTAATGAAGGACATTCTTTATAACAAATGAAGTTTAGAAACTGGGGAAACAATTGGATTACCAGTGGAGTGTAGTGCTATTTGTCAAAACAAGTTACCACCAAAGCTACAAGATCCAGGATGTTTTTGGAGACAGTTGGACCGGGAAAGCATTATATGATCTAGGCGCGAGTATCACTATCATGCCAAAGTACTTGTTCGAGAAGCTTAATATAGGAGAGGTAATACCCACTTCTGTGGTATTACAATGGCGGATCGCTCCCTCTCCCAACCAGTAGGTAAAATTGAAGATGTTTTAGTTAAAGCTGGTACTTTTATATTTCCTTGTGATTTTATTATTCTTGACTACGACGCGGATAAGAATGTCCCCATCATCTTGGGTAGACCATTCTTAGTCACGGGGTGTTCACTAATAGATGTTGAGAATAGTGAATTGATCATTAGGGTCCAACACGACAGGTACGATTCAATGTGTTCAAGGCTATGAAATTACCAGATTCGAAAGATGAATGTTTGAAAATAGATGTCATCGGAAAAATTACACAAGAAGTCTTTAATGAAGCAAGATTAGATGATGATCTTGACGAAGCTTTGGCACTTGAATCACCAAAGAAAGACGATAATACCACTGACGAAGTTGCTGCATTAGGATCAAATGTACAAGAACAACTTCGAGAATCAGGTGACATTGAACCAATAAAGCAACCATCTATAATATGTCCACCTGTTCTCGAAGAAAAATCACTTCCAGACCATCTACGCTATGCATATTTAGGTATGAACAAAACTTTACCTATTATTATTTCTGCTAACCTTTCAGGTCCTCAAGAAGATAAGCTACTTCGTGTGCTTCAAGCTAACAAATAAGCAATTGGATGGACTATTGTCGACATCAAGGGAATTGGTCCTTCCGTTTGCAAACATAAAATATTCTTGAGAACGAAGGAGGGCGATCTATAAAGGTACAAAGAAGACCCATGCGAGCTATGAAAGAAGTGGTAAGGAAGGAGGTAATCAAATTATTAGACGCGGGAATCATCTATCCGATTACAAGTAGTGATTGGGTTAGTCCAGTTCAATTTGTTCCAAAGAAAGGAGGTATTACTACTGTCCTTAATGATCAAGGTGAAGCCATACCATAAAGAACAGTTGTGGGGTGGCGAGTATGCCTGGATTACCAAAGACTCAACAAGGCTACAAAGAAAGATCACTTCCCATTACCGTTCATTGATCAGATGCTAGACAAACTCGTAGGGAGAGAGTATTATTGTTTTCTTGACGGATTTCAGGTTATAATCAGATTTGTGTAGATCCCCTTGATCAACACAAAACAACTTTTACTTATCCGTTTGGCACCTTTTCTTATAAATGGATGCTGTTTGGTTTATGCAATGCACCTGCCACATTCCAGAGGTGCATGATGGCTATATTTTGGGACATGATTGATAAATATTTGGAGGTTTTTATGGATGATTTTTAGGTGTTTGGAGATAGTTTTGATGATTGTTTGAATAATCTTGAGAAAGTCCTTGTGAGATGTAGAGAAAAAGATCTTGTGCTTAATTGGGAAAAATTCCACTTCATGGTTCAAGAGGGAATTGTGTTGGGACATAAAGTTTCGAAAGCAGGAATGGAGGTTGATCGTGCTAGCCTAAAATTGAAGTTATCAAAACCTTACCCCCTCCAGTTTCTCTGAAAGGTGTGAGACGTTTCTTGGGTCACGCAGGATTTTTACAGAAGATTTATTAAAGATTTCTCCAAAATCGCCAAACTGCTTTGTTCTTTACTTGAAAAGGATACTCCTTTTAATTTTAATGATGAATGTTTTCAAGTGTTTGAGACTATTAAAGAGAAGCTAGTCTCCACACCTATTGTTATACCTCCAGATTAGAAAGCTCTGTTTGAACTTATGTGCGATGCAAGTGATCACGCAATGGGTGTGGTGTTGGGACAGAGGAAAGACATGATATTCCACATGATTTATTACGCAAGTAAGACCTTTAACGCTGCCTAAATGAATTATACGGTAACGGAGAAAGAGATGTTACCCGTGGTATATGCTTTGGATAATGTCGTTCCTACTTGATTCGGAAGAAAACTATTGTATACACGGATCATTCAGCTATCAGATACCTTATGGAGAAAAAGGATGCTAATACGCGTCTTATTAGATGGGTACCGTTGCTACAAGAATTTGACATAGATATTCGAGACCGATAAGGATGCGAAAATCAAGTTGCTGATCATTTATCCAGGCTCGAAGGATCTGATGCTAACAAAGAACCATTATTGGTCAAAGAGGTATTCCCTGATGAACAAATTTTTACTATTAAAGATGTGTTTGTGCCTTGGTATGCAGACATAGTCAACCTCATCGTGAGTGGTGTGTATCCTTCGAATTTCCATCCACAACAAAGATAGAGGTTAGCACACAAGGCCAAATAATTCTTTTGGGACGAACCATACCTCTGGAAAATTTGCAGTGACCAAGTAGTTAGAAGATGTGTCCATGAGGGTGAAGTTTATAAGATCATAACAAGCTGTCATGGCTCACCATATGGTGGTCACTTTAAAGGCGATAGAACTGCAGCTAAAATTCTTCAATCCAGTTTCTATTGGCCTACCCTACACAAAGATTGTCATTGTTTCGTCCAGTCATGTCAAGGATGCCAGTTCACTGGTAACATATCAAAAAGGGACGAGATGCCGCTCAACAATATTTTAGAAGTCAAAATCTTTGATGTATGGGGAATAGATTTCATGGGGCCTTTCGTCACTTCCCATGGTAATCTTTATATCTTGCTAGCAGTAGACTATGTGTCAAAATGGGTAGAAGCAGTGGCAACACCAAAGAACGATGCTCAAACAGTAATCAAATTTCTAAAAACAAACATCTTTACAAGACATGGTACGCCACGTGTTCTAATCAGTGATAAACGTATCCATTTCATCAATTCATAGTTGAGAGCCATCCTTCGTAAGTTTGGAGTAAGACACCGTAATTCAACCTGTTATCATACATAAACTAATGGTCAAGCTGAGGTTTCTAACAGAGAAATTAAATCTATTTTGGAGAAGACCGTGAATAAAACAAGGAAAGACTGGTCATTAAAGCTAGTTGATGCTCTCTTGGCTTACAGAACAACATTCAAAACACCAGTTGGGGCATCTCCCTATCGCATGGTCTACGACAAAGCATGTCATCTACCTATTGAGATTGAAGCCCGAGCCTTCTGGGATTTTAAAACTCTGAATCTAAACCCTGAATTGGCCGGGAAACAATGGTTGATGCATTTGAACGAATTGGAGGAGTTTCGCTACCATGACTATGTAAATTCGCGTCTCTACAAGGAGAAAACAAAGAGATCGCATGATAAACGAATCCGTCCAAAGAACTTTGAGAGGAGACAAAAGGTATTATTATACAATTCTCGATTCTCAAACTATCCAGGCAAGCTTAAATCCCGTTGGGGGGAACCTTAAATTGTTATGAAAGTCACACCTCATGGAGCGATTGAAATTGAACATCTAACCGAGAAAAGGACATTCATGGTGAATGGCCAGCGTTTGAAGTTATACCTTGACAGTGGAGACTTTGGTCGAGAGGAGACAATCCATCTCGAGGAACACACTTAGCCCGAGGTACACGTCTAACTCAAAGACGTTAAACAAAAGTGCTCTTGGGAGACACCCCTTGTTTTAAATTCTTTTTAGATTAGTTTTGTGTTTTGTAGTGTATATTTCTAAGTGTATATTTTAATTATGTTTACAAGATAATAGGAGAGAAAGGTAGTGTATAAATGTGCAGGAAATGAGTTTGGGTTCAAAAGGAAAAACTTGGGAAAAATCTGTTTCACTGATCGGTAGGCCGGTCAAACCACCGGTATGCCGGTGGGGAGACACGAGCCCTTGGGTTAGTGGACTCGGGTTCTTTGCCGAGAGCGTGTCCAAGAAAAGCCAGGCGCACTGGTATGCCGCCCATGGCACCGGTATGCCGGCCAGAGGAAAAACACGAGCCCTCGGGTTTCGCAACTCAGGTATTTGACGGAGATAGGTTCTGGGAAAAATAGCACACCGGTATGTCGGTGCCCATAAACACGAGGCCACGGGTATCGACTCGTGTTCATTGCCGAGAGCTTCAAGAAGTAATCATCTCCAAAACCTGTATGCCGCCGTTTTGGCCGGTATGCCGGTCCGAGGGCGGTTTTGAAGAATTTGTTTCATAATCCACTTCCTACCTTATCAAGAGTTAACCCAAGCCTCCTCAACATGAATTTTCCAGACCTAAACCTTATAAATAGACCTTGAAGCTTGTGTAAACCTCCACAATAAACACAACAACATCAATAATCCTCTCCTCCATCCTCCATAAACACAACTTCTTCATCAAATTCATCACACTACACCATAAAACACCATCAAGATCATCAAGCTTTCAAGAATTTTTCCAAGAATCATCAAGAAACCTTCTTCTATCATCAAATCCAAGCTACAAACTCAAGCCACACCCATTTTTTTAACTTTATTCCATCCTTGGTGTAACTTGAGTTGTGGGTCAATCAAACATGACAAACATAACAGATGCTATGGATTGCAAGAGGAAGTGTTCTATCCTAGGGAAGAACAAAAATACGCCTGGAGCCACAATTGAAAGGCCTATCGATCTTGATGAGCCTATTGAATGGAAACCAAATATAGAGGCACTAGCACAACCACTACGCGTGAGACTAACAGCTAGGATATATGTACCATCAAGGCCTAAAGAAAAGACACAAATTCAAGATAAAGGTTCTTCTTCTTCCTCTACATATCAGAATAATTCTTGCATACCCCCATGGGCTATCAAATTGCAACATGAAGTCAATCATCTAAGAAAATAAAACAAAGCACTATGGGAGGAAATTGTACAGATTAATTCACAATTGGGTGAAGTAACTGAGACCTTGGATATTGACAATTATTCTTCGGAGGAGGAGGAGGACATGATGGATCTTTATGGCCAGGTACCCCGTTCTAATTCTTCTTCTTAATTTCTTGTATGCATTAGGTAGTTTAGTTTAGTTCAATTAATTTTTTTTTTCTTTAGTGAGTCTTTTCGAGTCGTGGGGACACGACTCACTTTTGAGTTGGGGGTGGGGATTCGTTGTCCTCATCTTCCTTTGTGTTTTTGCATAAAATTAAATTTTTTAGGTTGAAATAGGCATAGAATATGTTGAATGTACCTATTTGAGCATGATTTTATTAGGTCAATGATAGTATGTAGTATGTTTCTGAAAGATGTCATAAATATGTTTAGTATGCATGTATGAAAACAGGAAATAAAAGATAGAAAAGTTAATGAGCAATGTTAAGACGTAATGTTGAAACTTAGGGAGAGTTATTTGGTGTGTAGAACGTGAGGTTTGAAATTAGTTGAAAACCCACTTGTCTATGAACTAGTAGTAAAAAAGTAACAAAATCTGGTAGTTAGAAAAATGAATAAGGCAGTTCTTTCATATTGAAGCCGCTTGAAGCCTTTTTATACCTTCTCACCCTTTCTTTGATTATTGTTATTATTTATCCATCTTAGCCCCTCTGAGCCTTTCTAAATCCTTTTATTTAACCACATTATGATCCATACCCTTAGTTTGTAGGACTTATCTACATGATCCGCACTCGAACTGCAAAACCTGAGACAAGTCATTTCTAGAGCTTGAGTTTGGGGTGGTGGGTTTCATCATTAGGGAACATTGGGTTTAGGAAATTGTAATTGTGATTTTATTGATGATGAAAAATTTATTATTGCAATCCTTTACCGGGGTAATAGTGAATGAAAAAAGCTGAAAAACATGAATTGAAAAGAAAAAAATATATATGAAAAAAAAAATATAGCATGATATCTCGAACATCAAAAAGAGAATCATAGATATACAAAAGAAAAAATTGATATAAAAAGAATATATATTCGGACTGGCAAAGTGGAATTTGTATATCATCATGAAAAGGTTTTATTTTGGATTATTGGGGATGCAAATCAAAAGCATCAAAAATTGGGTTGAGTGAGAACATCTTCGAGTGAAAAATCAAGATTTAGGGAGATTCGTTGATGGAATGTGAGGAGAGAGCCAAAAGCTCACTTTTCATTATCCAAATATACCACACCTCCCCTAAGCCCCATTATTACCAAAGACCTTAGGATTTCTAACTGCTTGGTGGAGAAGCAATTGAGCTATTACGTGTAGGTAAGTGGACCATTGGATGCTATCTTAGGACCTATGAACAACCTATAGCCATTAGCACGAACAAAGTTAAGACCTCTCCTTCTGGCATTGCGAAATTAATCTAGACTTCAATTCATGGATTGTCGATTATGTGTATGTTAATCATACTTGTGCATTATTTCTTGAGCATTACTACATGAGAATTTTTAGATATTTTGCTCTGGGATCATTCATAGTGTTCTGTTCTTATTCTCCTCATACTTCTTTCTTCTTGTTCGACTACCCTACTGTTCTTTATTTTTATTGTATCGGGAGGATACAACTTTGAGTTGGGGGTCTTGATGTCTCGACATTTGTGATGATTTAATCTATCTTGGAGACATCATTTTAGGTGTATTTATTAGAGTATAATTCGATTTTCTCATGATTTAGTACACTTTCCTATTTTGTGTCTTGAATTAATTATTTATTATTTTAGAGCATATGGGATTTAATTGTTTATTTAGTGTGTATCTTTAAAGATATATGATAATCAATTAGAGGACAAGTTAATTCTAAGAGATAAAGGAAAGAGGATAAACAAGAAAATTGGAGATAAAGACAAGAATTATGAAAATGGAAAAGATAAAGTTGCCAAATAAATCTGATTTCCAGCAGCTACGACCACAAAAGGGCTTATATCTCAAGATTGGATAAGAATTTGGAAGAATGGTCTACATCAAAGTTAAAGAGCTTTCCGAGACTATCATTTTTAACTATTTAATCGCGTCAAACAGATAAGTATTGAATCAGTTACTACCAAAACAAAACATCATCAAAATCTTACCTTTTCTAGATTCTAGGGTTACGAATTTGAGTTGGCCTTGGACTTCAATGCCTACCTTATACTCCAAGAAATGAATAGGTCTTCCTATACCCTATAAATACAACCTCTTATAATTAGGAAAACATCCTTGGCCAAACCTTAAGCTAAGAGGAAGCTTACAACACAAGAAAATAAGTTTGGAAGGAGCTCTACATCAATTATCTCTTCTTCAACCTTTGAATTTGTAATTTCTTTCTTTTCTTACATTAGTATGAACTAAATTATATTTAGCTTGAGTTTTAGCATATATGTATGAACCCTAGTTTTGGTTGACATCTATCTAATTTGGGAATTATATGTTTTAAATTGAATTCATGTTTTATTTCTCTGTTTATGTGTTTGATTTATAGTCTGTGTTCTTTGCAGATCGCGACCGTATAAAATTACCTCCATAGTAGTTAGATAGTCATTAGCAACGACATATTTAACTATAAAATTAGCACATAATGTCTAGTGTAAGGATGGTCCGACAACCCTGCCGATCTAGATAGTGACAATGGTTTGGTGTATTTCCATTTAATCAATTGTATGAAAAGTTTGCATAGGACCCTTATTGACACAGGTAAACCCTATTTTAAACTACCTAGCACAATTGAAACCGATTATTGAAATATTACATGATTCACCCTTACATGTTTAGAACGGCAAAGCTAGTCGAGATTACTTTCTAATTACTCAGGCTAAACTCTCATACTATCTTCTTCTCTTGCATTTAAATTTTTGTCTTTAATTTATTAGTTAATTTTCTATTTACGAAAACCAAATATAAATCTATTTGTATTTTATTTATTTGTATATTACTATTTCTAACTCTTTTATTTGCACTTGATAATTTTCATAAGTTCTCTCTAACCTTCATAGTCTCTGAGGAACGAATCTTATTTATCATTTAACACTTGCATACGTCATGTATACTTGCAGAACCGTGCTAGCCTAGGGTGTTTATTTGCGTTTATTTATCTATAATTTTATCACACCTTAGGCGACACCAATTCCTATATGGGTTAAGCTTGCTAATGTTCCTATGGACTTATGGACGCAAAGAAGGTTAAGTTATGCTGCAAGTGGAGTGGGTATTCCGCTGCAAATGGAATCAGTTACTGAATCTAAGACTCGTCTGGGTTATGCTCGTGTGCGTGTTGAAGTTAATACGATGGAGGAGCTTCGGAATGAGGTTGATGTAGGAAGTGAAGAACTACATGTTGTTAAAGTTGAGTATGATCGGAAGCTTGTAATTTGCATTAAGTGTAATAAGTTTGGACATGTGGAGAGTAAATGCAATAACATTAAGAAGGTTCGGGTACAAAAAGTGCATAATGAGAATGGTGGTAAGACTGTATCTGATAAGGGGAAAGTTAAAGTTGATGAGTGGAAGGTGGTTAGTAGTAAAACTCATTAATCTAATGGTGTTGAATCTAGCTCAGTCAAATTATCTAATAAGTTTGAAGGATTGCAAGAACACAATGACATTAATAAAGATGTACTTGCATTTATAAGTCGTGAAGGAGGAAAGGAGATCACAAGACCTCCAAATTTATGAATATAGCCTCGTGTAATGTTAGAGGGTTAAATAATATCCTTAGACAGTTAGATGTCAAGGAGTTTCTAATTAGTACTAAAGTCAGATTGATTGGGTTACTTGAAACTAGAGTCAATCCTGATAAGTTTGAGTCTATAATAAAGAGCCATTTATCTCATCTTAATGTGGTTCAAAACTATAATAAGGATGATTCTGGTATGATTTGGGTTCTATGGGATCAAAATTTTGTCAGAGTTGATGTGATTTATGAAACTTTCTAAGTCCTGTTTGTTAAAATGGAAATCATTGAGAGTAAATCTGTTGTGTACAGTGGGTTTGTATATGGAAGTAATGATGATGATGAAAGAAAAACTTTATGGAGTGATATTATTGATCTGAGTTATAAGTTTAAAGAGCATAAAGTGTGTTTTCAGGTGTTTTCAATGAAATATTAAAGACTCAGGATAGATTGAATTGTGACAGTCTTGATAAGGGAGATCAAGAATTTGTGGAGTGTATTGATGATGCAAATATCTAAGAGCATCAATATGGAGGTCATTATTTTATTCGGATCAATTAAAATAGAACAAGTCAATTAAGGGCAAGTAAGATAGATAGATTGTTTATCAATGACAAGTGGCTAGAAAAATTTCATTCTAGTGTGATCATAACTCATCCCTCTAGCTCTGATCATAGTGCTTTACTTGTCACTATTGGTAATAAGAAGATTGGAATGCCGAGTGCCTTTAAATTTTTT
The DNA here is from genome assembly GCA_029959085.1 of Nemophila menziesii. Taxonomy (NCBI): domain Eukaryota; kingdom Viridiplantae; phylum Streptophyta; class Magnoliopsida; order Boraginales; family Hydrophyllaceae; genus Nemophila; species Nemophila menziesii. Next base: position 32,257,833 of record JARWIR010000009.1, read on the forward strand.
AACAAATCGACCAAACATGAGAATTCTTGGATCTTGTTAAATCTGAATGGAGTAGTAATGTGGATGGTAATCATACGTTTAGGTTTTGTATGAAGCAGAAAAGGGTTAAATTGACACTAAAGATATTTAATAATACCTATTTTAAAAGGAATACTAAGAATGTGGAGGCTATTAGAAAACAGTTATATTGTGTCCTGACTAGTATTATGAATGGGGTTACAGATACTGCTACTTTATGTGAGGAAATGGTGTTAGCTGGTGAGTTAGAGAAAGCTATTATGGTGCAGCATAATATTATGAAACGGTATTGCTAAGATGACTTTCACTACGGAGGTTGATTGTAACACATTATATTTTTACAAGCTCATCAAAGGTAGAATAGCAAGAAACAGTGTGTCTGTTATTATAACTGATACTGGTGAAATTATTACTGAGCCTAGTAAAATCAAAGAACAATTTGTTAACTACTACTCCAGGCTGTTAGGTTCAGATGGTGTTAATAAGGAGATTTTCCCAGTTGACACAATCAAGAAAATTGTTAATAAAACCTTAACTGAGGAACATAAAAATTAGTTGATTGCTCCTTTTACAGATAATGAGATTAAGGAAGCATTATTTTCTATAAATGAGCATAAGAGTCCGGGTCCAGATGGGTTTAATTCTTGCTTCTATAAAACCTCATGGGAAGTTATGAAAGATGATTTTAACTCAGCTGTTCAACAATGCTTTCAGTCTGGCGAGTTGCTTGGGCAAGTTAATGCAACTAATATTGTATTAATACCTAAAGAGAAAAATGCTACTAGTGTTACAAAGTTCAGACCAATTTCTTGTGTGAATACAACTTATAAAGCTATTTCTAGAGTTATATCTAAGAGACTAAAAAAGGTATTATACTCTATTATTTCTACTAACCAGGCTGCTTATGTTGGTGGAAGGTATATTAGTGACAACATTTTAGTTGCTCAAGAAATTGTGCTGGATTATGATAAGAAAAACTCCCATCCTAATTGTACTATCAACCTGGATTTACGAAAGGTATATGATGGTGTTAATTGGAAGTTTTTGATCAATACTCTTTATGCATTTGATTTTCCAGAAAGATTTATCACATGGGTTTTTTTGGTACTGCAAGAGTTGTTAGTGGTGGTGGGAGTGCTGAATCAGGAGGTAGATAATAGTTAATGGTGTCGGTTCTATTGTGATCTCAAAAGCTTCCACGGCCATTGCTAGTGCTCCGACGCGGCGTTTTTTCTGAGAGGCGATGGACTTGCGACGTGAACGGACTACTAATTGCTTAAGGGAGTCTCCTTCTTCATCAATGGAGGAGTTCTCCGAATCCGTAGCGTACATGGCTTAGGTGGTGGTGCGAGAAAATAGAAATGGAGAGAGGGAGGATGATCGATATGGTGGATGGTGGGGGTGTTTTAACGTTTCGGAGAAGGTATTCATATTTCAAGGTTGCAGCAAATGATACACTCAATATGGATGGAAATGATAAAATTGACACTTTGGTGTCTATTAATGAAGGTTTTTTTTATTAAAATACTCCAAACGAAAAGTTGGCTGAAAAGCTTGGTTTTGTCAAGCATTGGAGGTCTTCTTCAACAACCAAGACCGTGTACAAATATATGAGATTTATTGTGATGATATATATAAATGAAGAAATACATTTTATTAATGTATATATATATGATGTAATGTATATTTAATTAAATCTTTTTAAAATTGGAATATATGATATATATTTTAATTTATATTATTTCTATTTAGAAATATTAATTTCTACTAAAATAGCAACAAATTGGAATTTGATAAATACTACACTTACCATAACATAGCATAAAAAATTACAAGATGATAACATAGTATCCAATGAAACTAGACAAAAATCAAAATAGTCCGTAAAACATAACGTGATGCAATTATGAAACCCTTAAAATAACATTTCTAATATTATTGCAAACAAGATGACAATGACCACCAACAAAAAACCCGTGATTCGGTTTGATCCGAAACGGTCGCTTTCATGGAATGTAGGTCGACCACCGTAGTTGTTAACGACACTACCCTCGGAAACCGAACGTCCCCAATCAATATGGTATGGGTGAGCCCAACGTACAAAACCGTGAGTGAGACAATTGTTGTATAACTTGTCATGGTTACCATGCGTGTCTATGTCGGACAAATGGAGGTTGCACTTTTTATCACAATCACAATAGCCGTAATTGTACCGTAAAGTCACGTTTGCTTCGTACGAGCTCACTCCAAGACACACGACATCATCTGATCTTGCATTCGTCGTCGACTCCAATTCCTAATTCATAAGATCATGAAATACATTAATCCCTCTATTATTGAACTATTATTTATTAAAACCATAAAATAAATTAATTAGTAGTTTTTTTAGTTTTTACACTTCCATGCATGAATGAACAATGCTTTGGAAGTAAAAATATCAAGGCCAACTTTTTTTATGGAAGTAGTTGGGAGCAAAAACATTAATTGCATGCAAGAAAAGTAATGCTTCAAAGATGCCAACTACTTGGAAGATTAGAATGATAAGCAAAGTAGTAAAATAAAGAATATTACGTGATGAGGCATCATCTTTGCTTGATATGTTGTATGGAATGGAGGATGAGTTATAAAATTGAAAAAATAGTATGCTTTATTTATAGAAGGATTAGCATTTAGTGTGACTGGTAAAAAATATTAAACGAGATCTTGTTTTAAATGAGCTCAATTTATTAGTATAGCAGTAACTTAAAAGAGGAGTTAGTAGTAAGTAAAGAAGAAGTAAATTTGGTAGGTACACTTAAATTCTAAGATATGATCTAAATAAATTATTTTTTAAAGCCAAAATTTGATCTTAACATAATAGTACTTAGAAGAGATTAAAATACGGGATTTAAACAAATATTACAATTCTATAAATTTATAATAACGGTAACTCTTGATTATTTGGTTAAAAAAATAGTAGTTATACGATAATACAATACAGGATTATAAAAAATGTAGAACAAAATAAGTACTTAGAAGATATTACTATCGGGTTACAATACGTTTAAAAAAATAGTAGTTATACGATAAAACAATACAGGATTAAAAAATGTAGAACAAAATAAGTACTTAGAAGATATTACTATCCGGATACAGTACAGTTAAAAAAATTAGTAGTTATACGATAATACAATACGGGATTAAAAAATACTAAAAAAAAATAAGTACTTAGACGATGTTACAATCCGGGATAAAAAGAAAACAATTTAGAATAAGGGCAGCTCTTGTGTACTTGGATTAGTCTCATTGGGTACCCGACCGGCATGAGACAAGTTTCTAGGATAGCTATTCTTCTGATGCCCAGGTAACCAACAGAGGCCGCAGTGATGCGGTGCTTTTGTAGTTGTACCCTTTGGGCGGGCACTCTCGAGATCCTCTATGTCAAATAACACAAGTGGGGAACATTTAAAATACTTTCGTCGTCCTTTGGGTAGTTGCTTGTTCGAGCCACTATGTTCGTATCCCTTCGAGGGTCTCGTTATACTCCTTCTCGCTCTTGGGCTGCATGGAAACTCATATCTTTCCACTTCGCATTCATGTACCCCATCCTCGCTGTTTCCTTGTTGGTTGGTTTATATTTCGACAAACACTTCTCCTTCAAAGTCAAACTGTTGTTAGGTGTCCACCGATAGTGAATGTAACACTCTGGTATTTCTCTAACACCCTCAACTTTCATCACGCAGAATATACGTCGACATGGAATTCCATGTTATTTAAATAAGAGGCAAGATCACTCGATAAGCAACCTAGATCCATCCCACGTAATAACAACCTTCCATGTAAAACCCCCATGTTTGTGTGAGGCAACCATGTAGGTGCGAGAATTAAAATTTTCTATGACAACACCTCTATGATATATGACACCTTGATTAATCAACTCTTTTCGTACTTTAAAAAACGTTTCCCTCGTAAATTGCTTAATTACTTGTCGCTCGATATCCTCTAAAAGAGTCATCGGTACAGGTGTAGTGTGGTTTGTGACATACTCTTCTTGGTTCGCGTTATCCCTTACTCTTACCATACTGAACAAGAATGCTTTCACCAGTTCAACGAACTTTTTACGTTTATTCAAGAAAGTGTTCAAGTACGCATTCATACCCTCACAACGCTGTGCGGACTTGAGGAACCCGAAGATATTCCCACGTAGATACGCCTCCGCCCATATCTCCCTTTTCTCATACGTTTCTATGATCCACCTATCCTCTTCTAGACCGTTGTCGTTTACCATCTTCCACCAAGCATCTTAAAACAACTCAACAGTGTAAGGAAAGGACATCAGATGTTTGAAAATTGTCCCAAAACCTTCAACCTTTACGTTGGTAACGACGTTTCGATTGAGATGCCAAGAGCACAATCGATGTCCCATCGAAGGGTAAATGAGCTCGATCGCAGACGCCATTGATCTAACACCATCGGTTACGACAGATTTTGGTTTCTTTCCATTCATCGTTGTTGTTAAAGTTTCGAGGACCCACACGTAAGACTTAGTAGTCTTGTTTTTCACCAACGTGATATCAAATATACCAGTCTTATAGTGGTTGTTCACACCCACAAGAACAATTAGTGGGAAACAATAAGCATTTGTCTTGTAAGTGGCATCGAATACAAGTACGTCGCCGAAAACTACAAACTCACTCCTAGATCTCCCGTCACAAAAGAATAACCTGTCTAGACGATTTTCTTAGTCAACTGTGTACTTAAAAACAAACAACGGGTCACTCTCGCACCTACCCTCCAGGTAAGCCAAAGTCACGTTCACATCACCCTCGCTAATTTCATCTAATTGTATCATGCCTAGTACATTGTACAAACCTTTCCTTATAAAACCAATATCTTTATACCCTCCTACCTCTTTTACGAAAGCGTCCATTATCTTGCATGTTCTTACCCCAACATTCTAAAAGGTATAGGGCTTAGTCAAGGTGACCTTCGTCTAACTTCCTATGAGATCGTAGTTAATGGGTCGCGGACTCGAGCGTTAACTCATGGTTGTGCTCGGGTGAAAGTCAGCTACCACGTAACATTCAAACTCATTATCGTACTTGATGCGAAGCCTGACCCTATAGTTGCATCTTGTCTCTGCCCTGTGGTCTCTAACTCTGTCCTTCATTTCTATGTATTTCTTTTCCCTCAAACCGGCACAAGAACACAAGAATATCCAGTTAATAACCAAACAACCAATCCTGCTTGACTTTTCCACTCAATACTTCCTGACCCCAAATCCTATCACGACCGTACATGTTGTAGAACATGTAAGCTTCTTCCTCGGATGAAAAACGAAGTTCCGTGACATTTGCTCGGGTGATGGATCTAAGCGCCTCAGCCCCACCAAAATAAACCTCCTTATCTAAATCTACCTCTACTCTCGGAGCACCTACACAAATGAAATTTCCGTAAATATAAAGTTTACTATTCCATAGAGTTATTTAACCATAATATTTACCCATCATATACGTCAACTATACCATAAACCTTAACCATATACCATAACTCATAACCATAACTGTCAAACGTAACCCTCTATTATATACCTTTACCATATAACACCTAACTATATACCATTAACCTAACCTTATCCCCTAACCATAGAACATAACTCATAACCATTTATCATACACCTTGAACACTAACCCTATACCATAAACCTTAACCATATACCTTAACTCATAACTGTAACTCTTACCTGTAACCCTTTATCATATACCTTAACCATATAACACCTAACTATATACTATTAACCTAACCTTATCCCCTAACCATAGAACATAACCCGTAACCATATATCACACACCTTTACCACTAGCCCTATACCATCAACCTTAACCATATACCATAACTCATAATCGTAACTCTTACCTGTAACCATTTATCATATACCTTAACCATATAGCACCTAAATATATACCATTCCCTTAACCATATCCCCTAACCATAGAGCATAACCCGTAAGCATATATCATACACCTTCACCACTAACCCTATACTATCAACCTTGACCATATACCATAACTCATACCCGTAACTCTTACACGTAACCCTTTATCATATACATTAACCATATAACACCTAACTATATACCATTACCCTAACCTTATCCCCTAACCATATAACATACCCCGTAAGCATATATCATACACCTTGACCCCTAAACCTATACCATAAACCTTAACCATATATCATAACTCATAACCGTAACTCCTAACTGTAACCCTTTATCATATACCTTAACTATATAACACCTACCTATATACAATTCCCCTAACCTTATCCCCTAACCATAGAACATAACCCGCAACCATATATCCTACACATTAATCACTAACCCTATACCATCAACCTTGACCATAAACCATATATCATAACGGTAACTCTTACCCGTAACCCTTTATCGTATACCTTAACAATAGAATACCTAACTATATACCATTCCCCTGACCTTATCCCCTAACCATAGAACATAACCTGTAACCATATAATATACACCTGGACCCCTAACCCTATACCAAAAACCTTAACCATATACCATAACTCATAACCGTAATTCTTACCCGTAACCCTTTATCATATACCTTAACCATATAACACCTACCTATATACCATTCCCCTAACCTTATCTCCCTAACCATATAACATAACCCGTAACCATATATCGTACACCTTGACCACTAACCCTATACCATAAACCTTAATCATATACAATAACTCATAACCGTAACCCTTTAACATATTCCTTAACCATACAACACCTAACTATATACCATTAACCTAACCTAATCCCCTAACCATAAAACATAACCCGTAACCATATATCTTAAAGCTTGACCACTAACCCTATACCATCAACCTTAACCATATACCATAATTCATAACCGTAACTCTTACCCGTAACCCTTTATCATATACCTTAACCATATACCCCTAACTATATATCAATTGCTCTAACCTTATCCCCTAACCATAGAACATAACCTGTAACCATATATCATACACCTTGACCACTAACCCTATACCATCAACCTGGACCATATACCATAACTCATAACCGTAAGTCTCACCTATAACCCTTTATCATATACCTTAACCATATAACACCTAACTATATACCATTCCTCTAACCTTATCCCCTAACCATAGAACATAACCCGTAACCATATATCATATACTTTGACCCCTAACCCTATACCATAAACCTTAACCATATACCATAACCCATAACCATAACTCTTACCCGTAAACCTTTATCATATACCTTAACCATATAACACCTACCTATATACCTTTAACCTTAATTATATAATTCTAATTTATACATTTCAATTATAAATTATAAAGATTAACATAAAATAGAATAATTGCGAGAACTTCAAATTTACATATATCATGCGATAAATTAAAGATTAACCAAACACTAACATAACATAAAATCATTACGATAACTTCAAATATACAACATGCATGCATACGTAAAATATTAAGATAACTTCAAATTTACAACATGCATACGTAAAATAATACGATAACTAGAATATTAACCACATTCATCGTGAAGTTAACAACATGCAAAACGAGAATAATAAGTAACTAACTGTTTTAGTCCATCCCGTTTGCTCGTAAATCGTCCGGTTCATGATCCTCCGACTATATTAACCCAAAAACTTCTGACTATATAACTTACCAACGAAATTAGATACTACTTCAAATGAACCTCTCCACCCTCATTTTATAGACTCGGATTTAATCGGTAGGTGAAAAGAAAAACTTGTTTTTATATTGCCATAAATGACCATTTAATTATTATATAATTCCTTATGTAGGTATCCAATAAATATAAAACTCTTTATCTTTCAATATAAGTAGTTCGTATAGTTAACAAGGGTTTACACATTTTCTCAATATTATTTTCGTTTCATAGCAGATTCATCATATCAGGTACTGTCTCCTTATTTTAATATTTTTTTAATATATATACTATACAACAATACAAAGCATGATTCTTTAAATTCATTATTCTTAAAAAAAATTATACGTAAAATGTAAGTAGTATTTATTAGATGTCTAATTCATATAGTAGTTCAAAGATGAGTTTTTAAAGAGTAGTGATTTGGGATTATTTTTTTCTCTTTTAGCTTTTTGTATATTCACTATATTACACGAAATATCCAAATATGAAATATAATTGTGTTAAAATAGTAGTACCCATGTAAAAAAACAGTAGTATACGTTTTATGATCCATGCATTCAATTTTATTGATAATTATTTTTCGTTAATATTATATTGTTGTTTTAGATGCCACCTGATGAAATTTTTTAATTGCACTTGCATAAGCTAATTTACATACATAATTTAAATAGGACCCCCTAGCTAATTATCTTTGTCTCTACTTCCATGCATTCCACTAGATCCACTCAAGATTATTATTAGCAGCATAATAATCATTAGAAGTTGTTGTCCCAAAAAAAGAAGTTGGGCGAGCAATTTGATGATAAATTTAATATGAGCAAATTTTTTATTTTTTTTATACGTCTAATTTAATTTAGTAATAAGATATTTGTATATTTTTATCTTTGTAACAATGGAAATTCCGAGAAATGAAAATATTATCAACGTGGTTAAATGATATCAAGACTTCGTTTAATAATTTTGCGAATTTGTTGCCTTTATATTTATTGGTTGCATCATCGAAGAGGCCACAAAATGTGCATACATATGCTCACTTGAACTCTAGAAAAGAGAGGGCTAGAGAAGAAATAATCGGTGCGAATTATAGGAAGTAACTCTGGACGCAAAATAACAAGAATGGGTCCTAAAGCTTTTGTAGAATTTTGTGCTTTATTAGAGAAATATGGTGGACTTTGTGCAACTAGACAAGTAAGCATCGAGGAACAAGTAGCGAAGACACTATACATATTGGGTCATCATGCTGAAAACCTTAACGTATAATTTTGGTTTTTACGCTTTGGAGAAACCACTAGTCGGCCTTTTCACCGTGTATTGGTGTCAATTATTGAGTTAGAGGATAGATTCATGAAGCAACCCGATGGGTCCGAAATTCCAACCTAGATTCTTTAAAATAGTAAATTCTACCCATACTTTGAGGTAATGAATATATTTCTCGTACAATATATTATTAATAGTTTTTTGTTATAATAATTTTAACGTAGTGAAATTGTTTAGGATTGCATTGGTTCCATAGACGGTACCCATATACGTATCAAAGTTTCCCCAATTGATGCACTAAGATTTCGTGGTAGGAAAGATTATCCTACTCAAAATGTTTTGGCTACATGTACATTTGACTTACGTTTCACCTACGTTTTTGCCGGTTGCGAAGGGTCAGCATCCAACTCAAGAATAATAAAAAACGCTTTATCAAGAGAGGATAAACTTATAATCCCTTCAAGTAATTATTCAATTGAAAAGATTGATACATTTTAGTATCTCAGAATATATAATTATGGAAGTATAATCTAATTTCTTTTGAATAGGTAAGTTTTACCTTGTTGATGCTAGATTTTGTTGAGGGGTGGATTAATTACTATGTGTTACACTTGAATATAAACAAGAAGGTTTTTCAGACAAACCTTATACGCAGCGGATTGGAATGAAGAATCCTGAATTTAGCCTTCTTGTAATTGATTGAATTGGAATGAAGGAATCGCTTCTCTGGTCGTAAGTTTAATTACTAGAACTAAACTTTTTGTTTTCACCACCTAAATGTCTCAGAATTATCTATTGTGTGTTATTGATTTGGAGAGAAAATATTTGTACGCTTGAATTGTGTTGTCTGTGTTGTTTTGTTGTGTTTTTGTGAGAAATAAAGGCTCTATTTATAGAGCTGGAGAGTTGGTTTATTAGCTGTTAATAAACCACTCTCCAACTTTCTCCACTTCCTCCACCATCAAAGTGGGAAGTTATCAAAGATAACTTACCTGTGCGCTCATGTCTTTCCAATCATGGGTGACATGGGAATAAAAACTTTTTTTTTATTTCTTTCATTCTCCCACTCGCACATGATGGAGTTACAATCATTTCCTTTAGGAACATTCATTTCAATGCACCATACATCAATATTTCTCAAATCTTCTCATATACACATTTCTAGAATAATTCATCATACTTGACAAAATAGGTCGTGCGACCGACAAGCATACGAGCATACGTTACTAATAACCTGTTAGGGTACATAGTTGCTCAAATGAAACTTCATTCCTTACGTATCTTGTAGTACCCCAGACTAATAATTTATTGTATCATATTCAGTAACTCTGACCCCTTTAAATTTATATCACATCGTTTATGTGATCAAAAGAGTTCACTGACATAACTTCATGTGTCTCACTATCATGTCATAGTCCAAATTGACGTACATGATCGGTACCTGCAAGCACACACTTTGATACATAATTTTAGTCTTCCCTTTACACTTATATCCTTTTACGTTGATTAGGTTGCTTTCCCGAACATACCCCATTAGACCGAATCATTCATGATCATTAGTAGTATGTTCAAAGTAGCATACACCTAATCAAAATATCAAGGCATAGTCAAAAGTAATAAGGGCACAATTTTGAAGGCATCACACAATGAAGAGACAGGGATCGACTCTTCACTTCCTTCTGGTCGAAAGCACACGTGGTATGACACACGTGTTATGGTATTATTCATATAGCTCCAATTGTATGTCACAATTTTATAAATACCATACAGATATATAATTAGACAAGTCTCGTTGCCTAAGATGAATTCTTCGATTGATCAACCCTTCTATGAAATCAATCAAGCAACTCATATCTGGCTCTTATAGACTAAGTAGATAGTGGGATTCTACTTCGACCATAATATAAGCTTAACATGGTTCATCCATGTTTATGATCTCATCTTAACACTTTAGTTAAGGCGACTATCTTAACTCAAGTTATCTTAAGGGTTCTTCACTACTATGAGTTAGTCTCATCTTTGCGCACCTCTTATGCCAAAGGCGATTGCCCGTGTGATAGGGCCAATCTCAGTCTATAGGACATACATACTTAAAAAATACACGCATTATAATATATATCAAACATGATATTATTAAAAGAAACAGTTAAATAAACATACTAATGAAAATATATACATGAATGCACATAAACTCACAATATTCATACATTATATCTTGCTTAATCATATAGATTTAACATATCCATAAATATATCCCTTGGGATATCCTTTGTGAATGGATCAGCAAGCATATTGCGTGTGTGTATGTATTGCAAATCAACATCCTTTTGTGCAATTATATCTCTAACAACATTATACTTTATATCAATGTGTTTGGTCATACTGTGATACTTAGGAGCTTTCACACAAGCCTTTTCAGCTTGACTATCACAATGTATAATAACGGGACTCCCACTATCGCCTGAGAATCCTAAATGTTCATAATAACCTTTTTAACCAAACAGCCTCTGGAACCACAGCTAAGCATGCTACAAACTCAGCTTCCATTGTGGACAAAAAATTATACATGTTTGTTTCCTGCTACTTCAAGAAATTGCGCAATTTATTCAACATGAATACATCACCTGAGGTATATTTACCCCCATATATATCACTATCCCAAATAGCGTAATATATCCTTCTAGGTGTAATCTATTTCCTCGAAAGCAAAGGCATAATCCATAGTGCCTTTTAGATATCTCAATATCTTTTTCACAACTTTCGGATTTTCTTGTCCTGGGTTCAATTAAAATGACTAACTAAATCTACCACATAACATATGTCTGGCCTAATTCACATCAAAACATATATAAGACTATCCATGAACTAAAATATGACATTGTATACATTTTTTGTTTCTCTTCTAGAGTACTAGGACACATGTCGAGAGTTAAGTTTATTCCAATTGCTACAGGAGTGTCAATGGAATTTCACTTATTCATACTAAAGCGCTCAATTATATTCATGATTTAAGGTTCTTGAGACAAAGATAATAGTCCTCTAGACCTATCTCTACTAATCTTAACACCAAGAATATAATTTGCTTCTCCCATATATTTCATATAACATTGAGAAGCTAGCTACACCTTATTAGCTTGAATAAACTCTTTATCATCCCCTGCTAATAGGATGTCATCTACATATAGAGATAAGATTACAAAATTTCTTGGAACATTTAACATAAACACAGAGATTTTCAATTATCATCTCAAATCCAATTGATGAAATGACTTCATGAAATCTCAAATTCCACTGTCTCGAGGCTTGCTTAAGATCATATATATTGATTTTGACAATCTACATACTTTATTCTCTTGATCTTTTATAACTAAACCCGAGGGTTGTTCCATGAAAATAACCTCTTCTAAATCTCCATTTAGAAATGTAGTTTTCACATCCATTTGGTGCAACTCGATATGCGCCACAATAGCTAAAAGTAAGACGTATTGAGGTAAATCTAACAATAGGAGAAAAAATTTCCTCAAAAAATATTCTTCCCATTGAGTAGAGCCTTTCGCTACCAAGCGAGCTTTATACCTGTCAATGGAATTGTCAGGTTTTCCTCTTTATTTTGAGAATCCATTTATTCCCAATCGCCTTACGTCTTTTCGGGAGATTAACCAGTTCCCATACCTGGTTTTTCTTCATCGACTCCATTTCTTCTTCCATTGCTTTCTTCCATTCATTCTTAGCAGGACATGAGAATGCTTCATTAACTGGTCGAGGTTCTTCTTCGTCTTGTGGAGTTATCATAAAGACTTCTCCTTCGATTTCAAATCGACGACGAGGAACTAAACCTCTAGCACTTCTCTTAAGTTGAGAATCTTGAGAAATAGGATTACTAGATGATGCCATGGTCTCTTCCGTCTCAAGATTTAGAGGAGTATCCTTCTCTATTTCTTTAGTATGTGTTACCTCATCAGGTGTCACATTTGTTTGCATATCATCTTCCTGAATCTCATTTAATTCACATAATATGAAATTTCTGTCAACTTCACATCTACTGAGAAAATCATTCTCTAAGAATGTAACATCTCGTGACTCAGTTTCAGTAAGACCCCCATCGTTATGTTCACCAATAAACACATATCCTTTAGAGTGATCTGGGTATCTAATAAAGATACACTTCTTACCTCTTGGACCTAACTTCCCATATTTATGAGATAGATCATGAACATAGTCTGCCGACCCTAGGGTCACAAGTAGTTCATAAGGAGTTTGATGGAACAGTCATTGTGGGTATTTGGTTAAGTATATAACTAGCAGTAGGCAAGGCATCTCCACAGATTAGCTTGTGCCATCATAGACTTAACCATTTCTAGGAGAGTTCTCACTTTTTCATCACACAGTTCTTTCAACTGATCCAATAGATATTCACGTGATTAAGGTTTTCATTTTCCTCTCTAACTGATTTTCTACTTCATTGAAATATATCATAAGAAAATTTCAATGCTACAAATGTATGAAAAATCAGGTAAACATAACCAAAACTAGTGAAATTATCTATAAAAGTGATAAAATAAAGTCCCCCTGTATATTTTAAACATTCATTGGGTCACAGATGTCTACATGAATTACTTGCAATGGGTACTCGACTCGTTTAGCCTTTTCAAAAATGGTTTCCCTTTGCTTTATCTTCTAGACAATTTTCATAAGTTGGCAAGTTGACTCTAGTTAATTAACCCAAAAAGTTCGCCTTAGCCAACAAATTCATACGGTCTTGTCCAATATGAACTAGTCTAGCATTCCATACTTTTCTTCTACGTTAAAATTACTAGAAGACGTATTAGTAGAAAAGCAACTACTTACATAATAACTATTAAATGAGTTATCATCATCTAGTACTACTAAAACATGAGAAATAAAACCAAAAACTTAATACTTAGTGTCATAATAGATGTCTACTTGATTGTTATGAAAATGCATATTAAAACCTAATCCTAGAAGAACAGTGACCAAGACCGAATTCCTTCGAATTTCAGGTGCGTAAAGTGCATTATCCAGCTATAAGGTTTTACCACCTTGCAAGTTCAACTTGCAAGTGTCAAATATGTTGGCTTCAACCTTGTTGTTGTCTCCTACCTCATATCCATCACGTTTCCTCTGGAATTAGATGGTACTCTATATATGCCTCTTGGTCTTAATCTACATGGTCTGTCACTTCTGAATCCACAATCAACAAAGGATTAGAATCAACTAGCGAACAGTACTGGTAACATTTGTAAAGTTATATGAAGTAAATGATATTGCTATCTTTATCCTCACTCGCGAGCGAAGTGACCTATCTTGTCACAATTATAGCATTTTACTTTACTCTCGTCTTTCTTAAAAAAAACGTTGTTACCACCATTCTTGTTCTTCTTGGAAGCATGCTCATTTTCGTTTCTCTTTCCATTGTTCTTGCACTTAATGCAAGAACCTTTGTGGGAACTTGACTCAGCAATATATAAGTCTGATCCTAAGACGTAACTGCATCAAGACGTTCATCTTCCAACGTCACATTTTGAGTCAAGTTTATCTTCAAATGCTCCCACTTATTTGAAAGAGATTGGATCACAGCTTGAACCTGATATTCATCAGCAAAGTTATGACCTGCAGTCCAAGTTCCCTAATCATATTAGACATCTCCCAAAGATTCTTGGTTTGATTAGGCTTCCTTTTGTAAGTGTCAAACTCAATGATCAATTGACTCATCTTAGTCATAGTTGTACCTTTGTACTTTTCATTAAGAGCGTCCCACATCTCGTGAGCGGTGGTGTATTATTGACACTCATGGACAAGATCGTCATACATGGAGCTTATCAAGATGCCTCTTGTAGTGGAATATATCTTTTTCCACTTCTCATAAGCCTCCATTTCCCTCTTGTTTTGAGCTGTGATGCCTTCCTTAGGCTGAGCCATGACATTGTTAATAACCTCAAGAATTCTTGTTCCTCTAGAACATAATGTATTTTGAGTTTATCAGGGTATAGTTCTCACCATTCATTATGTCTCCATTGAGATCATCAATGACGGTTGTCATTTTCTTATAAAGTAAGAGTTTTTTTTTATTAGTATACATACAATTATTTAACTACCCAATGCTATTAATGCAAATAGAATGAATAAGAAAGATAACAAAATAAGTGATAAAGAAAGTTCACTATGTTCCCAATCATGAACCACCATATTTTGTTTGTCTTAATGATTCAATCAATTTCATTAACTGCAAAAATTAAGTTCTCCAAGAACTCCCACTTACTCTAACATAAATAGAGTAAAAACTTATGAATATAAACAACTAATAACATAAAAAACAAAGAAACTAGTTGAATTCATACATAAATGAAATACATGTTCAATAAAGCAATAACTTAATCAAAGCAACTAATGCAATTCCTAACAAACAGGGATTAAAAAAAATTCGGAAAAACAAACCACTAAGCAAACTACCTATTGCAAGTCCTAACTAGCATACGCCTTTCATATCCAAAACCTTAATTTAGGAATTGACTGCTCAAAGTTCACTTCCTCATAGAGTCTAATTGGAAAATAATTATCAATACTAGTAGTTCGATAATGCATTCCACAGTTGCACTGATCCGACCTAGTGGAACTATTATAGTGCCTCCACAAGTGAGATTCAGTCAAAGCATAGACTAGCCACTCATATGTAGCTTGTCTCCCATGAACATAGTTCTCCGGAAAATCATACTCCCATGAGATTTCGATATCCCTCTTCATCTCTCTTGGTAGAGATTTGTAAAGAACTTCAACCTTATGTCCTTCACATATGATATCACCCCAATTTATGACATCCTGAATTAACCTATTGACAATTGCCACATGTTGCACTAGGGTGTGATGAGGTTTCTTCTTATAACGGAGTGCTTTGATACTATTTCTCAAAGACTGTTTTTCTTTCGGTGTCCTTGCAACTTTTGGTCTATGGATCTCTGATGATCCATTAGGATTTCTTACGTTCCTATTGAGCCATCTGTACACTGTCAGTTGCTCAAGCCTTGCTGCTCGTGATCCCCTGGATCGTGTCAACACCATTTTTCTACATATAGAAAAAATTAAGAACGGTAAAAAATAATACACCAAAATTGATATAGGAAACAAGGAAAAATAATAATACTATCTTTCCAGAAACTCTATTCATCAACAATAACTTAAGGTAGTAAAACTGGTAAGGCTACTAGTCACTTAACTAGGTGGTATGGGTATTTCTTATTAATAGATTCGTATATATATAAGAATTATCTAACCTAATTCCATATATATAACACTATATTTTTCTCAACTAAGAAAAATCCGTTTCTTTTCTTCTCTTACAGAAACAAAAAAAATTCTCAGTTTTATTTTTCTTCTATTCGACACAAAAAAAAATGATTTTTTTTTTCAATCATCTATTCAATTGGGTAATATGCTCTGATACCAATTGTTACACTTGAATATAAACAAGAAGGTTTTTCAAACAAATCTTATACGCAGCGGATTGGAATGAAGAATCCTGAATTTAGCCTTCTTGTAATTGATTGAATTGGAATGAAGGAATCGCTTCTCTGGTCGTAAGTTTAATTACTAGAACTAAACTTTTTGTTTTCACCACCTAAATGTCTCAGAATTATCTATTGTGTGTTATTGATTTGGAGAGAAAATATTTGTACGCTTGAATTGTGTTGTCTGTGTTGTTTTGTTGTGTTTTTGTGAGAAAGAAAGGCTCTATTTATAGAGCTGGAGAGTTGGTTTATTAGCTGTTAATAAACCACTCTCCCACTTTCTCCACTTCCTCCACCATCAAAGTGGGAAGTTATCAAAGATAACTTACCTGTGCGCTCATGTCTTTCCCATCATGGGTGACATGGGAATAAAAACTTTTTTTTATTTCTTTCACTATGTGTATAGAGGAGTCCGTTATCATGTGAAAGAATATTCAAGGAATAACCCAGCGCAAAATGCTAGGGAGTTATTTAACCTTAGACATGCATCTTTACGTAGTTCAATTGAAAGGTCTTTTGAAGTTTTAAAAAAGAGATTTACAATTATAGCAAGTGCAAATGAGACAACATATGGTGTTGAAACTCAAAAAAGAATTATCTTTTCATGTTGTATCGTACATAATTATTTGATGTGGGTAGATCCAGATGAAAATTTGATTGCTGAGGTAGACAACGAGATTAGGAATCAAATTCCACAACGACAGACTGTTTAGGCAAATGAAGATGAAGGTATTGCACAAGGACAACATTTAAGAGATTCGATAGCTAATAATATATGGAACGAATATCATGAGTGATTAGTAATTAAGAATTAAAAAATATTAGCATTATTTTGATTGTGTTTTCAAAATATGTTTTTTGTGATGAATATAATCATTTTATTACTTGATTAATTCATGTGGAGTTTGTTTAATTTGTTATAAATGTTATGATATATTTTTATTGTTACTCTAATATTAGAATTTTGCATATCAGCCATGCCGAGAAGGAAAAGATTTCAGAATGAAATTGATGATTCTTTGACATGGAATCCTCCAATGGATGATGCACTTGTTGATGCATATTTGAATCAACACAATATTGAAAATAGAGTGATCGACACTTTCACAGGAAAGACATATGCTGAGATAGTCAAAGAATTACAAGAAAAATTAGGCGATCACATTACTAAAGGAAAAGTGAAGAATCGTTGGAAGATTATTAAAGATATTTTTTCCAAATGCTACTATCTATTCAAAAATGGGATGAGTGGATTTACTTGGAATCCTATAACAAATATGTGGAGCGCTGAACTCGAAGTTTGGGAATGACTAATCGAGGTATCATTTATTATAAGAATAGCATCGCCATATTTCATAAAATGTGTAACTTTTTATGAAATATAATCATTTGAATAATCTTTACTTACTTGCTAAAAAAGTGTAATATAATTTTATAAATTGTATAGGTTTACCCTGAAAATGTTAAATAGAAAACCAAAGCTATACCAAATTATAATAAATTGATGATTTTGTATGAGAATGATAGAGCTCATGCTGGGCAAGGTGGAACTCCCTCAAGCTCGCGGACTGAAAGACATTCTGTAGAAGAAATATTCACAAGCCTCATTGAAGAAATCGATCATTCGCCATCTACAAATGAAGTAACAGTTGACCCATTTGATAACACTGATTAAACTGCTTTTATGGACTTCCCTGATATGCTAGATGTGGAATATAAAGGAAAGAAAAAAAATAAAGAAACCAAATAATGACACTGAATCTTAGTTCATGAAAGAAGCTTTTACTATTTTAGGTGATGCGCTCAAAGAGGAGAATACTATCACTATCAAAGATTCATCTAAAGATGAACAAAAGCTTCTGATTCCGGAAAATGATATCTGGAAGCTTTTGATGGATTTGGACATTAATAAGAAAGCATATCTTTTTCTCGTAGAATAGCCCGAAAAGGTACGAGCATTACTTGGATGTCCTATGAACATGCGCAAGGATATTTTGAGGTTGATGTTAGTTTGATTAGATTCAAGAATGGATGATGATGGTGTCCAATAAGGCAAATGGTGGTGCGAATCTATTATCTAATTTAGTTTTGTTTACATTTAACTTGAATAAATGTTAGTCATTTTTTAGGATGAGTGTTTTTCGATGATTTTGTTAAGTTTTTAATAATAATTTGCGAAAATTTCAACATATTATATCGAATATTTTGTTAGTAATTTGTTATAACTATATGTTTGTGGAAAAAGAAGGTTATCATAGATCAGTAGCTGCTAGTAAGAATTATGCAGCAGCTGCACTTTACAAGTTTTTTTTGGGTGCACAAATATGATTGATATCATACATATTATATAAATCCTAGGTTTTAATCTGTATTGAGCAAGTTTTGTGGCCAACATACCCACATTAAGATGAATATCATTGTCGATTTCAACATAAAACTCAACATCCTACATTGATACAGCAGTTGAGAAAAAAAAGACCGAGTTTCGGTTGATCCATCTTTTTCTTGTCAATATCGAAGTCCACCTGCAGCTTTATGATGGTGCTTTACATTTATTAATTTATTAATGTAAGATTTCTTGCTACAGGCGATTTTTGTGCAAATAAAGTATTGCAGTTAGCTTGCTTCAAATTTGAGTGTGTAGCTGATTTTAATCATACCCCATCTGCAACTAAATAATAAGTCTTGTGCACATTAGTCCCTTGACAACCCAAATGATTCTGTGCAACGCCCATTCGACCATCAGCTGCATCTAAACTTCGTGACCGGTTTGCGTAAATATTGTTTTCAAAAAAACCGCAACAACCCTTATATTCTCATTAATAATCTGACTAGTCCTGCGTCATTATTGAGAAACCATGCTAGAGTTTTATGTTCACAAACGATTTTATAATGCTTTTATAATGAATGTTGCGCAATTCGATAAAATTTGAAGGACTATTTTTATTTGTTCCAAGATAAAGTTTGGAGGACAAATTTGATGAATGATTTATTTCTTTACGTAGAAAGAAGACGTTTAATATTTCTCATAGGGAATTAAACTATCTTAATTCCGTTGGTTTCCCATGCCTTTCTATGTGTCAAGTACCGAATCTACAAGGTGAGATCGTGGAAAGTCTTACATGACATCAAATATAGTTGTTTCTTGATATATGCTGTAAAAGAAGAGTTTTTTATAATTTTATGCTATTTTTCTAAAAGGATTACAAATATAGACTAAGTAGAAAAAGAATTACAAAACTAAACCAAACCGAAAATCAGTTTCTCGGTAATTAAGACTTTGTCAACTTCCGAGAATTCTATTCTCGGAACGATGCCAATAAATCCTGAAAACCATTAGCACACATTTTTTTGTCAATACAATTACTCATAGATGTCTGTTACAGGCCAAATATACATTACTAATATGATCATAAAATTCAACTAAAGACTTAGTAGGACATGCGGATATATCAAGATTGAGTCTCGTGCATTTAGCTAAAACGTCTGATACACCATTGAATTTCCTTCTTATATGGACAACTTTCCAATCGGGAAATCTTCCTATCCATCTCCATGCCTCTGAAATCATGGGACGGATCCTTCAATCGATTCCTTTTATTTTATTAATACCTTGAACCACCTCAAGGCTATCTGAGTATTGGAAAAGTCAACTATTTTATTTAAATTTTTAGTTTGTTTCTAATGTCTTGTGATTTTATTTATTGAAGTAGATGTTTCTATCTAAGTAAATGTTTTAAACTTGATATAGAGATCTTTGTCTATGAGTTGATGTTTTTAGTTTCCTTCTTTTTTCGTTTTTTACAATATGACTCCAGTCAAATAAGAAAGTATTAATTATATAATATAAAAAAGGTATAAAAGTACATATCTATTTAAATAAATCATTTCTTTTCTATTCTATTTAAAATTCAAACAAGGAATTTTATAAACTTCTATTTTCCTTTCTTTTATAAATGTATTAAGAATCCAAACAAAACAATCCATTTCTTTTCCATTCCTTTATTATTTATTCTTTCCTATCATTTTTTTCCTTTAATAAATTGAATCCAAACATTGCATTAGTAATTAAATTTCTATTGTAAATGAAATGTAATGGCTGCAAAATATCGTTTTCCATGTTATGGTGGTTTAAAATTGAGCCCATGAGATTAAAATCCAAACCAAGCCTAATTTAATAGTTAAAGAATTTAAAATAATGTATTCTACATGTATAGTTTTTCTATGGTGGGGTTGAGCATGATTAGGGGTCCAACCAAATTGAGCCTAACCTAAGAGGAAAATAAATTTAACCAAATAGGGTCTAAACATTTAGGTCTTTATTCACATTTTAAAAAATGTTTATCAACTTATATAATTTTTTTTCATATATAATGTATCATTATTATATTTGATCTCATTAGCCATATTTGATTTTCCCAACCTAAACCTTATTTTAGATTTTATATATCATGTCTTAAAAAATACTATGCGATATTTTTAAATTTTATGTTTTTCATATTTTCTTTCAAATTATTTTGATTTTCATTGGAGAAGTACATTCTTTCCAGTATAAATATATTTGACTGAGATCTAATTTTATTAGCGTCAAATTAGAAATGTGTAACATATCAAAGATTTAGATTGCTTAGTAGTATGCTCGAGACTGACCTTAGAAATGTGTAATATACTTATTATTTTAAATTTTTGTATTTTAAAAAGGTTGAATTTTAAGCTTTTTTTTACTACTTTCAACCACGGTGAACCCGATATTATACCGAGATAAACCCGACCTAATCCGAGGGTAATAATTTTTTACCCTTATCCTAGGATTGGTATTCACAATTTAGCGATCTTGTTACTTACCATATGGTTAAGAATACCTTCACTCTAGATGAACAAGTCTTGTGCCCATTCATAAAATGGGTTGACGTAATTTTGTTTAAGTAGATCTTTAGAGGTATTAATTTTTTCTCAATAAATCGTTTGTAAAACTGATTGATACTTACTTACAAAAAGAATCTTAAAAATTATATATTTTTTGAAAGTGTAGTAAATCCTCGAGAAAATAGGAAAGTGGAAAAAAGTGTTTGAAGGTAAAATATTAGTTTGTTTATATAAATTTCAAATCAGTTTTTTGTTGATGTTTTTAGGATTTCAATTACAAAAAATTTTTATTATTTACATAAAATTTTGTTCTTGGACAATATCTTCTTGTTGATTGTGTATGCGTGATATTGTTGGTGGATAATGATCTTCATATGGCAGTGGATAGAGACTATGTGGTGACGTATGTGTGCGTGGGTGGAATATAAGGAAGGAAAAATAAAATCGAGGATCAATGGATAAAAACCGGTATTCAAAGATGAACACGACATGTTGCTTGGAAGATACTATAAGGACATATTGGCGGGTGGTATTGTCTCCCAGGTTAGGTCTATAGCTGGAGCAGTTCATTTTGTGCCCAATCTTGGGCTAATAAGCGACAACAAATTAGAGGATGATTTTTTTATGAGTCGAGTACTATTTTCTCCCATTGACCGAGTATTATTTAGGCTTCATATAATATGGGAAATGACATCGAAATGGTTATGTTTGTGTATCCCTCTATAATTATACTATTTCAAAGTAAAAACTAAATCCGAGTTTATGCGCGTGAAAGAGAATTCAACACGTGTTCAATACATTGGTTTGAAAATATTATGGAGAAGAAGTGCAAATTTTGGTAAGATTGTGATATGCTTATGGAGGATGTGAGAAGTTTTAGTATAGTGTGTGTTTGCTTGAAAAAAGTTACACTATTGAGGGTTAGACCAATGCATTACACAAACTTATTATATAGGTTATGGAAAGACATTACCTAGAGGGTTGGAGCACCTAGAGGGTTGTTTATCCGAGACGCTATTGGCCTTAGATGTAAGAATAAAAAATATAATTGAAAATTAAATGATAAGTGAATATTAGAAAATTGAGTGTTGTTATAGAGTAATGGAAATCGAGGAAGTAAAAGTTAATGTTCCAAATTAATTTAGTAATTACTTTTAGACATAGATGTATGATGATATAGAAAACAAAAATTGAATTAATATTGGAGATGGTCTTACCCAAAACAAGTCTCTTCCAACATATCATTCGCTCACTAGAGTCATATTTCTTCACTAAATATATCAATTTATAGACATGATAAAAAATTAAATTCTAATCCCTCAAGGATTTTTTATCGCAATCCATAATGTTAATGTATTAATTAAATTTTAATTTATACATCAAATTTAAAATTGTTTGATAGATAAATTACAAAATTACGATATACTAGTTAATTTTTGCAATTATAAAAACAAAGGATTGGTATAAAAACATTAAAAAACTTTCTAAAATAATCTATCTTTTTTTGTAGCGGCAACACCTATTTGCAAAAAATGAAACACATGGCCCTGTTTGGTTAAAAAAAATTGACAAAAAAAAGGTTTGTGAAAACATTTTTCAGTTTTTCTGTTTCAATATTTTTAGAAAATATGGAAAACGTAAATTTCATTTTCTCCAATATAATACTGTTTTCATTTAATTTTCCACAAAGTTGTTTTCATTTTCTCTATCCAAACACAATTTTATTAGTATTTTAAAAAAAATAGAAAATAAAAACTCAAAATACTAATTATATTAACGTTCTCCAAACACGTTTTCATTTAACTTCCTACTTTCATTTTTCTTCTTTTTAGTTATCTTTGTTTTATCTACCTTCTATGAGCTATTCTAGTTGAAGAAGATGTCAAGTGTTTAAAATATTTAAGTCAGCCAATTTACTTATTTAAAAGGGTATAGAATTAAATGAAATCAAAATAAGGTAAATTTAATGTTAAGAAAAATGTAGTTTATTTTTTATATACACGCACACACACATTACCTGAATTAGTATGCATTAAGTTTCCCAAAACAAAACATTACAAGAAAATATTTCACATTTCCGAGACTAAAGTACACCTACCACATCTAGATAAGAAGTAGTAAATTCCATTCTCTTGAAGAATAGTATGTTAATAATACCAAATTAGGGGACAATGTGGATGTATTTCTTTAATAGATGTCTAACATTACATATAACATGAGGCAAATGTTTGATGCCTAGAAAAAGAATCAAGGATATCAAAGAAAATAAAAGTGATGTCTAGATTTTCTTTTAGGATAGTTTGCCTCCTTCTAAGATCGCAATAGTTTCATTTGCCAAGGTCGACCGCCACTAAGTGGTTATTGTTGTTTATGCGGTGATATTCCTAACAGGCTATCTACAAGTTTTAACTATACATAATGGCTCATTTTTTGATATGAATGAGGCATCAAAAAATATCTTAGCTATTTGTAGAACAATTTTACACTACAAAAGGCTAGAAGTTTTTTCAGGCGCACCTAAATAATTTCGCGGTGCGCCTCAATGTAAATTACATGTGAACATCACCAAAAGTTCTTTAGGCGCGCCTAAAGCTTTTCCTGGCGTCCCTAAAGTCGCAACATTACAAAATGTCAACATTTTTTGCCTCTTCCTTTTCATTAAACCGACCCCCCATCTTCCCATACCCATTTTTATCTTCTACATCTACTGAAATACCATTGAAGATCAATAATTTTACCTCTATTACACCAATAAACTCCACCATAATAAAATCCCATTAAACCAGACATCCTTAAAACAACAAACACATTTCTACCACACTTAATAAATCACAAAAATATTCGAAACCCTAACATCGAAACATTAAGAACAACAAGGTTTGAAGATTAGGGCTCATACAAGACACACTCAAGAGTGAAATTACATCAATTTTTAACAAGATTATTCGGTAATAACCAGAAAAATCAAACTTTTCTCTTGCTTTGAAGATTTGAAAACTATGAGTTTCTTCCTAGATTTCAGTCTTTCTAAGTGATTAAGATGACAAATAGAAATAACACATTGACGCTTCAAAGAAATAAGATGAGGGATAGTTTGGGTGTGATGAAATATTTATCAAGGGAAGCAAGAGAACGCATTTCACCGGGTGAACCAGATGAGCAAAAACCAAATCTCCAGGAACCCACTCCACCGAAGGAAACCACCACGAAGAAGGAATTTCCAACCAAACAAAAAAGAATAAACCACAACCACCATGGGATCGTGATAAAGGGTCTTCAATGACTCCTCAAGAAGTAAACAACAAAAAGAAAAAAAGAATATATATATACCCACTCTGGGAGAGTTAGTGCATGATCGAGTGCATGACATTGAGGAGGAACAATCTAAAATCATCAAAACCCAAGCCAAGACTAAGACCAAGCAAGATCACTTTTTTCTCATGCTTGAGAAGGGACAAAAGCAACAACATGATCACAACTTGGATGGGTTGGTAACTGATGTCTCCTCATTTGTGATGATTTAATATATATCGGAGACATCATTTTAGTTGTATTTATTAGTTTATAAGTCGATTTTATCATGATTTAGTACACTTTCCTATTTTGTGTCTTGAATTGATTATTTATTATTTTTCAAGCATATTGGGTTTAATTATTTATTTAGTGTGAAGCTTTAGAGATATATGGTAATTAATTATAGTCCAAGTCAAAGTCTAATAGCTAAAGGAAAGAGATAAACATGGAAATTAAAGATAAGGAAGTAAAAACTAAAAATATGGAAAAGGAAAAGCTGCCTTAAATCTTAATTTCAGCACCTGCGACCACAAATCAACTTATATCTCAAAATCGATGTGGAATCTGGAGAAACTCTCAGGAACAAAGTTGGCGATCTCTCCGAGACGATAAATTTCGACTACTCATACGCGTTAAACGGATGATTATTGAAGCTGCTAGGACCAAAACAAAAAAGGAGCGGATTCCATGTTTTTTGGCTACGAATTTGAGTTGGGATATGAGTCCAATATTACATTCTCCTTCAAGAAAACGAATTAGGTCAACCTATACACTATAAATACAGCCTCTTAACATTAGAAAATCATCCTTGGCCAAACCTTAAGGTCAGGAAGAAGCTATAACACAAAAAGAGAAGTCTGGAAGGAGCTGTGAATCAATCATGTCTTCTTCAACCTTCAATTCTGTAATTCTTTTATTTTCTTTTCCTAGTATGAACTAAATTCTATTTAGCTTGAGTTTTAGCATATATGTTTGAACCCTAAATTTGATTGACATCTATCTAATTTGGGAATTTTATGTTTTAAATTGAATTATTGTTTTTATTCTCTGTTTATGTGTTTGGGTTTATATTTTGTGTTCTTGTGGACTGAAGCCATATCGAATTACCATCTAGTAGTTAGGTCACCATTGACAACGGTGTTTAATTACAAGTTTAGCACATAACGTCTAGAATAAGGTTTAGATCTGACAAATCAACCTAACTAGATAATCACCATGGTTTAGTGTCTTGCTATTTTACCAATTGCAGGAACAGTTTGCTTACGACTCCTTTTTGACACAGGTAAACCCTATTTAAAACTACCTAGCGCAATTGGAGCCAATTATTGAAATACTACATAATTCCCCCTTACATATTTAGAACGGCAAAACTAGTGGAGATTACTTGTTAATTACTCAAGCTAAACTTTCATACTATCTTCTTTTCTTTTCTTTTATTTATTTCTTGTCCTTTAGTTTATTAGTTTAATTTTCCTTTATTAAAAATCAAATAAAATTCTATCTATCTCTTCTTCCTACTTGCGTATTATTATTCTAGCTTAATTATTTGCACTTGATAATTTGCATAAGTTCTTCTTAACCTTCATAGTCCCAGAGGAACGAATTCTACTTATTCATTAAAACTTGCATACGATCTATATACTTGCAGAACCGTGCTCAGCTTAGGGTGTTTATTTGCACTTATTTATTACATTATTTTATCACACCTTAGGCGAAACCAAGTTTTTGGCGTCGCTGCTGGGGACTACGTCGTTAGTCCTTGTGCAATTATCTATTGCTTATATTTTAGTTAGTTCTATTTTACGCTTTTCTTTTTAGTTTTTGTTTTGCTGATTTTTTTCCAGGCGAGAGTATATTATTAGGGAAGGAAAGTTTTGTATTACTAGATCCTGCAGAAGCTAATACAATTATGGAGAAGATAAACCAGCAACTCGCTGAATTACGCGAACAAGCGCGAAAAATAGCTCAGGGAAATCTAGTACATACCTTACCTTCATGTCCTAGTTGTGGAGCAAGAGACCACTTGTGGGAGAATTGCATGAATAATCCAGCTTCAATTTCCTTCGTACCTTATCAAAGAAACCATTATTATGATGGTTATTATCAATCTCAGGGAAATTACACTAATTATCACCCCCCACAGAATAATAATTGGGTCGGAAATCAATAGACATATTATCACCCGTTGCCACAATCTTATTATCCTCCACAACATATCTATCAAGAAGCGCCAATTTATAATGAAACTTATCAAGAACCACTTTCTTATTCAATATAGCAACCCATACAAGAGAAACCTTTGAGTCTGAATTCAAGCATGGCTAAGATAATGAACTTAATGGAAGAAAATGAGGAAAGAAGCCCAAACTAATCCAAGGTGCTTAAGAATCTTGAGCACACCATGTCACAAATGGTGAATAAACTTCAAATCCGTGCAAAAAGGCAACTCCCAAGTGATACTAGTGCTCCAGAAGACAGTGTTTGTCATGCAGTTGAATTAAGAAGTGGAAAACAATTACCTCCACCTAGAGTAGAACCAAAACCAACCTCTATTCCTGAAAAATTGGTTGAAGAAACAATTGAAAACAAGGTGGAAGAGGTAATTGAACAAACAAGTGTCCCAGAGAAGACACCAGAAAAGAAAGAGAGCCCAGTGGTAACAAATACACGTCCTCTTCCACCATTCCCGTCACGTGTCAGAAATCAGAAAAATAAAAAAGAATTCAAGAATTTCCTTGACATGGTGAACGAGTTGAAGATCAGCATCCCGTTTGTAGAAGCTCTCACAAGAATGTCAAAATATTGTAAGTTCATGAAGGACATTCTTTCTAATAAACGAAGTTTAGAAACCGAAGAAATGAATGGATTGCCGGAGGAGTTTAATGCTACAAATGAAATAAAGTTACCACCAGATGAACCTCTACCCACGAATTCATGGATGACACCATCCATGATTATGAAGAATCGAGCTGAAAAGTTCGTAGGAATTAGAGGCAAGGGGTGGAAATTTCGTCAATCGTAATCGAGGTAACACGTCAAACTTAATGACGTTAAACAAAAGGGATTTTGGGAGACATCCCACATTCTTTTATGTTTTTAGGTATTTATTTTTTGTTCGTTTTAGTGAGTTTATGTGTTTTTTTAGTGCATATTGCAGTAATAAGAAAGGTATAAGTGTTTTTGGTGTGTAGGTATGTAAGGGTTCGAGTTTGGGGTGAAAAAGTGGAAAATTTTCGGAGTTAAAAATGGTTGGACATAACTTTTTCGCGGTGCACCGCGGGTATTTGCGGTGCACCACAGCTATCGGCGCGAGAAACTTAACAAAAACTTCGAACTGGCATAACTTTGCGCTCGGGTATCAGATTTCACTTTTTCTCGAGTCTAAATCGCATATTTTTTCGAGATCTATCCAATGGAGTGGAGAAATACCAATTTTGGAGATAAAATAAAAAACGAAATTTTTACGCAAAATTCAGACTAGCTCTCTGGTATACCGGGCCATACCCCCGGTACACCGGAGAGCAGAAAACTAGTGCCCACGGGGTAAGACTTGGGTTTTTAACCGAGAGGAAAAAAATTCAGAGATTCAGCTCCGGTACACCGAGGCATATCTCCGGTATACCGCAAGACCAAAAACCGTGGCCACGGGGTAAGGACACGCGTTTTTTTTTGCCGTAACTCGAAATTTCAAGAGCTTCATCTCCGGTACACCGGACCATACCTTAGGTACACCGCATAGCGCCGCTGGAGAGAGAAATAAGCTTCGTTTTTAGGTTATAAAAGAAGGAGGATTGGTATTATTCCGAAATTATTAATCCTTAAGCTTCTCCTTCTTCCCCAAACCTCTCCCAACTCCATGGAAGCTTCACCAAACCTTCCCTAATCATCAAAATACTACCCAATCCACATGAAAACACATCCAATCCGTTCTCCACATCATTATAAAGAAGATTCAACCACTCATATCATACCAAAACACCTTGAATCCAAGAATCAAAAGCTTAAATTTTAGAAATTCATCCTACAATTTCTTAAATCCATACTAATCCATGAAGAATCCATCTTACCCACATAGAGAATCATCATCAAAACACCTTTCCTAACCCAAATAAAGCTTGTACAACCAATAATCAAGAGTTTCAAATTTCAAGAGTGGTTAAAGCTTTGAGTTGGGGGTCAATTGAGATGATTAAGAGAACATAAACATCATCTACTAAAAGGGAGATGAAGAAAAGCAAGGTATTGGATTTAATTGAGAAGAAATCAAGTGAGAAAAGTTCTAGTTCCAACACAAAGGGTAAACAGGTCACGAAAAGAGAGGTAAGCTAGCTGTGTTGATTCAATGGGCAAAAAGGTTCTAACTTTAGTGAAGAAAACAACACAACCTCTACAAATCGAAGACTCTACACCCAAAGAAAAAGAGAAAGCTTCAATTACCATGATAGCTTCTCCGAAGAAACAATTAAAGGAACTACCTTTTACTTATGAGAAAGTATTTGAAGAAGAAGTTGGTAACGGAGAATACAAGAAGATTCGTGGAGATTTGGAAAGATTGGGCTGATCTACGTTAATGGTAAGACATTCTAAAAAAACGTTCTTTTTGTTGAATTGTATTTTGAGAGGAGAAGAAGAAGATGTGGCACAGTTGATCTATGAGGACGTGATACGATTTTTGGTCTCTCCCCTGTCGTTATTTAAATATCCTACTATGATCACGTGTCTTGATCGAAAATCGAATAAGAATTTGGGTGAAGAAGAAACACGTGAGTTTAAGATGAGTAAAAATATTGACAATTCTTGGATCATTAAATGTTTTGAGAGTAATTACGCAACTTTCAAAAGAAGAAAAGGAGTACCTCACAAAACTCCGTGAGCAATTAAAGAAAAATCCAGCAAATCCCATCTTAGGACGTCGATAAGGCAAGGTAATAACCTCGAAGAGTATGTTTTCTTTCTTCCCTACTATTTCTTTATGTGCAATATGTGTGCAAATTTTGAATTTTATCTTTCTTGAGTCTTTTCCGAGTCGTGGGGACACGGCTCATTTTTGAGTTGGGGTGGGGATTCGTTGTTCTCATCTTCCCTTTTTGTTTTTGCATAAAATTTAAAATTTTTGGGTTGAAATAGGCATATAATATGTTGAATGTACCTATTGAGCATGAATTTAATTAGGTCAATGATAGTAAGTAGTATGTTTTTGAAAGAGGTCGCAAATATGTTTAGCATGCATGTATGAAAATAGGAAATAAAAGATAGAAAAGTTAATAAGCAATGCTAAGAATTTACGTTGAAACTTAGGGAGAGTTATTTGGTGTGAAGAACGTGAGGTTTGAAATTAGTTGAATACCCGCTTATCTATGAACTAGTAGTGAAAAAGTAACAAAATCCGGTAGTTAGAAAAATGAATAAGGCAGTTCTTTCATATTGAAGCCACTTGAAGCCTTTTATACCTTCTCACCCTTTTATCTGATTAATGTTATTATCAATCCGTCTTAGCCCATCCGAGCCTTTCTAAAGCCTTTTATAGAAACACATTATAATCCATACCCTTAGTTTGTAGGACTTATCTATACAACCCGCACTCGAATCGCAAAACCTGAAACAAGTCGGTTTTAGAGCTTGCGTTTGGATGGTGGGTTTCATCATTAGGGAACATTGGGATTTGGGAATTATAATTGTGATTTTACTGATGATGAAAAAGTTATTATTGTAACCCTTTGCCGGGGTAATAGTGAATGAAAAAGAAGCTACGAGCTAAATTTGCCAACAAGGGCATAAAAAGAGAAATATATATATATATATATATATAATATAGCGTGATATCTCAACATTAAAAAGAGACTCATAGCTATACAAAAGAAAAATTGATATGAAAATAATATATATTCGGACTGGCAAAGTGAAATTTGTATATCATCATAAAAGGTTTTATTTGGGATTATTGTGGATGCACATCAAAAGCATCAATAAATTGGGTCGAGAGAGAACATCTTCGAGTGAAAACTCAAGCTCTAGGGCGATTCGTTGATGCCTAGTAAAGAGAGAGCCAAAAGCTCACTTTTCATTATCCAAACATATCACATCGTCCCTAAGCCACGTTATAACCAAAGACCTTAGGATTTCTAACTGCTTGGTGGAGAAACAATTGAGCTATTAGATAGTAGATAAGTGGACCATTGGATTATATATTAGGACCTGTGAACAACCTATATCCATTAGCATGAACTAAGTTATCAACCTCTCCTTCTGGCATTGCGAAATTAATCTTGATTTGAATTTATGGATTGTTGATTATGTGTGTATTAAGCATATGTGTGCATTATTTCTTAAGCATTACTACATGAGACTTTTTAGCTACTATGCTATAGGATCATTCATTGAGTTCTGTTCTTATTATCCTCCTACTACTTCTTCTTGATTATTTGACTACCCTACTGTTCTTTACTTTTATTGTATCGGGACGATACAACTTTGAGTTGGGGGTCTTGATGTCTCCTCATTTGTGATGATTTAATATATGTCGGAGACATCATTTTAGTTGTATTTATTAGTTTATAGGTCGATTTTATCATGATTTAGTACACTTTCCTATTTTGTATCTTGAATTGATTATTTATTATTTATATAGCATATTAGGTTTAATTATTTATTTTTTGTGAATCTTTAGAGATATATAGTAATTAATTAGAGTCCAAGTCAAAGTCTAAGAGCTAAAGGAAATAGATAAACATGGAAATTGAAGATAAGGAAGTAAAAGCTAAAAATATGGAAAAGGAAAAGCTGCCTTAAATCTGAATTTCATCACCTACGACCACAAATCAACTTATATCTCAAAATCGGTGTGGAATCTTGATGTCTCCCTAAATGTTCTAATTTTATGCCCTTAGGAGACATCATTTTTTGTGTTTATTTGACTATTTTGATAGACTTTTGGACGAAATATGCAATAATCCGATTTTCCTCTTTTATTTCTAGTATTTTTGATTTATTAAACTTTTGCGCGTAATCTTGTATATTTTAGTGAAAAGTTTGTAGGTTTTGAATATTAGCTAGGAGAGGAATCCGAGAAGAAAGTCAAAGATTGTGATATGGAGTCAAGACTTGAAGATAAATCCCGAAAGAATTTAATTTTAGAGCTGCAAATCTGGAAAACAGGCCAAAGATTGCTGATTTCGTGGCACTTACGAGTTGATTTAGCCGCTGACCTTTGAAGATATTACATTCCTTATCGAGTTACGGAAATTTAGCAACTGGAATTAATCAATCGGAGTTATAACGAAGCGGGAAAAGCCGTTTTAGTGGAGGTGGTGCAGCAGGTACGAGATTTGGGCTTGATTAGTGGACTTGGACTTTGTATTATTCACTTAAACCCTAATTAAAAGCCCATTCCGAATTTGAGCTTATAAAAGGAGCTTTTGACCTCATTATTTCTTACCTCTCATTATATTCTTCAAATTAAATCATCATTAGAAGAGAGCGTCCAGAGAGAAAGTCAGAAGCAAGGAAAATGAGCAAGCTAAGAGATGGAGAAAGTCATCTTCTCCAAATCACAGCCAAACCCAATTTCTAATTAGGTTCTATCTTTTATTTCTGTAATTGAAGAACATGAATTCTTTCTGTTTTAATTTGGTTTTCCGCATTAGTATGAGCTAATTTAATTAAGTGCTTGAGAACGCATAATGGGTTAATCCCAATTTGATTTCGTTTCATATGTTTGGATTAGGGATAATTATTATTTAAATCAAATTGGGTAAATTTTATTTTTCTTTAATTTGCACTTTATTTACTATTTTTGACTTGATCAATCAATAATAGGACTTAGTATCTAGGCTATTCCAATTAGTGGCGATTGGATCACCTTGACGGGGGGTTTAGGTACCGAACTAGTTAGCGAATGTAGGTTAGAAATTATTTGACTCTGACGAGCTTAATTAAACCTATGGCCTATTGGGTAATTTAAACTTAATCACTTGAGAGTGGACTATAATCACCCTGATGGGGTTTGTAGCACTTGAAAGTTGCTCCTTAGTCCACCCTGACGGGGGTAAGGAGAATTCCGAATCCCGACCAATATCAATTTACTAATTTGTCCCTTAAACAATGTATGAAATGAATGATAATTAGGAGAAATCCTTGCGTCTCTCAAGTACTGTTTTCTCATCTTGCGTAAACACTTTAATTTCTTGCGTCTAGTTATTTACTTGCATTAATTTAGTCTTTTCACTATTTGTATGAGTTATTAGATAACCAACAAAACAAACTTAAAATCATTTATCTTCCTTTACGTGCAATTAAACACTACTTGATAAGCATTAGAGTCAACCAATCCGTCCCTGAGAACGAATCTGTTATCACTATTATTACATGGGACAACCGTACACTTGCGGTTGTGGTTCTCTTTACTTATTGCATTTATTTTAGAACACACAAAGGACCACCAAGTTTTTGGCGCCGCTGCCGGGGACGGCAGCGTGTGACCACGGTGTTTATCCGTTAGTAATTAGTTGCATTTTTATTTTCAGTTTTACGCTTTTTTTTTGTTTTGTTTTCTTTTCAGGTTATTTTATTCAGGTAATGATCAAGAAATTTAATTAAAGATGTATATAGAACATTACCGAAATCGTGGTCCATTTGACTATTGGGAAGACTCTTCGGGACAACAACAATGGGGTATTAATTCTTACCAACAACCTTATCAATACCCGCAAGAGCAAGGATGGAACAATCAATGGATCGGGAATAATCAACAACAAACATCATATCACTATCAACAAGAGCAAGAATGGAACAACCAGTGGGTTGAAAACATTCAACAGTCTCCACCTCACTATTATCAGCAAGATACACTACTAGAGAAAGTCAATCGCCTACTCGAGGAAGTCAAGGTAGGAGAGCCAGAACGTAAGAAAAGAGAAGAGGAAAGCAAAGCCACCCATGCACGCATACAACAGATGATAGATGAAATGGCTGCCCGAAACAACTTTCCTAACTTAGCTGAAAGTGGTAGTAAGTCTTATGAAGGTCCCACCCCCTCGAGGGATGGAACAGATCAACCGGAAGAAGTTGTTGAGGAGGAGGTGTTGAAAGAAGGTGAGAATCTTGTTAGAATGGTGGAAGAAGGAGTAGCAACGCAAATCCTAGAAGTTAACACAGAGATTTCTATTCCTATAGTGTGTGCACATGATCAAGGTATAGAACGAAAAAGGGAGGAAGAGGTGATCGAGATTAGAGAGATTTCACAGAAAGAATATTATGAGGTAATAGTGGAAGATTGGGTTGAAAGTGAAGACGAATGTGAAATGGTTGGAGAATCAATCGAAGAATTAAAGGTTAAAGAAAAAATAGAAATTGAATATCCTCCACAAAAAGTTCACCAATCACCATCTCTACCACGAATCATTATTAGAGATGAAAAATCAGAATCACCTCCACTACCACAAATGATCAATATGTGTCATACAAGCAAGGTGCCACACCGCGAGAGCAAAAAGGCAAGTAGGAGCACCTACCCAACACATTTTAAAGATGAATACGAGATTGAACCAAGGAGTAAAAATAATCTTATACCGTGGAGAACAGTTATATACTCTAATGTGGTGGAAAATGAGTTTCGTCGTGAAAATTAAAAGGCGAAACGAAGTACTTACCCACCCCCTTTTCGAGATCGATTGAATAATATTCTAAGGGGGAAGGTTCTTAAGCTTTTACATCAAGGAAGAGGCGAGTTTAAGCGGAGGAACACCGCAAGGGCCTCAATACCATCTTAATGGAAGGTAACACGTCGAACTTAAAGACGTAATAAACAAAAGTGCTTCTTGGGAGACAACCCATGTTTTAAATTGCTTTCATGTCTTTTAAATTCTTAGTGTAAATTAGAGTAATGGTTCTTTATTTAGTGTTTATTTTTAAGAAATGAGAAAGGTTGGTGTTTTTGATAATTACAGGAGTAAAGGTCATGAGTTTGGGGTAGTTAGGTTATCAGCAACTTCGGAAGATCATAACTTGATGCTCGGAGGTCGGAATTAACTTTTTCTTGAGCCTAAACCGCATAACTTTTCGAGCTCTATCCAATGGTGAAGTCGAAAAGTTCAGATAAGCAGCTAAAAGTTTCTGACCACTGCGTCAGCAATGACGCAGCACGATTGCGTCCTCATTAAGCAACTTCGGAAGATCATAACTTGATGCTCGGAGGTCGGAATTAACTTTTTCTTGAGCCTAAACCGTATAAATTTTAGAGCTCTATCCAATGGTGAAGTCGAAAAGTTCAGATAAGCAGCTAAAAGTTTCTGACCACTGCGTCAGCAATGACGCAGCATGACTGCGTCTTCATTCGCGCCAGCAACGTGCCGCCGGCATACCGGTCAGCGACCGGCTAGCCGGCCAAGGAAGAAGGAAGTTTCTGGTTACTGCGTCAGCAACGACGCAAGAGGCTTGCGTCAGAGGTAAAAAAAAAAAAATCAGAGAAAAGTTTGGCAAGCGATATCTTTGCGCTCGGGTGTCCGAATCAGGTGATCTTTGAGCCTAAACTGCATAACTTTTCGAGACCTAGCTGTTGGGGAGGTCGTCGTTCGCGACCGGCTAGTCGGTCATCTGACCGGCATGCCGGTCGTGGTCTCGGCGAAAACAGACCTAAAGCTTAAGAAACCTTATTTTTCCCTCTCCTTTGGCCTCCAACACATGAAACACCATTGATGACGCACCAAAGCTCCAAAAACACTTAAATTCCACCATCAAAACACCAAAATATCACCAATCCATCGCTCTAAACATCATCCCAACACAAAATCAATCACAAATCTCTCCAAAAACACCAAGAAATTCAAGTTTTAATCCAAAAATTTCTTCACCAAAGTTTAAATTATATCCTTTAAACCTTTCCAACACCATAGATATTAAATACCCATCTCAAATAAATCACCAATTCCACTACTATGCCACTTTAAACAATATCAAGCAACACAAATTTCATCAATAACTTTGGTACTTTGAAGGTTGGAGATTGCAAGTGCAAGTGCAAGGTATCAAGTCATCATAAATTCCATGGCCAATCCGGTAAAATAGCT
Source organism: Nemophila menziesii (assembly GCA_029959085.1). Taxonomy (NCBI): domain Eukaryota; kingdom Viridiplantae; phylum Streptophyta; class Magnoliopsida; order Boraginales; family Hydrophyllaceae; genus Nemophila; species Nemophila menziesii. The sequence goes on from JARWIR010000009.1 coordinate 32,293,574, forward strand.
AGAACTCTTCTTTTCTTTCTATTACCAGTTGGGAATTAAGATTTATTTTAGTTATTTAGCGGAGGAATTATGAATTGTTTGAGCCTATTAATATTATATATTTTGCAAGTAATCTTTAAGTAGGTGAAAAATTGAGTTTGGGGTCATCAAAGATGACCATGAAGGTTGGAAAAGGTACGAAGAACATGATGAAGATAGAAAGTTGGGTTTTGAGGAAAGATTTTCGTAGAAGAGATGATGATTTAGAGAGATAGGAAATGATGAAGATTTGGGAAATATGGCAAAAGAGTTCGAGGTAATGAAGAACACTTTATTCAAGATGGATGCAACAATTAAATGATCTTTAAAGCTTGATGAAGTAGTATTCAAAACCCTAACATGAGACTACACGTAATCGGCCTAGTGTCGATCCAGATATGTTTTCCAATCCTTTTCTCATTTAGTGTATATTAGTTTAATTGCTTTATTGAGTTTTTTCGAGTCGTGGGGACACGACTCATTTTTGAGTTTGGGGTGGGGTTCGTTGCCTCATCCCAGTTTTTATGTGTTTAATTGTTTTTAATTGCTTTCAATAAAAATAATTAGGAGTTGCGTTTGACTGTACAAGATTTTAAATGTTCCTTTTAAGCATACTTTTGATGAATCTATGATAGTAGATAGTGGACTTTAGGGAATAACATAAAACGCACTTTAATTGCATGCAAACATAAATAATGAATAGGAAAAATTAATGAACAATGCAAAAGAAGTAAGATTGTACTTAAGGAAAATGTTTGGTTTGTAGAACGTGAGATCTAAATTAGTAGAGAACCCACTTAGATATGAACTAGAGACGAACCCTGTAGTTAGGAAAATGATAGGGGCAGTTCTTTGTTAGCCATTTGAAGCCTTTTAGCTTGCTATCCCTTATATTAATTTTATCCGTCTTAACCCAATTTTGAGCCTTAAGCCTTTCTTTTGTAGCCACGATATAAGCCCATTATCCCTTAGATTATTAGGCATTACCAAATGACCCGCACTTAAATCACGATCCTGAGACCTGTCTCGAGCTTGAGTTTGGGGTGGAGGGTCCACATTTGGGAAATTTCATTGGGTGGGATTTATGTGTTTATATTAGGGCACAATAAAATAAAAGATGATGTTATTATTTGTAACCCTTTGCCGGGAGGTGAAAAAAAAAGGAAAAAAAAGAGAAAAAAAAAATTATAAGAGACATGACCTTTCACATCAAAATGATGGTCATGGGTATCTTGTACAAAAAAAAAAGAAAAGAAATGAAAAAGAAAATAAAAATAAAGAAAGAATAAAATAAACCGGCAAAGTGGAATATTTTGAAAAATCATCTTAGTTTATATTGGGTTGACATGGGGACGCAACATTAGCGCGTCAAATGGGTTGAGTGAGAACATTATATGAGTGTAAACTCAAGCTCGTAGACAGTTGTTGATGGTAAGTGAGGAGAGAGCCAAAAGCTCACTTCAAATTTACCAAATATACATACCACACCGTCCCTAATCCTACGCTAAAACCATAAAGTCCTCGTGATTCCTAGGTGCATGGTAAGTTAATAGGTTGTATACTAAGTGGAGCGTTCAAAGCGAGTAAGGATCGAGGAACAAACTATAGCCATCATAATGAGATAAGTACAAGTGTAACCTTCTAGCATTGCAAAGTTAATTTTATGATTGAAGTTATTTATGTTTGATGTTGCATGATTAGTGTATGTGTATGTTAGTTCTTAATGTTTGCTATATGAGATTTATCTTTAGAATTGCTTTAGGGTGTATTTACAAGCTTCTATTTTCTCTTGCATCTACTTCATTCCCCTTGTTTTTAGTTTTGCTTTGTCGGGACGACAAATGTTTGAGTTGGGGGTCTTGATGTCTCCCTAAATGTTCTAATTTTATGCCCTTAGGAGACATCATTTTTTGTGTTTATTCGACTATTTTGATAGACTTTTGGACGAAATATGCAATAATCCGATTTTCCTTTTTTATTTCTAGTATTTTTGATTTATTTAACTTTTGCGGGTAATCTTGTGTATTTTAGTGAAAAGTTTGTAGGTTTTGAATATTAGCTAGGCTGAGGAATCCAAGAAGAAAGTCAAAGATCGTGATATGGAGTCAAGACTTGAAGATAAATCCCGAAAGAATTTGATTTTAGAGCTGCAAATCTGGAAAACAGGCCAAAGATTGCTGATTTCGAGGCACTTACGAGTTGATTTAGCCGCTGACCTTTGAAGATATTACATTCCTTATCGAGTTACGGAAATTTAGCAACTAGAATAAAGTCAATCAGAGTTATAACGAAACGGGAAAAGCCGTTTTAGTGGAGGTGGTGCAGCAGTTACGGGATTTGGGCTTGATTAGTGGACTTAGACTTTGTATTATTCACTTAAACCCTAATTAAAAGCCCATTCCGAATTTGAGCTTATAAAAGGAGCTTTTGACCTCATTATTTCTTACCTCTCATTATATTCTTCAAATTAAATCATCATTAGAAGAGAGCGTCCGGAGAGAAAGTCAGAAGCAAGGAAAAGGAGCAAGCTAAGAGATGGAGAAAGTCATCTTCTCCAAATCACAGCCAAACCCAATTTCTAATTAGGTTCTATCTTTTATTTCTGTAATTGAAGAACATGAATTCTTTCTGTTTTAATTTGGTTTTGCGCATTAGTATGAGCTAATTTAATTAAGTGCTTGAGAACGCATAATGGGTTAATCCCAATTTGATTTCGTTTCATATGTTTGGATTTGGGATAATTATTATTTAAATCAAATTGGGTAAATTTTATTTTTCTTTAATTTGCACTTTATTTACTATTTTTGACCTGATCAATCAATAATAGGACTTAGTATCTAGGCTATTCCAATTAGTGGCGATTGGATCACCTTGACGGGGGGTTTAGGTACCGAACTAGTTAGCGAATGTAGGTTAGAAATTATTTGACTCTGACGAGTTTAATTAAACCTATGGCCTATTGGGTAATTTAAACTTAATCACTTGAGAGTGGACTATAATCACCCTGACGGGGTTTGTAGCACTTGAAAGTTGCTCCTTAGTCCACCCTGACGGGGGTAAGGAGAATTCCGAATCCCGACCAATATCAATTTACTAATTTGTCCCTTAAACAATGTATGAAATGAATGATAATTAGGAGAAATCCTTGCGTCTCTCAAGTACTGCTTTCTTATCTTGCGTAAACACTTTAATTTTTTGCGTCTAATTATTTACTTGCATTAATTTAGTCTTTTCGTTATTTGTATGAGTTATTAGATAACCAACAAAACAAACTTAAAATCATTTATCTTCCTTTACGTGCAATTAAACACTACTTGATAAGCATTAGAGTCAACCAATCCGTCCCTGAGAACGAATCTGTTATCACTATTATTACATGGGACAACCGTACACTTGCGGTTGTGGTTCTCTTTACTTATTGCATTTATTTTAGAACACACAAAGGACCACCAAATCTGGAGAAACGGTCAAGAGAAAAGTTGGAGATCTTTCCGAGACGATGAATTTGAACTACTCATACGTGTCAAACGGATGATTATTGAAAATACTAGGGCCAAAACAAAAACGGGGCTGATTCCATGTTTTTGGGTTACAAATTTGAGTTGGGCTAGGAGTCCAATATTACCTTCTCCTTCAAGAAAACGAATTAGGTCAACCTATACACTATAAATACATCCTCTTAGCATTATAAAATCATCCTTGGCCAAACCTTAAGGTCAGGAAGATGCTATAACACAAGAAGAGAAGTTTGGAAGGAGCTGTGCATCAATCATGTCTTCTTCAACCTTCAATTCTGTAATTCTTTCTTTTCTTTTCCTAGTATGAACTAAATTCTATTTAGCTTGAGTTTTAGCATATATGTATGAACCCTAGTTTTGATTGACATCTATCTAATTTGGGAATTTTATGTTTTAAATTGAATTATTGTTTTTATTCTCTGTTTATGTGTTTGGGTTTATATTTTGTGTTCTTGTGGACTGAAGCCATATCGAATTACCATCTAGTAGTTAGGTCACCATTGACAACGGTGTTTAATTACAAGTTTAGCACATAACGTCTAGAATAAGGTTTAGATCTGACAAATCAACCTAACTAGATAATCACCATGGTTTAGTGTATTTCTATTTTACCAATGGCAGAAACAGTTTTCTTAGGACTCCTTAATGACACAGGTAAACCCTATTTAAAACTAGCTAGCGCAATTGGAACCGATTATTGAAATACTACATAATTCACCCTTACATATTTAGAACGACAAAACTAGTGGGAATTATTTGCTAATTACTCAAGCTAAACTTTCATACTATCTTTTTTTCTTTTCTTTTATTTATTTCCTGTCTATTAGTTTATTAGTTTAATTTTCCTTTATTAAAAATCAAATAAAATTCTATCTATCTCTTCTTCCTACTTGCGTAATATTATTCTAGCTTAATTATTTGTACTTGATAATTTGCATAAGTTCTTCTTAACCTTCGTAGTCCCTGAGGAACGAATTCTACTTATTCATTAAAACTTGCATACGATCTGTATACTTGCAGAACCGTGCTCAGCTTAGGGTGTTTATTTGCACTTATTTATTACATTATTTTATCACACCTTAGGCGACACCAGTAAACTGGTGATCAGGGTGGCTAACGGTTTAGACTTACCAGGGTGGCTAACGGTTTAGACATACCACTCCACCAGACCGGACCAGACTGGCCGATCTGGAACCAGAACCAAACCGGAGCTACAATGTTGGACTGGAATGCACCGGACCGGACTAACCCTTATCAGTCCGTTTCTAAAAAACTCAACCATTTTGGACTGGTCCGGAACGGACCGAACCGATAAGTATTTAATTTTTTTAATATTAATACTCTACATTACCTAACCCGCACCATTACTTGCGATTTCATTCCATACACCCAAACCCACCGACCCTATTTACTCCACCCTCTCCATCGAGTTAATTTGTTTCACCAAACCACCTCCCCCATTCAATTCTCATCTGAAATTCTATCAAGTCTATTATCTTCAATATTCAGAAATTAATTCATTGTTGGTGGTGGCTTGAGTAATTGGTGGCTATGATGGTGGTGTCAGTTTGTATAAGACATGGCTATGGTGGTGGTGGTAGGTGGGTCATCTAATTCGTGACTATGGTGGTATGATAAATATTATTTTATCTTCAATCTCTAACTTCTCTGGGATCCTGGTGAGCTTCCTTTTTCTTTTTTTGTGAGGGTATCTGGATTTGTTGTTTTTGGTAATCATAGGGACTCAATTCGAAAATAGTAAAGTATGTCCCTAATTTAATATTTATTGTTTCTTATTTTTTTTTATTCATATTTTCTTATAATTAAACGTGTATTTTTCTATGCATGTTGAATTGATGTTTTGTTGATGAAGAGGGGAGTTCTTGTTGATGGTTTATTTACTTACTGTGTTGGTAAGAAGATGGCTTTGGTCCATGGTTTATATGATTTGTGTTTAGTTTTTTGTGGATGTTTTGCATTTTGTTACTCTTGGTTTTCGAAATCAATTCTCTGGTTTATATGAAATTTGTTTTTATAGTCCCATGTGTTATGCAAAATTGTTTGTGTAATTCGAAATTTTCCTTTGTTTTTGTAAAAATGATATGGAAAGTCATAATTTGTGCTAAATTGTTCATATTAGTGCTTGATTAAGGTGAATTGATACTATACATACCTGTTTTGTGAAATTTTGAGAGTCAAAGTCAACGGTTTTTGTGAATTATATATTGTAATACAATGTTTTAAGGGGATTTACATTATATATTGGAAAATTGATCCACTTAATCTTTGATTTATGTGAATTTGTTGTGGGAAATACATATTGATTTCGAAAGTGATTATATAAGTCACTGGTTTTTGAGAAATTGATATTATAATTCAAAGTGTTAAGGGTAATTCAAAGTGTTAAAGGTAACTCAAAGTGAGAAATTGATAGATTAGTTCCAATTTTAGGTGAATTTGTTTAAAGTAGTACAACTTGTTTTCGAAAATTATGCTTTGAGGCCTTGTTTTTTCTGAAATGTATATAGAAAGTCCATATTTTGTGTAAAATTGTCACAACTAGGGCTTGATTTAGATGATTTGAGCATATATGAACATGTTTCATGACTTTTGATATTAAAATTTAGGTTTTTGTGAACTTTGTGAATTCAAATCGAGGTAAATAAATTACACTATAAGTCTCTCTGATTATGATCAAGTAGTTGAAATGTGTTTTGAATTGACGCGGTTTTTAGAATTGACGGGTTTCAAGTTTTGGAAAATGAAAATCAACCCCTATTTAATACAAAATGATGAAAAAACCTTTATAGAAGATAACTATGTTTACGAAATTGCCCCAAATTTTTCTAAAATGGTTCAATTGGACCAAAATTTCTTTAAAACATCTTCTTTAAGTGTTTGAAATGATGATTATAATTCTGAAAATTAGCAAAATAGACCCTAAACTTTTAAGAGATGTTATTTTGGTCTAAAATGCCATTGGGCAGTATTATGATGACATTGCATTATTATTTTAAATTATAAGTGTTTATAATTTGCATAGTAACATTTAATTGCCAAGGTGTTGTATTTGAAATTTTTGAAAAAAGAATTTGGGGGGTAATATTCGGATTTGTTAAATTATTTGCGGGTTCTTTTTTACATTTTCTGAAAAACAAGAGTGTAAAGGAATGGGTTAAATTGTTTTTTGGGCCAATCATTTTTACGTTGACATTCTTGAACTGATTTTGGACACTTAGATTATCCACTAGATTTTATCGATTTCTCTTTTTTTTTTATGTTTTCTCACTTATATCATGTTCATCCCACTTATGTTTCTGCAAGAACAGTGCTTAACAAATTAAAGAGTTGTGAATCATTTGTTTATGTGATTTTATACTATTAATATATGAGATAACAATTGAGAGAGAATGCTTTGTTGATGGGATTAGTGGGTTTTGTAATTGGTAATCTTCATATCTTTTTCTAATTTATTAATCTCTCAACCATTGTTTTATTATTTGTTGAAGGTTGTGATTCTTCTCTTTGTTCTTTGTGAATTACAAGTTGTATATATGTAGTAGCAATACATAAACAATCGAGATTATTTTTACCTGTTGTACTAGATTAAAAATGTTGTGCAATTTTCTTTTTCTTTTCTAAAAGAAATATTTTTAAATTATATGATGATGATGTAATGCTACTTTTTTATATCCTACGTCAATACAAAAAACACTTAACAAAAAATATTCAGTACAAATATAGCTTTAAAAAATTCAATACAAACAAAGACTAAAAAAAGGCAGAACCGGTAAGAATCGGTCTGGAATCATAACAGGTTTTCCGGTTCGGATCATCCTTTCCCCTTCCCGATAACTGGACCGGACCGGTCCGATAAAAAAAGAGACTGTGGACAAAAACGATCCGGTAAGGCACAGATCCGCTAAGCACCAGGCCGAACTGGTCCGTTAGCCGAGTAATGTTCTCTTTACCCTTCTCATCTTTAATCGTGTATATTACCCGTTTCGTGTAAAATCTTACATTCATTACTTTCCAAGTCATGTCAACACAACTCAGTTTTGAGTTGACGGTTGGGTACTTGGTGTCCTCATCCCCATTTATGTGGTAAATGTTTTCATATATGTACACACACACACACACACACACACACATATATATATATATATATATATATATATATATATATATATCTTGTTCTTCTATAACAGTTTTCGTACATCTTTGTTCAATGAATTAACCTCGGAGCTATTCCAATGACCATTTGTAGCTCCACCATTAACATTATCTTTATGAGTACCCGCAAATCTACAAAATAATTCATATGGACATGGCCCTTCACTATCTAGAAACTGGCAGTTTCCCTCCAAATCAGCTGGTTTCTATACAAAAATAACAACATGAATCTCAATTTTGATTTCAAATGCCTATTATTTACAGTAATAGCTACACTAACTATTCATATATATATATATATATATATATATATATATATATATATATATATATATATATATATATATATATATATATATATATATATATATGGGTGATTAATCTAAAAATTTCACAACTAACAAACTTTGTGCATAAGGTCTTATCCACTTCACTAAAACTATAATTCAAATTTTTTAGTATAAGACAAAATTTCATTAATTTATTTCCTTTGTCGCGATTCGCATCACCACTATCATGTCTTTACCTAATTGTTAAAATATTTTTCTATTTTTAAAAAATAAAAAATTATACTTAATTTTAGATAATTCTGAAAAATTGTAAAATGATGATATTAGGTTAATTTTAAATCAATCTTCTTAGAGTTTCAATGTAATTTTTTTAACCTTAATTTTGGAATCAAAACCTGCCTCTTTGCTGCATCTTTGGTATTTGTATAAATTACACACAAACAGTAAAGCCTCCAAAGCTTAGAATTAATGTTAACGTGAAATTTAATCCCTACATTTATATGGTTTTGTTAATGTATTTCATGTGTTGAGTAGATTACTGAAAAAAGGATATATTGTTTACATGAATGATTGTATATGGTGCGGTTCCTATGAATAAAATTATTAGGATCCCGGTGAAGATCAATTCATAAAAAAGTGATACAAAGTAACCGTAGGTTTATTATATGTTTGTGAAATTGACTATGTGATTTTTTTTTGGTAAATTTGGTCTAATGGGTATGTACCATAACCCTCAACATTGTGTTGATTTCATGGTATGGGCTCCATGTTACTCTTAGTTATGATAGGTCCCTTATCTTTGTATATTTTTATAGTTATTCCCTAACTTTATAAATTTCCCTGTGTTTGCATCATCTATATCAAAATAATTGTTAGTCACGTTATTTGTGATGCATTTTAAATGCATTTGAAGATCCAGATATTATTCATGTTGATGATATAGTGGACCTTGTGAGAGATTTGGAAGTTATATTGAAGAATTGCGTCTCAAGTTATGCTTTTGGTTAAGAATGAAATTTGTAGAAAGATTTTAATAACTTTTAGTTCCCATATTATTGTGTTTTTTTGTGTATGATTACAGTGGTGGATTTGCATGAGATGAAGCTGACTAGAAAAGACTTATATACCCCTAAAATTGAGGCTTACTGCAAATTTGGTAAAGAAGATGATGGATATTTGTTTTACAAAGAAGAAGCCGACAAAGGCCATGATTTAGGTCCAGTTGTCGTTAGTATACTGAACAATGCTTTGGCTTATAGAGGTAGTTTCTAATAATTGAAATTTTGAATATGAATATTCATTAATTAATTATACATGCAATTATGCTGAGGAGGAGAAAGTTATAATAGAAACCTATGGAAGTAGTGTTTTAATTATATGAAAGTAGTGTTTTTTGTTTGTTTTATGTGTTACACAGGGTCGTGGGTTGGAATATGCCCTAGCCCCGATCGTCTTGTCATGAATTGAACACGAGTGTTTACTGTACACGATAATAGTTATCCCTTCAGTATTGATTGAAGAAATTATTTCCTTGAATCTATGGCAAGCTTTTATGAGTATGATATTCATTTACATAATATAAAGGTAGATCTTTGATTAAGTTACGAACTAGATATCATAAGGTGTCATGATAATGAGAATTTAGCTCATATGACTTAATATAAACTTGTTCTTAATCGTATGATCATCGAGTTAGGACCTCGATGATCCGATATGATTAATATGTAGCTAACGAGTATTTATTGGATTAATATCGGTAGTTCTCGTTTAATAGGTTAGGTGCATAGATAATGCACATAGAGATGTGATTATCGAACATACTAAAACTAGAGATTCCTAATAATTAATTACCTTGAACTGTCAAGTAGTTAAATCTCTATAAGGATTTTTATACTTGTAATCCTTTGACCTAAGATCATCAGTATAGTTGTGTATGTGCTTGTGATGTTTTGATATTTGACTACTAGTGTGTCATAATGCTAGTTGAAAGGATATTGGATGTAGCTAAGTATATATGCTCCTAGGGATGAGTCACGATGGAATCTATCAACTCTAGGTAAAGAGTTTGAGATCTACGATGTCATAAGATTATAAGGATTGTATCGAATCATTGGCCAAGTGATAGAATGAATGAAGAAAGGATTTTCTTAGGTCATTTGTCAATCGTTGATAATCGACGTGTAACGTAGTTGATTTTCTAATGGGATTTGACAGTTATACCATATCCCAGGATAATTCGGAGCTGTAAAGATAGAGTGAATACGTGTATGATCCTTTACCAGTATCTTTGTACATAGTTACTTCACGTTATCCGGTCGTTGTGGAGTGTTGTTAGACTCCAACCTCGATTAGTAGTTAATCAAGTTAACTACTACCAGTTTAACGATGAACCCACACAATCGCACACTAACGAGTATATTGATCTTGCTTCATGTCGTTAATTAATTTTATTATTAGATAATAAATATTAATTAATTATATACTTGGAATACTGGTATATCAATTTGCTAGCACAAATTAATATTCTAATATAAGAACCGACTAAGACAAAAAGGAAAAAAGAAAATTGACAAGTATGTGGATCGAATCACATACCTCCAGTAATGTGAAGTGTGTCACTAACCGCTGGGTTAGTCAACTCATTTATATTACATAAAAGGTCCACGTACACTTCACATGTGGATAGTGGACCAGATTATTAAGATAATCAATTTTTATTATACGTTGATGACTTTTCATTTTCTAGACTTTTCACTTTCTCAAAAGTTATAAAAGTATAATGGATTTTATTATACATAGAACTTTTTCCATCAGTTTTCTCCCAAGAAAACAAAACACAAGAAAAGAAAAGGTCTCTTAATTTCCAAGTTAGAATTTGATTCTGAAAGCAAGGATCAAAACTCGGTGTATAAAGCGTGGAAGCCTCAAGTTTTTGATGTTGGGTTAGTCACTTTCCATTCGAGTCTCATACAAATAATTCAGGTATGTAATGGAATTTTCCCTTGTTTTAAATTCTTAAATCGCAACTAGATGGATTCAGGATTGCTATATTTTTTTTTGCTGCGTATATTCGATATATCTGCTATTGTGATTCCTTCAGGTCGGTCCTATAGTAAAGCAAAAGACGCGGCCACGTAGGGCCTCTGGTTTTTTGACGTTTTTAGGGGCCTTCGATATTCTAAATATATTATGTATATATATCCCCGACTTATATAATTATATAAAATTAGTATTGTTAGTTTGGTGGTATTGATGCATATTTTCATTCACGAGGTCTAGAGTTTGAACTACGTTAATAAAAATAATATTTGTATTTATGTAGAGCAACCCATTTTGTGAGTTTTCTTAGGGCTCCGAAATTTCATGGTCGGCCCTAGTGTTATATATATAATTTAACTGGTTTAGTTTGTAGAGTTAATGAGAACTCGAGGCATGGAAAATCGAAACATACAGACCCTGTAGTTCGTACACACACATATGCTGCAGTTAGAGGCGTTTTTGGACCTGATCAACGAAGCTCGGGGAATTGACATATTGGGGGCTAAATTTTCAGGGGTAAACCGCAAAAATTGAAAATTATTGGGGCCAAAAACATAATTAAAAGCACTACGGTTGTTGCACATAATTATACTATTGTGGCTGCATTTTATAATAACATCAATGATGTCATTGGGAATATTAAAACACACAGCTTTTGAAGGTATAACCAGAGCAGAAAAAAAAGCAAGGGAGCTGAATTATTTGTATCTAAAGTCTTGGGGATGGATCTCAAATTTTTTTTCTTCTAAAATTCAGAAAGTTGAAACTTTAATCATTAAAACTAATGTGGCTGCTACTGGTGTGCCTAGGGTATGATAAAATAATAAAATAAATAATGCACTAATCACCCTAAACGTACAACGGTAATGCAAGTATTACAGGACATATGTCAGGGACTTAAATGTGTTAGCAGATAGGTAAATAAATCAGAGTATCAATTGATAATTAAAAGACAGAAAATAAATATGATTGATTGAGAGATTGATGATTAAACTAATAAAATAAAAAGACAATAAATTAAAAGATGTAAGAATATAGATGAGAAAATATAACTTAGGGTTTGCTAGTATGCACTAATCCTTCTAATTCGTTCTATCAATTCAGTTTATAAGGGAGATAATAGATGTTAGATACATATCCAGGATTCTAGTTTCCCCCTATCCCTGGAGAGCGAACTAGGGTGGAGACCTCACAATCACGAGGGGACTCGAAATAAGGTTATCCTGAGCTACTAGGGTCCCAGATGAGACTGGCCAAGTAATGATGATTGGTGATTAAAATAAACCTTAATGACTATCTAGTTAGGTGTTGTCAGGACCAGTTTCGTAAACTAGATGTTTATGTGGTGTTTCAATAATTAGACACTCCTTCCGGGCGACCATCTAACTAATATTAGCAAAACCCTAAATTGATCAGGTTTAAGACAGACAATAAATCAAAGCACATAAATCAAATATATGGTTAAGCAGCTAGAATCAATTTAAAACATATAATTCCCAAAGAAACCTAGATAGTAAGAAAATAGAATTCATAGATAATACATAATGCAAAACCCAAGCTATGGGAAAATTAATTCATACCTGAAGGAAATAACTACAATAAAGATACATGAATGTCATCTTACTCTCTTGAATGACTCTAATGATAAATAAACTTAAGAACTAGTTGTGGAAGGCAAAAATTAAACCTATGCCTTGGACTTGAGTAAGGATTAGTTTACAAAGGTTTAAGGGTGTATTTATAGGGGTCTAGGAAGCCCTAAAACGTTTTCTTGGAGTAGAAGACAAGTAATTTGACTTCTAGTCCAACTCAAATTCGTAACCCAAAAATATAGAAAAGGTAATAAACTACCGCTGTTTTGTTTTGGCCTTAACTTCTTTGATATAACTCTAATTTACGCGTTCCATATGTCGAAACTGATCGTCTCGGAAATATTTTCACTTTTGCTTCAGACAATTATTCTAAATTCCCAGCCAATCTTGAGTTATGAGCACTTTTGTGGTCGTAGCTGCTAGAATTCAGATTTACTTGGCAACTTTATCTTTCTATATCTGTCTTTTCTTGCCTTTATCTCCAATTTCAATGATTATCTTATTTCCTTTTCTCTTAGAATTGATTTGGTATCTAATTAATTACCATATATCTTTAAATCTCCACAATTAAAAAACAATTAAACCGAATATACTCTAAAAATGATAAATCATCAAATTAAGACAAGAAATAAGAAAGTGTAATAATATATAGGAAAATCGAGTATATGACTTCCAAAAACATCTAAAATGATATCTCCAACTAAGATTAAATCATCACAAATAGGGAGACATTAAGACCCCCAACTCAAAGTTGTATCATCCCGATACAATAAAGATAAGACCAAAGGAAAGTCTCTAAATACACACCTAGGTCAATTAAGCACGGAGGGAAAGAAGATAGCAGAATATATAGAATAAACTCAAAGAAACTACTCATAAAATTTCATGTAATAATAGTTACAAACTACATACCTGCACACTTGTCATATCTACCATCAACACGGCTTAAATTCAAGATTAGATTAGCTTCACAATGTAAGAAGGAGAGGATTTTTTCTTAGTTCACTAAGGAGGCTATAGATTTCTCATCGAACTTCACTAGTATCCAAAGATCCACTTAACTACTCTATATTGGTTCAATCACTTCAATATCACATATCAAATAATCAAAAGGTCTTGAAGGTTGTAATGTTGGCTTAGGGACGGTATTAGAGTGAGCTTTTGGCTCTCCTCTCACTAGCCATCAGCGAATCGCCCTTGAGCTTGAGTTACTCGCATAAAATGTTTCTTACTCAACCCAATGATTTTCTTGATGCACAAAGTAGCATCCCAATAACCCTTTTAAAGCATAAAGATGTTCACATAAAAATACCTCTTTGCCGGTCCAAATATATTATTTTCAAATCAATTTTTTTACTTTTGTATACCTATGACTCTCTTTTGATGTTGAGATATCATGCTATTTTTTCAACATATTTTCTTTTCTTTTCATGCTTTTCAGCTTTTTTCATTTACTCTTACCCCGGCAAAGGGGTACAATATAATAAACCTGTTAATCATCAAAGTAATACTAGAGAACAATTAATAAGCTCAAAAATTCCCAACCCAATAACAATTGTCTATGTATCGCGATTCGAGTGCGGGTCATATGGAACAATCCTATAATTAAAAGGGATTTGGCTTATAATGTGGCTAATAAAAAGGATTTAGAAAGGCTAGAAGGGGCTGAGAAGGATATAAAAATTATAATTTGGACAACAAGCTAAAAGGCAATAAGGGGCTTATGAAAGAACCTTCCTAATCACTTTCTAAACTACGCAATTTCGTTATTCTCTTACCTTTAGCACGTTCATCAAATGGGCTTATAAACTAGCTTGGATCTCATGGACTACACACTACTCATGGCTCCCTAAGATCGAACATACTTTCTATTTCATTGCTAACTAATCTTTTCTTAACTGTCAATGTGTGTTTTCCTGCAAATAATCAAAGCATACAAAATAAAGCAGCTCATAAATATACTACTTTATATCATTAACTTACTAAGCTTATGCTTTAAAGCTATTAAACACACTCTACATCTAAATCCCATGTATCAAATATTTTAATTTCTACCTAAAAACAGAAAAATCACATAAGAATAGAGATGAGAGACAACAAATCCCCACACCCCCAATTAAAAAATGAGGCGTGTCCCCACGACTCAAAAATCACTCTAAAAAGAAATTAAAATTAGCAGATAAAGCCTGTACAGAAATGGTAAGGAAGAAAGAGAACATACTCTCGAGGCTATATCCTTGCATTATCGAGTTCCTAGATAGGATTTACCGGATCTTTCTTTAATTGCGCAAGGAGTGTCATGATGTGCACTTGATTAGCTTTGATTTGTGCCACATCATTGTATAAGGAAGTTTGAGGTGCTTCGACTTTATTTAATCGCTCCTCTACCTTCTATTGCCGAACACAATCCTCCTCTTCTTTTGAAAGTTGCGTAATTCCCGCTCCTCTCAAAATTTTCTTGATCCAAGTATTGTCAATATGATTCATCTTATTCTCCAGTTTCTCTTCTTCACCCGGAATCCCATTTTCTTTTTGCACAAGGCATGTGATCATAGTAGGATATTTCACATTAAATCAGAAGTAGGAGAGACCAAAAATCGCATCACCTCCTCAAAGAGCACTCGTGCCACATCCACCTCTTCTCCTTGTAAAATACAATTCAACAAGATTGAATTCTTCTTAGGTACATCCAAATTTCTTGTGTTTCCAAAGACATTAGCTGTAAAGAAATTGTGCCAAACGATCGTATCCGCTTGGAGGTATTTGTAAGGCCAAGGTGCCTTCAGTTCTCCCTTATGTGATTGCACTCTTTCTTTGTCTTAAACATGTTCAAAAAGTAAATTCCAATCAAAATTCTTGATATTGTCCACCGCTTCTCTATACTTGCATGGTCCAACCAATTTCTTAAACTAGAAGTGGTTTCGAATCTCTTCAACTGTGAAAGGAACTAACTTGCCTCTAACTGGAACACAACCATTACTATCTCGGCTAAAGAGTCCTAAATAGAATTTGGAAACTAACTCAACACATAAATTGGAACGTCTTACCATGAAAGTAGACCAACCCAATCTTTCACCTATCTCCACGCATCTCTTCTATTCACCTTTACCAACTTATTCTTGTAATACTCTCTCATGAGAAAAAGGTAGTTCATGTAACGGTTTCTTTGCAGAAGCTATCAGGGCCCTTGAAGATTTCTCTTTTTCTTTGGGAGTAGGGCTCTCAATCTGTAGAGGTTGTGGTGTCTTCTTTGCGGAAGCTGGAACCTTTTTGTCCATTATATTCACCACAGATAGCTGACCTCTCTTCTCTTGACCTGTTTAACCCTTTGTGTTGGAACTTGAACTTTTCTCACTTGATTTCTTCTCAATAAAACCTAATATTTTGATTTTCTTCATCTCCCTCACCGTAGATAATGTTTCTGTTCTCTTCGTCATCTCAATTGATCTCCAACTTAATGCTTTGAACACTCTTGAAATTTGAAACTCTTGATTTTAGGTTGAACAAGCTTTATTTGGGTTAGGAAATGTGTTAGGATGATGAATGTCTATATGGGTAGGATGAATTCTTGCTTGATTTACATGGGATTAAGAAATAGTTGGATGAATTTGGAATTTTTTGGCTTTCGATTCTTGGATTCAATGTGTTTTGGTATGATATGGGTGGTTGAATCTTCTTTATAATGATGTAGGGAAAGGATTGGTTTTGTTCTTATGGTGATTGGGTAGTGTTTTGATGTTTGGTGAAGCTTTGATGAAGCTTTAATGAAGTTGGGAGAGTTTTGGAGAGGAAAGAGAGGCTTGAGGATTGAAAAATTCGGAATAGATCTAACATCTTCTCCCTGTATAACCTAAAACACATAAATTATCTCTCTCCAGCGGCGTTGGGCGGCATACCGGTCCGACACCGTGTTGAAAAGTCCGAGCCACGGTTTGTACCGTTAGCTCTCGGCATTGTACCTAATACCACGATTCGTGCCACGGTTTTTCTTCAGGCCGGCATACCGGTGGTCACTTTTTCGAAAATCTTCGTCTCGGTGTGGAACCTAATTTCACGAAGCGTACCACAATTTTTGACCCACCGGCACACCGGTCATCTCACCGGCATACCGGTGAGCTGATCCGAAGGTGCTCAAAAATTTCTTTATCTTCCCTAACTTGATTTTCTCTAATACCTGACATAAAAACACTAATACCTTACTCAAATATGCAATATCAACTAAAAACAACTAAACTAAACATGAATTAAAAACATAAAACATAAAAAATTGCGGGTTGTCTCCCGTAAAACACTTTTATTTAACGTCTTTTAAAGTTAGACGCGTTACCTCTATCGAGATTTGCGAATATAGCATCCCTAGCAACGAGCAAGGTTATGGACGTCTACTAACCTTCGTTTAATGCCCCTCTTAGGACTAAATCACCTTAATTAAAACAACTTCAGTGACTATGAATGGCCCCATACACGAATCCTTGTGACCTCGTGGCCTATTCTCTGGTGTGTGCGCTTTCCATACAACATCATGGCCGACCCCAAACTCAATCTTTGGCTCCATATCCACAGGTTTTGTGTGGATTTCTTTAGGGACACGATGATGTGAAAGACTGTGGATAATAGGAACGGTGGGATCTGACTTCATTGGTTTCTTTCCCCAGACCTAGAATGTCTCGGATATGTTTTTAGCATGAAGGGTGGTTGTCCCTTCTTGGAAGTTGATAATTCTCTGAGTTGTGGCCATGAAAGGCCTTCCAAGTATAATTGGAACCTGCTTATCTGCATCGAAATCAAGTATAACAAAGTCAGTATGGATGGTGATATTACCTGATCGAACACGTACGTCCTCCACTGTTCCTCATGTCTTGGTAACTGAGTTGTCAGCAAACTGCAACTTCACTAGAGCTTTCTCTGCTTTATGAAGTCCAAGTTTATCAAACACGGATTTTGGCATAAGATCCACATCTCAACCCACATCACATATAGCTTTCATCTTGAGCGTACCATTTATTTGAATAGGAAGATTAAAGCTTTCTGGATCTTTGAGCTTCAATGTTAACTCCTTCTCTACTATTCTCGAGACTCTCTCAGTATGAGCCACAGTCCCTTTCTTGGCTTCTACACGCTTCTTTCTCTAGAATAACTTGCGTGAAAACTTGTTGTGGTGTAAGCCCTTTCATTGCAATCTCAAGCATTTGGGCATTTATATTTTTAGGAGAATACGCCTCTAAAAATATCTTTTTTTCAATGTCTACCTTTGAATTTGTATCAGGAATCCGTGGTGATATTGATTGAACAACAGGTGGTGGTTCTACCTTTTCTTCTTCTTTCTTTTCTTGCACAACAGGTGCAACTTCTTCTTTCTTTCCTTCATTCGAGGATTCTTCCTCTATCTCTTTAGCTCTAGTAGCTTGTAGCTCCATAACTGATCTAATCTCTTCTTGCATATCTTTCAGAAGCTGTATAAATTTGGATTTTTCTGAATCTCCATCTTATGAGGAGTCAGAGTCTTCGGGGCTAGACTTGGTTGGTTCTTCTTTAGTTTTGGGAACTTCCACGACACTTTCTGCAGCATGAGGTACTTCCTTATTCTCGTCAATCTCAAGGCAAATTGCCTTACAAGCTTCGAACCCAACATTGGAATCACCCTCTTCAATAGATTTCAATTCTCTTGCTTCCATCATATTCGTTAAAATCGTATTCAATTGATCGACTTCTGTACCAAGATCTGAATTGAAGCTTCCGTTTCTCTCCACTTCTCGTTTTGTTTATTCATAGTTGCGGTCATAAGATCCATAAAATTCGTTAATTGTGTATCACTCATAGCTACCTCTTGAGGATGTTGTGGTAAAGCGTTCAGAACTAAAGTATTGTTATAAGCGTCATTGGCTGGCTGTTGTGGAGGAGCAGGTCGATTAAAGTTCTGATTTCCTTGATATTGATTCTGACCTCTCGGTTGGTAAGAGTTATTCTGGGGACGAGGTTGATAGCTACTTCAATTAGCGGCCCCTTGTGGATTTGAAAATCGCATACCCGGATGATTCTTGTTACCAAATTGGTAATTTCCTTGGTTGGATATAAAATAGACAGATGCTGGATTTCCTTCGCACTCTTCGCATGTATGATTTGGTACCTCACACTACGGACAACCTTTTGCCTATTGCACTATGTTTGTTGCTGCTACATTCTGCTTTTGAATCTCATGTTTGATCTCTTTAATTTGGTTTTCTAAAGCAGTTAATTGAGCTGAAGTAGCAGTATCTGCATTTAATCGAAGCGTACCTCTGGTATTTGTAATAGGAGCTCGCGACAATGGCCAACTCCTTTCTGTTTCTATAATGTTTTCCAAACCTTGGACTGCTTCTATAGGATCAATGGACACAAAGTTTCCCTTTCCAAGATTATCTACCCTCAGTCTACTTTCGACATTGATACCCTGATAAAATATAACTAATTGCAAAACACGGGGTGTAACCGTGGAGTGGACATCTAGCTAACTTTTGTTGGAATCTTGTCCATGCGTCTCCTACTTCTTCTCCATTCTCTTGGAAAAACATAGCAAGCTCGCTTTGGTCTTTGAGTCTCCTACTCTTTGGATAAAAACAATTAAAGAATGCGGCTTGAAGTTATGTCCAAGTATTAACTGTACCTGGTGGTTGTCTATCTAGCCAATCACCAGTTTTGCCGGTTAGAAAGAACGAAAACATGTTACAATACAGTTGCTCGCGTGTAATGCCTGGAGTAATGTAGGCATCACAAATCTGCATGAACTTCTAAATCGCTCTTATTGGATCTTGAATTGCTCCACCACTATAGAGTCCAAAACTCTGGAATTGACTGAGCATACCCGGATCGAGTCTAAACTTGATATTCAGGATCTCTGGAGGACGATAACCTAAAGGTTGAACATGATTAGGTGCTCCCAACCATGGGAGATCTTGGTCATGGCGGATTATGTTTCTGTTATCTCCTCCTGGTGGTGGTATATGTCCTAAAGGACCAAGGGGCGGATCTCCTACCACTAGTGTTGGATCTTGTCCTCCTTGATGTTCTGTCATTGCTCTACTTTGTGCTCTGTCTTCTTTCACTCGCTTGTTATAAGCTCTGAAGCTCCACTCGGGCTCCACAAGAGGAGCCCGAGTGGAGCTTGTGAATTGTTTATGAAAACAATAATAGATAAGTGATGTCTCCTCATTTGTGATAGATTAATATTAGGATGAGACATCATTTTTAGTGATTTAGAAGTCATAAATGTCGATTTTCTTTAGTAATAGTGCACTTTCCTATTTTGAGTCTTGATTTAGTAAAATAATATTTTAAGAGCATATTGGGTTTAATTGTTTATTTAGTGTGTAGCTTTAAAGATAATTATGGAGATTAATTAGAGTCCAAGTCAAAGACTACAAGATATGGAAAGAGATTTGCATGGTAATTGGAGATAAGGAAACAAAAGCTGAAAAGATGGAAAAGGAAAAACTGCCTAAATCTGAGATTCTGCAGCACACGCCTAAAGAAGTGCTATTTACCCCAAGAAATAGGCCGATTTTGGTAATTTCCCTTTCATAGGGACATAGATAATTCTGTGAGGATTCTTTTGGTATCTTCTGGAGCTCAAACCGACCAATAACGAAGAAGATATGCTCAAAACGGTCCAACAGTGTTTATCTTTATTTCCATACGAATTTGAGTTGGGCTAGGACTCCAATACTTTATCTCTTCCTCAAGAAAACGAATTAGGTCATCTAAACACCTATAAATACACCCTTATATCACTTGTAAAAATACCCTAGCAATCCTTGCCTCATAGTAATTAGTTCTTAAGGTTTTATTCTTCCAGTTTATTGTAGAGAGCAAGATGATGTCTTTTGTAATTTCTTTTAGTTTATTTCCTTCAGGTATGAACTAAACTCCCCATAGCTTGGGTTTTGCATAATGTATAATCTATGAATTATAATTCTTCTATCTAAGTTTCTTTGAGAATTACATGTTTTAATTTGATATTAGCTTCTTACTTAATATTTATTTATGTGTTTTGATTTATTGTCTTTCCTAGAACTGATCACTTTAGGATTGTTTTAATAGTAGTTAGATGGTCTCCTTGACAGGGTGTTTAACTATTGAACCACCACATAATGTCTAGTGTCGATATTAGTTCTGACAAAACATGATTCTAACTAGATAGTCATTAAGGTTTGTTTTAATCACCATATCACCAATTGATTGTTGCGTTTTCTTAGAGCCTTGGTAGCGCTTGATAACTCTAAGAGAGTAACCACGTCTTGGTTGTGCCGTAGCCCCCTTAGTCGCTCTCAAGGTCTAAGGTATGGGAATTTAGAATCCTGACTAAGTATACCAAGAGCTAATATTCTCCCTTATTAACTAGATTTATAGATAGAAGTAGAAGGATTAGTGCATACTAGCAAAGCCTAAGCTATATCTCTCATCTCATATTCTTAATCTTTTACTTTATTGTCTTTTAAATTCTTAGTTTAATTAATTATTTTCGAAATTTATATCCTTTATTTTCTGTCTTTTAATTATTTACTTTTACTCGTTATTTCTATCCACTCGTATAACACACTTAAGTCCCTGAGAACGAACTCAACTTACTAACTAAAACTTGCATACGTCCTGTAATACTTGCAGTACTGTGCCTGTCTAGGGTGAGAGTGCGTAGTTTTCTTGACCTTATTTTATCATATTTTTATCACACCCTAGGCGACACCATGTTTTTGGCGCCGCTGCCGGGGACTTGTGTCTCGTTAGCGTGTGGGTTATCTATTTCGAGTAGTAGTTTTTAATTAGTTTTTATTTTTCAGTTTTTAGTTTTTATTTTTCCGGATTTACGCTTATGGTTTGCTTTAGTCTTTTTCAGGATTCACAGTGTTTAATTCTTGGCCTCCGTTACCGGAGCCTGAGAGGAGCTTTAGAGTTTACAACAAACATGTTCGTGAGGAAAGATCCTTAAGAAGAGCTATGGCAGGCGTACAAGGTCAGCAAGATCCACCTGGAGTCCAACAGAAAGATCCACCTGGGATTCAACAACAGGATCCACCTGGTGTGCAAGGACAACAAGGACAACTGCCAGTAGGAGGAGGTAATGGGCAGAATAACGTTAATAATCAACAGAATCGAGTACAGCAAGATCTCCCTGGTCTTCATGTACCATTCCATGTTCAACCAGACGGTTACCGCCCTCCAGAGATCCAGAATATCAAATTTAGACCCGATCCGGGTATGCTCAGTCAATTACAAAGTTTTGGACTCTACACTGGTACATCAATTCAAGATCCGGTAAGATCGATTCAGAAGTTCATGCAGATTTGTGATGCCTACATTGCTCCGGGCATTACACACGAGCAACTGTATTGTCATATGTTTTAGTTCTTCTTAACCGGTAGAGCTAGCGATCGGCTAGAAAGACAACCACCTGGAACAATTCTTCCTTGGAGAGAACTTCAAGCCGCGTTCTTTAACTGTTTCTATCCGAAGAGCATTAGACTCAAAGATCAGACCGAGCTTGCAAGATTTTGCCAAGAGGATGGAGAAACAATAGGAGAGTCATGGACAAGGTTTCAACAAAAATTAGCTAGATGTCCGCTCCATGTTTATACACCTGCTCTACAACTTGCTATATTTTATGAAGGACTTAATGATAAAGGTAGAGAGAGGGTGGATAACATTGGAAAGGGTAATTTTGTGTCCATGAATCATAATGAAGCTTCCGAGGTTTTAGAAAATATTATGGAATAAGAAAGAAGTTGGCCTTCAACGCGAGCTTCTGTGGCAAAGACCCGAGGAACGCTTCGTTTAGACGCAGAAACTGCAAACTCAGCTCAAATATCCGCATTAGAAAACCAAATCAAAGAGCTGAAAATAGAGATGCAAAAGAATTTAGCCACTGCAAACGTAGTACAAGAAGCACAAGGTTGTCAACAATGTGGGGTTAACAATCATACATGGGAATAATTCGAATCAAATCCACAATCTGTTTACTTTATATCCAACCGCGGAGGTTATCAATGGGGTAACCGAAACCATCTGGGTATGCCGTATTCAAATCCACAAGGGGCCGCTAATCCTGGTCATTATCAACCGCGCCCCCAGAACAATTCTTTCCAACAGAGAGGTCAGTACCAAAATCAATATCAGAATAGACCTGCTCCCCCTCAACAACCTATTCAAGATGCCTATACAGATTCATTAGATCAGAAAGCTTTACCTCAGTATCCTCAAGAAGGATCTATGGACAATCAACAGATAGCACAAGCTCTGGACCGTGTGACCACGACTATGAACGCTCAGGAAGAGAAAATCTGAGGACAAGATGCCATACTTCAGATATTAGGTACTCAAGTAGAACAGTTAAACAAATTTTTAACAAATTTAATGGAACAAAAGGAAGTAAAGGCAATCGAAGGAGGTGAAAACAATGTTGGGTTCGAAGCTTGCAAGGCTATTTGCCTTGAAATTGAAGAAAAAGAAGAGGAAGTACCACATGCTGCCGTTAGCGCCGTGGAAGTTCCGAGTACCGAAGAAGAACCAACCAAGTCTAGCCCCGTGGAATCTGACTGTTCTGAGGTTTATGTGGAGGACGATGCAGAGAAAGCCGAATTTATACAGCTACTGAGGAAGATGCAAGAGGAGATTCGATCAGTTATAGATTATCAAGCTGAGCTAAATGCAAAAGAGAAAGAAACCTCTGAGGAGGAATCATAGAAAGAAGATGAAGTTGCACCTGCTGTGCATGAAGAGAAAGAAGAAGAGAAGGTGGAATCGCCACCTATTGTTCAACCAGTGTCATCAACTATTCCTGATACAAATCCTAAAGATGACACTATACTCAAGACATTTGTAGAGGCGTACCAACCTGAAAATATCAACGCCCAAATGCTTGAGATTGCAAAGAAAGGACTTACACCGCAACAAGTTTATACGCAAGTTATTCCTGAGAAAGAAGCGAGTGTAGAGATCCCGAGAGAAAACCTGAGGGTTTCAAGAAGAAGTGAAAGAGAGCTACCAACAAAGCTTAAAGATCCGGGAAGTTATAACCTTCCTATTCAATTACATGGTATGCTCAAGGTGAAAGCTATGTACGATGTGGGTTCTGGTGTGAATCTTATGCCTAAGTCCGTGTTCGAGAGACTTGGACTTTAGAAATCAGAGAAAACTCCAGTGAAGTTGCAGTTCGCTGACAACTCAGTTAAAAGGACATGGGGAACAGTGGAGGACGTCTTAGTCCGTGCAGGTAATCTCACCATCCCTACTGACTTTGTTATTCTTGAGTTTGATGCAGATAAGCAGGTACCAATCATACTTGGACGACCTTTCATGGCCACAAGTCAAAGTGTCATCAACTTCCAAGAAGGGACCATCACCCTTCATGCAAAGAATGTATCTGAGACCTTCTATGTCTTGGGTAAGAAACCAAGGAAGTTAGATCCCACCGTTCCTGTCATCCACAGCCTTTCACACCACAAAGTCCCTCCTAAGAAGATCCACTTAAAGCCTGTGGATACTGAGCCAAACATTGAGTTTGGGGTTGGCCATGAAGTTCTATGGAAAGCTCACAAACGCGAGAATAGGCCACGAAGTTTCAAAGACTCGTTGATGGGACCATTCATTGTCACTAAGGTTGTTTCAGCCAAGGTGATAGAGATTCGACCCAAAACTGGGATCAAGCGCAGATTAGTTGACGTTCATAGCCTGACTCGTTGTTGGGGAGGCTATATTCGCAAATCATGATCGAGGTAACACGTCTAACTTTGAAAGACGTTAAACAAAAGTGCTGTACGGGAGACAACCCGTAGTTTTTTTAGTTTTTATGTCTTTTACGTTTTTAATCTATGTTTAGGTTAGTTATTTTTAGTTGATATTGCATATTTGAGGAAGGTATTAGTGTTTTTGATGATCAGGTATTGGAGAAATCGAGTTAGGGAAGAAACAAAATTTTTCGGAACGAAGAAAAGACCTGTGCAGAGTACCCCTGCGGGGTACCCCTATACCGCACCTATGGTCCGCAAGCCAAAAGCCCGTGCCACGGGTCAATGCCACGTGTTTCATACCGAGACGAAAAAAATTTGAGCTGTTAGCCGCGGTACACCGGACCCTAGTCCGCACCCCTACACCGCACGTTGACACGTGCCACGGGGTGGGTACTACGGGTATTTTGACGAAGAAGCCGCGGTACACCCCTGCGGTGTACCCCCTAGTCCGCACCTATGGTCCGCGAGCCCAAAACCCGTGCCACGGGGTAGGTACCACGTGTAGTTTGCCGAGGCGAATTTTTTTTGCAAAAGAAGCTACGGTGTACCCCCGCGGGGTACCCCTAGTCCGCAGCCATGGTCCGGCCGCACAGCTGGAGAGACAAAGTTACGGGATTTAAGTGTATAAAAGAGGTATGAAGCCATTATTCCGAATTTTATAAACCTCAAGCCTCTTTCTCCTCTCCAAAACTCTCCAAACTCCATTGAAGCTCATAAAAACCTTTACCAATCATCAAAACACTACCCAATCATCAAGAAAAACACATCAAATCTTCTCTCCACCTCATTACAAAGGAGATTCAAGCACCCAATCCTCACCAAATCCATCAAATTGAAGAATCAAGAGCTCAAATTTTTACAATTCATCCTACAATTTCTTAAATCCAAGCCAACCCATTACAAATCCACCTCACCCACATAGAGATTCATCATCCATTCATATTTCCTAAGCCAAATCAAGCTTGTTCAACCAAAAATTCACAAGTTCAAATTTCAAGGGTTGCTAAAGCTTTGAGTTGGGAGTTAATTGAGGATGACTAATAGAACAACAATATTAGCTAACAAGAGGGAGGTGAAGAAGAGCAAGGTATTGGATTCAATCAAGAAGAAATTAATTGACAAGGGTTCTAGTTCTAATTCAAAGGGTAAAGATAAAGTTGAAGAAGGTGGAATAACTTTGTGTGATCGTAATGGTAAAAAGCTTTACTTTTATGCAAAGGAGAAAACACAACTTCCACAGGGTCCTACACCTAAAGAGAAAGAGGAAGCTTTAAAAACCTTAAAAGCTTCTGCAGAGAAACAATTAAAAGAACTAACTTTTGCTTATGAGAAAATATTCAAGGAAGAAGTTGGTACATGAGAATATGCAAGATTCTTAGAGCTTGGTGAGAAATTGGGTTGGTCTACGTTCATGGTAAGACGTCTGGAATTATGTCATGAGTTAGTTTTGAAATTCTATTTAGGCCTCTTTAGCCGAGATAGTAAAGATTGTGTTCCGATTAGAGGAAAGTTAGTTCCTTTCACAGTTGAGGAGATTAGAAACCACTTACAGTTTAAGAAACTGAAAGGTTGCTGCAAATTTGAAGAAGCGGTTGCTAAACGAAAAATCTTTGATGAGGAATTACTTTTTGAGCATGTATTAGACAAGGAGAAAGTGCAATCACATAAGGGAGAATAAAAGGCACCTTGGCCTTACAAATATCTTCAATCGGATGCTAGAATTTGGCACAATTTCCTTATTCCTAATATCTTTGGAAACACACGAACTTTGGATGTGACTATGAAGTACGCTCTACTTTTGGACTGTATTTTGAGAGGAGAAGAAGTTGATGTGGCACAGTTGATCTATGAGGAGGTGATGCGATTTTCAGTCTCTCCTAAATCAGTTTATAATGTTAAATTTCCAACTATGATCACGTGTCTTGTGCGAAAAGCGAATGTTATATTGGGTGAAGAAAAGAAACTCGAATTTAAGAAGAGTTATATTGATAATGCTTGGATCAAAGATATCTTTCGAAGAGCGGGTTCTACGCAAGTCTCGAAAGAAGAAAAGGAGCAAAGTTGGCAAGAGAAGATGGAGGAGCGTTTAACAAAATTCGAAGCACCTCAAACTTCCTTAGTGAATGATGTGGCACAAATCAACGCTAATCAAGTGCACATCATGAAACTCCTTGAGCAATTAACGAAAGGTCCAGCAATTCCTACCTTGGATATCAATGATGCGAGGCAATAGCCTCGAGAGTATGTTCTCTTTCTTCCTTACCATTTCTGTAAATATGTTTATCTGCTAATTTTAATTTCTGTTTTTCAAGTCTTTTTCGAGTCGTGGGGACACGGCTCATTTTTGAGTTGGGGGTGTGGGGATTCGTTGTCTCTCATCTCCATTTTTTTGTTTTTAGGTAGAAATTAAAATTTTTGATACATGGGAATTAGATGTAGAGTGTGTTTAATAGCTTGAAAGCATAAGATCAGTGAATTGATGATAGTAAGTAGTATGTTTATGAGCTATTTGTATGCTTTGAGTATTTACAGGAAAACACACGTTGATAGTAAGGAAAAGATTAGTGAGCAATGCGATAGAAAGTATGTTCGATCTCAGGGAACCTTGAGAAGTGTGTAGGCCGTGAGATCCAAGCTAGTTGACAAACCATTTGATGAAAGTGCTAAAGGTAAGAAAATAACGAAATTACATAGTGTAGAAAGTGATTAAGGAGGTTCTTTCATATTTGAAGCCCTTGAAGCCTTTTATACCTTCTCACCATGTTAATTTTGATTTTATATGCTATGTCCTTCTCAGCCCCTTCTAGCCTTTCTAAAGCTTTTTATTGAAACACGTTATAATCCATATCCGTTAGATTATAGGACTTTTCCATATGACCCGCACTCGAATCACGATGCATAGACAGTTGTTTTAGAGCTTGAGTTTGGGGTTGTGGGTCCACCATTATGGGAATTGTTATTGGGTTGAGATTTTTGAGCTTATTAATTGTTCTTTGTGCTTTATATTGATGATGATTCACATATTTGTATTGTAAACCTTTGACGGGGTAATAGTGAATGAAAAAGAAGCTACGAGCTAGTTTCGCCAACAAGGGCATTAAAAGAAAAAAATATATATATGAGAAAATTAGCGTGATATCTCAACATTAAAAGAGAGTCATAGATTAAGAATTGATTGAAAAGAAAAGAAAATATATATATTCGGACCGGCAAAGTGGATTTTTATGTGAACATCTTAAAGCTTTAAATGGGTTATTGGGGATGCTAAATTCTGCATCAAGGAATTCATTGGGTTGAGTGAGAAACGTTTTATGAGAGTAACTCAAGCTCTAGGGCGATTCATTGATGGCTAGTGAGGAGAGAGCCAAAAGCTCACTCCAAATTATCCAAATATACTATCATACCGTCCCTAAGCCTAAATTATAACCTTAGAGACCTTTTGATTCTTTGCTATGTAATTGAGAAGTGATTGAGCCATTAGAGATTAGTTGAGTGGATATTTGGATACTAGTGAAAATCGATGAACAATCTATAGCTTTCTTGGGGAACTGAGTAAAGTCCCAATCCTTCTTACATTGCGAAACTAATCTGATCTTGAATTCAAGCCGTGTTGACTGTGGATATGAGAAGTGTACATGTATGTAGTTTATGAATATTATTGCATGAAATTTTCTGAGTTATGTGCTTTAGGTTATTCTATATATTCTTCTATGTTTTTTCCCATTGTATTGAGAATTTTATAAGTGTGTATTTATAGACTTCCCTTTGTTTTTATCTTTATTGTATCGGGACGATACAAATTTGAGTTGGGGGTCTTGATGTCTCCTCATTTGTGATAGATTAATATTAGGATGAGACATCATTTTTAGTGATTTAGAAGTCATAAATGTCAGTTTTCTTGAGTAATAGTGCACTTTCCTATTTTGAGTCTTGATTTAGTAAAATAATATTTTTAGAGCATATTGGGTTTAATTGTTTATTTAGTGTGTAGATTTAAAGATAATTATGGAGATTAATTAGAGTTCAAGTCAAAGACTACAAGATATTGAAAGAGATTTGCATGGTAATTGGAGATAAGGAAACAAAAGCTAAAAAGATGGAAAAGGAAAAGCTGCCTAAATCTGAGATTCTGCAGCATATGCCTAAAGAAGTGCTATTTACCCCAAGAAATAGGCCGATTTTGGTAATTTCCTTTCATAGTGACATAGATAATTCGGTGAGGATTCTTTTGGTATCTTATGGAGATCAAACCGACCAATAACAAAGAAGATATGCTCAAAACGGTCCAGTAGTGTTTATCTTTATTTCCATACGAATTTGAGTTGGGGTAGGAGTCCAATACTTTATCTCTTCCTCAAGAAAACGAATTAGGTCTTCTAAACACCTATAAATACACCCTTATATCACTTGTAAAAATATCCTAGCAATCCTTGCCTCATAGTAATTAGTTCTTAAGGTTTTATTCTTCCAGTTTATTGTAGAGAGCAAGATGATGTCTTTTGTAATTACTTTTAGTTTATTACCTTCAGGTATGAACTAAACTCCCCATAGCTTGGTTTTTGCATAATGTATAATCTATGAATTCTAATTCTTCTATCTAAGTTTATTTGGGAATTACATGTTTTAATTTGATACTAGCTTCTTACTTAATATTTATTTATGTGTTTTGATTTATTGTCTTTCCTAGAGCTAATCACTTTAGGATTGTTTTAATAGTAGTTAGATGGTCTCCTTGACAGGGTGTTTAACTATTGAACCACCACATAACGTCTAGTGTCGATATTAGTTCTGACAAAACATGATTCTAACTAGATAGTCTTGGTTGTGCCGTAGCCCCCTTAGTCGCTCTCAAGGTCTAAGGTATGGGAATTTAGAATCCTGACTAAGTATACCAAGAGCTAATATTCTCCCTTATTAACTAGATTTATAGATAGAATTAGAAGGATTAGTGCATACTAGCAAAACCTAAGCTATATCTCTCATCTCATATTCTTAATCTTTTACTTTATTGTATTTTAAATTTTTAGTTTAGTTAATTATTTTCGAAATTCATATCTTTTATTTTCTGTCCTTTAATTATTTACTTTTACTCGTTATTGCTATCCACTCGTATAATACACTTAAGTCCCTGAGAACGAACTCAACTTACGAACTAAAACTTGCATACTTCCTGTAATACTTGCAGTACTGTGCCTGTCTAGGGTGAGAGTGTGTAGTTTTCTCTACCTTATTTTATCATATTTTTATCACACCCTAGGCGACACCAATAAGAAGAATTCCTTGTGAATTGTTTATGGTGTAATTAAAGTATAAATATGAAAACACTTAATTGTAGATAAAACTAATTAGTAAGAAATGAAAAGGAGATAAGTTTCAACGATGTGAGGATGAGTGGTGTTTAAATGTGAGGTTTGACCTAGTCGAAAAACCAATTAACATATGAATTAAATCAAAAGAATAACGAGACCATCCAATTAGAAAAATGATTGAGGTGTTTCTTTATTATCCCTTTGTTTACTTTTATCTTGCTAACCGAATTTTAATTGATATATTCTTTTTAGCCTCGTTCTGACCTTTTCGCCTTTTCATTTATGACTGCATTATAATAATTTACCCTTTAGTTTTAGGATTCAACCATATGACCCGCCATCGAGTCACATGTTTAGGACTAGTTATTTTGGAGCTCAGGTTTGGGGTGATG
Organism: Nemophila menziesii; assembly: GCA_029959085.1. Classification (NCBI taxonomy): domain Eukaryota; kingdom Viridiplantae; phylum Streptophyta; class Magnoliopsida; order Boraginales; family Hydrophyllaceae; genus Nemophila; species Nemophila menziesii. The sequence goes on from JARWIR010000009.1 coordinate 32,323,664, forward strand.
GGTACATGATCATGGGATACATTGGGAGGGTAGATATTTATTTTGTGATTTATCATTGTGCGCTTATTTGTAATACAGACCGAATTAGTAAGAAAGAAGATTTGAAAAGAAAAGAAAATAAAAAGAAAAAGCGAAATAAAAGAAAATAATTTAACATGAGGACTTATAAAAAATAATTCGTGCTTGACTTACAAAAAAAGGAAAGAAAAAATATATGAAAACAATATATACCTGTATTGTACATTCATGATTGGTTTGGAACTTGGGGATGCTTCGATTTGGCATCAAGTAGGTCGAGTGAGCACGATTATAAGCGTAAAATCAAGCTTCAGGCCGATTGCTTGATGGATAGTGAGGAGAGGGCCAACAACCCGCTCTAGATTACCCAATTATACCACACCGTACCTTAAACATACTCTACACCTTAAGACCTTAAGATTGATAATTATATGGTTTAGTAACGATTGAACGGATTGAGAGTAGTTGAGTGGACCATAAGACACCATGAAAGAACCGAGAACAACCTATGTCCACCGTTTCGATAAGTAAATATGATCTCTTCTTGCATTGTGAAACTAATTGTACTTAATAATATTATTGTGCTGATTATTTGTATGATACGTATATTTGTAGATTATCTACTAGGCATTACTTCACGAGCCTTGTTTAGGTATTGTTTTAGGATCGTTCTACTTCGATGATTAGTTGGAGTTAGGCCCCTAGTTTAGTTTTTATTTTGTTAAACGACAAAACTATAACTTTGGGGTCTTGATGACTCGCGTTTTGTGATAGAACAATTGCACCACGAGACATCTTCTTAGCGGTTTTTTTTGATCTATTTGGGGAATTATTCCCTAATATACGTTATATTTTTATATCTTTTCTACTTTCGAATATTTTGTAACTTGTAGAGATTTTGTGCATTAATTGTGTGCTAAATTTGAAACTCTTAGGTTCATGGTTTATACAAGGCCCTTAGATGATGCGATTATGTCAAGAAGTCAAGGCAACCCCCACGTCAAGTAGTGAAAAGATAAAAAATCCACCATGGAAGATCACGAGCATTTACATACAAAACTTTGAAGTCGACTTAATGGAGTCACCACACGCGCTAAGCTAGGATTCTGAGCAAGCCCTTTGGTTTCTGATTGTACTTTAAGTTAGGAGCACGTGAGAGTTGATGGTTAACAATTTAGAGTTAAGATGACAAATTAATGATATTGCTTCCACAATGCCTCGAACCTATCTACTTTTGGCACAAAAGTTTTTGGGTTGATTTTAGCCACTTAAATGGGGCCCACCCTTCCTAAAAACATTTTTTGGAATTTAATATATCATATTTTGAATTTGGAATAAGATACATAACTTTGGCAGTAATTTCAGATGCTTGGAGCTCAAGGAAGAATAAGCCATTTTCAGAATCATTCCACCTCTAACCTTCACCGTTTATAATCGATTCCTCGAGTAAGCCTTATTATTTTTTATTTTAAACACGATTTTATCACTTTTATTCATTATTTTACTATTTTTACTATGAACCAATTCTCTCATAGCTTGATAATGCTTAATGTATGAACCTAACTTTCGAGTATGACAATTTGTTGCATTTTGGGATTAATATATTGAAATGAATTTTGTTTTTATGTTTTGGTTATAAGTTAGACCATTATATTTTCAGCCCCTAATCTAAACAAGTAGTGATTTGAACTTAGTAATTATGACTTTTTCCCTGAAGAGAGGTTTGGTTACGCAAAACAACACATAAGACTCTAGTGTTCATTAGTGAACCGAGAGGTCTTTAGTAACCACATAGTCGTTAAGGTAAGAACCTTAGGCGTTTACCATCACTTGTAGGGTACGCTCATAAAAGGTATCTAGTGGTGTTTGGTATCTTCCTATCAACCTAGAAAGGATTTAGAGAGAGCATTGAATCCCGACTATTGCGTAGAACTAAATTCTCCCTTAAAGTAATAAAGTGGAAAACCAGAACTAGTGGTGATTACTTCCGTATTCTCGAGTTATATTCTCATCTTCTTAATATATTTACAATCCATCTCCTTTACTTATATTATTGTTCTTTTTAATTTTAATTGTTATTATTATTTATTTTTAGTCCCTCACTCTCACACAACCAAACAAATATCCATTTATCTTTTTCAATTGCAACTCGAGCTTGCTATACTTTCATAAAAGACAAATAAATTAACCTTATAGTATTTGTGGAGAATGATACACCTCCTTCCTTACCTATTTATTACTTGTCAACGACCCGTACACTTTAGGGTAATAGTTTACATGAGGGTTGATTTATTAATCACTCCTTAGGGGACGACACCATCCACTATGCCTTACAATTTGGAAACCACAGTCTTTGATAGGGACACGAGAGTCGAATAGACCGCCAGCTAAAACAAAAAAGTATTAAAGAAAGGTATAAGTAAAGCATGTGAGCTAGAAAAGAACAATGCAATACCTTCTTGATGAAATCTCAATCCAAATACACCACTAAATAATTCTTCTCTAATGTAATATGAGGCAGGGAAAGAAACGAAGATAGCAATGAAGGAGACACATGATTTGAAGATGATTGGCGGGAGATGATCTCGACGCAACCAGTGGCCCTTAAAGCCATTTTTCCTAACCTTTTCAAATGGTTAGTGAATCATCCTCTTTGCTCTCTTCCCTCTCATGGAAAAGAACCAATAAGGGAGACACAACCCTCTTGAGAGGAGGTAAAATCATTGCCATAAAGTTCTCGGGTGATGGAGCTCCACTCGATTCATCCAATTGGCGCATCAATGATACAATCATGTCACATCCTCTTCGGGATACACTCATGTTCCTCCGGAGACACCTCGTCAAGAACATTCTGTAGCATTTTTTTCAAGTTGCTCTATCCATGTTACAGAAAGGAGAAACGCGAATAAAAATGAAGGTATCCAAGCTACCCGAAACGGACGTTTTCCTCGTTGAGATGTTTTGATTTTGGAATAGTTTTCGCAGTAAGTTAATGTAAATCAGTATCTCAAACTATAAAAAAAGTGTAAATAAAGGGTCGAGTCATGTATAGAAGAATTATCGAATAATCCTTACATGGAAACTTCCATATGAGTTAAGGAATATCAAATAATCTTCTTTTTTTTCGGTGGCCAAACGAGACGAAAATTAATCTAGACATGAACCATTAAATTTTAGTATCTCCCTGAAGGAAATTACAAAATAATCGGTAGTTTATAGGGAGAAAATGCCAGCTAGACCTCGGGTGTAAGTAAAGGGGTAGCTCGTGACGAATCATCCATACAAGACCTCAAGGATTATGAAGGCAAGTAGTAATAAGAAGTTTTTGTGGAGTATATTCGGTCCAGTCAAGGAGTAGGCAAGACCATGCCACGATCCTTATAATAATCAGCCATCACATGATCCACGGTTAAATGACTTGACCATTATCAGTTAAATGACCAGAAGCATGCTCCACAAGAATCAAAAGAGTACTTCTTGAAACTTTGCAACCATGCAAAAGATCATGGGAGTGAATGTGGTCTTAGTAGTGTCTATATAAATGTATAATCATTGTAATCAAAGGATCATCATGTTATTACAAGACAATTTTGAACTAAACAATTACTAAAGTTTATCTTTTCTCTAATTATTGTTACTTGTTATTCAACCAAGTTTATGCTTACAAATTCAACACCTCACTTACAAATAATAATTTAATCAAACCAGTCGCATTTACTTCAATAACACTAACTGGTAGATATCATCCTATTTGTTCCTCATAACATAATCTAAATTCACTAACTAGCACGGTGTTGTCGATCATCCTCAATTTGGAAGAAAACTTCTATGATATGGGCCTATCACTTATGCTAGCATTGGACAAAGCTGATTATCCAATACTTTTATACAACTCTTGTAACACAATTTAATAAGGCTAATCGGTCGATATTATGTGATGAACTTTGGACTTTCTACCTACAAGATCAAGTGTATGGATGTGCCCAGGACCTGTCTCGGGAAAAAATCCATAATGTAATGCCTGTCTTGGCATATCACAAATTTAAGGACCGACCGTCTCCCAACACTTTTGATACAACCATATTGTAATTTTGTCCCAGTACGATTCCTTGTGGGGTTTCATCTGGAATACCGCTACTCGAATATATTCACTTGTAACCATCCACATAACATTTCGATCTAAATCGAATTTACAGTTGATATATAAGAAGTGAAAATAACCATATTGTGGTGTCATCTAGCGAGAAAATGTGCTAAAAAATTCCTTCACCTATGTTCTCTGATTATCTTCATCCTCAAGCCATTCATTATTGTTGTTCTTAATCTGCGGCCGCCTGCCTTGCCTTTTTGGACTAACATGGTAAAATGATAAAATCTGCTATTTCTGTCTTCTGAATGAACCCAACATGATCGCGCTTGTTGGAACTAGTGCATTTCCTCTTACTCAAGAAAACTCTCATATTCCTTACTTCGCCTAGCCTCCAATTTCACTAGGGAGTTGTTCTATGAAACTAGTGATGTCTTTTGGATCCCTGCCATATAGGCCATGGGTTTTTTTTATCGTGGAAGATATACCCAAAATTATCATGGTTCTAAGACAATAAATCCCATTTCATTTTCTCTAATTTTTCTCCAAGTGTAATCCTCCCATGTTCCATACATAATCTCGGAATCCTTTGTGGGACACCAAGCTACTTTAAAATGTATTTGATGCTGCTTGCTATTGTCCAATGGTAGAGGAGCAATCTCGATGAGAATCTGAAGGTGGTGTGAATGAGTGTGGGGAGGTGATTAACCTTTTTGTCCTGAAACGTACCTCACTAACTGTCATTTTCGTAGGCCTTATCAAGTTGCTTCATTTCTTTAATCCCTAAGTTCCAAGACTCACTCCATGTTAATATTCACCCAAACATTAAAGTTTTCTCTATCTCTCAAATCTTCTCATGCGTCTATCTGCTTCTGGAGTACCTCACATCTTGCCCTTAATGAAAATAATCTGATTAAATCTCCAATCACAATCGACAGTACATGTATGTTTCTCGAACTTGTCTCTATAGCGTTCCAAAGTATCCACGTCTATGAATTGACATATACTACATATAAAATACAAGGGCTATATGATATCATAGATATATGTACATCAATAACTTGTTTACTAGCCGGTAAAATTTGAATAGATTTATTGTTTCTATTTTTTAGTATCCACTTCCCCCGAAAGACAATCACATCGACTTTGATGGACTTTTTCATGGTCAGGGATTTAATAAGTGGCGTTACTTGGTTTCCACAACTATCGTAATGAGAGGTTTAGGATTCACTCCTTTTCCTTGATTGATCTTCTAAGACTTACACTATTGGAACCTCTACAATTTAAACGGAAAATATTGATTGGATGGTCAGAAAAACCCCACCCTCCGTAATACAAAATTACTCACAATAAGGGAAACATGAAATTAATACTATTCACAGATACGACAACTACTGCGCCGGTTCCATGCTCACTCGTGTTTTCCATCAGCTCGGAAATTTCATCTCCCTCGATCAAGATTACAAGATATTTTCATTTTTCTCTTATGGAACACACACAATATTCAAGTCTGGGAAAACAGGTGGAACTATGTGCAAGGATGTAATTTGGCAGAAGACTGGTCATGTTCCCGGGTGCTTTAAATTATCATAGAAAAGGTCCTGTAAAGCTGTCTCACTACTCCATTTATCACTGCCTTAAAATGCAACATTATCTACTACTAACTCATTGACAAACATTATGATACGTGCCGGGTTCTCTATGATTTCACTCGTTTGGACACCTCTTTTTGTAATCCTGTGACACTTTTCTCATTGGTGTGCAGCTGTCTTTATCACTGGTGCTACGTGAGGCAACATGCATTAAGTAAGGGTCCCATGTTTGCACTATCAAATAACAATCTAGTATCATGTACGACCCCTATCATAATTCTATCGTAGTCCTCCAAGCTATCAAAATTTGCTAGGAGAGAACCATACCCAACCTCTACTAATTTCATATGACCTTTTGGACCCCCGATTTAATTCATTTTATTCGATAGATATGTATAACTATATTGTAGCTATGTAATCAAATAGATTTTAAATACCCTACAACCAATATGCTTTTGTTCCGCCGAGCACAGGAGTTGTGGGAACGTCGGATTTGGATGAGGTTCATTTTCACGCATATAGAACAAGTCAGGCCTTTTATTAACGCCACTCTATTCTTGATTTTGAGGTTCTTGAGCCTGCTGCAGCCTTTGGAAAAGAAGGCACAGTGCCTTGATGGCTCGAATAACATCAGTATATAACAAGTGATTTGGTGGCTCTTCTTCGATACCTCTACTCTCCTTCTCGTGATGATTATTAATATTAACTCATGCACTCGTTTGAACCTTCCAATTTCATCCCCTGCATTAAATCAATTGAGCCCGAATTAATTACTGAATCCATGGAGTTATCGTTCTGTTTAAGAATAAGAGGCTTAAGTGACACTATTGTCAATGCTGCATGTAACATAAACCCATGAGCGTGGATTATGTGTCATATTCCAACTCGATAGTATATTGGGATCTGGTATTAAAAGCACTTTAATCCATCACCTGTTTTACATAATTTAACTAATTCTCAACCATATATACTTCTAACAAAATATTTCAAAGATAGGCACATCCAGGATACTTGTTTAGTTTGGGATGTAATATACAAAGAGAAATTCTAGTGGGGTGACTTATAATCATATACATTGAATACACATATACATTGAATCATCAGTTATACAATAGTTGTACTTGTTTCATTAAGGTACCAACAAACAACTTTCCAAGCAATCATTAACCATGAATATGAATTCAAAGTATTTAACAAAAAACATTTTAACAAAGAAGAATAAAATTTTCTTGTTTTACATTTATTATCACATTTCTTTAACAAGAACATGAATAAATCCTATTTTTACATTTAAAATTTACATTTCTATAAGAAAAACTAATCTTTTTAAAATTTCATCCGGAACATAGCACTCATCTTCCAAGGCAAACGGCTCGACAAGATCTTTGATTTATTTCTTGCTCTTCGGAATCCACGGATGAAGTTTTCATTATCGAGAGTGTAACGGAATTGTCAGGACAAATATAGAATATATTTAACTCAAACCGGTAGTCGCAGTACCAAATATCTCACGGTTGTTCCCCTCAATTACACAGTTACCCCAAACAATTGACCATCAAGATACACACGCGTCAGTATTTTTTTTTTTTGATATGTTACGGGTATATCTTATGGACTTCTCCATATCTTCCCAAGTTGACATTTTTTTAATAGTTCTATTATTAAAACCATCCACTAGGTTGAACATGGATATGATATTTAATGGTTTTGGCAAAAGAGCAAAGTTTGCATCTTTATTTTTTTAGTATTGTATCTTGTGAACCTTCTTCATGCATGGTTGCCAAAATTGCTAACCCAGCCACCCCAATTGGCTCCTCAAACTTGTTGGTAATTGTGTTCATGGTTTTGGTTTGTCCTCGCTCCGGCCCTAGTTAATAATCATATTTCTTAGAAAACCTACTTTTTTTATAAAATATAGCCCTTGTGTGTAAAAGGAAAAAATTTGAAACCACTTTTAAACAAAATATAACAACAAAAGAGTTACGTTTCTTCACACGTTTAATGAGGGTGAAAATATATATGTACTTCCAGCTTTTAAGAATAATTAACAAAATTAAAAAGAAGACATTAAATCTATCATGAAACAGATAAAGCAAATATAAGACAATTTATTTTTTAGCTAAAAACTCAACTTTATCAAAAAAAAATGTTTGTTAAAAAAAGGTATCCAATTTTTTTTTGGCTTCTTTCAATTTTACTATCTTTTATCCAGTAGCTCTTATCTAGTAGCTCATGCTTGTTATCTAACTTTGATTTTCATGATTACAAGTTGAGAACTTGGATATTTTAACAAATTTGTTATGTTGATTAAGCAATGTGACTCAACTCCTACCAAAAATTTGTTTCTTATAAGCCAATATGAAGGTTTCTTTTAAGGGGCAAATTCAAATCCAAATTCAGTTCCAACTGCCTAATATATCCAACTGATGTATCATCGAAAACAATCATAAAGTTCAAAATTATTTTGAGATCTATTTGAAATTAAGACTTACCATATATATGAAATATTATGATTTATTGAAATTTCATGACCAATGATCTTTGTATATCTGTTTTTAAAAATAAATAAATTATGTCATTAGTACTAATTAAAATTTGAACCATTATTAATGAACTTTAGTTGATAGAATTTGTTTAATTAGAATAATTCATCTAATTATCAACAAATCTAAATAAAGTTACTCCGTAAAATTTTAATTACAAAACTTTACATAAATCATCTGCCATCTGCAAAAATCTTAATTGACAACATAATATTTAAAATCAACTTTAGATTAAACTGACCACTACCACATATGTTTGTGTATAGAATTTATACATAGAATTCATATTTTCCCAAACAAAATCATAGAAAATTTTATTTTAAGATCTCAAGCATATAATTATTTAGAAGATAATTTAACAATATAAAAATTTAGACATAATCATACAAATAATTTTTTTTGTTCAAAGATCATACAAATAATATGACAACAAAACAAAAATCACTAACTTGAGTTTGAGATCTATCTTTTCTTTTTTTAGTTTTGTTAAAAAACAAGTGAAATGACATACATCTAAAAATCTATATTCGCTCTTCATTAGATATCATGACAAACATTAATCGGGTAATTTGTTAAAAGTCTTCATAATCATTCAATTGAAAATAAATTTTAACTTTTATTTATAGTTGTTTCTTATACCATATAGATTAAAGAAACACTCACTTTTCAAAACAAGATGATGAATGAACATATATCTTTGTGAATATGTTTGGCCAAGAGAAGTAAAGACATCTTATATTGATTTGGATTGAAAGAAACAACCAGTTATAAATTACTTTACCTCTAATATGAAGATCATACATTGGAATCCATAGATTATTCACATATATTTTAGATATATTTGGATTGAAAGAAATAATCAGATTTAAAAAAATAAAATTAAAGAAAAGGACGAGATTTTTGAGGGTATTTGGGTTGAAGTGGTTGAAAATTTGTAAAATAATTAGATCTTATAGTGCTAAGATGTTAAAGATTGAAGTTTTAAGAGGGGAAAGTTACGATTTCGAACGTCTGCGGCAATGGTGTTGTGTTAGGGTTAGACTTATGATGTATACATCTAAGCTATGATGTCTAGTGACAAGGCTTATATGGATTTAAGTTTGGTTTAATAAGTTTTTTGTTGGATTTTATTTTTCACAATAACCTATTACTATGAGTTATGTTTGACTATAATGAAATACTACTTGCTTAGATCTTGTTTTTCAGAAATTACATTTCAAAGGCTATAAAATATCATATTCCATGGTTAGGGTGATGTAATATTGAGCCAACACAAGATTAAAATTCAAACCAAGCCTAATACAAGAGTCAAAGAATTTAAAATGATCTGTTATGCAGGTAGGGTTTTCCTATAGTAGGGTTGAGCAAGATTAAGAGTCCAGCAAAATCGTGCCCAACCTAAGAGAGAAAAATGAAGTTTACCAAATAGGCCTTAATTCACATATTAAAAAAAAGTTCATATCAACTTATATAATTTTTTCATATATAATGCCTCATTATTAAATTTGATCTCATTAGACATATATGGTTTTACCAACCTAATCCTTATTTTAAATTATACATTTCATGTCCTAGAAATACTATGAGATATTTTTAAATTTTATGTTTTCATATTTTTGTTCAAATTATTTTAATTTTAGTTTGAAAGGACCAAGCAAGATTCTCGAAAGGAGGCTAAGATCTTATTTTATTATTGTCAAATTAAAAAATGTGTAACATATCAAAGGTTTGGTTTGCTTAATAGTATGTTCGAAATAGATCTTAGAAATGTATAATATATACATTATTTTAAAAAAATATTTTAAAAAGATTGAATATTAAGAATTTTTTTACTACTTTTATTTAAGGTAAAACTCATGTTCTCTCGAGATAAACCGAACTAATCAGAGGGAAATAATTTTTTACTGTTATCCTATGATTAGTATTATTAATTTAGAGATTCGAGTTAGGTACCATATGGTTAAAATTACATTCACTCCAGATGAACAAGACTTGTGCTCATTCAAAAAATGGGGCGACGTAGTTTTAGTTAAGTAAAGCTTTACTGGGATTATTTTTTTCCCAATAAATTGTTTGTAAAACTGATTTGTTTCATTATAATATAAATTGATACTTACTTACAAAAAGAATCTTAAAAATTTTAATTTTATTAAAAGTGTAGGAAAACCTCGAGAAAATAGGAAAGTGGATAAAAGAGTTTGAAGGTACAATATTAGTTCATTTATATAAATCTAACATCAGTTTTTGTGTTGATGTTTTTAGAATTTTAATTACAAAAGATTGATTATTTACATAAAATTTTGGTTCTTAGACAATATCTTCTTGTTGATTGTGTATGATTGATATTGGTGGTGGATAATGATCTTCATATGGAAGTATTTAAGAAATGTTTGGTGTTGGGTGGAGACTGTGTGATGATGTATGTGTGGGTGGGTCGAATAAGGAAGGCAAAAGAAAATTGAGGATTGATGGATAAAAACCGGTATACCAAGATGAACACGACACGTCCCTTGGAAGATAATATAAGGACAACATGGGGGATGGTTTTATCTCCCATGTAGGGTCTATATCTGGAGCAGTTCATTTTGTGCCCAATCTTGGGCTAATACGAGACAACAAATTAGAGGACGATTTGTTTATGAGTCGAATACCATTTTCTCACCTTGACCGAGTATTATTTATGATCCATATAATATGGTCGATGACATGGAAATGGTTATGTTTGTGTATAGCTCTATATTTATTATTTTTTAAAGTAAAAAATTAAATTCGAGTTGTTCTGGGTGAAAGGGAATTCAACACGTGTTCAATACTTTGGTTGGAAAATATTGTGGAGAGGGAAGTGTATATATTTTTAAGATTGTGATATTTTTATGGACGATGTGAAAGGTTTTACTATAGTGTGTGTTTGTTGGCAAAAAATTTACACTATTGAGGGTTGGATCAATGCATTACACAGACTCATTAAATAGATTATGGAAAGACATTACCAGAGATAGGGATAGTTTGATCACACCTAGTGGTTTGAGCACCTAGATGGTTTAGTAAGTTTATTTGACCCGCTATTGACCTAAGATGTAAGAATAAACAATATAATTGAAAATTAAATGATAAGTGAATAGTAGAATATAGAGTAATGTTATAGAGTAATGAAAATAGAGGAAATAAAAGGTTACGTGCCAAATTAATTTTATGATTACTTTTAGACCCGACTTATGATAATATAGAGAACAAAACGTGAATTAACATTCGAGAAGGTCTTACCCAAAACAAGTCTCCTCCAACATATCATTTGCTCACTAGAGAGTCATATTTTTTCACCAAATAAATCAATTTATAGACATGATAAAAAATTAAATTCTAATTCCTTAAGAATTTTTTTATTGCAATCCATACAATTAATGTATTTATTTGATTATAATTTACACATCAAACTGAAAATTATTTGTTAGAATAATTACAAAATTACGATATACTAGTTATTTTTTGCAATTACAAAAAACAAAGGAATTGTATAAAAACATTTAAAAAACTAAAATAATCTATCTTTTTGCAGAGAAGACATAAAACTGAAACACATAGGCCCTGTTTGGTTTGTGTAGATAAATTTATTTCTTTTATAGAAAATTATTTTTGTTTTCTTTTTCCATATTTTCATAAAATATGGAAAACGTCAATTTCGCGTTCCCTAATATAGCAGCGCTTTCATTTAATTTTTCCAAAAAGTTTTTCTATTTTCTCTAGTCAAACACGTTTAGAACTTTAAAAAATATAAAAAATGAAAACAGAGAATACCCATAATTGTTACTAACCAAACAAAACCTACAATAACTTCCGATTTTCATTTTCCTTTTTTTGTTATTTTTGTTTTATCTGTCTTCAATGAGTTATTCTTGATAAAGAAGATATTGAAAAATATAAAATAAAAACATAGAATACCCATTATAAGTGTTTGAAAATATTGAATTCAACCATCTTACTTATTTTAAAAGGTATCGAATGAATGAAAACGAAAAATCAACTTTAATATTTAGAAAAATGTAGTTTATATATATATATATATATATATATATATATATATATATATATATCAATTTTAATTCGTCAAGGATTTTTTATCGCAACCCATAATGTTAATGTATTTATCTGATTAAAAAAACAGGGGAATTGTATAAAAACATGAAAAACTTTCCAAATTAAGGTTAACTCAAGATGAGAAGGTTAGATGTTCTTGGTAAATACCTTGGTATCCCTTCACAGTGGGGTAAGTCTAAGGTTAAAGCCTTAGAATGGTTAGTTGAAATGGTCATTAAAAAATGGATAATTGGGAGACTAAAATGCTTTCAAAAAGTGGCAAAGAAATTTTGGTTAAATATATTATTGGAGCTATTCCAAACTTTATTATGTTTGTGTTTTTAATCCCTAAAAAGTTGACTTCTCATTTAAGCTATCTCATTCCAATTTTTTACTAGAATAACCAAGGAGAAAATAGATGTTACTAGGTGAAATGACAAACTCTTATGAATTGTAAAAAGGATGGGGTCTTGGTTTTAATGATTTTCACACACACAAAATGAGGCTCTGTTGGCTTCTAATGCGTGTAAAATTTTTAACAATCAAAACTCTCAACTCTTTAAATTTTTTAAAGGAAAGTATTTTCCTAATTCTAATTTTTTAGAGGCTACTTTATGTAATAATTGTTCTTGGGGTTGGAAAAGTACTACAGGTAGACACTGTTTCAAGAAATATCTGAAATGGACTATTGGTGATGGTAATACTGTGAACATCTGGAAAGACTCTTGGTTACCTGGTACTAACTCAGTTAGTAAACCAGATCAGTTTAATTTTTTGATTGTCTCTGACCTTTTTACATTAGATAAAAAACAGTGGAATTTGAATGTGTTGAATTCTTTATTCTCTTCTGATGTTGTAGCAACTATTAGTGAAGTACACATTTCTTCTTATTACTATATAGATACACACAAGGTTCGAGAAGTGGTGATGCCACATTAAAGGAAATGTATACTAAACTATGGAGGGATCAACAAGAAAAAGAGAAGAAAAATAATAAAACAAGAGGGTGAATCATCTACTCATTTGGATGAAAAGGATTGGAATTTCTTATGGAAATCAAAAGTTATTCTAAAGGTTAAGAATTTTATTTGGAAATGCTGCAATAGAAGGCTTGCTAGCTACTAATTATAATAGGTTCTTGACAAAATCTATTCATAGCCCTTTATGCAATATTTGTGGAGAGTCAAGTGAAACTGTTGAACATCTTCTTTTTCATTGTTCTTGGGCTAGAGTAGTGTGGCTTGCTAGTCCTCTTTGTTTTAACTCACTATCTGATCCATCTTCAAATGTAAAAAAATGGATCCAATTTGTGAGACTTAGTATGGTTGATAAATCAGAGAATGAAAATAACTTGGGAATATGGCTTTTTTTTATGGCTTAGCATATTTGGAAAGCAAGAAATGAATTTATATTTAAGGGTGTTAACCCTGACCCTCTGTGTACAGCTCAAAAATCTATATTAGCCTATGATGAATTCTACTCAGCAAATGAGCTAACTTATGAGGCTAAAAATTACATTAAATTGAATGGTGAAGATAATTTGCAACATAAAGAAAGGTTAAGTGTTTAGAAACAAGAAATACAGCCTGATCAAAACTCTAATAGTATTGTTATAAAAGGGGAGAATGGGGGCTAATAAATGGAAACCACCACCCAGTGGACACTTTAAGATTGATTGTGATGCTTCAATTAATTTGCTTACTAATTCTGCTACATTTGCGTGTATTCAGCGTAATTCAACAGGTTTTGATTTGGAAGGAAAAACTGAGATCATCAAAGTACACTCTATTGCAGAAGCAGAAGCTACGGGGATTTTGGAGGCTTGTGAAATGGCTAGCAAGAGACCTTTAGGAACTGTTGAAGTAGAGAATGATTGTCAACATGTTATTAACCAAATTAATTCCACAAGTTGTAATATTTATAGTTGTACTATAATTATGGTTAATAATATTGGCTTTTGTATGAATAGGGATAAAATTAGTATCTCATGTGCTATGTGCTAGGAGAGAAAACAATAGAAGTGCGGATTGGGTGGCTAAACAAATGCTAAGAGGCAAATTGTTTAGTCTTTGGAGTGTTGCCCGTCCTCCCCAATTATCCAACTTGATTAGGGATGACTTTGATGCCTTAGGTGTAGGCTAATTTGTAACAACTTTTGAGATTTAATGCATTTATGTTTTTCAATTACAAAAAATCTATCCTTTTGCAACATAGACATCCATTTGCAAAACTAACACACATATATGCACAGTTTGGTTTGTAAACATATTTTCCATTTTTTGTTCTCAGGAAATGATTTTCAATTTCTCTTTCAATATTTTCAAAAAATATGGGGAACGTAGATTTCACGTTCTCCAATATAGAAGCGTTGTCATTTAATTTTTCAGAAAATTATTCTCATTTTTTCTGGTCCAACATGTTTTTAGTAGAACTTTGAAAAATATTGAAAATAAAAACAGAAAACACCCATTATCTTCATGAACCAAATGGGACCATAACTTCTGATTCTTATTTCCCTTATTTGTAGTTATATTTGTTTTATCTACCTTCTATGAGTTACTCTTGGTGAAGAAGATGTTAAGTGTTTAAAAATATTGAAGTCAGCCATCTTACTTATTTTAAAAGGGCATAGTATGAAATGAAAACAAAGAAGTAGATAAGAAGTAGTTAATTCCATTCTCTTGAAGAAAAATATGGTATAAATACCAATTGGGGGACAATGTGGGTGGCTTTCTCTAATAGAAGCATAACATTACATGTAACATGAGGTAAATGATTGATGTCCGGAAAAAGATTAAAGGATATCAATGATAGTCGGAGTGGTGTCGGGATTTGCTTTCTAGAATAATTTGTCTCCTTCCAAGATCACAATAGTTTCCTTTTCTAGGGTCGACCGCAGCCAAGTGGTTACTATTGTTTCTGCGGTGATATTCTAAATGGGCTATCTACAAATTTTAGCTATACGAAATGGCTCATTTTTCTATATGAATTCGGCACCACAAAATATTTTAGCGAAATTGGACTTCTCATCTAACTAATTTATTCCACCAATGAGGCTTGCCTGGTACTTTTGTGGTCAGAAAAAATTTATGGAGGGAAAAGGTCTCCTATGTTTTCATGATGATTTTGCCTACTTGGCTCTCGTCCCATGAAATGTTGTATAAAAAGCATCATATTTTGGTATTACAAATATTCTAGCAAAACATGAGGATGGAAGTTTTGACATAGTTCTTTCGCTTATTCTCAAGGACCGATGAGGGGGCATGAATTCCAAAAAAATATTTTCTTTATTTGTCATAAAAATATCCTGAAAATTTATAGAACACGCAAACAAGGTTATTTTTTAAGTATGCATTAGGGGGATTATTTTGAACGATTTTGCAATTTGAGAACTAATATATGGTCAAGAAGTTCGAAGTCCACCCAGATCCGGGACATGTATCTAATTCACGAAGCATCACATATGGACTCAATATGAAATTTAAATAGGGGATGGAAGAGCATTCCCAATTACTATTACAAAGTCTTTGTTTAGTGACTAACCAGTCTGAACATTCTTTTTTTTTTTAAATTACAAAAAAGTAATATTACAATTACGCACTACAAAAAATCCTCAAGTCACTAGTCCGCTTTTCAGTCAACTACAATTAAATGACCAAAATTCATAGTTAGACGGAAAAAAACCCCAAGTCGGAAGTTTGGTTGTTCAACCAACTACAACTGGTTTCTCAACCAAACATAATACTTAGGCCGAGAAACCTGGAGAAATAGAGAAACAACATGATGGAAACTCAGAAAACCACAATATATTAGGAAGCAACAAATCCAGTGGTACCAGGTGCGTGGATGTTGTTTCAGTCCATAAAGACACATATGAAGCTGGCAAACATGAGACTGGAAATTAGAGTCCTAAAATTTTTATGATTGTTGAATATACAAAATCTCTTGTAAAACTATATGAAGTAATATATTATTAATATTCAATGACAAAGAGGCCAATATTGACTTATTGTTAGCGAAAGAATAATAAAAATATATGTCTAGATGAACAACTAGACTAAAAGTATCTTAAAAATCATGACCCATATTTTATCATGTTGATTCCCATCGATGTCCGTTTGGGCTCATGCCCCAATAAGGAAAGACAGTTAAATGCCTGTGCTACATATCTCTCTAGAGTACCACCAACATTCAGTTTTACGTTGTAAATCCATTTGTATCCGATAACATTCATATCACGATTCTTTATGAATCGAGAACCATGTGGTTTTTAACTAATGAATTAAATTTATTTCTTCATTGCCATGCACCAATGAGCATTCTTCAAGGCTTGAGTGTAAGAAGTGGGTTCTATAAGTAGTTAATGGGCTTGAGTAAGTGCGTGATATGGATATAATATCTAGTAGATATAAGGGCTTTGGCTTTACGCGGTCCATTTATGTGTCTAGTGATCATGTGATAAGTGCATGTGGTGTGGGTACGCTCTCGGGAAGGTGTAGTTGACTAATGGTGTTCGCAGGTGTATAAATATTTATCTTTTCATATGAGAGAGAATATGATTGGTTGGGGGACCTTTGGCTATAGTAGGATAGATATTTATTTGATGTCTCATATTTTATGACAGAATAATCATATCACGAGATATCTTTTTAGAGATATTGCTATTATCATGTAATTGTTTCTTGTCTTATTTTGGAGATATTACTATTTTTAGAGCTTTTGTGCATTAATATTGTGTTAAGTGTGTAGCTTTTAGGTAAATGATTTATATGACATTCTAAGATGATGAGTTAAAGCCAAGAAGTCGAGTTCAAACCTAAACCAAGGCGAAAAAAGAGCAGAAAGTCACTTTTGAGAAGTTTGAGCATTCACTAACGAAATCTTGACGTCATATAATTCAATCACCATGACTTATTGGTTAGAGATTTGGACAAATTTCATTTTGATTTGGAAAATCTGTAGTAAATTAGAGGCTACCAATGCATCCAGAACGCGATTTCTGAGTCGAGGAGGGAGAAAAAGGGGACCAATTCCAACCATGTTTTAGCATTTTATGAAGAAATAATTATTTATGAAGATTGAAGAAGTTAGGCGCGCCTAAGACATATCTTGGCGGGCCTAAATGAGTTTTACACTAGAAGAGGACATAAGTTCTTTTACGCGCACCTAAACATCTCGCGGTGCACCTAAAGGTGATCGCTGATACACTAGGCACACCTAAGTCTTTTGCAGCGCGCCTAAAGCTTTACCGGTGTTCCTAATCACCATCGACGATATGCTAGGCGCAAATTTAATATTTTACACTACAAAAGGGCAGAAGTTTTTTTGGGCGCACCTAAATATTTTTGAGACGCGTTAAAACCCAAATTACATGTTAACATCACAGAAGGTTCTTTAGGCGCGCCTAAATCTTTTCCTGGCAGGCCTAAATCATCAACTCCACACAAAAAACCAACTTTATTTGCCTATTCCTTTACATTAAACCGACCCCCACCCCTCATATTGATGTCTCTATATTTTTGATTTATTAATTTATTCATGAGACATAATTTTAGGTGTATTATATTCTTAGTTGATGGATTTTTCTCTATTTATTGTTAGTTTCTCAATTCATACCTTGTTTGGAAGTTTATCACTTTTAGACCATTTTCAATGTAATTTGTGTGTTAACTGTGAAGCTATTAGGTACAATGATGATATTATTATATGCCAAATAAATGTTAAGGAGTTGAGGAAAGAAGATCCAAGTCAAAATCAAGAGTTAAAAGAAAAGAAACTGATTTTAAGAAAGTACAAAAGCTACCAAAAGTTTTTGTCCAATTGTAAAGACGTGTTGTATTGTCGATGCTGCATAAAATCACCAAGGTATAGAAGAAGCCGTGCAGTCATTTGGATACTAAGATCACTTGATTTGGAGATGTAACAAAGGAGTTATGAATTTTACAAACTCCAAAGGTTAACTAATCCTATTATTAGATAAAACGAGTTTGAATTGGATTATGACTCCAAATCTTGGCCCAAGAACTAGATTTTGACCTAACACCTATAAATATAGATTACTAATTACCTTTTTAAATAATTACTTGCTTGTACTTACATCTATAATATTCATGAAATCCATAGGAGGAAGCAAGTTGACTTGTAGAGGAAGACAAAAAGCTGGAGAGTCACAAACACCTCTTCTTCGTCCTTCCACTCTATCATTAGGTTAATATATCTTAGATTCTTGGCTTAACTATGTTTGCAAGATATTTTATCTCTAGTTTTATTTATTTAGCTATGAACTAATTTTCCAATTATTTGGATTTGTATTATATATAATCCTTAAATTCTATTTTTATAATCTATGTTATCTAGGAAAGCGATAGTTGATTTATTGAGCTTTGTAATTATATATCTGTATCATGTAATTGAATTATTGATGTCTCCCTATTTGTTCTAAATATTATTCCTTTGGAGACATCATTTTAGTTGAATAATTGACTTATTAGCTATACTTTTATGCTTTTTTGATCATATTGCACTTTCTCCCCTACGAAATTAACTATTTACAGATTCTGAGCTTTTGTGCATAAATTTGACTATTTTTAGTGCAAAGTTAATAGGTTCTTGAATTTCATGAAAGACCAATCCCAGGAGGAGAAGTGAGGATAAATTCTTAGTGTATTGTAGAGTGTTAGGAATTGTTTTTACTCGAGTTTCTATTTTTAGAGTGTACTTTCCTATTTCTAATTCTGAATTATTGATTTATTCTTTTTAAGCATATGCGGTTTAATTATTTATTTATTGTGAAGCTTTAAAAGATAAATGGTAATTACTTAAAGACCAAGTCTAGTTAGAGAAGAAAGGGAAAGAAGATTTACATGGAAATAAGAAGATTTAGGAAGGATATATGCAAAGAAGGAAAAGATAAAGCTGCCTTATGAATCTGAAATTCCAGCCACGTTTCAAAGACGAGACCATAACATAGGATTTGATAGTAATCTGGACGAGTGGTCTGCACTAATAGAAAGCTCTTTCTAAGACAAGCGGTTTCATATATTGGAACTCCTCAAACGGATAAGTATTGAATGAGATATGACCAAATCAAATCAGCATCAAAATCTTTCCTTTCCTAGGATTTAGGGCTACGAATTTGAGAGTTCCTAACTTGTCTTCCACTCCAAGTAAATTCGACCTAGGGTTCCCTAACACCTATAAATACACCACTTAGCCTCCTCTTTTACACACACTTCATATAATTATCTAAGAGGCTTAAGGATTCAAGTAAGAGCAAGCAGGAAGGAAGAAAGCTTAGAGCTGGAGCAGCCATATTCTCCAATTCAAAGCCAAACCCAACCTCTTCGTTAGGTTTATTTATTTTCTTTCTGTAAAACATTATGTATTTTAATTTATTTGTTTTAGTTTTATTTTCTATTATGAGCTAAACTTCTTAAGTGCTTGAAAATCGCTATAAGGGTTGAACCTTAATTTATTTAAGTGATGCTTTCTGATTTGGGATTTTTGTGGTTTAATTCAAATTGAGTAATTTAGTATTGTTTGTTATCGTAAGTTAATTTCACTATTGTTAATCTGATCAATTAGACATAGGTTTGAGTAATTAGGCTATTCACTTTGGGGGAAGTGATCATCTTGACAGGGGGTTTAATTACTGACATAAGTAATAAACGTAAGACAGAAATTATTGATCCTGACGGACTTAATTAATCTTATAGCCAATTGGGTAGAGAACCTGACATTCGAAGGTGGATTCTGATCGCCCTGGCGGGGTTTGTAACACCTGAGAATAGCTCCTAAGTCCACCCTGACGGGGGTTAGGAGAATCTAGAATCCCGACTATTACTAGTTACCAATTTGTCCCTTAGAAGAAGCATTGATTAAGTTTATTTTGGTGAAACCTAGCGTAACTCAAGTACTATTCTCTCATCTTTTCGTCTCTTCATATTTACTTTCCTGCATTAGTTTAATTTAGTTTAATATTTACTTTATTTTCACTTTAGTGGTTTAAACAAAAATTCAAATAAAAAATCTATTTCTTTACTTTTAATTTTCATTCAAGCGACTATTTCCATTTATTGCATAACACTCTAATCATACTTAATCCGTCCCTGAGATCGAAATCCCGTTTACCGGATATTACTTGGACGACCCATACACTTGCGGTACGTGTCTTGCCTTTTTAGGTGTGTTTATTTAGAACACACTTGGAGACACCAAGTTTTTGGCGCCGCTGCCGGGGACGGTAGCGTGTGACCACGGTGTTAGCCGTAAGTGTTTTAGTTGCTAGTTTTTAGTTTAGTTTCCATTTTTGTTTTTCAGTTTTACGCTTTGGGTTGTTCTTTCTTTCTCAGATTTACAGGTTTTTGGTATATGCTTGGAGATATCATCATCCTTGATAATCCCGAAGGCCTAGTTCGAGAAGCAAACAAAAGAAGGAGAGATTCTCAAGCAAAGGAAAGGGAAGAAGCAATGGCAGAATTGAATGCTCAACATCCCGTGATTCAGTTGGATGAAAACGGTCTTCCAATAGCTCCACCAGTATTACCAGCTCCACCGGTAGGAGTCCAATTACCAGTCCCTCCCGGAAATCAACACCAGTTCAATAATAATGGTGGAGTACTTCAAGATAATGGACCGCAGATCTTCCAACCAAACAACCATGGACCTTATCGTATACCATCACTAGGACTCCGTCATCCCGCGATTCATGGAATTCGATTCAGACCAGACGCGGGGATGATTAATCAGTTTACAACCGTTGGACAGTATAGTGGTGCAGCTCGTGAAGATCCTATTCGTGCTATGTACAAGTTTATGCAAATCTGTGATGCATATGTCACCCCTGGAGTGACCCAAGAACAAATGTACTTTCATATGTTTCCATTCGTCCTCAGCGGAGGAGCTAGTGAGTGGTATGACCAACAACCACACAACGCGATTGTGACTTGGGATCAACTTCAGACAGCCTTTTTCGACATGTACTATCCTCAAAGTGTTCGACTTAGTGGGCAATTAGATATTGTTAGTTTTCGCCAAGAACCAGGAGAAACTGTAGGTGTTGCATGGACTCGTTTTCAATCCTTATTACGCAAGTGCCCATTACATGGGTACTCTCTTGAATTACAACTTGGAATATTTTATCGAAGTTTAGGTGATGCTGCGAAAGACAAAATCAATACTATGTGCCAAGGTGGTCTTATGATGGTCACAACTGATCGATGATTATCATTGACCGAATTGTGAAGAATGAAATGAGTTGGAAATCCTCGAAATCATCAGTTAGAGCTTCTGAAAGAGGTACTTTGAATTTGGATACATAAACTGCATTGAACGCTAAGGTTGCTGCACTTAAGAACAAGCTGAAACAATTATCTATGTCGAATAAAGCTATGGTAAACGTTGTTAATGAACCGGAATTATGTTCTAGTCGTGGAGGAGATGATCATGGCTAGGAAGAATGTGCCAACAACCCAGAATCCGTTTATTTCGTTAATTAGCGAGGTAACTATTCAGGTGGTCAAGGGTATGGAAATCAAAACAGAAATCATTTAGGCTTTCATTATTCAAATCCACATGGGGCAGCCAATCCTGGAACATATCAACAAAGGCCTCAAGGGAACAACTACCAGTTTAAATCACAGAATCAACCTAGAGCCGATCAAGATGCTTATGCCGACACATTAGCTCAAAAGGCGCTTCCCTCTCGACCTCAAGAAGGCGCAACTACCGCAAGTGAGTTAGCACTTACTTTGACGCAATACATATCTCATTCGGATAAGAGCTCAGAGAAAATTGAAAACCAGCTATCTCGATTCATGGATGAAACCCACACGAGGGAAAATCGGATGGAAGAAACATTAAACTCACATTCCGCTTCGTTAAAAGTCTTAGAGACTCAAATATCAAAGATCGCCAATAGTTTGAATGTTCGAGGTCAAGGCCAACTTCCAAGTGATACAGAGGTTCCTAAGAAATATGAAAGTTGTAACGCGATCACACTCAGAAGTGGGAAGAAGCTTCCACCACCACCTTTCCCGATTATGAAAGAAAAAGAAGTTACTAGAAAAGAAAAACCGTTAGAAGAGGTGGAAGAGAAATATGAAGAACCTCAAGTGGTAGAAGTGGAGAAGATTCTGGAAAAGCCAAAGAAGAAAGATGTTGTAGAAACCCGTCCTCCTCCCCGTTCCTTTCCAGAGTTCAGAAGAAAGGAGATATGGCTGAATATGAAAGATTCATGAACATGGTGAGTAAGCTTAATATTAATATACCTTTCTTAGAGGCTATCAAGGGGGTACAAAAATATTTGAAATTCCTGAAAAGAGCTTTCACAAACAAATGTCGGTATCTTGAGAATGAAATGGTAGGCTTGCCAGATGAATGCAGTGCGATATGTCAAAATAAGTTACCACCGAAGTTACTT
The DNA here is from genome assembly GCA_029959085.1 of Nemophila menziesii. Classification (NCBI taxonomy): domain Eukaryota; kingdom Viridiplantae; phylum Streptophyta; class Magnoliopsida; order Boraginales; family Hydrophyllaceae; genus Nemophila; species Nemophila menziesii. Next base: position 32,346,398 of record JARWIR010000009.1, read on the forward strand.
GATCCTGGGAGTTTTACTATTCCCATCTCTATTGGTAATGAGTGGCAAGCGAAAGTTTTATGCGATTTTGGAGCGAGTATTAATCTTATGCCCAAATCAATTTTGAAAAGTTGAAGATAGGAGACGCAAGACCTCGTGCATCCAGAGGGAAGAGTAGAAAATGTCCTCGTCAAGGCGGGTACGTTAATTTTTCTAGTTGATTTTGTTATACTTGACTACGACGCAGATAGGAATGTCCCCATTATTTTGGGAAGACCATTCCTAGCCACGGGGCGTACTATAATTGATATACAGAATGGAGAATTGACTATGCGAATCCAAGACGAGGAAGTGAAGTTTAACGTGTTCAGACCAATGAAGTTTCCAGACTCCAAGGAGGAGTGTTTACGGATAGATGTGATTGAACAAGAGCCAACTAAGGTTGCGAGAACCTTAGGAATGGAGGAAAAGGAGCTCAGAAAGAAACCACCTAACATAAATCCTCCATCCTAAGAAAAATCCACACCTTGACCATACTAAAAAGAAAGAAAGGGTGCGTGCTACGAAGGTTTTAAAAGAACCTAAGAAAGAAACAAAGAAGAGGGCATTTAGTGTAGGCGAAGAGGTCGCAATGGAGAAGACTGATCCCCCTCCGGAAGAGCGCAAAGCCAAGAGTTCTTGGCAAGGACCGTTCAAGGTCACAAAGGTTCTCTCGAATAAATTGGTGGTAATAAAAGCTAAGGGATGCAAGTTCCGTGTAGCAAACATTGATAACCTCACTCACTGCTAGGGAGTTTATGTGAAAAAGTGATGCGAGAGGTAACCCGTCGAGCTTAACGACGTTAAACAAAAGCCAGTTACTTGTATATTAGTTTATTGCTTTATGTTTTTAAATTCCTAGTGTATAATTCTAAGTTAGTGTCGAATTTTAGTTTCTACTTTTAAAAGAAATGAGAAAGGTAGTGTGTTAGTGTGCAGGAAAATGAGTTTGGGGTGCTGAGAAACAAAAGAGGAAAAAACCTGCTGCTCTGACCGGCTAGCCGGCCAGATCAGCGGCATGCCGGCGGAGCAGAACACGTGCCCACGGGTCCAGAGCTCGGGTTGTTTGCCGAGAGGTCGAGAAAATCACACGAAGCGCACCGGCTAGCCGGTCACACGACCTGTATGCCGGCTAGAAGAAAACCCGTGGCCTCGTGTAGCTCGCCTCGGGTATTTTGACGGAGTCGCTCCTGGACAAAAAGCAGCATCGGCATGCCGGCACTTAGCCCCGGTATGCCGGCGGAACAAAAACACGTGGCCACGGGGTAGAGTCTCGGGTTGCTTGCCGAGAGGTCCAAAAGGCAGAAGCCCAGCACCGGCATGCCGGCCATCAGCCCGGGTATACCGGCCAGTAGGTCGGTTTGAAGAGATTGATGCCTTGTACAACTCTTACCTTATTAGAAGCAAACCCTAGCCTTCCCCATACGAATTTTCCAGCTGCCAACATTATATATAGACTTTGAAGCTTGATAAAACTTCTACAACAAACACAATAACATCAATAACTCTCTCCTCCATCTTCCATAAACACAATTTCTTCATCAAATTCATCACACCACACCATAAATCACCATCAAGATCATCAAGCTATCAAGAGTTCTTCCAAGATTCATCAAGAAACCTTCTTCTCCATCAAATCCAAGCTAGAAACTCAAGCTACACCAATCTTTCTTAACTTTATTCTATCCTTGGTGTAACTTGATTTTGGGTTCAAATCAAACATGACAAACATAACCGATGCTATGGATTATAAGAGGAGTGTTATACCCTAGGGAAGAACAAAATTTGCCTGGTTATACAATTGAAAAGGCCATCAATCTTGATGAGCCTACTAAAGAGAAACAACAAGAAGAGGCACCTGCACAACCACTACACAAGAAATTCACAGCTAGGATGAAGGTACCATCAAAGCCTAAAGAAAAGACACCAATCCAAGATCAAGGTTCTTCTTCTACTTCTTAGAATAATTCTTGCACACCCCATGGGCTATCAAATTTCAACAACAAATCGATCATCTAAGAAAACAAAACATAGCACTTTGGGAGGAAATTGCAAAGATGAATTAAATAAGCGGTAAGGTAACATCGAACATGGATATTGATAATTATTCTTCGGAGGAGGAGGATATGATGGATCTCTATGGCCACGTACCCCGTTCTAATTCTTCTTCTTAATTGATGGTAGGCACTAGGTAGTTTAGTTTTTTTTGCTTTATTGAGTCTTTTTCGAGTCGTGGGGACACGACTCACTTTTGAGTTTAGGGTGGGGTTCTTTGCCTCATCCAAATTTTTTTTGTGTTTTACATGTTTTCCAGAAAAAAAATAATTTAGGGTTGCATTTGACTATAGAGTGTTTTAAATGCCCCAATCAAGCATGCTTTTTATGAATTTATGATATAAAATAGTTGACTTTAGGAGTTAGTATAAAATGCACTTTGATTGCATGCAAATATGAAGTAATTGATAGGAAAAAAATTAATGAACAATGCAAAAGAAGTAAACTTGTGCTTAAGGATAATGGGTGGTTTGTAGAACGTGAGATCTAAATGAGTAGAGAACCCACTTAGGTATGAACTAGAGGCAAGCTGTGTAAATAGGAAGATGATAGAGGCAGTTCTTTGTTAGCTCTTTGAATCCTTTTTGGTCGTCTATTCCTGAATTAATTATATCCTTCGTATCCAATTTTTTTGACTTTAAGCCTTTCTTTTGTCGCCACATTATAAGCCAATATCCCTTTAGATTGTTAGGCATGACTATATGACCCGCACTTGAATCACAATCCTGAGACTTCCTGTCTTGAGCTTGAGTTTGGGGTGGTGGGTCCACTATTATGGGAATTTATTGGGTTGGGATTTTTGAGCTTGTCAATTATGCTCGGTTATATATTTTGATGATTCACATGTTTATGATATTGTAACCCTTTGATCGGGTAATAGTGAATGAAAAAGAAGCTACGAGCTCAAGTTATGAAAAGGCATAACTATGAAAAAATAGCATGATATCTCAACATTAAAAAAAGAGTCATAGCTATACAAAAGAAAAGAAAAAGAAAAAAATGGTTTGAAAAGAAAATATATTCGGACTGGCAAAGTGGAATTTTATGAGAATCATCTTTAGTGCTTATTGGGTTAATTTGGGGACGCTAATTAAGCGCGTAAATTGGGTTGAGTGAGAACGTTATTCGAGTGTAAACTCAAGCTCTTGGACAGTTTGTTGATGGTAAGTGAGGAGAGACCCAAAAGCTCACTTCAAATTTACCAAATATACATACCATATCGTCCTTCAGCCTACGCTAAAACCGTAAAGACCTCGTGATTCCTAGGTACACAGTGAGTTAATAGGGAGTATGCTGAGTGGAGCGTTCAAAGCAAGTAAAGATCAAGGAACACCCTATAGCCACCATCTTGAGATAAGTAATAAGCGTAACCTTCTAGCATTGTGAAGTTAATTTTGGATTGATATTATTTTGTATTTGATTTTGCATGATATGTGTATGTGTATATTAATTTCTAGAGTAGACTATATGAGATTTATTTTAAGTTGTGCTTTGGGAATATTTACTAGATTCTACCTTTTGCATTCACCTAAAAGGGCCTTTGTTTTAATTTTACTTTGTTGGGACGACAAAAGTTTGAGTTGGGAGTCTCCTATTCCAGCCCAAAAACTGGACAATCTTAGGTATGTCCTTAGTAGTTTGATTGTCACCCTGGCATGGGATTCAATTATAGACAACAACACATAACCGTCTAGTGTGTGGTATTAATCATGATGGGCTTATCAAGATTGGTGGGGCCTAGGGTGTGATAAAATAAGATATAAATAAGTGCAAAAACACCCTAAAACTACACGGTTCTGCAAGTATACAGATCGTATGCAAGTTTTAGATAAAGATTCGTTCCGCAGAGACTACAGAGGTTAGGAGAATCTTATGCAAATATCAAGTGTAAATAATTAAAGCTAGAACAACTAAACGCAAATAAAAGTAAAAACAGATAGATTTTTGTTTGATTTTCTAAATAACTAAGTTAAACTAAGAATTAAAAGACTAGAAAGTAAATATGAAAGAGAAGTGATATGAGAATATAGCTTAAGTTATTAGCATGTAATCCCCACTAGTTTTGCCGTTCTAAACATGTAAGGGTGAATTATGTAGTATTTCCCTAATCGGTCCCAATATGCTATCGGTAGTTTAAAATAGGATTTACCTGTGTCAATAAGGCTTCCTAAGCAAACTTTTCCTGTAATTGGTAAATAGTCACCAAGACTAAACCATAGTGATTATCTAGCTAGGTTGGGTTGTCAGATCAAACCTAAAACTAAACGTTATGTGCTAAACATGTAATTAAACACCGTTGTCAATGGCATCCTGATTACTAGATGGTAATTCTAATGGCTGCAGTCCACAAGAACACAGAATATAAATCCAAACACATAAACAGAGAATAAAAACTATAATTCTATTTAAAACATTAAATTCCCAAATTAGATAGATGTCAATCAAAACTAGGGTTCATACATTAATGCTAAAACTCAAGCTAAAGAAAATTAGTTCATGCAAGAAAAGAAAGAAATTACAAATCTAAAGGTAGAAGAAGACATTGTTGATGACAGCTCCTTCCAGACTCCTCTCTTGTGTTGTAAGCTTCCTCTTGGCTTAAGGTTTCACCAAGGATGATTTAAGAGTGTTAATAGGCTGTATTTATAGTGTAGAGGTTGACCTAATTCGTTTCTTTAGAGATAACTTAAGTAATGGACTCCTAGCCCAACTCAAATTCGTAAGGAAATAAAGATAAACACTGCTGCGCTGTTTTGAGTGTATCTTCTTCGTTATTGGTCGGATTGAGCTCCATAAGATACCAAAAGAATCGCAACAGAATTATCTAGACCCTTAAGAAGGAAATTACCAAATTCGGACTATTTCTTAGGTAAAAACGCATATCTTTGGACGTGTATGCAGAATCCCAGATTTAGGCAGCTTTTCCTTTTCCATCTTTTTAGCCTTTGTTTCCTTATCTCCAATTTCCATGCAAATCTCTTTCCATAAGTTGTATTCTTTGACTTGGACTCAAATTAATCTCCATAATTATCTTTAAAGCTTCACACTAAATAAACAATTAAACCCAATATGCTCTAAAAATAATAATTCTACAAATCAAGACTCAAAATAGGAAAGTGCACTAAATTAAGCTAAAATCAACCTATAAACCAATAAATAAGCCTAAAATGATGTCTCATGAGTATATTTTACTATCACAAATGAGGAGACATCAAGACCCCCAACTCAAAGTTGTATTGTCCCGATACAATAAAAGTAAAGAACAATAGGGTAGTCAAAATAAACAAGAAGAAGTCGGAGGAGAACAAGAACAAAATATAATGAATGATCCCAGAGCATAAATTCCAAAAAATCTCATGTAGTAATGCTCAAGAGATAATGCACAAATATGCCTAATATACATGTAATCAACATTCCATAAATTCAAGTTAAGATTAATTTCGCAATGCCAGAAAGAGAGGATGATAACTTAGTTCAGATTAATGGTTATAGGTTGTTCATAGGTCCCAAATCTAGCATCCAATGGTCCACTTACCTACTACCTAATAGCTCAATTGTTTCTCCATCTAGTAGTTAGAAATCCTAAGGTCTTGGTCATAACTTGGCTTAAGGACGGGTGTGGTATATTTGGATAATGAAAAGTGAGCTTTTGGCTCTCTCCTCACTAGCCATCAACGAATCGGCCTAGAGCTTGAGTTTTCACTCGAAGATGTTCTCACTCAACCCAATTTATTGATGCTTTTTAATGTGCATCCCCAATAATCCCAATTAAAACATTTGATGATATAAAATCCACTTTGCCGGTCCGAATATATATATATATATATATATATATATATATATATATATATATATATATATATATATATATACATATATATATATATCACATAAACTTTTGTATAGCTATGATTCTCTTTTGATGTTGAGATATCACACTATTTTCTTTTTTTCATATATATATTCTTTCTTTTTATTCCCTTGTTGGCAAAATTAGCTCGTAGCTTCTTTTTCATTCACTATTACCGCGGCAAAGGGTTACAATAATAACAATTCATCATCAATAAAATCACAAAGATAATTCCCAAATTCCCAAAGTTCCCTAAGTATGAAACCCACCACCCAAACTCAAGCTCTAAAACGAGTGTCTCAGGTTTTGCGATTCGAGTGCGGATCATATAGATAAGTCCTACAAACTAGGTTATGGATTATAATGTGTTTCAATAAAGGATTTAGAAAGGCTCAGAGGGGCTAAGACGGATAAATAACAATAATATCAAATAAAAGGGTGAGAAAGTCTAAAGGCTTCAAGTGTTTTATCATGAAAGAACTGCCTTAGTCATTTTTCTAACTACCGGATTTCGTTACTTTTTCATTATTAGGTCATAGACAAGTGGGTTTTCAACTAATTTTAAACCTCACGTTCTACACACCAAATAACTATTCCTAAGTTTCAACGTGTTTTCTTAGCATTGCTCATTAACTTTTCTATCCTTTATTTCCTGTTTTCATACATGCATCTAAACAAATTTGTTTGCATCTTTCAAAAGCATACTACCTACTATCATTGACCTGATAAAATCATGCTCAAATAGGTACATTCAAGATATTCTATGCCTTAATTCAACCTAAAATTTTTAAATTTTATGCAAAAAACGAAAAGAAGATGAGGACAACGAATCCCCACCCCCAACTCAAAAGTGAGCCGTGTCCCCACGACTCGAAAAAGACTCAAGAATGGAATAAAATTTAAAATAAAACTAACTAAACTACCTAATGCATACAAGCTATAGAGAAAATTTAGAATGACCTACCTGGTTGGCCATAGAGATCCATCATATCGTCCTCGTCATCCGAAGGATCGGTATAATCATCAACATCCTTATACAAGGTCAAATTTTCTACCTGTGTTTCCAACTGTATGACTTCTGTCCAAAGGTCTTTGTTATCTTCACGTAATCTTTCAACTTCGTTTTGTAACTTGAGAGCCCAAGGAGGAAGATCATAAACAATTTCAGAGGAAGAGGTAGAAGAACCTTGGTCTTGGATTTTTATTTTATTCAAAGGCCTCCTTGATGGTATGGACATTCTAGCAGTTAATCTCTTCTTTGGTAGTGGTTGTTAAGGTGCCTGTTCTTTTGATTCTTCAGAAACCTCATCAAGATTGATGGGTTTTTCAATGGTGGCTCCAGGCAATTTCTTATTCTTCCCAAGGATTGAACACTTTCTCTTGTATTCCATAGCTTCAGATCTGTTAGTCATGCTTGATTACCCACAACTCAAGTTATACCAAGGATGGATCAAAAGTTTAAGGAAAATTGGTTTAGCTTGATGTTGTTGCTTGGAAATAATGAAAGTGAAAGGTTATATGATTGATCTTCGAAGAATTCTTTAAATCTTGTTGAATTTGATGGTGTTTTGATGGTGTAGTGTGATGAATTTGATGAAGGATTGTGTTTATGGAAGATGATGGAGAGGATTTGATGAGTTGTTGTGTTAATTGTGAAGGTTTGCACAAGCTTTATGATTTATATATAGGGTTTGGGTCTGAAAAATTCGTGGGTGGAAGGCTAGGGCTAATCTCATAAGGTAAGAGTTTGATTAGGAAAAGAATTCCTTCACAAACCGCCTCCTGCGGTGCACCGGACATAACCCGCGGTATACCGCAGCTTCTGCTGCTCCAAATTTTTGCCCACTGGATAATACCCGAGCTAGCACCCCGTGGCACGTGTTTTGGGCGTGCGGACCAGGGGTGCGGTGCAGCGGGTGGTCCGCGCCATGTCCGTCAAAAAACCCGTGGTACCCGACCCCGTGGCACGCGTTTTGGGCGTGCGGACCAGGGGTCCGGTGTACCGCGCCTTCAGGTCGAATTTTTTCTTCTTTCTGGATAAAACCCGTGGTACCCGACCGTGGTACGGGTTTTTTGGGCACGGTGCATCCCTGCGGACCATGGGGTAGTCCGCGGGGTAGTCCGCGCCAGGCTTTGAGTTCCTCCAATTTTTTTCCTTTCGACCCCAAACTCGTTTCCTGCACAATAACACACTACCTTTCTCTCCTATTAGCTTGTAAACACAATTAAAACTATACACTAACTTAAAATTAAACACTACAAAGCAAAAACAACTAATCTAAAAAGAAATTAAAACAAGGGGTATCTCCCAAGAGCACTTTTGTTTAACGTCTTTGAGTTAGACGTGTACCTCAGGTTAAGCGCATTCGACAAGAAAGATTTTCTCTCCTTGCCCAAAGTCCTCACTGTCATAGTATCTTTTCAAACGCTGGCCATTCACCATGAATGTCCGTTGCTCGGTTGGATTTTCAATCTCAATCGCTCCATGCGGCGTGACTTTGGTAACAATGTAAGGTCCTCCCCAACGGGATTTAAGCTTTCGTGGGTAGTTTGAAAATCGAGAGTTGTATAATAAAACTTTCTGTCCTATCTCGAAATGCTTTGGACGGAGTCGTTTATCATGCCATCGCTTTGTTTTCTCCTTATAGAGACGTGCATTTTCATAGGCAAGATAACGAAACTCCTCCAGCTCGTTCAACTGCATCATCCTTTGCTTCCCAGCCAAGTATGGGTCTAGATTCAGAGTTTTAATAGCCCAGTAGGCTCGAGCTTCAAGTTCAATCGGTAGATGACACGCTTTGCCGTAGACCATGCGATATGGAGATGCTCCAACTGGTGTTTTAAATGCTGTTCTGTAAGCCCAGAGAGCATCATCTAGCTTTAACGACCAATCTTTCCTCGATTTGTTCACGGTCTTCTCAAGAATAGATTTGATTTCCCGGTTGGAAACTTCAGCTTGACCGTTAGTTTGTGGGTGATAACCGGTTGAAGTACGGTGTTTCACTCCAAACTTACGAAGGAAATGTCTCAGGGGAGCATTAAGAAAATGGGTACCTTTATCACTGATGAGAACACGTGGCGTACCATGTCTTGAAAAGATGTTCGTTTTTAAGAACTTAATCACAGTTTGAGCATCGTTCTTTGGTGTCGCCACTGCTTCTACCCACTTTGACACATAATCTACCGCAAGCAAAATATAAAGATTTCCATAGGAAGTGATGAAAGGTCCCATGAAATCTATTCCCCATACATCAAAGATCTCAACTTCAAGAATATTATTAAGTGGCATCGCGTCTCTCTTTAATATATTGCCAGTGTGCTGGCATCTGTCACATGACTGGACAAAACGATGACAATCTTTGTGTATGGTGGGCCAATAGAACCCGGATTGAAGAATTTTAGCTGCGGTTCTATCGCCCTTAAAGTGACCTCCATAAGGTGAACTATGACAACCTTCAATGATTTTCTCCATTTCACCCTCATGCACACATCTTCTAACCACTTGGTCACTACATATCTTCCAGAGGTACGGTTCATCCCAATAATACTGTTTGGCCTGGTGATTCAATCTTTGTCTTTGTTGTGGGTGGAAATCTTTGGGAAAGACACCACTCGCAATGAGGTTGACTAGATCTGCATACCATGGCACAAAAGCACGTTTAATAGCAAAAAGTTGTTCATCAGGGAATACCTCTTTAACCAACAACGGTTCTTTGTTCGCATCAGATCCTTCGAGCCTTGATAAATGATCAGCAACTTGATTATCACATCCTTTTCGGTCTCGAATATCTATGTCGAATTCTTGAAGTAAAAGTACCCATCTAATGAGACGCGGCTTAGCGTCCTTTTTCTCCATGAGGTACCTAATAGCTGAATGGTCCGTGTATACAATAGTTTTCTTCCCAACCAGATAGGGACGAAATTTATCAAAGGCATAAACCACGGCTAACATCTCTTTCTCCGTTACTGTATAATTCATCTGGGCAGCGTTGAAAGTCTTACTTGCATAATAAATCGTGTGGAAAATCTTATCTTTCCTCTGTCCCAACACAACACCCATAGCGTGATCACTAGCATCGCACATAAGTTCAAACGGAGCTTTCCAATCAGGAGGTATAACAATAGGTGTAGAGATTAGTTTTTCCTTAATCGTCAAAAACGCTTGAAGACATTCTTCAGTAAAATTAAAAGGAGTATATTTTCAAGTAAAGAGCAAAGCGGTTTGGCGATCTTGGAGAAATCTTTAATAAATCTTCGATAAAATCCTGCGTGACCCAAGAAACTTCTCACTCCTTTAACAGAAACTGGAGGTGGTAGTGTTTTGATAACTTCAATTTTAGGACGATCAACCTCCATCCCTGCCTTCGAAACTTTATGTCCCAACACAATTCTCTCTTGAACCATGAAGTGGCATTTTTCCCAATTGAGCACAAGATCTTTTTCTCTACATCTCACAAGGACTTTCTCAAGATTATTCAAACAATCATCAAAACTTTCTCCAAACACCGAAAAATCATCCATAAAAACCTCCAAGTATTTATCAATCATGTCCCAAAATATAGCCATCATGCACCTCTGGAACGTGGCAGGTGCATTGCATAAACCAAACGACATTCTTCTATAAGCAAAAGTACCAAACGGACATGTAAAAGTTGTTTTGTGTTGATCAAGGGGATCCACACAAATCTGATTATAACCCGAATGTCCGTCAAGGAAACAGTAATATTCTCTCCCTGCAAGTTTGTCTAGCATCTGATCAATGAATGGTAGCGGGAAGTGATCTTTCTTCGTTGGCTTGTTCAGTCTTCGGTAATCCATGCACACTCGCCACCCCACAACTGGTCTTGATGGTATGGCTTCGCCTTGATCATTAAGGATGGTAGTGAAACCTCCTTTCTTTGGAACACATTGTACTAGACTAACCCAATCACTACTAGCAATCGGATAGATAATTCCTGCGTCTAACAACTTGATAACTTCCTTCCTCACTACTTCTTTCATAGCTGGCATGAGTCTTCTCTATCCTTCTATAGATCGCCCACCTTCGTTCTCAAGAATGATTTTGTGTTTGCAAACAGAAGGACTAATTCCCTTGATGTCGGCAATAGTCCATCCGATTGCTTCTTTGTTTGCGCGAAGTACTTGAAGTAGCTTCTCCTCTTTAGGACCTGAAAGGTTAGCAGAAATAATAACAGGCAAAGTTTTGTTCGTACCTAGATATGCATAGCGTAGGTGATCTGGAAGTGGTTTTTCTTCGAGAACAGCTGGACATATTATAGATGGTTGTTTCATTGGTTCAATGTCACCTGGTTCTCGAAGTAGTTCTCGCACGTTTAATGCAGCTACATCTTCAGGGGAAATTTCGAGTTTCTCTTGTGATTCAGGTGCTAAGGCTTCGTCAAGATCATCATCTAAGTTTTCTTCATTGAAGACTTCTTGCGTAATTTTTCCGATGACATCTACTTTGAAGCACTCGTCTTTTGCTTTAGGATATTTCATTGCCTGAAACACATTGAATCGTATCTGTTCGCCTTGTACTCTCATGATCAACTCACCATTCTCAACATCAATTAGTGTACGCCCCGTGGCTAAGAATGGTCTACCCAAAATGATGGGGACATTCTTATCCGCGTCGTAGTCAAGGATAATAAAATCACAAGGAAAAATAAAAGAGCCAACTTTAACTAAAACATCTTCAATTTTACCTATTGGTCGTGAGAGGGAGCGATCCGCCATTTGTAATACCACAGATGTGGGTACTACTTCTCCGATATTAAGCTTCTCGAACAGGGATCTAGGCATGAGATTGATGCTCGCGCCTAAATCACATAATGCTTTCCCGGTCCAACTATCTTCGATGCCGATAGGAATTGTAAAACTTCCGGGATCTTCTAGCTTTGGTGGCAACTCACTTTGACATATAGCACTGCACTCCCTAGGTAATCCAATTGGTTCCCCAGTCTCTATACTCCGCTTGTTGGAGAGAATGTCTTTCATGAATTTCATGTAGGTTGGCATCCTCTTGAGAGCTTCAAGAAGTGGTATATTAACTTCCAATTTCTTCAACATGTCAATGAACTTCTTAAATTCCATGTCATTATCCTTCTTTCTGACACGTGAAGGGTATGGTGGCGGAGGGCGTGTGTTGAGTTCCACTGGTTTTCTTGTCTTTTCAGGTGTCTCGTCTTGGACACTCTTTGGTTTAACTACCTCCTCGACTGTATCTTTAATTATTTCTTCCCTCCTTTGTTCTGGAACAGGGATTGGTTCTTGTTCTGGTCCTGGTCTTGGTGGAGGTAGTTGTTTTCCACTTCGCAATTCAACTGCATGGCAAGAATCATCTCTAGGAGCAATATTATCACTTGGGAGTTGCCCCTTCGGCCTAGTCTGTAATGTACTCGCCATCTGTGATATAGTATGCTCTAGTTGCTTGATAATCTTCTCCTGGGTTCGAACTTTTTGTTGGCTATAACTCATTTTCTTCTCAACTGTTTGCATTAATCTAGCCATACTCGAACTTAAGGTCTGGAGTTGTTCCTGTTTTGCCAATTGCATTGATTGTTTAGGTGGATATTTCTTTGGTTCTTGACAAGTTTTGACAATGGGTGCCTTTTTCTGAGTAGGTTGTGGTGGATTATAAGATTGAAGTTGAGGTGGCTGATAAGTTCTGACCCAACTCTTTTGTTGTGGAGGTTGTTGATAATTAGTGTAGCTTTCTTGAGGACAAGCATAACCATTAGAGTATTAGTTATCTTGCGGATTTTGACCGGAAGCTACTGCTGGATTATTCATACATCCTTCCCACACATGATTTCTTGATCCACAACCAGGACACGAAGGAATTGCGCGTACCGTATTCACCTGAGCAATTATTCGGGCTTGTTCTTGTAGTTCTTCAAGTTGTTTAGCCAATTCTTTAAGTTTCAGAGATTCTGAAGTGTTCTCCTTTGCTGCTTTCTTTGGCCAACTTCTCTCGTTCTCAAGAATTCTTTCCATCCCCAACTCAGCTTCTTCAGGATCTAGCAACACAAAACCTGCGTTTCCTAACGAATCTGCTTTCTCTCTTGATTTATCATTAAGGCCTCCATAAAACAAGGTTAAATAATATTCCGGCGATGATCTATGATAGGGACATCTCGCCTTCTTCTCTGTAAATCGTAACCATGCTTCACCCAAACTCTCTTCCTCTTTCTGTATAAATTGTTCAAGCTCCAACATGTCTTTCAAACGTCTACTAACCGGATAAAAACGGTCTAGGAATCTTGCTTGAAGCTTGTCCCAATCTGGAATAACATGAGGGTATTGGGTATCATACCAATCGCTTGCACATCCGGTCAAGAAGAACTGGAACATCAGGTAATATACTTGCTCCCTAGTAACTCCTCTTACGATATAAGCATCACAGATCTGCATGAATTTCTGAATATATCGGATCGGATCTTGATGTGCAACTCCGCTGAATAATCCATGAGATGCAAATTGAGTTAGCATCCCAGGATCAGGTTTAAATTTCGTGGCTTGGATTTCTGGAGCGCGAATTCCTCGTGGCTCCACTCTGAACTCGATGGGTAGCTCAAGTCTCCTTGGGTTCTCCATCTGTAACTAAATCTGAAAAACAAAAACTAAAAACAAAAGCGTAAACTAGAACTAACTAAAAATAAAAGCACAAGATATATGCACAAGGACTAACGATGTAGTCCCCGGCAGCGGCGCCAAAAACTTGGTGGGGCCTAGGGTGTGATAAAATAAGATATAAATAAGTGCAAAAACACCCTAAAACTACACGGTTACGCAAGTATACAGATCGTATGCAAGTTTTAGATAAAGATTCGTTCCACAGAGACTACAGAGGTTAGGAGAATCTTATGCAAATATCAAGTGTAAATAATTATAGCTAGAACAACTAAACGCAAATAAAAGTAAAAACAGATAGATTTTTGTTTGATTTTCTAAATAACTAAGTTAAACTAAGAATTAAAAGACTAGAAAGTAAATATGAAAGAGAAGTGATATGAGAATATAGCTTAAGTTATTAGCATGTAATCCCCAATAGTTTTGCCGTTCTAAACATGTAAGGGTGAATTATGTAGTATTTCCCTAATCGGTCCCAATATGCTATCGGTAGTTTAAAATAGGATTTACCTGTGTCAATAAGGCTTCCTAAGCAAACTATTCCTGTAATTGGTAAATAGTCACCAAGACTAAACCATAGTGATTATCTAGCTAGGTTGGGTTGTCAGATCAAACCTAAAACTAAACGTTATGTGCTAAACATGTAATTAAACACTGTTGTCAATGGTATCCTGATTACTAGATGGTAATTCTAATGGCTGCAGTCCACAAGAACACAGAATATAAATCCAAACACATAAACAGAGAATAAAAACTATAATTCTATTTAAAACATTAAATTCTCCAAATTAGATAGATGTCAATCAAAACTAGGGATCATACATTAATGCTAAAACTCAAGCTAAAGAAAATTAGTTCATGCAAGAAAAGAAAGAAATTACAAATCTAAAGGTAGAAGAAGACATTGTTGATGACAGCTCCTTCCAGACTCCTCTCTTGTGTTGTAAGCTTCCTCTTGGCTTAAGGTTTCACCAAGGATGATTTAAGAGTGTTAAGAGGCTGTATTTATAGTGTAGAGGTTGACCTAATTCGTTTCTTTAGATATAACTTAAGTAATGGACTCCTAGCCCAACTCAAATTCGTAAGGAAATAAAGATAAACACTACTGCGCTGTTATGAGTGTATCTTCTTCGTTATTGGTCGGATTGAGCTCCATAGATACCAAAAGAATCGCAACAGAATTATCTAGACCCTTTAAAAGGAAATTACCAAATTCGGCCTATTTCTTAGGTAAAAACGCATATCTTTGGACGTGTATGCAGAATCCCAGATTTAGGCAGCTTTTCCTTTTCCATCTTTTTAGCCTTTGTTTCCTTATCTCTAATTTCCATGCAAATCTCTTTCCATAAGTTGTAGTCTTTGACTTGGACTCTAATTAAACTCCATAATTATCTTTAAAGCTTCAAACTAAATAAACAATTAAACCCAATATGCTCTAAAAATAATAATTCTACAAATCAAGACTCAAAATAGGAAAGTGCACTAAATTAAGCTAAAATCAACCTATAAACCAATAAATAAGCCTAAAATGATGTCTCATGAGTATATTTTACTATCACAAATGAGGAGACATCAAAGATATATAGTCAATATGGTTAGATTTCCATCACCGGGTTTTGCGCAAGGTCCCCTTAACCAAGTCTCTTGGTAGTGTTGAGTTTTCCTTCTAACCTCCCTTACTGGTAGTTAAAAGAATTATAAAATCCTAGCTATTAATATTTGCTAAAATTACCCTTATAATTAGAATAATGATTCAAAAGGATAGGTGCATACTGTCAAACCTAAGCTATATTTCTAATCTCCATTCTTAGTAGTTTATTTTATTTGCATTAGTTTAATTATTGTCTTTAATTCCTTATCTGAAAAGAAACAATTATTTATCTTTTATTTTATCTTTTAGTTTTAACAATTAATCTCTTCTACACTTCTTATATAAACGCGAGTCAAGCTAATAGACTAAATCCCTACGAACGAACTTTATATATCAAACTATAATTTGCAAATGATATGTGAACTTGCAGTGAGTTTCTCGTGGTGGTAGTGGTGTGTTTTCAAATTATTATATTTATTTATCTATTATTTTATCACACCTTTGCCACCACCAAGTTTTTGACGCAGCTGCCGAGGATTTTTCTAGTTAGTTATTGTGTTTAGTTTTAGTTTATTAGCTTTTAATTGTTTCACTTTTATGTTTTTTTTATTTTTTTCTCTTTCAGGTTCTTTAGATATTGGTGTATGCACTCGGATCCCGAGAAATTATTCGGAGCCCAGATTAAGAGACAAAGAGAGGAAAAGAGGAAATAAGTGATGGCTGAAGTAGTAGATAACATAGTATAAGATAACAATGTACCACTTAGGAAAAATAATCAACAAAATCCAATCCCCCAAGTAGTACTGATGTATCTCTTCTTGTGATAGATTAATCCATTCAGAAGACATTTATTAATCCTATGTCAAGGATTTTTCCCTAATATTTGCTATATTGTAGTTTTGCCTTTTGTTTTTGACATACTACTATTTATAGATTTTTTGTGTCTTAATTGATTGTTAAGTATGTATCTTTTAGATATATGGTTGATACAAGGTTCCAATATAAGGAGAAGAATTCCAAAAGTCAAGATAAATCCAAAGCAAAGGCGGAAATTGAGCTTAGAGTTACTCTAGGAAGTTAGAGTGTTTGCTGGAGAAATATTTGCACATTAGTGTTTCAGTGACTACGACATATTGGTGAGAGTTTTGGAACTGGTTTCTTTTTGATTAAGAAATATCTTGAAGTAAATGTCGTGTGGGAAGTGATGGAAGGCAATTCGGAGTTGAAATGAAGTTATTCCATTTGCTTCCAATATGCATCAAACCATAATTTTGTTATGTAAAACGGGTTTGGGATAGTTTAACCTAATTTTGATCCCATGGAAGACCTAAATCCATTTTTCAATTATTATATAATCTTCCCATCAACAAGGAGGGTTTGTATATGAACCCAATGACTCTCCTCCATCCCATGTCCAAATCCCTTTATTTTAAAAAGTAATTCCATTTATTCTTCTATATTAATCATGATTTCATCATTAGGTTTGATTAGTTTTTACTTTTCATTCATGAAATAACTTTTATTGATTGAAACTTGCAACTGGTATGAACCCTGTAATATTATTATTTATGTTTTTGATATCTAGGATATTATTATATTATAATGAATTGAAATTTTTATGTTCCATTGTTGCCTACCTATGTCTTGATCACACATAGGTAGTTTGAGACTTTCGTCTAACACCTAGATAGGGGGTCTGATTTTTGGACATAATATATAAAATCCTAATGCGCAACATTGAACCGGATGGTCTTATCCGCTAGGTAGTCAATAGGGTTCGGGAATTTAATTCATTGGATAGCCCGCTGGTGTGTAAGGTTAAGCTTTTGGTTCACCCGGATGACGAGTTAAAAGTGGTTTTGAATCAAGGCTAATGAGTATCACTCAATTTTCTCTTATACCAATAACAAGATAATAATTCGTTAGGAGAATCACTCTCAAGGATCAAGCATTGCATTCATATTTTTGTACTCTTTTTATTATTTATTTATTAGCATCTTCATTTAAGTATTTATTTTATTTACAGTTTAGTCCCTTAACTTTAAACTCAATGAAATCATTTAGATTATACTACTTTCAAAATTATCTTACATTCAAAACAAAATTAATAAAACTATGGTAGTCCCTGAGAAATGATAACCTTGAGCTTATCACATTTTGACTTGACGACACCCCGTATGCTTGAGGGGAGTCACAGTTCCATAGGTCGCAAATTATTATTTCACACCTGGAACCACAACACGTACCACCACAAGGAGTACCACAAGGAGGGAAGCCATCTTTTAATCAACGCTGTGAACAAGGTCTTCCTAGTTTGAGAGGACCTTTTCGAGTGCAACCAACAGGGATTCACCCTCTAGTGATCCAAGCTGAGATATTCAAGCCCGGTCAAAAAATGCTTACTTAGTTTTTGATCTTTGGACACTACAATGGTACAACACATCATGATCTGTAATGCCTACATTACATAGGGAATTACATGTGAGCTACTGTATTAGTTCATGTTTCTGTTTTTATTCACTAGGTGCTAGTGAATGGTTGGATAGTCAACCTTCAGACTGGATTACATCATGGGACAAGTTACAAGTAAAGATCTTTGATCGCTATTATCCATAAGATATAAGAATGAAGGATCAAATGGTACTTGCAAGTTATCTCCAAGAGAATGACGAGAATGTAGGAAGGGCATGAACGAGATTTTAGAAAAAATTATCTAGATGTCCACTTCATGGTCACACCCCAGCACTTTAATTAGCCATGTTGTTCAAGGCATCAATGTCTTGGAAAGACTGTAGGTAGATAATCTTGGATAAAGATGTTTTGTGTATATGGGTCCTATAGAAGATACGGCTGGTATGGCAAGAATAGTTGAAACAAAAAGGAGTTGGCCTGAGTCGTGAGCTCCCATTACAAATACTAAAGGCACTCTATATTAGAAAGTGAAACTGCTCTAGAAGCTAAAATCTCCGCGATAGAGAATCAGTGAAGCAACCGTAACTTATTATGGAGAAATGTTTCCAAGATAAATGAGACGAGATGAAAGTAGTGTAAGAAGCAAAAGGTTGTCCGAGTTTCGTGGTCAATGATCATGTATGAAAAGAGTGTGAAGGCGACCCGAAATCCGTTTACTTTATATCAAATCGAGGAAATTACCAAGTTGGTAATTACCATCATCCGGGTATGCAATGGTCTAATTTAAATTAGGTTGTGAATCAAGATAATTCATACCAATCACAACCTCAACACAACAATTTCCAGCAAAGATCTCATTATCAAGGGGGCCAAGGTTATAACAAGCCAGCACCACCACCGCAACCAACCAATGATGCTTAAACCGATAGTTTAGCTTAGAAAGACTTGCCACAACATCCACAATGAAGATCTCATTTTGGTTTATAGAAGACAATGCAAGATTTCTGTTTTTCAACCCAGGATAACATGCAAACAAATAACAAAAGATTTAACGAAAAATCTATTGCATTGAAGATATGGAGTACGCAAGTTACCCAAGCGACTAGCGCTTACGAAAAGTTTTAGAATATCTCCCGCAAATGGTCCTAAATATAAATAAGGAATTAAAGGTCATAGATAATGGCGATGAAAATGCTGGGTTCAAAGTATGTAAGGCTATTTACCTTCAAACTGAAGAAGTAGTTGAATCACCACTTGCTGTAGAAAGTGTCGTGGGGTTCTAGAAATCATTAAAGAACCAACCAAGCCGAGCTCGAAAGAATAAAAAATTTGACTTCTACTCAAGGAAATGTAGGAAGAGATGAAAGAATTTCTTGAGTTACACGCTAATAAAGCTATCGAGAAAGAGGGAGAAGCCTCACGTGAAAAGAAGGAAGAGGTAGTTGCACCTGAAGTGCAAGAAGATTAAGAGAGGAAGGTGGACTCGCCACCAATAGACATCGAACTCAAGTCATTTGAGAGGCGTATATTGAAGAGAAAACACATGCCAAAGTGCATGAGATAAAGGAGAAAGGGCTTACACCGCAACAAGTTTACACGCAAGTTATTCTTGAAGAGAGTGCGAGTCTGCAAGCCGAGGTCAAGACTATGGCTCAAACATAGAGAGTCTCGAAGAATGTTGAAAAGAAGTTACCATCACAACTTCAAGATCCTGGAGTTTCAACCTTCCAATCCAAATCAATGGTAAGATCAAATTCAAGGCGATGTGTGACGTGGGCTCGAGTGTGAACCTTATGCCTAAGTCAGTGTTCGATAAACTTAGAATCAAGAAGGCGGATAAGGCTACCATAAATTTACAATATACATATAGCTCAGTGACATTTGATAAAAAAGAAAAAGCAGATAGCTCAGTGACATAGACATGGAGAATTATGGAGGACGTACTTGTCCAAGCTGGTTTGATTATCCCTACTGACTCTGTTATACTTTATTATGATGCAGATAAGCATCATCCGATCATACTTGGATGCTGTTCTTCGCCATTAGTCAAAGCATCAAAGACTTTTATAAGGGAACAGTGACCTTCCGCGCAAATGACATATCCGAGACATTCTTTTTCTGGGATAACAAACCAAAGAAAGTGTCACCAATAGTTCCTATCATCCATATTGCGACCAAAAAAAAGGTCAAAGAGAAGGTTCAGACCAAATTTATGGAGAGTAAAGCTCAAGGTGAGTTTGGGGTAGTCAATGAAGTTGCGTTGAAGGCCCTGGTGGGTCCTTGTGTTTTATAAAATAATGCGATAAATATTAAGGACTCACAAACCGCAAGTGTATGGTTGTCCATGTAATAAACCGATAAGTCGGATTCGTTCTCATGGATAAGACTGATATAAACTAAGTGTTCAATAGATAAATAGTAGTAATTGCTAATAAAAAAAATAAAATATAAAAGATATTTGTTTGGTTTTGAGTTATTAAATTACTAGACGCAAATAAACAAATTACTGAAAGTAAATACTAAAAGATTAAGACGCAGATAAAAGATATACTTGAGTCTCACAAGGGAATTCACTTATGTCAATGCAATCACTGTTTCGTTTAAGGGTAAAGTTATCATTTAATTATTAGTCGGGACTCTATAATCTCATAAACCCCGTCAGGGTGGACCTACGGTATTATAAACCCCATCAGGGCGATTATACCTATTTTCGAACGGTTGTAGTCTCTTACCCAATTGGCTATGTGGTTAGTCAAGCCCGCCAGAATCATTGACGAATACCACACGTCTATTACCTAGGTCCATAATTAAAATCCCCGTCAAGGAGATCACTTCGCCACTAAAGTGAATAGCCTAATTACTAAAACTTATTTCTAATTGATCATAAAAGAAATAATAAGCAATCATAAAGTAGTATCCAATAATAAATACCTAACTCATGTTAAATCGTAAAATCCCAAATTCAAAAACAGAAATTGTCTAGGGCTTCAACCCATTATTTGATATTCTCAAGTACATAATAATTTAGCTCGTGTTCGAAAGAAAAACTAAAATTAAATAAATAAAAGACATTATCCTAAATTTCAGAATTAAAATATGAAACCTAATTGAAGGGATGAAAAGAACTATTGTTAAAGAAAAATGGATTCTCCAGCTCCTGCTCTTGCTTCCGTCTCTTGACGCTCTCTCTAAGGATGATTTAATTTAATGAAAATATGAGAGGTGTTGAATAATTAGGTTTAAAAGTCTATTTATAATGGAGAAATCGGATTAGGCTTTTTAATTAAGAGGATTAGGTTAAAAGCCCAAGTCCAAATATGAAATCCCGTAACTGAAGTATAGCTGTTCGTAAAGCGGCCGTAACTTTTGCGTCCGAACTCCGAATCGATCCATTCAAGTTTCTAAATCTTCGTAACTCAATACGGAACCAAAACTTGTTTCACGACTCAAGGCGGAATCCATGTCTATGTGGCTCAAAATCAGCAATCAACATCAACCTTACAGATTTGCAGCTTCCTAGTCAACTGTTCGAGATATAATTTTTCGCCTTTGACTTCTCCAAACGATCTATGACTTTAATAATTGATTCCTCTCCTTGTATTGGTGCTCCCTAGCATCCATGGACCTACAAACTTTGCACTAAAACAACCCATTTAACTTGCAAAAGTTTAATAAATAAAAAAAATCCAAGGAGAGAAAATAAAATTTAACGAATTAATACAAAAAGTCTATCATATTAGTCAATTATTCACCTAAAATGATGTCTCTTAAGCACATACAATTAGAACAAAAAGGGAGAAATCAAGACCCCAAACTCAAACCTTTGTCGTTCCGACAAAGTAAAACAAAACAGAGGTCCATGGTATGAAGCAACATGCTGAATCGAAAGAATAAACCCAAAGCAAAACTCAAAATAAATTTCATATAATACAACCTAAGAATTAATGCACACATACACCTATCATACAAAATCAGACACATAAAGGATTTCAATCCAAAATTAACTTCACAATGCTAGAAGATTTCACTTTATACTTAGCTCGAGATGGTAGCTATAGGGTGTTCATCAACCTTTACTCGCTTTGAAAACTCCACTTAACTTACTCCCTATTAGTAGAATTGTTAATTCACTATGTACCCGGGAATCACGAGGACTTTACGGTTTTAGCGTAGGCTTAGGGGCGGTATGGTACATTTGGATAATGAAAAGTGAGTTTTTGGCGCTCTCCTCATTAGCCTTCAATAAGCTATCCTAAGCTTAAGTTTACACTCACATATGATCTCACTCACTTGACGCACAAATTTAGCGTCCCCAAAATAAACCCAACCTATCAATATGATTACAAAAATATTCCTTTTGTCGTGTCTTTTATTTCAATATTTATTCAATCTTTTTTTTGTAAGTTAAACATGACATTATTTTTAATGAGAGATGTCATGCTAACTTATTTTCTCAAAAAAAATCTTTTTCTTTTTTTCTTTCTTTTTCTTTTCTTTCTTTTTCTTATTTACAAATCGGAAAAGGAATTTACAATAAAGTGCATAGTCATTCTAGCACATCGCAATCTACCCAACAACTATAATAGATTCCCTCACCCCAAACTCAAGCTCAAGGACAACTAGTTTTAAGCAATCATGATTCAAGTGCGGGTCATATGGTATATTCCTAACATCTAAAGTATAAGCTTATAATGTGGCTTTAAAAGAAAGGCTAAAAGACTTAAAAATGGGGCTAAAAGGATATAACATTAATCATGGGTTAGAAATCTAAAAAGGTCTCAAATGGCTTTCAAAGAACTGCCTTTATCATTTTCCTAGATTCATAGTTCACCTCTAGTTCATAATTAAGTGGGTTCTTTACTCATTTAGATCTCACGTTCTACACACCACTCATTCTTACCAAGTACAAGCTTACTTCTTTTGCATTAGTCATTAATATTTCCTATTAATCATCTAGTGTTTGCATGAATTCAAGTTGCATTTTACATTAACTCTAAGGTCTACTATTTTCAATCATTAATTTACAAAAAGTATTCTTATGGAGACATTCAATAAACTCTACAGTCAAATCATTCATTAAACTATTTTTTTATTGAAAGAAAGTAAAGCAAATAACACATAAAGTTGGGATGAGGCAACGAACCCCACCTCAAATTAAAAAATGAGTCGTGTCCCCATGACTCGAAAAGACTCAATAATGCAAATAAACTAATTTACACTACTAAATGAGAAAAGTATAGGAAAACATATCTGGAAAGCCTAATCGAAGGGATGAAAAGAGCTATTGTTGGAGAAAAATAGATTCTCCAACTCTTGCTCTTGCTTCCGTCTCTTGACGCTCTCTTTCTAAGGATGATTTAATTTGAAGAAAATATGAGAGGTGCTAAATAATGTGGTCTAAAAGCCTATTTATAATGGAAAAACCGAATTGGGCTTTTTACTTAAGAGGATTAGTTTAAATGAATAAAAACCGAAGTCCAAATATGAAATCCCGTAATTGATGTACAGCTGTTAGTAACAAGGCCGTAACTGTTGTGTCCAAACTCCGAATTATCCCATTCAAGTTGATAAATCTTTTTAACTCAATATGGAACCAAAGCTTATTTCACGACTCAAGGCTTAATCCATGTCTAATTGGCTCAAAATCAGCAATAAACACCAGCCTTACATATTTGCAAGTTCCTAGTCAACTCTTCGGGATATAATTTATCGCCTTTGACTTCTCCACATGATCTATGACTTTAATCCTTGATTCATCTCCTTGTATTGGTTCTCCCTAGCATCTATGGACCTACAAATTTTGCACTAAAAACAACCCATTTAATGTGCAAAAGCTTAATAAATGAAAAATAATAAAATCCATGGAGAGAAAATGAAATATAACGAATTAATACTAAAAGTCTATCATATTAGTCAATTATTCAACTAAAATGATGTCTCCTAAGGGAATAAAATTAGAACAAATAGGGAGACATCAGACCCTCAAACAAAAGAATAGACCACGAAGTTTTAAAAAAGCGTGGATGGGACTGTTTGTTGTTCCTCGTGTAGTTTCAACAAAAGTGATTGAGATACGACCCAAGAGAGGTCGTAAACTCCAAATGTTGATGTACATAGCCTCACCCGCATCTGGGAAGACTACATACTCAAAAATAAGAGGAGGTAACACCCCAAACTTTAAACGACGTTAAACAAAAGTTCTTTCCTACAGACAACCCACAATTTTTTATGTTTTTATGTTTTGGATTATGTTTTAGAGTTGTTTCAGTAAATATTGAAGTTTTGAGGATGGCAGTACTGTTTTTTATGTGTATATAACAAAAGAATATGGATTTTAAGGTGTGACCTAAATTACCATTGAAGCTCATAATTTTACCTCCTTTACACCAATAAACATCACGACAATAAAATCGCATTAAACTACACTTTCTTCATCTCCACCGCACCCAATAAATCCCAAATATCTTTTAAACCCTAACATTGAAACGTGAAGGAAAAAACGGTTGAAGATTAAGGCTCATACAAGACACGCTTAAGTGTGAAATTAGATCTATTTTAAACAATATTATCCAGTAATAACCATAAAAATCAAACTTTTCCCTTGTTTTGGATATTTGAAAATTGTGAGTTGTGAGTTTCTTCTGATATTTGAGTCTTTATGAGTGATTAAGATGACAAATAGAACTAACGCATTGACACACACAAGAAATAAGAAGAGGGATTGTTTAAGTGTGATTAAAGATTTATCAAGGGCAATAAGAGAACATGTAATTTTCATCGGGGAACCAAATGAGCAAAAACAAAAGCCCCAAGAACCCACTCCACCGAAAGAAACCACCATGAAGGAGAAATTACAATCAAACCCAAAAAGAATAAACCACTACCACCATCAGATCGTGATAGAGGTTTCTCAGCGACTCCTCAAGAAGTAGATAACAAAAAGAAGAAAGAATATATATCGTCTTGGGGAGAGTTAGTGCATGATCAGGTGCATGACATAGAGGATGAACAATCTAATATCATTGAAATCCAAGCAAATATTGAGACCAAGCTAGATCACATTCTTTTCATGCTTGGGAAGGGACAAAGCAACAACATGATCGCAACTTGGATGGTCGGTAACCTGTCGAGTAATGTTACCTTTATTCTTATCATCTTTAATCGCGTATATTATCCGTTTAGTGTACAATCTGAAATTCATTACTTTTCGAGTCTTTTCAAGTCGTGTGGTACTAGTTGTCCTCATCTCCATTTATGTGTTTAATGCATTCATATTATAATATATATATATATATATATATATATATATATATATATATATATATATATATATATATCTAGAAAACAACAACAAAAATAGTTACCTTAGTTAAATTTATCGTTTTTATTGCTTTCTTAATTAGTTTATTTTATTATATCCTTTAAAAAATTAAGAATACAAAAAAAGTAGTATAATGAATAGGTCTGGGACTTTGAAAACGAACCTAAAAAACATGCTTTAGAAGTGTTAATGATAGATAAGAATTATGCCTTGTGAAATTTTTATGGTGTAACTAAAGTACATCTATGAAAATAGGTAAATGTATATAGAAATAGTTAGTAAAAAATGAAAAGAAGATAAGTTCAAACAATGTGAAAACGAGTGGTGTTTAAAATATGAGGTTCAACCTAGTCAAAAAAAAAATTAACATAGGAATTAAAAGAAAAAACGTAAGGAGGCCATATAGTTAGGAATTTGATTGAGGGGTTTCTTTGTTAGCTCTTTTTTTCTTCTAGCTTGATAACCAAATTGAATTAATATATCTCCTTCTTAGCCTTGTTCTATCCCTTTAGTCTTTTCTTTGATAGCTACATTATAGTACTTTCCCCTTTAGTTTTATGACTCAACCACATAACTCGCCTTCGAGTTACATGTCTAGGACTAGTTGTTTTGGAGCTTGAGTTTGGGGTGGTGGGTACGTGATCATGGGATAGATTGGGAGGGTAGATATTTATTTTGCGCTTTATCATTGTGCGCATATTTGTAATACTTGTTGGATTTGTAAGAAAAAATATTTTGAAAAGAAAAGAAAATAAAAAGGAAAAGAGAAATACAAGAAAATAATATAACACGAGGACTCATCAAAAAGAACTCGTGTTTGACTTACAAAAAAAGGTAAGAAAAATTATATGAAAACAATAAAATGCCGGTATAGTATACACATTACATGCTAGGAACTTGGGGATGCTTCGATTTGGCATCAAGTGGGTTGAGTGAGCACGATTTTGTGTGTAAAATCAATATCCAGGATGGTGATTTGATGGATAGAGAGGGAAGGGCCAAAAATCCATTCTAAATTACGCAAATATACAACACCGTACCTTAATCCTACGCTACACCTAAAGACCTTAAGAGTACTAGTTATATGGTTTAGTAACGATTGAACAAATATGGAGTAGTTGAGTGGACCATTAGACACCATTGAAGGACCGATGAACAACCTATGACCACCGTTTCAAAATAATTAAAAACAATCTCTTCTTGCATTGTTAAACTAATTGTACCTGATAATATTACTGTCTTGATTATTTGTATGGTAAGTATATTTGTAGATTAGTTCTTAGGAATTACTTAATGACAGTTGTTTAGGTATTGTATTAGGATAGTTCTTTATGTCTTCTTCTTCAATGATTAGTTGGACTTAGGCCCCTTGTTTAGTTTTTATTTTGTTGAACGACAAAACTATTATTTAGGGGTCCTGATGACTCGTGTTTTGTTTTGATTTTAATCGCACTACGAGACATCTTCTTGGGGGTTTTAGATCTATTTTAGGGATTATTCCTAATATTTGACATATAGTATTTCTCATCTACTTTAAGATACTTTGTAACTTTTTGACTAATTTTGTACATGAATTGTGTGCTAATTGTGAAAATCTTAGGTTCATGGATCATATGATGATATAAGTCAAGAAGTCAAGGAGAACCCCAAGTCAAGTTATAAAAGGAGCGAAAGCCACTATGGAAGATCACGAGTATTTACCAAAAAAACTTTGAAGTCGAATTAATTTACAACAAGAAACAGTGATATGCCAACTCTTTTTTCCCTACCCCCTATAACTTAGTTGTTAAAAAACACCCATATTTCATTTGCCTACTTTATCTTAAGAAGAGTAGTCTATTACTTATAATAATTGCCTACTCCACTCTAATAATAGTCATAATAGTAGTCTATTATTTCTAAAACTTTCCTAACCCATCTTAATAGAAGTGAAATATTTACATATTTGTCTACTCCATCAATGATTATTAATATAAGTTTTGAAATTAAATAAATATCTAAAATTATATCAAATAATTCACATAACTTCATTTATCCATAACATTTTTAATGAAAAAATTAAAATTAAATTAAAATTAAAAATCATAATTGATTCAAAAAAGAATTTCAAAAATTAAAAAAACATAAAAAAAATTAATTCAAAAATATATTTTAAAAATCATAATTAATTTATATAAATGAATTTATTCTTAAAATATTCATATTAAAATAAATATTTTATAATTTTTTTTAAAAATAGAAGAAACATCACAAAACTCTTTTTCATATAACGTGCCAAAACTGAGGTATGGTGTAATTACTTCTAAAAATAAATAAAATTAAATGAATTGTGTACCCGTAGTGTAGTTTTTTGCATAACCCAGGGACCTACAATGCGTTTTTCGCATAATATTAGGACCAATAATCCATTTTTTGCATAATGTTGTGACCTTAGTGCATTATTTGCATAAATACAGGGATAATATATTAGAGTAGTTTTCTCATAATATAGGGACTTATAATGCAATTTATTTAAAAGAGGATCTTATTTTGCATTTTATAGGGACATAAAGTGCACTTTTTGCAAAATATAGGGACCTATATTGCAATTACTGCTTGTTTTGCATAATATAGGGTTATCCAATGCATTTTCGATAGATATCACGACCTATAGTTCAATTTATTAAAATAGCATCTTATTTTGCCTTTTATAGGGACCTACAGTGCAACTAATATCTTGTTTTGCATAATATAGAATCATCCAGTGTATTTATTGCAAAATACAGGGACCTATACTAGAATTATTTTTCAATTTATTTTAACAGGGATGATTCATTAATCTACTCTTCAATAGTTGCATTATGCACCCCAAAGGGACCTATAGTGCAATTATTTGGATCTTTACTTTTTTGTTATCTGATTCTTTTGTAGGCCTGCTTTGACGCTTCCTAGTGTAAGTATCAATAGGCGACTCCTTTTAGAAGTGACCTGGGAAATAGGAGCGTTATAGACGACTTTATTTTAGAAATGAGCCGGGAAAGGGGGTCTCAATTGCCTACTCTAGTTTGGAAGGAGCCGGGCAAGGGGTCTCAATTGCCTATTGTTTGGGAAGGAAACCGGGAAAGGGGTCTCAATAGCCGACTGTTTTGGAAAGGAGCCGCGAAAGGGGGTTTTAATAGTCGATTATCCAAACAAAGTGTAGTCATAACATTGGCAACACGAGTATAGGCCACTGTGGTATAAAGTGCAGGCATAGAGAAGACAACACTTTAAAAGGGTCGTCTAAAGGCCAAAACAAAGTCGTCAAAAGCTTGATTTCCTGTTGTGTTTTGACATAGTTTTTTGGTCAACCACTATTAATATTTGTCTTTGTGATTTGAGAAACCAATCCTTTATGACCAAAATATTTTCTGGTTCAATGTAAATCTGGAGGATATATTTGTTCCAATATCTTTGAATAATAATATATGAGGAAAATGTACTTAACCAAATGTTGTCCCTTCAGACAAACCATGCAGAGAGACATTTTCACACAACTCATTTTGGAAAGAGTTGTACTAGTTGGAATCACATTGGGAACATGATTTTAGAATAAGCCTTTGGAATATCTGCATTATACCATATTAGTTCCTAAATGTGAATATTCTCAAAGACCTATCAGGCGGCATGAGTTTAATTTTTTTCTGTATTAACCATACAAATATCTCGACTTAGTCGAATACTCCCTTAATTAAAAGATCAAACGAACAAGTCTATTTTTAGATGTATGGATTAGGGATAGTCTTTTGAATGATCATGCAATTTGAGAACAAATATATGTTCAACAAGTTCAAATTCCACCCAGATACCAAACATGAAATTAAAAAAAGTATATAATTCATGAATGATCACATATTGGCTCAATAGGAAATATAAATGGGGGACGGAAGAGTTACTGCCATAAAGTCTTTGTTTAGAACCCAATTAGTCAGAATGTTATTAGTTTTTGAAATTAAGAGAAAGTAATATTAAAAATAGGCATACGGAAAATCTCCAAGTCACTAGTTCTCTTTTTATTCGACTATTATTAATCTCGACCAAAATTTATAGTTAGAAAAATAAATCCCAAGTACCAAACTCGGATCTTCAACGATCTACAACTGGTTTCTCGACCAAACTTCATACTTAGACGAAAAAACCAAGAGAAATAGAGAAGTATCGTGATGGTAGCTCAAAAATCTACAAGATATTAGGAAGGAACAAAACTGATGGTCTTAGGCTCGTAGAGCTTGTTTCAGCCTATAATGAGACATGTGAAGCTTGCAAACATGAGACATGAATTTAGAGTCTAAAAATTCCTAAGGTTGTACAATGTACACAATATCTTGTAGAGATCTATGAAGTAACATGTTATTAATATGTAAAGGATAAAGAGGCATATTTCGATTAACTGCTAGTGTAAGAATAATAGAAATATGTGTGGATGGACAACTAGACTAAAATTTTCTTTAAAATCATGACCCATTTTTTATTGTATTCTTTTTTAACAAGGCACGCTTATATCTCTCCAAAGTACCAGCGACATTTGGTTATACCTTGTATACCATTTTTAGACAATAGCATTCTTAATGTGATTCATTAGATACAAGAACCATGTGTTTTTGTAACTAAGGAATATAATTCTTTAGACATTTCCATGCACCAATGAGCATCATTTAAGGGTTGAATGTTAGAAGTTGGATCTATAGGTGTGAGTGGTCTTGGGTAAGTGGGAGATATTAATATAATATTTGGTGGATATAACTGCTCTGTCTTTACGCGTTCCATTCATGTGTCTAATGTTTAATGTGATAAGTGCATGTGGTGTGGGTTAGTTCTTGTGGTAAGGTGTACTTGACTGGTGATGGAGGTAGGTGTATATATATCATATGAGAGAGATTTTTATTGATTAGGTTACCTTTGGGTGTAGTAGAATAGATGTCTATTCTATTGTGAACAATTTCTATTCTAATAGAAGGGATGTTTCGCGTGGGGTGGGTGGGGATATCTCGTGTAATATGTGGGTTGTCTGGTAAGATGGGAAGGTTACCAAACATTTTTTGGGAAAGGGTATTCATTCATAGGTTGATAGTGTTGCAAGAAAATGATGTGTAGGGAAGTCTATGTAAGCTAATGGTAAAGTAGTAGAATGCTTATTAGACAATGACAAGAGAAATTTACCTTCATAAAAAAGTGTGTAAAGAAATGTAAATGCAACA
This sequence comes from Nemophila menziesii, assembly GCA_029959085.1. Classification (NCBI taxonomy): domain Eukaryota; kingdom Viridiplantae; phylum Streptophyta; class Magnoliopsida; order Boraginales; family Hydrophyllaceae; genus Nemophila; species Nemophila menziesii. The sequence goes on from JARWIR010000009.1 coordinate 32,376,493, forward strand.
AGAGATGGGGTTGTAGAACAATGTCCCTTGTTAGAGGGAATATAACCCAAAAATATGAACCAACCTTATAATCAAGCTTCCCCTGAACTAAAAGAGAGGCATGGATAAAAAAGTGATCTAAAAGTTCGGAGAGTAGTGTAATTTTGGTGATGAACTATAGACAAGCTCGAAAAGGAACTTTCTATCAAGAGGCGGAATATAGCATGTTAATAAGACAAGCAACCGAGGAAAAGCATAATTTCAAGAAAAAATCTTACTAAGGAGATATGATCTAATAAAATGAGTATTGTCTCACTCATACGTTGATGTTTATGTTCAAAAACTCTCTTTTTCTCAAGTGTACTAGGACATGAAGTGTTGTGGATAATACCATGTTGTCGAAAAATTGTGCATGTCATTCTATTCACAAATTCACCACCGTCACTCTAAATGATATTTACACTTGCATTATGTTTATTCTCCACTATATTGATAGAATTAAAAATTACACTCAAAACATGAGATTTGAAAATAAGTCATCAATACGAACTAAGTAGTAACGGAAAACCTTAAAAGAAGTTTGGAGAGTATGGCCCCATACCTCACAATTAATAGTATTCAAAACTGTTGTAGATTATATATCATTTTTCATAAATGAAAAGCGGACTCGACGAATCTTCCTAATTTACAACTATTAGAAATAGACTAAGAGTGACTAGAATCAAAATGATAGGTTTCTGCAAAACTTGTAATGTACAAGATGAGGGGTGACCTAATCAAGCATTCCATACATCATAGGTGACTTTATTCACTTAATTTTCATATTTAACTGGGAATCGAAGTGGGTAAAAACCATTTTCATTCTTACATTAGTTAATTAGTTGTCTTGACTTTATATCCATAATGTGTAGTTATCATTGGTAAACAGAGTAACGACATTGGAAACATTTAATAAGACAAAGACCTATCTCATTAAGATTTCATCTTCCACGATGAAGTGCACGTTTGATGTTCTTAGGTTTGAAAGACAACTGAATCGTTAGACTTTGACCTGAACGTAGCACTAAATCTTTCTCAATAAAATTTTTGATATATTTCTCATCATAATTTTGGGTTGAAGACTTTGTTATCGAGAGTGTGAAGGAATTATCAGGTTTCGAATCATATATGCTATCTGACCAAATCTCTAAGGGCTCATCAAGTAATTTTTCTCATTTGAACAAAAAAAAAATCAAGTAAGTTTGTTATAATGATTTGGTCAAAGATTACACATCTCCTACATATCCCCATTTTAGCTTCCTATACACAAAATCAAATGGGACATAGTAAACAATTCACTATCTTGATTTCGGTTATAGCTACGAACCGATTTGTCAAATTTTTTATAAACCCACCAATGGCAATCATTGATAACCTACATATATAATATTAGTCTTATATACTAAGCAAAAAAGGAGTCTTAATGAAATAAATGAACATATATTTCAAAGGCATGAAAACTTTATAAAATTTTATTTTTTGTCAAAAATGTATAGTCATTTATATTAAGCTACAAAAATATACTTGGAGGTGTGTTCATGATATACTTTGCAACTTTTGATGCATTTGTTCATTTGATAATAAAACAAACTTAATATTTCCATTCCCAATTTGATAAGTATGGACTCAAATAACATACTAAATGTTAAAAAGAACTTCGAACTTAGTATTATTCAAGAATCTATAAATAGACAAAAAAGATTCGTCATTAACTTTTCTACAAAAAATGAGACATGTGAAGTCACTTGCATTCACTACTCAATCTATCCAATAATTACAAATTAACATAAAACGATCATCCTTAACATACATGTGGGGAGAAAAACATAGGAGTTTCAGTTTAATACAAGACAACTCTTAATGCACGCCGATCCAAAACAATGTATTTTGAATGAATGTAGAGATAAGTTTAAAACAAATTTCATTAATTTAAGATGTATATAGATAATTCACTATACAAACATATCACAACCTAAAATTTTAAAATCAAACCTAAATAGTTAAAATAATATTAATTCAACAAACAAACATACAAAATAACCCTACTTTTATTACAAACACCCCAAAACTCTATATTTCACAACTTCATGATGATAGGATTATAGTTAGCTCTTCCAAACTAGTCGGTTGCCGCCCAATTGCAGCCTCATCTTCACCTTTTTTCCTTAACCGCGGCTTAACAACACTTACGTTCTTCTTCAATGTTTCTTGCTGCCAATCAAACACACAAATATATCCCATTAATAAAAACATCATTATTGTAAAACAAAATAATAGAAGATCACTTGTCAATTACCAAATACTCGAATTTGCGCTTCAGCATTGTGTATGCACTAAGCTTTCCCTAGCTTCCGTGCAACCGTAACAACTCATCCACTTTACAATATTGCCTACAAAATGCAAAATAGATTTAGTTCATAAACTTAAATAGCAGCAACATTGGTCCCTGTATTACACCTAATAGCCAAATATTATCTCTATCTTTTAAATAATAACAAATATACTTCTCCATGTGTTATTTAAATATACAACATAATTCAACAATCTATTTTTTTCTATAAAGTCTCAAATTTATCAAACACAAAGTTTTGTTAAAAAAAGGTACCCATTTTTTATTGTGCTTTTTTCAACTTTACTATATCTTATCTAGTGGCTCGTGCTCATTATCAACTTTTCGTGATTACAAGTTGTGAATTTAGATTTTTAACAAGTTTGTCATTTTGATTAAGTAATGTAATTTATTTTCTACCAAAATTTTTCCTCTTAGTGAAAAAAATATTAGAAAGAAAAAGAATTGGAAACCTGGTGTTGAAGGGAATAAAGGTCTTCAGAATGTTGATCGAAAAACAATTTACTGTCACACACAATCTTAAAAAACAATAAGAAAAACATGATATTATGCTATTTTAATCACATGAACAATGTAATTATAATTGTTACAAAGTTATTACCTTAACAGAGATTATGAGAGATAAAATAGCTGCTTGTAGAAATGGATCACTTATCATTTGATAGATCTATGACACATATCAGTTAATAACTCGATATTGTGAAGTTTCAGCATTTAAATTAGTGAATTTATAAAGATTTAATTATATAAAAAGAGTTTTTGTATGTTAGACTAACAGTTTTCTATCTTATGGTGAAAGAATACAATTACTTGAAACATATTATATCAATTGAAATTTAAAATACTTAAATGATATTAGATAAAATTTTATTTCTAGAAAATGAATATAGAGCTGCATGGCAAATCCATATGCGAAAAGTTCAAAATCAATTTGAGATCCTTTAAGATCCAAAACTTACCAAATATAGGAACGTTAACATGTGTTGAAATGTAAAGGTCAACTATCTTTTTATCTGTTTTAAAAAAAAAATTATGATTAGTACTAATTAAAATTAGAACAATTATTAATGAAGCTACATAAATATAATTTGTTTAATTAGAACAATTCATTTGATTATCAACAAATCTAAATAAAGCTAAGTCCAAAAGTTTAATTATAATAATTTAAATAGATCATCTAAATTCTTACAAATATTAACTTATGGTATAAAATTTATTTAAATGTAATGTACTAAATTAAATTGACCACTCCTCCATATGTTTGTGTATAATATCTATACATGGAATTCACATTATACCAAACAAAAATCATAGAAAAATTTGGTTTAAGATCTCAGGCATATAATTATTTAGAAGAGAAAGAATTTAACAATATACAAATTTAGACTTAATCATATAATAAAATAACAACAACAAAAATTTGCTTACTTGAGTTTGAGATCTAACTTTTTTTTGGGTTAAAAAACAAGTGAAGTCTACCATACATCTAGACAGGCATATTTCTTTTCATTAGATATCATGCAAAACCTTAATTGGGTAATTTGTTGAAACTCTCCATAATCATTGAATTGAAAATAAGATTTTCAAAATTGTTTTTGCAATTGTTTTGTATACCATATAGATTAAAAGAAACAATGATTTTTCAAAACAAAATGATCAATAAAAATATATATTTAAGAATATGTTTGGCCAAGAGAAGATAAATGAATCTTATATAATTTGCATTGAAAGAAACAATCAATTATGAATTATTTAACCTCTAATATGAATTATTTTACCTCAAATATGTTTTAAGCTTAAAACATGGGGTATCTGTATCAATATTATTGGTGTAGGATTTTCCAATATTGGATGGAAGAATTTTCCATATATATATATATATACATTTTTTATTGAAAAAAATATCGAAGTGTAAACACAAAACTTTGAGTGAACGAGATTGGGAGGGTATCTCATAATGCTGAGATGTTAGAGATTGAAGTTTTAAGATGGAGAAGTTAAGATTCCACAGTGGCTGCGATGGAGTTGTAAGAATTTGTTAGGGTTAGGCTTATGTTTTATAAATCTAAGCTTTACTGTCTAGATGAGGATTTATATTTAGAAAAATCTACCATCCAATATAGGATGATCCTATACCAATTATATTAACCCCATGTTTTAAACTTGCAAAAATAACTAACATGACATGTGTTTTGTTATAAAAATCAATGATTATGATATGAGTACTGGACCATCCAATATTTTGGATGGAAGTCTTACCCATATATTTATGCTTGGTTTAATAAGTTTTTTATTGGGTTTTATTTTTCACTATAACTCATTACAATGAGTCATGTTTGATAATAATGAAATACTACTTATTTAGATCTCGTTCTTTAGAAATTAAGTTTCTATTGTAATTAAAATATAATGACTACAAAATATCTGTTTCTATGGTTAGGATGGTTTAAAATTGAGCCCATGAGATTAAAGTCCAAATAAAGCCTAATTCAAAAGTCAAAGAATTTAAAATAATGTATTCTACGTGTATGGCTTTTCAATGGTGAGGGTGAGCAAGATTAGGAGTCCAACAAAATCAAGCCCAACCTTAGAGGAAAATAAATTTAACCAAGTAATTCAGAACATTTAGATCTTAATTAACATTTTAAAAAAAGTTTATCAACTTATATAAAAAAATTTCATATATAATGTCCCATTATTAAATTTGATCAAAATTAGCCATATTTTATTTTCCAATCTAATACTTATTTCAGATTTTATATATAATGTCTTAAAAATACTATGCATTATTTTAAAATTTTATGTTTTTCATATCTTTGTTCAAATTATTTTAATTTTTATTGGAAAAGTACATTATTGCCAATATAAATTTATTTGACTGAGATTTAATTTTATTAGTGTCAAATTAGAATATGTGTAACATATCAAAGATTTAGATTGTTTAGTAGTATACTCGAGATTGATCTTAGAAATGTAAAATATACTTATTATTTTAAAAATGTTGAATTTTAAGCACTTTTTACTACTTTCAACAAAGGTGAACTCGATACTATCTCGAGATAAAACTAACTAATCCGAGAGTAATAGTTTACCCTTAATTATCCTAGGATTAGTATTCTCAATTTAGCGATTTGAGTAACTTACCATATAATTAAGAATACCTTCACTCTAGATGAACAAATCTTGTGCCCATTCATAAAATGGGGCGACGTAGTTTTGTTTAAGTAGAGCTTTAGAGGTATTAATTTTTTCTCTATAAATCATTTTTAAAACTGATTTGTTTCATTATAATATAAATTGATACTGTTACAAAAAGAATCTTAAAAATTATATTTTTTTTGAAGTGTAGGAAATCCTCAAGAAAATAGGAAAGTGGAAAAATGATTTTGAAGGTAAAATAATTAGTTTGTTTATATAAATTAAAAATCATTTTTTGTGTAGATGTTTTTAGGATTTTAATTACGAATGATTGATTATTTACATAATATTTTGGTTCTTGGACAATATATTCTTGTTGATTGTGTATGTGTGACATTGGTGGTGGATAATGATCTTCATATGGCAGTGGTAAAGAAATGTGTCGTGTTGGATAGAGACTGTGTGGCGAAGTATGCGTTCGTGGGTGCAATGTAAGGAAGGAAAAACAAAATCGAGGATCGATGGATAAAGACCGGTATACAAAGATGAACACGACATGTTGCTTGGAAGATAATACAAGGAAAACTTGGCGGGTCGTATTGTCTCCCAAGTAGGGTCTATAGTTGGAGTAGTTAATTTTGTGCCCAATCTCGGGCTAATACGAGACAACAAATTATAGAATGATTTGTTTATGTGTCGAGTACCATTTCCTCCCTTTGACCGAGTATTATTTAGGATCTATATAATATGGGCGATGACATGGAAATGGTTATGTTTGTGTTTTGCTATATATTTATACGATTTTAAAGTAAATATTAAATTCGAGTTTATGCGGGTGAAAGAGAATTCAACACGTGTTCAATAAATTGGTTTGAAAATATTGTAAAGAAGGAAGTGCAAATTTTTGTAAGATTGTGATATGTTTATGGAGTATGTGAGAAGTTTTAGTATAGTGTGTGTTTGTTTGAAAAAGGTTACACTATTGAGGGTTGGACCAATGCATTACACAAACTCATCAAATAGGTTATGGAAAGACACTACTAGAGATAAAGATAGTTTGATAACGCCTAGAGTTGTTGGAGCACCTAGAGGGTTTACTAAGTTTATTTAGAGTCGCTACTGACCTTAGATGTAAGTGAATATTAGAATATTGAGTGTTGTTATAGAGTAATTGAAATAGAGGAAGTAAAACATAAAGTTAAATATTAATTTAGTAATTACTTTTAGACACGATTTATGATAATACAGAGAACAATAATTGAATTAATATTGGACATGGTCTTACCCAAAACAAGTCTCCTCCAACATATTATTCACTCACTAGAGTAATATTTTTTCACTAAATGTATCAATTTATTGACTTGATAAAAATGTCAATTCTAATCCCTCAAGGATTTTTTATCGCAATCCATAATGTCAATTTATTTATCGAATTTTAATTTATACATCAAATTGAAAATTGTTTGACAGATTAATTACAAAATTACGATATACTAGTTAATTTTTGCAATTATAAAAAACAAAGGATTGATATAAAAACATGAACAAAACTTTCCAAAATAATCTATCTTTTGTTACAGCCTAACATCCATTTGCAAAAATGAAACACATGGCCCTGTTTGGTTTGTGAAAATATTTTTTATTTATGTTTTTAGGATATATTTTTAGAAAATGATTTTTGTTTTTTGTTTCAATATTTTTAAAAAATATAGAAAACGTCGATTTAAAATTATCCAATATATTTGTGTTTTCATTTAATTTTTCAAAAATATGTTTTAATTTTCTCTATCCAAACACGTGTTTATTAGTATTTTTAAAAATATAAAAAATAAAAACAGAAAAAACACATTATTTTCACTTTCTCCAAACACGTTTGCATTTAACTTCTAACTTCCATTTTCCTTTTTTAGTTATCTTTGTTTTATCTACCTTTTATGAGTTATCCTCGGTGAAGAAGATGTCAAGTGTTTGAAAATATTGAAGTCGGTCAATCTTATTTTAAAAGGGTATAGTATAAAATGAAAACAAAAAAAAAGTAGATTTAATGTTAAGAAAAATGTAGTTTATTTTTTATATATTCACATACACATTAAATGAATTAGTATGCGTTATGTTTCCCAAAAAAACATTACAAGGAAAATATTTCACATTTTTGGGACTAAATTACTCCTATCACATCTAGATAAGAAATAGTAAATTCCATTATCTTGAAGAATAGTATGTTGAAAATTCCAATTAGGGGACAATGTGGGTGTCTTTCTATAGATGCCTAACATTACATATAACATGAGGCAAATGTTTGGTGCCTGGAAAAAGAATCAAGGATATGAAAGATAATCAGAGTGGTGTCTAGATTTTATTTCTAGATTAATTTACCTCCGCCTAAGATCGCAATAGTTTAATTTTACAGGGTCGACCACCACGAAGTGGTTATTGTTGTTTAGGCGCGCCTAAATCTTTTCCTGGCGTGCCTAAAGCCGCAGCTTAATAAAAGGCCAACCTTTTTTGGCCTCTTCCTTTTCATTAAACCGACCCCACTGAAGCTCAATAATTTCACCTTTTTTTTGAATACACATGAGAGCCACTTTTGACTCGGGAATCATTTTGACTCCGATAAGATTCGATCCCAGGACCTCTCGGTCTCTGGGAGTAGTCTAACCACTAGGCCAACTATCAATCTTTATATAATTTCACCTTTATTACACCAATAAACCCACCATATTAAAATACCATTAAACCAGACATTCTTAAAACAACAAACACATCTACACCAAACTTAAGAAATCCCAAAAATCTTTTAAACCCTAACATTGAAATGTGAAGAACAACAAGGTTGAAGATTAATGCTCATACAAGACACGCTCAAGAGTGAAATTACATCAATTTTCAACAAGATTATTTAGTAATAACCACAAAAATCTAACTTTTATCTTGCTTTGAAGATTTGAAAATTGTGAGTTTCTTCCTAGATTCGAGTCTTTCTTAGTGATTAAGATGACAAATAGAAATAACGCATTGATGCTTGAAAGAAATAAGATGAGGATACTTTGGGTGTGATGAAATATTTGTCTAGGGGAACAAGAGAACGTAATTCACCAGGCAACCGGATGAGCAAAATCCAAAGCTCTAGGAACCCACTCCACCGAAGGAAACTAGCACCGTGAAGAAAGAATTGCCAACCAAACCAAAAAAGAATAAAACACAACAACCATGGGATCATGATAGAGGGTCTTCAACGAGTCATCAAGAAGTAGACACAAAAAGAAAAAAAAGAATATACACCGACTTTGGGAGAGTTAGTGCATGATCCAGTGCATGACAAGTGCATGACATTGAGGAGGAACAATTCATCAAAATCCAAGCAAAGACTAAGACCAAGCTAGATCACTTTTTTCTCATGCTTGAGAAGGGACTAAAGCAACAACAGGATCGGAACTTGGATGGGTTGGTAACCTCTGAGTAATGTTCTCTTTACCTTTCTCATCTTTAATAGTGTATATTACCCGTTTATATATGCCATAATTTTGCATCACCGCTATCATGTCTTTACACTATTGTTAAAATATTTTTCTATTTTTTTAAAATAATAAATTATACTTAATTTAGATATTTCTGAAAAATTGTAAAATGATGATATTAGGTTAAAATCAATTCAATTTTTTTAGAATGTCACTGTCGAAAATATTTTTTACCTTACTTTTGGAATTGTAACCTGCCTCTTTGCTGCATCCTTGGTATTTGTATACATTACACACAAACAGTAAAGCCTCCAAAACTCAAAATTAATGTTAACCTAAAATTTAATCCCTACACTTATATAGTTTTGTTAATGTATTTAATCTGTTTAGTAGGTTACAGAAAATAGTATATTTTGTATACATGAATGATTTTATAAGGTGCAGCTCATGGAAATATTTGTCCTATGAAGAAAATTATTGGGAGCCCTGTGAAAATCGATTCATAAAAAAGTTATAAGAAGTAGCTGTAAGTTTATAATATGTTTGTGAAATTGACTATTTGAATTTTTTGGTAGATTTGGTCTAATAGGTATGTACCATAAACCTCAACATTGTGTTGATTTCATGGAGTGGGCTCCATGTTACTCTTAGTTATGATAGGTCCCTTTATCTTTGTACATTTTGACAGTTCAGTCCATGGCACTATAAATTTCAATGTATTTGCATCATCTATCTTAAAATAATTATTAGTCCCATTATTTGTGATGTATTTTAGATGCATTTGAAGATCCGAATATTATTCATGTTGATGACATTGTGGACCCTGTGAGAGATTTGGAAGTTATTACAAATCTCAAGTAATGCTTTTGGTGAAGAATGAAATTTGTAATGAAAGATTTTAATAACTTTTGGTTTCTATATTATTGTTTGTTTGTGTCTGATTAAAGTTTGCAAAGTTCTCTCAAGTGAGAGGTACATGGTTCGAATCCCGCAGGTGGAAGAATAGTTATTATGTTTGGAAAGTTTCCAAGGTCCGAAACCCTCCCCAGAACATGGGCAACCTATGTTCTGATTACCTGGAGGTATGGTTGGGGAGGCAGTCATATCTCCCGGGGGACTAGTCGGGTGTAAGCCCGGGAACCCTCGTCATCAAAAAAAAAAAAGTGGTGCATTTGCATGAAATGAATCTGACTAGAAGACTATATACCACTAAAATAGAGGCTTATGCAAATTTGGTAAAGAAGATGACAGATATTTGTTTTACAAAGAAGAAGCCAACAAAGTCCATCATTTGGGTCCAGTTGCCATTAGTATACTTATCAATGCTTTGGCTCATAGAGGTAGTTCTATTTTTCTGAAAATTTGAATATGAATATTAATTAATTAATTATAACCATGATGAGGCGGAAGAAGTTATAACAGAAACCTATGGAAGTAAGTGTTTTAATTATACAAAAGTAGTGTTTTTTGTTTGTTTCATGTGTTACATATGTAATTCAAGTTGTTTGGTTTGTAGAGTTAATGAGAACTTGGGCGTGGAAAATCGAAAGACACAGATCCTGTAGTTCATACACACGCATATGATGCAGATAGAGACATTTTTGGAGTTGATCAGCGAAACTCGGGGAGTTGAAAATTTTCAGGGCGTAAACCAATAAACTTGAAAATTATAGGGGCCAAAAAGATAATTAAAAGCACTACGGTGGCTGCATATAATATTGCAGGTACCGGGGGCAAACAAGAATTTTTATTGGTAATACTATTGTGGCTGCACTTTATAATTACATGAACCTGTCGCTGGGAAAATTAAAACAAAACTTCGGGAGGTAGTTAGTTTCAGAGTAGAAAAAAAAGAAGGTAGCTGAATTATCTGGATCTAAAGTCTTGGGGATGGATCTTAATTTTTTTTCTTTCTGAAAATTCAGGAAGCTGAAAGTTTAATTATTAAAACTATTGTTGGCTGCTACTAAAATTTTGGAAAATAGAGCTCATGAAGGGATTACGGGACCTAACAAAAAAAATGAGAGTGAGATCGAGGTTTTTATGGTTTTAAGTTTGTAATTTCAATTTATGTATGGTTACAGCGATATTACATACCATAACTATATGAACTCTCTCGATTAATTGGAGTTTTCAGAAACAATTTAAGGGTCAAGTGCAATAAGAAGTTTTGGTCAAGAAATGAGATTTCGCTATACAAGTATAAATTTAATAGACTAAAGACTATCATCTGGTCTTTTTCATGTCGTTAAATATTGAATGTTTTGTATCTTCAGTAATTGGATAACATTACTTTGTAGTAGTGTTAATGAGTTCAGTTGGTGAAATATTAATGTTTGACACGATTATATTTTCTAAAATTTATCTTCCAATTTCAGTAATTGTCTAGGTTTTACACTTATTACACTAAACAAAGCCTAACTTTGGACAGATGGAAGGTATTTCTTGCAAACAACTCAACAAATTAGTGATCAATGGAAGCACGCAAATGGGCGAAGATCCAGTTGTCAATATTTGGATGGCTTATGATACTCTTTTTGGAGCTTAAATCTTCATTTATTTTTACCCATCTTAGAATGATACTAATAAGAGATAAATGAGCTGTAACAACGAAATACGCTTATTTTGTATAAAGAATAAATATAGATGGTTGGGTTTCGTGAGATTTTTGTAGTCATAGGTCCACCAAGTAAATGAATAAATATCATGTTAAAAAAAATGTAGTTAGAAATAAAAAAAATTATGTGGTAACTATGGAAAATCTTCTTACATTTTTGAGAGTTTAAGTGAACTTCCACCTAAAAATAAAATAAAAATATGTAACTATATTTAAATATTTGTGAAAGAATTACATCAAAATAATAAACACTATGTATTGCTAAAGAAGAAATCACTAGAAAAAACTCCTTTAAACGCTCTCCATTAAAATAAGAAAAACAAAAAAAAAACTCATCATACACTCACATACACATCACAACTAATCTCACCAATTGGGACCAAAAATAAGAAACCTCATCGGCAAACCTTAAAGGAAAAATACTTTCTCATCACACCCACACAACACACCCAAGTTCACAGCTCACGCTCACCGAAGGTCGTGAAAAGCTTATTTCTCTTTTTTTAACGTAAGTAGCTATATTCTAATTCCAGTGAAACACATCTCTCCTTTTTACATGTAGTTATTGTTACCTTCAAATTTCCTTCTTCAAATAGCTTTGAATGCTCTTCTTCAAGTGTCTAAATTGAATACTCTCTTTAAAGGCCAAAGCAGTAAACTATGAATTACCTCTCTTTTAGGGACGATTCAGATATCTGATTTACAACTCTGATTTATAGAACACATGTAGCTATTTTATACTATCCTCAGCTCAAACTTAGATTTCAGGTAGCATTTTGCATTCTAGTTGTATTGTAACTTTTGTTGAATTATAGGTGGAGAAGTATTATTTTTGTTTTTGTGTTTTTCTGATTAGATTTTTATTAGGTTTGTTACAACCCCTACTTTTCTAACAACTTTAAACACAACATATTGAAGGTAATTTTTAATTTTTGCACTTTATTCCCTGTAATTTGATTATAATGTTTAATTATCTATAGGATTTACCTTGAATATTTTCAAGCCATCCTGCTTTAGATGAAGATAGAAGAAATGTTTGAGGCATTACTTAGTACAACTTATGCTCATGCACAACATAATATTTTGTTGGATATTACCAGGTAGTTTAAATATTTGCGAAATGGTCCCCAAATTATAGTTATATTACTGTTTGGTAAATGAAATTCTAACATACCCGAATAATTATTTTTTTACCAGTTAAATTCTGTTTGACATACAAAATTTTTGGTGAGTTTGCACTACAAGTTAAATTCAATTTAACTACCTATTTGATAAGTTTTAACATACCCGAGACATATTAAAAAATAAATCCAAACCTTTAAATGTTGAAATAATTTGTTTCCTTATTCATATGTTGGATACCACCACCCATCAGTGAAGTCTCCTCTGGAACCAGCAAAATCTGAAGGTAGCTTGTACAATGCACACATTTTCTTTTTTCTATTCACACAAATAAAATACGGTTATAATTACTGGGTTCTATAAAAATAAAAATGTGTATATTTTGCGGTATCTTTTGATACGGTGTATTTTTAGTATATATAACAAGAAAACAACCACAAAATTAGTTAACTTAATTGAATTTATTTCTGGTTATTGCTTTCTTAATTAGTTTATTTTCTTATTGTCATTAAAAAATGAAAAATAAAAAACAAAATAGTATAATGAATAGGTGTGGGACTTAGAAAACAAACCCGAAAAACATGCTTTATACGAGGTAATGATAGATAAGAAGCATTCATTGTGAATTGTTTATGGTGTAATTAAAATAAAAATATGAAAACACATAATTGTAGATAGAACTAATTAGTAAGCAATGAAAAGAAGATAAGTTTAAACAATGTGAGGATGAGTGGTGTTTAAATGTAAGGTTCAACCTAGTAGAAAAACCAATTAACATATGAATTAAAAGCAAAAGAACAACTAAACCATACAATTAGAAAAATGATTGAGGTGTTTCTTTATTATCCCTGTATTTACTTTTAGCTTGCTAACCGAATTTAATTGATATATTCTTCATAGTCTTATTCTAACCTTTTAGCTTTTTATGTGATAGCTACATTATAAGACTTTGCCCTTCAATTTTAGGACTCAACCATATGACCGGCCATCGAGTCACATGTTTAGGACTATTGTTTTGGCACTCGAGTTTGGGGTGATGGGTACATGATCATGGGATAAATTGGGAGGATAGATATTTATTTTATGATTTATCATTGTGTGCTTATTTGTAATATTTACCAAATTTGTAACAAAAAGGATTTAAAAAGAAAAAGAGAAACAAAAGAAAATAAATTAACACGAGTACTCATAAATAATAATTCGTGTTTGACTTACAAAAAAGGTAAGAAAAAAATATATGAAAACAATAAAAAACCTGCATAGTACATTCATAATCTGTTTGGAACTTGGGGATGCTTCGATTTGGCATCAAGTGGGTTGAGTGAGCACGATTATAAGCATAAAATAAAGCTCTAGGACGAATATTTGATGGATAGTGATGAGAGGTCATACAAACCACTCTAAATTACCTAAGTATAGCACACCCTACCTTAAGCCTACGCTACACCTTAAGACCTCAAGATACATAGTTATATGGTTTAGTAACTATTGAACGGATTGAGAGTAATTGAGTGGGCCATTAGACACCATGAAAGGAAAGAGAACAACCTATGTCCACCGTTTCGAAATAAGTAAAAACAATATCTTCTTGCATTGTAAAACTAATCGTACCTGATAATATTATTATGTTGATTATTTGTATGATAGGTATATTTGTAGATTAATTCTTAGGAATTACTTCATGAGAATTTTTTAGGTATTGTTCTCTATGTCTTCTACTTAGATGATTAGTTGGACTTAGGCCCCTAGTTTAGTTTTTATTTTGTTGAACGACAAAACTATGATTTCAGGGTCTTGATGATTCGCGTTTTGTGATAGAATAATTGCACCACGAAACATCTTCTTAGGGTTTTTTTTTATCTATTTGGGGGATTATTCCCTAATATTTGATAATTTTTATTTCTTATCTACTTTCAAATATTTTGTAACTTGTAGATATTTTGTGCATTAATTGTGTGCTAAATCTGAAACTCTTAGGTTCATGGTTTATATAAGACCCCTAAATGATGTGAATAAAGCAAGAAGTCAAGGAAACCCCTAAGTCAAGTAATAAAAAGATCAAAAAGGCATTATGGAAGATCACTAGCATTTACCTACAAAACATTAAAGTCGACTTAATGGAGTCACCGCACGCATTAAGATAGGATTCTGAGCAAACCCTTGGGTTTATGTTAGGATCACGTGAGAGTTGATGAATCACAATTCAGAGTTAAGATGACAAATTTAATGATATTGATTCCACAGTGCCTCGAACCTATCAATTTTTGGAGAAAACGTACTTGGGTTGATTTTAACCACTTAAATGGGGCCCAAACTTCCTAAAAACATTTTGGGGAATTTAAGATACCATATTTTGAAGTTGGAAAGAGTTACATAAAGTTGGCAATACTTTCACATGCTTGGAGCTCAAGGAAGAATAAGACATTTTCGGCACCATTCCACCTCTAACCTTCACCGTTTATTATCAATTCCTCGAGTAAGCCTTATTATTTTATTATTTCAAACAAGATTTTATCACTTTTATTCATTTTTTTACTATTTTTACTATGAACCAATTCTCTCATAGCTTGATTATGCTTAATGTATGAACCAAACTTTCGAGTATGACAATTTGTTTCATTTTGGGATTAATATATTGAAATGAATTTTGTTTTTATGTTTTGGTTATATGTTAGACCATTAAATTTTCAACCCCCACTCTAGACAAGTAGTGATTTGACCTTTGTGATTATGACTTTTTCCTTGAAGAGAGGTCCGGTTTCACAAAACAACACAAAAGAGTCTAGTGTTCATTAGTGAAACGGGAGGTCTTGAGTTACCCCATAGTCGTTAAGGTAAAAACCTTAGGCGTCTACCATCACTTGGAGGGTACACTTATAAAAGGTATCTAGTGGTGTTTGGTAGCTTCCTATCAACCCGGAAAGGATTTAGAGAGAGAATTGAATCCCGATTATTGCGTAGAACTAAATTCTCCCTTAAAGTAATAAAGTGGAAAACCAGAACTAGTGGTGATTACTTGCGTATTCTTGAGCTATATTCTCATCTCATCTTCTTAATATTTTTGAAATCCATCCCCTTTACTTATATTATTATTCTTTTCATTTTAATTGTTATTATTATTATTATTATTGATTTTTAGTCCCTCACTCTCACAAAACAAAAAAAATATCCATTTATCTTTTGTAATTGCAACTCGAGTCAGCTACACTTCCATTAAACAAAAATAAATTAAGCTTATAGTATTTCTAAAGAACGATATACCTCCTTCCTTACTTATTTATTACTTGTCAACGACCCGTACACTTAAGGGTAGTAGCTCACTCGAGTGTTGATTTATTAATCACACCTTAGGGGACGACACCATTCACTGTGCCTTCCAATATAGAAACAACAGTCTCTGATAGGTACACAAGAGTCGAATAGATCGCCAACAAAAAACACAAAAGTATTAAGGAAAGGTATAAAGAAAGCATGTGAGCTAGAAAAGAACAATGTCATACCTTCTTGATGAAAGCTTGAACCAAATACACCACTAAAGAAGTCTTCCATAAAGTAATATGAGGTAGGGAAAGAAATGAAGATAGAAATGAAGGAGACACGTGATTTGAAGATGAAGCGGCGGGGGATGATCTCAACGCAACCAGTGGCCCTCAAAGCCTTTTTTCATAACCTTGTCAGATGATTAGTGAAGCATCCTCTTTTCTCTCTTCCCTCTCATGGAAAATAACCAATACGGGAGAAGCAACCCTCTTGTGAGGAGGTAAAATCACCACCATAAAGTTCTCGGCTGATGGAGCTCCACTTGATTCATCCAATTGGCGCATCAAGGATACAATCATGTCACATCCTCTTTGGGATAAGCTCATGTTCTGCTAGAGACACCTCGTCAAGAACTTTCAGTAGCATTCTTGTGAAGTTGCTCTATCCATGATACAGAAAAGGAGAAACGCGAATAAAAATGAAGGTATCCAAGCTACCCGAAGTGGATGGTTTCTCTTTGAGATGTTTTATTTTTGGAACAGTTTTCGCAGTAAGTGAATGTAAATTAGTATTTCAAACTATAAAATAAGTGTATATAAAGGGTCGAGTCATGTATAGAAGAATAATAGAATTATCTAGACATGGAAACTTCCACGTGAGTTATGGATTATCCTATAATCGTCTTTTTTGGTGGCCAAACGAGACAAAACTTAATCTTGACATTAACATAAAATTTTAGTATCTCCCCGCAGGAAATTACAAAATTAAGCTAGACCTCGAGTGCAAGTAAAGGGGTAGCTTGTGAGGAATCATCCATACAAGACCTCAAGGATTATGAAGGACAAGTAGTAATAACAAGCTTTTCTGTTCGGTACACTCAAGGAGTATGCAAGACCCAGCCACGATCCTTATAATAATCAGCCATCACGAGATCCACGGTTAAATGACATCATTATTATCGGTTAAATGACTAGAAGCATGCTCCACAGGAATCAAAAGAGTACTTCTCGAAATGTTGCAACCATGCAAGAGATCATGGGAGTGAATGTGCTCTTAGTAGTGTCTATATACATGTATAATCATTGTAATCAAAGGATCGTCATGTTATTACAATACAATTTTGAACTAAACCATTACTAAAGTTTATCTGTTCTCGAATTATTATTACTTGTTATTCAACCAAGTTTATGCTTACAAATTCAACACCTCACTTAAACATAGTTATGTACTCAAACCAGTCACATTTACTTCAATAACACTAACTGGCAGATTCTATCCTATTTGTTCCTCATAACATAATATGATTCACTAACTAGAACTATGTTGTTAATCGTCATCAATTTGGAAGAAAACTTCTATGATATGGGCCTATCAGTCATGCTCGCATTGGACGAAGCTGATTATCCAATACTTTTATACAACTCTTGTAACACATATTAATAAGTCTAATCGGTCGAAAATATGTGATGAACTCTGGACTTTCTACCTGCAAGATCAAGTGTATGGATGTGCAAGGACCTATCTCGGGAAAATATCCATAATGTAATGCCTGTCTTAGCATATCACAATTTTATGGACCGACAGTTTCCAACACTTTTTATACTACCCTATTGTCATTCTGTCCCGTCACAATTCCTTGTGGGGATTCATCTAGAATACCTCTACTCGGATATATTCACTTGTAACCCTCCACATAACATCTGGATGTAAACCGATTTTAAAGTAGGCATATTAGAAGTGAAATAACCATTCTGTGGTGTCATCTAGACTGAAAATATGCTAAAAGATTCCTTCACCTATGTTAATGAGTATCTTTATCCTCAAGTCATTCATTATTGTTGTTCTTAATCTGCTGCCGCCCCTCCTTGCCATTTTGGACTAACATGGTCAAATGATAAAATCCGGTATTTCTGTCTCCTGAATGACCAAACATGATCGCGCTTGCTGGAAGTAGTGCATTTCCTCATATTCCTTACTTCGCCTAGCCTTCAATTTCACTAGGGAGTTGTTGTATGAAATTAATAATGTCTTTTGCATCCCTGCCATATGGGCCATGGTTTTTTTTTTCTTGTGGAATATATACCCAAAATTATCATGTTTCCAAGCTAATAAACCCCGTCATTTTATCTAAATTTTATCCAAGTGTACTCCTCCCATTTGCTCCATACAAAATCCTGGATCCTTCGTGGGATACCAAGCTACTTTAAAACGGATTTGATGCTGCTTTCTATTGTTAAATGGTAGAGGAGCAATCTTGATGAGAATCAGAAGGTGATGTAAATGAGTGTGGGAAGGTGATGACCCTTTATGTCTTGAAACGTATCTCACTAACTGTCATTTCCTTAGGCCTTATCAAGTTGCTTCATTTCTTTAATTTCATCCCTAAGTTCCACGACCCACTCCATGTTAATAACCCAAACATTAAACTTTTCTCTATCTCTCAAATTTTCTCATGCGTCTATCTTCTTCTGGAGTACCTCACGTCTTGTCCTCAATGAAAATAATCTGACTAAATCTCCAGTCACAATCCACAGTACATGTATGTTTCTCTAAGTAGTCTCTATAACGTTCCAAAGTATCCAAGTCTATGGATTGACATGCATATAAAATACAAGGGCTATATGATCTCATAGATATATGTACAATAATAATTTGTTTACTAGCCGGTAAAGTTTGAATAGATATATCGTTTCTATTTTTAAGGATCCAATTCCCCCGAGAGACAATCACATCAACTCTGATGGTCTTTTTCATGGTCAGGGATTTAATAAGTGGTGTTACCTGGTTTCCACAACTATCGTAATGAGAGGTTTAGGGCTCAGTCCTTTTCCTAGATTGGTCCTCTAAATCTTACACTATTGGGCCCTCTACAATTTTAACAAAAAATATTGATTTGATGGTCTGAAAAACCCCAACCTCCGTAATACAAAATTACTCACAATAAGCGAAACATAAAGAAAATTAATACTATTCACATATACGACAACTCCTGCGTCGGTTCCGTGCTCACTCTTATTTTTCCATCAGCTCGGAAATCTCATCTCCCTCGATCAAGATTACAAGATATGTTCATTTTTCTCCTATGGAGCGCACACATTATTCAAGTCCAGGAAAACAGGTGGAACTATGTGCAAGGATGAAATTTTGTAGAAGACTAGTCATGTTCCCGGGTGCTCTAAATAATCATAGAATAGGTCCTGTAAAGCTGTCTCACTACTCCATTTATCACTGCCTTAAAATGCAAC
The DNA here is from genome assembly GCA_029959085.1 of Nemophila menziesii. Lineage (NCBI taxonomy): Eukaryota > Viridiplantae > Streptophyta > Magnoliopsida > Boraginales > Hydrophyllaceae > Nemophila > Nemophila menziesii. Next base: position 32,395,921 of record JARWIR010000009.1, read on the forward strand.
ATTATCAGCCACTAACTCATTAACAAACATTATGATACCTGCCGGGTTCTCTATGATTTCACTCGTTTGGTATACTTTTAGTTGAATTATCAAAATTCCTGGACACCTATTGTTGCTACCTGAGGCAGCATGCATGAAGTAAGGGTCCCATGTTTGCACTATTAAATAACAATCTAGTATCATCCACGACCCACATCATAATTCCATCGTAGTTCTCCAAGTTATCAAAATTGCCTAGAAAGAACCATACCCAACCTCTACTAATTTCATATGACCTTTTGGACACCCGATTTGATTCATTTTATTCGACAGTTATGTATATCCTATATTGTAGCTATGTAATCAAATAGATTTCAAATACCCTACAACCGTTTTTCTTTTTTTCCGCCGTGCACATGAGTTGTGGGTACGTCAGATTTGGATGAGGTTCATTTTCACGTATATAGAACAAGTCAGGACTTTTATTAGAGCCATTCGCTTCTTTCTTTTGAGGTTCTTGAGCCTGCTGCAGCCTTTGGCGAAGAAGTCATAGTGCCTTGATGACTCGAATAACATCAATATATAACAGGTGATTTGGTGGCCCTTCTTCGATACCTCTACTCTCCTTCTCGTGATGATTATTAAAATTAACTCCTACGCTCATTTGAACCTTCCAATTCCATCGCCTGCATTGAATTAATTGAGCCCGAGAACAAATTCTGGTCTTTGTTAATTACTGAATCCATGGAGTAATCGTTATGTTTATGAATAAGAGGCTTATGTGACACTATTGTCAATGCTGCATGTAACATTAAACCATGATCATGGATTTATGAGTGTCATAGGTATCAAAAGCATTTTAATGCATAGCCTGTTTTATACTTCTAACAAACTATTTCAAAGATAGGCACATCCATGATTCTTGTTTAGTTTGGGATGTAATATCAAAAGAGAAATTCAAGTGGGGTGACTTATAATCATTTACATAGAATACAGATATACATTGAATCATCATTTATAGAATAGTTGTACTTGTTTCATTAAGGTACCAACAAACAATTTTCCAAGCACATCATTAAACATGAATATGAATTCAAAGTATTTAATAACTAAATATTTTAACAAAGAACAATAAAATTTTCGTGTTTTATATTTATTATCACATTTCTTTAACAAGAACATGAATAAATCCTATTTTTTACATTTAAAATTTACATTTCTATAACAAAACCAAATATTTTTAAAATTTCATCCGGAACATAGCACTCATCTTCCAAGACAAACGACTCTACGAAATCTTTAATATAGTGCTTGCTCTTCAGAATCAACAGATGATGTTTTCATTATAGAGAGTGTGAAGGAATTGTTAGGACAAATACATAATATATTTAACTCACACTAGTAGTCGCGGTACCAAATATCTCACAGTTGTTCCCCTCATTTACGTAATTACCCCAAACAATTGACCATCAAAATACACATAAGTTAGAATTTTTTTCTTATTCTTTACAAGGTATATCTTCTGGACTTCTCCATCTCTTCCCAAATTGACATTTTCTTAACATTTCTATTATTAAAACCATCCACTAAGTTGAACATGGATATTATATTTAATGGTTTTGGAGAAAGAGCAAAGATTGCATCTTTATTTTTTTTAGTATTGTATCTTTTGAATCTTCTTCATGCATCGTTGCCAAAATTGCTAACCCCATCACCCCAATTGACTCCTCAAAGTTTTTGGTAATCGTGTTCATGGTTTTTGGTTTGTCCTCACTCCAGTCCTAGTTAATAATAATATTTGTTAGAAAACCTAATTTTTTTTATAAAATATAGCCTTATGTGTAATAGAAAGAAATTTGAAACCACTTTTAAACAAAATATATCAAAAAAAGACGATGTTTGATGAGGGTGACAATATATATGTACTTCCAACTTTTAAGAATAATTAACAAAAGAAAAATATAAAAAGACATTAAATCTATCATGAAACAGATAAAGAAAATATCAAGACAATTTATTTTTTAGCTAAAAAAACTCAACTTTATCAAAAACAAATGTTTGTTAGAAAAAGGTACCCAAATTTTATTTTTTTGGTTTCTTTCAAATTTACTATCTCTTATCTAGTAGCTCATGCTCATTATCTAACTTTGATTTTCGTGATTACAAGTTGACAACTTGGATATGTTAACAAAATTGTTAAGTTGATTAAGCAATGTAACTTAACTCCTACCAAAAATTTGTCTCTTAATAGCCAATGTGAAGGTTTCTTTTAAGGTATTCTCAGGTTATTAAAGATGACACATTTGCATTTATAATATTCATGAGCAGTTTTTGCATGTTAGACTAACAATTTTATATCTTATGGTTGAAGAATACAATTAATTAAGTATATATCATATCAATTGAAATCTAAATTACTCTAATAATAATGGATAAAAATTTATTTCTAGAAAATGATAATTAGAGATGCATAAATAAAAGAAAATTTTACCTTATGGAAAATATGGGGATCACCAACTATAATAAGTAGTGTTTTAGCTTGTCAACATTAAACCTCCTTGGATTACTAAGAAATCCAACGGATTTAATTAATTCATCTTTCTTGTATCTGTTTATTGATCAGTCTAACTTCACTCTCTGTCCAACCTTAACCTTATTTGAGCCCAGTCTTTCACAAGCTCTTGTAATTTTAGTCATTTGTTGACGATACTGAGTTATTACACCAATCTCCTTCTTTAATAGCCCCGTACATCTTCTATTCTCGTCAGCTTTCCGGATCATCATATCCTTGTATCTCAACAAAAAGAAGAGGAAATTCTCTATTGGGAAGAATATTCAACCAATTATTCTTCCATGAAGTATCGTTTTACAAGCAATCAACTCACCTTCGTAAACAATCATAAAGTTCAAATTATTTTGAGATCTTTTTGAGATTAAGACTTACTAGATATATGAAATATTGTTATATATTGAAATGTCATGACCAATGATCTTTGTATATCTATTAAAAAAAATTATGTGATTAGCACTAATTAAAGTTTGAACCATTATTAATGAAATTCAGTTGATAGAATTTGTTTAATTAGAATAATTCATCTAATTATCAACTAATCTAAATCAATGTTACTCCCCAAAAGTTTAATTACAACACTTTACATAGATCATCTACCATCTGCAAAAATTTTAATTTTCGGAATGAAATTTAAAATTAACTGTAGAATATACTGACCACTACCCCATATGTTCGGGTATAGAATATATACATAGAATTCATATTTTCCCAAACAAAATCAGAGATTTTTTTTTAAGATCTGAGGCATATAATTATTTAGAAGATAAGGAATTTAACAATATACAAATGTAGACTTAACCATACAAATAATATAACAACAAAACAAAAACAACTGACTTGAGTTTGAGATCTATCTTTTCTTTTTTAACTTTTGTAAAAAAACAAGTGAAATGACATACATCTAAAATTTCATATTTTCTCTTCATTAGATATCATGACAAACCTTAATTGGGTAATTTGTTAAAAATCTCCATAATCATTTCATTAAAAATAAAAAATTTAAAATTTTACTTGTAGTTGTTTCATATATTATATAGATTAAAAGAAACAATCACTTTTCAAAACAAGATGATGGATGAACATATATCTTTACGAATATATTTGGCCAAGAGAAGTAAAGACATCGTATATGATTTGAATTGAAAGAAACAACCATTTATAAATTACTTTACCTCATACATTGGAATCCATAGATTATTCATATATGTTTTGGATATATTTTGGATTGAAATCAATAATTGAATTTAAAAAAAACAATTGAGAAAGGACAAGATTGTTGAGGGTATTTGGGTTGCAGTGATTGAAAATTTGCAAAAGAATTATATCTTATAGTGCTAAGATGTTAAAGATTGAAGTTTTAATAGGAGAATTAAAAATTTAGACTGCGGCAATGATGTTGTAAGCGTTTGTGTTAGACTTATGATGTATACATCTAAGGTATGTTGTCTAGTGACCAGGCTTATATAGATTTATGTTTAGTTTAATAAGTTTTTTATTGGATTTTATTATTCACAATAACCCATTACAATGGGATATGTTTGACTATAATGAAATACTACTTGCTTAAGCCTTGTTCTTAAGAAATTACATTTCCAAGACTACAAAATAATTTTTTCCATGGTTAAGGTGATATAAGATCGAGCCCAATAGGAGATTAAAATTAACACCGAGCCTAATTCAAGAATCAAGAATTTAAAATGATCTGTTATGCTGGTATGGTTTTCATGTGGTAGGGTTGAGCAAAATTAAGAGTCCAACCAAATCGAGCCCAACCTAAGAGAGAAAAATAAATTTTACCAAATAGAGCCCAAACATGTAGGCCTTAATTTACATTTAAAAAAGTTCATATCAACTTATATAAGTTTTTTTCGTATATAATATTACAAATTTGATCTCATTAACTATGGTTTTACCAACCTAATCCTTATTTTAAATTATACATTTGATGTCCTAGAAATACTATGAGATATTTTTAGTTTTATGTTATTCATATTTTCGTTTAAATTATTTTTACTTTTATTTAGGATTACATTTTTTCAATATAAATTTATTTGAAAGGACCAAGTAAGATTCTCGACAGGAGGCTGAGATCTTATTTTGTTAGTGTCAAATTAAAAAATCTGTAACATATCAAAGGTTTGGTTTTCTTAGTAGTATGTTCGAAATAGATCTTAGAAATGTGGAATATATATATTATTTAAAAAAATTTATTCCAAAAAGGTTGAATTTTAAGAATTTTTTTACTACTTTCATTTAAGGTAAACCCCATGTTATCTTGACATAAACCGAACTAATTAGAGGGTAATAAATTTTTACCGTTATCCTATAATTAGTATTCTAAGTTAGCGATTTGAGTTAGTTACCATATGGTTAAGATTACATTCACTCCAGGTGAACAAGACTCGTGCTCATTCAAAAAATGGGGCGATGTAGTTTTAGTTAAGTAGAGCTTTACTGAGATTAATTTTTTCCTAATATATTGTTTTAAAAATGATTTTTTTGATTATAATATAAATTGAGTCTTACATACAAAATAATCTTAAAAATTTAATTTTTTTTGAAAGTGTAGGTAAACCTCGATAAAATAGGAAAGTGGATAAAAGAGTTTGAAGGTACTATTATTAGCTTGTTTATAAAAAATCTAAACTCAGTTTTTGTCTTGATGATTTTAGAATTTTAATTACAAAAGATTAATATTTACATAAAATTTTGGTTCTTGGGCAATAGCTTCTTGTTGATGGTGCAGGAGTGATATTGGTGGTGGAGAAGTATCTTCAAATGGAAGTTGTTAAGAAATGTTTGGTGTTGGGTGGAGACTGTGTCGTGATGTATGCGTGGGTGGGTCGAATAAGGAAGGCAAAAGAAAATTGAGGATTGATGGATAACATTTGGTATACCAAAATGAACACGACACGCTCCTTGGAAGATAATATAAGCACAGCTTGGGTGATGGTTTTATCTCCCATGTAGGGTCTATAGATAGAGCAGTTCATTTTTTGCCCAATCTTGGGCTAATACAAGACAAAAAATTAGAGGATGAAATGTTTATGAGTCGGATACCATTTTCTCACCTTGACCGAGTATTATTTAGGATCCATATAATATGGTCGATGACATGAAAATGGTTATGTTTGTGTATTGCTCTATATTTATTATTTTTTAAAGTACAAAATTAAATTTGAGTTTTTATGGGTGAAAGGGAATTCAACACGTGTTCAATACTTTGCTTTGAAAATATTGTGGAGAGGGAAGTGTGAGTTTTTGTAAGATTGTGATATGTTTATGGAGGATGTTAGAGGTTTTACAATAGTGTGTGTTTATTGGCAAAAAAGTGACACTATTGAAGGTTGGATTAATGCATTGCACAGACTCATTGAATAGATTATAGAAAGACATTACCAGAGATAAGGATAGTTTGATCACACCTAGGTGTTGGAGCACCTAGAGGGTTTAGTAAGTTTATCTGACCCGTTATTAACCTTAGATGGTAGAATAAACAATATAATTTAAAATCAAATGATAAGGGAATATTAGAATACTGAATAATGTTATAGAGTAATGGAAATAGAGGAAGAAAAAGTTGAGGTACTAAAATAATTTTGTGATTACTTTTAGACCCGACTTATGATAAAATAAAGAAAAAAAAGTGAATTAATATTCGAGATGGTCTTACCCAAAACAAGTCTCCTCCAACATATCATTTGCTGACTAGAGAGTCATATTTTTTTTTACTATTTAAATCAATTAATAGTCATGATAAAATATTCAATTCTAATTCCTTAAGAATTTTTTCATCGCAATCCATAATGTTAATGTATTTATTTGATAACAACTTACACATCAAACTAAAAAATTATTTGTTAGAAAAATTACAGAATTATGATATACTAGTTATTTATTGCAATTACAAAAAACAAAGGAATTGTATAAAAACATGAAAAAACTTCCAAAATAATCTATCAGTGAAGAAATCCATTGGCAAAACTGAAACACATAGGCCCAGTTTGGTTTGTGTAAATATTTTTTCTTTTATAGAAAATGATTTTTGTGTTTTTTCAATGTTTTCATAAAATATGGAAAACGTCGATTTCACGTTCTTTAATATAGCAGCGTTTTCATTTAATTTTTCAAAAAATTGTTTTCATTTTCTCTAGTCAAACACGTATAGAACTTTGAAAAATATAAAAAAAGAAAACAGAGAATACCTATTATTTTTACGAACCAAACAGAACCTATAATAACTTTCGATTTTCATTTTCCTTCTTTTTAGTTATTTCTGTTTTATCCATCTTTAGTGAATTATTCATAATCAAGAAATGCAGAAAAATATAAAAAATGAAAACAGAAAATACCCATTATAAGTGTTTGAAAATATTGTAGTCAGTCATCTTACTTATTTTAAAAGGTTATAGAATGAAATGAAAACAAAAAAGCAACTTTAATATTAAAAAAATTTAGTTTATACACACATATATATATATATATATATATATATATATATATATATATATATATATATATATATATATATATATTCTAATTCCTCAAGGATTTTTTTATCGCAACCCATAATGTTTATGTATTTATCCGATTTTAATTTACACATCAAATTGAAAATTGTTTGTTTGAAAAATTACAAAATTATGATATACTTGTTACTTTTTGAAAATACAAAAAATAAAGGAATTATATAAAAACGTGAAAAAGCTTTCCAAATTAATCTATCCTTGACATCCATTTGGAAAATTGAAACGCATATGTCTGGTTTGGTTTGTGAAAATATTTTCTATTTTTCGTTCTCAGAAAATGATTTTTGTTTTCTCTTTCAATATTTTCAAAAAATATGGGGAATGTAGATTTTACGTTCTCCAATATAGCAGCGTTGCCATCTAATTTTTCAGAAAATTGATTTCATTTTCTTTGGTAAAAAACGTTTCTAGTAGAACTTTAAAAAATATTGAAAATAAAAGCAGAAAATACCCATTATCTTTACGAACCAAACGGGACAATAACTTCTGATTTTTATTTCCCTTATTTTTCGTTATATTTGTTTTATCTACTTTATATTAGTTATTCTTGGTGAAGAAGATGTTAAGTGTTTAAAAATATTGAAATTAGACGTCTTACTTATTTTAAAAAGGCATAGTATGAAATGAAAATAAAGAATTAGATAAGAAGTAGTAAATTTCATTCTCTTGAAGAAAAATATGGTAAAAGTACCAATTAGGGGACAATGTGGGTGTCTTTATCCATAGATGCCTAACATTAAATGTAACATGAGGTAAATGATTGATGCCCGAAAAAAAAATTCGATGATATCAAAGATAGTCAGAGTGGTGTCGGGATTTGCTTTCTAGAATAATTTGTCTCCTCCCAGGATCACTAGTTTCATTTTCTAGGGTCGACGACAGCCAAGTGGCTACTATTATTTGTGCGGTGATATTCTGAAGAGGCTATCTACAATTTTTAGCTATACAAAATTGTTCCTTTTTTCGATATGAATGAGGCATCACAAAATATCTTAGCGATACTGGAGTTCTCATCTAACTAATTTATTCCACCAATGAGGCTTGCTATCTTGGTACTTCTGTGGTCAAAAAAAATTATGGAGGAAAAAGGTCTCCTATGTGTTCGTTGTGATTTTTCCTACGTGGATCTCGTCCCATGAATTGTTGTTGAAAAAGCATCACATTTTGGTATCCCAAATATTCTAACAAAACATGCGGATGAAATTTTGACATAGTTCTTTGGCATATTCTCAAGGACCGATGAGATGGCATGAATTCCAAAAAAGCCTTTTCTCTATTAATCAAAAAAATATCCCGACTTAGTCGAATACTCCCCAAATAGATTAGGGGGATTATTTTGAACGATTATGCAAATTGAGAACTAATATATGGTCATGAAGTTAAAAGTCCACCCAGATTCGGGACATGTATCTCATTCGAGAAGCATCACATATCGACTCAATATAAAATTTAAATACGGGATGTAAGTGCATTCCCAATTACTATTACAAAGTATTTGTTTAGTGATTAACCAGTCTGAGCATTCTTTCTTTTTAAAATTACGAAAAAGTAATATTAGATTTAGGCACTACAAAAAATCCTCAAGTCACTAGTCCGCTTTTCAGGCAACTACAATTAAATGAACAAAATTTATAGTTAGAGGGAAAAATCCCCAAGTCCAAAGTTTGGCTCTTCAACCAACTAGAACTGGTTTCTCAACCAAACTTCATACTTAGACCGAGAAACCCGGAGAAATAGAGAAACATTCGGATGGAAACTCAGAGAACCACAAGATAGTAGGAAGGAACAAAACTAGTGGTACTAGGCTGTGGATGTTGTTTCAGTCCATAAAGACGAATATGAAGTTGGAAAACATGAGAGTGGAAATTAGAGTCCACAAATTCCTATGATTGTTAAATATTACAAAATCTATTGTAAAACTATATGAAGTAATATATTATTAATATTCAATGACAAAGAGGCCAATTTTGACTTATTATTAGTGAAAGAATAATAAAAATATTTTTCTAGACGAACAACTAGACTGAAAGTATCTTAAAAATCATGACCCATATTTGATCCTATTGATTCTTGCCAATGTCCGTTCGAGCTCATGCCCCAATAAGGGAAGACAGTTAAATGCATGCGCTTCATATCTCATATCTCTCCAGTGTACCACCAACATTCAGTTTTACAATGTAAATCTATTTATATCCAATAACATTCATATCACGATTCTTCTGAACCAAGAACCATGTGTTTTTTAACTAATGAATTAAATCTATTCTTCATTTTCATGCACAAATGAGCATTTTTCAAGGCTTGGCTGTAAGAAGTGGGTTCTGTAAGTAGTGAGTGAGCTTGAGTAAGTGGGAGGTATGGATATAATATCTAGTGGATATAAGGGCTTTGTCTTTACGCGGTTCATTCATGTGTCTAATGATCATGTGATAAGTGCATATGATGTGGGTACTCTCTCGGGGAAGGTATAGTTGACTAATTGTGTTCGCAGGTGTATAAATATTTATCTTTTCATATAAGACAGATTTTGATTGGTTTGGGGACCTTTGGCTGTAGTAGGATAGATATTTATATGATGTCTCATATTTTATGATAGAACAATCGTATCACGAGATATCTTTTTAGAGATAGTGCTATTAACATGCATTGCTTTCTTGTCGTATTTTGGAGATATTGCTATTTTTAGAGCTTTTGTACCTTAATATTGTGTTAAGTGCGTAGATTTTAGGTAAATAGTTTATATTACACTATAAGATGATTAGGTGAAGTCAAGAAGTCGAGTCCAAACCTAAGCCAAGGCGAAGAAAGAGCAGAAAGTTACTTTCGAGAAGTTTGAGCGTTCACCAAAGAAATCTCGCGTCATTTGATTTAGTCACCACAACTTATTGGTTAGGGCTTTGGACAAATTTCCTTTTGATTTGGAATATATGTTGTAAATCATAAGCTACCAATGCATTTGGAATGCAATTTTTGAGTCGAGGAGGGAGAAGGACCAATTTCGACCATGTTTTAGCATTTTTTGAAGAAAATATTTTTTTTGTGAAGGTTGAAGAAGTTAGGCGCGCCTAAGACATATCTCGGTGGGCCTAAATGAGTTTTACACTAGAAGAGGACATAATTTCTTTTAGGCGCACCTAAACATCTCGCGGTGCACCTAAAGGTCATCGCTGATACACTAGGCACACTTAAATCTTTTTCAACGCGCCTAAAGCTTTCCTGGTGTGCCTAATCACCATCGACGATATGCTATGCGCGAATTTAATAAATTTACACTATAAAAGGCTAGCATTTTTTTATTGGCGCAACTAAAAATTTTTGCGACGCGCCAAAACCTAAATTACACGTTAACATCACAGAAGGTTCTTTAGGCGCGCCTAAATCTTTTCCTGGCAGGCGTAAAGCATCAACTCTATACAAAAATCAACTTTGTTTGCATATTCCTTTACATTAAACCAACCTCCACCCCTCACATTGATGTCTCTATATTTTTGATTAATTAATCTATTCATGAGTCATAATTTTACGTGTATTATATTCTAAGTTGATGGATTTTCCCTATTTATTGTTAGTTTCTCAATTCATACCTTGGTTTGGAAGTTTATAACTTTTAGACCATTTTTAGAGTAATTTGTGTGTTAAATATGATTCTCTTAGGTACAATAATGATATTATATGCCAAATCAATGTTAATAAGTAGAGGAAAAAATATCCAAGGCAAAATAAAGAGTTGTGATTTTAGGAAAGTGCAAAAGCAGCCAAAAGTTGATGTCAAACTGTGAAGACGTGGAGCACGGTTGATGTTGCATAAAATCACCAAGGTATTTGAAGGAGCCATGCAGTCATTTGGATACTAAAATTACTTTATTTGGAGATGTAACGAAGGAGTTATGAATTTTACAAACTCCAAAGGTCAACTAGTCCTTTTATTAAAGAAAACGAGTTTGAATTGGATTATGACTCCAAATCTTGGCACATGAACTAGATTTTGATCTAACACCTATATATATATATATATATATATATATTACTAATTACATTTTTAAATATTTCCTTGCTTGTACTTACATCTGTAATATTCATGAAATCCATAGGTGGAAGCAAGTTGACTTGTAGAGAAGGATAAGAATCTAGAGAGTCACAAAATCCTCTTCTCCGTCCTTCCACTCTATCATTAGGGTAATATATCTTAGGTTCATGGCTTTACTATGTTTGTAAGATAGTTTATCTTTAGTTTTATTTATTTAGCTATGAAAAAATTTACAATAGCTTGGATTTGCATTATGTATAATCCTTAAATTCTATTTTTATAATCTATGTTATCTAGGAAAGCGACTTTTAATTGATTGAGCTTTGTAATTATATATTTGTATTATGCAATTGACTTATTCCATCCCAAAAACTAGCCAATATTTGAAATGTCCTTAGTAGTTTGATTGTCACCCTGGTGTGGGATTCAATTATAGACAACAACGCATAATCGTCTAGTGTGTAGTATTAATTATGACGTGCTTGCCAAACAATATAGTCAATATGGTTAGATTTTAATCACCGATATTTGCGCAAGGTCCCCTTAACCATGTCTCTTGGTAGTGTTGAGGTTTCCTTCTAACCTACTCTATCGGAAGTTAGAAGAATTATCGAAATCTATTTATTAATATTTGCTAAAATTACCATAATAATTAGAATAATTATTCAAAAGGATAGGTGCTTACGATCAAACCTAAGTTATATTACTAATCTCCATTCTTAGTAGTTTATTTATTTGCATTAGTTTAATTATTGTCTTTAATTCCTTATCTGAAAACAAATAAATATTTATCTTTATTTTGTCTTTTATTTTTAACAATTAATATCTTCTATACTTCTTATCTAAACGCGAGTCAAGCTAATAGACTAAATCCCTACGAAAGCTGTTTATATATCAAACTATAATTTGCAAAGGATTTGTGCACTTGCAGTGAGTTTCTCGTGGTAGTAGTAATGTGTTTTCTTATTATTACATTTATTTATCTATTATTTTATCACACCTTTACAACCACCAAGTTGTTGGCGCCGCTGCCGAGGATTTTTTCTAGTTAGTTATTGTTTTTAGTTTTAGTGTAGCGTTTAGTTGTTTCGGTTTTACGGTTTTTTTATTTTTATCTCTTTCAGGTTCTTTAGATATTGGTGTATGCACTCGGATCCCGAGAAATTATTCCGAGCCCATATTAAGAGAGAAAGAGAGGAAAAGAGGAAAGAATCGATTGCTGAAGTTATAGATAACAATGTACCACTTAGGGAAAATAATCAACAAAATCCAATTCCGCAACTAGTACTGATGTATCTCTTCTTGTGATATATTAATACATTAACAAGACATTCGGTTGGGAGTTTATTAAGCCTAAGTCAAGGATTTTCCCTTATAGTTGCTATATCGTAGTTTTGCCTTTTGTTTTGGACATAGTACTATTTATAGAGTTTTTGTGCCTTAATTAAGTGTTAAGTGTGTTGCTTTTAGATATATTGTTTATACAAGGTTTCAATATGAGAGGAAGAATTTCAATAGTCAAGATAAATCCAAAGTCAAGGCGGAAATTGAGCTTAGATTCACTCTTGGAAGTTGGAGTGTTTGCCGGAGAAATCTTTGCACATTAGTTTTTCAGTCACTACGACATATTGGTGAGAGTTTTGGAACTGATTTCTTTTGATTAAGAAATATCTTGTAGTCAATGTCGTGTGGGAAGTGATGGAAGTCAATTCAAAGTTAAGATGAATAAGTTATTCCATTTGCTTCCATTATGCCTCGAACCATAAATCTGTTAAGTAAAAACGAGTTTGGGATAGTTTAACCCAATTTTGTTCGAATGGAAGACGTAAATCCATTTTTCAATTATTATATAATCATCCCATCAACATAAGGATGAGGAGAAGAAAAGAAGGATTTGTCTATGAACCCAAAGCCTCTCCTCCATCCCATGTCCAAATCCCTTTAATCCTAAAAAGTGATTCCATTTAATATTGTATATTAATCATGATTTCATCACTATTTTTTATTAGTTTTTACTTTTCATTCATGAACTAACTTTTATTGATTGAAACTTGCAATGGGTATGAACCCTATATTATTATTATTTATGTTTTTGATATTTTGGATATTATTATATTATGATGAATTAAAATTTTTATGTTCGATTATTTTGATATATATATATGCTTGTTAACTACCTATGTCTTGATCACGCATCGGTAGTTTGAGACTTTCGGCTACCACCTATATAGTAGGTCGAATTTTCAGACATAATATATAAAAGCCTAGTGCGCGACATTGAACTGGATGGTCTTATCCGCTAGGTAGTCAATAGGGTTAAGAAATTTAATTCATTGGATAGCCACCTGGTGTGTAAGGTTGAGGTTTTGGTTCACCTGGATGAGAAGTTAAAATTGCTTTTGAATTAAGGGTAATGGGTATCACTCATTTTTCTCTTATACCAATAACAAGATAATAATTAGTTAGGAGAATTATTTAAAAGGATCAAGCATTGCATTCATATTTTTCTACACTTTTTATTATTTAAATATTTGCATCTTCAGTTAAGTATTTATTTTATTTACAGTTTAGTCCGTTAACTGAAAAATCAATAAAAATCATTTATATTATACAATTTTCTACATTATCTTACATTCAAAACAAAATTAATACAACTATGGTAGTCCCTGAGGACCGATAACCTTGAGCTTATCATCTTTTTCCTTGACGACACCCCGTATGCTTACGGGGTGTCATAGTTCCGTAGGTCGCAAATTGATATATCACACATGGAACTGCTACAAGTACCACCACAAGGAGTACCTCAAGGTAGGAATCCATCTTTTAATCAACGCCATAAACAAGGTCTTCCTGGTTTGAGAGGACTTTTTCGAGTTCAACTAACAAGGATTCAACCCCCGATGATCCAAGTTGCGAGATTCAAACCTGGTAAAAAAATTCTTACTCAGTTTTTAAGCTTTGAACACTACAATGGTGCAACACATCAAGATCCATTAAGGTCGATTCAGATTCTTATGTAGATTTGTAATGCCTACATCACTTGGGGAATTACACGGGAGCAACTATATTAGTTCATGTTTCTGTTTTTATTCATCAGAGGTTCTAGCGAATGGTTGGATAGCATCCTAGATTACATCATGGGACTAGTTACAAGTCAATATCTTTGATCGTTATTATACATAAAGTATGAGAATGAAGGATGAAATGGTACTTGCAAGTTATCTCCAAGAGAATGACGAGAATGTAGGAGAGGCATGAACGAGATTCAGCAAAAATTATGTAGATATCCAATTCATGGTTACACCCCATCACTTTAATTAGCCATGTTCTATCAAGGCATCAATGTCTTGGAAAGACTGAGGGTAGATAATCTTGGAGAAAGAGGTTTTGTGTCCATGGGTCCTATAGAAAATGCAGCTGGTATGGCAAGAATAGTTGAAACAAAAAGAAGTTGGCTTGAGTCGCGAGCTCCCTTTACAAATACCAAAGGCACACTAGATAAGAAAGTGAAACTGCTATAGAAGCTAAAATCTCCGCGATGGAAAATCAATGATGCAGGCTTCACTTATTATGGAGAGATGTTTCCAAGGGAAATGAGTCGAGATGAAAGTAGTGCAAGAAGCAAAAAGTTGTCCGAGTTTCGTGGTCAACGATCATGTATGGAAAGAGTATGAAGGCAACCCGAAATTTGTTTATTTTAGATCAAATCGAGGATATTACCAAGTTGGTAATAAAAATCATCATGGTATGCAATGGTATAATCCGAATGGGTCCGTGAATCAAGGTAATTCTTACCAACCACAACTTCAAAACAACAATTTCCAGCAAAGATCTTAGTACGTTATCAAGGGGGCCAAGGTTTTAACAAGCCAGGACCACCACCACAACCAACCTATGATGCTTATGCCGATACTTTAGCTTAGAAAGACTTGCCACAACATCCATAATAAGGATCTCGATTTGATTTATAGAATACAATGCAAGATTTCTAGTCTTTAACCTAGGACAACATGCAGACAAATAACAAAAGATTTAACGAACAATCTGTTGCATTGAAGATATGGGGTACGCAAGTTACCCAAGCGACTAGCACTTTAGAAAAGTCTTAGAATATCTTCCACAATTGGTCCTAAATATAAATAATGATTTGAAGGTCATAGATAATGGCGATGAAAATGCTGGGTTCAAAGCATGTAAGGCTATTAACCTTCAAAGTGAAGAAGTAGTGGAATCACCACTTGTTGAAAAATTATCGTGGAGGTTCTAGAAATCATTAAAGAACCAACCAAGCCTAGCTTGAAAGAATAAAATTTTGGACTTCTACTCAAGGAAATGTAGGATGAGATCAAAGCAGTTCTTGAGTTACAAACTAACAAAGATATCGAGAAAGAGGGAGAAGCCTCAAGTGAGAAAAAGGAAGAGGTAGATTCACCTGAAGTGCAAGAAGAAAAAGAGAGGAAGGTAGACTCGCCACCAAGAGACATCGAACTCAAGTCATTTGAGAGGTACACACCCAAGTGCATGAGATTAAGGAGAAAGGGCTTACAGTGCAACAAGTTTACATGCAAGTTATTCTTTAAGAGAGTGTGAGTTTGCAAGCCGAGGTCGAGATTGTGGCTCATAATTAGAGATTCTTGAAGAATGTGAAAAGAAGTTACCATCAAAACTTCAAGATCCTGGAGGTTTCAACCTTTCAATCCAAATAAATAGTAAGATCAAAGTCAAGGCGATGTGTGACGTGGGCTCGAGTCTGAACCTTATGCCCAAGTCAGTGTTCGAGAGACTTGGCATCAAGAAGGCAGATAAGGCTCCCATAAATTTACAATTTACAGATAGCTTAGTGACATTTGAAAAAAAAGAAAAACCAGATAGCTCAGTGACATAGACATGGAGAATCATGGAGGACGTTCTTGTCCAAGTTGGTAATTTGACTATCCCTACTGACTCTGTTATAGTTGATTATGATGCAGATAAGTAGCATTCGATCATAAATGGATGAGAGTTCTTGCACATTAGTCTAAGCATCATAGACTTTTATGAGGGAAGAATGACCCTCCGCGTAAACGAAGTATCTGAGACATTCTTTTTCTTGGATAACCAACCAAAGAAAGTGTCACCAACAGTTCCTATCATCCATATTGCAACTAAAGAAAAGGTCAAAGAGAAAGTTCACACCAAAACTATGGAGAGTAGACCTCAAGGTGAGTTTGTTGTAGGCAATGAAGTTGCGTTGAAGGCCCTCAAACAAAAGAATAGACCACGAAGTTTTAAAAACGCATGGATAGGAATGTTTGTCGTTACTCGTGTAGTTTCGACAGAATTGATTGAGGTATGACCCAAGAGAGGTTGTAAACTCCAAATGGTTGATGTTCATAGCCTCACCCGCAGCTGGGGAGACTACATACTCAAAAAGTAGAGGAGGTAACACGTCGAACTTTAAACGACGTTAAACAAAAGTGCTTTCCCAGAGACAACCCAAAAATTTTAATGTTTTAATGTCTTGGTTTATTTTTTAGATTTGTTTTAGTGAATATTGAGGATTTGAGGAACGCAGTAGTGTTTTTGATGTGTACATAACAAAAAAAGATGATTTTGGGGTGAAGAAAAGCGAAAAATTTCATGTAAACCTTTGCTAACCGGCAAGTCGGGCATATCGTTGGCATGACGGTGCTCCTCAAAGGGTCACGACTGATCACACCATGGTTAAAGTCAAAATGGTTGAAAATTCTGACCGGTATGCCATTCCTCCCAGAGGCTAGCTGGTCTAATATGTGTCGTCATTCGCGACAAAGGTTCGCGACGATTATAAGACAGAAGGTCGTTAAAAATTCGACCGGTATACTGGTGCATCACCAAGGGTTGCGACGGATCACACCACTCTTTGGGGTCAGGAATATTTAAGAGATCGACCGGCAAGCCGGCTCTCTGAGCGGCTAGTCTGTCCCATATCGTGGCGACAAGAGCGACAAGGGTCTCTACTGTTCAAAGTCAGAAGCATGGAAGACTGCAACCGGCAAGCCAACCCTAAAGGAGGCATGCCGGTGCAGGTTACGACAGTTATAGAAAAGAAGGTGAAGTTCATACCAACTCCTAAACCTTAAGCCTTTTTCTTATCCAAGCAACCCAAACTCCATTAAAGATTCACCAAACCTTTACCTTACATGAAAACAACACCACATAACCATAAATTCATATCAAAATTCTTCTCTATATTCCTATAAAGAATAGTGACCCACCCAAATCATTCCAAAACACCTAGAATCCAAGAATCAAATTCACATTTGTTCAAATCCTTTTTTAAGAATTTATTAAATCCATATCATTCAAACAAGATTTCATCAATACCCACATAAACAATGAGCCTCCTTACACATTTCCTTACCCAAATAACACCTTATTTACCTATAATCAAATGGTAGTTCATGAGTGTTTAAACCATTGATTCGGAGGTCAAAAGAGATGACAAAAAGAACGAGAACAAGAAGATGATACAAGAAGTTTACCTACAAGAAATGAACTACACCCTATCTTGGGTATCGATTATGCAAGGCAATAGCCTCGAGAGTATTGTTCCTTTTTCCCTACCGTTTCTGTATTTGCAATAATTGTGTTAGTTTTTAATTTTTATCGAGTCTACTTTGAGTCATGGGGACACGACTTATTTTTTAATTGGGGGTGGGGGATCTGTGGTCCCTCATATCCATTTTTTCAGATTTATTGCTTCTGAGAAAGTAATTTGTTTATAAGTTGGTTATTTTGTAGTCTTTGAGTATTGACATGAATACACACATTAATATTAAAGAAATGACTCGTAAGAGATGCGGTAGAAGTAAGCGATGTGTAGGCTGTGAGATCCAAGCTAGTTGATAATTCTATTTAATGTGTGTGCTAGAGGTGAGAGAAATAACAAAATTGCATAATTTAGAAAATGATTAAGGCGGTTCTTTGATAAGCTCCGTGTTACGTTTTAACTTTTTGTCCAAATTTAATTTAAATATCCTTCTCAACCCTTTCTAGCCTTTATAATTCCTTTTTATAGCCACATTATAAGACATACCGTTTAGATTATATGACTTTTTCATATGACTCATACTGGTGGGTTCAAATTATGTGAAACATTATTGGGTTGGGTATTTTTAGAGCTTATGTAGTTGTTATCTATTTGATGATGATTCACTTGTTTATATTGTAACCTTTTGCCGGGTTAAAATAAAAAAGAGAAATATATTTAAAAGATAAGAAACGTGTTGAGAAAGAAGTAGCATGACATCTCACATAAAAAAGAGAGACATAACTAACTTACGAAAGAAATAATTGAAACGGATTATATGAATTAGACCAGCAAAGTAGAAATTTATGGGATCATCTTGATAGTTGGATATTGGGGATGCTAATTAGTGCATCTAACTATTGGGTTGAGTGAGAACATATATTAGAGTAACTCAAGCTCTAGGGCGATTATTTGATGGCTAGTGAGGAGAGAGACAAAAGCTCACTCTATATTATCTAAATATACGATCATACCGTCCCCAAGCCTAAAAGTACAACCGTAAAGACCTTATGATTATTGACTATGTGATCTAGAGCAATTGAACCAATAGAGAGTATTCAGATGGATCATTGGATACTAATTAGGATCTATGAACAATCTATAGCCTCCATATTATACTAAGTGAAAACCCTATCCTTCGTGCATTGTAAAGCTAATCTGATTTTCAATTTAAACCGTGGTTATTGTTTGTATGATAAGTGTATATAGATGATTTAGTTTATAAATATTATTACATGAAACTTGCTATGTATCTAATTTAAAAATTATTACTCACATTCATTTATCTTCATCCTTTTATGCTTAATTTACTTAGCCTTTATATTAGAACTTCCCTATGTTCCTATTTTTTATTATATCAGGATGACACAACTTTGAGTTGGGGGTCTTAATGTCTCTATATTTGTACACATTAATATATTCATGAGACATTATTTTACGTGTATTATTTTTTCAGTCAAGGGATTTTTCCCTATTTATTGTTAATTTCTCAATACATGCTTTGATTTGGAAGTTTATTACTTTTAGAGCGTTTTAGTGTAATTTATGTGTTAAATGGAAAGCTCTTAGGTAAAATGATTATATTAGATGACAAATCAATGTTAAGGAGTTGATAAAAGAAGATACAAGAATAAATCAAGAGTTAAAAAGAAAGAAACTGGTTTTAGGAAAATGCAAAAGCTGCCAAAAGTTGTTGTCCAACTATGAAGATGTACAGTATTTTTGATGTTGCATAAATTCGACAAAGAATTTGAAGGAGACCTTTTATATTTGGAAATGTCTTTGAATTGAAATCGTTTTCATACCAAGATCACTAGATTTTGAGCTATAACGAAAGAGTTAATAACTTTACAAACTCCAAAGATCAATCAGTCCTATTATTAAGGAAAACGAGTTTGAGTTCGATTAGGACTCCAAGACTTGGCACATGACCTAAATTTCAGCCTAAAACCTATTTATATGACTCATGTAATTTCTTGTACTTAGATCCATACTATTCAAAAAATCCATTGGAATAAGCTAGTTGACTTGTAAAGGAAGACAAGAAGGTGGAGAGTCACAAACTCCTATTCTCCATCCTTCCACTCTATCATTAGGGTAATTTATGTTAGATTCTTGGTTTAACCATGTTGGTATAATATTTTATCTTTAGTTTTATTTCTTTAGATATTAACTAATTTTCTCATATCTTGGTTTTGCATTATGTATAATCTCTGGATTCTATTTCTAAAATTTATGTTATTTCAGAAAGTGATAGTTAATTGATTGAGCTTTGTAATTATATATATGTCTTATGTGCTTGTCCAGCGTAGATGCGGCCAATCTTAGGATTGTACTCAGTAGTTTTATTATCACCCTGACGTAGGATTCAATTATAGACAACAACACATAATCATCTAGTGTACGGTATCGATCCTAACGGGCTTGCCTAGTTAAATAGTCAATAAGATTAGATTTCCATCACCAATCTCTACGCAAGGTCCTTTTCTCAAATCCGCTGGTAATGTTGAGGTTTCCTTCTAAGATACCCTGGAAGGAGTAAGAAGGATTATAGAATCCGGACTATTTATATTCTCAAATCAACCTAATAATTAGAATAATTATTTCGAAGGATAGGTGCATACTAGCAAACCTAAGTTATATTTCTCAAAAGAAGGATAGGTGCATACTACCGTCCCTCAAAAGAAGTTTGATTTGTGGACATAGATTTTTTTTACAAGTTTGCCATATAATTAAGTAATGTAATTTAATTTTTACAAAAATATTTCCTCTTAGTAGCTAATATTTTTTAGTCATAATATTCATGACTAGTAATTTTCTATCTTACGGTGAAAGAATACAATTATTTGAAACATATTATATCAATTGATATTTCTAATACTCGAATGATAATAGATAAAAATTTATTTCTAGAAAATGAAAAATAGAGATGCATGGTAAATCCATACCCATCCTAATTATATTGAATTGATGTATCATATAAATAAACTAGATATTACCCGTGCCTAAAGGCACTACTAAAATTAACAATAGTTGGTGCTAAAGATAGGTATAGTAGGGATGAAACAACTTTAGTCACAGGATACCGTTCAAATTCACTCATTTCATACATACATTAACCTACACATAATTATATATCCTCAATTAAAACAATTATTATTTAAAAATATAAAAGACAAACATTACACCTATCTGATCAAGAACTTCTTTCACAAAAGAAAAGAGAAATAAATAAAAGATGATTAATACAAAAGGTCTATGAAAAATATTGTTGTTTAATTAAATTCTTACCAATTGCACCCACGTAACTCATTAAAAAACATTTGCATCACATTAAAAAACACATGTGATCTGTAAAAAAAATCTTTTATCCATTGAACAAAATCGTAACCCACTTAAAGAAAATAACCCATTAATAACGCTAGGTTTTGAAAGGAGAAAAAACCTAAACATTTTAAAAAAGAGAAAATAGGATTTTGTACCTTTTAGGAAATTAACTCATAAATAAATCACAAAGTAGTAAACGGTCTTTACAAAAGTTTAGTGAATATACAAAAATAGATACTTAAAATAATCACTATAAGTTTAGTGTGTATCATACCAAAAAAACATTAATAAAAGAATACTATCAAATCTCATTTGTATACATTTTCATATTGAAAGACCTACAATAACCACACCCAATCCTATGATTCTAAAAAAAATTATGATTTCAATAAAAAATAGCTAAATTAATAAGAAAAACAAAATAAGAAAATAAATATCTTTTGGATATCTAATCCTAGTGATACATAACCCAATAACGTTTAATTTACAACTTAACCCAATAACGTTTAATTTACAACTTAATTAGTTATAGGCAATTGAAAACTTTAATGTAATTACCAAATATTATGTTTTCTTTAAGAAATAATATTACTTCAAGTGTATTTGGTATTTGCATATCTTTTTAGGATATAAGTCACACTTATGTTTATTCCAACAGATGGCGTTATCTCTACATAATGACAAACATGACACATAACTGTAACTATGGGAGAAGAAATATACTTGGTTAACTAAAAAATTTAATATGAAAATTCAAATGTTAAATATTTGAAATGTAGGTTATCTACAAAAATTATTTTACATAAATAGGGTTCTTAGTACTTAGGAGAAAGATATTGTTGAATGTCTCTTTTAAAACTATCTTATAGAATATTCTTTTAGGTAAAAAATTTGCTCCGATATTTGGATATTTTTCCAAATGACAGTCCAGAAACTTTTTTTAATTTTCACTTATCTTCTACAATTTGATTTCAAATAATATCTGAAGATCTACCTTGTCTTTTATATTCTTAAATATTAACTGTTTCATTTGATTGAATAAAATAAAATTACAAAACAAATCATGAATTTCCTTAAAACTTGATATAAGCACCATATATTCTTCAAAAAACCTATGAATTCAACAATAATGTATCAAATAATTAGTTCAATCAAGACAAATCTCCTGAATATCGATTTATATCTTAACTATAGGCCTTAAATATTCTTTTAAAAAAGTGTAAATTCAACAATAATTTATCAAAATCAGTACATCCCACACCCAAATCTTCTGAAAACTTGATTTATATCTCAACTATAAGCACCAAATATTCTTCAAAAAACCTGTGAATTCAACAACAATTTATCAAATCATTAGTTCATTCAAGACCCACATCTTTTAAAAACTTGATTTATATCTCAACTATAAGCATCAAATATTCTCTCACAAAAGTTGAGAATTCCACAACAATATAGTAATTAATACATTATAAATCCAGACATATATAATTTTGTTTTTGTTTTAAAACACAAACAATTTAACAATTAAATATACCTCAAGTAATATTTAACACAGAGTCTTTTATTTTCTTAAACTTCTACGGCTACGTTTGATACTTCTCTATCAATAACATGAAACATTTTAATTAATTGAATAAAATAAAATTACCAGAATAAATCATGAATATCCTTAAAACTTGATATAATCACCATATATTCTTCAAGAAACATGTGAATTCATCAATAATGTATCAAATAATTAGTTCATTCAAGATCCAAATCTCCTGAAACTTGATTTATATCTCAACAATATGCCCCAAATATTCTTTAAAAAAGTGTAAATTCAACAATAATTTATTGGATAATTAGTATATTCCACACCCAAATTTTCTGAAAACTTGATTATCTTCTACAATTTGATTTTAAATAATATCTGAAGATCTACCTTGTCTTTTATATTCTTAAATTTATACTGTTTCATTTGATTGAATAAAATAAAATTACAAAATAAATCATGAATTTTCTTAAAACTTGATATAAGGACCATATATTCTTCAAAAAACCTATGAATTCAACAATAATGTATCAAATAATTAGTTCAATCAAGATCCAAATCTCCTGAAAACTTGATTTATATCTTAACTATACGCCTCAAATATTCTTTAAAAAAAGTGTAAATTCAACAATAATTTATCAAAATTAGTACATCCCACACCTAAATCTTCTGAAAACTTGATCTATATCTCAACTATAAGCACCATATCCTCAAATATTCTTTAAAAAAAGTGTAAATTCAACAATAATTTATCAAAATTAGTACATCCCACACCTAAATCTTCTGAAAACTTGATTTATATCTCAACTATAAGCACCATATATTCTTCAAAAAACATGCGAATTCAACAATAATGTATCAAATAATTAGTTCATTCAAGATCCAAAATCTCATGAATCTTGATTTATATTTCAATTATATGCCCCAAATATTCTTTAAAAAAATGTAAATTCAACAATAATTTATCAGATAATTAGTACATTCCACACCCAAATCTTCTGAAAACTTGATTTATATCTCAACTATAAGCACCAAATATTCTTCAAAAAATATGTGAACTCAACATCAATTTATCAAATAATTAGTTTATTCAAGACCCAAATCTTTTAAAACTTGATTTATATATCAACTATAAGCACCAAATATTCTTCAAAAAACCTTGAATATAACAACAATTTATCAAATAATTAGTTCATTCAAGACCCAAATATTTTAAAAAATTATTTTTATATCTCAACTATAAGCACCTTCTCTCACAAAACTTGAGAATTCCACAACAATTTAGTAATTAGTTCATTCAAAATCCAAACATATATAGTTTTGTTCTTGTTTTTTAAAACCTAAACAATTTTTAGCAATTAAATATACCTTAAGTAAAAATGAACACAAAGTCCTTTATTTTCTTAAGCTTCTATTGCAACATTTCATACTTCTCTATTAATAACATGAAACATTTTATTTAATAAATTAAAATTGCTAGAAAAAATCATGAATTTCCTTAAAACTTGATATAAGCACCATATATTCTTCAAAAAACATGTGAATTAGACTTGGGTGAAATCATGAATTTCCTTAAAACTTGATATAAGCACCATATATTCTTCAAAAAACCTGTGAATTAGACTTGGGTGTCTGAGAAAAGGCTTGCCTTAATATCTTTGTTTGTGTATAATATGTTTGTAAAGTTTAATGGTGAATTTAAATAGAGAATGTGTATAACGTGGGGGGAAGTTATTAGTTTAGAAAAGAAAATGGGTAGAAGTTATTAGTTTTGAAAAGAAGTTAGAATAGTTTGGTTAAAAAAAAGTTATCTTATACACATGGCATGATCTCATCTTTCGGAAGGGTCATATATTTTTTGTCTAAGAAAATCAGGATCGTTGATTGACTTTCGAGTTATCCCATATAATATAGATGATAATATTCAAAATCAATTCGAGATCCTTTTGAGATCTAAAATTTACCAAATATAGAGAATGTTATTATGTGTTGAAATGTGATGGACAATGATCTATTATCTATTTTATACAAAATAAAAAAATTATTTAATTAGTACTAATTAAAATTGGAACAATTATTAATGAACTTCAACTGATAGAATTTATTTAATTAGAACAATTCATCTATTTATCAACAAAATTTAATAAACATAAGTCCAAAAGTTTAATTATAATAATTTACATAGATCATCTCTAATCTGTAAAAATCTTGATTTATTGTATACAGTTTATTACTAAATTAAATTGACCACCCCCATACGTTTATGTATATAATCTATACATAAAATACATATTTTACCAAACAAAAATAGTAGAAAAATTCTGTCTTAGGATCTCAGGCATACAATTATGTAGAAGATGAAGAATTTAACAATATACAAATCTAGACTTAATCATTTAAATAAAATATAATCAAAATAAAAATGCCTTATATGAGTTTAAGATCTAATTTTTTTTTTTTAGTAAATTTTATTCGAAAACAAGTAAAGATGTGACATACATCTTGAATGCCATATTAGCTCTTCGTTAGATATCATGACAAACCTTAATTGGGTAATTAGTTGAAATTCTCCTTAATCATTCAATTGAAAATAAGATTTTCAAAATTGTATTTGTAGATGTTTTGTAACATATATATTAAGAGAAACAGACTCATTTTTTCAAATTAAAATGATAAATAAAAATATATCTTTATGTTTGGCCAAGATAAGATAGAAGTAATACATATGTTTTGGATTTAAAAAAATAACCAATTATGAATTAATTTACCTCTAATATGAAGATCATACATTGGAACGCATCGATTGTTCATATATAAATATATATATATATATATATATATATATATATTTTTTTTTTTGAATTAAAAGAAATAATAGGATTTGAAACTATAAATATTAAGTAAAGACAAGATTGTTGGTGTTATTTGGGTTGAAATGGTAGAGAATTTGCAATAGAATTAGATCTTATAGTACTAAGATGTTAAAAATTGGAGTTTTAAGATGGAGAAATTAGGATTTCCGCAGCGGGATAATGGGGTTGTAAGCATTTTCAAGGGTTAGACTTATGTTTTATACATCTACCCTTTGTTGTCGAGATGAGGCTTATTTGGTGTCGATTTAAGTTTGGTTTAATAAGTTTTTTATTAGATTTTATTTTTCACAATAACTCAAACAATCAGTTATGTTTGATTATGAGATCGATAGACCAAGAGGTGTTGGGATCGAATCTCATTGGAGTAAGTTATGTTTGTTTATAATGAAATACTACTTTCTTAGTCCGGTGATTAAAAAATTATATTTTTATTGTAATTGAAATGTAAAGGCTACAAGCTTGGATGACTCCATATGATTGGAGTCACAATGATTCCGAGTCCAAGTTGCTCTCATATGTATTAAAAAATAATAGCTACAAAATATCTTTTTCCATTGTTAGGGTGGTGTACCATTGAACCCAACACGAGATTAAAATCCAACATGTATAGTTTTTCTATGGTAGGTTTGAGTAAGAGTCCAACCAAATCAAGTCCAACCAAAGAGAAAAATAAATTTAAACAAATAGGGCCCTAACATTTAGGCCTTAATTCACATTTAAAAAAGTACAACTTATATAATTTTTTATCCATATATAATGTCTCATTATTAAATTTTATCTCATTAGCCATATTTGGTACCAAACTAATCCTTATTTTATATTTTACATTTGATGTCCTAAAATATACTATGGATATTTTTTAATTTTATGTTTTTCATATATTTGTTCAAATTATTTTAATTTTTATTGGAGAATTTTATTCTTTCAAATATAAATTTATTTGACTAAAATCTTATTTTATCAGTGCCAAATTAAAAAATGTGTAACATATCAAGGGTTTAGTTTGCTTAGTAGTATGGCTTAGAATTAATTATAGATTAAAGTGGCCACTCCCCCATATGTTTGTGTAGAATTTATACATATAATTATTATTACCAAACAAAAATAATAAAAAATTATTGTAGATATCATTCAATTATTTAGAAGATACATAATTTATTGATATACAAATTCAAAATTAATCATATAAGTAAAATACCAACAAAACAAAAAAATTTACTTGAATTTGAGATCTAACATTTTTTTAAGTTTTGTGAAAAAACAAGTGGAGATCTACATATATCTAGAAATCTATATTTGCTCTTCATTTAATATCATGAAAACCCCTAATTGGGCGATTTGTTGAAACTCTCCTTGATCATCCAATGGGAAATAAGATTTTCTAAATTATATTTGTAAGTTTTTTTCGTATACCATATAGATTAAAAAAAACCTATTTTTTGATAAGAAAATGATTAATGAAAATATATCTTTAAGAATATGTCTGGCAAAGAGAAGATAAAGGAAACATGTATGATTTGGATTGAAAAAACAACCAGTTATTAATTACTTTACCTCTAATATGAAGATCATACATTGGAATGTGAAATCAGAGATTGTTCATTTATATTTTAGATCGAAAGAAATAATCGAATTTCAAAGAAAAAAAAATCTTGATTGAAGATAAGATTGTTTGAGGTATATGGGTTGCAGTGATTGAGAAGTTGCTAAAAAATCAAAGATTGAAATTTTGAGATAGGTAATTAGAATTCTGACGGCTTGATGGGGTTGTAAGCGTTTGTAAGGGTTAGACTTAAGTTTTTATACTATCTAAGCTTTGATGTCTAGATGAGGCTTATACGATGTCGTTCTTTTGTCAATAATTTGGTTGGCTTTTTTATGGATAGGGTTGAGCAAGTAGATCCTAACCAACTCAAGTCCAACCTAAGAAAAAAAGAAATTTAACCAACAAATAAAAAAAGACCTTAATAATCACTTGAAGTGAATTTTGATCCATAAAAATACTGTAAACTTTTTAAAAAGCACATGAAAAGCAGTAAGTATTAAAATAATCACTTAACGTGTTTTTAGATGTCAAAATATTTTTTAACTTTTTTTACAAATATTGTAGTTTTAATCGAAAAGAGTTTCTAACTATAAAATAATCAATCCCAAATGAGCTCAATGTCTCTTTTTAAATCTGTTAAAATTAGACATAATTGGGTTATCAACCTTATTCTTAGATTACATTTTACATTCCATGCCCAAAAAATAAACTATGAGATATTTCCAAAATTCTTGGTTTCTATATTTTAGTTCATCTTATTTTAATTTTTGTCGAAAAATTTACAATCTTTTCAATATAAATTTATTCTATTGAAATCCTATTTTATTAGTATCAAACTAAAAAATGTGTAATATATGAAAGGTTTAGTTAGATTAGTAGTATGCTTGAGTCTGATCCTAAAAATTTGTACTATATTTTTTATTTTTGGATATTTCATTTATTAAACAAAGTAAATTTAAGAATTTTTTACCATTTTCGATAAAGGTGAACACGATATTAACCTGAACTAGCTCGAGGGTGATAATTTTTTACCCTTACCATAGGGTTAGTATTCTCAATTTAGCGATCCCGGTAAGTTCCAATTAGGTTAGGATTTAATTCAACCCTAGGTGAAGTCGACCCGTACTCACTCCTAAAAAGGGGAGACATCATTTTCGTTAAGTAGAGCTATACTTAGATTAATGTTTTTCTCAACATATCATTTTTAAAACTATCTTGCTTAATTATAAAAAAATACCTATTTACTTCGAAAGAAAAATCTTAAATATTTTAAAAAGATTGTGAAAATATAGGAATCCCCTAGGGAAATAGGAAAGTGGAGAAAAGAGTTTGAAGGTAAAATATTAGTTTTGTTATATAAATGAAAATCAATTTTTATTTTGATGTTTTTAGGATTTGAATTACAAAAGATTGATGTTTTACGTTAACTTTTGGTTCTTGGAGTATATCTTCTTGTTGATAGACTAACTGTGATATTAGTAGTGGAGAGGATCTTTGTATGGCAGTGGTTAATATTTGTGTGGTTTTGGGCGGAGACTGTGTTGTGATGTATGCATGGGAGTGGGTGGAATGTAAGGAAGAAAAAAGGAAAATGAGGATTGGCGGTTAATAGCCAATAAACCAAGATAAACATGTCATGTCACTTACAAGATAATATAAGGACAAATCAGCAGGGAGTTTTGTCTCCCAAGTAAGGTCCAGAGCTGGATCAGTCCATTTTTTGCCCAATCTTAAAATGATAAGTGACAAATAATTGGAGGATGATTTGTGAGTCGGGTACATCTACTCCCTAGGACCAATTATTATTTATGAATAAGAATATATGGGATATGACATATATTGGGTTATGTTTGTGTAATGTTTTATATTTAATTGTTTCTTAATGTAAAAAGAATATACAAATGAAAGGAAATTCAACACGAGATCAATACTTTGGTTTGGAAATATTGTGGAGAAGGAAGTCCAGAATTTCGTAAGATTATGTCAATTTTGATAAAGGATGTTAGGGGGTTTACTAAAATGTGTGTTTGTCAGCAAAAAGTTACACTATTAAGGGTTGGACTAATGCATTACATATACTCATTAAATGGATTATGGGAAGACATTGCCAAAGATAGGAACAGTTTGATCACGCCTAGTGTAGTGTGAGAACCTAAAGGGTTTAGTAAGTTTATCTGACTCGCTATCGGCCTTAGTTGTACGAATAAAAAATATAACTTGAAATTAAAATTATAAGTGAATAGTAGAATATTGAATAAAATTCCAGAGTAATTGAAATAGAGGAAGTAAAATTTGATGTGCAAGTTAATTTAGTAACTACTTATAGACGCGACGTATGAGAATAATAAAAATTGAATAAATGTTTGAGATGGTATTACCCTTAACAAGTCTCCAATAATGTATCATTAACTCACTAAAGAGTCGTAGTTTTTCAATAAATAAATATAGTTTATAAACATTATACAAAATTCAGTTCTAATTCCTCAATAATTTTATATCTCATTCTCCAATGATAATGTATTTATTCGATCTTAGATTACACATTAAATTGACTTTTTTTTGTCTGAAAAATGTACACAATTACGAGATACAAGTAATTTTTCGCAATTACAAAAAAACAATTCTACGGAAATGTGAAAAAATCTTGCCAAAATAATACATTTTTTTACAGCAACGACATCCGTTTGCAAAACTGAAACACATCACTTCTGATTTTCATTTCTTTTCTTAATTGATCATTACTTTATCTACCTTTAAATTTTATCTAGGTTGTAGAAGATGTTAAGTGTTTTAAACAAGTGTAATGTTAGGAAAACTGTGTATTGCCTCTCTCCATCTTATATATAATGTCTAAACTCTAAAGTACTTTCTATTAGTTATTAGAAAAGGATGAATATCTATACATTAACTAATACTAGTATGTGTTAGTTTCAATAAAAATACAAGGAAAATATTTCACATTTTTAAGATTTACGCCTACCACATCTAGATAAAAAAGTGACAATTACATTCTCTTGAAGAATAATATGGTGAAAGATCAAGTGAGTGACAATGTGGGTGGCTTTCTTTATTAGAGGCATGGAATTACATATAACCTGGTGTCTAGATTTGCTTTCTGGGATAATTTACCTCCTTCCAGGATTACAATAGTTTACTTCTCGATGGTCGGCCACCACCAAGTGGACATTGTTGTTTCTAAGGTGATGTTCCTAAAATGATATCTACAAATATCAACTATACCGAATGGCTCAGTTTTTGAGATGAATTAGTTATCCAAAATATCTTAGCAATATTGGATTGCTCACCTAACTAATTAGTTCCACCAAAGAGGCTTGCTTGCTTGGTACTTTTGTGGTCATAAAAAAATTCCAGAGGGAAAAGGTTGCTAGTAGGCTCTCGTACATGAAATTTTGTTAGTGAAGCATCCAATTTAATTATCCCAAAGATTCCAGAATGACAAGAGAATAAAAACTTTGACATAGTTCTTTGCCCAACCACTTTAAATACTTGTCTTTGTAATTTGAGGAACCAACCCTCCATAACAAAAATATTTTCTGGTTTAATGCAAATCTGGATGATATATTTGATCTAATATCTTTGAATAATATTATATGAGGAAAAGGTACATAACCGACACATTCTCCTTCAGATAAAACATGCAGAGATACATTTTTACACAACTCATTTCGGAAAGAGTTGTACTAGTTGGAATTGCATTGGGAACACAATTTTATAATAATACTTTTGCCTTTGCGAGATCTCCATTATACCATATTAGTTATCAAATGTGATGCTTATCAAAGACCTATGAGGAGGTAAACATTTCTCTATTAACCATAAAATATCTCGACTTAGCCGAAGACTCCTTAAATTTAAAGATAAATCAAACAAGTCTGTTTTAAGATGTATATATTAGGGGTATTCTTTTGTATGATTATGCAATTTGAGAACCAAAATATTTTCAAGAAGTTGAAAGCCCACCTATATACCAGACATAAAAACTAAAAAGTATCTAATTCATGAAGGATTACATATCGGCTCAGCTGGAAATCCAAACGTGGGATGGAAGAGCATACTCAATCACTACCGTAAAGTATAAACACTATTAGTTTGTAAAAATTAGAGGAAGTAGTAATACAATTGGACATACGAAAAATATTCAAGTCACTAGTCCTCTTTTTAATCGACTACAATTAATTTCTCGACCAAAGCTCAATCAACAAACTACAAGAGAAATAGAGAAGAATATGATGGGATTTTAGAAAGCCACAAGATAGTAGGAAGGACTAAAACAAGTGGTCCTAGGATCATAGAACTTGTTTCAGCCTATAAAGAGACATATAAATCTTGCAAACATGAGTCAGGAATTTAGAATCCAAAATTACTATGGTTGTTGAATATATGCAATCTCATGTAGAACTCTATGAAGTATCATATCATTAATATGCAAAGTATGGAGAGGCCAATTTGTCTAACTATTAATGAAAGAATAATACAAAGCTTGTTTGGACAAAAAACTGGATTGAATGTATCTTCAAAATTGTGAGCTAGTGTTGATTATAACCAATTTCAATTGGGCACGCTTCATATCTCTCCAAAGTACTACCGACATTTGGTTTTACTTGTAAACCCATTTGAGCGAATAACATTCATATCATGATTATTTTTATCCAACAACCATATGTTTTGTAACTAAGGAATGTAATTCAAAGAAATATCCATGCACCAATGAACATCCTTCAGAGCTTGAGTGTAAGAAGTGGGATTTATAGGTAATGAGTAGGATTGAGTAAGTGGGAGATATGGATATAATATTTGGTGGATATAATTTCTTTTTCTTTACGCATTCCATTCATGTGTTTAATGATAAATGTGATAAATTCACGTGGTGTGGGTTAGCTCTTGGGGAAAGGTGTACTTGATTGGTGGTGGAGGCAGGTGCATACATATTTATAATATCAAATAAAAGAGATTTTTACTGGTTAGGGGGACCTTTGAGTGTAGTAGGATATGTGTTTATTATATTATGAAGAATTGTAGTCTAATATAAGGGATTGTTGGCATGGGTGTGGGTGGGAATATCTGGTATAATAGTAGGGTTATCTAGTCTGATAGAAGGTTGTTATTTTTGGGAAAGGGGTAGTCATTTATATGTTGATAGTGTTGCAAAAGGATGAGGTGTAGGTAAGTCATGGGGGAAATTTATGAACGGTATTGTAAAGTAGTAGAATGCTCATTAGAAAATGACAAGAGAAAGTCACCTTCATAAAAAACAATTGGTCGAGTAATGTAGATGTGTTTAGAGATGGGGTTGTAGCAACAATTATTCATTTTCAAAGGACTATAGCCTAGAAATATGCACCTACTCTTATAATAGAGCTTCCCATGAACAAAAGGAGGGAGACATGGCTAACAAGGTGATCCAAAAGTTCAGAGAGTAGTGTAATATGGTGACGAACCATAGACGAGCTCAAAAAGGAACTTGTTGTTTAGAGGCACAAGGTAGCATGTTAATAAGACAACCACTTAAGGAAATGAATAATTCAAAAAAAATACTTAATAATGAGATGTGATTAGTGAGTACTACCTTACTTATACGTTGATGTTTATGTTCAACCACTCTATTTTGCTAAAGTGTACCAGGATAAGAAGTGCGGTAGAAAATCCTATTTTGTAGAAAAAGTGTACATGTAGTTCTATTCACAAATTCACCACCATCACAATGAATGATTTTAACTCTTCCATTATGTTGATTCTCAATGATTATGATAAAATATAAAAATACACTCAAAACATGAGATTTTCAAATAAGTCGTCAATAAGTACCAAGTAGTAAAGGAAACCCTCAAATGAAGTTTGGAGAGTAAGGCCCATACCTCACAATTAATAATATTCAAAATTGTTATAGATTATAAATCAGTTTTAACTTGGAATCAAAATGGGTACAAACCATATTAATTCTTCCCTTAGTGAAGTAGTTTTCATGTCTTTATGTCCCTAATATGTAGTTATCCTTAGTAAAATGTGTAACTAGATGAGAAACACTTAAGATAAAAACCAATCTCACTGAGGTTTCATCTCCCACAGTAAATTTCACGTTTAATATCCTTAGGTTTACAAGACAATCGCATCATGAAACTTTTACCTGAATGTAGCACTATATTTTCCTCAACAAAATTACTTATATATTTCTCACCGGAATCTTTGATTAGAGACCTTGATATTGAGAGTGTGAAGGTATTCTCAGGATTCAAATCATATATTCTACCTGACTTACTCTATAAGGGCTTACCAATTAAGTTTGTTATAATGATTTTGTCAAAGATTACACATCTCCTACATATCCACAATGTGGCCTCCTATACACTAGACCAAATGGGACTCATAGAGTAAACAATTCACTATCTCGATGTAGGTCATAGCTACAATGATTTATCATTAACCAAATTCATAAAACGACCCATGGCACCCATCATTGAAAACCTACAAATATATTATTAGGATTATATTAGTAACCAAAAATAAAGTATTGATGAAATAAATGAACATAAATTTTAAAGGCATAACAATCTCATAATTCTCTTTTTTGTCAAAGTTGTATAGTCATTCACAATGCACTAAGAAAATAATACTTCAAGGTGCGTTCAATATATACTTTGGAATTCGATGGGTAAAGTCCACTTAATAATTTCATTCGCGATTTGACAAGTATGGACTCACATAACATAATAAATGTTAACGGAATTTTGAACTTAGTATTATTTAACTTAAAAACAAGAGATGTGTAAAGTCACTTACATTCACTATTCAATTTGTCTGTTAATTAAAAATTAATAAAAAAATAACATCGATCATCCTTATCATTTTTCCTTCTTCACAAGACAACTCTTATTTCTTCCCAAACAAAACTTATGAATATCGATTGAATTCAAGAGTAAATTGCACGATTGGTCCTTGTGTTATGCAAGATTTAAAGTTGATACACATAAAATTTAAACTCGGGTGCACACATCATTCATAACGAACCTATGCTTTAGCAATATACAAAACCCAACCCTACCCACCCCCTAGTTTTCAAAAATTGGTTTTTACCCTATTAAAAATGAATTATATTATTATCTCATGCCTCTCCCAAAATTTTAGAGTAAGGCTTCCCCAACTTTAAAAAATTTATTTTTATGATTATACTGTCTGTTTTCTATGAATAAATATATGTTATTTGTATAATATATAGTGTAAGTAATTCAAAAATGTATATAGAGACTTATAGTGAAATTTTTATATATTATAGGGACCTATAGTGTAACACTACTATATTTGTTTCATTTTGAAACACAAACACTTGGCTATGTTGGTCCCAATGTAGTGAAGAACAAGAAAAAAGAAGATAAATACAACTCAAATACTATACTGATATTTCTGATAATAACTTTTACAGGCTACTGCCTTTTACAAAACTCACACTTTTCACTCTTGATTTTTCTCACTTTTCTGATGATTGAAAATTACAAATGATAGCTAGCTATTTATAGTAGTAGATAAGTTATGTAGATTAAATGCTATCTAGAAATATTAAAAGACAGAAGACAAAATTCAATGTATTTTGATTCACTGTTCGTTGATATATCAGATTCATTCTCCATTTTGATTCATTGAATTTTTTTCTTTGACTGTTGATGAGTTCCATGAACTTAGACTCATTTTGGTTTGTGTATTTCAACACCCCCCTTCAAACCAAAATAATTTTCACTCCGACCAATGATCTTAACTTCTTGAAAGTTACTGTTGGTAATGCCTTTGTGAAAATATCAGCAACTTGTTCTGAAGTGTTACAGTATTCCAACATTATTGTCTTCTCTTTCACATGATCTCTTAAGAAGTGAAACTTAAGATCAATATGCTTGCTTCTTCCATGTTGTACCGGATTTTTGGACAACTCGATAGCTGACTTGTTATCTACATAAATAATACTCGGATCTTCTTGTTCGTGATTTAAATATTTCAATAAATTTCTTAACCAAATTGCTTCACAAACTGCTGACGATAATGCAACATATTCAGCCTCACAAGAAGACAACGCAACCACACTTTGTTTCTTTGAAGTCCACGTAAATGTTGTTGACCCAAGAAAAAATATATACCCACTAGTGCTTTTTCTCTCATCTTGATCACCTCCCCAATCACTATCAGAGTACCCATATAATATAGCATCTTCTTGATAAGGATAGAATAGACCAAAATTTATAGTACCTTTGATATATCTCAAAATCCTTTTTGCTGCAAGCCAATGAGACTCTTTCGGAGTTTCCATATAACGACTCAGTAAACTAACAGGATAAACAATATCTGGCCTTGTGATCGTGAGGTATCGTAAGCTTCCAATTAAACTTTTAAACAATGTGGAATTCACACATTTTCCTTCTCATTCTTTTGTCATTTTCAACCCAGGTGACATCGGAGTTTCTACGGGATTACAGTTTGCCATTTTAAATTTCTCAAGTAGT
This sequence comes from Nemophila menziesii, assembly GCA_029959085.1. Lineage (NCBI taxonomy): Eukaryota > Viridiplantae > Streptophyta > Magnoliopsida > Boraginales > Hydrophyllaceae > Nemophila > Nemophila menziesii. Next base: position 32,431,362 of record JARWIR010000009.1, read on the forward strand.
TCCGAGGCATACCTTTTTTGTGAAATACATATTCCTCCTTCTTGTTGATGTACTTCGATGCCAAGGAAAAACGACATAAGCCCAGAGTCTGTCATCTCGAATTCCTTAAACATGGCTTGTTTGAACTGAACAAACATTTCTTCACAATTTCCCGTAAAAAGCAAGTCATCGACATAAAGAAATGCAATTAACACTTTACCTTGATGATTTTTCTTCGAATAAAGTGCATGCTCAAATGGACATTTGACAAAACCATTCTCGATAAGATAATTGTCGATGCGAGAATTCCACGCTCGGGGAGCTTGCTTTAAGCCATACAAAGCTTTCTTCAATCGGTACACTTTATCTTCTTTACCATTTATAATAAATCATTCTGGTTGTTCGATGTAAACTTCTTCTTCAAGTATACCATTCAAAAATGCAGATTTGACATCCAATTGGTGTATTTTCCATTTATGATGAGATGCAAGCGATATCAACATTCTCACAGTGTCAAGTCGAGCAACAGGGGCAAACACTTCATCATAATCAATTCCATATTTCTGCTTGTATCCTTTTGCAACAAGTCTTGCCTTGTAGCGATCGATTTCTCCATTTGCCGTCCTCTTTATTTTATACACCCATTTGAGTCCAATAGGTCTATGTCCTTTTGGAAGAGATGTCAATTCCCATATATTATTTTTTTCAATTGAGCGAATTTCTTCGATCATTGCTTTCTTCCAAGAATCTTCTTTCACGGCTTCCTCAAATGACAATGGCTCATGATCGGCATAAAGACATACCAAATTCATCTCTTCAGTTTCTTCATATAATTCTGTCAAGTTTCGCATTCTTCTTGGCGGAGAAGAAGAACTACCTATACCTTCATTTTCTTGAGGATTTGTGACTTCTTGAGGTGTCATGAAAAGCGGTTCTTGATGTTGATGGTTTGTTTCCTCTTCTTCAACTTCAGTTTGATTCTCTTTGCTAGAATCTTCTTCATTCCACCTCCAAATTTCTTCTTCGCTAAAAACAACATCTCTACTCACCACTACTTTGTTTGTTAGTGGATTGTAAAGTTTGTATGCTTATGACTCCTCGCTATAACCAATAAAAAATGCACTTTTCACCTCGATCATCCAACATCTTTCTTTTTGCATCTGGAACACGAGCATAAGCAACGCAACCAAAAACTCGTAGATGACTAATATCTGGTTTATAGTTGCTCCAAGCTTCTTGTGGTGTCATATTTCTCACACTCTTGGTTGGACAACGGTTTAGCAAATAAGCAGTACACGCCACGGCTTCAGCCCAAAAATTCTTCGACAAATTTTTCTCCTTTAACATTGTTCTTGTCATGTTAAGGATGGTACGATTCTTCCTTTCTGCAACACCGTTTTGTTGTGGGGTGTATGATGTAGTAAATTGTTGCTTGATGCCCCGCTCACTACAAAAATCTCGAAATTCATTTGAGGTATACTCACCACCTCTGTCTGATCTCAGGATTTTTATTTTGTAGCCGCTTTTCATCTCGACGGATGCTTTAAACTTTTTGAAAGTAGTAAAGGCAGCTGACTTCTCCTTGATCAAATACACCCATAACTTCCGGCTGAAATCGTCAATAAAAGAAATGAAATATTTGCTTCCTCCAAGAGATTCAGTTTCGAATGGTTCACAGATATCAGTGTGAACGAAGTTTAATGGTGTTTGGGCTCGCCATGATTTTCCACTTTGAAAAATATTTCGTTGTTGTTTTCCAATAGTACACGACTCGCAGACAAATTCAGGCATTTCAATTAAAGGTAATCCACTTACCATATTTGCATTTGACAAGAGCTTCAAGCCACTAAAATGTAAATGACCAAATCGAATATGCCATTTCCATGACTCATTTCTTATCACCCTTTGTAAACATTCTTCAGAATTTGTATTTAAATGCAACGGAAACATTCGATTGCTCGCCATTTTGACTTTGGTGATAAGTCGTCCTTGTGCATCTTTCAAGTAAAGGCAAAGATCTTCCATGTGTATTACATAACCCTTTTAAGTAATTGCCCAAGGCTTAGGATATTACTTTTCATGTCGGGTACATAATACACATTTGTAATATATTGTGAAACACCATTCTTTTGTATAATTTTAATCTTACCTTTTCCTTTCACCGGAATCTTAGAGGAATCTCCCATACTTACATTTCCATGAAAATACTCTTCAAGATCTTCAAAAATATCCTTCTTACCACACATATGATTACTTGCTCCTGAATCAAGAAACCATACATCTTGTTCTTTGTTGGAGTCGTTTTGTGCATAAAGTAGTGTGACATCTTCATCTCCTTGTTTTTGAGCAAAATTTGATTGATCATCTTCGTTAGGATATTTGTTCCAACATTCGGATGAATAGTGCCCATATTTGTGACAATTGTAACATTCAATATTTTTTCTGTTATCTTGTCCACGAGCTCTTCCTCGTCCCCGAAAAAAATTGTTTGTGTTATTTTGTTGATTTTGATTTTGGTTGTCAAAGTTTTCTTGACCTCGACCTTGACTTTGACCTCGACCTCGACCTCGAAAGTTATTTCCTCTACCACCACGTTGAGATCCACGACCTCGTCCTCTTTGACCATTAATGTTAAGCTTTGATTCCAAAGCTTGCTCAATCGGGACATCATTAGAATCCTTTTTCATCCTTTGCTCGTGCACTTGTAAGGAACCCATCAACTCGTCTATTGTGAGTTCATCCAAGTCTTTTGACTCTTCAATTGCCACGACAATGTGCTCAAATTTTTTGGTGAGTGATCGTAGTATTTTTTCTACCACTCGAATTTCTTCTATTTCTTCTCCATTTCTTTTCATTTGGTTTATTATAGATAATAGACTAGAACAAAAGTCAGAAATTGATTCACCTTCTTTCATTTTGGCACTTTCAAAATCACCACGGAGTGATTGTAAACGAACACGTTTAACACGATCTACTCCTTTGAATTGAGTTGCAAGTTTATCCCATGCTTCTTTGCTCGTTTCTGCTTCAGCAATCTTCTCGAACATGGATTCACCAACACTTTGATAAAGAAAATATAAAGCTTTCTTATCTTTCTTTCTCATTTCTCTTAAAGCAGTTGCTTGTTGTGCATTAACTTCAACTCCTTCATCTGGTTCATCGTATTCACTTGTAACAATCTCCCAAAGATCATATGATCCAAAGAGAGCCTTCATTTCAATGCTCCATTTATCATAATTTTCCAAAGTAAGCTTTGGTAGTTGAGTTTGCACAAAACCATTTGACATGGTGTTTCACTTACCTTGGCTCTGATACCACTATGTTGGTCCCAATGTAGTGAAGAACAAGAAAAAAGAAGATAAATACAACTCAAATACTATACTGATATTTCTGATAATAACTTTTACAGGCTACTGCGTTTTACAAAACTCACACTTTTCACTCTTGATTTTTCTCACTTTTCTGATGATTGAAAATTACAAATGATAGCTAGCTATTTATAGTAGTAGATAAGCTATGTAGATTAAATGCTATCTAGAAATATTAAAAGACAGAAGACAAAATTCAATGTATTCTAAAGATTCATCAGTACGTTCATTTGGGCCATCAAACTTCCACATTCACTGTTCGTTGATATATCAGATTCATTCTCCATTTTGATTCATTGAATTTTTTCTTTGACTGTTAAGGAGTTCCATGAACTTAGACTCATTTTGGTTTGTGTATTTCAACATATTTCACATAACGTAAGGACCAATTATGAAATTAATCTTAAAGAGTTAATTTATGCACACATAAATCAAAAGAAGTTATATCGTTGACTCACACATAGTGTAAAGTATCCAAACAAATTAGTAGAGTAAAAAATATAAAAGTAATCCACCACAATTCAGAATCTACTTCAAGAGAAACACCCACTCACTTGCATATTTATGTTATCATGCCCTATTTAAGCCAAGCACCAATTTAAAATCTAAGTCTTACCATGATAGTTACAGAGAATATCATCCTTTGTTGAAATATTATGACCAAGGATCTTTATCTATGCTAAGAAACATATGAAAAAATTATAAGATTAGTACTAATTAAGTTTTAAGAAATCATTAACGTAACATCAAATTTGTTTGAACAAATAAAACATCAATTAACATATAGTTCTTAATTTAAACAATTTATTAAATTATTAACAAAATCTAAAGAAGCAACCCCCGAGATTTCAGACCATCTCAAACCTGTAAATCCTAATTTACAGCATAAAATTCACGGTATTAGAGTAATTGCTCACACTAGCATAAAAAACTCATATATTACCAAGAAAAAATCTAAAATACCTTAAAAATTATGAATATGTAGGCAAAAATCTAAAAAAATAGGAAAGTGGAGAAAAGAGTCCAAATGTAAAATCTTAAATATTTTTTCTTGAACAATATCTTTTTGTTCATAATGTAGCAATAATGTTGGTGGGGGAGTATTATATCTGTATGTGTGGTGTTCGATTGAGAGTGTGTGGGGTGGTGGATAAACATGGCCCCATCATATTTATGCGGTTTTGTATTATTCGTTGTTTCTTCTCCTCAAGCAGCAAAGCAATTTCTCAAGAAATATGATCTTAATTTCGCTAGTAGACCCACTTTTGAGACTTCTAAGTACCTTTCTTATGAGAAGAGAAACTTGATATTTTCTTTTTATGGCCCTTACTGGTGGCGAAACATGCGTATGTTGTGCACCTTAGAATTGCTTAGTAACCTTAAAATAAATTTGTACCAAGTAAGGAGATTTGTTTATTGATAAAACACTCAAACAAGCAGCAAAGGATCATGTTATTGTTGATGTTAGCATGAATGTTTCATCCTTGAGTACTGATATGACTTGCAGGATGATGTTTGGAAAAAAGTATAAGGACTAACACACCGTCTCAAAGCTGTTAGTAAGGTGTTCTATGCATTATTCGAGAAAATCATCGATGAACGTGAAAAACCAAGAAACTAAGTTCAAATCAAGGACTTTGTTGCAATCATGTTGTACATTAGAAAATCTGGAGTAGCTGATTTTATCATTGATCGGTGACACATCAAAGCCATTACGTTGCTATGGCGAAATTCCATTGAATCTAATGTTTTGATTGCATTATTTGAAAATAAACCTTTACCGAAAAATATTATTGAGGGGTTATTTTCATTATAGGATATGCTTACAGCTTCAGTGAAATTGAGTGGACAATGTCAGAACTATTTTGTAACCCACATGTAATGAAGAAAATCAAGAAAGAGATTTAAGAAGTCATATGAATTGATAGGACTATGAAAGATTCAGATTTGGATAGTCTTCTGTATCCGGATATGGTGGTGAAAGAATCCCTCAGGATTTATCCACCGGCACCGTTACTTGCTTCCGATGAGGCAATGGAAGATTGCATAGTTGAAGGATCTGTGATACCAAACAAAGCACGAATTATCATAAATTCATGGGAAATTGGGCGAGATCCAAATTCATGGAGTGATCCCGAATCATTTATTCCAGAGAACTTATCAGTAATAATATAGATGTTTGTGGAAGATACTTTCAATTATTCCATTTGGTTCAGGAAGGAGAAGTTGCCCTGGAATGCAGCTAGGCCTCATCATTGTTCGTCTAGTGATCGCACAACTAGCACATTGCTTTGATTGGAAGCTTCCATATGATATGTTGCCTACAGATTTGGACATGACTGAACATTTTGGTTTAGTAGTATCAAGAGCCGAGCATCTAATGGTTATTCCTAGTTATCGACTAAATGCATGATCAAAAGAAATATATGTCTCTCCGTAAGCGTAATAAACACACACGCAAATATATATATATATGATCAATAAGCGTAATAAATGTGAAATATTAAAATAAATAAGAGTTAACTAAAACATCTTTATATTCCTAAATCATCCTTGCAAAGCCCCTTTTGGATTATGTGTGAGATGTGAGGGGTTTGAGTAACTGTGTTATTTTTAAGAGTTAACTTTACAAAATATAAGGGGTTTTTGAGAAATTTAAGGGAGATGACAAAAAATGTACCATTTTCATGTATATAACATCATTTTTACTCATTTTCACACTATGTATAACTTGTTTCATATGTTTTAATGACATACATATAGCCAAAATCACAACTAACAATTACATATAAATAACAACTAACAGTTACATCATTTATACGCACGTGTCAGAAATCTCAATGCATGATCCTGAAACACATTAAAGAGAGAAAATGTGGTATCTCAGATTTCGTAACATATTAACATGAGTAAAATAATTAAATATAACCTGATATTTGGCTCATGATTTTGGAAAATATTTTCGATATTAAGGGCTCATATAATAATTTATAATACTGTGACCACTGTCATAATAATGTGATTATTTCATATATTATTGTGACTTATTATCAACACTACAGAAGCAAGCTGGTATAAGCAAGAGTAAAGAAGCTGCTCCACTGGGCAAGAAGCATTAGCATGCATATGCTACAGAATCAACAAGATCAATAGCCTATAAAACTGTTGCACAAATGGCTAAATGAAGAAAACAACGTGTTTCGAGTTTCGAGTCTCGCTTTAACCCCGACTTATAGTGCAATTAACTTAAAATACTTACTATAGCTAAAAGATTACAAATTGATGTAAATCGAGTGACTTATTTATCTGAAAGTTGCAAAGCTGTAAAATATAGAAAAAATCAGTTACATTCTCAAAAATGACTAATCAGGGCTTTATTAAAAGTACTTGGCTCAGCCACTTACGCTCCAACCAACTCAGCACGTGCTAATACACAACATGTGTCTTTATCAGTAACTCTTACAATGATTTTTCGGGAATGTGGCAAAATACGGAGGTAATATTTATACATCAGTTGTAATAGTAACGAGTGAGATTATTCATAAGGACCCAACTTGTTTCCTTTCTTTAGAAGAAGTGGGTCTTCCTAAAGCGTTTTTATAATCAGTAGTTTATGAGGTACTCCCTTCTTCTATGACATGTGTCCCAAATGGTCTAGGTATGATTTGTCTTAATACTAAAGGACTCGAATATATGAAAGAAATGTCATCTTTACGATGTTAAATCGATATTATCACGGATAAGAAATATGTAGTGGTTTTGAATGAAGGGATTGTAGTTGAAGAGCTTGCACCATGTATCATCTTTATGTGGGACCGGCCGATGTTGAATTGTTGATTACATTATCGAGATTGTTAATCACCAGGGGGTCCACAGCCACGGTTACACCAAGGGAAGTGTCTCCTCGTAAGACTTGGGCCACTTTTTTTGATGGTGAAATTAGAGAAGCAGTTCAACTTGACTTTGTGAAACCAGATCTGAAAAATGGAAGAATAACAGTCTGCGCAAATAAAAGAAGATGGTTGTAAAGATTGGAAAACAAGTCTAGTGGGTCAATTCTTAGATAAGCCCCCTCCCTTCTATATGATAAAATACATGGCTGATACAATCTGGAAGAAATTTGGCAAAGTACAAATAAGTACCTCTGAACAGGGGTTATATGTATTTAAACTTGAATCTGAGGAAGCTTGTTTCAATATATTGGGAGAGTTATGGCATGTTAACAACAAACCACTCATCTTGAGGAGATGGAAGCCCAATACACACTTTGAGAAATTTAAAATTGATAAAGTACCAGTTTGGGTAAATCTAAGGAAAGTACCAGGAGAGTTGTGGAACAAGGCTGGCCTCAGTGTTGTAGCCAGTGCTTTACGCAAACCTTTACAAATGGATGAGTTTACAGCTAATCATACGAGGCTCAGCTATGCTAGGGTCTGTGTTGAGATGGACCTCAATGCAGAAATAATTGAGAATTTTGATATTGATATGGGGGACAATCTCATTGAGACTGTTGAGGTGGAGTACAGCTGGAAGCCTGTTCTATGTAAAGCGTGTAACATTTTGGGACACACTGAAGCTACCTGTAGAAACAAAAAGAAGATATGGGTTGAGAAAGTAACTATAAACAAAGAATCTGAGAAAATAAGCTCACCTTAGCCTGTGGGGCAGAATGTTACTAATAGTGAGAGTAATGAAACTTGGACACAAGTAGTTAATAGAAGAACTAGTTCACCTCCAACCCATACAAATGGGGGAAATAACATAGCTTCTACTTCAAATATCTTTAACATACTTAACCAACAAAATGAGGACATTGATAAAATGGCTAAAGAGATTGTTTCAGTTAACACTATGGAGGTAGTGCAAGAGAAACCTCCTGACCCTCACCTTACATGATAGTGACTTGGAATGTAAGAGGAATAAATAATAAAATCAAACAAGCTAATTGTTTGAGATATGTTAATAACTTTAATGTGAGTTTGTTTAGCTTGATTGAAACCAAAGTTAAGGCCCATAAAGCCAGTAAAATTTGGGATTCAGTATTTAATAAATGGGAAGTAGAGCACAACTATAACCATCATGAACTTGGAAGAATTTGGACCTTTTGGGACAAGAAAATATATAATGTTACAGTCATAGAGAAAACCAGCCAAGCAATGCTATGCAAGGTGGTTGTAATCAAATCTCAGACTGTCTTTTTTTACTCTCCAATCTATGCCTTGAATAAACCTGAGGAAAGGCAAATCCTGTGGAATACTTTGAAAGGTTGGGAAGGTACAGTTAACAAATCTCCTTGGGCTATTCAAGGGGATTTTAATGAAGTGATGGAAATTAATGAGAGACTTAATGGGACAGTACTTTCAGAGGGGGCAATTGATATGAGAAAATGTGTCAATGACTTAGAGTTGACTGACATGAAATATGTGGGCCCAAAGTACACTTGGACTAATAAAGCAGCAGATGGGGAGATGAGAGCCAGTAGGATTGATAGAACCCTCATAAATGAGAGTTGGATCAACACTTATAACAATTCATGCTTAACCATGGAATTCCCATACTTATCAGACCATTGTAGTCAAATTTTGAGATTCATGGAGACTGAGAACAAACGAAAATACCCTTTCAGATTCTATAATGTGTGGATGGACCACCCTGAGTTTCTAAATCTTGTTCAAGATACTTGGAACACCACCTTCCAAGGAACCCCAATGTATAGAGTTACAAGGAAGTTGAAGATTCTCAAAGAGAAGCTTAAAAAGTTCAATCAGGAATACTTCAAGGGCTCGCAAGACAAGATTATAAAGCTGCAAGGAGACCTGAAATTAATTCAAATCAGTAGATTACAAGGTAACACTGATAAGGAAATTCTTAAAAAAGAAAATGAGTTAATTCAGGACATTACCAAGGAACTACTAATTGAAGAAGCTATTGCTAAACAAAGGTCTAGAGACCAATGGGTGGAAAAGGGTGACCTTAACACAGCTTACTTTCAGAAAATCATGAGGGGAAGAAGAGCTCAGAATAGCATCTTCAGTATTATTGATAGCCAAGGTATATGTAAAACAGATGAAAAGGATATCTCTGAGGTGTTTGTTAACCACTTCACTAGTATCCTGGGCACAAAGAGAAGTAATGAGGGCCAATATAGTACTAATATATTAAGAAATATATTGGGAAAAACAATTAGTCAAGATGAAAGTCATTACCTCACTCAACCTATCTCTGAAACTGAAATAAAGGAGGCTTTATGGTCTATTGATAGCAACAAAAGCCCTGGACCTGATGGTTTTTCAGCAGGTTTTTTTAAAAAATGTTGGGACATTATAAAAACTGATTTGATATTAGCTATAAAAAGCTCCTTTGAAGACTGTCAAATCCTTAAAGAGATTAATTCGGCTAATATCTCACTTGTACCTAAAGTGAGTAATCCAAGTACTACAAAAGATTACAGGCCCATTGCGTGCTGTAATATAATTTACAAGATTATCTCGAAAATAATTGCAAATAGACTTAAAGGGACACTTCAAGGCATTATTTCTCACAATCAGTCTGCTTTTGTACCTGGAAGATTGATAGGTGAGAATATATTAATAGCTCAGGATATTGTTAGAGGCTATACAAGAGCAAATATTTCAAAAAGGTGTACTCTAAAGCTTGATCTCATGAAGGCTTATGATTCAGTTGATTGGGAGTTCATTCTGAAGACACTGGAAGCTCTAGGCTATCCAAATAAATTTATTAAATGGATAGCCATGTGCCTCACTAGCACCTCATACTCTATAATCATCAATGGGCCCCACAAGGGTTTTTTAAAGGGGAGAGAGGGCTCAGACAAGGAGACCCTCTATCACCCTATCTCTTTGTACTAGGTATGGAGGTTTTGTCTCAAATTCTAATTCATGTGGGACACATGGAAGATTTCAGTTGGCACCCAAAATGTTGAAAGCTTAAAATTAATAACCTAATGTTTGCAGATGATCTACTTGTATTCTTTACCCCTAATGCTGAATCATTAACCTGGATTAAAAAGGGGCTAAACTTATTCTTTAACCTCTCAGGCCTCAAAATCAGTGATAGTAAAAGCAACATTTTTTATGGAGGGGTGCCTGATGAAATCAAGAATCATATAAACAATATACTTAATATACCTGAGGGTTTTTTACCCATGAAGTATCTTGGACTACCTCTGATTACAGGTAGGCTAAACTTAACTGATTGTAAACCACTGGTGGATAAAATGACAAAAAGGATAGACCACTGGAGTTCCAGGCATTTATCTTATGCTGGAAGGATTCAGCTAATTTAATCAGTGTTGGCAGGTATTGCAAGTCACTGGTGTAGTGTATTTACTTTACCAAAAAAGATTATCAAGATGCTCCAGAGTAAAGTTATGGCTTTCCTTTGGTGTGGTAAGAGTGTATATGAGGGTGGTGCTAAAGTATCCTGGGACACTGTATGTAAGCCTCTAGATGAAGGTGGGTTGGGAATCAGAGATTTAGATTCTCAAAACAAGGTGTGGGCTATAAAACTACTTTGGGGTTGTTGCCTTCCAAAAGGGACACTATGGTCCCAATGGTTGCAAATCAACCACCACAAAAATAAGTCTATTTGGCAAATTGATATTCCTGTGGATTGTTCTTGGGGTTGGAGGAAGATTTTGAAGGTTAGGGATATTGCTAAAAAGCTCATCAGATATAAGGTGGGGAATGATAAAGATGTAGCTCTCTGGTGGGATTATTGGTTACCAAACAATAAAACACTTAATGAATTAAGCTGTAGCAGCTTGGCATCAGGTTACTACACAAATAGTAAGGTCTCCCAATTTATATATAAAGGAAATTGGAAGTGGCCAGCTGAGTTAAGGTTTATGAATGAGCTTACCAAAGATATTATAATCTCAAATAATGAAGATTCTATCAGCTGTACCTGTACAAAGAAAGGCAATTTTAAATTCTCAGAAATCTATGAGGAAATTAGAGTAAAGGGCATCAAAAATCAATGGTTCTCTTCTGTGTGGAAGAACAAGGCCTTACCCAAGTATAAATTTATCTTATGGCTGGGATATCTGGATAGACTCCCAACCAAACAACGGCTTTTGAGTTGGGGCTTAATTTCAAATCCTATATGTGAATTTTGTAAGATCAACAGCGAAGATAGAGATCATCTCTTCTGGAGTTGCCCTTATACGAAGCGCATTTGGAATATATGCAAGAAGAAGGCGAGGGTTAGACTACAGAGGAGTGACCTAAGCTCGGTGATTAAATACATTGTTGAGCAGAAATCTAAGAGAATAGAGACTGAGATTACCAGATTGATTTTACCGATTGCAGTACATACGATATGGGAGGAGAGGAATAACCGCATCTTCAGCCAATCCCACCTTACTGAGGAAGGTATCATCGAGAAGATTTCAAGCCGAATGATAGAAATCATGGTGAATCTGAAGAGGTTTGCCAAAGAAGAGATTGAAGCAGAGACGAAGAGATGGAGAGAGAACTAGGGTTTGTAATTGTGTTGAGTTGTACTTGAAGTGAAAGTGGTTTAGTTGTGTTTGGGTTACCCTTACTAGCCTAGTTAGATAGTTCTATTTTGTTTTATTATGTCTGGTCAAAGTGTTTGACCATGACTAATATGTAAACTCTTATTGTTTTGATATATATAAAAATCTGGCTGGCTTAGCAAAAAAAAAAAAAAAAAGTATAAAAATATCTCCAGCAGTTGCGCCAAATGGATATTTAATGCAAAACTTAAAATTCCTATATCAACCAGATGTTGCAAAATAAGTCCATATATATAAAAAACTCTATAAGTCCCTACATTGAAAGAAAATCGCACTTAAGTCCTTGTCATTAAAAAAAATTGCACAATATTCGACAAAAAATGCAGTATGAGTTCTTTTTTATGCAAAATCAAACTTTAAGACCCTATATCAACCAATATGCAAATATTAAACTTTAAGTCCCAATATTATGTGAATATTAATCTATTACTCATTGAATTATGCAATAATTACACTATATAACCCAGAAATCACCTGCATATTACCAATGTTATTTCACTTTACATAGCAGATCATGTCCAATGTTACCACCAAAGCGAACTGAAGAATTTACTGAAGCTCAACTGCACACACAAATAAATAAACATGTTATCAGCTTATACAAAAATTTAAACTATAGGATTAATAAGATATACTTTTGAGTTATCAGCTCAAAAATATCATCTGAAAACTGCTATGCTAAAAAAATATCAATTTACTCTCCCGAACCTATAAAATTACGCTACTTAATTCACGAAATTATACCTTTTAATAAATTAGAAAACTTACAGTGGAGCTGATGTGCATCACATGAGATTCGAATATCGTTCAACATTCATTAATTTCTCAACCTTCACCGAACCTGCTTTACAATTGGTTCTCAAAAAGTTCATGGCTGCTTTCTGCTGCTTTACAAATTTCTTTTTCGTTATAATCTCAAACAAAGATGTGTGTCAGAAGAAGTATCATTTTCGTCAACCTGGCACATTTTAAAAAGGAATGTAATTTTTTAAGTGAAGTAAAACTTTCAAGGGTAAAAACAAATTAGATAATTCTACTGTATCTAAAAGGAATTCGGGGGTTACCATAAATGGATGTTGTTAGACCTGGGATCATTTCATTCCATATTACTCTTTTTTTGTCAAACATTTTGTATTACTCCATCTGATGTGTACATGAATTGTCTTCATTAAAACGGATATTCTTGGCAAATCCTCAATTCCCAATAGAAGAGGGCCTTCAGAAATGCCTCCTTCTTCCTCTAAATTCTTCATATTAATTGTATATGTTTCAATTACAATTAAAAAATTTAGAACTTTTAGTGACTAATTTCAGCTAATGAATATAAATGAGCATAGATTGAAAAAGAACCCAATCCAGTATGTAAAATGTATTGAAGTAAAATCAAATCCGAACTTGAGCATCCAATATTTCATACATTCAGATTAACAATCCAAATTTACTTTTGCAAATTTAGTTTAACAATCCAAATTTACTTTTGCAGTGTATATAATTTTGGTTTAGATAATGTACATATTAATTCCCTTAATCCAAAACAAAATTAATTTGTAATTTCAATTCAACTTCTAAAATTTCAAACCAAAACAAAATACTTACCTCTATCTCACCAACATCTTCATAATCTTCTTTATCGCCTAACTAATTGACTGTCAATTTGGATGGTTTGAAGAAGCAATGGCAGGGCACATATCGGTGGATGTGGAGAATAATTTGCTGAGAACATAATGATTCATCCTAATTGGTTTGGGGAAAAAAGAAAAATTATATAGGCCCAAAGCCTAAATCAAAATATATTTAAAATTTATTTGCCAAAAGCATAAGGGTACCTCTAACTATGCCCAAAGTGGGCGCCCTATCTTCATAATTACCCTTTTACGCCCCATATCTTCACCTTTTTTGACACCGTTAACCCTTTTTTCATTTTTCTGTCAGTTGACCATTCGCCACCTCAGCGCCACCTCACCGCATCTGTCTTCGTCAGCATCATCCCTAACTTAAAAAAAAACTTTGAAGGTCCTTGATCAATGGAGGAAAAATAAAAAAATTCAAATCAATTAAGGATCACTACCTTCAACATAGTTATTCCTCTTCCTCTTCAATCCACCCAATGGTTGAATTAGGTATTTTCTTAATCGATTTAGTCCAATAATCAAATATATCTCGGTCCCAATTTCAACCCAATAATTAAAACACCACCACACTGATACTCCTCTAACAACTTCTGTATATTATCTTTAGCATCTTCAACCACCCAACTGGTCCCACCACCCCAACATCTTAACAACCTCTCTCCAGCATGCCTCGCAGCCACTAAAGACCTCGCCATCTTAACCGTCTCAGCCCCGCTACTATTCCCAGGCAACCTTCTCGCTATCTCCTCCAAATTCAACGGTGCAATAACATCATCTATCACAGACCTATCAAGAAAAAGGGCAAGCTCGTCCCAAACATGTAAAATATGAAGCGAAGTATCATCAGCAGATTCAAGAAGCATAATAAAACCATCAACTATATCTTCATTCGAGAATATCTCAAGCCCAGTGAGTAAAACAGAAGCCATCAATCAGTCCACAAGGATTTATATTATTAATGTATTTAGATTCATATAAAGTGGGTTCTGTATAAATTTGATTTCGAAACCTCAACCTTTTGGATTTAATTTTCATAATTAAAATGTTTTTGATTATTTTGCAAGAATGTTTTTAAGTAATTATCTTAATCTGAGAATCTTTTCGAGCTAATGCGTGTTTGAGTAATCCAGCAAAGAAGTGGTAATATTGTGTACGAATCTTGTTTTTAATCTTATTTGCACAATTTAGAAGGGGGGCAAAGTGCATACCATGGTTATCAAGAATTGTTTCGAGTCAACGACATTTGTTGAGAACTCATTGATTAACATATATTCAAAGTCTTGATTAATTATTGAGGCGAAGTATGTGTCTAATAGTATAGAGAGTGAAAATCCAGTTTCTTGGAATGGTATAATTGCAGGAGACATGTAAGAGTCGATCTTGGATTAAACATTGATTAAAACTTGGATTAAGAACCCATTTTTATTAATCCATTAAAACTTCATCAATGTTTAAAGAAGTAGAATGCTTTTTTGATTTTTCGGAATCCTCTATTGATGAAGGTTTGAAGCCTTCAAACCTTCAAACTTTCAAAGGTTTTTTTTTGTTTTTTTAAGTTAGGGACGATACTGACGAATACAGAGGCGGTGAGGTGGCGCTGAGGTGGCGCAATGTTGCGTTGATTAAAAGTCAACTGACAGAAAAATGAAAAAAGAGAGTGTCACAAAAGGTGAAGATATGGGGCGTAAAAGGGTAATTCTGAAGATAGGGGCGGACCGCGGACTTTGGGCTTAGTTAGAGGGCCACAAAGGGCTTTACCCAAAGCATAATAAATAAATTAATAGGCTTCAAGCATACATAAATTTTGTAAGACTTAAGCCTGAAATAAATTTTATTGTTATGCAACCTTCAACAAATTTTGTATGCCTGAAGCATACACCAATTTTTTTAAGGCTCGAAGCCTAGGTCGGATCTTTAAAGGGTGACATCAAGATTAAATTTTAAAGACTCGAAACCTATATGAATTTTTATAAGTTTGAAGGCTAGATTAAATTATAACGGCTTGAAATCTTAAAGAGTCAAAGTTTTAATTCAAATTTATTGGTTTGAAAAAAAAAGTTTTATATGACAAATAACTTATTTGGATATCATCGATTCCTGAAGCAATATTATGAAACGGAAGTTCGTTGATACATTTTTATTTTTTTTAAATAAATATTCCTTGAATGTTAGAGAGTTTATTTTAATTACACAAGGACTTCATTCATAAAAAGGATATAAAATTAAGGGGAGATAAGTTTCATTTAATAATTTTATGCAGTGCACCATGTTTTGGGATAATTTGTGCAAAGTTTACATGATAAAGGTTTCGAATTAGCAACCTTCCTTGTAAATGTTTAAAGTCTTTCAATTTGGACAATTTAAATCCTTTATTTGTAAATTGGTCAAAAGAAACTTTTAGTACAGGTTCATGTACTACTAAATTAATTAAAGAAAATATCACATTACCAAGTAGAACATATATTCTTTTTCTTGTATCATATCACGAATATAATCCTGAACTGTTATATCCGGAATAAAGGATTTTTTCTTAAAAAAATATTGTTTGTCTTTTACGCAAGCGAAATAATAAATTGTTGATATAAAAATCATAATTCACGTTCCAATTACTTAATACCATTCCCTAAAGTGATTAGAATTACATTTCTAAAATGAATGCAAAAAGATTTCAAATGTGTATTAAAATAAACATTGTGGTGGCAATATTTGATTAGGATGAAGTCACAGTCTCTGACCCAAAACATTTCCTGTGTGGATGAATTTGCATTTTTAGTAGCGAGTGTTGAATTTTTCGAACTATATGAAAATAGATATATAAACGAAAATGGTAAGGTCAAAGCCGATTAAAAATTGTATTTTTTGGCTAAAACTATTCCTTGTAGTGAATAAAAAGAATTTCTTGAAAAAATGCTACATATTTTAATGTATCAACATGATGATGATGACACATCCAACTGACGGTGAGATCATGGTAGGACTAACATTTAGTTCATTAGTGATATGAATATCGCTAATAAATTTCTTACCTCATAAGATGAAACATGAGGAATATTATTAAATTAAAGTCCAAGAAATATAAGTTGTCATGAAATGATAACCACGTATATTATCAATAAAGTGGAACTATATATTGTGTGTGTACCAGTCGTATACTAAGACGTTTAGTCGATCTAACTAAAAAAATTTGGATGCTTAAAAGTAATGTAACCTTGTGGTATAAAATTTACATAATTGGCGAATAATGTTTTTAAGTAAAACCCGAAGATTTTTACTAAATTTTAAGGATATTTTCTGAAATGAGTATTTCGTATAAACCACAAGTGTTCGTAGAAATGTATATCTTTGCATTATTTTCTATATTTTTCACCAGAATTGTGTAAGAGAAAATAAATTCTGCTATTTCATTGGGGTTCTATATATATTGATTTTAGCAGTTGAAATACACATTATGCAAAAAAAAAGATTTCACAATCCAAAGTACTTTATATTATTACGTGATCGATTTGGTCACATAGGGACATAAATGATATGTCGAATAATAGGTAACTCACTTTGTATCTACTTAGAAAAACCTGAAGATTCTTTTACCAACTAACTACCTATATGTTTTATATTACAATACTATTACTGGCTATCCCAACTGGATATTTAAGATTTATTTATTTTGATTATCTTTAAATGATTGGATATCTTGAATCTCTAAAAGATGATATCTTAAAACACACTTTGCGGAGTGACATTTAAAAGAGATGACTACCCCTTTATTAGGGGGAAGAGATAAGGCAAGTTGATGTTGCGTGACGTATAGATAAGCCAACCTGAAGTTTCTTGACGTGTCATAGATTACAATTTATTATATAATTTCTATACATGAAATAATGAATATGAACTTGAAGTTAAAAGAATTTCATTTGCAAAGTATTGCAAATAATATACCTAATACACTCGCAAGTAGAATATTTTGTAATCACAAAATATTTGTAAACGCTCCAACATAGGTTATTGTCCCATATAGACACATAACAAATATTCTAGCGAATGTATCAAACCAATGCATGAAGCGTTGTCAACCTTTAATGCATAAACTAACAAATGAAGTTTGGTAGATCTGTAATGCATAGAACCAACGTATGAAGTGTGGTAAACCTATCAGTTTAAAGTATACCATGCCCCAAAGAAGAAAATCTCATGAGTAAATAATGAAATGGTAAATATTGTGGAATGTTCACTCTACGTGACACGACATGAATTATTAAGTCAACTAATATTGGCGAATGCATTGCTGTTAAAGGAAGTAATTGTAATTAGAGAGACCTATGTACATAAATACGAAAAAAGTTATGTACATTATTAGTCTACTAAAAATATTAAATCTAATAGGAAATTTATGGGATTAATATATATCATTTAATATAGAACTTGTAATTAATAATAAGGATCATAAAAAACAAAGTGGTGAAATATGTCGACAATGAAATAAAAGATATTCGTGAATTGAAATCTAAAACCCTACATGTATCACATAGATTCCTGCAGAAACTTAGAATTACTTAACGGGAGACGTCCTCATTATTATGTTATTGATACAGTGTAGGGATTATTAGATGGATATTAAAGTTTTATATGAACAATTAGGTGCTAAAAGCACCATAGGTGCCTGAAGTATGACAAGTGCGCAAGCACGAAAGGTGTTTGATGCACAACAAGTGCATGAAACACGATAGGTGCTAGAAGTTCTTAAAGCATTCAATTTTTAACTTCTCGGAAAGCTAGAAGTGCTTGGAGAATAAAAGGTCCTAAAGAGCATAATTTATTTGGATAATGAGAAATAAGTGTTTGAATTATGAAAGGATACTCTGAATAATTATTGTCATAATTCATGTTATAATAAAGAGGATGTGATATCCTTGCGTTGTACTATTTTTCCTTTAATAAGGTTTTTTCCACTGGGTTTTTCCTAGTAAGGTTTTAATGAGGCATGCGAAATATTCACTGTCAAAGAATTATATACTCTTTTTGCTTAATCAAGAAAATGATATTACTAACAATATATACCATCGAGTGATAATCCAAATGATTTACTAATTAAAGTTTCATTAACAACGACATCAAGGTACAAGTCTGCAAGTATCTAATGTATTTAGAAATATATAATGTCGTAATGAGGGGAATAATATATTGAACTTCTGTATTTTTTTCCTTCACCACAATTTCCCTCTTGGGTTTTCTTGGTACGATTTTTAACAAGACAAATTGAATATGTGTCATAACCCTCAAGGATTGATGTAATATTTTCCCTTCATCAAGTTTTGTCTCAATGTGTTATCTTGATAAGGTTTTAATGAGCCATATTCTTCGGTGAATATCCAAGAGGGAGTGGTTAAGTGGATTTCTACATACCCAAGAGAAGTGTGGTTTATCTTCAATAAGGATGCATCGATGATATTGTATGAGGATACTGTTGTTTTTACCACACATAATTGAAATTGCTATATCAAAGGAGACATAACAATAAAAATCACCAAAGAATCCTACACACATAAGTTACACAAGAATGTGGATATGGTGACTCGACGGATACAGTCACGTAAGAATTTTGCAGATTTTTCTTACAAACTCATTGTCAAACACAACATTCAAGACGTCAATCCATAATATTGGAATACAACAACTCAAAAATCTTTTGCCAACATCAGGGGGAGCCTGAACAAAACTTTCATCCCACTGGGTTTTCTTTTCTATGTTTTAACGAGATAGTGTTTCAAAACGATTTGTTCCATTAATATGTACTCTTTTCCCTTCAACCAAGTTTTTATCCCACAAGATTTTTCTTGGCAAGGTTTTAACGAGGCATGTTTTCTAATGGATGGACATCCAATGGGGAGTATTATAATTGATTATACTTAATAGTGGATGTCCAATGGTTTTAGACTTTATATTTCCTATTGATTGTGGCAAGTGAAGGTGTACTCAGTTTCCTAAAAATTCAAGATCATTTCATTGTATTATACTAACAATTTAAATACAAGAAATATTCTCTCTATATTGTATATCTTATTCCTTTAGTTTATAACACTATGGATATTTTTTAATAGTATGTTTTTCATATTTTTGTTAAAATTATTTTAATGTTTATTGAGAATTAAATATTTTTTAATATAAATTTATTTGACTTAAATCTTTTTTTACTAGTGCCAAATTAAAAAATGTTTAACATATCAAGGGTTTAGATTGGTTAGTAGTATGCTCGAGACTAATATTAGAAATGTCTAATATATTTATTAATTTAGATAAAGTATCGAGAAATCACACTTGGAGTATCCTTAGGTATGTTCTTGGGATTCATGGTGAGCGATCGAGGTATCAACGTAAACCCCAACAAAGTCTAAACCATCTTGGATATGTTACCCATCGATCCATTAAGCAGGTGATGATGCTATCAGCCAAGGTCGCGATTTGAGCTGAATTTCGTCCAAGTCTGAAGAGAAGTGCACCCATTTCTTCAAGACCTTACACAAGACAAAAAACTTTGTATAAGATAACTAGTGTGAAGAAGAATTTGATGGGATGAAAATGTAGACATTAAGGAGTATTTTCCCTGTTGGTCTTGCTTAAGTGACATATACATGTTTTCTATGGCGTTGTGTGGGGAACCAAAAGCTGGTAAACCCTTCAGGCGACCTCTATAGCTGCATCATAAGAAATAGATAAGCCATTAAGCCTGTCAACGGACTCCCGGAAAGCTTGTTAAAATGGGATGACCTCTAAGGATATCTTATGCCCCTCATAACGTACCTCCCTTTGTTGGTCTGTCACTGTAATAAGAAATATTTGAAAAAGTAGTAGAGGATTTTATTAAATGGTAGTACTTTTGAATGGATAGAAAGTGATGTCTTGTAGTATTTATGCTGGAAAACCCTGGGAATCAAAAAAAAAACCCTATCATTAATTCAAGCTTGCATCTCAACAAAATGATTGGTATTATTAAAAAATAGACACACGACGAAGCACGACCATGTCTGGCATAAAGCAAGTAAAATGTGAGATGCATTAAAAACTAAATACACACATATAATAAAGGGGGTCATAAGACATGACATGTGTATAAAAAAATGAGCTATGCTGCGTAAAAATAAAGAAATTAAAGCTATCACTGATAGAAATCCACTCGAGGGGTAAGGTCGAGAACGTGATCAGGCCTATGGGGGTACTTTGGGATCGTCCAAGGAAAGCCTCTATCCATGATTACCAAAACTAATTATACAAGTTCATCCAAAACCTGTAGCGGACTTTGGTTAGCACCCAAGCAACATCTCTTCCTGAGTCTTTAGGGACTCCTTTTGTGCCTTGAACAAGTCCTCGTGTAGTTTATCTATCTCATCACGAAACCTTGTCTGCGCTTTGATAATTTCAACATAAAACCTCATATCTTTTTCCTTCTCTTGGGTTGTAAAATCTCTTTAGCCGAATTTGTGAGGGGTAACTCATCTAAACACACATTCTTCTTTTTTGGAATATCCTTTGAGGCCCAATCAGAAAATTCTTGGGTTTCCCGCAACAAGTTGAGATCCATCTTCATTCTTTTAATTTGTGTAGTGGATGAGCTCATCTCCTAAATAAGTCTTTGATCCCCGTCCACTATGCATCCCACTTCAGAAACCACGGTCCCTACTTGAGATAGAAGATTTGAATTGATCGACAATTAAAACACCAAAATGTCAAATAAAGGTGTAAAGAAAACATGTAAGACAAAATAGAACAATACAATACCTACTTGATGTAAGATCACAACAACTCCACCACTAAATAAGTCTTCTCTAAAGTTATATGAGGCAGGGCAAGAAACAAACATAGCAGTGAAGAAGTCCTGTGACTTGAAGATGAAGTGACTGGATATGAACTTGATGCTACTAAGGACCCTCGAAGCCTTTTTCTTGATGTTGACAAAGAGTTAGTTAATCTCCGTCTCTTCCGTCTCTTGGAAAGTATTAAATAAGGGAGAAGAAACACTCTTATGAGAAGGTGAAATCACCAACGTATCGGTCCCAGATGATAGAAGGCCACTCAATTCACCCAGTTGGTGCATCGAGGATACAATCATGTCACGTCCTCTTCAGGATACGCTTCACTTTCTTTACAGAGACACCTCGTCAAGAAATGTCTGCTGGAATCCTTTCACATCCATATGTCGATGCTACAGAGAAGGATAAACACAAATAAAAAAGAAGATGTCTAGAAATAGTAATCAAGCTACCTGAAGAAAATGTTTTCTCGATGAGTTGTTTTGATTTTGAACCTTTCATTCAGGCCAAGGAGCATCTGGAAATATGTGTCTAAACGCGCGAGTAAATGACTACCAGGTAATCATATTTTTTGGTGGCACAAAACAAAGACAACATGTCATGGTTTGGATAAAATATTCGTCATACATTTGGAAAAGCACAATCGGGAAGCTGGTGAACAGAATCAAATAGCTTGTGCCACCCGAGTGACTACTAGGAAAACATTCTACAAGGAAATAAGGGTAAGGCTTAAATTTATGGGTATTAAACGAATACACTTGCTAAGGACCCAATTTTTTCAGAAGGGTGTGAGGGGTAGTATGGAAGTATTCTTAGTTTTCTAATATAAAGAGAGGATCAAGTTCAATGAAGGGTTGAGTCTCAACTTCAGAAGGCAAATGGCGTGGAAACTCGATATTCAACCCTAGACATTGGGCGATAATTGACCCAGATTCAGCACGTAAAAGTTCAACAACTTGTGAACAAAAAGGTTAAAGGGGTATCTCATACCCATCATAAAGAAACAAAGATATAATGTGATACCACAATTAAAATCGTCGCACGATCTCTTTGGCTTACCAGGAATCCTCAACTCCACACCTTTACCAATGTCTTCAAAATCCAAGTGAGAGCACAAGGCATCCTTAGTGGTAGATCTCTCAAAGAGATTAGCCTTGCATCCTAGATTGGGGTCAGTATTTTCTTTGTCACGCATTTCATATGAACTAAAAAGGTCGTATAACACAAGTAAACATATACATCCCAAAGAGATGGGTTGTTACCTGGATCGCCTACACGGAAGAAGCAAGTTTTGAAACGGTGAAACCCTCTTAAGAAAATGTAATGTCTTTCACGAAGAGGGTTTTAAATATCCTTAGAAGTAGGATGTTCCCTAGAGATGGATGATATTGGAATATTTACCTATCAACATGAAGAAAACGTGACATTCGTAGACTTTAACATGAATAAAGGAAGAAAACTAGAAATGTGATGAAAGTTACGTTCACACGGGTAAAGGAATAAAGCTGCACGAAGCCAACAGTGTAGTCTTCTCGTGAATAGCAGTGAAGACTTAAATAAGCCTATAAAAACACAAATCGTAGAAAGTCCTATGGCGCAAAAAATAGGCTATACTCAAAGTTTCAAATGAACGTCCTAAATTCTAAGAAGTTAAGATATAGGGAAATGAGAAATGTCTCAAACACTCTTTGTTAAACATAGCAGGGATCGAGGACATCTTATTAAAGAGTTCTCGAGGTCAAATTCAAGAATTTTATCCCACATGAGAAGTATAAGTACGAACTATAAAATTTTAGTATTTCCTTGAAGGAAAATGATAAAGGGTAGTTATACCGAGATAATGCCAGCTAGACATTGGATGGAATTAAAGGGGTCGCTCGTGAAGAATCAACTATACACGACATCGAGGATTATGAAGGACAGTCAGTAATAGAAAGCCATAATGGAATATATTTGGTTTACTCAAGGAGTTGGGAAGATCAAGCTACGATCCCCATAAAGATAGGCCATCACATGCTCAACGGTTAAAAGACGTACCACTGTCTAAAAGCATGCTCCGCAAGAATAGGAAGAGTAATTCTCTTAACGTGGAAACCACGCAAGAGATCATGGGACTGGAAATGGTCTTAATATCGTATATATATACTAGAAAATTCCCCGAACCTGAAGGTAATTGGGCTAAAATGGATTTAAAAAATTATAATAGATTGCACAAATTTATAATTGAATTATAATTAAAAGAATAGCAAATCATTCTATTACTTGTAAAAAGTAGCTTAAAAATGATAAAATATATCAATACATTTAATCACCATCTTATAAATGTATTTGTGTTTCCGATTTTTGATTTTTCTAATCTGAAAAATTCCAATTTCAAAAAAAGATCCAAAAATTTCATATTAGAATTAGAACCACATATTAAGTTTTCAAAATTTCATGATTCTGCGATCCGATTTTGTTTTCGATTTTATTTTTTGATTTTATATTCCAAATATTAAATAAATAATAAGCTTAAGATAAAAAAAAAGTATACAAACGAAAACATTGAAAAATTATGAACACAAAAAGAAAAGAAAAAGTAAACTTTATTTTAAAAAAAAAAATAAAACAATGAAACATGATAAAACTTCAAAGAATATCTTCACACTCGATTTGGCGAAGACCCAAATTAAGATAAAAAATTAAATTATTTTTAATGTAATCTCATCATTTTTACAATTTTTCAAAATTAACTAATTTAAGTATAATTACCATCATGAAGTTTATTATATTTTTCTACAAATCCTACAATGGCCACTTTTTGACCATTGTATGAGAAGTGATGCTTTGAAAATAATGTATATTGGGAGGGGATATCGTGTGAGTTTTGTGACTCCTGTAATTTTCCATTGAGTAATTGAGTCTTATATTGTATTTTTTGAATTGTTTTGCTGTAAATATCAATTTGGCACAATTACAGGAGATGTCCTATTCCGAAAAAGTAAAAAAATTTCTCTTGTGTCAGCTTTTTTTCCTCCTCCATTCGTGCTTGGCTTACTCTTTCACATAACTTTGAAACTTAATGTTGCAATTAATTTTGCAAGCAACAAATGCTTCAAACCATGCTAGCATGATGGCTCAAGATGAGTTCAGATTAATGCAATCACACCCTGAACTTTTCCAAAAACCTTTAAATACCCCTCATTTATTTTAAATACAGGACAAGTCCCTCCATTTATTGAGTTGATGCAAAACCACCCCTTCCTCCCATATATTAATTACTCAAATTACGTTGGACAACAAATAAAAGATCAAATAAAATTTCCAACATGAGAAAAGTAGCGGGTTACTTATGATATAAAAAAAACTAAGAGTCACGTGGCATCAAATAAAAGATCATTAATGCAAATAAAAGAGATAAATCCATTAAGGAATATGCCACGTCATCCTCCTCATTGGTAAGACGTTTAAAAGCTTCTGAAACCACATCTGAGGTCAATTTAATCGTAATAAATAAAAAAACTAAATTCTTTTCATTAATTACATTCTTTTAAAACAAAGTCAAAAACTTCACCTTCTTGTTCTTGATAGCCTCAATTGTGACTTTCGTGACAACTGCTCAAGAAGTTTCTCTTTTAATTGTATCTGAAAGTACAATTTGCTAAATGTAAATGATTTCTTTTTCCTTGACAATGTATCAAGAATCTTCTATGCACTAACTCGACTTTTTTTCAATTGTATTCTCAATATTCTGTACAACCCTATCTCTCTCCTTCCACTTCAGCCTCCCTCAATGTCCACTATCTCAACCTCATCAACACTTAGATTTGACCATGTTTTCAATTATTGAGAATAAATATTATAAAGAAGTTAAATTAAAATTATTACCTCAGAGCTCAAGTCTTGGGTGCATTCTGAGCCTGGTGAAGGATATTATGTTTTAACTGTATCTACTTGACTTTACTTTTTCTTCTTAGACACGTAAGTCCCTGAGATATTCAGTGTGCATCAATCTCACCTATAAAATATGTATCAACTCATAATTCCATGTATCGATTTTCACTGCTTGATGCTTTTCCTTTACCTACAAAATACGATACAATCCATCATTTACACCATTTACACGTTATTACACTATTGGACCCTATGGTATATACACATACAAGAGAATAGAAAAAGGGAGAGATTCAGAATTACACGATTGGTCCTTGTCGTCATAAACTAAATTACAAATACGGAATAGTTATTTTATCCTCGGCAAAAAATGAGACCTGCTTAGGTGCTATAGTGAAATCAAACATTAAATAACATATTACATAAGAAAAAGAATCAAAGGGACCATGTTTTTTATGTTAAAGAGTATATATCAAAAGAGTTTCATTACAAAAAAAAAACTTCTTGGAACAAAAGAGCTTTTCAAGAGATGGCTTATTATAGAGATCAACCTACATACAAATGATCATATTAACAATATCATATAGACAAAATCATTTTAGAAATCAAAATATAACACCGATAAAACATATTTTCACACCCCAAAATATATACACACACCCACTCATACAAAAATCAACCAAGACGATGGTAAAGATTATCTATAACATGAAAAAAAAATCGTATTTAGAATGGTCAATGGATTAGTATCAAGATCAATTTACAAAGAAACAACCTCTACACTATTCAAAAATCATACAAAATAAAAGCTAACTCAGGCACAAATATTCAACAAAAGAGAAGAAAATTTAGAACTAAGACCAATATATTTATAAAAGGTTAAAATAAATAAATTTATTACCGGCTTTTTCGTTCTGCATCTCTGCTTGCATCTCCATAGCTGGTTTTACTCCACGTGGTGGATTAATATCCCCTGAAATGTAATAGATATATGAGCATAATTTCTAATTGATCTTCTTAACTAAAGCATTACAAACTTATTTCATAACGTTGACATTTTAATCCCCAATCTTTTGGTGCATCACTAATAGCCATCTACAAGTAAATTAAAACTTTGAGCATTTGATATAGAAGTAAAAGCATAATTGAGTAGATTAATATGATATCTCAGCACTATCTTTTTGTTCAAAGTATACCTTTCTTGGAAGGTCTTGACGAGAGTAATTTTACCAAGCTCACTACCCATAGTCATTGTGCAAGCTAAATCACTGCATATAAAGAATTCTCAACTCCATAAGATGATAACTTAAGATCCACAACCTTTAATTATTAAATTAAAATAGATAAAAATACAATTCGATAAACAATATATGATATAACTAAACTAAGCTTAGAGAACACGTGCCTTAAGCCTACTCCATCTATCAAAATTGAGAGATTGACCTTACTTGAGTTTGAGATCTAATTTTTTTTTTTAAAACAAGTGAAGATCTGACATACATCTAGAAAGCCATATTCCTCTTCATTAGATATCATGAAAAAATAAAATTAGGTAATTTGTTAAAACTCTCCATAATCATTCAATTGAAATGAATTGTATTTGCAATTGTTTAGTATACCATATAGATTAAAAGAAACAATCTAGTTTTCAAAAAAAATGATGAATAAAAATATATCCTCAAGAATATGTTTGGTCAAGAGAAGATAAAGGAATCATATATAATTTGGATTGAAATAAACAACCAATTGTGAATTACTTTACCGCTATTATGAAGATTATATATTATAATGCCAAACCAGATATTATTTATTTATATATATATATATATATATATATATATATATATATATATATATATATATATATATATATATATATATATATTTAGATATATATGTATATATATATTTTTGATTGAAAGAAATAATTAGATTTAAAAAAAATGAGTGAAGATTAGATTGTTGAGGGTATTTGGGTGGCAGTGGTTGAGAATTTGCATAAAAATTATATTGATAATGGTGAGATGTTAAGGATTGAAGTTTTAAAATGGAGAAGTTAAGATTCCAAAGTGGCGACTATAGTGTTGTAAATGTTTGTTAGGGTTAGATTATGTTTTATAAATTTAAGTTTTGCTATCTAGATGAGGCTTATAATTTAAGTTTTTTTTAATAAGTTTTTTATTGAATTTTATTTTTTACTATAACTCATTATAATGAGCTATGTTTGATAATAATGAAATATTACTTGTTTAGGTCTAGTTCTTTATGTATTGTTTGGATTCAATTTATTAAAGAAAAGGAAAAGATATGAATTGATTTATAAATCTTTTCTACTGTTTGGATTGATATTTTTATTAAAAGAAAGGAATCTGGATGATTGAACATTTCTTTCAAAACCTCTATAATTATAAGATTTATAATACTCCCATTTTGGAGTCATACAGAAAGAAAAGAAAAGTTTGTTTTTATATTGACATAAATGACCTTTTAATTATTATATAAGTACTTATGTAAGTAGCCAATTAATATAAAACTCTTTATCTTTAAATATAAGTGGTCTATATAGTTAAGAAGGGTTTACCCATTTTCTCAATATTTTTTTTTTGTTTCATAGAAGAAGGTACTGTCTCCTTTTTTTAATATTTGTTTAATATATACTATACAGTATTACAAAGCATGATTCTTTGAATTCATTATTCTTAAAATAAATTATACGTAAAAAGTAAGTAGTATTTATTAGATGTCTAATTTATATAGCAGAGCATTAATGATTTGTGTAATTTAGTTAGTAACTCATGTATCTTTAATGTTAATTACAAAAACGAGTTTTTAAATAGTAGTGATTTGAGATTATTATTTTCCCTTTCATCTTTTTGTGTATTCATTATACTGTCCAAAATATCCAAATATGAAATATAATTGTGTTTAAACAGTAGTACCCATGTCAACAAAACAATAATATCCAATTTATGATCCATGCATTCAGTTTTATTAATAATCATTTTTCCTTAATTTTTTATTGTTGTTTCGGATGCCACCAACTGATGAAAACTTTTAAGTGCACTTGAATAAGCTAATTTACATACATAATTTAAATATGATCCCGTAGCTAATTATCTTTGTCTCTACTTCCATGCATTCCACTAGATCCACCAACATTATTATTAGCAGCATAAGAACCATTAGAAGCTGTTGTCCAGAAAAAACCAACAGAAGCTGGGCGAGCAAAATATTTATGATAAATATAATATGTGCAAAATTTTTATTTGTTTTATACGACTAATTTAATTTCGTAATAAGATAATTGTATAATTTTATCTTAGTAAAAATGGAAATTCTCAAAAATGAAAATATTATCAACGTGGTTAGACGATATCAAAGACTTCGTTTAATAGTTGTGCAAACTTGTTGCCTTTATATTAGTTAGTTGCATTATCGAAAGAGGTCTCAAAATGTGCGTACGTGTTCTCACTTGAACTCTAGAAAAGAGAGGGTTAGAGAAGAAATAATGGGTCGAATTATAGGGAGTAACTCTGGCCGCAAAATAACAAGAATGGGTCATATAGCTTTTGTAAAATTTTGTGCTTTATTAGAGAAATATGGTGGACTTTGTGCAACTAGACAAGTAAGTATCGAGGAACAAGTAACAAAGACACTATACATATTGGGTCATCATGCTAAAAACCGTAACATACAATTTTGGTTTTTACGTTCTAGAGAAACCATTAGTCGGCATTTTCACCGTGTATTGGCGTCAATCATTGAGTTAGAGGATAAATTCATGAAGCAACCCGATGGGTCCGAAATTATAACCGAGATAATTCAAAATAGTAGATTCTACCCATACTTTAAGGTAAAGAATATATTTCTCGTACAATATATTATTAATAGTTTTTTGTTATAATAATTTTAACGTAGTGAAAGTTTTTAGGATTCCATTGGTGCGTAGACGGTACCCATATACGTGTCAAAGTTTTCCCAAATGATGCACCAAGATTTCGTGGTAAGAAAGATAACCCTACTCAGAATGTTTTGGCTGCATGTACATTTGACTTACGTTTCACCTACGTTTTAGCCGGTTGGGAAGGGTTTTAGCCGGTTGGGAAGGGTCTGCATTTAAATAATAAAAAACGTTTTATCAAGAGAGGATAAACTTATAATCCCTTCAGGTAATTATTCAATTGAAAAGATTGATACATTTTAAAATTTCAGAATATATAATTATGGAACTATAATCTAATTTCTTTTGAATAGGTATGTTTTACCTTGTTGATGCTGGATTTATTTTGTGAGGTGGATTAATTACTCCTTATAGAGGAGTCCGCCGTCATCTGAAAGAATATTCAAAGCATAACCCACCGCGAAATGCTAGAGAGTTATTTAACCTTAAACATGCATCTTTACATATTTCATTTGAAAGGGCTTTTGGAGTTTTGAAAAAGAGATTTCCAATTATAGCAAGTGAAAATGAGCCAACATATTATGTTGAATCTCAAAAAAAAATATCTTTTCATGTTGTATCGTACATAATTATTTGATGGGGGTAGATCCGGATGAAAATTTAATTGATAAGGTAGACAAAGAAATTAGGAATCAAATTCCACAACGACAGAATGTTCGGGCAAATGAGGATGAAGATACTGCACAAGGACAACATTTATGAGATTCGATAGCTAATAATATGTGGAATGATTATCATGAGTGATTAGTAATTAAGAATTGAAAAATATTAGCACTATTTTGATTGTCTTTTTAAAATATATTTTTTTTTGATGACTATAATAATTTTATTACTTGATTAATTCATGTGGAGTTTATTTAATTTGTTATAAGTTTTATGATATATTTTTTATTGTTACTCTAATCTTAGAATTTTGCAGATCAGCCATGTCGAGAAGGAAAATATCTCTAGATAAAATTGATGATTCTTTGACATGGACTCCTCTAATGGATAATGTACTTGTTGATGCGTATAGAGTGAACGACACTTTCACATGCAAGGAATATGGTGAGATAGACAAAGAATTACAAGAAAAATTAGGCGATCACATTACTAAAGGAAAGTGAACAATATTTGGAAAACTATTAAAGATATCTTTTTCAAATGCTACCATCTATTCAAAAATGGGATGAGTGGATTTGCTTCGATTCCTATAAATAATATGCTGAAGATTGGGAACGACTGTTCCAGGTATCATTTACAATAAAAATAGCATTGTCATATTTCAAAAAATGTGTAACTTTTTGATTTCTTATAATCATTTGAATAATCTTTACTTAATTGCTAATAAAGTGTAATTTTATTACAAATTATATAGGCTTACCCTGAATAAATTGGTGATTTCGTGTGGGAATGATAGAGCTCGTGGTGGGAAAGGTGGAACTCCCTCAAGCTCGCGGACTGAAAGACATTCTGTAGAAGAAATATTCACAAGTCCAATTGAAGAAATTGATCATTTGGCATCTACAAATGAAGTAACCATTGACCCATTTGATAACACGGTCTGATGAAGCTTCTTTACTCCCCTAAGATGCTCAGTAGATGTGGAATATAAAGGAAAGAACAAAAAAATTAAATAAACCAAAGAATAACACTAAATCTCACTTCATAAAAAAGCTTTTGCTATTTTGGTGATGCGTTCAAAGAGGCGAATACTATCACTATCAAAGTATCATCTAAAGAAAATTAGATCTGACAGCTTTTGATGGATTTGGATATTAATGATTAAGAAGTTATTAAGAAAGCATATATTTTTCTCGTAGAAAAGCCCGAAAAGTTACGAGCATTACTTGGATATCCTATGAACATGCACAAGGATATTTGGATGATGATGTTAGTTTGATTAGATCCAAGAATGAATGATGATGATGTCCAATAAGACAAATGGCGGTGCCAATCTATTATCTAATATAGTTTTTTTTACATTTAACTTGAATAAATGTTAGTCATTTTTTTAAGATGATCGTTTTTGGATGATTTTATTAAGTTTTTAATAATAATTTGCAGATATTTCAACATATTATATTAATCTTTTGTTAGTAACCTGTTATAACTGTATGTTTGTTTATGAAAAAAGAATGATATCATAGATCAGTAGCCACTGGTAAGAATTATACAGCAGCTACTGCATTTTACATTTTTTTTTTTGGCTGCACAAATATGATTGATATCATACATCCTATATAAATCCTAAGTTTTAATCTGTATTGAGCAAGTGTTGTGGTCAACATACCCAAATTAAGATGAATATCATTGTTGATTTTAATATAAAACTCATCTCACATTGATACAACAGTTGAGAAAAAAACGAGTTTTTGTTAATCCATCTTTTTCTTTTCTATATCGAAGTCCACCTGCAGCTTTATGATGGTGCTTTATATTGATTAAAGTTAGATTTTTTGCTACATGGGCTTTTTGCGCAAATAAAATATTGCAGTTAGCTTGCTTTAAATTTTATTGTGCAGCTGATTGTAATCATACCTAATCTGCAACTAAATAATAATGCAACTAAATAATAAGTTTTGTTAGTAATGCCTGTAATATCTTCACTTGCAGCTATCACCCCTACATTTTCCAAAATTTGCACATTAGTCAATTGACAACCCAAATGATTATGTGCAACTCCCATTCGATCATCAGCTACATCTAAACTTCGTGACCGGTTTGCATAACCATTTCTTTCGAAAAAACCGTAACAGCCCTTATATTCTCATTAATAATCTGACTAGTACCTGCGTCATTATTGAGTAAATATGCTAGAGTTTTATATTCACAAAAGATTTTATAATGCTACTATAATGAATGTTGCGCAATTTGAATAAAGTTTGGAGGACTATTTTTATTTTTTCCAAGATAAATTTTGGATGACAAATTTGACGAATGTTTCCTTTCTTTACGTAGAAAGAAGACGTTTAATATTTTTCATAGGAAATTAAACTATCTTTAAGCCGTTGGTTCCCATGTCTTTCTATGTGTCAAGTACCCCAATCTACAAGGTGAGATCGTGGAAAGTCTTACATGACATCAAATATAGTAGTTCTTGATATATGTTGTAAAATAAGAGTTTTTATATTCTTATGCTACTTTTCTAAAAGAATTACAAATATAGACTAAGTAGAAAAAGAATTACAACACTAAACCAAACCGAAAATCAAGTTATCGAAGACTTTGTCAACTTCGGAGAATTCAATTCTCGGAGCCATGCCAATAAATCCCGTAAACCCTTAGCATACATTATAGCATGAGATTTGATTATTGGGAAAAGTCAACTATTTTATTTAGTTTTTTACTTTGTTTATAATATCTTGTGATTTTATTTACTGAAGCATATGTTTCCATCTAAGTAAATGTTTGATACTTGATATAGAGATCGTTGTTCATGGGTTGATGTTTTTAATTTCCTTCTTTTTTCTTTTTTTACATATGACTCCAATCAAATGAGAAAGTATTAATTTATATAATATAAAAAAAGAATATAAATGTACATTTTTGTATAAATCAATCCTTATTTTTCTATTATATTTCAATTTTTTTTTTTGATAAATTCTATTTTTTAATTCAAACAAAGAATTTTATAAAGATCTATTTTCCTTTCCTTTATAAATTTATATAAAATCCAAGCAAAAGACTTCATTTCTTTTCCTTTCCTTTATTATTTATCCTTTCATATTACTAACTTTCCTTTAATAAATTGAATCCAAACATTGCATTAGTAATTAAATTTCTATTGTAAATGAAATGTAATGGCTACAAAATATTGTTTTCCATGGTCAGGGTGGTTTAAAATCAAGCCCATGAGATTGAAATCCAAACCAAGCCTAATTTAATAGTCAAAGAATTTAAAATAATGTATTCTACAGGTATGGTTTTTCACTGGTGGGGTTGAGCAAGATTAGGAGTCCAACTAAATCGATCCTAACTTAAGAAGAAAATAAATTTAATTAAATAGGGTCTGAACATTTAGGTCTTAATTCATATTTAAAAAAAAAGATTATCAACTTATATAATTTTTTTTTATATAATGTCTCATTATTAAATTTGATCTCATTAGCCATATTTGATTTTCCCAATCTAATCCTTATTTTATATTTTATATACCATGTCTTAAAAAATACTATGTGATATTTTTAATTTTTATGTATTTCATATTTTTGTTCAAATTATTTTAATTTTTATTGAAGAGGTACATTCTTTCCAATATAAATATATTTGACTGAGATCTAATTTTATTAGTGTCAAATTAGAAAATGTGTAACATATCAAAGATATAGATTGCTTAGTAGTATGCTGGAGACCGATCTTAGAAATGTGTAATATACTTATGATTTTAAATTTTTTATTTTACAAAGGTTGAATTTTAATTTTTTTTACTACTTTCAACCAAGGAGAACCCGAAATTATCC
This sequence comes from Nemophila menziesii, assembly GCA_029959085.1. Taxonomy (NCBI): domain Eukaryota; kingdom Viridiplantae; phylum Streptophyta; class Magnoliopsida; order Boraginales; family Hydrophyllaceae; genus Nemophila; species Nemophila menziesii. The sequence goes on from JARWIR010000009.1 coordinate 32,464,978, forward strand.
CGAGATAAACCCGACCTAATTCGAGGGTAATAATTTTTTACCCTTATCCTAGGATTGGTATTCTCAGTTTAGCAATTCTTGTTACTTACCATATGGTTAAGAAATACCTTCACCCTAGATGAACAAGTCTTGTGCCTATTCATAAAATGGGGCGACGTAGTCTTGTTTAATTAGAGCTTTAGATGTATTAATTTTTTCTCAATAAATAGTTTGTAAAAATGATTTGTTTCATTATAATAGAAATTGATACTTACTTACAAAAAGAATCTTAAAAATTATATTTTTTTTGAAAGTGTAGGAAATCCTCGAGAAAATAGGAAAGTGAAAAAAAAAAGTTTGAAGGTAAAGTATTAGTTTGTTAATAAAATTTTCGAATCATTTTTTTTGTTGGTGTTTTTAGGATTTTAATTACAAAAGATTGATTATTTACATAAATTTTGGTTCGTGGAAAATATCTTCCTATTGATTGTGTATGAGTGATATTGGTTGTGGATAATGATCTTCATATGGCAGTGGTAAAGAATTGTGTGGTGTTGGATAGAGACTGTGTGGTGATGTATGCGTGCGTGGGTAGAATGTAAGGAAGGCAAAATGAAATTGAGGATCGATGCATTAAAACCGGTATTCAAAGATTAACACGACATGTTGCTTGGAAGATAATATAAGGACAAATTAGCGGGTGGTATTGTCTCGTAGGTAGGGTCTAAGCTGGAGTAGTTCATTTTATGCCCAATATTGGTCTAATACGAGACAACAAATTAGAGGATGATTTGTTTATGAGCTGAGTACCATTTTCTCCCCTTGGCCGAGTATTTGGGATTCATATAATATGGGCAATGACATTGAAATGGTTATGTTTGTGTATCACTATATATTTTTACTATTTTAAAGTAAAAACTAAATTCGAGTTTATGCGCGTGAAAGGGAATTCAACACGTGTTCAATACATTGGTTTGAAAATATTGTTGAGAAGGAAGTGCAAATTTTTGTAAGATTGTGATATTCTTATGGAGGATGTGAGAAGTTTTAGTATAGTGTGTGTTTGCGTGAAAAAAAGTTACACTATTGAGGGTTAGACCAATGCATTACACAAACTTATTAAATAAGTTATGGAAAGACAATTACCAGAGTTAGAGATAGTTTGATCACGCCTAGAGTGGTTGGAACACCTAGAGGGTTGTTTATCTTGAGTCGCTATTGGCCTTGGATATAAGAATAAAAAATATAATTGAAAATTAAATGATAAGTGAATATTAGAATATTGAGTGTTGTTATAGAGTAGTGGAAATAGATGAAGTAAAAGTCAATGTTCCAAATTAATCTAGTAATTTCTTTTAGACACATACTTATGATAATATAGAGAACAAAAATTGAATTAATATTGGAGATGGTCTTATCCAAAACAAGTCTCTTCCAACACATCATTCGCTCACTAGACTTATATTTTTTAATAATTATATCAATTTATAGACATTATAAAAAACTCAATTCTAATCCCTCGAGGATTTTTTATCGAAATCCATAATGTTAATGTATTATATTAAATTTTAATTTATACATCAAATTTAAAATTGTTTGACAAATAAATTACAGAATTACGATATACTAGTTAATTTTTGCAATTATAAAAAACAAAGGATTGGTATAAAAACATGAAAAAAACATTACAAGGAAAATATTTCATATTTCCGAGACTAAATTACACCTACCACATCTGGATAAGAAGTAGTAAATTCCATTATCTTGAAGAATAGTATGTTGAAAATACCAAATTAGAGGACATATGGATGTCTTTCTTTAATAGATGCATAACATTACATTTAACATGAGGCAAATGTTTGATACCTGGAAAAAGAATCAAGCATATCAAATAAAATCAAAGTGGTGTCTAGATTTTCTTTTAGGATAATCTATCTCCTTCTAAGATCGCAATAGTTTCATTTTCCAAGGTCGACCTCCACTAAGTGGTTGTTGTTGTTTATACGGTGATATTCCTAAGAGGCTATCTACAAGTTTTAACTATACATAATGGCTCATTTTTCAATATGAATGGGGCATCACAAAATATCTTACTGATGTGTAGAACAATTTTAAACTACTAAAGGCTAAAAGTTTTTTTAGGCGCATCTAAAGAATTTCGCGGCGTGCCTAAACGTAAATTACATTTGAACATCACAGAAAGTTCATTAGGCGCACCTAAAGCTTTTACTGGCGTCCCTAAAGCCGCAACTCTATAAAAGGTCAATCTTTTTTGCCTCTTCCTTTTCATTAAACCGACCCCTACGTTCCCCATACCCATTTTTCATCTTCTACATCTACCAAAATACCATTGAAGCTCTATAATTTCACCTCTATTACACCAATAAACTCCACCATAATAAAATCCCATTAAACCAGACATCCTTAAAACAACAAACACATCTCTACCACACTTAATAAATCCCAAAAATCTTCGAAACCCTAACATTGAAACGTATAGAACAACAAAGTTTGAATATTAAGGCTCATACATACACACTCAAGAGTGAAATTACATCAATTTTCAACAAGATTATTCGGTAATAACCACAAAAATCAAACTTTTCTCTTGCTTTGAAGATTTGAAAATTATGAGTTTCTTCCTAGATTTGAGTCTTTCTGAGTGATTAAGATGAAAAACACAGATAACGCATTGACGCTTGAAATAAATAATATGAGGGATAGTTTGGGTGTTATAAAAAATTTATCAAGGGAAACAAGAGAACGTATTTCACCTGGGAACCGGATAAGCAAAAACCAAAGCTCCAGGAACTTATTCCATCGAAGGAAACCACCATGAAGAAGTAATTTCCAACCAAACCAAAATAGAATAAACCACAACCACCATGGGATCGTGATAAAGGGTCTTCAACGACTCCTCAAGAAGTAAACAACAAAAAGAGAAAAAGAATATACACTGACTTTAAGAGAGTTAGTGCATAATCGAGTGCATTACATTGCGGAGGAAGAATCTTAAATCATCATAACCCAAGCAAAGACTAAGACCAAGAAAGATCACTTTTTTCTCATGCTTGATAAGGGACAAAAGAAACAACACGGTCGCAACTTGGATGGGTTGGTAACCTATTGATCAGGGTGGCTAACGGTTTGGACCTACCAGTCCACCAGACCAGACCGGACTGGCCAGTTCTGGAACGAGAATCGAATTGGAGTTACAGTGTTGGACCAGAATGCTCCGGACCGGATAAACCCTTATCGGTCTGGTTCCTATAAAAAAACTAACCATTTGGACCGGTCCGTAACGGACCGAACCAATAAGTATTTAATTTTTTTTTAATATTAATACCCTACATTGCCCAACTCGCCCCATTACCCTCTCCTATTACTTGTGATTTCATTCAATACATCCAAACCCACCGACCTCATTTACTCCACCCTCTATATCGAGTTAATTCGTTTCACCAAACAACCTCACCCATTCAATTCCCATATGAAATTCTGTCAAGTCTTTTTTTTTATCGGTAAATCAAATATTATTATAAAAGCTCAACATCAAATGTCTTTACAAAACTTTGCCCAATAAAAATAATCAATGTTGGACTCAGCCCAAATTAAAAAATAAACTAATTAAAGACTATTACATCACATTATAAAATAAAAGAAAAGTTACAATAGGAAAAACGGCCCATTTAGCCCAAGTTGGACTCAATTTTCTGCGTTAATATAACTGCATCTTTTCTTTGTACCTCCTTCTTTCAATCATTACATGAGTAAGACTAAAAATTCTCTTCCATAACTGCTTTTCATTTAAAGTATTTCCTCCATGTATTTTTTCATTTCTTTCTCACCACACACAATACATATAAGTAGTGATAAAGGTCGCAATAATATCAACAACTTCATTACATACGATCTGACTAGTGATGATGATTAAATCCTCAATATCTGCAAGAACTATCTTTAAATTACACAAATCCAACACTTTTAATAAGACTCTATTTCTGAAAGAACAACTAGTAAAGAGGTGATTATTATCTTCTAAAGACGCACTACAGAAACATCAGAAATGATTTACATTCAACCCATAACTAAGCATTCTTGCTTTTGGTGGTAACCTGTACTGAACACATAACCAAGCTACAAAAGCACACCGTGGTATACAAAATTTAGCCCATATGACTCTCTACTAAATTACCTCATTTTTCTCCTCTGTAATTTTGCATAAATTTTTCTTAAAAGAAAAGTCTTTTTTAGTGCTCTCTTTCCATAATATCACATCTTCTCAAACAGATAATTTAACATTGCAAAGATGAGGTAATAATTTGCCTATACAAAGAGGTAACCTCCATCTTCCACCACCATAACAAGAATTTACAGTTTTATCACTATTTATATTACTACTATTAAATTCAGTACCAAGAAATTCTTGCACACTTTTACCTTCTACCCATCTATCCCAAATAAGAAAAGTACTCTTTCCATTCTTAACATTATGAATAATAAAATCATAAGTGAGGTACTTGTCTTTAAGAGATGCTTCTATATCCATGTGTGAGCTTGTTTAATGTCCAAGCTCCAAATACATTTGTCTTTTATGATATTATGATGCACCCACAAACTCCACAAATTATATTGTTCTAATTATCATCCAGAAAGTAGATACAAGGCAGACTTTATTGAGATCTTCTATACTTGGAATTCCAAGACCTCCTTGCCTCTTACTAGACAGATATTATGCCAGGAAATTCTGGCTCCCTGAGCACCTTCCAAATTCCCTATCCAGAGATAAATGTCCATTTTCTTATTAAGTTTGTAGATTACATGTTTTGGCAATAGGAAGACCCTACACCGAAACAATATTTTGCTAATAAGGATACACTTAATTAACTCTGCTCTCCAAGTATAAGATAGTAGTTTTGATGACCACTAATTGATGCAGCTGCAAATATTTTCCACCAGCTTGTTACTATCTGAAACAGCTTTTATGTTTAGAACTGATGATATACTGTTAATAACTTAAATTTATGTACGACCAAAGTACATCTCACTTTTATTATAATTAATCTTGAGTCCAGAAATTCTAGAAAACAATTTAAGAGCCTGCTTAATAACTGTAGCTGATTTGACTTTAGCTTTGAAAAAAACAAGAACATCATCTGCAAATATGATGTGATTGAGCTTGAGCACATACATTTGTGATGGTAACTAAACTGATTTTTGTGGGTCATATGCTTAAATAAACCTGTAAAAACCTCCACACATATTGCGAATAGGTAGGGAGATTTAAGGTATCCCTGCCTGAGCCCTCTCTTACGTTTAAAATATCCTCCCACTTCACCATATATACATACAGAGTAAGAAGGAGAACATACACATTTTAACCTAAACAATAAATTTCTCTGGAAATTCAAAAGCATATAGAGTATTCATTAAAAATTTCTAGTTGACACTTTCATATGCCTTTTGTAAATCAAGATTAATAGTACACTTGTCTTCGGCTACAAGTATGTTATCACATATAAATCTACCTCCAATATATGCAGCTTGATTGATAGAGATAATTGACACAAGGAATTTTTTCAATATGTTTGAGATAGCTCTAGATATAGTCTTATAAGTAGTATTCACATAGGATATAGCCCTGAATTTCTTAAGACTAGTAGCATTCTTTTCTTTAGGAATGAGTACCAAATTAGTAGCATTGATTTGATATAGGATTTTACCTAATTCTAGGCACTGTCTGGTAGCTTTTATGAAATCTTCACCAATAACACTCCAAGAGGATTTATAGAAGCAAGAGTTGGCCCATCAGGGCCAAGACTTTTGTTGTCATTAATGGAGAATAAGCCTTTTTTATCTCTTTGTCAGTAAAGGGGGCTATAAGATCATTGATTTGAGCCTCACTGAGTCTAGCTCCAATGATTTGCTGAGGATAGGAATAGAGCAAATCTCCTCATTACTATCTTCATTTCCCAGTAACTCTTCATAGAATTTGATAAACTCTTCTTCTATAACGACAGTATCAGTGATAGACTCACCATTATCTTTAGTAATAATTGATATATTATTTCTTGCTATTCTCCCCTTAATAACTTTATAGAAGTATAGAGAATTGAAGTCCACATCTTTTGTAAAGGCTACCTTTGCTTTTTGTTTCAGGATGTTGTGTTGAATTAACATTGCATCTTCTAATTCTTTCTCAAGTATTTTTTTTTCACTTAATGTATAAGAATCAAATTTGCCTTCCATTATATATGTTTGAACAATATTGAGTTGATTTTTGATAGCCTCAATATTATTAAAATTCCTCTTAAAGTAGGATGCATTGAATTTTTTTAAAGAACTTTTAGCAGCCTTCTGTTTCATACAAAGCTGAAACATGAAATTACCATGTATTGTTTCCTTCGAGACTTGTTGTATAGTTTCAATATATTTCGAGTGAGTATCCCATATATTGAAAAATTTGAAAGAGGGGGGACCCAGCTTTTTCTGACTTGATGGAGGTGGCAATGATCAGAAGTTGAGGGAGATTTAATAATAACATTAGAATTGATAGTGTCTACCCATTTAGAGTTGATGAAGACCCTATCTATCTTACTAGATCTTATGTCAGTAGTACTTTTATTAGTCCAGGTATAGTATTGTCCAGCATAATTATGTTCAAACAAATCAACTTCATCAATGCATTCAGCAAATTCAATAGACCCTCTCTCAAGCATATCACAGTTAAACCTATCTTGTATTTTCAAAATTTCATTAAAGTGACTCAATACACATACTTTTTTCATAGAATGGTTAGCACTCCATTAAATAATATCATTCCATAAAATCTTTCTCTTTTCATCATCATTGAAAGCATAAATCACACCAATAAAGAAATTCTCCTTAGTATTAATAGAGGTTACTTCAGCAAAAATGGCTTGAGAAGTATATTTTACAAGCTTAATCTCTACCTAACTTTTAAACTATAATAGCCATTTTCTTCCTGACGCATCATTATTATAATTATGCAGCATTTCCAGATGAGTGAAATGCGCATTTATTATGGACGAATAGTTTTTCTCTTTGACTTTTGTTTCCAAAAGTCCTACTACATTCACTTTATTACTAATTACAAAGTCCTTGACATCGAGTTGACGAAGAACATTATAAAAACCCCGAACATTCCAAGCTACTAAGTTCATAAATTAGGAGGTCTTGTAATTTCCTTTCCTCCACTCTGAGAGATGAATTGAAGGACATCTTCATCAATTCTTTGCTCACTGTTCTGTAACTCTTTGAATTTATTACTTCAAATAATAGTGTTAATTTTTTTACTACTACTTTCCTTTGTTGTACTAGTTTCTCCTACAGGGAAGTTAGTGTGTTTGTGTTTCCCTACTTTCCATTCATCCTCTTTTATACTTTCTTTCTTAGGCTTATGCTTATCAATGTCATTCTCTTTTGGTATCCATACTTTCTGAGTGTTCTTACACTTAGCTTCTATGTGACCAAACTTATTACACTTGAGGCAAATGATAGGTTTCCAATCATACTCTACTTTTACCACATGTAAGTCTTCAGCTCCTACATCTACGTAAACATTATCAGGCAGCTTTTCCTTAGTATCCACTTCGATACAAACTATCGCATAGCCTAATCTAGTTTTAGACTCAGTGATAGAGTCCATTTGGAGGGGGCCCCGATACCACTAGTTACATAGCTTAAACCTCTCTTAGTCCAGAGATTCATAGGTACACTAATAAGTTTAGCCCAAATCGAAATTTCTATAACATCAATCTTTTCGAACTGAGTATCTGCAGTCCATGGCCTTAACAGAAGAGTCTTACCATTAATATTCCATAGCTGTTCTAAGCTTTGTTGTAGAATTGTTGATTTTCGAATTTAAAGACGTATACTCCTTTCGCACTCGATTTAACCTCTACTTTACCCAAATTCTTCCATTGGAACTTAACAAAGTTTGTAATAGCAAAGAAAGGAGGAGGGCTGTCTAAGAATTGACCTACCAAACAGTCGACCCATAACTCATCTCCTTCCTCAAAGACGTCCTTAGGTGGTTTGATAACTTTTTGTCCATTGTGCTTGTTGGGTGAATGAAATTCCAGCTTAAATGCCTTACCTACACTTTTTTTGAACAGTGTGGACCATATGACTGGTCTATTAGCTTCTTCATTTTGAATAGGAATCCGAAGTGTTGACTAGAAATTTGGGTGTTAATCAGAGTAGTTAGGTCACCATTCTTTTCAGGAGACGTAGTTTCATCATTAACTTTACCAATAATTTCATCAAGTTTATTATCTTCAATATTAAGAAATTAATTAATTGTTGGTGGTGGCTTGAGTAATTGGTGGCTATGGTTGTGGTGTCGGTTTGTGTAAGACATGGCTATCGTGGTGGTGGTGGGTAGGTTGTCTATGTCGTGGTTATGGTAGTATGATAAATTTTATTTTATATTCTATCTCTAATTTTTCTGGGATCCTGATGAGCTTCCTTTTTATGTTTTTGTGAGTGTATCTGGATTTGTTCTTTATGGTAATCATAGGGACTCAATTCAAAAATAGTAAAGTACGTCCCTAATTTAAGATTTATACTTTCTTATTGTTTGATTTTTATTCATATTTTCTAATAAATAAATGTGTTTTTCTTCTATGCATGTTGAATTGATGTTTTGTTGATGAAGAGGGGAGTTCTTGTTGATGGTTTATTTACTGACTGTATTGGTAAGAAGATGGATTTGATCCATGTTTTATATGATTTGTGTTAGGTTTTTTTTGGATGTTCTGCATTTTATTACTCTCGGTTTTCGAAATCAATTATCTGGTTTATATGAAATTTATTGTTTAAGTCCCATGTGTTATGCAAAATTATTTGTGTAATTCGAAATTGTCCCTGGTTTTTGTGAAATTGATATGGAAAGTCATATTTTGTGCTAAATTATTCCTATTAGTGCTTAATTAAGGTGGATTGATACTATAAATACCTGTTTTTATGAGATTTTGAGAATCAAAGTCATTGGTTTATGTGAATTATATATTGTAATACAATGTGTTAAGGGGATTTGACATTATATATTGGAAAATTGACCTACTTAATCTCTGATTTAAGTGAATTTTTTGTGGGAAATACATATTGGTTTCGAAAATGATTCTATAAGTTACTGGTTTTTGAGAAATTGATATTGTAATTCAAAGTGTTAAAGGTAATTCAACGTGAGATATTGATAGATTAGTTCCTGTTTTAGGTGAATTTGTTTAAAGTAGTACAACCTGTTCTCGAAAATTCTACTTTGAGGCCTTTTTTTTTCTGAAATATATATAGAAAGTCCATATTTTGTGTAAAATTGTTACAACTAGTGTTTGATTTAGATGATTTGAGCAAATAAGAACATGTTTCATGAGATTTTGATAGTAAAATTTAAGGTTTTTGTGAACGTTGTGAATTCAAATTGAGGTAAATAAATTACATTATAAGTCCCTCTGATTATGATCAAGTGGTTGAAATGACGCGCGTTTTAGAATTGATGGGTTTAAAGTTTTGGAAAATGCAAATCAACCCCTATTTAATACATAAATGCTAAAAAAACCTTTATAGAAGATAACTATGTTTATGAAATTGCCCCAAAATTTTCTAAAATGATTCAGTTGGACGAAAGTTTCTTTAAAACATCTTATTTATGTGTTTGAAATGATGATTATAATTATGAAAACTTACAAAATGAAGCCTAAACTTTTAAGAGATGTTTTTTTGGTCCAAAATTCCCTTGGGCAGTTTTATGATGACATTGCATTATTATTTTAAGTTGTAAGTGTTTATAATTTTCATAGTAACATTTAATTTTCAAGATTTTATATTTGAAATTTTTCAAAAAAATGATTTGGGGCTTAATATTTTGATTAGTTAAATTATGTGGGGGTTCTTTTTTACATTTTCTGAAAAACAAAAGTTTAAAGGAATGGGTTAAATTGTTTTTTGGACCAATCATTTTTACGTTGACAATCTTACAGTAATTTGGTTCACTTAGATGATCCACTAGATCTCATCGATTCTGCGAGCTAGTTCTGTTTCCTATTTATTTTCTTAGTTCTATCACTTATATCATGTTCTTGTTACATATGTTTCTGCAAGAATAGTGCTTAACAAATTAAAGAGTTGTGACTCATTTTTTTATGTAATTTTATACTATTAATATATGAGATAACAATTGAGAGAGAATGATTTGTTGATGGGTTTAGTGGGTTCTGTAATTGGTAATCTTCATATCTTTTTCTGATTTGGTAATCTCCCAACCATTCTTTTATTATTTGATGAAGGTTCTGATTCTTATCTTTATTATTTGTGAATTACAGGTTGTATATATGTTGTAGCAATACATAATCAATTGATATTATTTTTACTTGCTGTACTGGATTGAAATGTTGTGCAATTTCCTTTTTCTTTTTTAAAAGAATTATTTTTAAATTATATGATGATGATGATGTAATGCTACTTTTTTATTTCCTAGGTCAATACAAAAAAAAACTTAACAAAAAATATTCAGTACAAATATAGTTTTAAAAAATTCAATACAAACAAAGACTAAAGACGGGCAGAACCGGTAAGAATTGGTCCAAAACCGAAACCAGATCCGGTAATCCGGTTTGGCTCTTCCTTTCCTCTTCCCAAGAACTGGACCAGACCGGTCCGATAAAAAAAAGAGCATGTGGACAGGAACGGTCCGGTAAGACGCATATCCGCTAAACACCAAACCGAACGGGTCCGGACCAGTCCTTTAGCAATCCTTACATGCCGAGTAATGTTTTCTTTACCTTTCTCATCTTTAATCGTGTATATTACCCGTTTTGTGTAAACTCTTAAATTTATTACTTTTGTAGTCATGTCGACATAACTTTGTTTTGAGTTGAGGGTTCGGTACTCGGTGTCCTCATCCCTATTTATGTGTTAAATTTTTACATATATGTATATATATATATATATATATATATATATTTTGTTCTTCCATAAGAGTTTGCGCACATCTTTGTTCTGAGTTAACCTCGGAGCTATTCGGAGGACCATTTGTAGCTCCACCATTAACATTATCTTTATGAGAACCCACAACTCTACAAGATAATGCATATGGACATGGCCCTTCACTATCTAGAAACAGGTAGTTTCCCTCCAAATCAACTGCTTTCTATACAAAAATAACAACATGAATCTCAATTTATATTTCGAATGCCTATTATTTACAGTAATAGCTACACTAACTATTCATAAACATATATATATGGGTGATTAATCTAAAAAGTTCACAACTAACAAACTTTAATAAGGTCCAATCCACTTCATTACAATTACAATTCAAAAATTTCAGTATAAGACGAAATTTCAGTAATTTCATTAAGTTTATTTCTTTTGTTGCGTTTCGCATCACCACTATCATGTATTTACCTTATTGTCAAAATATTTGTCTATTTTAAAAAAATAATAAATTATACTTAATATTAGATAATTCTGAAAAATTGCAAAATGATGATATTAGGTTAAAATCATAACAGTTTCTTTAGAGTTTCAATGTTAATTATTTTTAACCTTACTTTTGGAATCGTAACCTGCCTCTTTGATGCATCCTTGGTATTTGTATAAATTACACACAAATAGTAAAGCCTCCAAAGCTCAAAAGTAATGTTAACGTGAAATTTAATCCCTACATTTATATGGTTATTTTAATGTATTTAATGTGTTGCGTAGGTTATAGAAAATATGATATTTTGTATACATGAATGATTGTATAGGGTGCAGTTCCTATGAAGAAAATTATTGGGATCTCGGTGAAGATCGATTCATAAAAAGTGATACGAAGTAACTGTAAGTTTATTATATGTTTGTGAAATTGACTATGTGAATTTATTTTGGTAGATTTGGTCTAATGGGTATGTACCATAAGCCTCAACATTGTGTTGACTTCATGGTGTGGGCTACAAGTTACTCTTAGTTATGATAGGTCCCTTATCTATGTACATTTTGATAGTATAGTCCCTGACTTTATGAATTTCATGTGTGTTTGCATCATCTATATTAACTTAATTGTTAGTCACATTATTTGTGATGAATTTTAGATGCATTTGAAGATCCAAATATTATTCATGTTGATCACATAGTGAACCTTGTTAGAGATTTGGAAGTTATTACTTAAGAATTGCGTCTCATGTTATGCTTTTGGTGAAGAATGAAATTTGTAGAAAGCTTTTAATAACTTTTAGTTTCAATATTATTGTTTTTTTGTGTATGATTAAAGTGGTGGATTTTCATGAGATGAAGCTGACTAGAAAAGACTTATATACCCCTAAAATAAAGGCTTATTTCAAATATGATAAAGAAGATGATGAATATTTGTTTTACAAAGAAGACGCCCACAATGGCCATGATTTGGGTCTAGTTGTCGTTATTATACTGAACAATGCTTTGGCTCATAGAGGTAGTTTCTTTTTTTTTGAAAATTTGAATATGTATATTAATTAATTAATTATACATGCAACCATGCTGAGGCAGAGGAAGTTATAACAAAGACCTATGAAATTAGTATTTTAATTATATAAAAGTAGTGTTTTTTGTTTGTTTTATGTGTTACACAGGGCCGTGTTGGAATTATTCCCTAGCCCCGATCGTCTTGTAATGAAATTAACACGAGTATTTACTAGTACACGATTATAGTTATACCTACAGTATTGATTGAAGAAATTATTTCCTTGAATCTATGCAAGCTTTTATGATTATGGTATTCATTTACATAATATAAAGGCAGAACATTGATTAAGTTACGAACTAGATATCATAAGGTGTCATGATGATGAGAATCTAGCTCATAGGACTTAATCTAAACTTGTTCTTAATCGTAGGATCATCGAGTTATGACCTCGATGATCCGGTGAGATTAATACGTAGCTAACGTGTATTTATTGGATAAATATCGGTATATCTTATTTATCGAGTTAGGTACATAGATAATGCACATAGAGATGTGATTATAGAACATACTAAAACTAGAGATTCCTAATGGTTAATTACCTTGAACTGTCAAGTAGGTTAATCTCTATAAGGATTTTTATACTTGTAATCCTTTGACCTGAGATCACCACTATAGTTGTGTATGTGCTTGTTATGTTTTGATTCTGGACTACTAGTGTGTCATAATGCTATTCGAAAGGATATTTGATGTAGCTAAGTATATATGCTCCAAGGGATGAGTCAAGATGGAATCTATCAACTCTAGGTAAAGAGTTTGAGCTCTACGATGCCATAAAATTATAACGATTGTATAGAATCCTTGTACGAGGTGATAGAATGAATGAATAAAGGAGTTTCTTAGGTCATTCGTCAATCGTTGATAATCGACGTGTAACGTAGTTGATTTTCTAATGGGATTTGACAGTTGTACCATATCCCAGGATGATCTGGAGCTATAAAGATAGAGGGAATATGTGTATGATCTTTTACCGGGTTCTTTGTACAGAGTTACTTCACGTTATCCAGTCATTGTGGAGTGTTGTTCGACTCCAACCTCGATTAGTATTTAATTAAGTTAACTACTACTGGTTTAACGATGAACCCACGTAGTCGCACACTAACGAGTGTATTGATCTTGCTTAATATCGAAAATTAATTTTATTATTAGATAATAAATATCAATTAATTATATAGTTGGAATATCGGTATATTAATTTGCTAGCACAACTTAATATTATAATATAAGACCGGACTGAGAAAAAAAGGAAAAAAGAAAATTGGCAGATTTGTGGCTCGATCCACATACCTCCAGTAATGCGAAGTGTGTCACTAACCACTGGACTAGACAACTCATTTGAAAATGTAAAAGGTCCAAGTACACTTCACATGTGGATAGTGGACCAGATTATTAAGATAATCAGTTTTTATTATACGTTGATGAATTTTCATTTTCTACACTTTTCACTTTCTCAAAAGTCATAAAAGTATGAGGGATTATATTATAAATAGAACTTTTTTCCATCTGTTTTCTCACAAGAAAACAAAACATGAGAAAGAAAAGGTCTCTTAATCTCCAAGTCAGAATTAGATTCTTAAAGGAAGGATCATAACCCAGTGTGCAAAGCGTGAAGGCTTAGAGTTTTTGAAGCTGGGTTAGTCACTTTCAATTTGATTCTCATACAAAGAATTCAGGTATTTAATCGAATTTTCCCTTGTTTTATATTCTTAAATCACAACTAGATGGTTTGAGGATTGAAATATTTTGTATTTGTTGCATATATACGATATATCTCCTATTGTGATTCCTTCAGGCCGGTCCTGTAGTAAAGCAAAAGAGGCAGCCGCGTAGGGCCTCTTATTTTTTGATGTTTTTAGGGGCCTTCGATATTCTAAATATATTATGTATATATATCCCCGACTTATATAATTATATAAAAGTAGTATTGTTTGTTTGGTGGTATTGTTGCATGTTTTCATTCATGAGGTCTGCATTTTGAACTACGTTAATAGTTATAATATTTTTATTTCTGTAGAGCACCCCATTTTGTGAGTTCACTTAGGGCCCCGAAATTTAATGGTCGGACCTAGTGTTACATATGTAAATTAAGTGGTTTAGTTTGTAGAGTTAATGAGAACTTGAGGCGTGGATTATCGAAAGATACAGACCCTGTAGTTCATACACACGCATATGCTGCAGTTAGAGGCATTTTTGGAGCTGATCATCGAAGCTCGGGGAGTTGACATATTGGGGCTATATTTTTAGGGGTAAACCGCAAAACTCGAAAATTATAGGGGCCAAAAGATAATTAAAAGCACTACGGTGACTGCACATAATATTGCAGCTACTGGGGGTGGTGGCATTTTGGACCAACTAAAATTTTTTATTGGTAATATTATTGTTGCTGCATTTAATAATCACATGAATGATGTTGTTGAGAATATTAAAACAAACACCGTCTGAAGGTAGTTTTAGAGCAGAAAAAAAGCAAGGGAGCTGAATTATTTGGTAAGACTTGGGGATGGATCTTAATTTTTTTTCTTCTAAAATTCAGAAAGCTGAAACTTCAATCATTAAAACTTATTTGGCTGCTATTGGTGTCTCCTAGGGTGTGATAAAATAATAGAATAAATAATGTAGTAATCACCCTAGACTTAACACGGTACTACAAGTATTACAGGATGTATGCAAGTTTTAATGATAAGAAGATTCGTTCCTCAGAGACTTAAATGTGTTAACAGGTGGGTAAATAAATCAGAGTAGCAATTGATAATTTAAAGACTAAAAATAAAGATTTATTGATTGAGATTAAACTAATAAAATTAAAAGATATAAATTAAAAGATGTATGAATATAGATGAAAAAATATAGCTTAGGTTTATCTACTATGCATTAATCCTTCTAATTCATTCTATCAATTCAGTTTATAAGGGAGATAATAGCTCTTCGATACATAGTCAGGATTCTAGATTCCCCCTATCCCCGAAGAGCGAACTAGGGTGGAGACCTCACAATCACGAGGGGACTCAAAATAGGGTTATCCTACGCTATTAGGGTCCTAGATGAGACAGGCCTACTAATGATGATTGGTGATTAAAATAAACCTTAAGGACTATCTAGTTAGGCTGGTGTTGTCAGGACCAATTCCGTACACTAGACGTTTATGTGGTGTTTCAATAATTAGACACCCCTTCCGTGTGACCATATACCAACTATTAGCAAAATCCTAAATTGATCAGGTTTAAGACAAACAATAAATCAAAGCACGTAAATCAAATATATGGTTAAGTACCTAGAATCAATTTAAAATATAAAATTTCCAAAGAAACCTAGATAGAAAGAAAATAGAATTCATTAATTATACATAATGCAAAACCCAAGCTATGGGAAAATTAGTTCGTACCTGAAGGAAATAAACCACAATAAAGATACATGAATGTCATCTTGCTATCTTGAATGACTCTAATGATGAATAAACTTAAGAACCAGTTGTGGGAAGCAAGGATTAAACCTATGTCTTGGACTTGAGCAAGGATTAGTTTACAAAGGTTTAAGGTTGTGTTTATAGGGGTCTAGGAAGCCCTAAAACGTTTTCTTGGAGTAGAAGATAAGTAATTGAACTTCTAGTCCAACTCAAATTTGTTACTCTAAAATATAGAAAAGGTAGTAAACTACCGCTGTTTTATTTTGGCTGTAACTTCTTCGATATAGCTCCGATTTACGCGTTCCATATATCGATATTGATCGTCTCGGAAAACTCTTCACTTTTTATTTAGATCATTCTTCTAAATCTCCATCCAATCTTGCGTTATGAGCACTTTTGTGGTCGTAGCTGCTGGAATTCAGATTTACTTGGCATCTTTATCTTTCCATATCTATCTTTTCTTGCCTTTATCTCTGATTTCCATGATTATCTTCTTTCCTTTATCTCTTAGAATTTATTTGGTATCTAATTAATTAAATTATATCTTTAAAGCTCCACAATTAACAACAATTAAACCAAATAAGCTCTAAAAATAATAAGTCATCAAATTAAGACAAGAAATAAGAAAGTGTAATAATACATAAGAAAATTGAGTATATGACTTCCTAAAACACCTAAAATGATGTCTCCAACAAAGATTAAATCATAACAAATAGGGAAACATCAAGACCCCCAACTCAAAGTTGTACCATTCCGATACAATAAAGATAAGAACAAATGGAAGTCTCTAAATACACACCTAGGTTAAATAAGCATAGAGGAAAGAAGATAACAGAATATATAGAATAAACTCAAAGCAACTACTCAGAAAATATCATGTAATAATATTTACAAACTACACACATGCACACTTGTCACATCTACCATCAACCCAGCTTGTATTCAAGATTATATTAGCTTCGCAATGTAAGAATGAGCGGATCTTTTCTCAGGTCACCAAGGAGGCTATAGGTTGTTCATCGAACTTCACTAGTATACAAAGATCTACTTAACTACTCTCTTTAAGGTTGTAATCTTGGCTTAGGGACTGTATGATAAGTATATTTGGATAATTTAGAGTGAGCTTTTGGCTCTCTCCTCACCAGCCATTAACGAATCGCCTTAGAGCTTGAGTTACTCTCATAAAACGTTTCTCACTCAACCCAATGATTTTCTTGATGCACAAATTAGCATCCCTAGTAACCCTATTAAAAAATAAAGATGTTCACATAAAAATTCCTCTTTGCCGGTCTAAATAATATTCTTTTCAAATCTATTTTTTTGTTTTGTATAGTTATGACTCTCTTTTTTATGTTGATATTTCATGCTATTTTTTCAACATATTTTAATTTCTTTTCATGCTTTTCAACTTTTTTAATTTACTCTTACATGGGTAACGGGTACAATATAATAAACATGTGAATCATAAAAGTAATACTAGAGAATAATTAATAAGCTAAAAAATTCCCAACGCAATAACAATTCCTATAATGGTGGACCCACCACCCCAAACTCAAGCTCTAAAACAATTGTCTATGTATCGCGATTCGAGTACGGGTCATATGTAAAAGTACTATATAAAGGGATACGGCTTATAATTTGGCTAATAAAAAGGCTTTAGAAAGGATAGAAGGGGATGAGAAGGATATAAAAATTATAATTTAAACATCAAGCTAAAAGGAAACAAGGGGCTTATGAAAGAACCGCCTTAATCACTTTCTAAACTATGCAATTTCGTCATTCTCTTACCTTTAGTACGCTCATCAAATGGGTTTATCAACTAGCTTGGATCTCACAGCCTACACACCACTCATGGCTCCCTTAGATCGATCATACTTTCTATTGCATTGCTAACTAATCTTTTCATTACAATCAATGTGTGTTTTCCAGCAAATACTCAATGCATACAAAATATATCAGCTCATAAACATACTACTTTCTATCATTAACTTACTAAGCTTATGCTTTCAAGCTATTAAACATACTCTACATCTAAATCCCATGTATCAAAAAATTTAATTTCTGCCTAAAAACAGAAAAATCACATAAGAATGGAGATGAGAGACAACGAATCCTCACACCCCCAAGTAAAAAATGAGGCGTGTCCCCAAGAATCAAAAAAGACTCGAAAAAGAAATTAAAATTAGCAGATAAAGAATGTACAAAAATGGTAAGGAAAAAAGAGAACATATTCTCGAGGCTATTGCCTCGCATTATCGACATCCAAGATAGGATTTACCAGATCTTTCTTTAATTGCGCAAGGAGTGTCATGATGTGCACGTGATTAGCTTTGATTTGTGCCACGTCATTGGATAAGGAAGTTTGAGTAGCTTCGACTTTATATAATCGCTCCTCTACCTTCTCTTGCCAAACACGATCCTTCTTCTCTTTTGAATGTTGTGTAATTCCCGATCTCTCAAAATTGTCTTGATCCAAGTATTGTCAATATGATTTATCTTAAACTCCAGGTCCCTTCTTCACCCAGAATGATCATATTCGCTTTTCGCACAAGGAATGTGATCATAGTAGGATATTTCAGATTAAATAAGAAGTATTAGAGACCGAAAATCGCATCACCTACTCAAAGATCACTCGTGCCATATCCACCTCTTCTCCCCGTAAAATACAATTCAACAAGTTTGCATTCTTCTTAGGTACATCCAATTTTTTTGTGTTTCCAAAGACATTAGTTGTAAGGAAATTGTGCCAACCTCTCGTATCCGCTTGGAGGTATTTGTAAGGACAAGGTGCCTTCAATTCTTTCTTATGTGATTGTAGTCTTTCTTTGTCTAAAACATGTTCAAAAAGTAAATTCCAATCAAAAGACTTGATATTGTCCACTGCTTCTCTATACTTGAATGGTCCAACCAATTTCTTAAACTAGAAGTGGTTTTGAATCTCTTCAACGGTAAAAAGAACTAACTTGCCTCTAACAGGAACACAACCTTTACTATCTCGAATAAAGAGGCCTAAATAGAATTCGGAAACTAACTCAACACATAAATTGGAACGTCTTACCATGAACCAAGACCAACCCAATTTGAACCTATCTCCACGAATCTCTTGTATTCACCTTTACCAACTTCTTCTTGGAATACTCTCTCATGAGAAAAAGGTAGTTCATGTAATTGTTTCTTTGCAGAAGTTATCATGGCCCTTGAAGATTTCTCTTTTTCTTTGGGTGTAGGGCTCTCGATTTGTAGAGGTTGTGGTGTCTTCTTTATAAAGCTGGAACCTTTTTGCCCATTACATTCACCACAGCTAGCTGGCCTCTCTTCTCTTGACCTGTTTTACCCTTTGTGTTGGAACTTGAACTTTTCTCACTTTATTTCTTCTCAATAGAACCCAATATATTGATTTTATTCATCTCCCTCACAGTAGATAATGTTTTTATTCTCTTTGTCATCTCAATTGACCTCCAACCCAAAGCTTTGAACACTCTTGAAATATGAAACTCTTGATTTTATGTTGAACAAGCTTTATTTGGGTTAGGAAAGGTGTTAGGATGATGAATCTCTATGTGTGTAGGATGAATTCTTGATTGATATGGGATTAAGAAATTGTTGGATGAATTTGGAAAATCCTGGCTTTTGATTCTTGGATTCAATGTGTTTTGGTATGATATGGGTGTTTGAATTTTCTTTATAATGATGTAGGGAAAGGATTGGATGTGTTTTTATAGTGATTGTGTAGTGTTTTGATGTTTGGTGAAGCTTTGATGAAGCTTTAATGGAGTTGGGATAGTTTTGGAGAGGAAAGAGAGGCTTAAGGATTGAAAAATTCGGAATAGATCTAACTTTTTCACCATTTCTAACCTAAAATGCAGAAATTTTCTCTCTCCAGTGGCGCTGGGCGGCATACCGGTTGTTTGGGCGGCATACCGGTCCTAGACCGTGTTGAAAAGTCCGAGACATGGTGTGTACTATTAGCTCTCGGGATTGTACCTAATGCCACGAACCGTGCCACGGTTTTTCTTCACGCCGGCATACCGGTGGTCACTTTTTTCGAAAATCTTCGTCTCAGCATGGAACCTAATTTCACGAATCTAGCCACGGTTTTTGACCCACCGGCATACCGTTGAGCTGATCAAAACGTGCTAAAAAATTTATTTTTCTTCCCTAACTTGACTTTCTCTAATACCTGACATAAAAAACACTAATACCTTTCTCAAATATGCAAGATCAACTAAAAACAACTAAACTAAACATGAATTAAAAACATAAAACATAAAAATATTGCGAGTTGTCTCCCATACAGAACTTTTATTTAACGTCTTTTAAAGTTAGACGCGTTACCTCTATCATGATTTGCGAATATAGCCTCCCCAGTGACGAGCAAGGCTATGAACGTCTACTAACCTTCGTTTAATGCCCCTCTTGGGACTAAATCACCTTAGCTGAAACAACTTAAGTGACTATGAATGGTCTCATCCACGAGTCTTTGTGATCTTGTGACCTATTCTCTAGTTTGTGGGCTTTCCATACAACTTCATGGCCGACCCCAAACTCAATCATTGGCTCGATATCCATAGGTTTTGTGTGTATTTCTTTTAGGGACACGATGATGTGAAAGACTGTGGATGATAGGATCGGTGGGATCTGACTTCCTTGGTTTCTTTCCCCAGACATAGAATGTCTCGGATATGTTTTTAGCATGAAGGGTGATTGTCCCTTCCTGGAAGTTGATGATGCTCTGACTTGTGTCCATGAAAGGCATTCCAAGTATAATTGGAACCTTCTTATCTACATTGAAACCAAGTATAACAAAGTCAGTAGGGATGGTGATATTACCCGATCGGATGTGTACGTCTCCATTGTTCCCCATGTCTTGGTAACTGAGTTGTCAGGAAACTACAACCTCACTGGAGCTTTCTCTGCTTTCTACAGTCCAGGTTTATCGAACAGGGACTTTGGAATAAGATTCACACTGGAACCCACATCACACATAGCTTTCATCTTGAGCGTACCATTTATTTGAATAGGAAGATTAAAGCTTCCCGGATTATCGAGCTTCAATGGTAACTCCGTCTCTACTATTCTCTGTACTCTCTCAGTATGAGCCACAGTCTCTTTCTTGGCTTCTACACTCGCCTCTTTCTCTGGATTAACTTGCGTGAAAAATTGTTGTGGT
Source organism: Nemophila menziesii (assembly GCA_029959085.1). Lineage (NCBI taxonomy): Eukaryota > Viridiplantae > Streptophyta > Magnoliopsida > Boraginales > Hydrophyllaceae > Nemophila > Nemophila menziesii. The sequence goes on from JARWIR010000009.1 coordinate 32,486,035, forward strand.
GTAAGCCCTTTCTTTGCAATCTCAAGAATCTGGGAATTTATATTTTTAGGAGTATATGCCTATACAAATGTCTTGAGTTAAATGTCTACCTTTTAATTTGTATCAGGAATTTGTGGTGACATTGATTGAACAACAGGTGGTGGTTCCACGTTTTCTTCTTCTTTCTTTTCTTACACAGTTGGTGAAACTTCTTCTTTCTTTCCTTCATTCGAGGCTTTTTCCTCTATCTCGTTAGCTCTAGTAACTTCTAGCTCCATAACCAATCTAATCTCTTTTTGCATATCTTTCAGAAGTTGTATAAATTCGGATTTTTCTGAATCTTCATATTCGGAGGAGTCAGAGTCTTCGGGGCTAGACTTTGTTGGTTCCTCTTTAGTTTTGTTAACTTCCACGGCACTTTCTGCAGCATGATGTACTTCCTTATTCTCTTCAATATCAACTAAAATTTCCTTACAAGCTTCGAACCCAACATTGGCCTCAAACTCTTCAATAGATTTCAATTCCCTGGCTTCCACCATATTCATTAAAATATTATTCAATTAATCGACTGTGTACCCAAGATCTGAATTGAAGCTTCTGTTTCTCTCAACTTCTCGTTTTGTTTATTCATAGATGCGGTGATAAGATCCATGAAATTCGTTAATTGCTTATCACACGCAGCTCCCTCTTGAGGATGTTGTGGTAAAGCCTTCTAAGCTAAAGTATCAGTATAAGCGTCATTGGCTTGTTGTTGTGGAAGAGCAGGTCGTTTATAGTTCTGATTTCCTTGATATTGATTCTGAACTTTCGGATTGTAAGAGTTGTTCTAGGGACAACGTTGATAGTTACCTGTATTAGCGGCCCCCTGTGGATTTGAATACTGCATACCCGGATGATTCATGTTACCAAATCGGAAATAACCTCGGTTGGATATGAAATAGACAGACGCTGGATTTTCTTTGCACTCTTCCCATGTATGATTTGGTACCTCACACTTCGGAGAACCTTTTGCCTCTTGCTCTACGCTTGTTGCTGCTAAATTTTGCTTTTGCATCTCAAGTTTGATCTCTTTAATTCGCTTTTCTAAAGCAGTTAATCGAGCTGAAGTAGCAGTATCTGCATCTAATCGAAGCGTACCTCTTGTATTTGTAATAGGAGCTTGCGACAATGACCAACTCCTTTATATTTCTATAATGTTTTTCATACCTTCGGCTGCTTTTGTAGGATCCATGGACACAAAATTTCCCTTTCCAAGATTATCTACCATCAGTTTACTTTCGGCATTGATACCATGATAAAATATAGATAATTGCTAAGACGGGGTGTAACCGTAGAGTGGACATCTAGCTAACTTCTATTGGTATCTTGTCCATGCGTCTCCTACTTCTTCTCCATTCTCTTGGCAAAACTTAGCAAGCTCACTTTGGTCTTTGAGTCTCATACTCTTCGGATAAAAACGGTTAAAGAATGTGGCTTGAAGTTCTATCCAAGTATTAGTTGTACCTGGTGGTTGTCTATCTAGACAATCACCAGCTTTGCCGGTCAGAAAGAACGAAAACATGTGACTATACAGTTGCTCGCGTGTAATGCATGGAGTAATGTAGGCATCACAAATTTGCATGAACTTCTGAATCGATCTTACCAAATCTTGAATTGCTGCACCACTATAGAGTCCAAAACTCTGGAATTGACTGAGCATACCCGGATCGGGTCTAAACTTGATATTCAGGATCTCTGGAGGAAAATAACCTAACATGAAAAGGTGCTCCCAAGCCTGGGAGATCTTGTTCATTGCGGATGTTATTTCTGTTATCTCCTCATGGTGGTGGTATATGTCCTAAAGGACCAAGGGACGGATCTCCTACCACTAGTGGTGGATCTTGTCCTCCTTGATGTTCTGTCATTGCTCTTCTTTGTGCTCTGTGTTCTTTCACTCCTTTGGTATAAGCTCTGAAGCTCCACTCGGGCTCCGCAAGAGGAGGTCAAGTATTCACTGTTAAAACATGAGAAAGACTAGAACAACAAAAAAGGTTAAACCTGGAAAAATAAAAATAAATAAATACTAATACTACTAAAATAAATAGCCGACACGCTAACGAGACACAAGTCCCCGGCTGCGGCACGAAAAACTTGGTGTCGCCTAGGGTGTGATAAAATAATAGAATAAATAATGCACTAATCACCCTAGACTTAACACATGCAAGTATTTCAAGACGTATGCAAGTTTTAATGATAAGAAGATTCGTTCCGCAGGGACTTAAATGTGATATGAGATGGGCAAATAAATCAGAGTAGCAATTGATAATTAAAAGATATAAAAAAATATGATTGATTTAGAGATTGATGATTAAACTAATAAAATAAAGGACAATAAATTAAAAGATGTAAGAATATAGATGATAAAATATAGCTTAGGTTTTGCTACTATTCACTAATCCTTCTAATTTTTTCTATCTATTCATTTTATAAGGGAGATAATAACTCTTAGATACATAGTCAGGATTCTATATTCCCCCTGTCCCCGGAGAGCGAACTAGAGTGGCGACCTCACAATCACAAGGGGGCTCGAAATAGGTTAATCTGCGGTACTAGGGTCCTAGATAAGACTAGCCTACTAATGATAATTGGTGATTAAAATAAACCTTAATGACTATCTTGTTAGGATGGTGTTGTCAGGACCAATTCCGTAAACTAGACCTTTATATAGTGTTTCAATAATTAGACACCCCTTCCGGTTGACCATCTAACTACTATTAGCAAATCCCTAAATTGATCATGTTTAAGAAAGACAAAAAACCAAAGCACATAAATCAAATATATGGTTAAGCAGCTAGAATCAATTTAAAACATATAATTCCCAAAGAAACCTAGATAGAAAGAAAATAGAATTCATAGATTATACATAATAAAAAAACCAAGCTATGGAAAAATTAGTTCATACCTGAAGGAAATAAACTACAATAAAGATACATGAATGTCATCTTTCTCTCTTAAATGACTCTAATGATAAATAAACTTAAGAACTAGTTGTGGGAGGTAAGGATTAAACCTATGCCTTGGACTTGAGAAAGGATTAGACTACAAAGGTTTAAGGGTGTATTTATAGGGGTGTAGGAAGCCCTAAAACGTTTTCTTGAAGTGGAAGACAAGTAATTGAACTTGTAGTCCAACTGAAATTCGTAACCCTAAAATATTGAAAAGGTAATAAACTTCCGTTGTTTTGTTTTACCTGTAACTTCTTCGATATAGCTCCGTTTTACGCGTTCCCTATGTCGAAACTTGTCATCTTGGAAAGCTCTTCACTTTTGCTTTAGACCATTCTTCCCAATTTCCATACAATCTTGAGTTGTGAGCACTTTTGTGGTCTTAGCTACTGGAATTCAAATTTACTTGGTAACTTTATCTTTCCATATCTATCTTTTCTTGCCTTTATCTCCAATTTCCATGATTATCTTCTTTTCTCTATCTCTTAGAAGCGATTTGGTGTCTAATTAATTACCGTATATCTTTAAATCTCCACAATTAACAAACAATTAAACCAAATATGCTCTAAAAATAATAAATCATCAAATTAAGACAAAAAATAAGAAAGTGTAATAATACATAGGAAAATCGAGTATATTAGTTTCAAAAACACCTAAAATGATGTCTCCAACTAAGATTAAATCATCACATATAGGGAGAAATCATCTACTAAAATTTTGGAAAGTAGAGCTCATAAAGGGATTACTGGATCAAACTTCATACTTAGACCGAGAAACCCAGAGAAATAGAGAAACATTCGGATGGAAACTCAGAGAACCACAAGATAGTAGGAAGGAACAAAACTAGTGGTACTAGGCTGTGGATGTTGTTTCAGTCGATAAAGACGAATATGAAGTTGGAAAACATGAGAGTGGAAATTAGAGTCCACAAATTCCTATGATTGTTGAATATTACAAAATCTCATGTAAAACTGTATGAAGTAATATATTATTAATATTCAATGACAAAGAGGCCAATTTTGATTTATTATTAGTGCAAGAATAATAAAAATATTTGTATAGACGAACAACTAGACTGAAAGTATCTTAAAAATCATGACCCATATTTTATCCTATTGATTCTTGCCAACGTCCGTTCGAGCTCATTCCCCAATAAGGGAAGACAGTTAAATGCATGCGCTTCATATCTCATATCTCTCCAGTGTACCACCAACATTCAGTTTTACAATGTAAATCTATTTATATCCAATAACATTCATATCACGATTCTTCTGAACCAAGAACCATGTGTTTTTTAACTAATGAATTAAATCTATTCTTCATTTTCATGCACAAATGAGCATTTTTCAAGGCTTGGGTGTAAGAAGTGGGTTCTGTAAGTAGTGAGTGAGCTTGAGTAAGTGGGAGGTATGGATATAATATCTAGTGGATACAAGGGATTTGGCTTTACGCGGTTCATTCATATGTCTAATGATCATGTGATAAGTGCATATGATGTGGGTACTCTCTCGGGGAAGGTATAGTTGACTAATGGTGTTTGCAGGTGTATAATTATTTATCTTTTCATATAAGACATATTTTGATTGGTTTGGGGACCTTTGGCTGTAGTAGGATAGATATTTATATGATGTCTCATATTTTATGATAGAATAATCGTATCACGAGATATATTTTTAGAGATAATGCTATTAACATGCATTGCTTTCTTGTCGTATTTTGGAGATATTGCTATTCTTAAAGCTTTTGTACATTAATATTGTGTTAAGTGTGTAGATTTTAGGTAAATGGTTTATATTACACTCTAAGATGATGAGGTGAAGCCAAGAAGTCGAGTCCAAACCTAAGCCAAGGCGAAGAAAGAGCAGAAAGTTACTTTCGAGAAGTTTGAGCGTTAACCAAAGAAATCTCTCGTCATTTGATTTAGTCACCACAACTTATTTGTTAGGGCTTTGGACAAATTTCCTTTTGATTTTGAATATCTGTTGTAAATCATAAGCACCAATGCATTTGGAATGCGATTTTTGAGTCGATGAGGGAGAAGGACCAATTTCGACCATGTTTTAGCATTTTTTGAAGAAAATATTTTTTTCGAAAGGTTGAAGAAGTTAGGCGCGCCTAAGACATATCTCGATGGGCCTAAATGAGTTTTACACTAGAAGAGGACAAAAGTTCTTTTAGGCGCACCTAAACATCTCGCGGTGCACCTAAAGGTGATCGCTGATACACTAGGCACACCTAAATCTTTTACAACGCGCCTAAAGCTTTCATGGTGTGCCTAATCACCATCGACGATATGCTAGGCGCAAATTTAATAAATTTACACTATAAAAGGCCAGCATTTTTTTATTGGCGCAACTAAAATTTTTTGCGACGCACCAAAACCTAAATTACACGTTAACATCACAAAAGGTACTTTAGGCGCGCCTAAATCTTTTCCTGGCAGGAGTAAAGCATCAACTCTATACAAAAATCACTTTGTTTGCCTATTCCTTTACATTAAACCAACCTCCACCCCTCATATTGATGTCTCTATATTTTTGATTAATTAATCTATTCATGAGTCATAATTTTAGGTGTATTATATTCTAAGTTGATGGATTTTCCCTATTTATTGTTAGTTTCTCAATTCATACCTTGGTTTGGAAGTTTATAACTTTTAGACCATTTTTAGAGTAATTTGTGTGTTAAATGTGAATCTCTTAGGTACAATAATGATATTATATGCCAAATCAATGTTAATAAGTAGAGGAAAAAAGATCCAAGGCAAAATAAAGAGTTGTTATTTTAGGAAAGTGCAAAAGTAGCCAAAAGTTGATGTCAAACTGTGAAGACGTGGAGTACTGTTGATGTTGCATAAAATCACCAAGGTATTTGAAGGAGCCATGCCGTCATTTGGATACTAAAATTACTTTATTTGGAGATGTAACGAAGGAGTTATGAATTTTACAAACTCCAAAGGTCAATTAGTCCTTTTATTAAAGAAAACGAGTTTGAATTGGATTATGACTCCAAAATCTTGGCACATGAACTACATTTTGATCTAACACCTATATATATATTACTAATTACATTTTTAAATATTTCCTTGCTTGTACTTACATCCGTAATATTCATGAAATCCATAGGTGGAAGCAAGTTGACTTGTAGAGAAGGATAAGAAGCTAGAGAGTCACAAAATCCTCTTCTCCGTCCTTCCACTCTATCATTATGGTAATATACCTTAGGGTCATGGCTTTACTATGTTTGTAAGATATTTTATCTTTAGTTTTATTTATTTAGCTATGAAAAAATTTCCAATAGTTTGGATTTCCATTATGTATAATCCTTAAATTCTATTTTTATAATCTATGTTATCTAGGAAAGCGACAGTTAATTGATTTTGAGCTTTGTAATTATATATTTGTATTATGCAATTGACTTATTCCATCCCAAAAACTAGCCAATATTTGAAATGTCCTTAGTAGTTTGATTGTCACCCTGGTGTGGGATTCAATTATAGACAACAACGCATAATCGTTTAGTGTGTAGTATTAATTATGACGGGCTTGCCAAACAATATAGTCAATATGGTTAGATTTTCATCACCGATCTTTGCGCAAGGTCCCCTTAACCAAGTATCTTGGTAGTGTTGAGGTTTCCTTCTAACCTACTCTACCGGAAGTTAGAAGAATTATAGAAATCTAGCTATTAATATTTGCTAAAATTACCATAATAATTAGAATAATTATTCAAAAGGATAGGTGCTTACGAATAAACCTAAGTTATATTTCTAATCTCCATTCTTAGTAGTTTATTTATTTGCATTAGTTTAATTATTGTCTTTAATTCCTTATCTGAAAACAAATAAATATTTATCGTTATTTTGTCTTTTATTTTTAACAATTAATCTCTGTTTACTTCTTATCTAAACGCGAGTCAAGCTAATAGACTAAATCCCTACGAAAGCTGTTTATATATCAAACTATAATTTGCAAACGATTTGTGCACTTGCAGTGAGTTTCTCGTGGTAATAGTAATGTGTTTTCTTATTATTTCTTTATTTATCTATTATTTTATCACACCTTTACAACCACCAAGTTGTTGGCGCCGCTGCCGAGGATTTTTTCTAGTTAGTTATTGTTTTTAGTTTTAGTGTAGCGTTTAGTTGTTTCGGTTTTACGGTTTTTTTAATTTTATCTCTTTCAGGTTCTTTAGATATTGGTGTATGCACTCGGATCCCGAGAAATTATTCCGAGCCCATATTAAGAGACAAAGAGAGGAAAAGAGGAAAGAATCGATTTCTAAAGTAGTAGATAACAATGTACCACTTAGGGAAAATAATCAACAAAATCCAATTCCGCAACTAGTAGTTGATGTATCTCTTCTTGTGATATATTAATACATTAAGAAGACATTCGGTTGGGAGTTTATTAAGCCTAAGTCAAGGATTTTCCCTTATATCTGCTATATCGTAGTTTTGCCTTTTGTTTTGGACATAGTACTATTTATAGAGTTTTTGTGCCTTAATTAAGTGTTAAGTGTGTTTCTTTTAGATATATTGTTTATACAAGGTTTCAATATGAGGGGAAGAATTTCAAAAGTCAAGATAAATCCAAAGTCAAGGCGGAAATTGAGCTTAGAGTCACTCTTGGAAGTTGGAGTGTTTGCCGGAGAAATCTTTGCACATTAGTGTTTCAGTCACTACGACATATTGGTGAGAGTTTTGGAACTGATTTCTTTTGATTAAGAAATATTTTGTAGTCAATGTCGTGTGGTAAGAAATGGAAGTCAATTCAAAGTTAAGATGAAGAAGTTATTCCATTTGCTTCCATTATGCCTCGAACCATAAATCTGTTAAGTAAAAACGAGTTTGGGATAGTTTAGCCCAATTTTGTTCCAATGGAAGATGTAAATCCATTTTTCGATTATTATATAATCATCCCATCAACATGAGGATGAGGAGAGGAAAAGAAGGATTTGTCTATGAACCCAAAGTCTCTCCTCCATCCCATGTCCAAACCCCTCTAATCCTAAAAAGTAATTCCATTTAATATTGTATATTAATCATGATTTCATCACTATTTTTGATTAGTTTTTACTTTTCATTCATGAACTAACTTTTATTGATTGAAACTTGCAATGGGTATGAACCCTATATTATTATTATTTATGTTTTTGATATTTGGGATAATATTGTATTATGATGAAATAAAGTTTTTATGTTCAATTGTTTTGATATATATATATATATGCTTGTTATCTACCTATGTCTTGATCACGCATCGGTAGTTTGAGACTTTCGGCTACCACCTATATAGGAGGTTGAATTTTTGGACATAATATATAAACGCCTAGTGCGCGACATTGAACTGGATGGTCTTATCCGCTAGGTAGTCAATAGGGTTAGGAAATTTAATTCATTGGATAGCCACCTGGTGTGTAAGGTTGAGCTTTTGGTTCACCTGGATGAGAAGTTAAAATTGCTTTTGAATTAAGGGTAATGAGTATCACTCATTTTTCTCTTATACCAATAACAAGATAATAATTAGTTAGGAGAATTATTTACAAGGATCAAGAATTGCATTCATATTTTTCTACTCTTTTTATTATTTAAATATTTGCATCTTTAGTTAAGTATTTATTTTATTTACAATTTAGTCCGTTAACTGAAAAATCAATAAAAATCATTTATATTATACAATTTTCTACATTATCTTACATTCAAAACAAAATTAATACAACTATGGTAGTCCCTGAGGACCGATAACCTTGAGCTTATCATATTTTTCCTTGACGACACCCCGTATGCTTACGGGGTGTCATAGTTCTGTAGGTTGCAAATTGATATATCACACCTGGAACTGCAACAAGTACCACCACAAGGAGTACCTCAAGGTGGGAATCCATCTTTTAATCAACGCCATGAACAAGGTCTTCCTGGTTTGAGAGGACTTTTTCGAGTTCAACTAACAAGGATTCAACTCCCAATGATCCAAGTTGCGAGATTCAAACCTGGTAAAAAAATGTTTACTCAGTTTTTAAGCTTTGGACACTACAATGGTGCAACACATCAAGATCCATTAAGGTCGATTCAGATTCTTATGTAGATTTGTAATGCCTACATCACTTAGGGAATTACACGGGAGAAACTATATTAGTTCATGTCTCTGTTTTTATTCATCAGAGGTTCTAGTGAATGGTTGGATAGCATCCTAGATTACATCATGGGAGAAGTTACAAGTCTATATCTTTGATCGCTATTATCCATAAAGTATGAGAATGAAGGATGAAATGGTACTTGCAAGTTATCTCCAAGAGAATGACGCGAATGTAGGAGAGGCATGAACGAGATTCAGCAAAAATTATGTAGATGTCCAATTCATGGTTACACCCCATCACTTTAATTAGCCATGTTCTATCAAGGCATCAATGTCTTGGAAAGACTGAGGGTAGATAATCTTGGAGAAAGAGCTTTTGTGTCCATGGGTCCTATACAAAATGCAGCTGGTATGGCAAGAATAGTTGAAACAAAAAGAAGTTGGCTTGAGTCGCGAGCTCCCTTTACAAATACCAAAGGCACACTAGATAAGAAAGTGAAACTGCTCTAGAAGCTAAAATCTCCGCGATGGAAAATCAATGAAGCAGGCGTCACTTATTATGGAGAGATGTTTCCAAGGGAAATGAGTCGAGATGAAAGTAGTGCAAGAAGCAAAAAGTTGTCCGAGTTTCGTGGTCAACGATCATGTATGGAAAGAATATGAAGGCAACCCAAAATTTGTTTATTTTAGATCAAATCGAGAATATTACCAAGTTGGTAATCACAATCATCATGGTATGTAATGGTATAATCCGAAGGGGTCCGTGAATCAAGGCAATTCTTACCAACCACAACTTCAAAACAACAATTTCCAGCAAAGATCTTAGTACGTTATCAAGGGGGCTAAGGTTTTAACAAGCCAGGACCACCACCACAACCAACCTATGATGCTTATGCCGATAGTTTAGCTTAGAAAGACTTGCCACAACATCCACAATAAGGATCTCGATTTTATTTATAGAATACAATGCAAGATTTCTAGTCTTTAACCAGGACAACATGAAGACAAATAACAAAAGATTTAACGAACAATCTGTTGCATTGAAGATATGGGGTACGCAAGTTACCCAAGCGACTAGCACTTTAGAAAAGTCTTAGAATATCTTCCACAAATGGTCCTAAATATAAATAATGATGTGAAGGTCATAGATAATGGCAATGAAAATGCTGGGTTCAAAGCATGTAAGGCTATTAACCTTCAAAGTGAAGAAGTAGTGGAATCACCACTTGTTGAAACATTATCGTGGAGGTTCTGGAAATCATTAAAGACCCAACCAAGCCTAGCTTGAAAGAATAAAATTTTGGACTTCTACTCAAGGAAATGTAGGATGAGATCAAAGCAGTTCTTGAGTTACAAGCTAACAAAGCTATCGAGAAAGAGGGAGAAGCCTCAAGTAAGAAAAAGGAAGAGGTAGATTCACCTGAAGTGCAAGAAGAAAAAGAGAGGAAGGTAGACTCGCCACCAAGAGACATCGAACTCAAGTCATTTGAGAGGTACACACCCAAGTGCATGAGATTAAGGAGAAAGGGCTTACATCGCAACAAGTTTACATGCAAGTTATTCTTTCAGAGAGTGTGAGTCTGCAAGCCGAGGTCGAGATTTTGGCTCATACTTAGAGATTCTTGAAGAATGTTGAAAAGAAGTTACCATCAAAATTTCAAGATCCTGGAGGTTTCAATCTTTCAATCCAAATAAATAGTAAGATCAAAGTCAAGGCGATGTGTGACGTGGGCTCGAGTCTGAACCTTATGCCCAAGTCAGTGTTCGAGAGACTTGGCATCAAGAAGGCAGATAAGGCTCCCATAAATTTACAATTTACAGATAGCTCAGTGACATTTGAAAAAAAAAAAAACCAGATAGCTCAGTGACAGAGACATGGAGAATCATGGAGGACGTTCTTGTTCAAGTTGGTAATTTGACTATCCCTAATTACTCTGTTATACTTGATTATGATGCTGATAAGTAGCATTCGATCATACTTGGATGAGCGTTCTTGCACATTAGTCTAAGCATCATAGACTTTTATGAGGGAAGAATGACCCTCCGCGTAAACGACGTATCCGAGACATTCTTTTTCTTGGATAACCAACCAAAGAAAGTGTCACCAACAGTTCCTATCATCCATATTGAGACCAAAGAAAAGGTCAAAGAGAAAGTTCACACCAAAACTATGGAGAGTAGAACTCAAGGTGAGTTTGTTGTAGGCAATAAAGTTGCGTTGAAGGCCCTCAAACAAAAGAATAGACCACGAAGTTTTAAAAACGCATGGATAGGAATGTTTGTCGTTACTCGTGTAGTTTCGACAAAATTGATTGAGGTATGACCCACGAGAGGTCGTAAACTCCAAATGGTTGATGTTCATAGCCTCACCCGTAGCTGGGGAGACTACATACTCAAAAAGTAGAGGAGGTAACACGTCGAACTTTAAACGACGTTAAACAAAAGTGCTTTCCCAGAGACAACACAAATTTTTTAATGTTTTAATGTCTTGGTTTATGTTTTAGAGTTGTTTTAGTGAATATTGAGGATTTGAGGAACGCAGTAGTGTTTTTGATGTGTACATAACAAAAAAAGATGATTTTGGGGTGAAGAAAAGCGAAAAATTTCATGTGAACCTTTGCTAACCGGCAAGTCGGGCATATCGTTGGCATGACGGTGCTCCTCAAAGGGTCACGAGTGATCACACCATGGTCAAAGTCAGAATGGTTGAAAATTCTGACCGGTATGCCATTCCTCCCAGAGGCTAGCTGGTCCAATATGTGTCGTCATTCGCGACAAAGGTTCGCGACGATTATAAGACAGAAGGTCGTTAAAAATTCGACCGGTATACTGGTGCATCACCAAGGGTTGCGACTGATCACACCACTCTTTGGGGTCAGGAGTATTGAAGAGCTCGACCGGCAAGCCGGCTCTCTGAGCGGCTAGTCGGTCCCATATCGTGGCGACAAGAGCGAGAAGGGTCTCTACTGTTCAAAGTTAGAAGCATGGAAGACTGCAACCGGCAAGCCAACCCTAAAGGAGGCATGCCGGTGCAGGTTACGACAGTTATAGAAAAGAAGGTGAAGTTCATACCAACTCCTAAACCTTAAGCCTTCTTCTTATCCAAGCAACCCAAACTCCATTAAAGATTCACCAAACCTTTACCCTACATGAAAACAACACCACATAACCATAAATTCATATCCAAATTCTTCCCTATATTCCTATAAAGAATAGTGACCCACCCAAATCATTCCAAAACACCTAGAATCCAAGAATCAAATTCACATTTGTTCAAATCCTTTTTTAAGAATTTATTAAATCCATATCATTCAAACAAGATTTCATCAATACCCACATAAACAATGAGCCTCTTTACACATTTCCTTACCCAAATAACACCTTATATACCTATAATCAAATGGTAGTTCATGAGTGTTTAAACCATTGATTCGGAGGTCAGAAGAGATGACAAAAAGAACGAGAACAAGAAGATGATACAAGAAGTCTACCTACAAGAAAAGAACTACACCCTATCTTGGGTATCGATTATGCAAGACAATAGCCTCGAGAGTATTGTTCCTTTTTTCCCTACCGTTTCTGTATTTGCAAAAATTGTGTTAGTTTTTAATTTTTATCGAGTCTAGTTTGAGTCATGGGGACACGACTTATTTTTTAATTGGGGGTGGGGGATCTGTGGTCCCTTATATCCATTTTTTCTAGATTTATTGCTTCTGAGGAAGTAATTTGTTTATAAGTTGGTTATTTTGTAGTCTTTGAGTATTGACATGAATACACACATTAATATTAAAGAAATGATTCGTAAGAGATGCGGTAGAAGTAAGCGATCTGTAGGCTGTGAGATCCAAGCTAGTTGATAATTCTATTTAATGTGTGTGCTAGAGGTGAGAGAAATAACAAAATTGCATAATTTAGAAAGTGATTAAGGCGGTTCTTTGATAAGCTCCGTGTTACCTTTTAACTTGTTGTCCAAATTTAATTTAAATATCCTTCTCAACCCTTTCTAGCTTTTATAATTCCTTTTTATAGCCACATTATAAGACATACCCTTTAGATTATATGACTTTTTTATATGACTCATAGTGGTGGGTTCAAATTATGTGAAACATTATTGGGTTGGGTATTTTTAGAGCTTATGTAGTTGTTATCTATTTGATGATGATTCGCTTGTTTATATTGTAACCTTTTGCCGGGTTAAAATAAAAAAGAGAAATATATTTAAAAGATAAGAAACGTGTTGAGAAAGAAGTAGCATGACATCTCACATAAAAAAGAGAGACATAACTAACTTACGAAAGAAATAATTGAAAAGGATTATATGAATTAGACCGACAAAGTAGAAATTTATGGGATCATCTTGATAGTTGGATATTGGGGATGCTAATTAGTGCATCTAACTATTGGGTTGAGTGAGAACATATATTAGAGTAACTCAAGCTCTAGGGCTATTATTTGATGGCTAGTGAGAAGAGAGACAAAAGCTCACTCTATATTATCTAAATATACGATCATACCGTCCCTAAGCCTAAAAGTACAACCGTAAAGATCTTATGATTATTAACTATGTGATCTAGAGAAATTGAACCAATAGAGAGTATTTAGATGGATCATTGGATACTACTTAGGATCTATGAACAATCTATAGCCTCCATATTATACTAAGTGAAAAACCTATCCTTCGTTCATTGTAAAGCTAATCTGATTTTCAATTTAAACAGTGGTTATTGTTTGTATGATAAGTGTATATAGATGATTTAGTTTGTAAATATTATTACATGAAACATGCTATGTATTTAATTTAAAAATTATTACCCACATTCATCTATCTTCATCCTTTTATGCTTAATTGACTTAGCCTTTATATTAGAACTTCCCTATGTTCTTATTTTTTATTATATCAGGATGACAAAACATTGAGTTGGGGGTCTTAATGTCTCTATATTTGTACAAATTAATATATTCATGAGACATTATTTTACGTGTATTATTTTTTCAGTCAAGGGATTTTCCCCTATTTATTGTTAATTTCTCAATCCATGCCTTGATTTGGAAGTTTATTACTTTTAGAGCGTTTTAGTGTAATTTGTGTGTTAAATGGGAAGCTCTTAGGTAAAATGATTATATTAGATGACAAATCAATGTTAAGTAGTTGATAAAAGAAGATACAAGAATAAACAAGAGTTAAAAGGAAAGAAACTGGTTTTAGGAAAATGCAAAAGCTGCCAAAAGTTGTTGTCCAACTATGAAATGTACAGTATTTTTGATGTTGCATAAATTCGACAAAGAATTTGAAGGAGACCTTTTATATTTGGAAATGTCTTTGAATTGAAATCGTGTTCATACCAAGATCACTAGAATTTGAGCTATAACGAAAGAGTTAATAATTTTACAAACTCCAATGATCAATCAGTCCTATTATTAAGGAAAATGAGTTTGAGTTCGATTAGGACTCCAAGACTTTGCACATGACCTAAATTTCAACCTAAAACCTATTTATATGACTCATGTAATTTCTTGTACTTAGATCCATACTATTCAAAAAATCCTTTGGAATAAGCTAGTTGACTTGTAGAGGAAGACAAGAAGGTGGAGAGTCACAAACTCCTATTCTCCATCCTTCCACTCTATCATTAGGGTAATTTATCTTAGATTCCTGGTTTAACCATGTTGGTATGATATTTTATCTTCAGTTTTATGTCTTTAGATATTAACTAATTTTCTCATATCTTGGTTTTGCATTATGTATAATCTCTGGATTCTATTTCTAAAATTTATGTTATTTCAGAAAGTGATAGTTAATTGATTGAGCTTTGTAATTATATATATGTATTATGTGCTTGTTTTATTCCAGCGTAGATGTGGCCAATCTTAGGATTGTCCTTAGTAGTTTGATTATCTACCCTTTGTTGTCGAGATGAGGCTTATTTGGTGTCGATTTAAGTTTGGTTTAATAAGTTTTTTATTAGGTTTTATTTTTCACAATAACTCAAACAATGAGTCATGTTTGATTATGAGATCGATAGACCAAGAGGTGTTGGGATGGAATCTTATTGAAAAATCTCATT
The DNA here is from genome assembly GCA_029959085.1 of Nemophila menziesii. NCBI lineage: Eukaryota > Viridiplantae > Streptophyta > Magnoliopsida > Boraginales > Hydrophyllaceae > Nemophila > Nemophila menziesii. Next base: position 32,501,140 of record JARWIR010000009.1, read on the forward strand.
GGAGTAAGTTATGTTTGATTATAATGAAATACTACTTTCTTAGTCTGGTGATTAAAAAATTATATATTTATTGTAATTGAAATGTAAAGGCTACAAGCTTGGATTACTCCATATGATTGGAGTCACAATGGTTTCGAGTCCAAGTGACTCTCATATGTATTAAAAAATAATGGCTACAAAATATCTTTTTCCATGGTTAGGGTGGTGTACCATTGAACCCAACACGTGATTAAAATCCAACAGGTATAGTTTTTCTATGGTAGGGTTGAGTAAAAGTCCAACCAAATCAAGTCCAATCAAAGAGAAAAATAAATTTAAACAAATAGGGCCCTAACATTTAGGCCTTAATTTACATTTAAAAAAGTACAACTTATATATTTTTTTATCCATATATAATGTTTCATTATTAAATGTTATCTCATTAGCCATATTTGGTACCAAACTAATCCTTATATTATATTTTACATTTGATGTCCTAAAATATACTATGGATATTTTTTAATTTTATGTTTTTCATATATTTGTTCAAATTATTTTAATTTTTATTGGAGAATTTTATTCTTTCAAATATAAATTTATTTGACTAAAATCTTATTTTATCAGTGCCAAATTAAAAAATGTGTAACATATCAAGGGTTTAGTTTGCTTAGTAGTATGGTTTAGAATTAATTATAGATTAAAGTGGCCACTCCCCATATGTTTGTGTAGAATTTATACATATAATTACATTTTACCAAACAAAAATAATAAAAAATTATTGTACGATCTATATCATACAATTATTTAGAAGATACATAATTTATTGATATACAAATTCAAAATTAATCATATAAGTAAAATACCAACAAAACAAAAAAATTTACTTGAATTTGAGATCTAACATTTTTTTTAAGTTTTGTGAAAAAAAAACAAGTGAAGATCTACATATATCTAGAAATCCATATTTTCGCTTCATTTAATATCATGAAAACCCCTAATTGGGTGATTTGTTGAAACTCTCCTTGATCATCCAATGGGAAATAAGATTTTCTAAATTATATTTGTAAGTTCTTTTCGTATACCATATAGATTAAAAAAACAACCAATTTATTAATAAGAAAATGATTAATGAAAATATAACTTTAAGAATATGTCTGGCAAAGAGAAGATAAAGGAAACATGTATGATTTGGATTGAAAAAACAACCAGTTATTAATTACTTTACCTCTAATATGAAGATCATATATTGGAATGTGAAATCAGAGATTGTTCATTTATATTTTAGATTGAAAGAAATAATCAAATTTCAAACAAAAAAATCTTGATTGAATATAAGATTGTTTGAGGTATTTGGGTTGCAGTGATTGAGAAGTCGCTAAAAAATCAAAGATTGAAATTTTGAGATAGGGAATTAGAATTCTGACGGCTTGATGGGGTTGTAAGCGTTTGTAAGGGTTAGACTTAAGTTTTTATACTATCTAACCTTTGATGTCTAGATGAGGCTTATACGATGTCGTTCTTTTGTCAATAATTTGGTTGGTTTTTTTATGGATAGGTTTGAGAAAGTAGATCCTAACCAACTCAAGTCCAACCTAAGAAAAAAAGAAATTTAACCAACAAATAAAAAAAGACCTTAATAATCACTTGAAGTGATTTTAGATCGATAAAAATACTGTAAACTTTTTAAAAAGCACAGGAAAAGCAGTGAGTATTAAAATAATCACTAAACGTGTTTTTAGATGTCAAAATATTTTTTAACATTTTTTACAAATATTTTAGTTTTAATCGAAAAGAGTTACTAACTGTAAAATAATCAATCCCAAATGAGCTCAATGTCTCTTTTTAAATCTGATAAAATTAGACATAATTGGGTTATCAACCTAATCCTTAGTTTACATTTTACATTCCATGCCCAAAAAATATACTATGAGATATTTCCAAAATTCATGGTTTCTATATTTTAGTTCATCTTATTTTAATTTTTGTCGAAAAATTTACAATCTTTTCAATATAAATTTATTCTATTGAAATCCTATTTTATTAGTATCAAACTGAAAAATGTGTAATATATGAAAGGTTTAGTTAGATTAGTAGTATGCTTGAGTCTGATCCTAAAAATTTGTACTATATTTTTTATTTTTGGATATTTCATTTATTAAACAAAGTAAATGTAAGAATTTTTTACCATTTTCGATAAAGGTGAACACGATATTAACCTGAACTAGATCGAAGGTGATAATTTTTTACCCTTACCGTAGGGTTAGTATTCTCAATTTAGCGATCCGGGTAACTTCCAATTGGGTTAGGATTTCATTCAACCCTAGGTGAAGTCGACCCGTGCTCACTCCTAAAAAGGCGAGACATCATTTTCGTTAAGTAGAGCTAATAGCCAATAAACCAAGATAAACATGTCATGTCACTTACAAGATAATATAAGGACAAATCAGCAGAGAGTTTTGTCTCCCAAGTAAGGTCTAGAGCTGGAGCAGTCCATTTTGTGCCCAATCTTAAAATGATAAGTGACAAATAATTGGAGGATGATTTATGAGTCGGGTACATCTACTCCCTAGGACAAATTATTATTTATGAATAAGAATATATGGGCTATGACATATATTGGGTTATGTTTGTGTAATGTTTTATATTTAATTGTTTCTTAATGTAAAAAGAATATACAAATGAAAGGAAATTCAACACGAGATCAATACTTTGGTTTGGAAATATTATGGAGAAGGAAGTGCGGAATTTCGTAAGATTATGTCAAGTTTGATAGAGGATGTGAGGGGGTTTACTAAAATGTGTGTTTGTCAGCAAAAAGTTACACTATTAATGGTTGGACCAATGCATTACACATACTCATTAAATGGATTATGGGAAGACATTGCCAAAGATAGGAACAGTTTGATCACGCCTAGTGTAGTGTGAGAACCTAAAGGGTTTAGTAAGTTTATCTGACTCGCTATCGGCCTTAGTTGTACGAATAAAAAATATAACTTAAAATTAAAATTATAAGTGAATAGTAGAATATTGAATAAAATTCCAGAGTAATTGAAATAGAGGAAGTAAAATTTGATGTGCAAGTTAATTTAGTAACTACTTATAGACGCGACGTATGAGAATAATAAAAATTGAATAAATGTTTGAGATGGTATTACCCTTAACAAGTCTCCAATAATGTATCATTAGATCACTAAAGAGTCGTATTTTTTCAATAAATAAATATAGTTTATAAACATTATACAAAATTCAGTTCTAATTCCTCGATAATTTTTTATCTCATTCTCTAATGATAATGTATTTATTCGATCTTAGATTACACATTAAATTGACTTTTTTTTGTCTGAAAAATGTACACAATTACGAGATACAACTAATTTAAAAACAATTCTACGAAAATGTGAAAAAATCTTGCCAAAATAATACATTTTTTTGCAACAACGAGATCCGTTTGCAAAACTGAAACACATCACTTCTGATTTTCATTTCTTCTCTTAGTTGATCTTTATTTTATCTACCTTTAAATTTTATCTATGGTGTAGAAGATGTTAAGTGTTTTAAACAAGTGTAATGTTAGGAAAACTGTGTATTGCCTCTCTCCATCTTATATATAATGTCTAAACTCTAAAGTACTTTCTATTATTATTAGAAAAGGATGAATATCTATACATTAACCAATACTAGTATGTGTTAATTTCAAAAAAAAAATACAAGGAAAATATTTCACATTTTTAAGATTTACGCCTACCGCATCTAGATAAAAAGGTGACAATTACATTCTCTTGAAGAATAATATGGTGAAAGATCAAGTGAGTGACAATATGGGTGGCTTTCTTTATTAGAGGCATGGAATTACATATAACCTGGTGTCTAGATTTGCTTGCTGGGATAATTTACCTCCTTCCAGGATTACAATAGTTTACTTCTCGATGGTCGGCCACCACCAAGTGGACATTGTTGTTTCTAGGGTGATGTTCCTAAAATGATATCTACAAATATCAACTATACCGAATGGCTCAATTTTTGAGATGAATTAGTTATCCAAAATATCTTAGCAATATTGGATTGCTCAACTAACTAATTAGTTCCACCAAAGAGGCTTGCTTGCTTGGTACTTTTGTGGTCATAAAAAAATTCCAGAGGGAAAAGGTTGCCAGTAGGCTCTCGTCCATGAAATTTTGTTAGTGAAGCATCAAATTTAATTATCCCAAAGATTCTAGAATGACAAGATAATAAAAAGTTTGACATAGTTCTTTGCCCAACCACTATTAATACTTGTCTTTGTAATTTGAGGAACCAACCCTCCATAACAATTATATTTTCTGGTTCAATGCAAATCTGGATGATATATTTGATCTAATATCTTTGGATATTATTATATGAGGAAAAGGTACATAACCGACTCATTCTCCTTCAGACAAAACATGCAGAGATACATCTTTACACAACTCATTTCGGAAAGAGTTGTACTAGTTGGAATTGCATTGGGAACACAATTTTATAATAATACTTTTGCCTTTGCAAGATCTCCATTATACCATATTAGTTCTCAAATGTGATGCTTATCAAAGACCTATGAGGAGGTAAACATTTCACTATTAACAATAAAATATCTCGACTTAGCCGAAGACTCCTTAAATTTAAAGATAAATCAAACAAGTCTGTTTTAAGATGTATATATTATGGGTATTATTTTGTATGATTATGCAATTTGAGAACCAAAATATTTTCAAGAAGTTGAAAGCCCACCTATATACCGGACATAAAAACTAAAAAGTATCTAATTCATGAAGGATCACATATCGGCTCAGTTGGAAATCTAAATATGGGATGGAAGAGCATACTCAATCACTACCGTAAAGTATAAAAACTATTAGTTTGTAAAAATTAAAGGAAGTAGTATTACAATTGGACATACGAAAAATCTTCAAGTCACTAGTCCTCTTTTTAATGGACTACAATTAATTTCTCGACCAAAGCTCAATCAACAAACTACAAGAGAAATAGAGAAGAATATGATGGGATTTTAGAAAGCCACAAGATAGTAGGAAGGACTAAAACAAGTGGTCCTAGGATCATAGAACTTGTTTCAGCCTATAAAGAGACATATAAATCTTGCAAACATGAGTCAGGAATTTAGAATCCAAAATTACTATGGTTGTTGAGTATACGCAATCTCATGTAGAACTCTATGAAGTAACATATCATTAATAAGCAAAGGATGGAGAGGACAATTTTGTCTAACTATTAATGAAAGAATAATAAAAATCTTGTTTGGACAAACAACTGGATTGAATGTATCTTCAAAATCGTGAGCTAGTGTTGATTATAACCAATTTCAATTGGGCACGCTTCATATCTCTCCAAAGTACTACCGACATTTGGTTTTACTTGTAAACCCATTTGAGCGAATAACATTCATATCATGATTATTTTGATCCAACACCATGTGTTTTGTAACTAAGGAATGTAATTCAAAGACATATCCATGCACCAATGAACATCCTTCAGAGCTTGAGTGTAAGAAGTGGGATCTATAGGTAATGAGTAGGATTGAGTAAGTGCGAGATATGGATATAATATTTGGTGGATATAATTTCTTTTTCTTTACGCATTCCATTCATGTGTTTAATGATAAACGTGATAAATTCACGTGGTGTGGGTTAGCTCTTGGGGGAAGGTGTACATGATTGGTGGTGGAGGCTGGTGTATACATATTTATAATATCAAATAAAAGAGATTTTTACTGGTTAGGGGGACCTTTGAGTGTAGTAGGATAGATGTTTATTATATTATGAAGAATTGTAGTCTAATATAAGGGATTGTTGGCATGGGTGTGGGTGGGAATATTTGGTATAATAGTAAGGTTATCTAGTCTGATAGAAGGTTGTTATTTTTGGGGAAGGGGTAGTCATTTCTATGTTGATAGTGTTGCAAAAGGATGAGGTGTAGGTAAGTCATGGGGGAAATTTATGAACGGAATTGTAAAGTAGTAGAATGCTCATTAGAAAATGACAAGAGAAAGTCACCTTCATAAAAAACAATGTGTCGAGTAATGTAGATGTGTTTAGAGATGGGGTTGTAGGAACAATTATTCATTTTTGAAGGATTATAGCCTAGAAATGTGCATCTACTCTTATAATAGAGGTTTTCATGAACAAAAGGAGAGAGACATGGCTAACAAGGTGATCCAAAAGTTCATAGAGTAGTGTAATATGGTGACGAACCATAGACGAGCTCAAAAAGGAACTTGTTATTTAGAGGCACAAGGTAGCATGTTAATAAGACAAGCACTTAAGGAAATGAATAATTCCAAAAAAATACTTAATAATGAGATGTGATTAGTGTGTACTACCTTACTTATACGTTGATGTTTATGTTCAACCACTCTATTTTGCTAAAGTGTACCAGGATAAGAAGTGCGGTAGAAAATCCTATTTTGTAGAAAAAGTGTACATGTAGTTCTATTCACAAATTCACCACCATCACAATGAATGATTTTTACTCTTTCATTACATTGATTCTCAATGATTATGATAAAATATAAAAATACACTCAAAACATGAGATTTTCGAATAAGTCGTCAATAAGTACCAAGTAGTAAAGGAAACCCTCAAATGAAGTTTGGAGAGTAAGGCCCATACCTCACAATTAATAATATTCAAAATTGTTGTAGATTATAAATCAGTTTTAACTTGGAATCAAAATGGGTACAAACCATATTAATTCTTCCCTTAGTGAAGTAGTTTTAATGTCTTTATGTCCCTAATATGTAGTTATCCTTAGTAAAATGTGTAACTAGATGAGAAACACTTAATAAGAAAAAAACCAATCTCACTAAGGTTTCATCTCCCACAGTAAATTTCACGTTTAATATCCTTAGGTTTACAAGACAATCGCATCGTGAAAATTTTACCTGAACGTAGCACTATATTTTCCTCAACAAAATTACTTATATATTTCTCATCGGAATCTTTAATTAGAGACCTTGATATTGAGAGTGTGAAGGTATTCTCAGGATACAAATCATATATTCTACCTGACTTACTCTATAAGGGCTTACCAATTAAGTTTGTTATAATGATATTGTCAAAGATTACACATCTCCTACATATCCACAATGTGGCCTCCTATATACTAGACCAAATGGGACTCATAGAGTAAACAATTCGCTATCTTGATCTAGGTCATAGCTACAATGATTTATCATTAACAAAATTCATAAAACGACCAATGGCACCCATCATTGAAAACCTACAAATATATTATTAGGTTTATATTAGTAACCAAAAATAAAGTATTGATGAAATAAATGAACATAAATTTTAAAGGCATAACAATCTCATAATTCTCTTTTTTGTCAAAGTTGTATAGTCATTCACAATGCACTAAGAAAATAATACTTCAAGGTGCGTTCAATATATACTTTGGAATTCGATGGGTAAAGTCCACTTAATAATTTCATTCGCGATTTGACAAGTATGGACTCACATAACATAATAAATGTTAACGGAATTTTGAACTTAGTATTATTTATCTTAAAAAAAAGAGATGTGTAAAGTCACTTACATTCACTATTCAATTTGTCCGTTAATTAAAAATTAATAAAAAAATAACATCGATCATCCTTAACATTTTCCCTTCTTCACAAGACAACTCTTATTTCTTCCCAAACAAAACTTATGAATATCGATTGAATTCAAGAATAAATTGCACGATTGGTCCTTGTGTTATGCAAGATTCAAAGTTGATACACATAAAATTTAAACTCGGCTGCACACATCATTCATAACAAACATATGCTTTAGCAATATACAACACCCACCCATACCCACCCCCTAGTTTTCAAAATTTGGTTTTTACCCTATTAAAAATGAATTATATTATTATCTCATGCCTCTCCCAAAATTTTAGAGTAAGGCTTCCCCAACTTTTAAAAATTTATGTTTATGATTATACTGTTTGTTTTCTATGAATAAATATATGTTATTTTGTACAATATATATAGTGTAAGTAATTCAAAAATGTATATAGAGACTTATAGTGAAATTTTTATATATTATAGGGACCTATAGTGTAACACTACTATATTTGTTTCATTTTGAAACACAAACACTTGGCTATTTCACATAATGTAAGGACCAATTATGAAATTAATCTTAAAGAGTTAATTTATGCACACATAAATCAAAAGAAGTTATATCGTTGACTCACACATAGTGTAAAGTATCCAAACAAATTAGTAGAATAAAAAATATAAAAGAAATCCACCACAATTCAGAATCTACTTCAAGAGAAACACCCACTCACTTGCATATTTATGTTATCATGCCCTATTTAAGCCAAGCACCAATTTAAAATCTAAGTCTTACCATGATAGTTACAGAGAATATCATCCTTTGTTGAAATGTTATGACCAAGGATCTTTATCTACGCTAAGAAACATATGAAAAAATTATAAGATTAGTACTAATTAAGTTTTAAGAAATCATTAACGTAACATCAAATTTGTTTGAACAAATAAAACATCAATTAACATATAGTTCTTAATTTAAACAATTAATTAAATTATTAACAAAATCTAAAGAAGCAACCCCCGAGATTTCAGACCATCTCAAACCTGTAAATCCTAATTTACAGCATAAAATTCACGGTATTAGAGTAATTGCTCACACCAGCATAAAAAACTCATATATTACCAAGAAAAAATCTAAAATACCTTAAAAATTATGAATATGTAGGAAAAAATCTAAAAAAATAGGAAAGTGGAGAAAAGAGTCCAAATGTAAAATCTTAAATATTTTTTCTTGAACAATATCTTTTTGTTCATAATGTAGCAATGATGTTGGTGGGGGAGTATTATCTCTGTATGTGTGGTGTTCAATTGAGAGTGTGTGGGGTGGTGGATAAACATGGCCCCATCATATTTATGCGATTTGGTTTTGTATTATTCGTTGTTTCTTCTCCTCAAGTTTCTCCTCAAGCAGCAAAGCAATTTCTCAAGAAATATGATCTTAATTTCGCTAGTAGACCCACTTTTAAGGCTTCTAAGTACCTTTCTTATGAGAAGAGAAACTTGATATTTTCTTTTTATGGCCCTTACTGGTGGCGAAACATGCTTATGATGTGCACCTTAGAATTGCTTAGTAACCTTAAAATAAATTTGTACCAAGTAAAGAGATTTGTTTATTGATAAGACACTCAAACAAGCAGCAAAGGATCATGTTATTGTTGATGTTAGCATGAAGGTTTCATCCTTGAGTACTGATATAACTTGCAGGATGATGTTTGGAAAAAGGTATCAGGACTAACACACCGTCTCAAAGCTGTTAGTAAGGTGTTCTATGCATTATTCGAGAAAATCATCGATGAACATGGAAAACCAAGAAACTAAGTTCAAATCAAGGACTTTGTTGCAATCATGTTGTACATTAGAAAATCTGGAGAAGCTGATTTTATCTTTGATCGGTGACACATCAAAGCCATTACGTTGCTATGGCGAAATTGCATTGAATCTAATGTTTTGATTGCATTATTTGAAAATAAACCTTTAACGAAAAATATTATTGAGGGGTTATTTTCATTATAGGATATGCTTACAGCTTCAGCGGAATTGAGTGGACAATGTCAGAACTATTTTGTAACCCACATGTACTGAAGAAAATCAAGAAAGAGATTTAAGAAGTCATATGAAAGATTCAGATTTGGATTGTCTTGTGTATCCGGATATGGTGGTGAAAGAATCCCTCAGGATTTATCCACCGGCACCGTTACTTGCTTCCGATGAGGCAATGGAAGATTGCATAGTTGAAGGATCTGGAATACCAAACAAAGCACGAATTATCATAAATTCATGTTAAATTGGGCGAGACCCAAATTCATGGAGTGATCCTGAATCTTTTATTCCAGAGAACTTATCGGTAATAATATAGATGTTTGTGGAAGATACTTTCAAATTATTCCATTTGGTTCAGGAAGGAGAAGTTGCCCTAGAATGCAGCTAGGCCTCATCATTGTTCGTCTAGTGATTGCACAACTAGCACATTGCTTTGATTGGAAGTTTCCATATGATATGTTGCCTACAGATTTGGACATGACTGAACATTTTGGTTTAGTAGTATCAAGAGCCGAGCATCTAATGGTTATTCCTAGTTATCGACTAAATGCATGATCAAAAGAAATATATGTCTCTCCGTAAGCGTAATAAACAGACACGCAAATATATATATATATATGATCAATAAGCGTAATAAATGTGAAATATTAAAATAAATAAGAGTTAACTAAAACATCTTTATATTCCTAAAACATCCTTGCAAAGCCCCTTTTGGATTATGTTTCATGAAGGGCCGGCTGACTAGTAGTGGCAGACATATGTGGATCCGTGGGGCTCAAGCCCACCTAGACCCCGATATTTTTAACAATCTATGTGTAATTTTTTTTGAAAAAATTATTAGCTTTCTTACGCGTTTAGTAATATTCAATGTTCAAGACAAACAATTAACTTTATAGGCTTAGTGGTAAGCCAAAGGTAGCATAAGTTGAGAACTCAAGGTTCAAGTCTTAGTGGAAGTAATTTTTTTTATAGTTATCCCCTCCCGAACTAAACTTATAGGTCCACCTGCTGACCAGTCAACACTATGTTGATCAATTTGTTGGAGAATGACTCATTTGCGAGCCAAGTTGTTGACAATGGTCCTCTAAACTATTTTTCTTAAATAATGTATTATCAAGCACTTACCTCATTCAATCATATCTAGTTCTTAAAAAGACATAAATTTTGTATCAATATTAGGAGAATAAAAGCCAAGATAAAAACTAATAGTTTGATAATGTATTAAGCAAACTCATATTACTACTTTAACACTAATGAATGAACTCTACTAATCTGGTAAACGATAGTGTAGGGCATTCCATGACTTAACTTACAATTTCAAATTATCTATGAGAGACACATAATCGCTCGTCACCAAATTAGACTTCCTAGAGGGAAACACTAAAATAGTAAAATGGAATCTCACTCGTCCTCAAACAAGTAGCCTACTCAAGAAGCTCAAGCTCATCGTCCTTAATTCACATGTAATATATATGTATATGTATATATATATATATATACTAGGAAATGCCACGTACGTGAAGGTACTTGGGCTAATATGAATTTAAAAAATTACAATACATTGTGTGAAATTCATAATTGAATTATATATAAAAGAAATTACAAATCATTTTATTTTTTGTAAAATTTAGCTAAATAAAAATGATAAAAATATATCAAAAAGTAACAAAATAAAAATGTGTAAATTTTATACAATTTAATTTTTAATCTCCGAGGTAGGATTATCATCTACAACTTCTTTTCCTTTTTCTCAAGCAACTTTTTCCTATAAAAAAGGAAATTAATCCATCAAAACAATTGATTTCAAAAATACAAATTTATCAAATATATATATATATATATATATATATATATATATATATATATATATATATATATATATATAAACATAAAAATATTTACTTGAGCTAAAATGAATTTAATTTATTAATGATTAAATTTGAATATTTTAAGACTAACTGATTAATAGGAATGAAAGAGATTAGAGAATAAAATTTAAGAAAAAGGGTGATCGATAGGAGGGAGAGGGTATTATAATTATTTTTCCATACTTTATTCTAAATAAGTGTTTATTAAAATGTGTGAAAAATTAGTGTGTTTGAAATACATTTTGACTAACAGATTATTTGAATGTTAAAAATGAACGGTATAACTTATTTTTGAGCTAAAACCAACTATAATTTAAAATAAAAGTTTTAAATGATTCATATTAATTCACATTTGAAATTAGATTAATGATTAGAGGTTTGAAAATGTTATGTACTATTTTATAATTTTGGTGACTATTTTTTTATATAGGCAAGAGAAAAGATTAATTAAAAAATAGTAAAATGAAATGTAAAAGCAATCCAAACACACTATATGTAGTCAATGTTTCTAGGTATGACCTATGCCGAAGGCACTTAAGAAATATTTGTCTTTTAATGCTATATAAATTGAAAATTTACCTAGATAGATTTGTAGAGGGTATTGGGTAGTGATGGTGAGAAGTGAAAAAGACGAGGGAGTGGCGTAGAGGTTGAGGTACGTGTGTGAGATGTGAGGGGTTTGAGTAACTGTGTTATTTTTAAGAGTCTATTAAACTTTACAAGATATAAGGGGTTTTTGAGAAATTTAAGGGAGATGACAAAAAATGTACCATTTTCATGTATATAGCATCATTTTTACTCATTTTCACACTAAGTATAACTTGTTTCATATGCTTTAATGACATACATATAGCCAAAATCACAACTAACAATTACATATAAATAACAACTAACATTTACATCATTTATACGCACGTGTCATAAATCTCAATGCATGATCCTGAAACACATTAAAGAGAGAAAATGTGGTATCTCAGATTTCGTGACAACATATTAAAATGAGTAGAATAATTAAATATAACCTGATATTTGGCTCATGATTTTGGAAAATATTTCCGATATTAAGGGCTCATATAATAATTTATAATACTGTGACCACTGTCATAATAATGTGATTATTTCATATATTATTGTGACTTATTATCAACTCTACATAAGCATATAAGCAAGAGTAAAGAAGCTGCTCCACTGGGCAAGAAGCATTAGCATGGATATGCTACAGAATCACCAAGATCAATAGCCTATAAAACTGTTGCACAAAAGGCTAAATGAAGAAAACAATGTGTTTCGAGTTTCGAGTCTCGCTTTAACCCCGACTTATAGTGCAATTAACTTAAAATACTTACTATAGCTACAAATTGATGTAAATCGAGTGACTTATTTATCTGAAAGTTGCAAAACTATAAAATATAGCAAAAATCAGTTACATTCTCAAAAATGACTAATCAGGGCTTTATTAAAAGTACTTGGCTCAGCCACTTACGCTCCAACCAACTCAGCACGTGCTAATACACAAAATGTGTCTTTATCAGTATCTCTTACAATGATTTTTCAGGAATGTGGCAAAATACGGAGGTAATATTTATACATCAGTTGTAACAGTAACGAGTGAGATTATTCATAAGGACCCAAGTTGTTTCCTTTCTTTAGAAGAAGTGGGTCTTCCTAAAGCGTTTATATAATCAGTAGTTTCTGAGGTACTCCTTCTTCTATGACATGTGTCCCAAATGGTCTAGGTATGATTTGTCTTAATACTAAAGGACTCAAATATATGAAAGAAATGTCAGCTTTACGATGTTAAATCGATATTATCACGGATAAGAAATATGTAGTGGTTTTCAATGAAGGGATTGTACCGTTACCCAATGTAGTTGAAGAGCTTGCACCACGTATCATATTTACGTGGGACCGGCCGGTGTTGAATTGTTGATTACATTATCGAGATTGTTAATCACATCACTTTACATGAGATATAAGTATAAAAATATCTCCAGCAGTTACGCCAAATGGATATTTAATGCAAAACTTAAAGTTCCTAAATCAACCAGATGTTGCAAAATAAGTCCCTATATATAAAAAAAACTCTATAAGTCCCTACATTGAAAGAAAATCGCACTTAAGTCCTTATCATTACAAAAAATTGCACAATATTCGACAAAAAATGCAGTATGAGTTCTTTTTTATGCAAAATCAAACTTTAAGATCCTATATCAACCAATATGCAAATATTAAACTTTAAGTCCCTATATTATGTGAATATTGATCTATTACTCATTGAATCATGCAATAATTACACTATATAGCCCAGAAATTACCTGCATATTACCAATTTTATTTCACTTTACATAGCAGATCATGTCCACTGTTACCACCAAAGCGACCTGAAGAATTTACTGAAACTCAACTGCACACACAAATAAATAAACATGTTATCAGCTTATACAAAAATTAAACTATAGGATTGATAAGATATACTTTTGAGATATCAGCTCAAAAATATCATCTGAAAGCTGCTATGCTAAAAAAATATCAATTAACTCTCCCGTAACCTATAAAATTACGCTACTTAATTCACGAAATTATATCTTTTAATAAATTAGAAAACTTACAGTGGAGCTGATGTGCATCACACGAGATTCGAATTCGTTCAACATTCATTAATTTCTCAACCTTCACCGAACCTGCTTTACAAAGTTCATGGCTGCTTTCTTACAAAGCTCTCCTTAATAACTTCACTGCTGCTTTACAAATTTCTTTTTCATTATAATCTCAAACAAATATGTGTGTCAGAAGAAGTATCTTTTTCGTCAAACTGGCACATTTTAAAAAGGAATGTAATTTTTTAAGTTAAGTAAGACTTTCAAGGGTAAAAACAAATCAGATAATTCTACTGTATCTAAAAGGAATTCGGGGGTTACCATAAATGGATGTTGTTAGACCTGGGATCATTTCATTCCATATTACTCTTTTTTTTTTGCAAACATTCTGTATTACTCCATCTGATGTGTACATGAATTGTCTTCATTAAAACGGATATTCTTGGCAAATCCTCAATTCCCAATACCAGAGGACCTTTAGAAATGCCTCCTTCTTCCTCTAAATTCTTCATATTAATTGTATATATTTCAATTACAATTAAAAAATTTAGAACTTTTAGTGACTAATTTCAGCTAATGAATATAAATGAGCATAGATTGAAAAAGAACCCAATCCAGTATGTAAAATGTATTGAAGTAAAATCAAACCCGAACTTGAGCATCCAATATTTCATAAATTCAGTTTAACAATCCAAATTTACTTTTGCAAATTTAGTTTAACAATCCAAATTTACTTTTGCAGTGTATATAATTTTGGTTTAGATAATGTACATATTAGTTCCCTTTATCCAAAACAAAATTAATTTGTAATTTCAATTCAACTTCTAAAATTTCAAACCAAAACAAAATAGTTACCTCTATCTCACCAACATCTTCATAATCTTCTTTATCGCCTAACTGATTGATTGTCAATTTGGATGGTTTGAAGAAGCAATGGCGGGGCACATATCGGTGGTGGATGTGGAGAATAATTTGCTGAGAACATAATGATTCATCCTTATTGGTTTGGGGAAAAAATAAAAATTATATAGGCCCGAAGCCTACATCAAAATATATACAAAATTTATTTGCCAAAAGCATGTAAAGCTCTCGTCTGACCCTCTAATTATGCCCAAAGTGGGCGGTCTGCCCCTATCTTCAAAATTACCGTTTTACGCCCCATATCTTCACCTTTTGTGACACCGTTAATCCTTTTTTCATTATTCTGTCAGTTGACCGTTAGTCAACGCCACATGGTGCCATGTCACCGCCACCTCAGCGCCACCTCACCGCCTCTGTCTTCGTCAGTATCATCCCTAACTTTAAAAAAAACTTTGAAGGTTTGAAGGTTTGAATGCTTCAAACCTTCATCAATGGAGGAAAACTCAAAAAATTCAAATCAATTAAGGAATACTACCTTAAACATAGCGATTCCTCTTCCTCTTCAATCCACCCAATGGTTGAATTAGGTATTTTCTTAACCGATTTAGTCCAATAATCAAATATATCTCGGTCCCAATTTCAACCCAATAATTAAAACACCACCACACTCATACTCCTCTAACAACTTCAGTATATTATCTTTAGCATCTTCAACCGCCCAACTGGTCCCACCACCCCAACATCTTAACAACCTCTCTCCAGCATGCCTCGCAGCCACTAAAGACCTCGACATCTTAACCGTCTCAGCCCCGCTACTATTCCCAGGCAACCTTCTCGCTATCTCCTCCAAATTCAACGGTGCAATAACATCACCTATCACAGACCTATCAACAAAAAGGGCAAGCTTGTCCGAAACATGTAAAATATCAAGCGAAGTATCATCAGCAGATTCAAGAAGCATAATAAAACCATCAACTATATCTTCATTCGAGAATATCTCAAGCCGAGTGAGTAAAACAGAAGCCATCAATCAGTCCACAAGGATTTATATTATTAATGTATTTAGATTCATATAAAGTGGGTTCTGTATAAATTTGATTTCGAAATGCTTTTGTGGGCTTTAATGTCTAATTGACCTCAACCTTTTGGATTTAATTTTCGTAATTAAAATTTTTTTAATTATTTTGCAAGAATGTTTTTAAGTAATTTTCTTAATCTAAGAATCTTTTCGAGCTAATGCGTGTTTGAGTAATCCAGCAAAGAAGTGGTAATATTGTGTACGAATCTTGTTTTTTAATCTTATTTGCACAATTTAGAAGGGGGACAAAGTGCATACCATGGTTATCAAGAATTGTTTCGAGTCAACAACATTTATTGAGAACTCATTGATTAACATGTATTCAATGTCTGGATTAATTATTGAGGCTAAGTATGTGTCTAATAGTATAAAGAGTGAAAATCCAGTTTCTTGGAATGGTATAATTGCAGGAGACTTGTAAGAGTCGATCTCGGATTAAACATTGATTAAAACTTGAATTAAGAACCCATTTTTATTAATCCATTAAAACTTCATCAATGTTTAAAGAAGTAGAATGCTTTTTTGATTTTTCGGAATCCTCTATTGATGAAGGTCTGAAGCCTTCAAACCTTCCAACCTTCAAAGGTTTTTTTTTGTTTTTTTAATTTAGGGACGATGCTGACGAATTCAGAGGCGGTGAAGTGGCTCTGAGGTGGCGCCATGTGGTGTTGACTAAAGTCAACTGACAGAAAAATGAAAAAAGAGCTAACAGTGTCACAAAAGGTGAAGATATGGGGCGTAAAAGGGTAATTTTGAAGATAGGGGCGGACCGCGCACTTTGGCTTAGTTAGAGGGCCACACGAGGCTTTACCCAAAGCATAATAAATAAATAAATAAATTAATAGGCTTCAAGCCTACATAAATTTTGTAAGACTTAAGCCTGAAATAAATTTTATTGTTATGCAACCTTCAACAAATTTTGTATGCCTGAAGCATACACCAATTTTTTTAAGGCTCGAAGCCTAGGTCGGATCTTTAAATGGTGACATCAAGATTAAATTTTAAAGACTCGAAACCTATATGAATATTTATAAGTTTGAAAGCTAGATTAAATTATAACGGCTTGAAATCTTAAAGAGTCGAAGTTTTAATTCAAATTTATTGGTTTGAAAAAAAAGAGTTTTATATGACAAATAACTTATATGGATATCATCGATTCCTGAAGCAATATTATGAAACGGAAGTTCGTTGATACATTTTTTATATTTTTAAATAAATATTCCTTGAATGTTACCGAATTTATTTTAATTACACGATGACTTCATTCATAAAAAGGATATAAAATTAAGGGAAGATAAGTTGCATTTAATAATTTTATGCAGTGCACCATCTTTTAAGATACTTTGTGCAAAGTTTACATGATAAAGGTTTCGAATTAGCAACCTTCCTTGTAAATGTTTAAAGTCTTTCAATTTGGACAATTTAAATCCTTTATTAGTAAATTGGTCAAAAGAAACATTTAGTACAGGTTCATCTACTACTAAATTAATTAAAGAAAATATCACATTACCAAGTAGAACATATATTCTTTTTCTTGTATCATATCACGAATATACTCCTGAACTGTTATATCCGGAATAAAGGTTTTTTTCTTAAAAAAATATTGTTTGTCTTTTAAGCAAGCAAAATAATAAATTGTTGATATAAAAATCATAATTCACGTTCCATTTACTTAATACCATTCCCTAAAGTGATTAGAATTACATTTCTAAAATGAATGCAAAAAGATTTCAAATGTGTATTAAAATAAACATTGTGGTGGCAATATTTGATTAGGATGAAGTCACATTCTCTGACCCAGAACATTTCCTGTGTGGATGAATTTGCATTTTTAGTAGCCAGTGTTGAATTTTTCAAACTATATGAAAATAGATATATAAACGAAAATGGTAAGGTTAAAGCCGATTAAAAATTGTATTTTTTTGCTAAAACTATTCCTTGTAGTGAATAAAAAGAATTTCTTTAAAAAAATGCTACATATATTTTAATGTATCAACATGATGGTGATGACACATCCAACTGACGGTGAGATCATGGTAGGACTAACATTTAGTTCATTAGTGATATGAATATCGCTAATAAATTTCTTACCTCATAAGATGAAACATGAGGAATATTATTAAATTAAAATCCAAGAAATATAAGTTGTCATGAAATGCTAACCACGTATATTATCAATAAAGTGGAACTATATATTGTGTGTGTACCAGTCGTATACTAAGACGTTTAGTCGATCTAACTAAAAAAATTTGGATGCTTAAAAGTAATGTAACCTTGTGGTATAAAATTTACATAATTGGCGAATAATGTTTTTAAGTAAAACCCGAAGATTTTTACTAAATTTAAAGGATATTTCCTGAAATGAGTATTTCGTATAAACCACAAGTGTTCGTAAAAAGGTATATCTTTGCATTATTTTCTAAATTTTTCACCAGAATTGTGTAAGAGAAAATAAAATTCTGCAATTTCATTAGGGTTCTATATATATATTGATTTTAGCAGTTGAAATACACATTATGCAAAAAAAAAAAGATTTCACAATCCAAAGTACTTTATATTATTACGTGATCGATTTGGTCACATAGGGACTGAAATGATATGTCGAATAATAGGTAACTCACTTTGTATCTACTTAGAAAAACCTGAAGATTCTTTTACCAACTGACTACCTATATGTTTTATATTACAATACTATTACTGGCTATCCCAACTGGATATTTAAGATTTATTTATTTTGATTATCTTTAAATGATTGGATATCTTGAACCTCTAAAAGATGATATCTTAAAACACACTTTGCGGAGTGACATTTAAAAGAGATGACTACCCTTTATTAGGGGGAAGAGATAAGGTAAGCTGATGTTGCGTGACGTATAGACGATAAAATTTCTTGACGTGTCGTAGATTACAATTTATTATATAATTTCTATACACCAAATAAGGAATATGAACTTGAAGTTAAAAGAATTTCATTTGCAAAGTATTGCAAATAATATACCTAATACACTCGCAAGTAGAATATTTTGTAATCACAAAATATTTGTAAACGCTCCAACATAGGTTATTGTCCCATATAGACACATAACAAATATTCTAGCGAATGTATCAAACCAATGCATGAAGCATTGTCAACCTTTAATGCATAAACCAACACATGAAGTTTGGTAGATCTGTAATGCATATAACCAACGTATGAAGTGTGGTAAACCCATCAGTTTAAAGTATACCATGCCCCAAAGAAGAAAATCTCATGAGTAAATAATGAAATGGTAAATATTGTGGAATGTTCACTCTATGTGACACGAGAGGAATTATTAAGTCAACTAATATTGGCACATGCATTGCTGTTAAAGGAAGTAATTGTAATTAGAGAGACCTATGTACATAAATACGAGAAAAGTTATGTACATTATTAGTCTACTAAAAATATTAAATCTATTAGGAAATTTATGGGATTAATATATATCATTTAATATAGAACTTGTAATAAATAATAAGGATCATAAAAAACAAAGTGGTGAAATATGTAGACAATGAAATAAAAGATATTCGTGAATTAAAATCTAAAACCCTACATGTATCACATAGATTCCTGCAGAAACATAGAATTACTTAACGGGAGACGTCCTCATTATTATGTTATTGATACAGTGGAGGGATTATTAGATGGATATTAAAGTTTTTTATGAACTATTAGGTGCTAAAAGCACCATAGGTGCCTGAAGCATGACAAGTGCGCAAGCACGAAAGGTGTTTGATGCACAACAAGTGCCTGAAGCACGATAGGTGCCAGAAGTTCTTAAAGAATTCAATTTTTAACTTCTCGGAAAGCTAGAAGTGCTTGGAGAATAAAAGGTCCTAAAGAGCATAATTTATTTGGATAATGAGAAATAAATGTCTGAATTATGAAAGGATGCTCTGAATAATTATTGTCATAATTCATGTTATAATAAAGAGGATGTGATATTCTTGTGTTGTACTATTTTTCCTTTAATAAGGTTTTTTCCACTGGGTTTTTCCTAGTAAGGTTTTAACGAGGCATGCCAAATATTCACTGTCAAAGAATTATATACTCTTTTTACTTAATCAAGAAAATGATATTACTAACAATATATACCATTGAGTGATAATCCAAAAGATTTACTAATTAAAGTTTTATTAACAACGACATCAAGGTACAAGTCTGCAAGTATCTAATGTATTTAGAAATATATAATGTCGTAATGAGGGGAATAATATATTGAACTTCTACATTTTTTTCCTTCACCACAGTTTCCCCCTTGGGTTTTCTTGGTATGATTTTTAACATGACAAATTGAATATGTGTCATAACCCTCAAGGATTGATGTAATATTTTCCCTTCATAAAGTTTTGTCTCAATGTGTTATCTTGATAAGGTTTTAATGAGCCATATTCTTCGGTGAATATCCAAGGAGGAGTGGTTAAGTGGATTTCTACATACCCAATAGAAGTGTGGTTTATCTTCAATAAGAATGCGTCGATGGTATTGTATGAGGATATTGTTGCTTTTACCACACATAATTGAAATTGCTATATCAAAGGAGACATAACAAAAAAAATCACCAAAGAATCCTACACACATAAGTTACACAAGAATGTGGATATCAAGACTCGACAGATACAATCACGTAAGAATTTTGCAGATTTTTCTTACAAACTCATTGTCAAACACAACATTCAAGACGTCAATCCATAATATTGGAATACAACAACTCAAAAATCTTTTGCCAACATCAGGGGGAGCCTGAACAAAACTTTCATCCTGCTGGGTTTTCTATGCTATGTTTTAACGAGATAGTGTTTCAAGACGATTGGTTCCATTAATATGTACTCTTTTCCCTTCAACCAAGTTTTTATCCCACAAGATTTTTCTTGGCAAGGTTTTCACGAGGCATGTTTTCTAATGGATGGACATCCAATGGGGAGTATTATAATTGATTATAGTTAATAGTGGATGTCCAAAGGTTTTAGACTTTATATTTCCTATTTATTGTGGCAAGCGAAGGGTCACTCAGTTTCCTAAAAATTCAAGATCATTTCATTGTAATATACTAACGATTGAAATACAAGAAATATTCTCTCTATATTGTATATCTTATTCCTTTAGTTTATAACACTATGGATATTTTTTAATAGTATGTTTTTCATATTTTTGTTAAAATTATTTTAATTTTTATTGGAGAATTAAATATTTTTTAATATAAATTTATTTGACTGAAATCTTAATTTATTAGTGCCAAATTAAAAAATGTTTAACATATCAAGGGTTTAGATTGGTTAGTAGTATGCTCGAGACTAATATTAGAAATGTGTAATATATTTATTAATTTAGATAAAGTATCGAGAAATCACACTTGGAGTATCCTAAGGTATGTTCTTGGGATTCATGGTGAGCGATCGAGTTATCAACGTAAACCCCAACAAAGTCTAAACCATCTTGGATATATTACCCATCGATCCATTAAGCAGGTGATGATGCTATCAGCCAAGGTCGCGATTTGAGCTGAATTTCGTCCAAGTCTGAAGAGAAGTGCACCCATTTCTTCAAGACCTTACACAAGACAAAACATTTTGTATAGAATAACTAGTGTGAAGAAGCATTTGATGGGCTGAAAATGTAGACATTAAGGAGTATTTTCCTTCTTGGTCTTGCTTAAACGACATATAAATGTTTTCTATGGCGTTGTAATGGGGAACCAAAAGCTGGTAAACCCTTCAGGCGACCTCTATAGCTGCATCATAAGAAATAGATAAGCCATTAAGCCTGTCAACAGACTCCAGGAAAGCTTGTTAAAATGGGATGACCTCTAAGGATATCTTGTGCCCCTCATAACGTACCTCCCTTTGTTGGACTGTCACTGTAATAAGAAATATTTGAAAAAGTAGTAGAGGATTTTATTAAATGGTAGTACTTTTGAATGGATAGAAAGTGATGTCTTGTAGTATTTATGCTGGAAAACCCTGGGAATCCAAAAAAAACCCTATCATTAATTCAAGCTTGCATCTCAACAAAATGATTGGTATTATTAAAAAATAGACACACGACGAAGCACGACCATGTCTGGCATAAAGCAAGTAAAATGTGAGATGCATTAAAAACTAAATACACACATATAATAAAGGGGTCTTAAGACATGACATGGGTATAAAAAAAATGAGCTATGCTACGTAAAAATAAAGAAATTAAAGTTATCACTGATAGAAATCCACTCGAGGGGTAAGGTCGAGAACGTGATCAGGCCTATGGGGTAACTTTGGGATCGTCCAAGGATATCCTCTATCCATGATTACCAAAACTAATTATACAAGTTCATCCAAAACTTGTAGCGGACTTTGGTTAGCACCCAAGCAACATCTCTTCCTGAGTCTTGAGGGACTTCTTTTGTGCCTTGAACAAGTCCTCGTGTAGTTTATCTATCTCATCACGAAACCTTGTCTGTGCTTTGATAATTTCGACACAAAACCTCATATCTTTTTCCTTCTCTTGGGTCGTAAAATCTCTATAGCCGAATTTGCGAGGGATAACTCATTTAAACACACATTCTTATTTTTTGGAATATCCTTTGAGGCCCACTCAGAAAATTCTTGGGTTTCCCGCAACAAGTTGAGATCCCTCTTCATTCTTTTAATTTGTGTAGTGGGTGAGCTCATCTCCTAAATAAATCTTTGATCCCAATCCACTATGCATCCCACTTCAGAAACCACGGTCCCTACTTGGGATAGAAGATTTGAATTGATCGACAATTAAAACACCAAAATGTCAAATAAAGGTGTAAAGAAAACATGTAAGACAAAATAGAACAATACAATACCTACTTCATGTAAGATCACAACAACTCCACCACCAAATAAGTCTTCTCTAAAGTTATATGAGGTAGGGCAAGAAACAAATATAGCAGTGAAGAAGTCCTGTGACTTGAAGATGAAGTGACTGGATATGAACTTGATGCTAGTGAGGACCCTCGAAGCCTTTTTTCTTGATGTTGACAAAGGGTTAGTTAATCTCCGTCGCTTCCGTCTCTTGGAAAGTAGTAAATAAGGGAGAAGAAATACTCTTATGAGAAGGTGAAATCACCAACGTATCGGTCCCAGATGATAGAAGGCCACTCAATTCACCCAGTTGGTGCATCGAGGATACAATCATGTCACGTCCTCTTCAGGATACGCTTCACTTTCTTTACAGAGACACCTCGTCAAGAAATTTCTGCTGGAATCCTTTCACATCCATATGTCGATGCTACAGAGAAGGATAAACACAAATAAAAAAGAAGATGTCTAGAAATAGTAATCAAGCTACCTGAAGAAAATGTTTTCTCGATGAGTTGTTTTGATTTTGGAACCTTTCATTCAGGCCAAGGAGCATCTGGAAATATGTGTCTAAACGCACGAGTTAATGACTACCAGGTAATCATATTTTTTGGTGGCACAAAACAATGACAACATGTCTTGGTTTGGAGAAAATATTCGTCATCCATTTGGAAAAGCACAATCGGGAAGCTGGTGAACAGAATCAAATAGCTTGTGCCACCCGAGTGACTACTAGGAAAACATTCTACAAGGAAATAAGGGTAAGGCTTAAATTTACGGGTATTAAACGAATACACTTGCTAAGGACCAAATTTTTTCAGAAGGGCGTGAGGGGTAGTATGGAAGTATTCTTAGTTTTCTAATATAAAGAGAGGATCAAGTTCAATGAAGGGTTGAGTCTCAACTTCAGAAGGCAATGGGCGTGGAAACTCGATATTCAACCCTAGACATTGGGCGATAATTGACCCAGATTCAGCACGTAAAAGTTCAACAACTTGTGAACAAAAAGGTTAAAGGGGTATCTCATACCCATCATAAAGAAACAAATATATAATGTGATCCCACAATTAAAATCGTCGCACGATCTCTTTGGCTTACCAGGAATCCTCAACTCCACACCTTTACCAATTTCTTCAGAATCCAAGTGAGAGCACAAGGCATCTTTAGTGGTAGATCTCTCAAAGAGATTAGCCTTGCATCCTAGATTGGGGTCAGTATTTTCTTTGTCACGCATTTCATATGAACTAAAAAGGTCGTATAACACAAGTAAACATATACATCCCGAAGAGATGGGTTGTTACCTGGATCGCCTACACGGAAGAAGCAAGTTTTGAAACGGTGAAACCCTCTTAAGAAAATGTAATGTCTTTCAAGAAGAGGGTTTTAAATATCCTTAGAAGTAGGATGTTCCCTAGAGATGGATGCTATTCGAATATTTACCTATCAACATGAAGAAAACGTGACATTCGTAGACTCTAACATGAATAAAGGAAGAAAACTAGAAATGTGATGAAAGTTACGTTCACACGGGTAAAGGAATAAAGTTGCACGAAGCCAACAGCGTAGTCTTCTCGTAATAGTAGTGAAGACTTAAATAAGCCTATAAAAACACAAATCGTAGAAAGTGCTATGGCGCAAAAAATAGGCTATACTCAAAGTTTCAAATGAACGTCCTAAATTCTAAGAAGTAAAGATATAGGGAAATGAGAAATGTATCAAACACTCTTTGATAAACATAGCAGGGATCGAGGAGATCTTATTAAAGAGTTCTCGAGGCCAAATTCAAGAATTTTATCCCACATGAGAAGTATAAGTACGAACTATAAAATTTTAGTATTTCCCTGAAGGAAAATGATAAAGGGTAGTTATAAAGAGATAATGCCAGCTAGACATTGGATGGAATTAAAGGGGTCGCTCGTGATGAATCAACTATACACGACATCGAGGATTATGAAGGACAGTCATTAATAGAAAGCCATAATGGAGTATATTTGGTTTAATCAAGGAGTTGGGAAGATCAAGCTACGATCCCCATAAAGATAGGTCATCACATGCTCAACGGTTAAAAGACGTACCACTGTCTAGAAGCATGCTCCGCAAGAATAGGAAGATTAGTTCTCTTAACGTGGAAACCACACAAGAGATCATGGGACTGGAAATGGTCTTAATATGGTATATATATACTAGAAAATTCCCCGTACCTGAAGGTAATTGGGCTAAAATGGATTTCAAAAATTATAATAGATTGCACAAATTTATAATTGAATTATAATTCAAAGAATAGCAAATCATTCTATTACTTGTAAAAAGTAGCTTAAAAATGATAAAATATATCAATACATTTAATCACCAGCTTATAAATGTATTTTTGTTTTCGATTTTTTATTTTTCTAATCCGAAAAATTCCAATTTCAAAAAAGATCCGAAAATTTCATATCAGAATTAGAACCACATATTAAGTTTTCAAAATTTATGATTTTGCGATCCGATTTTGTTTTCGATTTTATTTTTTGATTTTATATTCCAAATATTAAATAAATAATAAGCTTAAGATAAAAAAAAAGTATACAAACAAAAACATTAAAAAATTATGAACAAAAAAAGAAAAGAAAAAGTAAACTTTGAAAAAGAATGGAACATTTTTATTTTCGAAAAAAAATAAAGCAATGAAACATGATAAAACTTCAAAGAATCTCTTCACACTCGTATCGGAACCAAAAAAAATCTCTTCACACTCACCTTCCCACCAATCTCTGCCATTATCAACCCGGTTTGGCGAAGACCCAAATTAAGGTAAAAAATTAAATTATTTTTAATGTAATCTCATCATTTTTACAATTTTTCAATATTAACTAATTTAAGTATAATTACCATCATGATGTTTATTATATTTTTCTACAAATCCTACAATGGCCACTTTTTGACAGTTTATCGTATGAGAAGTGATGCTTTGAAAATAACGTATATGGGGAGGGGATATCATGTGAGTTTTGTGGATCCTGTAATTTTCCATTGAGCAATTGGGTCTTATATTGTATTTTTTGAATTGTTTTGCTGTAAATATCAATTTGTCACAATTATAGGAGATGTCCTATTCCGGAAAAGTTAAAAAATTTCCTCTTCTGTCAACTTTTTTTCCTCCTCCATTCGTGCTTGGCTTACTCTTTCACATAACTTTGAAACTTAATGTTGCAATTAATTTTGCAAGCAACAAATGCTTCAAACCATGCTAGCATGATGGCTCAAGATGATTCAGTTTAATGCAATCATACCCTGAACTTTTCCAAAAACCTTTAAATACCCCTCATTTATTTTAAATACAGGACAAGTCCCTCCATTTATTGAGTTGATGCAAAACCATCCCTTCCTCCCATATATTAATTACTCAAAATATGTTGGACAACAAATAAAAGATCAAATAAAATTTCCAACATGAGAAAATTAGCGGGTTACTTATGATATAAAAAAACTAAGAGTCACGTGGCGTCAAATAAAAGATCATTAATGAAAATGAAAGAGATAAATCCATTAAGGAATATGCCACGTCATCCTCCTCATTAGTGGTGGGGCCTAGGGTGTGATAAAATAAGATCTAAATAACGTGCAAATAACACCCTAAAACTACACGGTTCTGCAAGTATACAGATCGTATGCAAGTTTTAGTTAAATAATTAAGATTCGTTCCGCAGAGACTACGAAGGTTAGTGGAATCTTTTGCAAATATCAAGTGTAATAAATTAAAGCTAGAACAACTAAACGCAGATCAAAGTAAAGACAAATAGATATTTGTTTGATTTTCTAATTAACTAAATTAAAACTAAGAATTAAAAGACAGAAAATAAATATGAAAGAGAAGTAATATGAGAATATAGCTCGAGTTATTAGCATGTAATCCCCACTAGTTTTGCCGTTCTAAACATGTAAGGGTGAATTATATAGTATTTCAATAATCGGTTCCAATTCGCTATCGATAGTTTAAAATAGGATTTACCTGTGTCAATAAGGCTTCTTAAGCAAACTTTTCCTGTAATTGATAAATAGTCACAAGAACTAAACCATAGTGATTATCTAGTTAGGTTGATTTGTCAGATCTAAATCGGATACTAGACGTTATGTGCTAAACATGTAATTAAACAAGTTGTCAATGGTGACCTAACTACTAGATGGTAATTCTATATGGTCGCGATCCACAAGAACACAGAATATAAATCCAAACACATAAACAATAAATAAAAACTATAATTCGATTTGAAACATTAAATTCCCAAATTAGATAGATGTCAATCAAAACTAGGGTTCATACATATATGCTAAAAACTCAAGCTAAAGAAATTTAGTTCATGAAAGAAAAGAAAGAAATTACAAATTTAAAGGTAGAAGAAGACATATTGATTAACAGCTCCTTCCAGACTTCTCTCTTGTGTTGTAAGCTTCCTCTTGGTTTTAGGTTTCACCAAGGATGATTTAAGAGTGTTAATAGGCTGTATTTATAGTGTATAGGTTGACCTAATTCGTTTCTTGAAGATAAGGCCAAGTATTAGACTCCAAGCCCAACTCAAATTCGTATGGATAATTACTGCTGAACTGTTTTGGGTATATCTTATTCGTTATTGGTCGGTTTTTGCTCCATAATATACCAAAAAAATCCTCAGAGAATTATCTATGTCCCAATGAAAGGGATTTACCAAATTCGGCTTATTTCTTGGAGTAATCGCAACTTCTTTAGGGTTGCTGCAGAATCTCAGATTTAGGCAGTTTTTCCTTTTCCATGTTTTTAGCCTTTATTACATTTATCTCCAATTTCCATGCAAATCTCTTTCCATAAGTTGTAGTCTTTGACTTGGACTCTAATTAATCTCCATAATTATGTTTAAAGTTTCACACTAAATAAACAATTAAACCCAATATGCTCTAAAAATATTATGTTTCTAAATCAAGACTCAAAATAGAAAAGTGCACTAAACTAATCTAAAATCAACCTATAAACTAATAAATAAGCCTAAATTGATGTCTCGGAAGTATATTTTATTATCACAAATGAGGAGACATCAAGACCCCCAACTCAAAGTTGTATCATACAATAAAAGTGAAGAACAGTAGGGCAGTCAAAATAACAAGAAGAAGAAGTCGGAGATGAACAAGAACAGAATATAATGAATAATCCTAGAGCAAAATATCTAAAAAGTCTCATGTAGTAATGCTCAAGAAATAATGCACAGGTATGCTTAATACACATGTAATTAACATTCCATAAATTCTGGTTTAAGATTAATTTCGCAATGCCAGAATGAGAGGATGATAACTTAGTTCAGGTTAATGGCTATAGGTTGTTCATAGGTCCCAAATACAGCATCCAATTGTCCACTTACCTACCACCTTATAGCTCAATTGTTTCTCCACCTAGTAGTTAGAAATCCTAAGGTCTTTGGTTAGAAATCCAAAGGACGGGTGTGGTATATTTGGATAATGAAAAGTGAGCTTTTGGCTCTCTCCTCACTAGCCATCAACGAATCGCCCTAGAGCTTGAGTTTTCACTCGAAGATGTTCTCCCTCAACCTAATTGATTGATGCTTTTTATGTGCATCCCCAATCATCCCAATAAAAACCCTTGATGATATAAAATCCAGTTTGCCGGTCCGAATATATATTTTCTTTTTAAATCAATTTTTTTTTCTTTTGTATAGCTATGATTCTCTTTTTGATATTGAGTTATCACACTATTTTTCTCATATATATTCTTTCTTTTTATGCCCTTGTTGGAAAGTTTAGCTCATAGCTTCTTTTCCATTCACTATTACCCCGGCAAAGGGTTACAATAATAACAATTTCATCATCAATAAAATCACAAAGATAATTCCCAAATCCCTAAAGTTCCCTAATTATGAAACCCACCACCCCAAACTCAAGCTCTAGAACGAGTTGCTTCAGGTTTTGCGATTCGAGTGCGGGTCATATAGATAAGTCCTACAAACTAAGGGTATGGATTATAATGTGTTTCAATAAAAAGGTTTTAGAAAGGCTCAGAGGGGCTAAGACGGATAAATAACAATAATATCAAACAAAAGGGTGAGAAAGTATAAAGGCATCAAGTGTTTTATCATGAAAAAACTGCCTTATTTATTTTTCTAACTACCGTATTTTGTTACGTTTTCATTATTAGTTCATAGATAAGTGGGTTTTCAACTACTTTTAAACCTCACGTTCTACACACCAAATAACTATTCCTAAGTTTCAACGTGAATTTTTAGCATTGCTCATTAACTTTTCTATCCTTTATTTCCTGTTTTCATACATGCATCCAAACAATTTTGTTGCATCTTTCAAAAACATACTACTTACTATCATTTACCTAATAAAATCATGCTCAAATAGGTACATTCAAAGATATTATGTCTTAATTCACCTAAATATTTTTAATTTTATGCAAAAACGAAAAGAAGATGAGGACAACGAATCCCCACCCCCAACTCAAAAGTGAGTCGTGTCCCCACGACTCGAAAAAGACTCAGGAATGGAATAAAATTTAAAATAAAACTAACTAAACTACCTAATGCATACAAGATATTAAGAAAAATTAGAATGACCTACCTGGCTGGCCATCGAGATCCATTATATCTTCATCAACTTCCGAAGCAGAGGGATCGGTATAACTATCAATATCCCTGTCCAAGGTCAAATCTTCTATCTGTGATTCCATCTGTATGACTTCTGTCCAAAGTTCTCTTTTATCTTCTCGTAATCTTTCTATTTCGTTCGGTATCTTGATAGCGCAAGGAGGAAGATCATGAACAATTTAAGAGGAAGAGGTAGAAGAACCTTGGTCTTGAATTTTTATCTTCTTCAAAGGCCTCCTTGATGGTATGGACATTCTAGCAGTTAACTTCTTTGGTAGTGGTTGTGTTGGTGCCTTTACTTTTGATTCTTCAGTAACCTCATCAAGATTGATGGGTTTTTCAATGGTGGCTCCAGGCAATTTCTTATTCTTCCCAAGGATAGAGCACTTTCTCTTGTATTCCATAGCTTCAGATCTGTTAGTCATGCTTGATTTACCCACAACTCAAGTTATACCAAGGATAGATTAAAAGTTTAAAGAAAATTTGGTTTAGCTTGATGTTGTTGCTTGGAATTGATGAAAGAGAATGGTTTCTTGATGGATCTTGGCAGAAATCTTTAAAGCTTGATGAATTTGATGGTGTTTTAATGGTGTAGTGTGATGAATTTGATG
Organism: Nemophila menziesii; assembly: GCA_029959085.1. Classification (NCBI taxonomy): domain Eukaryota; kingdom Viridiplantae; phylum Streptophyta; class Magnoliopsida; order Boraginales; family Hydrophyllaceae; genus Nemophila; species Nemophila menziesii. Next base: position 32,531,189 of record JARWIR010000009.1, read on the forward strand.
AAGAGATTGTGTTTATGGAAGATGGAGAAGAGGATTTGAGGAGTTGTTGTGTTAATTGTGAAGGTTTGTACACGCTTTAAGGTGTATATATAGAGTTTGGGTTTGAAAATTTTGTATGGAAGAGGCTAGGGCTTATCTTGTTAAGGTAAGAAGTTGATTAGGAAACAATTTCTTCACAAACCGCCTGGCGCGGTACATGCCTGCGGTGTATGGGTAGTCCGCATAATGTAGCTCCAAAGATTTTCGCCTCGGTAATATACCCGTGCTAGCACCCCGTGGCACGCGTTTTGTGCGTGCGGTATAGGGGTGCGGTGCATGGGTAGTCCGCGCCCACTCCGTGAAAAAACCCGCGGTACATCACCCCGTGGCACGTGTTTTGGGCGTGCGGTATAGGGGTGCGGTGCACCGCGCCTATCAACTATCTTTTTTTCGTCTCGGTAGAAAACCCGTGGTGCTCGACCCGTGGTAAGGGTTTTCAAGGCACGGTACATCCCTGCGGTGTATGGGTACCCCGCGAGGGTAGTCCGCGCCAGCCTATGAATTTTTCCAACTTTTTCCTTTTTACCCCAAACTCATTTCCTGCACAATAGCACACTACCTTTCTCTCCTATTAGCTTGTAAACACACTTAAAAATATACACTAACTTACTATTATACACTACAAAGCAAAAACAACTAATCTAAAAAGCAATTTAAAACAAGGGGTGTCTCCCAAGAGCACTGGTGTTTAACGTCTTTGAGTTAGACGTGTACCTCAGGCTAAGCGCATTCAACGAGATGGATTGTCTCCTCTCGTCCAAAGTCCTCACTGTCATGGTATCGTTTCAAACGCTGGCCATTTACCATGAATGTCCGTTGCTCGGTTGGATTTTCAATTTCAATCGCTCCATGAGGTGTGACTTTAGTAACAATGTAAGGTCCTCCCCAACGGGATTCAAGCTTTCCTGGGTAGTTCGAAAATCGAGATTTATATAATAAAACTTTTTGTCCTTTCTCGAAATTGCTCTGGACAGAGTCGTTTATCATGCCAAAGCTTTGTTTTCTCTTTATAGAGGCGTGAATTTTCATAGGAGAGATAACGAAACTCCTCCAACTTGTTCAACTGCATCATTCTTTGTTTCCTGGCCAATTCTGGGTCTAGATTCAGAGTTTTAATAGCCCAGTAGGCTCGAGCTTCAAGTTCAATCGGTAGATGACAGGCTTTGTCGTAGACCATTCGATATGGAGATCCCCGAACTGGTGTTTTAAATGCTGTTCTGTAAGCCCAGAGAGCATCATCCAGCTTTAAAGACCAATCTTTCCTCGATTTATTCACGGTCTTCTCAAGAATAGATTTGATTTCCCGGTTGGAAACTTCAGCTTGACCGTTAGTTTGTGGGTGATACCCGGTTGAAGTACGGTGTCTCACTCCAAACATACGAAGATAATTTCTCAGGGGAGCATTAAGAAAATGGGTACCTTTATCACTGATGAGAACACGTGGCGTACCAAGTCTTGATAAGATGTTTGATTTTAAGAACTTAATCACGGTTTGAGCATCGTTCTTTGGTGTTGCCACTGCTTCTACCCATTTTAATACATAATCTACCGCAAGCAAAATATAAATATTTCCATGGGAAGTGATGAAAGGTCCCATGAAATCTATTCCCCATAAATCAAAGATTTCGACTTCTAGGATATTGTTAAGCGGCATCGCGTCTCTTTTTGATATATTACCAGTGAACTGGCATCTTTGACATGACTGGACAAAACGATGACAATCTTTGTGTATGGTAGGCCAATAGAACCCGGATTGAAGAATTTTAGCTGCGGTTCTATCGCCTTTAAAGTGACCTCCATAAGGTGAACTATGACAACCTTCAATGATTTTCTCCATTTCACCTTCATGCACTCATCCCAATAATACTCCTTGGCCTGGCGATTTAATCTGTGTCTTTGTTGTGGGTGGATATCTTTGGGAAAACACCACTCACAATGAGGTTGACTAGATCTGCATACCATGGCACAAACGCATGTTTAATAGCAAAAAGTTGTTCATCAGGGAATACCTCTTTAACCAACAACGGTTCTTTGTTCGCATCAGATCCTTCGAGCCTTGATAAATGATCAGCAACTTGATTATCACATCCTTTTCGGTCTCGAATATCTATGTCGAATTCTTGAAGCAATAGTACACATCTAATAAGGCGCGGCTTAGCGTCCTTTTTCTCCATAAGGTACTTAATAGCTGAATGGTCCGTGAATACCACAGTTTTCTTCCCAATCAAATAGGATCGAAATTTATCAAAAGCATAAACCACGGCCAACATCTCCTTCTCCGTCACTGTATAATTCATCTGGGCAGCGTTGAAAGACTTACTTGCATAATAAATCGTGTGGAAAATCTTGTCTTTCCTCTGTCCCAACACAACACCCATAGCGTGATCACTAGCATTGCACATAAGTTCAAACGGAGCTTTCCAATCAGGAGGTATAACAATAGGTGTAGAGATCAGTTTCTCTTTAATCGTCAAGAACGCTTGAAGAAACTCTTCAGTAAAATTAAAAGGAGTATCCTTTTCAAGTAAAGAGTAAAGCGGTTTGGAGATCTTGGAGAAATCTTTAATAAATCTTCGATAAAATCCTGCGTGACCCAAGAAACTTCTCACTCCTTTAACAGAAACTGGAGGTGGTAATGTTTTGATAACTTCAATTTTAGCACGATCAACCTCCATCCCTGCCTTCGAAACTTTATGTCCCAACACAATTCCCTCTTGAACCATGAAGTGGCATTTTTCCCAATTAAGCACAAGATCTTTTTCTCTACATCTCGCAAGGACTTTCTCAAGATTATTGAAACAATCATCAAAACTATCTCCAAACACCGAAAAATCATCCATAAAAACCTCCAAGTATTTATCAATCATGTCCCAAATTATAGCCATCATGCAACTCTGGAACATGGCAGGTGCATTGCATAAACCAAACGGCATTCTTCTATAAGCAAAAGTTCCAAACGGATATGTAAAAGTTGTTTTGTGTTGATCGATGGGATCCACACAAATCTGATTATAGCCCGAATATCCGTCAAGGAAAAAATAATATTCTCTCCCTGCAAGTTTGTCTAGCATCTGATCAATGAACGGTAGCGGGAAGTGATCTTTCTTTGTTGCTTTGTTCAGTCTTCGGTAATCCATGCACACTCGCCACCCCACAACTGTTCTTGATGGTATGGCTTCGCCTTGATCATTAAGGATGGTAGTGATACCTCCTTTCTTCGGAAAACATTGCACTAGACTAACCCAATCACTGCTAGCAATTGGATCGATAATTCCTACGTCTAACAACTTGATAACTTCCTTTCTCACTACTTCTTTCATAGCTGGCATGAGTCTTCTTTGTCCCTCTATAGATCGCCCACCTTCGTTCTCAAGAATGATTTTGTGTTTGCAAACGCAAGGACTAATTCCTTTGATGTCGGCAATAGTCCATCTGATTGCTTCTTTGTTTGCGCAAAGTACTTGAAGTAGCTTCTCCTCTTGAGGACCTAAAAGATTAGCAGAAATAATAACAGACAAAGTTTTATTCGTACCTAGATATTCATAGCGTAGGTGATCTGGAAGTGGTTTATCTTCGAGAGCAGGTGGACATATTATAGATGGTTGTTTCATTGGTTCAATGTCACCTGGTTCTCGAAGTAGTTCTCGCACATTCGATCCTAATGCAGCAACATCTTCAGGGGGAATCTCGAGTTCTTCTGGTGATTCAAGTGCTAAGGCTTCGTCAAGATCATCATCTAAGCTTGCTTCATTGAAGACTTCTCGCAATTTTTCCGATGACATCTATCTTGAAACATTCATCTTTTGAATTTGGTAACTTCATCACTTGAAACACATTGAATCGTATCTATTCGCCTTGTAATCTCATGATCAACTCACCATTCTCAACATCAATTAGTGTACGCCCCGTGACTAAGAATGTTCTACCCAAAATGATGGGAACATTCTTATCCGCGTCGTAGTCAAGAATAATAAAATCACAAGGAAAAATAAAAGAGCCAGCTTTAACTAAAACATCTTCAATTTTACCTATTGGTCGTGAAAGGGAGCGATCCGTCATTTGTAATACCACAGATGTGGGTACTACTTCTCCAATATTGAGCTTCTCGAACAGAGATCTAGGCATGAGATTGATGCTCGCGCCTAGATCACATAATGCTTTCCCAGTCCAACTATCTCCAATACCGACAGGTATTGTAAAACTTCCGGGATCTTCTAGTTTTGGTGGCAACTTACTTTGACATATAGCACTGAACTCCCTAGGTAATCCAATTGTTTCCCCAGTTTCTATACTTCGCTTGTTGGAGTGAATTTCTTTCATGAATTTAAGATAGGTTGGCATTCTCTTGAGAGCTTCAACAAGAGGTATATTAACTTCCAATTTCTTCAACATGTCAATGAACTTCTTGAATTCCAGGTCATTTTCCTTCTTTCTGACACGTGAAGGGTATGATGGTGGAGGGCGTGTATTAAGTTCCACTGGTTTTCTTGTCTGGTCAGGTGTCTCGCCTTGAACACTTTTTGGTTTAACTACCTCCTCAACTGTATCATTAATTGTTTCTTCCCCCTGGTCTCTAGAATAGGGATTGGTTCTGGTTCTGGTCTTGGTGGAGGTAGTTGTTTTCCACTTCGCAATTCAACTGCATGGCAAGAATCATCTTTAGGAGCAATAGTATCACTTGGAAGTTGCCCTTTTGGCCGATTTTGTAATGTACTCGCCATCTGTGATATAGTATGCTCTAGTTGCTTGATAATCTTCTGCTGGGCTCGAACTTTCTGTTGGCTATGACTCATTTTCTCAGCTGCTTGCATTAATTTAGCCATACTCGAATTCAAGCTTGGGATTAGTTCCTTCTTTGCTAGTTGCGTTGATTGTTTAGGTGGATCTTTCTTTGGTTCTTGACAAGCTTTTTCAGCAATGGGTGCCTTTTTTTGAATAGGTTGTGGTGGATTATAAGATTGAAGTTGGGGTTGATGATATGTTTCTTGCTTCCTGACTCAACTCTTTTGTTGTGGGGGTTGTTGATAATTAGTTTAGCTTTCTTGAGGATAAGTATAACCATTAGAATAATAGTTATCTTGAGGATATGTAACGGAAGCTACTGCTGGATTATTCATACACCCTTCCCACACGTGATTTCTTGATCCACAACCAGGACACGAAGGAATTGCGCGTACCACATTTACCTGAGCAATTGTTTGGGCTTGTTCTTGCAGCTCTTAGAGTTGTTGAGCCAAATCTTTAAGCTTCAGAGGTTCTGAAGTGTTTTCTTTTTCTGATCTCTTTGGCCAACTTCTCTCGTTCTCAAGAATTCTTTCCATCCCCAACTCAACCTCTTCAGGATCTAGCAACACAAAACCTGCGTTTCCCAACGAATCTGCTTTCTCTATTGATTTGTCATTAAGGCCTCCATAAAACAAGGTTAAATAATATTCTGGCGAAGATCTATGATATGGACATCTCGCCTTCTTTTCTGTAAATCGTAACCATGCTTCACCCAAACTCTCTCCGTCTTTTTATATAAACTGCTCAAGCTCCAACATATCTTTTAAACGTCTACTAACCGGATAAAAACGGTCTAGGAATCTTGCTTGAAGCTTGTCCCAATCTGGAATAACATGAGGGTATTGGGTATCATACCAATCGCTTGCACATCCGGTCAAGAAGAACTGGAACATCAGGTAGTACACTTGTTCCCTAGTAACTCCTCTTATGATATAAGCATCACAGATCTGCATGAATTTCTGAATATATCGGATCGGATCTTGATGTGCAGCTCCGCTGAATAATCCATGAGATGCAAACTGAGTTAGCATCCCTGGATCAGGTTTAAATTTTGCGGCTTGGATTTCTGGAGCACGAATTTCTCGTGGCTCTACTCTAAATTCGATGGGTAGCTCAAGTCTCCTTGGGTTCTCCATCTGTAACTAAATCTGAAAAACAAAAACTAAAAGATAAAAACGTAAAATAGAACTAACTGAAAATAAAAGCACAAGATATATGCACAAGGACTAACGATGTAGTCCCCAGCAGCGGCGCCAAAAACTTGGTGGGGCCTAGGGTGTGATAAAATAAGATCTAAATAACGTGTAAATAACACCCTAAAACTACACGGTTCTGCAAGTATACAGATCGTATGCAAGTTTTAGTTAAATAATTAATATTCGTTCCGCAGAGACTACGAAGTTTAGTGGAATCTTATGCAAATATCAAGTGCAATAAATTAAAGCTAGAACATCTAAACGCAGATAAAAGTAAAGACAAATAGATGTTTGTTTGATTTTCTAATTAACTAAATTAAAACTAAGAATTAAAAGACAGAAAATAAATATGAAAGAGAAATAATATGAGAATATAGCTCGAGTTATTAGCATGTAATCCCCACTAGTTTTGCCGTTCTAAACATGTAAGGGTGAATTATGTAGTATTTCAATAATCGGCTCCAATTCGCTATCGGTAGTTTAAAATAGGATTTACCTGTGTCAATAAGGCTTCCTAAGCAAACTTTTCCTGTAATTGGTAAATAGTCAAAAGAACTAAACCATAGTGTTATCTAGTTAGGTTGATTTGTCAGATCTAAACCGGATACTAGACGTTATGTGCTAAACATGTAATTAAACACCGTTGTCAATGGTGACCTAAGTACTAGATGGTATTTCTATATGGTCGCGATCCACAAGAACACTGAATATAAATCTAAACACATAAACAATGAATAAAAACTATAATTCGATTTAAAATATTAAATTCCCAAATTAGATAGATGTCAATCAAAACTAGGGTTCATACGTATATGCTAAAAACTCAAGCTAAAGAAATTTAGTTCATGAAAGAAAAGAAAGAAATTACAAATTTAAAGGTAGAAGAAGACATATTGATTAACAGCTCCTTCCAGACTTCTCTCTTGTGTTGTAAGCTTCCTCTTGGTTTTAGGTTTCACCAAGGATGATTTAAGAGTGTTAAGAAGCTGTATTTATAGTGTATAGGTTGACCTAATTCGTTTCTTGAAGATAAGGCCAAGTATTAGACTCCAAGCCCAACTCAAATTCGTATGGATAATTACTGCTGAACTGTATTGGGTATATCTTCTTCGTTATTGGTCAGTTTTTGCTCCATAATATACCAAAATAATCCTCAGAGAATTATCTATGTCCCTATGAAAGGGATTTACCAAATTCGGCTTATTTCTTGGAGTAATCGCCACTTCTTTAGGGTTGCTGCAGAATCTCAGATTTAGGCAGCTTTTCCTTTTTTCATGTTTTTAGCCTTTATTACCTTTATCTCCAATTTCCATGCAAATCTCTTTCCATAAGTTGTAGTCTTTGACTTGGACTTTAATTAATCTCCATAATTATCTTTAAAGTTTCAAACTAAATAAACAATTAAACCCAATATGCTCTAAAAATATTATGTTCCTAAATCAAGACTCAAAATAGGAAAGTGCACTAAACTAAGCTAAAATCAACCTATAAACTAATAAATAAGCCTAAAATGATGTCTCGGAAGTATATTTTATTATCACAAATGAGGAGACATCAATTAGTAAGACGTTTAAAAGCTTCTGAAACCACATCCGAGGTTAATTTAATCGTAATAAATAAAAAAACTAAGAGTAATGATATATGTCACCCCTTTTCATGTCACCCTTTTATCACCCTTCTATATATATGTTTTGATTTCCTTGAATAGAAGATGGAGAAAAATTAAATAGGATAGAGAATTCAATTTATTGGTACATGTAAGCATACACGTAGGAGGTGATAAAAGGGTGATACAAAAAGGGTGACAAATATCATTACTCAAAAACTAAATTCTTTTAATTAATTACATTCTTTTAAAAAAAAGTCAAAAACTTCACCTTCTTGTTCTAGATAACCTCAATTGTGACTTTCGTGACAACTGCTCAAGAAGTTTCTCTTTTAATTGTATCTGAAAGTACAATTTGCTAAATGTAAATGATTTCTTGTCCCTTGACAATGTATCAAGAATCTTCTATGCACTAACTCGACTTTCATCAATTGTATTCTCTATATTCTGTACAACCCTATCTCTCTCCTTCAACTTCAGCCTCCCTCAATGTCCACTATCTCAACCTCATCAACACTTAGATTTGACCATGTTTTCAATTATTGAGAATAAATATTATAAAGAAGTTAAATTAAAATTATAAATTATTACCTCAGAGCTCAAGTCTTGGGTGCATTCTGGGCCTGGTGAAGGATATTATGTTTTAACTGTATCTACTTGACTTTACTTTTTGTTCTTAGACACATCAGTCCCTGATATATTCAGTGTGCATCAATCTCACCTATAATATATGTATCAACTCATAATTCCATGTATCGATTTTCACTGCTTGATGCTTTTCCTTTACCTACAAAATACGATACAATCCATCATTTACACCATTTACACGTTATTACACTATTGGACCCTATGGTATATACACATACAAATAGAGAATAGAAAAAGGGAGAGATTTAGAATTACATGATTGGTCCTTGTCGTCATAATCTAAATTACTAATACGGAATGGTTATTTTATCCTCGGCAAAAAGTGAGACCTGCTTAGGTGCTATAGTGAAATCAAACATTAAATAACATATTACATAAGAAAAAGAATCAAAGGGACCATGTTTTTTATGTTAAAGAGTATATATCAAAAGAGTTTCATTACAAAAAAAAAACTTCTTGGAAGAAAAGAGCTTTTCAAGAGATGGCTTATTATAGAGATCAACCTGCATACAAATGATCATATTAACAATATCATATAGACAAAATCATTTTAGAAATCAAAATATAACACCGATAAAACATATTTTCACACCCCAAAATGTATACACACACCCACTCATACAAAAATCAACCAAGACGATGGTAAAGATTATCCATAACATGAAAAAAATATCATATTTAGAATGGTTAATGGATTAGTATCAAGATCAATTTACAAAGAAACAACCTCTACACTATTCAAAAATCATACAAAATAAAAGCTAACTCAGGCACAAATATTCAACAAAAGAGAAGAAAATTTAGAACTAAGACCAATATATTTATAAAAGGTTAAAATAAATAAATTTATTACCGGCTTTTCCGTTCTGCATCTCTGCTTGCATCTCCATAGCTGGTTTTACTCCACGTGGTGGATTAATATCCTCTGAAAAGTAATAGATATATGAGCATAATTTCTAATTGATCTTCTTAACTAAAGCATTACAAACTTATTTCATAACGTAGACATTTTAATCCCCAATCTTTTGGTGCATCACTAATAGCCATCTACAAGTAAATTAAAACTTTGAGCATTTGATATAGAAGTAAAAGCATAATTGAGTAGATTAATATGATATCTCAGCACTATCTTTTTGTTCAAAGTATCCCTTTCTTGGAAGGTCTTAACGAGAGTAATTTTACCAAGCTCACTACCCATAGTCATTGTGCAAGCTAAATCACTGCATATAAAGAATTCTCAACTCCATAAGATGATAACTTAAGATCCACAACCTGTAATTATTAAATTAAAATAAATCAAAATACAATTCGATAAAAAAATATATGATATAACTAAACTAAGCTTAGAGAACACGTGCCTTAAGCCTACTCCATCTATCAAAATTGAGAGATTGACCTTACTTGAGTTTGAGATCTAATTTTTTTTTTTTAAAAAAACAAGTGAAGATCTGACATACATCTAGAAAGCCATATTCCTCTTCATTAGATATCGTGAAAAAACGAAATTGGGTAATTTGTTAAAACTCTCCATAATCATTCAATTGAAATGAATTGTATTTGCAATTGTTTTGTATACCATATAGATTAAAAGAAACAATCTACTTTTCAAAAAAATGATGTATAAAAATATATCCTCAAGAATATGTTTGGTCAAGAGAAGATAAAGGAATCATATATAATTTGGATTGAAAGAAACAAGCAATTGTGAATTACTTTATCTTTATTATGAAGATTATATATTATAATGCCAAACCAGATATATATATATATATATATATATATATTTGATTGAAAGAAATAATTAGATTTAAAAAAATGAGTGAAGATGAGATTGTTGAGGGTATTTGGGTGGCAGTGGTTGAGAATTTGCATAAAAATTATATTGATAATGATTGAAGTTTTAAAATGGAGAAGTTAATATTTCAAAGTAGCGACTATAGTGTTGTAAATGTTTGTTAGGGTTAGACTTATGTTTTATAAATTTAAGCTTTGCTATCTAGATGAGGCTTATAATTTAAGTTTTCTTTAATAAGTTTTTTATTGAATTTTATTTTTTACTATAACTCATTATAATGAGCTATGTTTGATAATAATGAAATATTACTTGTTTAGATCTAGTTCTTTATGTATTGTTTGGATTCAATTTATTAAAGAAAAGGAAAAGATATGAATTGATTTAGAAATCTTTTCTACTGTTTGGATTGATATTTTTATTAAAAGAAAGGAATCTGGATGATTGAACATTCCTTTCAAAACCTCTATAATTATAAGATTTATAATACTCCCATTTTGGAGTCATACAGAAAGAAAAGAAAAGTTTATTTTTATATTGACATAAATGACCTTTTAATTATTATATAATTACTTATGTAGGTAGCCAATTAATATAAAACTCTTTATCTTTAAATATAAGTGGTCTATATAGTTAAGAAGGGTTTACCCATTTTCTCAATATTTTTTTTTTCATAGCAGAAGGTACTGTCTCCTTTTTTTAATATTTGTTTAATATATACTATACAGTATTACAAAACATGATTCTTTGAATTCATTATTCTTAAAATAAATTATACATAAAAAGTAAGTAGTATTTATTAGATGTCTAATTTATATAGCAGATCATTAATGATTTGTGTAATTTAGTTAGTAACTCATGTATCTTTAATGTTAATTACAAAAACGAGTTTTTAAACAGTAGTGATTTGAGATTATTTTTTTCCCTTTCAGCTTTTTGTGTATTCATTATACTTTCCAAAATATCCAAATATGAAATATAATTGTGTTTAAACAGTAGTACCTATGTCAAGAAAACAATAATATCCAATTTATGATCCATGCATTCAGTTTTATTGATAATCATTTTTCCTTAATTTTTTATTGTTGTTTCGGATGCCACCGACTGATGAAAACTTTTAAGTGCACTTGCATAAGCTAATTTACATACATAATTTAAATATGACCCCGTATCTAATTATCTTTGTCTCTACTTCCATGCATTCCACTAGATCCACCCAACATTATTATTAGCAGCATAAGAACCATTAGAAGCTGTTGTCCAGAAAAAACCAACAGAAGCTGGGCGAGCAAAATATTTATGATAAATATAATATGTGCAAAAATTTTATTTGTTTTATACGACTAATTTAATTTCGTAATAAGATAATTGTATAATTTTATCTTAGTAACAATAGAAATTCCCAAAAATGAAAATATTATCAACGTGGTTAGACGATATCAAAGACTTCGTTTGATAGTTGTGCAAACTTGTTGCCTTTATATTAGTTGGTTGCATTATCGAAAGCGGTCTCAAAATGTGCGTACGTGTTCTCACTTGAACTCTAGAAAAAAGAGGGTTAGAGAAGTAATAATGGGTCGAATTATAGGGATTAAATCTGGCCGCAAAATAACAAGAATGGGCCCTATAGCTTTTGTAAAATTTTGTGCTTTATTAGAGAAATATGGTGGACTTTGTGCAACTAGACAAGTAAGTATCGAGGAACAAGTAACTAAGACACTATACATATTGTGTCATCATGCTAAAAACCGTAACGTACAATTTTGGTTTTTACGTTCTAGAGAAACCATTAGTCGGCATTTTCACCGTGTATTGGCGTCAATTATTGAGTTAGAGGATAAATTCATGAAGCAACCCGATGGGTCCGAAATTACAACCGAGATACTTCAAAATAGTAGATTCTACCCATACTTTAAGGTAAAGAATATATTTCTCGTACAATATATTATTAATAGTTTTTTGTTATAATAATTTTAACGTAGTGAAAGTTTTTAGGATTGCATTGGTGCATAGACGGTACCCATATATGTGTCAAAGTTTTCCCAAATGATGCATCAAGATTTCGTGGTAGGAAAGATAACCCTACTCAGAATGTTTTGGCTGCATGTACATTCGACTTACGTTTCACCTACGTTTTAGCCGGTTGGGAAGGGTTTTAGCTGGTTGGGAAGGGTCTGCATCTGAATCAAGAATAATAAAAAACGTTTTATTAAGAGAGGATAAACTTATAATCCCTTCAGGTAATTATTCAATTGAAAAGATTGATACATTTTAAAATTTCAGAATATATAATTATGGAGCTATAATCTAATTTCTTTTGAATAGGTATGTTTTACCTTGTTGATGCTGGATTTATTTTGTGAGGTGGATTAATTACTCCTTATAGAGGAGTCCGCCGTCATGTGAAAGAATATTCAAAGAATAACCCACCGCAAAATGCTAGAGAGTTATTTAACCTTAAACATGCATCTTTACATATTTCAATTGAAAGGGCTTTTGGAGTTTTGAAAAAGAGATTTCCAATTATAGCAAGTGCAAATGAGCCAACATATTGTGTTGAAACTCAAAAAAAAATATCTTTTCATGTTGTATCGTACATAATTATTTGATGGGGGTAGATCCGGATGAAAATTTAATCGATAAGGTAGACAAAGAAATTAGGAATCAAATTCCACAATGACAGAATGTTCAGGCAAATGAGGATGAAGATACTGCACAAGGACAACATTTATGAGATTCGATAGCTAATAATACGTGGAACGATTATCATGAGTGATTAGTAATTAAGAATTGAAAAATATTAGCATTATTTTGATTGTCTTTTTAAAATATATATTTTTTTGATGACTATAATAATTTTATTACTTGATTAATTCATGTGGAGTTTCTTTAATTTGTTATAAGTTTTATGATATATTTTTTATTGTTACTCTAATCTTAGAATTTTGCAGATCAGCCATGTCGAGAAGAAAAAGATCTCTAGATAAAATTGATGATTCTTTGACATGGACTCCTTTAATGGATAATGTACTTGTTGATGCGTATAGAGTGAACGACACTTTCGCATGCAAGGAATATGGTGAGATAGTCAAAGAATTACAAGAAAAATTAGGCGTAGCTGCTGGAATTCAGATTTACTTGGCATCTTTATCTTTCCATATCTATCTTTTCTTGCCTTTATCTCTGATTTCCATGATTATCTTCTTTCCTTTATCTCTTAGAATTTATTTGGTATCTAATTAATTACCATATATCTTTAAAGCTCCACAATTAACAACAATTAAACCAAATAAGCTCTAAAAATAATAAATTATCAAATTAAGACAAGAAATAAGAAAGTGTAATAATACATAAGAAAATCGAGTATATGACTTCCTAAAACACCTAAAATGATGTCTCCAACTAAGATTAAATCATAACAAATAGGGAAACATCAAGACCCCCAACGCAAAGTTGTACGATTCTGATACAATAAAGATAAGAACAAATGGAAGTCTCTAAATACACACCTAGGTCAAATAAGCATAGAGGAAAGAAGATAGCAGAATATATAGAATAAACTCAAAGAAACTACTCAGAAAATTTCATGTAATAATATTTACAAACTACCCACATGCACACTTGTCATATCTACCATCAACACAGCTTGTATTCAAGATTATATTAGCTTCGCAATGTAAGAATGAGAGGATCTTTTCTCAGTTCACCAAGGAGGCTATAGGTTGTTCATCGAACTTCACTAGTATTCAAAGATCTACTTAACTACTCTCTATTGGCTCAATTACTTATAGATCACATAGCAAAGAATCAAAAGGTCTTTAAGGTTGTAATGTTGGCTTAGGGATGGTATGATAAGTATATTCGGATAATTTAGAGTGAACTTTTGGCTCTCTCCTCACCAGCCATTAACGAATCGCCTTAGAGCTTGAGTTACTCTCATAAAACGTTTCTCACTCAACCCAATGATTTTCTTGATGCACAAAGTAGCATCCCTAATAACCCTATTAAAAAATAAAGATGTTCACATAAAAATTCCTCTTTGCCGGTCTAAATAATATTCTTTTCAAATCTATTTTTTTCTTTTGTATAGCTATGACTCTCTTTTTGATGTTGAGATTTGATGCTATTTTTTCAACATATTTTCTTTTCTTTTCATGCTTTTCAGCTTTTTTTAATTTACTCTTACATTGGATAACGGGTACAATATAATAAACCTGTGAATCATAAAAGTAATACTAGAGCATAATTAATAAGCTCAAAAATTCCCAACCCAATAACAATTCCTATAACGGTGGACCCACCACCCCAAACTCAAGCTCTAAAACAATTGTCTATGTATCGCGATTTGAGTACGTGTCATATGTAAAAGTACTATATAAAGGGATACGGCTTATAATTTGGCTAATAAAAAGGCTTTAGAAAGGATAGAAGGGGCTGATAAGGATATAAAAATTATAATTTAAACATCAAGCTAAAAGGCAACAAGGGGCTTATGAAGGAACCGCCTTAATCACTTTCTAAACTATGAAATTTCGTCATTCTCTTACCTTTACTACGTTCATCAAATGGGTTTATCAACTAGCTTGGATCTCACAGCCTACACACCACTCATGGCTCCCTTAGATAGATCATACTTTCTATTGCATTGCTAACTAATCTTTTCTTTACAATCAATGTGTGTTTTCCAGCAAATACTCAAAGCATACAGAATAAATCAGCTCATAAACATACTACTTTCTATCATTAACTTACTAAGATTATGCTTTCAAGCTATTAAACATACTCTACATCTAAATCCCATGTATCAAAAATTTTAATTTCTACCTAAAAACAGAAAAATCACATAAGAATGGAGATGAGAGACAATGAATCCCCACACCCCGAAGTAAAAAATGAGGCGTGTCCCCAAGAATCGAAAAAGACTCTAAAAAGAAATTAAAATTAGCAGATAAAGAATGTACAAAAATGGTAAGGAAAAAAGAGAACATACTCTCGAGGCTATTTCCTCGCATTATCGACATCCAAGATAGGATTTACCAGATCTTTCTTTAATTGCGCAAGGACTGTCATGATGTGCACGTGATTAGCTTTGATTTGTGCCACATCATTGGATAAGGAAGTTTGAGCTGCTTCGACTTTATATAATCGCTCCTCTACCTTCTCTCGCCAAAAAAGATCCTTCTTCTCTTTTGAATGTTGCGTAATTCCCGATCTCTCAAAATTGTCTTGATCCAAGTATTGTCAATATGATTCATCTTATACTCCATGTCCCTTCATCACCCAGAATCACATTCGCTTTTCGCACAAGGAATGTGATCATAGTAGGATATTTAAAGATTAAATAAGAAGTATTAGAGACCGAAAATCACATCACCTACTCAAAGAGCACTCGTGCCATATCCACCTCTTCTCCCCGTAAAATACAATTCAACAAGTTTGCATTCTTCTTAGGTACATCCAAATTTTTTGTGTTTCCAAAGACATTAGTTGTAAGGAAATTGTGCCAACCTCTCGTATCCGCTTGGAGGTATTTGTCAAGACAAGGTGCCTTCAATTCTTCCTTATGTGATTGTAGTCTTTCTTTGTCTAAAACATGTTCAAAAAGTAAATTCCAATCAAAAGTCTTGATAATGTCCACTGCTTCTCTATACTTGAATGGTCCAACCAATTTCTTAAACTAGAAGTGGTTTTGAATCTCTTCAACGGTAAAAAGAACTAACTTGCCTCTAACTTGAACACAACCGTTACTATCTCGGATAAAGAGGCCTAAATAGAATTCAGAAACTAACTCAACATATAAATTGGAACGTCTTACCATGAACCAAGACCAACCCAATTTTAACCTATCTCCACGAATTTCTTGTATTCACCTTTACCAACTTCTTCTTGGAATACTCTCTCATGAGAAAAAGGTAGTTCATGTAACTGTTTCTTTGCAGAAGTTATCATGGCCCTTGAAGATTTCTCTTTTTCTTTGGGTGTAGGGCTCTCGATCTGTAGAGGTTGTGGTGTCTTCTTTATAAAGCCGGAACCTTTTTGCCCATTACATTCACCACAACTAGCTGGCCTCTCTTCTCTTGACCTGTTTTACCCTTTGTGTTGGAACTTGAACTTTTCTCACTTTATTTCTTCTCAATAGAACCCAATATATTTATTTTCTTCATCTCCCTCACAGTAGATAATTTTTTTGTTCTCTTTGTCATCTCAATTGACCTCCAACCCAAAGCTTTGAACACTCTTGAAATTTGAAACTCTTGATTTTATGTTGAACAAGCTTTATTTGGGTTAGGAAAGGTGTTAGGATGATGAATCTCTATGTGTGTAGGATGAATTCTTGCTTGATTGATATGGGATTAAGAAATTGTTGGATGAATTTGGAAAATTATGGCTTTTGATTCTTGGATTCAATGTGTTTTGGTATGATATGGGTGTTTGAATTTTCTTTATAATGATGTAGGGAAAGGATTGGATGTGTTTTTATAGTGATTGTGTAGTGTTTTGATGTTTGGTGAAGCTTTGATGAAGCTTTAATGGAGTTGGGATAGTTTTGGAGAGGAAAGAGAGGCTTAAGGATTGAAAAAATCGGAATAGATCTAACCTTTTCTCCCTTTATAACCCAAAATGCAGAAATTTTCTCTCTCCAGTGGCGCTGGGCGGCATACCGGTTGTTTGGGCGGCATACCGGTCCTAGACCGTGTTGAAAAGTTCGAGCCCCGGTGTGTACTATTAGCTCTCGGGATTGTACCTAATGCCACGAACCGTGCCACGGCTTTTCTTCACGCCGGCATACCGGTGGTCACTTTTTTCGAAAATCTTCGTCTCAGCATGGAACCTAATTTCACGAATCTAGCCACGGTTTTTGACCCACCGGCATACCGTTGAGC
The DNA here is from genome assembly GCA_029959085.1 of Nemophila menziesii. Taxonomy (NCBI): domain Eukaryota; kingdom Viridiplantae; phylum Streptophyta; class Magnoliopsida; order Boraginales; family Hydrophyllaceae; genus Nemophila; species Nemophila menziesii. The sequence goes on from JARWIR010000009.1 coordinate 32,548,139, forward strand.
TGATCAGAACGTGCTAAAAAATTTATTTTTCTTCCCTAACTTGACTTTCTCTAATACCTGACATCAAAAACACTAATACCTTTCTCAAATATGAAAGATCAACTAAAAACAACTAAACTAAACATGAATTAAAAACATAAAACATAAAAATATTGCAAGTTGTCTCCCATACAGAGCTTTTATTTAACGTCTTTTAAAGTTAGACGCGTTACCTCTATCATGATTTGCGAATATAGCCTCCCCAGTGACGAGAAAGGCTATGAACGTCTACTAACCTTCTTAATGCCCCTCTTGGGACTAAATCACCTTAGCTGAAACAACTTAAGTGACTATGAATGGTCCCATCCACGAGTCTTTGTGATCTCGTGACCTATTCTCTGGTTTGTGGGCTTTCCATACAACTTCATGGGCGACCCCAAACTCAATCTTTGGCTCGATATCCACAGGTTTTGTGTGTATTTCTTGTAGGGACACGATGATGTGAAAGACTGTGGATGATAGGATCGGTGGGATCTGACTTCCTTGGTTTCTTTCCCCAGACATAGACTGTCTCGGATATGTTTTTAGCATGAAGGGTGATTGTCCCTTCCTGGAAGTTGATGATGCTCTGACTTGTGTCCATGAAAGGCATTCCAAGTATAATTGGAACCTGCTTATCTACATTGAAATCAAGTATAACAAAGTCAGTAGGGATGGTGATATTACCCGATCGGATGTGTACGTCTCCACTGTTCCCCATGTCTTGGTAACTGAGTGGTCAGGAAACTACAACCTCACTGGAGCTTTCTCTGCTTTCTACGGTCCAAGTTTATCGAACAGGGACTTTGGAATAAGATTCACACCTGAACCCACATCACACATAGCTTTCATCTTGAGCGTACCATTTATTTGAATAGGAAGATTAAAGCTTCCTTGATTATCGAGCTTCAATGGTAACTCCGTCTCTACTATTCTCGATACTCTCTCAGTATGAGCCACAGTCTCTTTCTTGGCTTCTACACTCGCCTCTTTCTCTGGATTAACTTGCGTGAAAACTTGTTGCGGTGTAAGCCCTTTCTTTGCAATCTCAAGAATCTGGGAATTTATATTTTTAGGAGTATATGCCTATACAAATGTCTTGAGTTAAATGTCTACCTTTTAATTTGTATCAGGAATTTGTGGTGACATTGATTGAACAACAGGTGGTGGTTCCACCTTTTCTTCTTCTTTCTTTTCTTACACAGTTGGTGCAACTTCTTCTTTATTTCCTTCATTCGAGGCTTTTTTCGCTATCTCTTTAGCTCTAGTAGCTTGTAGCTCCATAACCAATCTAATATCTTTTTGCATATCTTTCAGAAGCTGTATAAATTCGGATTTTTCTGAATCTTCATATTCGGAGGAGTCAGAGTCTTCGGGGCTAGACTTTGTTGGTTCCTCTTTAGTTTTGTTAACTTCCACGGCACTTTTTGCAGCATGATGTACTTCCTTATTCTCTTTAATTTCAAGGAAAATTTCCTTACATGCTTCGAACCCAACATTGGCCTCAAACTCTTCAATAGCTTTCAATTCCCTGGCTTCCACCATATTCATTAAAATATTGTTCAATTAATCGACTGTGTACCCAAGATCTGAATTAAAGCTTCTGTTTCTCTCAACTTCTCGTTTTGTTTATTCATAGTTGCGGTGATAAGATCCATGAAATTCGTTAATTGCTTATCACACGCAGCTCCCTCTTGAGGTTGTTGTGGTAAAGCCTTCTAAGCTAAAGTATCGGTATAAGCGTCATTATCTTGTTGTTGTGGAAGAGCAGGTCGTTTATAGTTCTGATTTCCTTGATATTGATTCTGAACTTTCGGATGGTAAGAGTTGTTCTAGGGACAACGTCGATAGTTACCTGTATTAGCGGCCCATTGTGGATTTGAATACTGCATACCCGGATGATTCATGTTACCAAATCGGTAATCTCCTTGGTTGGATATGAAATAGACAGATGCTGGATTTTCTTTGTACTCTTCCCATGTATGATTTGGTACGTCACACTTCGGAGAACCTTTTGCCTCTTGCACTACGGTTGTTGCTGCTACATTCTGCTTTTGCATCTCAAGTTTGATCTCTTTAATTCGCTTTTCTAAAGCAGTTAATTGAGCTGAAGTAGCAGTATCTGCATCTAATCGAAGCATACCTCTTGTATTTGTAATAGGAGCTTGCGACAATGACCAACTCCTTTCTATTTCTATAATGTTTTTCATACCTTCGGCTGCTTTTGTAGGATCCATGGACACAAAATTTCCCTTTCCAAGATTATCTACCATCAGTTTACTTTCGGCATTGATACCATGATAAAATATAGATAATTTCTAAGACGGGGTGTAACCATAGAGTGGACATCTAGCTAACTTCTATTGGTGTCTTGTCCATGGGTCTCCTACTTCTTCTCCATTCTCTTGGCAAAACTTAGCAAGCTCACTTTGGTCTTTGAGTCTCATACTCTTCGGATAAAAATGGTTAAAGAATGCGGCTTGAAGTTCTATCCAAGTATTAGTTGTACCTGGTTTTTGTCTATCTAGACAACTACCAGCTTTGCCGGTCAGAAAGAACGAAAACATGTGACAATACAGTTGCTCGGGTGTAATGCATGGAGTAATGTAGGCATCACAAATCTGCATGAACTTCTGAATCGCTCTTACCAGATCTTGAACTGATGCACCACTATAGAGTCCAAAACTCTGGAATTGACTGAGCATACCCGGATCGGGTCTAAACTTGATATTCAGGATCTCTGGAGGAAGATAACCTAACATGAAAAGGTGCTCCCAAGCCTGGGAGATCTTGTTCATTGCGGATGTTATTTCTGTTATCTCCTCGTGGTGGTGGTATATGTCCTAAAGGACCAAGGGACGGATCTCCTACCACTAGTGGTGGATCTTGTCCTCCTTGATGTTCTGTCATTGCTCTTCTTTGTGCACTGTGTTCTTTCACTCGCTTGGTATAAGCTCTGAAGCTCCACTCGGGCTCCGCAAGAGGGGGTCAAGTATTCACTGTTAAAACCTGAGAAAGACTAGAACAACCAAAAAGATTAAAACTGGAAAAATAAAAATAAATAAATACTAATACTACTAAAATAAATAGCCGACACGCTAACGAGACACAAGTCCCCGGCTGCGGCGCGAAAAACTTGGTGTCGCCTAGGGTGTGATAAAATAATAGAATAAATAATGCACTAATCACCCTAGACTTAACACATGCAAGTATTTCAAGACGTATGCAAGTTTTAATGATAAGAAGATTCGTTCCGCAGGGACTTAAATGTGTTATGAGATGGGTAAATAAATCAGAGTAGCAATTGATAATTAAAAGATATAAAAAAATATGATTGATTTAGAGATTGATGATTAAACTAATAAAATAAAGGACAATAAATTAAAATATGTAAGAATATAGATGATAAAATATAGCTTAGGTTTTGCTACTATTCACTAATCCTTCTAATTCTTTCTATCAATTCATTTTATAAGGGAGATAATAACTCTTAGAGACATAGTTAGAATTCTATATTCCCCCTATCCCCGGAGAGCGAACTAGGGTGGCAACCTCACAATCACAAGGGGGCTCGAAATAGGTTAATCTGCGGTACTAGGGTCCTAGATAAGACTGGCCTACTAATGATAATTGGTGATTAGAATAAACCTTAATAACTATCTTGTTAGGATGGTGTTGTTAGGACCAATTCCGTAAACTAGACCTTTATATGGTGTTTCAATAATTAGACACCCCTTCCGGTTGACCATCTAACTACTATTAGCAAATCCCTAAATTGATCATGTTTAAGAAAGACAAAAAACCAAAGCACATAAATCAAATATATGGTTAAGCAGCTAGAATCAATTTAAAACATATAATTCCCAAAGAAACCTAGATAGAAAGAAAATGGAATTCATAGATTATACATTATGAAAAACCCAAGCTATGGAAAAATTAGTTCATACCTGAAGGAAATAAACTACAATAAAGATACATGAATGTCATCTTTCTCTCTTAAATGACTCTAATGATAAATAAACTTAAGAACTAGTTGTGGGAGGTAAGGATTAAACCTATGCCTTGGACTTGAGAAAGGATTAGACTACAAAGGTTTAAGGGTGTATTTATAGGGGTGTAGGAAGCCCTAAAACGTTTTCTTGAAGTGGAAGACAAGTAATTGAACTTGTAGTCCAACTGAAATTCGTAACCCTAAAATATTGAAAAGGTAATAAACTTCCGTTGTTTTGTTTTACCTGTAACTTCTTCGATATAGCTCCGTTTTACGCGTTCCCTATGTCGAAACTTGTCATCTTGGAAAGCTCTTCACTTTTGCTTTAGACCATTCTTCCAAATTTCCATACAATCTTCAGTTGTGAGCACTTTTGTGGTCTTAGCTACTGGATTCCAAATTTACTTGGCAACTTTATCTTTCCATATCTATCTTTTCTTGCCTTTATCTCCAATTTCCATGATTATCTTCTTTGCTCTATCTCTTAGAAGTGATTTGGTGTCTAATTATTTACCATATATCATTAAATCTCCACAATTAACAAACAATTAAACCAAATATGCTCTAAAAATAATAAATCATCAAATTCATACAAAAAATAAGAAAGTGTAATAATACATAGGAAAATCGAGTATATGAGTTTCAAAAACACCTAAAATGATATCTCCAACTAAGATTAAATCATCACACATAGGGAGACATCATCTACTAAAATTTTGGAAAATAGAGCTCATAAATGGATTACTAGACCTAACGAAAAGAATAAGGGCGAGATCTAGGTTTTTATGTTTTTAATTTTGTAATTTCAATTTTTTTAGTGTGGTTACAGCAATATTACATACCATAAGCACATGAACTCTCACGATTAATTGGATTTTCCATAAACAATTTGAGGATCAAGTGCAATAAGAAGTTTTAGTCAGGAAATGAAATTTCGCAATACAACTATACATTTAATAGACCGAAGACTATCATCAGGTATTTTTCATGTCGTTAAATACTGAATGTTTGGTATCTTTAGTAATTGGATAACATTACTTTGTAATAGTGTTAATGAGTTCAGTTGGTGAAATGTTAATGTTGACACGAGTATATTTGATAATTTTTATCTTCTAATTTATATAGTTGTGTAGGTTTGGCACTTATTACACTAAACGAAGCCTTACTTTGGAACGATGGAAGGTATTTCATGTAAACAACTCAACAGCTTAGTGATAAATGGAAGCACACGTAAATGGGCGAAGATCCAGCTGTCAATATTTGGATGGCTGATGTAACTCTTTTTGGAGCTCAAATCTTCATTTAGTTTTACCCATCTCAGAATGATACTAATAAGAGCAAAACGAGATGTAACAACGAAATACACTTATTTTGTATAAAGAATAAATATAGATGGTTGGGCTTTGTGAGATTCGGGTGGTCATAGCTCCACCAAGTGAATGAATAAATACCATGTTAAAAATGGTATTTAGAAATATAATTTTGTATGTGGTAACTATGAAAAAAAATTGGCAGTGTGTTATTTCATTTTAAAGAGCTTAAGTGCAACTTCCACCTAAAAATAAAATTAACATATGCAACTCTATTTAAATTTTTGTTAAAAAAGTACAGAAAAATTGTAAACACTATATATAAGTTGCTAAAATAGAAATCACTAGAAACAACTCCGATAAACACTCTCCATTAAAATTAAAAAACAAAATAATACTCATTACACACTCTCATACACAATATAACTAATCTCATTAATTGGAACCAAAAATAAAAAACCTCATCGGAGACTCTTATGGGAAAATTACTTTCTCATCACACCCACAAGTACACAGCTCACTAAAGGCCGTGAAAAGCTTATTTCTTTTTTTTTTTGAATGCGAGTAGCTACAGGGAATTACTTCTAATTTCAGTGAAACACATCTCTCCTTCTTACATGTAGTTATTTTTACCTTCAAAATTCCTTTTTCAAATAGCTTTGAATGCTCTTCTTCAAATATCGAAATTGAATACTCTCCTTCAAGGCCATAGCACTGAACTATGAATTACATCTCTTTCAAGGCCGATTCAGAACACATGTAGCTATCTTATACTCTCCTTAGCTTAAACTTAGATTTCAGGCAGCATTTTGCATTCTAGCTGTCTTGTAACTTTTGTTGGATTATATGTGGAGAAATATTCTTTGTTTTGGGGTGTTTTTCTGATTAGATGTATATTAGGTTCGTTGCAACCCCTACTTTTCTAGAAACTTTAAACACAACATATTGAAGTTAATTTTAAATTTTTTCACTTTATTCCTTGTAATTTGATTATAATGTTTATTTATCTATAATTTATCTTGAATTTTTTTAGGCCTACTTTAGATGAAGATAGAAGAAATGCTTGAGGCATTACTTTATGTTGGATTAATGTTTTATATTTGTTAATTTAAATGTATAAACGTTAATCCGATCATGTTCTTTTAGAAGAAGAGGAAGAGACTTAGATTAATATAGAGGATTAACTAAGACTCTTCCCATTCCCTTTGAGAAGTGGAATAGACTACTTTTGTGAATGTTTTTGTCCTACATAGGAGGTGAGTAAAAAAATTTATCTACTTAAATAAACTCACCTATGTGTTCTTATCACAAGAGCTAGTCACTATGGAAGCTAAAAGGGTACAAGGAAGCCCCCACACGCGCGCACCACCACCACCACCAACCACCTAACCGGCCCGACCCGGCACCGGCACCGGCGACGGCCTGGGGCGTGGGTCGTGGGCTTGTTGGGGAGTTGGGGAGTTTGGGGAGTCAAAAAATGAAAACGAAATGGATTTTCCTACCAGCTCTTATAGTGGTCGTTGACAATTCAAACTCAAACGTAGAGACAAGTCTCCAACAATCACGCACGCGTTAAAGAATAAGAATATTCCAGCAGCTGTTACAAGGAGATATTCAACACGTGGGAATATCAAAGTCAAAGCTGTTACAGAAATATAAAAAACGTGGAGGTTAAAAGCCAATCAAAACCATCAGCCCAATCAAGTCAATTACGGGAGGTAATCATGGGACTTAATGGGGACGTTTACGAATGGTTTGATCCTCACCTCTCCCCTATATAAAGATCTCTCACTCCACTCATTCTAGCTACGAAATACACAAGAAAGAAAAAACACTCTGCCTCACCCTCTCTCTAAAAACTAGTTACGTTTTAGTTTTGCGTTAGAGATACCGGTCCGCCGGAACATCTTTTTAACGACCGTTGGAGACTTTGTTTTTCTTTTCATTTCCGTGTAAGTGTATTTCATTCCATTTCCGTGTAATTGTTATTCAATTTTTATTGTAATCGTAATTTAATTTTCTTGTAATAGTTAGTTTACACTAAAATTGTTTTTTACTTCATTTGTTTTTCTTTGGAAACCATTTCTTGTGTTAAACCGGTGATTATTTTAATCACAATTAAAAAAGATATTAACTTTCTTTTCTCACCGGTTATTTTTTAAATGGCTCTTCCTATTTCGGCTGTTGGTTCTTCTTTGAACGCAAAGCCACTTCTCGACGTGAACAAGTTGGAACCCCTTAATGGTTCTAACTACAAGCGTTGGACGCAAAATATTATGATTTGCCTTGAACAGTATGAACTCGACTTTGCTATAGTCGAGGCTCCTCCACTTTTTGAAATAGGAGCTCATACTGAACAAGAGCTAGCTAGGCATGCTGCCCTCGAATCCAGGTTCAAAAGAGCTAATACCATGGCTCGGGGCTAGATGTTTGAACAATGTTACTAATCCCATATTTGATCTCCTTGCCAAAGAGAAATTGGCAAAGGTTATATGGGAAACTCTCGAGAAGAAATATAGGGCTGATGATTCTGGTAAGAAAAAGTACGTGACTGGGAATTGGTACAATTTTAGACTTACGGATCAGAAACCCATAACTGGACAACTTCATGTGTACAAGAACCTATGTGCGGAGGTAATCGCCAAAGGCATAAAGATGTGCGAAATTCTTCAAGCCAACATTTTTCTTGAGAAATTTCCCCCATCTTGGAGTGAATACTGAAACCACCTCAAAGACAAAAAGAAAGAAATGACCCTCCAAGAGCTCATCAGCCACATCCAAGTCGAAGAAGCGAATCGACTAAAGGATAAGTCAATCTCTTTCCATTCTCATTCCTCAAAAGCTAATCTCGTCAAAGGTTCTGGCCAAGGTAACAAAGACAGGTTCAAAGGGAAGGGAAAGCAACAAGGCTCCAACAAGTCGAAATCTGGGGGAAACAAGAATCGCGGCACCTCCAACAAACAAGGTGGAGGATTCAAAACCTCTAGTAAGATTCAAAACCCTAAAGGGGCTTGCTATTGTTGTGGAAAAGAAGGACATATGGCTTTCAAATGTTCCCTTAGGGCTGGCTAGGGTCCCAAAGCTGCCGCTAACCTGACTGAGACCGAATAAATAATTGCCGCGGTAATGGTTGAGGTAAACGTGGTCGAGAACAAGAGTGAGTGGATCCTTGACACTAGAGCTTCTCGATATTTCTGCGCAAACAAAGCCCTGTTCAAGAAATTAGAAAAGGCAACTGATGGTGAGTGTGTGTACTTGGGTGATTCTTCAACCGTTACTGTTCTCGGGAAAGGTCAAGTTCCCCTTCAACTCACCTCTGGTAAGATTTTTGAATTGAATGATGTTCTCTTCGTCTCCTCTCTCTGTAGGAACTTAGTTTCCGGGCTCTTCTTAACAAAGTAAGTCTCAAACTTGTTTTCAAGGGGAGGAAAGTCATTATCACCAAAAATGACGAGTTTGTAGGGAAAGGGTACCTTAAAAATGGCTTGTTTGTTTTAAACACTGTAACCCTTAATGATAATGCATCTAATTCTGCTTATATTGTTGAGTCTGTTCAAACGTGGCATGGTAGACTAGGCCATTTAAATGTTGCGTCTATTAAAAGCTTAAAAATCTTGGACTAATACCCCTTCATAACGTGGATGACTTTGAAAAATGTCAAATATGTGTAGAGTCCAAACTTGCGAAAAAACCTTTTAAACCCATTACCACGAGACAAACTAAATTGCTTGAATTAGTTCATTCGGACTTAGCTGATTTTAAAAACTCCGCTAGTAGAGGAGGAAAACTTTATTACATAACCTTCGTAGATGACTACTCTGGGTTTACTAAAGTGTATCTTCTTAAAACTAAAGATGAGGCGGAAAATGCGTTTTTAAAATATAAAGCTGAAGTTGAAAACAAACTAGATTGTAAAATCAAACGACTTAGGTCCGATAGAGGAGGCGAGTATAGTTCAAATTCCCTTAAAGAATTTTGTTAAACAAATGGTATTACCCACGAACTTAGTGCCCCTTATACACCCAAACAAAACGACATAGCAGAAAGAAAGAATATGTCCCTTAAAGAGACTATGAATGCCATGGTGATAAGTTCAGGTTTACCAAACAACATGTGGGGGGAAGCTGTCTTATCAGCCTGTTATGTACTTAATCGGGTACCACATAAATCCCTAGAAAAGACCCCTTATGAGATGTGGAAGGGTTTTCCACCAAACCTGAAATTTTTAAAAGTGTGGGGGTGCCTAGCCAAAGTCAAACTACCTGATTTTAAAACTTTCACCGTTGGACCCAAAACCATTGACTCAATTTTCATAGGGTACGCTCAGAATAGTGCGGCATACATATTCTTGTCCTTAGAAGATAACTCTATTTGTGAATCTAGAGATGCTGAGTTCTTTGAACATGTTTTACCTTTGAAAGATTTAAATACTGTCATTGCTTCTTTACATGTTGATAACTTATCTACTAATAATATTTTACCTCTTTGTGATGTTTTTCCTAACCCCTCCACTTCCATGGAGCCTAGTAGTATTCCTGAGGAAGAAACCTGGAGAAGTAAGAGGCATAGGATCGAGTCCAGCTTCGGCCCTGACTTTATAACAACCTTTATGACCGAAGGTTTTCACATTGATCTATTAAACGAACAGGTAGTCAACTGCCTCCTCATGGAGGAAGACCCAAAAACTTATGATGATGCTTTAAAATCTATAGATTCTAGTTTTTGGAAAGAGGCCATTAATAGTGAACTTGAGTCAATTAAAAGTAACCATACATGAGAATTAACCGACTTACCTAGGGGGTAGCAAACCTATTAGTAGCAAATGGATTTTTAAGAAAAAGTTGAGACCCGATGGCTCAATAGAAAAACTCAAAAAAAGAATTGTTATTAAGGGCTTCACCCAAAAGAAAGGTTTAGACTACTTTGACACTTATACCCCAGTGACCGAAATTGCCACGATAAGAACCCTTATTGCTCTAGCCATCATTCACGAACTTGTAATATATCAAATGGATGTCAAAACCGCGTTCCTGAATGGAGATCTAAATGAAGAGATCTACATGGCTCACCCTGAAGGATGTGTTGCCCCTGGACAAGGGGACAAAGTGTGTAAGTTGAAAAAATCCTTGTATGGTTTGAAACAGGCACCGAAAAAATGGTATGAAAAACTAGATAGTACTCTCATTTCAGATGGTTTTATAGCTAACACTTCTGACTCATGTGTTTACTCCAAGGTAAAAAAGTTAGAGTGTGTTATCATCTGCCTCTATATAGATGACATGCTCATCTTTGGTACTACTATTCATATTATAAATGAGACTAAACGCTTCTTGTCTTCCAGATTCGACATGAAATATATGGGAGAAGCTGATGTAATACTTGGGGTAAAAATCATTAGGAGCAGTAATGGTATTACCCTGAATCAGTCTCATTACGTAGAAAGGATGCCGAAGAAGTTCAATTCCTTTGGGTAACGCCTGTAAATACTCCTTATGATTCTAGCATTCATTTATCCAAACATGTTGGGGATGCTGTATCCCAAAATGAATATGCTAAAATCATAGGAAGTGTGATGTTCTCGATGAACTATACTCGACCTGATATTGCCTATGCCGTGAGTAGACTTAGTCGCTATACTCATAACCCGAGTAGTGACCACTGGGTTGCACTTCGCCGTGTATTGAAATACTTGAGGGGTACCATCGATCTAGGCTTGCACTATAACAAATTCCCTGCAGTCCTTGAGGGTTTTTGTGATGCAAACTGGATCTCTGACAATGAGGAAGTAAACTCCACCATTGGTTATATGTTCTACTTAGGGGAGGTGTTGTATCGTGGAAGTCTTCCAAACAGACTTGTATAGCACGCACCACCATGGAGTCTGAGTTCATAGCACTAGAGTTAGCTGGGCAAGAAGCTGAGTGGTTGAGAAGTCTCTTATCGGATGTGCCACTTTGGGAAGGAAGTGCCACACCTGTATGTATCTACTGTGATTCACAAGCAGCCATTAGAGTCGCTCATAATAGCGCCTATAATGGGAAGAAGAGATATATTCGCATCAGACATGGGTCAGTAAGTGATGTGTCCTCATTTGTGATAGATTTATGTTAGGATGAGACATCATTTTTAGTGATTTAGAAGTCTTTCTAATCGTTTTTCTTGAGAAATAGTGCACTTTCCTATTTTGAGTCTTGATTTAGTAAAATTATATTTTTAGAGCATATTGGGTTTAATTATTTATTTAGTGTGAAGGTTTAAAGATAATTATGGAGATTAATTAGAGTCCAAGTCAAAGACTACAAGATATGGAAAGAGATAAGCATGGAAATTGGAGATAAGGAAACAAAAGCTAAAAACCTGGAAAAGGAAAAGGTGCCTTAATCCTGAATTTCTGCACCTACGACCACAAATCAGCTTATATCTCAAAATCGGTATAGAATTTGGAGAAATGGTCAAGCGAAAAGTTGAATATCTTTCCGAGACGATGAATTTCGACTACTCATACGCGTCAAACGGATGAGTATTGAAACTGCTACGACCAAAACAAAAACGGGTCTGATTTCATGTTTAAGGGTTACGAATTTGAGTTGGGCTTGGAGTCCATTACTTACCTTCTCCTTCAAGAAAACGAATTAGGTCTTCTAAACACCTATAAATACACCCTTATATCACTTTTAAATTATCCTTGCATCATAGTAATTAGTTCTTAAGGTTTTATTCTTCCAAGTTATTGTAGAGTACAAGATGATGTCTTTTATGATTTCATTTAGTTTATTTCCTTCAGGTATGAACTAATTTTCTCATAGCTTGGGTTTTGCATCATGTATAATCTATGAATTCTAATTTCTTTCTATCTAAGTTTCTTTGGGAATTTCATGTTTTAATTTGATATTAGCTTCTTACCTATATATTTGTTTATGTGTTTGGTTTATTGCATGTCCTAGAACTGATCACCTTATGCTTTCTTAATAATAATTAGATGATCACCTTAGCTGGGTGTCTAATTATTGAAACACCACATAACGTCTAGTGTCGATATTGGTCCTGACAACACAAATTCTAACTAGATAGTCATTAGGGTATAATTTAATCACTATCACCATGTATGGAAATTGATTGCTTAGGGCTTTGGTAGCGCTTGTAAACCCTATTTGAACCAGCCTCGTGGTGTGTCCGTAGCCCCCTTAGTCGCTCTCAAGGTCTAAGGTATGGGAATTTAGAATCCTGACTAAATATCCAAGAGCTAATTATCTTCCTTATCAACTAGATTTAATAGAAGAATTAGCAGTATTGGTGCATACCAGCAAAACCTAAGCTATATTTCTCATCTCGTATTTCTTCGTATTTACTTTATTGTCTTTAAATTTCTTAGTTTAATTAGTTATTTCAAAATTTATTATCTATTTATTTTTTGTCTTTTAATTATTTACTTCTTACTCGTTATTTCTACCTATTCGACTAACACACTAAGTCTCTGAGAACGAACTTTCTTATCATTAAAACTTGCATACGTCCTGTAATACTTGCAGTACTGTGCCTGTCTAGGGTGAGAGTGCGTTGTTTTCTGACTTATATTTATCTTATTTTTATCACACCCTAGGCAACACCAAGTTTTTGGCACCGCTTCCGGAGACTTGTGTCTCGTTAGCTTGTGGGTTATCTATTTTGAATAGTAGTTTTTAATTAATTTTTATTTTTCAGTATTTAGTTTTTATTTTCCCGGATTTACGCTTGTGGTTTGCTTTAGTCTTTTTCAGGTTTCACAGTGTTTAATTCTTGGCCTCCGTTACCGGAGCCTGAGAGGAGCTTCGGATCCTATAATAAACGTATTCGTGAGGAAAGAGCCTTAAGAAGAGCTATGACAGGCGCACAAGAACAATTAGATCCAACTTTTGAAATCCCACCTGCAGGATTACAATACTTTGCAACAGGAGGACCACCACCTTTTATTCCACCTAGTTTACAACAACAAGGAAGAGGTAACAGGCAAAACAATGTTGATCAAAACCGAGTTGAACAAGACCTTCCTGGGCTCCGAGTGCCGTTTCATGTTCAACCGATAGGTTACCGTCCTCTGGAGATCCAAAATATTAAATTTCGACCCGATCCGGGTATGCTTAGTCAGTTTCAAAGTTTTGGACTACAGTGGTACAACAATTCAAGATCTGGTAAGATTGATTCAGACATTACACCCGAGCAACTGTATTGTCATATGTTTTCGTTCTTCCTAACCGGTAGAGCTAGTGAGTGGCTAGATAGACAGCCGCTAGGGAAATTAATTCATGGACAGAACTTCAAGCCGCTTTCTTTAACCGTTTTTATCCGAAGAGTATGAGACCCAAAGACCAAAACGAGCTTGCAAGATTTTGTCAAGAAGATGGAGAAACAATAGGAGAATCATGGACAAGGTTCCAACATAAGTTAGCTAGATGTACGCTCCATGGTTATACCCCCTCTTTACAATTAGCAATATTCTATGAAGGTTTCAACGATCGATGTAGAGAGAAGGTGGATAACATAGGAAAGGGAAATTTCGTGTCCATGAACCATAATGAAGCTGCCGAAGTTTTGGAAAATATTATTGAACAAGAAAGGAGTTGGCCTTCTACGCAAGCTCCTGTACCGAAGACCCGAGGTAAGCTTTGATTAGATGCTGAAACTGCAAACTCAGCTCAAATATCCGCATTAGAGAACCAAATCAAAGAACTTAAGCTTGAGATGCAGAAAAATTTAGCTGCAGCAAACGTAGTACAAGAAGCACAAGGTTTTCAACAATGTGGGGTTAATAATCATACATGGGAAGAGTGCGAAGGAAATCAACAATCTGTTTACTTCATATCCAACCAAGGAGGCTATCAATTTGGTAACCGAAACCATCCGGGTATGCAATATTCAAATCCTCAAGGGGTCGCTAATCCTGGTCATTATCAACCGCGCCCCCAAAAAAACTTTTTCCAACCAAGAGGTCAGTATCAAAATAGGCCTGCCCCCCTCAACAACCTGTTCAAGATGCCTATACCGATTCATTAGATAAGAAAGCTTTACCACAGTATCCTCAAAAGGGATCTATAGATAATCAACAATTAGTAAAAGTCTTGGACCGTTTGACCACGAATATGAACGCTCAGGATGAAAAGTTACGAGGAAAAGATGCCGCAATTCAGATTTTAGGTACTCAAGTAGAAGAATTGAACAAAGTTCTAACAAATTTAATGGAACAGAAAGAATTTGAAGGCTATCGAAGGAGGTGATGACAATGTTGGGTTCGAAGCTTGTAAGGCTATTTGCCTTGAAAAAGAAGAAGAGAAGGAAGTACCACATGCTGCTATTAGTGCCGTGGAGGTTCCGAGTACCGAAGAAGAACCAACCAAGTCTAGCCCCGTGGAATCTGACTATTCTGAGGTTGATGTGGTGGACAATTCAGAAAAATCCAAATTTATACAACTTTTGAAAGATATGCAAGAGGAGATTAGATCGGTGATGGATTATCAAGCTGCGCTGGCTAAAGAGAAAGAGAAAGAAGCTTCAAAGGAGGAACCAAGAGTTGAAGTTGAAGTTGCACCTGATGTGCAATAAGAGAGAGAAGAAGAGAAGGTGGAACCACCACCTGTTGTTCAAACAGTGTCAATAAAAATTCAAAGGATGTCACTGAACTCAAGACATTTGTAGAGGCGTATACACCCGAAAATATCAACGCCCAAATGCTTGAGATTGCAAAGAAAGGACTTACACCGCAACAAGTATTTACGCAAGTTATTCCTGAGAAAGAAGTGAGTGTAGAGATCCCAAGAGAGAACCTGAGAGTCTCAAGAAGAAGTGAAAGAGAGTTACCAGTGAAGCTTAAAGATCCAGGAAGTTTTAACCTTCCTATTCAAATTAATGGTATGCTCAAAGTGAAAGCTATGTACGATGTGGGTTCTGGTGTGAATCTTATGCCTAAGTCCGTGTTCGAGAGACTTGGACTTCAGAAACAAGACAAAGCTCCAGTGGAGTTGCAGTTCGTTGACAACTCAGTTACCAGGACATGGGGAACAGTGGAGGACGTCTTAGTCCGAGCAGGTAGTATCGCCATCCCTACTGACTTTGTTGTACTTGAGTTTGATGCAGATAAGCAGGTTCCAATCATACTTGGACGGCCTTTCATGGCCACAAGTCAAAGTGTCATCAACTTCCAAGAAGGGACTATTACCCTTCACGCAAAAAACGTATCCGAGACTTTCTATGTCTTGGGGAGGAAACCAAGGAAGTTAGATCCCACAGTTCCTGTCATCCATAGCCTTTCACATCACAAAGTCCCTCCTGAGAAGATCCACTTAAAACCTATGGATACTGAGCCAAACATTGAGTTTGGGGTCGGCCATGAAGTACTATGGAAAGCTCACACACGCGAGAATAGGCCAAGTAGTTTCAAAGACTCGTGGATGGGACCATTCATTGTCACTAAGGTTGTTTCAGCCAAGCTGATAGAAATCTGACCCAAGAAGGGGATCAAGCACAGATTCGTTGACATTCTTAGCCTAACTCGTTGTTGGGAAGGCTATATTCGCAAATCTTGATAGAGGTAACACGTCTAACTTTGAAAGACGCTTGATGTCTCCTCATTTGTGATAGATTAATGTTAAGATGAGACATCATTTTTAGTGATTTAGAAGTCATAAATGTCGATTTTCTTGAGAAATAGTGCACTTTCCTATTCTGAGTCTTGATTTAGTAAAATAATATTTTTAGAGCATATTGGGTTTAATTGTTTATTTAGTGTGTAGCTTTAAAGATAATTATGGAGCTTAATTAGAGTCCAAGTCAAAGACAACAACTTATGGAAAGAGATTTGCATGGTAATTGCAGATAAGGAAACAAAAGCTAAAAAGATGGAAAAGGAAAAGCTGCCTAAATCTGAGATTCTGCAGTACACGCCTAAAGAAGTGCTATTTACCCCAAGAAATAGGCCGATTTTGGTAATTTCCTTTCATAAGGACAAAGATAATTCTGTGAGGATTCTTTTGGTATCTTATGAAGCTCAAACCGACTAATAACGAAGAAGATATGCTCAAAACGGTCCTGCAGTGTTTATCTTGGGTTTTGCATAATGTATAATCTATGAATTCTAATTCTTCTATCTAAGTTTCTTTGGGAATTACATGTTTTAATTTGATATTAGCTTCTTACTCCATATTTGTTTATGTGTTTTGATTTATTGTCTTTCCTAGAACTGATCACTTTAGGATTGTTTTATTAGTAGTTAGATGGTCTCCTTGACAGGGTGTTTAACTATTGAACCACCACATAATGTCTAATGTCGATATTAGTTCTGACAAAACATGATTCTAACTAGATAGTCATTGGGGTTTGTTTTAATCACCATATCACCAATTGATTGTTGCGATTGCTTAGGGCCTTAGTAGCGTTTGATAACCCTATTCTAAACCACGTCTTTGTTGTGCCGTAGCCCCCTTAGTCGCTCTTAAGGTCTAAGGTATGGGAATTTAGAATCCTGACTAAGTATACCAAGAGCTAATATTCTCCCTTATTAACTAGAATTATAGATAGAATTAGAAGGATTGGTGCATACTAGCAAAACCTGAGCTATATTTCTCATCTCATATTCTTCGTATTTTATTTTATTGTCTTTATTTTTCTAGTTTTAATTAGTTTTAATCATTAATTTCGAAATCTATTTGCTTTTATTTTCTGTCTTTTAATTATTTAGTTTTACTCGTTATTTCTACTCACGTGATTAACACACTTAAGTCCCTGAGAACGAACTTAACTTATCATTAAAACTTGCATACGTCATGTAATACTTGCAGTACTGTGCCTGTCTAGGGTGAAAGTGCGTAGATTCTTGACTTAATTTTATCTTATTTTTATCACACCCTAGGCGACACCAAGTTTTTGGTGCCGCTGCCGGGGACTTGTGTCTCGTTAGCGTGTGGGTTATCTATTTCGAGTAGTAGTTTTTAATTAGTTTTTATTTTTTCAGTTTTTAGTTTTTATTTTTCCGGATTTACGCTTGTGGTTTGCTTTAGTCTTTTTCAGGATTCACAGTGTTTAATTCTTGGCCTCCGTTATCGGAGCCTGAGAGGAGCTTTAGAGTTTATAACAGACGTGTTCGTGAGGAAAGATCTTTGAGAAGAGCTATGGAAAATCAACGTGATCCACCACTTGATGACCTTGGAGTAAATCCGAGAGGTCCACCACCAGGGATCCAACAACAAGATCCACCTGGTGTACAACTACCAGTAGGAGGACGTAATGGGCAGAATAACATTAATAATCAACAGAACCGAGTTGAACAAGACCTTCCTGGCCTTCATGTACCATTCCATGTTCAACCCATCGGTTACCGCCCTCCAGAGATTCCGAATATTAAATTTAGACCCGATCCGGGTATGCTTAGTCAATTTCAAAGTTTTGGACTCTACACTGGTACAGCAATTCAAGATCCGGTAAGATCGATTCAGAAGTTCATGCAGATTTGTGATGCCTACATTACTCCGGGCATTACACGCGAGCAATTGTATTGTCATATGTTTTCGTTCTTCTTGACCGGTAGAGCTAGCGATTGGCTAGAGAGACAACCACATGGAACCATTCACTCTTGGAGAGAACTTCAAGCCGCGTTCTTTAACCGTTTTTATCCGAAGAGCATGAGACTTAAATATCAAACAGAGCTGGCAAGATTTTGTCAAGAAGATAGAGAAACGGTAGGAGAGTCATAGACAAGGTTTCAACAAAAATTAGCTAGATGTCCGCTCCATGGTTATACCCCTGCTCTACAACTTTCTATATTCTATGAAGGACTTAATGATAAAGGTAGAGAGAAGGTGGATAACATTGGAAAGGGTAAATTCGTGTCCATGAATCATAATGAAGCTTCCGAGGTGTTAGGAAATATTATGGAACAAGAAAGAAGTTGGCCTTCAACGCGAGCTTCTGTGGCAAAGACCCGAGGAACGCTTCATTTAGATGCAGAAACTGCGAACTCATCTCAAATATCCGCGTTAGAAAATCAAATAAAAGAGCTAAAAATAGAGATGCAAAAGAATTTAGCCGCTGCAAATGTAGTACAAGAAGCACAAAGTTGTCAACAATGTGGGGTTAACAATCATACATGGGAAGAGTGCGAATCAAATCCGCAATCTGTCTACTTTATATCCAACAGCGGAGGTTATCAATGGGGTAACCGAAACCATTCGGGTATGCAGTATTCAAATCCACAAGGGGCCGCTAATCCTGGTCATTATCAACCGCGCCCCCAGAACTACTCTTTCCAACAGAGAGGTCAGTACCAAAATCAACATCAAAATAGACCTGCTCCCCCTCAACAACCTGCTCAAGATGCATATACCGATTCATTAGATCAGAAAGATTTACCTCAGTATCCTCAAGAAGGATATATGGACAATCAACAGATAGCACAAGCTCTGGACCGTTTGACCAGGACTATGAACACTCAGGATGAGAAACTCCGAGGACACGATGCCATACTTCAGATGTTAGGTACTCAAGCAGAACAGTTAAACAAAGTTTTAACAAATTTATTGGAACAAAAGGAAGTAAAGGCAATCGAAGGAGGTGAAAACAATGTTGGGTTCAAAACTTGCAAGGCTATTTGCCTTGAAATTGAAGAAAAAGAAGAGGAAGCACCACATGCTGCCATTAGTGCCGTGGAAGTTCCGAGTACCGAAGAAGAACCAACCTAGTCTAGCCCCGTGGAATCTGATTGTTCTGAGGTTTATGTGGAGGACGATCAAGAGAAAGCCGAATTTATACAACTTTTGACAAAGATGCAAGAGGAAATTCGATCGGTTATGGATTATGAAGCTGAGCTGGCTAAAGAGAAAGAGAAAGAAGCCTCAAAGGAGGAATCAGAGGAGGAAGTTGCACCTGCTGTGCATGAAGAGAAAGAAGAAGGGAAGGTGGAATAGCCACCTATTGTTCAACCAGTGTCATCAACTATTCTTGATACAAATCCTAAGGATGATACTGTACTCAAGACATTTGTAGAGGCGTACCAACCTGAAAATATCAACGCCCAAATGCTTGAGATTGCAAAGAGAGGATTTACACCGCAACAAGTTTTTACGCAAGTTATTCCTGAGGAAGAAGCGAGTGTAGAGATCCCAAGAGAGAACCTGAGGGTTTCAAGAAGGAGTGAAAGAGAGCTACCAACAAAGCTTAAAGATCCGGGAAGTTTCAACCTTCATATTCAATTACATGGTATGCTCAAGGTGAAAGCGATGTATGATGTGGGTTCTGGTGTGAATCTTATGCCTAAGTCCGTGTTCGAGAGACTTGGACTTCAGAAATCAGAGAAAACTCCAGTGAAGTTGCAGTTCGCTGACAACTCAGTTAAAAGGACATGGGGAACAGTAGAGGACGTCTTAGTCCATGCAGGTAATATCGCCATCCCTACTGACTTTGTTATTCTTGAGTTTGATGCAATTAAGCAGGTTCCAATCATACTTGGACGGCCCTTCATGGCCACAATTCAAAGTGTCATCAACTTCCAAGACGGGACCATCACCCTTCATGCAAAGAATGTATCCGAGACCTTCTATGTCTTGGGTAAGAAACCAAGGAAGTTAGATCCCACAGTTCCTGTCATCCACAGCCTTTCACATCACAAAGTCCCTCCTGAGAAGATCCACTTAAAGCCTATGGATACTGAGCCAGACATTGAGTTTGGGGTTAGCCATGAAGTTTATGGAAAGCTCACAAACGCGAGAATAGGCCACGAAGTTTCAAAGACTCGTGGATGGGACCATTCATTGTCAATAAGGTTGTTTCAGCTAAGGTGATAGAAATCCGACCCAAAACTGGGGTCAAGCGCAGATTAGTTGACGTTCATAGCCTAACTCGTTGTTGGGGAGGCTATATTCGCAAATCTTGACAGAGGTAACACGTCTAACTTTGAAAGACGTTAAACAAAAGTGCTATACGGGAGACAACCCGTAGTTTTTTAGTTTTTTACGTTTTTAGTATATGCTTAGTTTAGTTGTTTTTAGTTGATATTGCATATTTGAGAAAGGTATTAGTGTTTTTGATGCGTAGGTGTTGGAGAAATCGAGTTCGGGAGGAGAAATAAAAAATTTCGTAAAATTCTGACAATCGGAGCGGTATACCGGAGAGGACAAAAACCCGTGACACGGGTTGGTAGCTCGGGTTTTATACCGAGAAGAAAAAAAATTAATTCGATGGGTCCGATATACCGGCTGATATCCCCGGTATACCGCTGGAGCAAACGTGCCACGGGTTGCTAGCGCGTGTATTTTGACGAGACGAAAATTTTTGGAGCATCAGATGTCCCGTTATACCGGATGATATCGCCGGTATACCGCAAGGCGCCGACTGGAGAGAGAAAAACGGGTTTTGATCTTATTAAAGAGGATTAATTCTTATTAGTCCAAATTTACTAAACCTTAAGCCTCTTTATCTTCTCCAAAACTCCCCCAACTCCATTGAAGCTCAACAAAACCTTCACCAACCATCAAAACACTACCCAATCATCAAGAAAAACACATCAAATCTTCTTTCCACATCATTACAAGAGAGAATCAAACACCCAATCCTCACAAAATCCATCAAATTGAAGAATCAAGAGCTTAAATTTTCACAATTCATCCTACAATTTCTTAAATCCAAGCTAACCCATTACAAATCCACCTCACCCACATAGAGATTCATCATCCATTCATATTTCCTAAGCAAAATCAAGCTTGTTCAACCATTATTTCACAAGATCAAATTTAAAGGGTTGCTAAAGCTTTGAGTTGGGGGTTAATTGAGGATGACTAATAGAACAACAATTTTAGCTAACAAGAGGGAGGTGAAGAAGAGCAAGGGATTGGATTTAATCAAGAAGAAATCAAATAACAAAGGTTCTAGTTCTAAATCAAAGGGTAAAGATAAAGTTGAAGATGGTGCAATACCTTTGCTTGATCGTAATGGTAAAAAGCTTTACTTTTATCCAAAGGAGAAAACACAAATTCCACAAGGTCCTACACCCAAGGAGAAAGAGGAAGCTTTAAAAACCTTAAAAGCTTCTGTAGAGAAACAATTGAAAGAACTACCCTTTGCTTATGAGAAAGTATTCAAGGAAGAAGTTGGTACAGGAGAATACGCGAGATTCTTAGAGCTTGGTGAGAAACTGGGTTGGTCTACGTTCATGGTAAGACATTCTGAATTATGTCATGAGTTAGTTTTGGAATTCTATTTAGGCCTCTTTAGCCGAGATAGTAAAGATTGTGTTCCGATTAGAGGAAAGCTAGTTCCTTTCACAGTTGAGGAGATTAGAAACCACTTCAAGTTTAAGAAATTGAAATGTTATTGCAAATTTGAAGAAGCGGTTGCTAGACGAAAAATATTTGATGAGGAATTACTTTTTGAGCATGTATTAGACAAGGAGAAAGTGCAATCACATAAGGGAGAATTGAAGGCACCTTGGCCTTACAAATATCTTCAATCGGATGCGAGAATTTGGCACAATTTTCTTATTCCTAATGTCTTTGGAAACACACGAACTTTGGATGTGACTATGAAGAACGCTCTACTATTGGACTGTATTTTGAGAGGAAAAGAAGTTGATGTGGCACAGTTGATCTATGAGGAGGTGATACGATTTTCGGTCTCTCCTAAGTCGGTTTATAATGTTAAATTTCCAACTATGATCACGTGTCTTGTGCGAGAAGCGAATGTTGCATTGGGTGAAGAAGAGAAACTCGAATTTAAGACGATTTATATTGATAATGCTTGGATCAAGTATATCTTCCGAAGAGCGGGTTCTACGCAAGTCTCGAAAGAAGAAAAGGAGCAATGTTGGCAAGCGAAGATGGAGGAGCGTTTAACGAAATTCGAAGCAGCTCAAACTTCTTTAGTCAATGATGTGGCACAAATCAATGCTAATCAAGTGCACATCATGAAACTCCTTGAGCAATTAACGAAAGGTCCAGCAAATCCTACCTTGGATGTCAATAATGCGAGGCAATAGCCTCGGGAGTATGTTCTCTTTCTTCCTTACCATTTCTGTAAATATGTTGATCTGCTAATTTTAATTTCTGTTTTTCGAGTCTTTTTCGAGTCGTGGGGACACGGCTCATTTTTGAGTTGGGGGTGTGGGGATTCGTTGTCTCTCATCTCCATTTTTCTGTTTTTTTAGGTAGAAATTAAAATTTTTGATACATGGGAATTAGATGTAAAGTATGTTTAATAGCTTGAAAGCATAAGCTCAGTAAATTGATGATAGAAAGTAATATGTTTATGAGCTATGTTATTTGTATGCTTTGAGTATTTGCAGGAAAACACACGTTGATAGTAAAGAAAAGATTAGTGAGCAATGCGATAGAAAGTATGTTCGATCTCAGGGAAACTTGAGAAGTGTGTAGGCCGTGAGATCCAAGCTAGTTGACAAACCCATTTGATGAAAGTACTAAAGGTATGAACATAACGAAATTACATAGTGTAGAAAGTGATTAAGGCGGTTCTTTCATGTTTGAAGCCTTTGAAGCCTTTTTATACCCTCTCACCTTGTGATTTTTGATTTTATATGCTATATCCTTCTCAGCCCCTTCTAGCCTTTCTAAAGCCTTTTATTGAAACACGTTATAAGCCATATCCTTTAGATTATGAACTTTTCCATATGACCCGCACTCGAATCGCGATGCATAGACAGTTGTTTTAGAGCTTGAGTTTGGCGTGGTGGGTCCACCATTATGGTAATTGTTATTGGGATGGAATTTTTGAGCTTGTTAATTGTGCTTTGTGCTTTATATTGATGATGTTTCACAGATTTTTATTGTAACCCTTTGCCGGGGTAATAGTGAATGAAAAAGAAGCTACGAGCTAAATTTGCCAACAAGGGCATTAAAAGAAAAAATATATATATGAGAAAATAGCGTGATATCTCAACATTAAAGAGAATCATAGCTTGAAATTGATATGAAAAGAAAAGAAAATATATATTCGGACCGGCAAAGTGGATTTTTATGTGAACATCTTAAGCTTTAATTCGGTTATTGGGGATGCTAAATTGTGCATCAAGGAATTCATTGGGTTGAGTGAGAAATGTTTTATGAGAGTGACTCAAGCTCTAGGGCGATTTGTTGATGGCTAGTGAGGAGAGAGCCAAAAGCTCACTCCAAATTATCCAAATATACTATCATACCGTCCCTAAGCCTAAATTACAACCTTAAAGACCTTTTGATTCTTTGCTATGTAATTGAGAAGTGATTGAGCCATTAGAGAGTAGTTAAGTGGATCTTTGAATACTAGTTAAAATCGATGAACAATCTATAGCTTTCTTGGGGAACTGAGTAAAGTCCCAATCCTTCTTACATTGCGAAACTAATCTGATCTTGAATTCAAGCCGTGTTGACTGTGGATATGAGAAGTGTACAGGTATGTAGTTTATAAATATTATTGCATGAAATTTTCTGAGTTATGTGCTTTAGGTTTATTCTATATATTCTGCTATGCTTTTTCCCATTGTGTTGAGAATTTTATAAGTGTGTATTTATAGACTTCCCTTTGTTTTTATCTTTATTGTATCGGGACAATACAACTTTGAGTTGGGGGTCTTGATGTCTCCTCATTTGTGATAGATTAATGTTAAGATGATACATCATTTTTAGTGATTTAGAAGTCATAAATGTCGATTTTCTTGAGAAATAGTGCACTTTCCTATTTTGAGTCTTGATTTAGTAAAATAATATTTTTAGAGCATATTGGGTTTAATTGTTTATTTAGTGTGTAGCTTTAAAGATAATTATGGAGCTTAATTAGAGTCCAAGTCAAAGACAACAACTTATGGAAAGAGATTTGCATGGTAATTGGAGATAAGGAAACAAAAGCTAAAAAGATGGAAAAGGAAAAGCTGCATAAATCTGAGATTCTGCAGTTCACGCCTAAAGAAGTGCTATTTACCCCAAGAAATAGGCCGATTTTGGTAATTTCCTTTCATAGGGACAACTATAATTCTGTGAGGATTCTTTTGGTATCTTATGGAGCTCAAACCGACCAATAACGAAGAAGATATGCTCAAAACGGTCCAGCAGTGTTTATCTTTATTTCCATACGAATTTGAGTTGGGCTAGTAGTCCAATACTTTATCTCTTCCTCAAGAAAACGAAGTAGGTCTTCTAAACACCTATAAATACACCCTTATATCACTTGTAAATCATCCTTGCTTAGTTGAAAACCTTATAATTAATTCTTAGTCATTGTAGAGAGCAAGATGATGTCTTTTGTAATTTCTTTTAGTTTATTTCCATCAGGTATGAACTAAACTCCCCATAGCTTGGGTTTTGCATAATGTATAATCTATGAATTCTAATTCTTCTATCTAAGTTTCTTTGGGAATTACATGTTTTAATTTGATATTAGCTTCTTACTCCATATTTGTTTATGTGTTTTGATTTATTGTCTTTCCTAGAACTGATCACTTTAGGATTGTTTTATTAGTAGTTAGATGGTCTCCTTGACAGGGTGTTTAACTATTGAACCACCACATAATGTCTAGTGTCGATATTAATTCTAACAAAACATGATTCTAACTAGATAGTCATTAGGGTTTGTTTTAATCACCATATCACCAATTGATTGTTGCGATTTCTTAGGGCCTTAGTAGCGTTTGATAACCCTATTCTAAACCACGTATTGGTTGTGCCGTAGCCCCCTTAGTCGCTCTCAAGGTCTAAGGTATGGGAATTTAGAATCCTGACTAAGTATACCAAGAGCTAATATTCTCCCTTATTAACTAGAATTATAGATAGAATTAGAAGGATTAGTGCATACTAGCAAAACCTGAGCTATATTTCTCATCTCATATTTTTCGTATTTTATTTTATTTTCTTTATTTTCCTAGTTTTAATTAGTTTTAATCATTAATCTCGAAATCTATTTGCTTTTATTTTATGTCTTTTAATTATTTACTTTTACTCGTTATTTCTACTGACGCGATTAACACACTTAAGTCCCTGAGAACGAACTTAACTTATCATTAAAACTTGCATACGTCCTATAATACTTGCAACACTGTGCCTGTCTAGGGTGAAAGTGCGTAGTTTCTTGACTTAATTTTATCTTATTTTTATCACACCCTAGGCGACACCAACGCTAAATAAAAGTGATGTACGGGAGACAACCCGCAATTTTTTAAGTTTTTATGTCTTTTACGTTTTTAGTTTGTGTTTAGTTTAGTTGTTTTTAGCTGATATTGCATATTTGAGAAGGTATTAGTGTTTTTTATGCTTAGGTATAGGAGAAATCGAGTTCGGGAGGAGAAAAACGAAGTTTTTCGGAAAATTCAGACCATCAGTCCGGTACACCGGACGACCCTTCCGGTATACCGCAAAGGGAAAAAACCGTGACCACGGGTAGAGACCACGCGTTTTTTGCCGAGGATTAAAATTTTGAGGAAAAGAAGCTGCGGTACACCGCGCCCTTGTTCCGGTACACCGTAGGTAGCCGACTGGAGATAGAAAAAACTGTGTTTTAGGTTATAAGAAGCAAGAGGTGAGTACAATTCCGAATTTACAAATCCTTAAGCCTCTCTTTCTTCTCCAAACCTCTCTCAACTCCATTAAAGCTCATCCAAACCTTCCCCAATCATCAAAACACTACCCAATCATCATAAAAACACATCTTATCTTCTCTCCACATTATTACAAAGGAGATTCAAATACCCAATCCTTACCAAACACATTGAAATTGAAGAATCAAAAGATTAAATTTTCAAATTTCATCCTACAATTTCTTAAATCCAAGCCAATTCATCAAGAATTCACCTTACCCATATAGAGATTCATCATCAATTCAACTTTTCTAAGCCAAATCAAGCTTGTTGAACCAAGAATTCAAAAGTTCAAATTTCAAGAGTTGTTAAAGCTTTGAGTTGGGGTCAATTGAGGATGACTAAAAGAACAGAAGTATTATCTAACAAGAGGGAGGTGAAGAAAAGCAAGGTATTGGGTTCAATTGAGAAGAAATCAAATAACAAAAGTTCTAGTTCTAAAGCTAAGGGTAAAAACGATGTTGAAGATGGAGGTAAGCTAGCTATGTTTGATACAAATGGATAAAGGCTTTACTTTTATTCAAAGGAGAAAACACAACCTCTTCCCTTCAAAGGTCCTACTCCCATGGATAAAGAGAAAGCTTCTAAGGGCTTGAAAGCTTCTGCAGAAAAACAATTAAAGGAACTACCTTTTGCTTATGAGAAAGTATTCAATGAAGAAGTTGGTACAGGAGAGTATAAGAGATTCTTGGAGCTTGGTGAAAAATTGGGTTGGTCTACGTTCATGGTAAGACGTTCTGAATTATGTCATGAGTTAGTTTTAGAATTCTATTTAGGCCTCTTTGGCCGAGATAGTAAAGGTTTTGTTCTGATTAGAGGAAAGTTAGTTCCTTTCTCAGTTGAGGAGATTAGAAACCACTTCAAGTTTAAGAAATTAATTGGATATTGCAAGTATAGTGAAGCGGTTGCTAAACGAAAAATATTTGATGAGGAATTACTTTTTGAGCATGTTTTAGACAAGGAGAAAGTGAAATTACATAAGGGAGAATTGAAGGCACCTCGGCCTTACAAATATCTTCAACCGGATTCGAGAGTTTGGCACAATTTCCTTATTCCTAATGTCTTTGGAAACACGCAAACTTTGGATGTGACTAAAAAGAACACTCTACTTTTGGATTGTATTTTGAGAGGAAACGAAGTGGATGTGGCACAGTTGATCTATGAGGAGGTGATGCGATTTTCGGTCTCTCCTAAATCGGTTTATAATGTTAAATTTCCTACTATGATCACGTGTCTTGTGCAAAAAGCGAATGTTACATTGGGTGAAGAAGATAAACTCGAATTTAAGAAGAGTTATATTGATAATGCCTGGATCATGAAAGTCTTGAGAGGAGCGGTTTCTACGCAAATCTCAAAAGAAGAAAAGGAGCAAAGTTGGCAAGAGAAGATGGAGGAGCGTTTAAACAAATTCGAAGTAGCCCAAACTTCCTTAGCCAATGATGTTGCACAAATCAACCCTAATCAAGTGCACATCATTAAACTCCTTGAGCAATTAACGAAAGAGCAAGCAAATCCTACCTTTGATATCAATGTTGCGAGGCAATAAGCCTCGAAAGTATGTTCTCTTTCTTCCTTACCATTTCTGTAAATGCTTTTATCTGCTATTTTTAATCTGTTTCGAGTCTTTTTTGAGTCGTGGGGACATGGCTCATTTTTGAGTTGGGGGTGTGGGGATTCGTTGTCTCTCATCTCCATTTTTCAGTTTTTAGGTAGAAATTAAAATTTCCGATGCATGGGAATTAGATGTAGAGTGTGTTTAATAGCTTGAAAGCATAAACTCAATGAATTAATGATAGTAAGTATTATGTTTATGAGCTATGTTATTTGTATGCTTTGAGTATTTGCAGGAAAACAAACATTGATAGTAAAGAAAAGATTAGTGAGCAATGCGATAGAAAATATGTTCGATCTCAGGGAACCTTGAGAAGTGTGTAGGCCGTGAGATCCAAGCTAGTTGACAAACCCATTTGATGAAAGTGCTAAAGGTAAGAAAATAACGAAATTGCATAGTGTCGAAAGTGATTAAGGCAGTTCTTTCATATTGAAGCCCTTGAAGCCTTTTTATACCTTCTCACCTTGTCATTTGATTTTATATGATATATCCTTCTCAGCCCCTTCTAGCCTTTCTAAAGCTTTTTATTGATACACGTTATAAGCCATACCCCTTTAGATTATAGGACTTTTCCATATAACCCGCACTCGAATCGCGATGCATATACGGTTGTTTTAGAGCTTGAGTTTGGGGTGGTGGGTCCACCGTTATGGGAATTTTTATTGGGATGGGAGTTTTGAGCTCATTAATCTTGCTCTGTTATTATATTGATAATGATTCACAGATTCTTATTGTAACCCTTTGCCGGGGTAATAGTAAATGGAAAAGAAGCTACGAGCTAAATTTGCCAACAAGGGCATAAAAAGAAAAATATATATATGAGAAGAATAGTGTGATATCTCAACATTAAAGAGATTCATAGCTATACAAAAGAAAAAAATTGATTTGAAAAGAAAATATATATATTCGGACCGGCAAAGTGGAATCTTTATGTGAACATCTTATGCTTTAATTGGGTTATTATGGAAGCTATATTGTGCATCAAAGATTTCATTGGGTTGAGTGAGAAACGTTTTATGAGAGTAACTCAAGCTCTAGGGCGATGCGTTGATGGCTAGTGAGGAGAGAGCCAAAAGCTCACTCTAAATTATCCAAATATACTATCATACCATCCATAAGCCTCAATTACAACCTTAAAGACCATTTGATTCTTTGCTATGTAATCGAGAAGTAATTGAGCCATTAGAGAGTAGTTAAGTGGATCTTTGAATAATAGTAAAGATTCGATGAACAATCTATAGCTTTCTTGGTGAACTGAGTAAAGTCCCAATCCTTCTTACATTGCGAAACTAATCTGATCTTGAATTCAAGCCGTGTTGACTATGGATATGAGAAGTGTATAGGTATGTATTTTATGAATATTATTGCATGAAATTTTCTGAGTAATTTCTTTATGTCTATTCTATCTATTCTGCTATGTTCTTCCCATTGTATTGAAAATCACATAAGTGTGTATTTATAGACTTCCCTTTGCTTTTATCTTTATTGTATCGTGACGATACAACTTTGAGTTGGGGGTCTTGATGTCTCCTCATTTGTGATAGATTTATGTTAGGATGAGACATCATTTTCAGTTATTTAGAAGTCTTTCTAATCGTTTTTCTTGAGAAATAGTGCACTTTCCTATTTTGAGTCTTGATTTAGTAAAATAATATTTTTAGAGCATATTGGGTTTAATTATTTATTTAGTGTGAAGCTTTAAAGATAATTATGGAAATTAATTAGAGTCCAAGTCAAAGACTACAAGATATGGATAGAGATAAGAATGGAAATTGGATATAAGGAAACAAAAGCTAAAAACATGGAAAAGGAAAAGTTGCCTTAATCCTGAATTTCTGAACCTACGACCACAAATCAGCTTATATTTCAAAATATATATGAAATTTGGAGAAAGGTCAAGAGAAAATTTGAAGATCTTTCCGAGTCGATGAATTTCGACTACTCATACGCGTCAAACGGATGAGTATTGAAGCTGTTAGGAACAAAATAAAACTGGCCTGATTTCATGTTTTAGGGTTACGAATTTTAGTTGGGCTTGGAGTCCATTACTTACCTTCTACTTAAAGAAAACGAATTAGGTCTTCTAAACACCTATAAATAAACCCTTATATCACTTTTAAATCATCTTTGCCTCATAGTAATTAGTTCTTAAGGTTTTATTCTTCCAAGTTATTGTAGAGTGCAAGATGATGTCTTTTATTATTTCTTTTAGTTTATTTTCTTCAGGTATGAACTAATTTTCCCATAGCTTTGGTTTTTCATCATGTATAATCTATGAATTCTAATTTCTTTCTATCTATGTTTCTTTGGGAATTTCATGTTTTAATCTGATATTAGCTTCGTACCTATATATTTGTTTATGTGTTTTGATTTATTACCTGTCCTAGAACTGATCACTTTAGGCTTTCTTAATAGTAATTAGATGATCAACTTAGCTGGGTGTCGAATTATTGAAACACCACATAACGTCTAGTGTCGATATTGGTCCTGACAACACTAATTCTAACTAGATAGTCATTTGGGTATAATTTAATCACTATCACCATGTATGGAAATTGATTGCTTAGGGCCTTGTAGCGCTTGTAAATCCTATTTGAACCAGCCACGTGGTGTGTCCGTAGCCCCCTTAGTCGCTCTAGAGGTCTAAGGTATGGGAATTTAGAATCCTGACTAAATATCCAAGAGCTAATTATCTCCCTTATTAACTAGATTTAATAGAAAGAATTAGAAGGATTAGTGCATACCAGCAAAACCTAAGCTATATTTCTCATCTCGTATTTCTTCGTATTTACTTTATTGTCTTTAAATTTCTTAGTTTAATTAGTTATTTCAAAATTTATTATCTATTTATTTTCTGTCTTTTAATTATTTACTTCTTACTCGTTATTTCTACATTTTCGACTAACACACTAAGTCCTTGAGAACGAACTTTCTTATCATTAAAACTTGCATACGTCATGTAATACTTGCAGTACTGTGCCTGTCTAGGGTGAGAGGGCGTTGTTTTCTGACTTATATTTATCTTATTTTTATCACACCCTAGGCGACACCAGTAAGACAGTTAGTGAAAAATGGTGTGATAGCCTTGGAATCTGTACGATTAGAGAACAACCTAGCTGATCCGTTTACCAAAGGCTTAACCAGGAGAGTAATCCTGGAGACGTCGAGGGGGATGGGATTGAAACCCATTAATGGGGAACATGTGACCAATGGGTCAATGTGATTCTCTCCATCCCTATGGCTCAAAACAAAATCGTCTTAAAATTCATAGCCACTTGTGGTGGTCCTGTTGAGAAGGACTTGATGAATAAGATGTACCGAGTGTTTAAACTCATAGAGAATTCATAGCCTAAATGGTGGTCCTTTAGAGAAGGACTTGATGAATTCACGGGTAATCACGGGACCCAATCCTCATAATAGAATGTTAAAAGGAGACGTCCTTAAACAATCTTTAAATGAAGAAATCAAAAGTTCATAGCCCATAAAGGGTGGTCCTTAGAGAAGGACTTGATGAACTGAAAGGTGATGTTCGAGGAAACTATAACTTTCAGCAGGGTAGAGTATGTGTTGTGCAGGTCTCGATCGAAAACCGTAAAAGTTCAAGAGTAAGTTCACTTAAACGGAATTCGCTGGTTGACTCACTTCACTACGTGTCAATTAAAATCGAAAGATATTGCCACTTAAGTACAATTCACCCAAAAACTGATAGGTATAGAAACCTGATCACTGTCTCTCCAAAAGACCCTGAGTGGAGGATTGTTGGATTAAAGCATTATATTTGTTAATTTAAATGTATAAACATTAATCCGATCATGTTCTTTTAGGAGAAGAGGAAGAGACTTAGATTAATATTGAGGAATAACTAAGACTCTTCCTATTCTATTTGAGAAGTGGAAAAGACTACTTTTGTGAATGTTTTTGTCCCACATAGGAGGTGAGTAAAAAAGTTTATCTACTTAAATAAACTCACCTATGTATTCTTTTCACAAGAGCTAGTCACTTTGGAAGCTAAAAGGGAACAAGGAAGCCCCCACACGTGCGCACCACCACCACCACCACCACCAACCACCCACCTGCCCAGCCCGGCACCGGAACCGGCGACGGCGTGGGGCGTGGGCCATGGGACCGTGGGCTCGTGGGGGAGTTGGCGAGTTTGGGATGTTTGGGGAGTCAAAAAATGAAAAATGAAATGGATTTTCCTACCAGCTCTTATAGTGGTCGTTGACAATTCAAACTCAAACGTAGAGACAAGTCTCAACCAATCATGCACGCGTTAAAGAACAAGAATAATCCAGAAGCTGTTACAAGGATATAGTCAACACGTGGGAATATCAAAGTCAAAGCTGTTACAGAATATAAAAAACGTGGAGGTTAAAAGCCAATCAAAACCGTCAACCCAATCAAGTCAATTACAGGAGGTAATCATAGGACTTAATGGGGACGTTTCTAAATGGTTTGATTCCTCACCTCTCTTCTATATAATGAGCTCTCACTCCACTTATTCCACCTACAAAATACACAAGAAAGAAAAAAAAATCTGCCTCACCCTCTCTCTAAAAACTAGTTTTCCGTTAGAGATACCGGTCCGCCGGAATATCTTTTTAACGACCTTCGGTGACTTTGTTTTTCTTTTCATTTCCGTGTAAGTGTATTTCATTCCATTTCAGTGTAATTGTTATTCAATTTTTATTGTAATCGTAATTCAATTTTCTTGTAATAGTTAGTTTACACTAAAATTGTTTTTTACTTTATTTGTTTTGCTTTGGAAACCATTTCTTGTGTTAAATCGGTGATTATTTAAATCACACTTTATACAACTTATGCTCATGATCACCATAATTTTTTGTTGCATATTATCAGGTAGTTTAAATATTTGTGAAATGGTCCCTAAATTATAGTTATATACCTGTTTGTGATATGAAATTCTAACATGCCCGAATAATGATTTTTTACCAGTTAAAATCTGTTTGACATACAATGCTTTTGGTTAGTTTGCACTACAAGTTAAATTCCATTTAACTTACCTGTTTGGTAAGTTTTAACATACCCGAGACATGTTAAAAAATAAAACCAAACCTTTAAATTGAAATAATTTTTTCTTATTAATATGTTGAATATCACCGCCCATCAATGAAGTGTCCTCGGAAACCAACAAAATCTAAAGGTAGCTTGTACAATGTACACATTTTCTTTTTTCTATTCGCACAAATAAAATACGGTTGTAATTACTGAAATCTATAAAAATAAATATGTGAATATTTTGCCATATCTTTAGATACGCGGTATTTCTAGTATATATATAACAAGAAAACAACCACAAAATTAGTTAACTTAGCTAAATTTATTTCTTGTTATTGATTTCTTAATTTGTTTGTTTTCTTATTGTCATTAAAAAAATGAAAAAAAAAATTGTATAATGAATAGGTGTGAGACTTAGAAAACAAATACGAAAAACATGCTTTATATGAGTTAATAATAAATAAGAAGTATTCCTTCGGAATTGTTCATGATGTAATTAAAGTACGAATATGAAAATACTTAAATATAGATAGAACTAATTAGTAAGCAATGAAAAGGAGATAAGTTTACACGATGTGAGGATGAGTGGTGTTTAAATGTGAGGTTCAACCTAGTCGAAAAACCAATTAACATATACAATTAGAAAAATGATTGAGGTGTTTCTTTATTATCCATTTGTTTACTTTTAGCTTCCTAACCGAATTTAACTGATATATTCTTCTTTGCCTCGTTCTAACCTTTTCTCCTTTTCACTGATAACTGCATTATAAGACTTTACCCTTTAATCATAGGATTCAACCATATAACCCGCCATCGAGTCACATGTTTAGGACTAGTTGTTTTGGAGCTCGAGTTTTGGGTGATGGGTACATGATCATGGGATACATTGGAGGGTAGATATTTATTTTGTGATTTATCATTGTGCGCTTATTTGTAATACTTACCGGATTAGTAAGAAAAAAGATTTGAAAAGAAAATAAAATAAAAAGAAATAGAGAAATGAAAGAAAATAATGTAACACGAGGACTCATAAACAAATTGTTTGGTGTTTGACTTACAAAAAAAGGAAAGAAAAAATATATGAAAACAATACAAAACTTGTATAGTACATTCATGATTGGTTTGGCATTAGGTAGGTTGAGTGAGCACGTTTATGAGCGTAAAATCAAGCTCTGGGACAATTGGTTGATTGATAGTGAGGAGAGGGCCAACAACCCACTCTAAATTACCCAAATATACCACACCCTACCTTAAACCTACGCTACACCTTAAGGCCTCAAGATTAATAGTTATATGATTTAGTAACGATTGAACGTATTGGGAGTAGTTGAGTGGACCATTAGACACCATGAAAGGACCGAGAATAACCTATGTCCACCGTTTCGATAAGTTAAAAGGATCTCTTCTTGCATTGTGAAACTAATTGTACCTGATAATATTATTGTGCTGATTATTTGTATGATACGTATATTTGTAGATTATTTATCAGGCATTACTTTAAGAGACTTGTTTACGTATTGTTTTATGATCTTTCTCTATGTCTTCTACTTCGATGATTAGATGGAGTTAGGCCCCTAGTTTAGTTTTTATTTTGTTGAACGACAAAACTATAATTTCGGGGTCTTGATGACTTGCATTTTGTGATAGATTAATTTCACCACGAGACATCTTCTTAGGGTTTTTTAATCTATTTGGGGGATTATTCCCTAATATTTGAAATATTTTTATATCTTTTCTACTTTAGAATATTTTGTAACTTGTAAAGATTTTGTGCATTAATTGTGTGCTAAATTTGAAACTCTTAGGTTCATGGTTTATAAAAGACCCCTAGATGATGCGAATAAGTCAAGAAGTCAAGGCAACCCCCAAGTCAAGTAGTGAAGATAAAAAATCCACCATGGAAGATCACGAGCATTTATCTACAAAACATTGAAGTCGACTTAATGGAGTCACCACACGCGTTAAGCTAGGATTCTGAGCAAGCCCTTTGGTTTATGATTGTACTTTAAGTTAGGACCACGTGAGAGTTGATGGTTCACAATTTCGAGTTAAGATGACCACTTTAATGATATTGCTTCCACAGTGCCTTAAAACATATCTAATTTTGGAACAAACGTTTTTGGGTTGATTTTAGCCACTTAAATGGGGCCCACACTTCCTAAAAAAAAATTGGGAATTTAATATATCATATTTTGAAGTTGGAAAGATTTACATAACTGTGGTAGTAATTTCACCCGCTTGGAGCTCAAGGAAGAATAAGCCATTTCGGCATCATTCCACCTCTAACCTTCACAGTTTATTATCGGTTCCTCGAGTAAACCTTATTATTTTTTATTTAACAGGATTTTATCA
Organism: Nemophila menziesii; assembly: GCA_029959085.1. Lineage (NCBI taxonomy): Eukaryota > Viridiplantae > Streptophyta > Magnoliopsida > Boraginales > Hydrophyllaceae > Nemophila > Nemophila menziesii. The sequence continues at coordinate 32,583,010 of JARWIR010000009.1, forward strand.
CTTTTATTATTTTTTTACTATTTATACTTTGAACAAATTCTCTCATAGCTTGATAATGCTTAATGTATGAATCTAACTTTTAGGTCTGACAATTTGTTGCATTTTGGGATTAATATATTGAAATGAATTTTGTTTTTATGTTTTGGTTATATATTAGACCGTTATATTTTATGCCCCTACTCTAGACAAGTAGTGATTTGACCTTAGTAATTATGACTTTTTCCCTGACGAGAGGTTTGGTTACGCAAAACAACACATAAGAGTCTAGTGTTCATAAGTGATCCGGGATGTCTTGAGTAAAACAATAAATGATTTGAAGATTGTTTTTTTGGTTTTCTAATAGTAAAACAATAAATTAAAAACTAAATTAATGCAAAGATTAAACTAGACGCGAGAAAATAAAGTAGTTTACGCAAGATATGAAAGGCAGTACTTGAGAGACGCAAGGATTTTACCTAATTATCATTCATTTCATGTATTGTTTAAGGGACAAATTGGTAAATATGTAATGGTCGGGATCCAGAATTCTCCTTACCCCCATCAGGGTGGACTAAGGAGCTACTCTTAGGTGCTACAAACCCCGTCAGGATGATTATAGTCCACCTTCAAGTGATTAAGTCTATTTTACCCAATTGGCCATAGGATTAATTAAGCTCGCCAGAGTCTCTAATTTCTATCCTACATTCATTAATTAGTTCTGTACCCAGACCTCCCGTCAAGGTGATCCATTCGCCACTAAATGAATAGCCTAGATACTAAGTCCTATGATTGTTTAATTACGTCATTCATAGTAAATAAAAGCAAATCAATGATAAATACAATTTACCCAATTTGATTTCAACTATAAAAATCCCAAATCCAAACACACGAAACGAAATCAAATTGGGATTAACCCATTATGCGTTCTCAAGCACTATTTGAGTTTAGCTCATAATAATTAAAAATACAAAAACTAAAGAAATAATTGAGTTCATCATGTTATACAAAATAAAATAGAAGAACCTAATTACGGAGTTGAACTGGCTGAGAATTGGAGATATAGACAGTCTCCAGCTCTTGCTTCTTCTCTTCCTTGCTCTAGCTTCCTCTCTCGTGTTCTGACTCTTTTATTTGCTTAAGCGTATGAATTCGTCTGTAAAACTGAGAGTTCCACCACCTTCACTAAAACAGCTCTAACCGGCTCGTTTCAACTCAGATTGACCTCATTCCAATTGCTAAATTTCCGTAACTCAATGGGCAACAATTTCTCTTCACAAGTCAGAGGTTAAATCCACTCTTAGATGGCTCGGAACCAGCAATCTTTATCAACTTTCCAGATTTGCAGCTTCAAATTATCAATTCTTTTGGGATATTTCTTCTTGCTTTGACTTCATTATGTTTTGTTTTATTTGTATAAACCAGTAAAACAATATAGAAACTAATGCAGAAATAAAAAAAATAAAAAAATAACTTTACCTGTCGTGGCTCGGATTGGATCCGATATCTTTATGGTATTTAGGCCACGTACAGGTGTCTTACGTTTGCTGGCTTCAACCTCCAGGATACAATGACAAAACTATTCAAAAGAATCTGACACACGAATTCTTAAGAATTTCTACGAACTTAATAATGCTGCTTCTTTCTATCTCTCTCTTATAATTTTAATGCTTTGAAAAATGAATTGAAGAATATGGTTTAGTTGGCCAACTATTTATAGAAAATGTAAAGGTGGCTTGCCAAAGGTTATGATGTTTCATTTTGGAGTTACGTTGTATTAATTTAAGATACAACTTACAAGACCAAAAAACTTGGGCTGGTCCAGATTGTATGAACCTAAGGCCCAAAATCCCAACAAAGATGATGGTCCAAGTTCATACCCCACCTAAGACCCAACAAAGGTATAGACCTAAGGCCCAAAATCCCAACAAATAGCCCTTTTTTTTCTTTCTTTGTTTTATAAAAAAAAGAAATAAAATAACATATATTATTATGTTTTTTTCTTTTAAATTTCTCCAAATTACATGACTCAATTTCTTATTCAATTTCAAATGATTTTAACCAAGTGAATATATTATGTTAATCTTTACGACTTGAATAAACGTATTAATATCCGAATCATTTCATTTAAATTGAGTCACCGACTAACATCGTAAACATGATCAACACTTGGGTAGAATCCCATTTGTCCAACAATCCCCACATGAATGAAAATTTCCTAACCACCTTAAAATATTATGCAAAGGAATGCTAAACTCTTGGGAGAGAGCGAGAGAGAAGCATAGAAGAATACTACATCGAGAAAGGTAGCTTTTGGCCTTGAACCTTCTGTAGTAAGAGCTATCGGATTTACTTGCTAACTAGTGAACGTGATGTCTTGAACTATTCAGCTTTTGTGTAAACCAAGACAATAGAACTTACATAGTATACTTTCAAACATTATTTGGTTCTCACGTTTGTGTCCATTTACGGCCCTGGACAACCCCTGGTATTTCATGAATAACCGTCGAAGAATTTCGCCTTTAAAAATTCTTGTAGGGCGGCCCTACCCATGTTATTCATATAGGTGGTCTCTTGTCGAGAGTATTATGCATTACTCTATCTTATGTTATATAAGATACAAGAACCATTAAAAGTTTAACTTATCCTTCACTTTTACAAGTAGCACTGTTTAATTTTGTCCTAGGAATGGTTTGGGGAGGTGTCCCCACAGTGCGTCGCACCAAGTTGCAGTTTCATGATTCGGTTTTCCCTTTGAACCTAGATTGTGGGATCTATACTCTGCTAGGTAGGGTTCCCATCATGGCAACTCAGCTTTCGTAGGCTTAAGACCCATTCCCCTTGACAACACTCACACTTGCTCTCTTTGTAGACCTTTGGTCAGTGGATCCGCTATATTTTCCTTTGATCGAACATAATCCATTGTGATAACTTCGTTTGAGAGCAATTGTCTAACGGTATTGTGTCTACGACGTATGTGTCTGGACTTACCGTTATACATTTCATTTAGTGCCCTACCAATGGCACTTTGACTATCGCAATGTATGCCGATAGCTGACACAGGCTTTGGCCAAATGAAATATCATCTAAGAAATTCCGAAGCCACTCGGCTTCTTCAGCAGCTTAGTCTAAAGCTATAAACTCAGATTTCATAGTGGATCTGGCTATGCACGTTTGCTTAGTGGATTTCCAAGACACAGCTGCTCCTTCTAACATGTATACAAATCCACTTGTGGATTTTTAGTCGGTGGAGTCTGATATCCAGTTTGCATTATTGTATCCTTCTAGTATAGCTGGATATCCTGTGTACAATAGCCCTTCGTTCATAGTGTATCTAAGATACCTTAGAACTCTTACAAAAGCAATCCAGTAGTTCTTCCCCGGATTATGTGTAAACCTACTTAGCTTGCTTACTGCATGTTCTATATCTGGCCTAGTGTAGTTCATTAAGTACATGAGACTCCCAATAATCCGAGAGTACTCCAACTGGTTGATCATATCACCAGTGTTCTTAGCAAGATGTAAATTTACATCAACAGGTGTCTTGGCAATATTTGTGTTTCTATTACTAAATTTGTTTAATACTTTCTTAATATAGTGTGACTGAGATAGTATAATACCTTCAGATGTTCGGAGAATCTTGATACACAAAATAACATCCGCAAGGCCTAGATCTTTCATGTCAAACATACTTGAAAGCATCCTTTTGGTGAGTTTAACCACATCATTGTTACTTCCAATGATTAACATATCATCCACATATAAACAGACAATGACATATCCTGTCTCATTTTGTTTTACATAAACGCATTTGTCACATTCATTGATCTTGAAATCATTTGAGATCATGAATCTATCAAATTTGTCATGCCATTGCTTCGGTGCCTGTTTTAAACCTTATAAAGGTTTAACAAGCTTACATACTTGCTTCTTGGTGGTCCTTTGTGTATTCTAAAATAAATGCAAAAGTAATCGAACCACAACCGCAAGTGTACGGTTGTCCCAAGTAGTAATAAGTGATTCTAGGATCGTTCGCAGGGACGGTTTGGTTAACTACAATAATTATCGAATAATGAATGGTTGCACTTAGGAAAGCAAATAAAGATAATATGATTGATGGTTTGTTTTTATTATTTCTAAGTAATGAAAGACTAAATGGAAAATGCAATTAAATACTAAAACGCAAGTAAATAAGTGTGAAACGCAAATATGAGAAAGTAGCACTTGAGAACGCAAAGGATCTTCCTAATCCTATATCAAAACCTATGCTGTTTAAGGGTTAAATTGGTCAATTACAATGGTCGGGATTCTAAATTCCTTATACCCCCGTCAGGGTGGACTATAAGGCTATCCTAGAGTGTCACTAGTCCCTTCAGGGTAAATATGATCCACTTTTAGATGTTTAAGAATTTTACCTCATTGGCCCTAAAATTAGCTAAGTTCGTCAGAATCAATAACTTCTATTTTAGATTGAATAATTGGTTCTGTACCTAAACCCTCCGTCAGGATGATCCACACGCCACGTATATGGAGTATCCTAGATACTAATACCTGTTCTTAGTTCATGACTCAAAAAACAGTAAATAATCCCAAATTATCGAAAAGAGTAAAAATCCCAATTTAATTTAATTTAACAGAAATCCAAAAGCAAACATAGAAATTCAATAGAATTGGGATTTTCCCATAAAGCATTCTCAAGCACTAAAATATATTTAGCTCATACTAATTAAAAAGAAAACTAAATTAACTGAAATGGAATTCATAATGTATTACAGAATTAAAAATAAAGAAAACCTAATTTCCGGAATTGGAATGGCTGAGAACGGAGATATAGACCCTCTCCACCTCTTGACAGCTTCTTCTTTCTTCCTTCTGTTGCTTCTCTCAGATGTTTTAATTTGTAAAAGTGAATTGTGTGAAAAATAGAAGTCACGAGCTCCTTTTCAAAGCTAAAATTCGGAATAGGCCTTGGACCTAATAATAAAACACTAATTAAATGTCCAAGCCCAATTTCTAAGCTCAAAATCCCGTAACTGCTGCACCACCTCCACTAAACCGGCTCTAGCCGCTTCGTTATAACTCTGATTAACCTGACATCACTTGCAAAAGTTCCGTAACTCGATAAGGAATAGATTCTCTTCAAAGGTAAGCGACTAAATCATCTCTTAAGTGCCTCGAAATCAGCAATCTTTGGCCTGTTTTCCAGATTTGCAGCTCTAAAATCAAATTCTTTAGGGATTTATCTTCAAGTCTTGACTCCATATCACGATCTTTGACACTCCTCTCGGATTCCATTCCTAGCTAATATTCAAAACCTACAAACTTTTCACTAAAATACTCAAGATTACGCGCAAAAGTTTAATAAATCAAAAATACTAGAAATAAAATGGAAATTCCGGATTATTGCATTTTTAACTCAAAAGTCTATCAAAATATTCAATTAAACATAAAAAATGATGTCTCCAAAGGGTCGAAAATACGAACAATTAGGGAGACATCAAGACCCCCAACTCAAACCTTTGTCGTCCCGACAAAGTAAAAACAAAACAAAAGGGGTAGAAGTACTCGTAAGAACAAGTAGAAGCTAGCAAATACACCTAAAGCAAGTCTTAAGATAAATCTCATATAGCAAACTCTAGAAACTAATATACACATACATCTATAATGCAAAATCAAACAAAAATAATCTCAATCATAAAATTAAAGTCGCAATGCTTGAAGATTACACTTGTACTCATCTCTGTATGATGGCTATAGGGTGGTCATTAATCCTAAATCGCTTTGAACACTCCACCTAATATATTCCCTATCAACAGAATCATAAATTCACTATGCACTTAGGAATCACGAGGTCTTTATGGTTTTAATAATGACTTAAGGACGGTGTGGATGTATATTTGGTAAATTTGAAGTGAGCTATTGGCTCTCTCCTCACTTACCATCAACAATGTCCTCGAGCTTGAGTTTACGCTAAAAAATGTTCTCACTCACCCATTTACGCAACAATTTAGCGTCCTATGTCTACCCACTGTAAACAAGATGATTTTCAGAAAAATTCCACTTTGCCAGATGTTTTATTCATACATATTTTTCTTTTTCTTTTCTTTTCTCTTTTTTTTTTGTACAGACGCAAACCGGGTTCCCGGTTTTGAAAATCCGGGTACCCGGTTTCTACTGTATGATTTTTCAATTTTTTTCATTTTTTCTTTCTTTTTCATTTTTTTCTCATTCCCGGCAAAGGGTTACAAGTATATATCATCTGCAATTGTGCTACAATACAAAACACATCAATCCCAACCCATTAAATTTCCCATAAGTGGACCCACCACCCCAAACTCAAGCTCGAGACATGTCTCAGGATTGTGATTCAAGTGCGGGTCATATGGTCATGCCTAATAATCTAAGGGATAATGGCTTATATCGTGGCTACATAGAAAAGGCTAAAGGCTCAAAGTGGGCTGAGACGGATAATAATTAATACAAGGGATAAAAGGCTAAAAAGGCACAAATGGTTAACAAAGAACCGCCCCTATCATTTTCCTAAGTATATAGCTTGTCTTTAGTTCATATCTAGGTGGGTTCTCTACTAATTAGGATTTCACGTTCTACACACCAAACACATTCCTTAAGTACAAGCTTACTTCATTTGCATTGTTCATTAATTTTTCCTATCAATTACCTATGTTTGCATGCAATTCTAAATGCGTTTTATATCAATCCCTAAAGTCCACTATTTACTATCATCGATTTATCAAAAGTATGCTTAAAGGGATATTTAAAATTTTCTACAGTCAAACGCAACTCCGAAAATTCTTTTATTGAAAGCAAATAAAACAAATAACACATAAAAACTGGGATGAGGCAACAAACCCCACCCCAAACTCAAAAACGAGCCGTGTCCCCACGACTCAAAAAGACTCAATAAAGCATTTAAACTAATCTACACGAAAAGGAAGGATTAGGAAACGTATCTTAACCAGCGCGTGGCTGGTTACTGTGTTGCGTTCTGGACCTTTATCTCGTGTAAGAGCATCATAAATCGCGTTTTGAAGTGTGTTTACGCCTAAGATTAAAGTTCAAAGAAGGTCCAACTCTTTTGTAACGTTTCCCAAGGTAGCAATCATCTTCTCTTGATTCTCCTCCAACACCCTAATCTTCAATTCCAACTCAGGAACAGTCTTCACTTTCTTAAATAGAGGATCTCGAGGAGTTTTTGGAGCTCGTGTTGCTTCATCATGGATATTCTTAATCGTACTCAATGTCATGCTCACACAACCTGAAACACCGTCAATATATGCGTTCCTACGCGGAATCTTTGCGTCTAAACACAACTTAGTAATAGTACAAGGGAACTTAAGATTTTGTTATTTCATTGGGGATGTCGCTAACTCCATGATTGTATCATAAATAATTTTAGCAACATCTATTGGTTTCTCCTCCAAAACACACTTAATAACAATGATATGCTCTTTCTTCAACTCGGATGTGTGTTTAACACCAAAGAAAGTAGGTATTATGAAACGAGACCAAACCTTCGCATGAGGTGTTAAACAACTGCTGTAAAACTGCCCTGTATATTTGTCTCCTTCAGGAATTGGGCTAGCCCATTAACAAGCACGGTCCCCTAAAGGGATTCAAAATCAAAAGAAGGGTCATTAAGAGTGTCTTGGAATGGACATGATCCAGAAAAGTTGGGTAATTTCAAAGATTTCCGAATAAACTCAATAGAGAAAGGAACTACCTTTTTGTGAATTTCAATTGCCTCACGGGAAGTAGCTAAACCTTCATAAAATTCTCGCACAAAGTAGGAATTAACTCAAGCTTCCTCTCTCTCAATTCTTTCCAACCAAACTTATCACAAGCCACATCATATTCTTTGTGAACACTACTCATAATACCATTAGGAAAAGTTGTCTCCTCATCAAATTTCAAAAATTCAATTCTTTCACGAACCTGAGTATTCCAAGAAGTATAAACCCTCTTAGGCTTGTGGGCCCACATCTTCATATGCGGGGGTTTCTGTTGAACTGGTACTTCCGGAACTTCTTGTTCAGTTTTATCCTCAATGTTCTTCTCAATCTCATCTTCATGTTTGTCCTCACTTTCTGGCTCATCAATTAATCTTCTCTTTTGACCTGTGATTTCTTTTCTCTTGGGATAAAGCTTAACTTCATCAAATTTTTGTTTAGGACGCGAATCAGGAATCTCAATAGCTTGTTCTTGGGAACCACCAATGGTGGTTTTCTTTCTAGGAGCAATTCTTCGGAAATCACCGGTTCTATTAGTCATCTCTTTCCACCCCAAACTCAAAACTTCAAATAGTGAGAAACTTAGAGAAAAGTTTAGAAATTTGATGTTTTGAGGCTTAGGAATTTAAGAACTAGGTGGAATATGAGATGGATTTCGTTCAATTTGTATGGGAGAAGAAAGAATTGGGTTTAATGTAAGAATTGGGTGAAGAAAAATCTTTGGGAAAAACTAAGGATTTGATGTTGTTTTGGAGAGGAGGTGAGTTGATTTTATGTTTTTGTGGTGAAAGAGGGTAGAATAAGATGGTATTTAAAGGTTTTGTTGATGATTCTCGGAGGTGGGGAGGCTATTGGTGCGTTTTAGGTAAAAACTTGCAGAAGAGGCTAAGAAAACTAGGTTAAAACACTCAAAACCGACATCACAGCTTCAAAACCGGGTTCCCAGTTTCGGAAATCCGGGTACCCGGTTCCGCGTCGCTATGACGGCGCGGAAAAACACTAATTAAATATTTTTTTTAATTATTATTATTCTTATTTTTTTTCATACCTCAAAACGTAGCCAAAACGCTGGACCCCAAGACGCTGGGTCAGAGAATTGCCCTTCAAAACCGGGTTCCCACATTTGTGAAATGCGGGTTCCCGGTTTGTAACGCTGATTGGGTGGACACGCAGGATGGTGACGCAGCAAAACGCGGAACCCAGGACGCTGGGTCAGAAAAGTCAAAAATCTTAGCTCCGAAACCGGGGTACCCGGTTTTTACGAATGTGGGTTCCCGGTTTTTCCTCGATGGCGCGAATGAAAACGCAGCAACATGCAGCTTTCCAAGACGCGGGGTCAGAGAGTTCGAAAATCAGCAGCTCCGAAACCGGGTACCCGCATTTGTGAAATGCGGGGCCCTGGTTTCCGTCGATGGCGCGAGGCAACACGCGCCTTGTTGCGTTTTAGTGGGTTGGCTACAGCGTCAGAACCGGGTTCCCGGTTCTTGCGAAACCGGGTACCCGGTTTCCCCTGGACACCAACCTCTTTTTCTTCTAATATTCGCCCTTTCGACCCCAAACTCGTGACCTTTTTACCCCTGAAATCATCAAAAACAACTACCCTTCTACATTTCTTAATAACAAACACTTAAATTACGAAAATCAAACTATTTTACATTGTGAAAATTTAAAAACTCAACTAATATACAAAGAATTGGCTTTTGTTTAACGTCGTTAAGCTCGACGGGTTACCTCACGCTTCTAAGGAGTATCGAGGAGATACATGACCTCCCTGGGATGTGGATCTTTCAAGCGGTTGGTATCTTCACCTCCATGGTATATCTTTAACTTGTGACCGTTCACCACAAAGGTACGGTTCTCTAGTGGATGTTCTATTTATATAGCTCCATGAGGTGTAACTTTGGTCACAATGTACGGACCTGACCACTTAGACCTTAACTTACCCGGATAATTGCTGAACTTTGAATTATACTTCAATACTCTTTGCCCCACTTCAAAGTTCTTTGTAGGAATCCGATTGTCATGCCATTTCTTCGTGTTTTCTTTGTGAAGTTTAGCATTTTCATAGGCATTCGATCGGAATTCGTCAAGTTCGTTAAGCTTCATCATATGATTCTTTCCGGCTAAGATAGGATCCAAGTTCAATTGCGCAATCGCCCAATAGGCACCCATTTCAAGCTCAAGAGGTAAGTGAAAAGCCTTACCATACACTATACGATAGGGAGATGCACCAACTGGAGTCTTAAATGCAGTACGATAGGCCCACAACGCATCATCTAACTTCATTGACCAATCTTTTCTTGTGGGACAACCGGTTTTCTCTAGGATTGATTTCACTTCACGATTTGATACTTCAGCTTGACCATTGGATTGTGGATGGTATGCAGTAGATACACGGTTTCTTACTCCATATTTCTCTAGAACAGTCTTCAAATACTTATTAACGAAATGAGATCCTCCATCGATAATAATAACTCTAGGTGTACCATGTCTAGTGAAAATATGTGACTTCAAGAACTTAATCACCACTCGTGAATCATTGGTGGGTAAAGCCACCGCTTCTACCCATTTAGACACGTAATCAACAACTAATAAGATGTAGAGGTTACCATTTGAAGGAACGAAGGGACCCATAAAGTCTATACCCCAAACATCGAATATTTCAACTTCTAACACATTATTACGTGGCATCTCATCCCTCTTGGATATGTTTCCGGTAAACTGGCATCTCATACATCTCTTAACATATTCATGACAATCTTTAATAAGAGAAGGCCAGTAAAAACCTGATTGGAATACCTTAGCAGCAGTTCTATCTCCCTTGAAATGTCCTCCATAAAGTGAATCATGGCATCCAGCTATAATGGCTTCAGTTTCCTCCCTTGCTACACATCTTCGTATCATTTGGTCAGCACAAACTTTGTAGAGGAAAGGATCCTCCCAGAAGAACTGTCTAGCACGATGAGCTAACCTCTTTCTTTCTTGATAAGTAGACCCTTCAGGATAAACACCACTCACCACTAAATTCGCAATATCTGCATACCAAGGAGCTTCATAATCACGAACAACAAACAAACTCTCATCAGGAAATTCTTCTCTAACTGCTTCAGTACCACTATTCATCTCTGAACCTTCTAGACGCGATAGATGATCTGCAACCTGATTCTCACAACCCTTTCTATCTTTGATCTCTAAATCGATCTCTTGAAGTAATAAAACCCATCTGATTAACCTCGGTTTCGCATCGTTCTTTTCCATAAGATATCTAATAGCGGAATGATCTGTATAAACAATAACTTTCGCTCCAAGAAGATAAGAGCGAAATTTATCAAATGAATATACAACTGCTAGCAACTCTTTTTCTGTAACTGTGTAATTAATTTGAGCACCATTATAAGTTTTACTAGCATAGTAAATCGAATGAAAAACTTTCTCTTTTCTCTGTCCTAATACAGCTCCCATATACAAATCACTCGCATCACACATAACCTCAAACGGTAAATTCCAATCTGGAGGTAATACTATAGTAGCCGAAATAAGCTTTTCTTTATTGCTTGGAAGGCCGCTAAACAAGCTTCATCAAAAAGGAATTTGGAATCCTTTTCGAGTAAGTTGCATAACAGTTTAGCAATCTTAGAATAATTTTTAATAAAACGCCTATAAAAGCCAGCATGGCCAAGAAAACTCCTTACTCCTTTAACGGAAACAGGAGGGGGAAGAGTTTTAATTACCTCAATCTTCGCTCTATCAACCTCTAACCCAGCACTCGAAACTTTGTGACCCAGAACGATACCTTCGCGAACCATGAAATGACACTTCGCCCAGTTTAAGACCAAATCTGTTTCCTTGCATCTGATTAACACCTTCTCCAAGTTATCCAAACATCTATCGAAATCATCACCAAACACGGAGAAATCGTCCATAAAAACTTCAAGAAAATTGTCGATCATATCTCAGAAGATGGCCATCATACATCTTTGAAAGGTAGCAGGAGCATTACACAACCCAAATGGCATTCTGCGATATGCAAAAGTACCAAAGGGGCATGTAAACGTAGTTTTATGTTGATCTTCTGGAGCTACGTAAATCTGATTATACCTGGAGTAACCATCCAAGAAACAGTACTATTCTCTTCCGGCTAATTTATCTAACATTTGATCAATGAAGGGCAAAGGGAAGTGATATTTTCTGGTGGCTTTGTTCAGCTTTCTGTAATCCATGCAAACTCTCCAACCAACTACTGTTCTTGAAGGAATCGCTTCATTTTTCTCATTAAGAACTGTTGTCATTCCCCCTTTCTTCGGTACACACAGAACTGGGCTCACCTATTCACTACTCGAAATGGGATAAATAATCCCCGCATCTAAAAGCTTGATAACTTCCTTCTTCACTACGTCCTTTATAACGGGCATTAATCTTCTTTGACCTTCAACTGAACATGCGTTGTCATCTTCAAGTATGATTTTGTGTTGACAATAGGAGGGACTAATGCCTTTGATGTCAGCAATTGTCCACCCTATTGCCTCTTTGTTGGCTCTCAACACACGCAACAGTTTATCTTCTTGAGGTCCTGTTAAATTTGCTGAAACAATAACACGTAAAGTTTCATCAGTACCTAAATATGCATACCTCAAGTGTGCTGGCAAGGGCTTTTCTTCCAATTCGGGAGAAGATTCAATTGAAGGCTTCTTTTTAGGAATAATCTCCCCCGGTTCTCTCACAGGTTCATAGGCAAGACGCCTATACTTCGGATTTTCAGAATTGAGAGCTGCCACTGTTTCGGCAAGCTCTTCCATCATCTCAGGTATGTCTAATGTTAAAGCGGCCTGCAAAATATAATCATAATTAAAACAATCAAATACCTCTTGCGATGCCTGCTCAACTACATCCATTCGGAAGCAATCTTCTTGAGAATCTGGAAATTTCATAGCTCGGAATACGTTAAATTTGACCTCCTCGTCTTGTATCGTCATCGTTAATTCGCCATTTTCTACATCAATCAATGTACGCCCCGTGGCTAGAAATGGTCTACCCAAAATAATGGGGACATTTCTATCCGCGTCGTATTCAAGTATAACGAAATCAACGGGAAATATAAGTGTACCTGCCTTAATAAGGACATCTTCAATTCGGCCTTCTGGATGTGCAAGAGACATGTCCGCCATTTGCAAGACCATAGAAGTAGGTCTTTCTTCTCCAATTTTTAGCTTATCAAATATCGACTTGGGCATCAAATTGATGCTCGCACCCAAATCGCATAGTGCTTTCCCTTGCCATTCTTCCCCAATCGATATCGGAATTGTGAAACTCCCCGGATCAACTAACTTTGGAGGCAATTTACTTTGGCAAATAGAACTACATTCTTCAGGAAGACCAATCATCTCATTATCACAGTATGGCCTTTTATTAGTGAGGGATCACTTCAAAAACTTCGTATACTTAGGGATATCTCGAATAGCCTCTAGTAACGGAATATTAATACTAAGGCCCTTCACTCTATTAAAGAACTTTGAAAACTCGGCCAAATCACCTTTTTTCTAAACTCGGGATGGAAACGGTGGTGGAGGGCGATTACTAGCAACATCATCTTTCTTCTTTGGAATCTCAATCGGCCTCTCTATTTCTTCAATCTCAACATCTTTCTCTTTCTCACCCACATCCTTCTCTTTTCTCAGGACTTCTTTCTCTTTCATAACAGGAAAAGGAGGTGGAGGGAGGTTCTTACCACTTCTTAGTGTAACAGCTTTGCAATCTTCATGTGTCTCGGATTTTCTGTGTCACTAGGGAGTTTCCCTTGTGGACGCTGATTAAGCTGTTTTGCGAATTGATCCATTTGATTCTGTAATAGCTTCATATTTGCGTCAGCTGCTTGTTGACGTTCCATAGCTTGTGTCTGAAGAGCAATTAAGCTTTCTACGGTTTTCTGAAGAGTAACTACACCTTCTTGTGGATGGGTAGGTAAGGCTTTTTGGTTCATGGTTTTATTGTAAGTGTCTTGAGGAGCTTGTCTTTGCACACAATTTCCCTGATTCTGTCCTCCTTGATAATTGTTGTGTGGTCTTGGATTGAAATTGTTACCTTGAGGAGGCGGCTGATACGCATATGTAGGATTGGCTGCCCCATTAGGATTTGAGTATTGAAACCCAGGATGGTTTCTGTTAGGTTGATATCCATTACCACTTGAATTAAAGTTACCTCTATTGGAGACAAACATCACGGATTCCTGATTATTCTGACAATTCTCCCAATTATGATCATTTACACCACAATATTCACATCCATACACCTCTTGTGCAACTTTTACCTCACCTCTCTTGTTCGAAAAACCTTCTTTCACGGCTAGAGTAAGTTGTCTCAATTGTTGTTCTAGTGTGGTTTGAATCTTTGTCTCTAAGGAGTTGAACTTTTCTTCAGTATTGACATTATTAACTCCTCCTCTAACTGGTGTTCTTGCGGTGTTCCACCCAACTTCATTATCAACTGTTCTATCCAAAATAATTCTTGCATACGCAGGTTGAACTCGCAAAAACGCACCTCCACACAACAAATCTAAATCTTTCCTAGAGCCACCTTCAAGACCATTATAAAAATCTTCATCTGTTGTTGTTCAGTAAGGTCATGATTCGGGACTCTTCGCAAACATTTCTGAAATCTTGCCCAACTTTTACCTAACGTTTCATCATACTCTTGCTTGAAATGTGTCAACTCTAGCTCAGCATCTAACCTTATATTAGACAGATAATATCTGTTGAAAAAAGAAGTTTCTAATTGTTCCCAGTTTGTTATCTTCGTAGGATCTTGCGTATCGTGCCATTCACTCGCTCCATCTATAACGAAAAATCGAAATACAGCAAAGTACATTTGTTCTTTTGAAACTCCTTGTGTGATGTAAGAATCACATATCTGCTTGAATTTCTGTACTGCTCGAAGAGGATCTTCTCCAGCTTTACCACGAAAATTTCCAAAATTTTGGAATTGAGCCAACATACCCGAATCTGGACGAAACCTCGGAACATTTGTGTTTGGAGCACCTACCCCTATAGCAGGAGCACGGAATGGAACTTGTGGTGGACCATTAACAAACCATGGATCTTGATTAATCGCCATTTGAACTTGGACTTGAGGATTAGGAATGCCAGGTGGAGCTAACGGATTAAGAACTTGTGGCGCTATGGGTTGCCCATTCGCATCTAGCTGAACTTGTCCGTTATTGTTTTGCTGATTCTGAATATTAACGTTCACCATTCTGTTAATTAATTCTTCTACTTCTAAGGCTTCTTGTTCTCTCCTTCTCTTGTTAGCAAGTCTGATTAACGATTCTGGATTATTAAGGATCGGAGATGTTGGCTCTGGATCCTTAAAGAGTCTTCTTCGCATACACCAAACCTAAAAACCTGAGAAAAATGAACAAACAAAAAGCGTAAAACTGATAAAATAAAAATAAATGCAATTATCACTAAAGGATAAACACCGTGGTCACACGCTGCCGTCCCCGACAGCGGCGCCAAAAACTTGGTGGTCCTTTGTGTGTTCTAAAATAAATGCAAAAGTAATCGAACCACAACCGCAAGTGTACGGTTGTCCCAAGTAGTAATAAGTGATTCTAGGATCGTTCGCAGGGACGGTTTGGTTAACTACAAAGCTTATCGAATAATGAATGGTTGCACTTAGGAAAGCAAATAGAGATAATATGATTAATGGTTTGTTTTTATTATTTCTAAGTAATGAAAGACTAAATGGAAAATGCTATTAAATACTAAAACGCAAGTAAATAAGTGTGAAACGCAAATATGAGAAAGTAGCACTTGAGAACGCAAAGGATCCTCTTAATCCTATATAGAAACCTATGCTGTTTAAGGGTTAAATTGGTCAATTACAATGGTCGGGATTCTAAATTCCTTATACCCCGTCAAGGTGGACTATAAGGCTATCCTAGAGTGTCACTAGTCCCGTCAGGGTAATAGAATCCACTTTTAGATGTTTAAGAATTTTACCTCATTGGCCCTAAAATTAGCTAAGTTCGTCAGAATCAATAGCTTCTATTTTAGATTGAATAATTGGTTCCGTACCTAAACCCTCCGTCAAGATGATCCACACGCCACGTATGTGGAATAGCCTAGATACTAATACCTGTTCTTAGTTCATGACTCTAAAAACAGTAAATAATCCCAAATTATCGAAAAGAGTAAAAGTCCCAATTTAATTTAATTTAACAGAAACCCAAAAGCAAACATAGAAATTCAATAGAATTGGGATTCACCCACAAAGCATTCTCAAGCACTAAAATGTATTTAGCTCATACTAATTTAAAAGAAGACTAAATTAATTGAAATGGAATTCATAACGTATTACAGAATTAAAAATAAAGAAAACCTAATTTCTGGAATTGGAATGGCTGAGTCCAGCTCTTGACAGCTTCTTCTTTCTTCCTTCTGTTGCTTCTCTCTGATGTTTTAATTTGTAAAAACTGAATTGTGTGAAGAATAGAAGTCACGAGCTCCTTTTATATGATAAAATTCGGAATAGGCCTTGGACCTAATAATAAAACACTAATTAAATGTCCAAGCCCAAAATCCCGTAACTGCTGCACCACCTCCACTAAAACGGCTCTAGCTGCTTCGTTATAACTCTGATTGACCTGAAATCACTTGCAAAAGTTCCGTAACTCGATAAGGAATAGATTCTCTTCAAAGGTCAGCGGCTAAATCATCTCTTAAGTGCCTCGAAATCAGCAATCTTTGGCCTGTTTTCCAGATTTGCAGCTCTAAAATCATATTCTTTAGGGATTTATCTTCAAGTCTTGACTCCATATCACGATCTTTGACTCTCCTCTCGGATTCCATCCCTAGCTAATATTCAAAACCTACAAACTTTTCACTAAAATACACAAGATTACGCGCAAAAGTTTAATAAATCAAAAATACTAGAAATAAAATGGTAATTCCGGATTATTGCATTTTTAACTCAAAATTCTATCAAAATATTCAATTAAACATAAAAAATGATGTCTCCCAAGGGTCGAAAATACGAACAATTAGGGAGACATCACTTCTCCTTACCTAGGACTACGTAACCCTCAGGTTGTTCCATATATATCTCTTCATTTAGTTCTCCAATTAGGAAGGCGGTTGTTACATCCACTTGATGTATTTCGAGCTTGTATATTGAAGCTATAGCGATTAACATTCGAATGGATGATATTCTCGTGACTGGAGAATAAGTATCAAAATAGTCAAGTCCTTCTTTTTTACTATAACATTTTACAACAAGGCGAGCCTTCTTTTGTTCAATAGACCCATCGGTTTTTAGTTTCTTCTTGAATATTCATTTGCATTCAAGTGGTTTATTCCCAGGAGGGAGATCCACTAGTTCCCATGTACGGTTTTGCATAATGGATTCTATCTCGCTATTTACCGCTTCTTTCCAGTATGGGGGGTCAGGGTTTGACATAGCCTCCTTGAATGTTCACGATTCGTCATCTAGCATGTAAGATAGAGAGTCGGGACCAAAAGACGTAGAGGTTCTCATTCGCTTACTTCTTCTTGGTTCTCCTTCATTTGGAAATGATTCTTGATCTTGCTTTTCAGTTGGCAATGATTCTTGATCTTGCTATTTTTGAATTGCATCACGTGTTCTTTTCAAGGAACCAGATTCTGGTGTTGTCTTGTACGGAAATTTTGTTTCAAAGAAATGTGCATTTCTTGATTCAATCACCGTATTGGCGTTAATGTCAACATGACAAGATTTGTGTACCAGGAATTTATATGCATCACTATTGTGAGCATATCCAATAAAGACGCAATCGATGGTCTTTGTTCCTATTTTGACCATTTTAGGAGCAGGAAGTGCTACCTTTGCCAAGCATCCCCACACTTCTAAGTATTTGAAGGAAGGTGGTTTTCCTTTCCATAATTCGTAAGGAGTTTTATCTACCTTCTTGTGTGGTACCTTCTTGAGGATGTGATTTGCGGTGAGCAAAGCCTCTCCCCACATGTTATGTGGTAACCCTAAGTTAATCAGCAAGACATTAATCATTTCCTTCAACGTGCGGTTTTTACGTTCAGCAGACCCGTTTTGTTGAGGCGAGTAGGGGGCTGTGGTTTGATGGATGATTCCATGTTTAGCGCAAAACTCTTCAAAAGGAGACACATATTCTCCTCCCCTATCTGTTCTAAGATTTTTAATCTTTTTTTATTTAGTTGATTCTCAACTTCAGTTTTGTATTGCATAAATGCTTCTGAGTCCTCATCCTCACTTCGAAGCAAGTATTTTTGACAATACCTTGTGCAATCGTTGATGAAATTTATGAAATACTTTTTACCACTTTTAGTTTGCACAAATTTCAAGTCACATTTGTCACTGTGAATTAACTCTAAAGGTACCAATGTCCTTTATATATATTTAAATGAATTTTTTGTTAATTTTGACTCAACGCATACTTCACATTCCTTCTGAGAATTGAAGTTCACATTAGATAGTAACCCGACGTTTACTAGCTTATTTAATGAACCAAAATTAACAACTCCTAATCTATCGTGCCATAAATAAGGTGAGTCAAGGATATATTACTTTCTCGGTTATATTTTGGTAGGTACTATGGTTATTACATTCATCTTACATATAACATCCCATCAGTACCCTTTGCCCACAAATATCCCACCTTTAGTGAGAATAAATACTAGTTTGAAGCCATTCTTACTCAATCACGAACCTGAAACTAGATTCCTTCTAATGCCAAGCACATGGAGAACGTTATAGAGACTCAACTCTTTTTCAGAAGTCATTATTAGAATAATGATTCCAGATCCAACTACTTTTGATGTAGAGAAATTTCCCATACATAAAGTCTCTTCAGTAGTTGCAACTTTTTATGTCTTGAACATACATGTCAGGTGGCCCCAGTATCCACCCACCAGTGTTCGGTATTGCCAACCAAATTTACTTTAGAAACTAATGTAGTAAAATCAATCTTATTTGATCTTAGTAATGGTTGCTTGGCCTTATTTTCCTTTCATGGAATTGCCTTTACCCCCTGTGATTTTGGCCATCTATTCCTTTACACAGATAGTCATTTCTGTTTAACCTCTTAGACTCCTCAACGGGTCTATATGAGTCGGGATCATGTCCCACAAATGTATTTTACATAAGTGAAATTGTTGATGGTATGTTGTTATCGATTCCATCATTTATGGACATATTGTTTATCTTGGTAGACATCATTTCAATTACCAAGGATTACACAATATTATAGATAATTCAAACAAACGAATTATTCAACCTTTCTCACTAAAAGACAACACAAAAACTTGATTCTTTCTTACGACAAAATGATTAAATTAATTTTAATTTCCCAAGTTTTTATATTCTTGTTAGTCCCCCAAGTTTTTATATTCTTGTTGTAGGGGATTGAAGAAATTAAAAGAGATAATCAATTCACGTAAAAGAAGAATCTCAATCAATTTAGAATTCTTTTAGCGGAAAATTTTTAAACCACAAGGTTCTACAAGTATGCAGATACTAGCAAGATTGATATTAGTTGTTAAAACCCCTAATATTACAACGTAATATGACGTTAGTAAGCGAGTATTTTTTCTAGTATGTATACACAAGCCTAGAAATTAGAATAAGAGAAAAGAAATAGAATGTAATATTCATGTTCTGTATACACAAACCCAGAAATTTCGTAAAAGTAATGTTTATAAAAACATAAAGAGAAAATGTTTTCTGGTTTATACAACGTGAATCGTAAATACCTTAAATTGTTGTGTTTTATTTGTATAAACCAATAAACCAATATAGAAACTAATGTAGAAATAAAAATAAATAAATAAATAGATAACTTTATTTGTCGAGGCTCGGATTGGATCCGATGTCTTTAAGGTATTTAGGCCACGTACATGTGTCTTACGTTTGCTTGCTTCAACCTCCGAGATACAACGACAAAACTATTCAAAAGAAGCTGACACACGAATTCTTAAGAATTTCAACGAACTTAATAATGCTGCTTCTTTCTATCTCTCTCTCTTATAATTTTAATGCTTTGAAAAATGAATTGAAGAAAATGGTTTAGTTGGCCAACTATTTATAGAAAATGAAAAGGTGGCTTGCCAAAGGTTATGATGTTTCATTTTGGAGTTACGTTGTATTAATTTAAGATACAACGTTTACTTAAAAGACCAAAAAACTTGGGCTGGTCCAGATTGTATGAATCTAAGGCACAAAAGCCCAACAAAGATGATGGTCCAAGTTCATACTCCACCTAAGACCCAACAAAGGTATAAACCTAAGGCCCAAAAGCCCAACAAAACTAATGGTCATGGACCTAAGGCCCAAAAGCCCAACAAAACTAATGGTCATGGACCTAAGGCCCAAAAGCCCAACAAAGCCCGTTTTTCTTTCTTTGTTTGTTTTATAAAAAATAGAAATAAAATAACATATATTATTATTTTTTTCCTTTTAATTTCTCCAAATTACATGACTCAATTTCTCATTCAATTTCAAATGATTTTAACCAAGTGAATATATTACGTTAATCTTTACGACTTGAATAAACGTATTAATATCCGAATCATTTCATTTAAATTGAGTCACCGACTAACATCGTAAACATGGTCAACACTTAGGTAGAATCCCATTTGTCCAACACATTACACGATCTTTGAATTTATTCTTGGATTCCTCTCCTAGTTAGTATTCAAAACCTACAACTTTTCACTCAAAACAAACCATATTACGCGCAAAAAATTAATAAATGAAAAATACTAGAATTAAAAGAGGAAAATCGATTTATTGCATATTGACACTAAAAGTCTATCTAAATAGTCGAATAAACGCCAAAATTGATTTCTCCCAAGGGCATAAAATTAGAACATCTAGGGAGACATCAAGACCCCCAACTCAAACCTTTGTCATCCCGAAAAAGCAAAACTAAAAACACGGGAAATGAAGTAGATGCAAGAGAAAATAGGAGCTAGTAAATACACCCTAAAGCAATTCTTAAAATAAACCGCATATAGCAAACCTTAAGAACTAACATACACATACACTAATCATGCAACATCAAACACAAATAACTTCAATCATAAAATTAATTTTGCAATACTCGAAGGTCACACTTGTACTTATATCATTATGATGGCTATAGTTTGTTCCTCTATCCTTACTCGCTTTGAACGTTCCACTTAGTATACTCCCTATTAACTTACCATGTACCTAGGAATCACGGGGACTTTACGATTTTAGCGTAGGCTTAGAGACGGCTTGGTATGTATATTTGGTAAATTTGAAGTGAGCTTTTGGCTCTTTCCTCACTTACCATCAACAACTGTCCACGAGCTTGAGTTTACACTCATATAATGATCTCACTCAACCCATTTGACGCGCTAATGTTGCGTCCCCATGTCAACCCAATGAATCTAAGATGATTTTTTCAAAATATTCCACTTTGCCGTTTATTTTATTCTTTCTTTCCTTTTTTTGTACAAGATACCCATGACCATCAGTTTGATGTGAAAGGTCATGTCTCTTTTCAATTTTTTTTCTTTTTAAATCCCGACAAAGGGTTACAAATAATAATATCATCTTTTATTTTTGTGCCTCAATACAAACACATAAGTTCCCACCCAATGAACTTCCCCAAATGTGGACCCTGCACCCCAAACTCAAGCTCGAGATAGATCTCAGGATCGTGATTCAAGTGCGGGTCATTTGGTCATGCCTAATAATATAAGGGATAATGGGCTTATATCGTGGCTACAAAAGAAAAGGCTTAAGGCTTAAAATTGTGCTAAGACGGATAATATTAATATAACGGATAACAAGCTAAAAGGCGTCAAATGTCTAACAAAGAACTGCCCCTACCATTTTCTTAGTTACATGGTTCGTCTCTAGTTCATCTCTAAGTGGGTTCTCTACTAATTTAGATCTCATGTTCTACAAACCAAACATTTTCCTTAAGTACAAGCTTACTTCTTTCGCATTGTTCATCAATTTTTCCCATTCATTACCTATGTTTGCATGCAATTAAAGCGTGTTTTATGTTATTCCCTAAAGTCCACAATTAACTATCATAGATTCATCAAAATTATGCTCAAAAGGGACATTTAAAAACATCTACAGTCAAATGCAACTCCTAATTATTTTATTGAAAGCGAGTAAAACAGATAACACATAAAAATTGGGATGAGGCAACGAACCCCACCCCAAACTCAAAAATGAGTCGTGTCCCCACGACTCGAAAAAGACGCAAAGTAATTAAACTAATCTACATTAAAACGCTGAAGGGATAGAAAACATAGCTTAACCAGCGCGTGGCTGGTCATCGGTGTTGCGTCCATGGACTTTATTCTTCGTAAGTAGACCATAGTGGCGTGTTGAATGGTGCTCACCCCAAGTAGCATGTTTCAGATAAGGTTCAACTCTTTTGTAACATTCTCTAAAGTAGCAATCATCTTTACTTGATTATCTTACAACACTTTGATTTTCGATTCCAACTCGTTATCGAAATATATCTTCTTCTTTGTAGGAGGAGCTCTAGGAGTTCGTACAGCTTGTGTGGCTTCGTCATGGGCATTCTGAATCGAGATTAAAGTTATTTGTTCCACAACCACTGTTGGTTCAGCTTCTTCACATTTACACAGAATCTTAGCGTCTAGACACAAGGTAGTGATGGTACACGGAAATTTAAGATTCCGCTGAGTCGTAGGAACTTTTTCGAATTCCATAATATTATCATAAAGCATACGAGCCACATCCATATGTTTGTTCTCCACAATACACTTGATGAATATAATATGTTCCTTTTTCAATTCTGAAGTGTGTGTAATACCAAAGAAGGTAGGGACTATGAAAAGGGACCAAACCTTAGCATAAGGCAACAAATTGTTGATATAAAACTGTCCATGATAATGCTCTCCTACTGGAATTGGGCTGGTCCCAGGAATAAGTACTTTTCCCCAAAGAGATTCGAAATCGAATGAAGGATCGGTAAGGGTTTCTTGGTAAGGACAAGGGCTGGTGAAGTTTGGCAATTTCAAGGATTGTCGAATAAGCTCAGCAGAGAGAGGAATTACCTTTTGCGTACAATAATGGCTTCTTTTGAAAAAGCTAATCCCTCGTAAATATCACGCACCAAGGTAGGAATATACTCAAGCTTTCTTTTGCTCAACTCTTTCCACCAAAACTTGTCAAAAGTAGTAGCATAATACTTAAAAGAATTATTCATAATACCCTTTGGAAGAACTTTCTCAACACCAAATTTCAAGTAATTAATTCTGTCACGAACCTGATCATTCCAAGTCATAGCAACTCTCTTCGGTTTCTGAGTAAACATCTTTCTTCTTGTTGATCTCTGTTCTTGAAAAGGTGCTTGCAGATTTTCTTCTTCAGATTCTTCCTCACTTTCTGGTTCATCAATTAGTCTACTTTTCGGATTAGCCTTAATCGGATTTTCTTTCCTTTTCGGAAAAGCTGGGATTTCTTCAGTCTTGCGTTTGGAACGCGAATCCGGAATCTCAATTGCTTGTTCTGGGCTAGCACCAACAATGTTTCTGTTTCTTGGAACGTTTATTCGGTAAGTACACATGGAATCGGTTATGTTAGTCATCTATTTTCACCCCAAACTCAAAACTTCAAATAATGATAAAGCTAGAGAAAAGCTTAGAACTTTGATGTTTTGAGGTTTAAAACATGAAGAATATGGTGGAATATGAGATGGGTAAAGGCTAATTGATAAGAATTGTGAAGGAATTGTTTAATTTGAAGGCTAGGAAGAAGAAGTTTTTGGAGAAAAGTAGGAATTTGATAGTGTTTTGGAGAGGATATGAGTCGATTGTGTGTTTTTGTGATGAAAGAGGGCTTGATTTGATGATTTTATAGTGTTTTGATGAAGATTTTCAGAGTAGGTGGAGGCTAGGATTCGGAATAAGAGGTGGGCTTGGGAAAGAAGGCAAAAATCTAGGTTAAAGGCTTCATAAACCGCCTCTCGCTACAGCGCACCGGCAAGCCGGTGGCATACCGGCATGCCGGTCGCGATGTTGGCGCAAAAATATTACTAAATTCATTTTTTTTACCTCTGACGCAAGCCTCCTTGCGTCATACCTGACGCACTAACCAGAACATCCTCCTTCGTGGGCCGGCAAGCCGGTCAGATGGCCAGCATGCCGGTCGCGTCTCGCTGGCGTTACCTCAGACGCAGAGCCTTGCGTCATAGTCGACACACTAATAAAACTTTTCTTCGTTGCTGGACGGCAAGCCGGTCAGCCACCGGCATGCTGGTGGTGTCTCGCTGGCGCAAACGTGGACGCTACGTCGTGCGTCAAAGTGGACGCACTAGTTAGAGTTTGGGGAGTTCTTCAGCGTGTTTGACCGGCATTCCGGTTAGCTCGCCGGCTTGCCGGTCATGCCTGTCGTTGAACTCCAATATTTTCGTTTTTTCATCGTTTGGACCCCAAACTCATGACCTTTTTACCCATGAAATCATCAAAAACAACTACCCTTCCTCATTTCTTAATAATAAACACTAAATTAATGAAATTTATCT
Organism: Nemophila menziesii; assembly: GCA_029959085.1. Classification (NCBI taxonomy): domain Eukaryota; kingdom Viridiplantae; phylum Streptophyta; class Magnoliopsida; order Boraginales; family Hydrophyllaceae; genus Nemophila; species Nemophila menziesii. The sequence continues at coordinate 32,607,274 of JARWIR010000009.1, forward strand.
ACTATACACTAAGAAAATTAAAAGACTTAAACTAATATACAATGAACTGGCTTTTGTTTAACGTCGTTAAGCTCGACAGGTTACCTCACACTTTCCAGGAGCTTAGAAGATATATATGACCTCCCCGGGATGTGTATCTTCCAAGCGATTGGTGTCTTCACCTTCATGGTAAATTTTAATCGATGACCGTTCACCATGAAAGTGTGGTTCTCAAGTGGATGTTTTATCTCTATCGCCCCATGAGGTGTAACTTAGGTCACAACATAAGGACCAGACCAGTTCGATCTTAATTTACCCGGATAATTGCTAAACTTTGAGGTATACTTCAATACCTTTTGTCCCACTACAACACTCTTTTCACGAATACGATTATCATGCCACCTCTTAGTGTTTTCTTTATAAAGTTTAGCATTTTCATAAGCATGTAATCGGAATTCATCAAGCTCATTAAGTTTCATCATTCAATTCTGACCGGCTAAAGTAGGATCTAAGTTTAACTACGTAATAGCACAATATGCACCCATTTCAAGCTCAAGAGGTAAGTGACAAGCCTTACCATAAACCATTCGATACGGGATTGCACCAACTGGAGTTTTGAACGCAGTACGATAAGCCCATAATGCATCGTCTAACTTCATTGACCAATCTTTTCTTGTAGGACAAACAGTGTTCTCTAAAATAGATTTTACCTCACGATCCGAGACTTCGACTTGACCATTGGCTTGTGGATGATAAGCGGTGGATACACGATGTCTCACTCCATACTTCTCCAAAACTGTCTTCAAGTATTTATTCACGAAATGAGAACCTCCATCGCTAATAATTACTCTTGGTGTACCATGTCTAGTGAAGATGTGTGATTTCAGAAACGTGATCACTACTCGCGAATCATTAGTTGGTAGAGAAATGACCTCTACCCATTTAGACACGTAATCAACAGCTAATAAGATGTAGAGGTTACCATTAGAAGGAACAAACGGACCCATAAAATCTGTACCCCATACATCGAATATCTCTACTTCAAGAACATTATTACGTGGCATCTCATCCCTCTTGTATATATTTCCCATAAATTGACATCTTTCACATCTCTTAACATATTCATGACAATCTTTCATTATTGAAGGCCAGTAAAAACCTGATTGTAATACCTTAGCAGCAGTTCGATCTCCTTTGAAATGTCCTCCATAAGGTGAGTCTTGATAACCAACTATAATCGCTTAAGCTTCTTCCCTTGGTATACATCTTCTCACCATTTGATCAGCACATACTTTGTAGAGGAAAGGATCCTCCCAAAAGAATTGTCTAACACGGTGAGCTAATATTTTTCTCTCTTCATAAGTGAAACCTTCAGGAAATGAACCACTTACAATTAAATTTGCAATATCAGCATACCAATGAGTATTTTCTAGGTGAATCGCGAACAAGCTCTCATCAGGAAATTCTTCTCTAACGACTTCAGGTCCACCATTTGATTCTGATCCTTCAAGACGAGATAGATAATCTGCAACTTGATTCTCACAATCCTTTCTATCTTTAATCTCTAAATCGAATTCTTGCAGCAATAAAACCCATCTTATCAACCGTGGTTTAGCATCTTTCTTCTCCATAAGATACCTAATAGCAGAATGATTTGTATAAACAACAAATTTCGCTCCAAGGAGATAGGAACGAAACTTATCGAATGAATAAACAACAGCTAGCAATTCTTTCTCTGTAACAGTATAATTAATTTGAGCAGCATTAAAAGTATTGCTTGCATAATTTATCGAATGAGATATCTTATCTTTTCTTTGGCCTAAAACAGCTCCCATAGCTAAATCACTAGCATCAGACATAACTTCAAATGGCATATTCCAATCCGGTGGTAATGAGTTTTTCTTTGATTGCTTTGAAGGCCACCATGCAAGCTTCATCGAAAAGGAATTTGGTGTCCTTCTCAAGTAAATTACATAGTGGTTTAGCAATCTTAGAAAAATCTTTAATGAATCTCCTATAAAAGCCAGTATGGCCAAGAAAACTTCTCACCCTTTAACAGAAACAAGAGGTGGAAGAGTTTTTATTACCTCTATCTTTGCGCGATCAACCTCTAAACCAGCACTCGGAACCTTGTGACCCAATACGATACATTCTCAAACCATAAAATGACACTTCTCCCAATTTAAAACCAAAACACTTTCCTTGCATCTAACCAACACTCTCTCCAAATTCTGTAAACACTTATCGAAGTCATCACCGAATACAGAGAAATCATCCATAATACCTCAAGGAAGTTATCGATCATATCCCAGAAGATTTCCATCATACATCTTTGAAATGTAGCAGGCGCGTTACACAACCCAAATGGTATTCTGCGATATGCAAAAGTAACAAAGGGACATGTAAAGGTCTTCTTATGTTGATCTTCTGGCGCTACATAAATTTGATTGTATCCGGAATATCCATCTAAAAAGTAGTAATACTCTATACCAGCTAACTTGTCTAACACTTGATCTATAAATGGAAGCGGAAAGTGATCTTTTCTGGTGGCCTTGTTCAATTTACAGTAATTCATACATACTCTTCGACAAACAACAGTTCTTGAACGAATAGCTTCATTTTGATCGTTAAGAACTGTAGTAATTCCTCCTTTCTTAGGCACACACTGAACCGGACTCACCCATTCACTATTCGAAATGGGATAGATAATCCCTGCGTGTAACAGCTTAATCACCTCCTTCTTTACAACTTCCTTCATGGCTGGCATTAATCTCCTTTGACCTTCAACTGAGCGTGCGTTGTTATCTTCAAGAATAATTTTGTGTTAACAATAGGAGGGGCCAATGCCTTTGATGTCGGCAATAGTCCACCCTATCGCCTCTTTGTTAGCTCGTAACACACGCAACATTTTATCTTCTTGAGGACCTGTTAAATTTGCTGAAACAATTACAAGTAGAGTCTCATTAGTACCTAAATACGCATACCTCAAGTGTGATGGCAAAGGCTTTTCTTCCAACTACGGAGGAGATTCGATTGAAGGTATCTTTTTAGTTACAATCTCCCCCGGTTCTCTCACAGGTTCATAGGCAAGACGCCTATATTTTGGATTCTCAGAGTTAAGAGCTGCCACTGTTTCGGCAAGCTCTTCCATCACTTTAGGTAGATCAAGTGTTAAGGCTTCCTACAAAACATCATCATAAGTAAATTTGTTATATACCTCTTGCGTGGCATGGTCAATGACATCCATTCGGAAGCAATCCTCTTGAGAACCTGGAAACTTCATAGCTCGGAACACGTTGAACTTCACTTCCTCGTATTGGATTCGCATTGTTAATTCTCCGTGTTCTACATCAATTAAAGTACGCCTTGTGGCTAGGAATGGTCTTCCCAAGATAAGTGGGACATTCCTATCCGCGTCGTATTCAAGAATAACAAAATCAACGGGAAATACTAAAGTACCTGCTTTGACGAGGACATCTTCTATTCGACCCTCAGGATATGCAAGGGATCGATCCGCCATTTGCAAGACCATAGATGTGGGTCTTGCTACTCCAATTTTCAATTTTTCAAAGATTGATTTGGGCATAAGATTAATGCTTGCACCCAAATCACATAGTGCTTTACCTTTCCATTCTTCTCCAATCGATATAGGAATTACGAAACTCCCAGGATCAAGTAACTTCAGAGGTAGATTACTTTGACAAATAGCACTACATTCTTCCAGTAAACCAATCATCTCATTATCGCAATACGACCTTTTGTTGGTGAGAGCTCTTTTCAAAAACTTCGTATATTTGGGTATATCTCTGATAGCTTCTAACAATGGAATATTAATACTAAGGCCTCTCACTCTATTAAATAACTTTTGATACTCAGCTATATCACCCTTCTTTTGAACTATAGAGGGAAATGGTGGAGGAGGATGACTTACAACATCATCTTTCGTTTTCGGAACTTCAACAGGCCTCTCCACTTCCTGTACTTCATCATCTTTATTTTTATCCACCACATCCTTTTCTTTTCTATAACTTCCTTCTCTTTCATAACAAGAAAATGAGGTGGAGGAAGATTCTTACCACTTCTGAGAGTCACATCATTACAATCTTCTGTCTGTTTTGGATTTTCTGTGTCACTAGGGAGTTGCCCTTGTGGACGCTGATTCAGTTGTTTTGACATTTGCGAAACTTGATTCTCTAACATATGAATGTGTGCTTCATAAGCTTGTTTCCTTTGGATCTACGGTGCATGAAGTGCAATCAAATTTTCTACAGTTTTCTGAAGGTTATTTGTACCTTCTTGTGGTTGAGAAGGTAAGGCTTTCTGGTTCATGGTGTCATTATAATTGTTTTGAGGAGGTTGTCTCTGAACATAATTTCCTTGGTGTTGTCCCCCTTGATAATTGTTCTGAGGTCTTGGATTATAGTTGTTACCTTGGGAACGCGGCTGATATGCGTAAGTCAGATTTGCTACCCCATTAGGATTTGAATACTGAAACCCAGGATGGTTTCTGTTAGGTTGATATCCTTGACCATTCGAATTGAAATTCCCTTGGTTGGAAACAAACATCACGGACTCTTGATTATTCTGACAATTCTCCCATTCATGATCATTCACACCACAATACGAACATTCATAAACTTCTTGCGTAGCTTTCACTTCAACCCTTTTATTCGAAAAACCTTCTTTCACAGCTAACGTAAGTAGCTTTAATTGTTGTTCCAATGTGGTTTGGATCTTGTTCTTTAAGGAGGTGAACCTTTCTTCAATATTGACATTATTGACTCCCCCTTTAGCAGGTGTTCTTACAGTATTCCACCCACTTCATTCGTTACCGTTCTATCCAAAATAATTCTTGCGTGAACGGGTAGAACCTGTAAAAATGAACCACCACATAATAAATCTAAATCTTTTCTTGATTACCCATCGATGCCTTTGTGAAAGATTTTCATATGTTATTGTTCTGAAAGGCCATGATCAGGGACTCTTCGCAAACACTGCTGAAATCTCGACCAACTTCTACCAAAACCTTCGTCATACTCTTGTTGGAAATGGGTTAATTCGATTTGAGCATCTAATCTCATGTTGGACGGATAATATCAGTCGAAAAACGCAACCTGTAACTGTTCCCAATTCGTAATCTTTCCAGGCTCTTGTGAATCATGCCAATCAGTCGCTCCATCTATCACGAAAAATATGAATGTAGCAAAATACATTTGCTCTTTTGTTACTCCTTGAGTGATGTACGAATCGCAGATTTGCATAAATTTATGTACTGCGCGAATAGGATCTTCTCCGGGCTTGCCGCGAAAATGTCCGAAATTCTGAAATTGAGCTAACATACCCGAATCTGGATGGAATCTCGGAACATCAATATTAGCTGGGCCAATCCCAAGAGGAGGAGCAAGGAATGGTTCGTGTGCTGGACTGTTAACAAACCATGGATCGGCTACTTGGGCTTGAACTGGAGGATTAGGAGGATTAAGAGGTGGAACTAGGCCGTTCTGGCCATTCTGGCCATTCTGACCATTGTTCTCAACCGGAAGGTTAGCCATCTCTCTAGCTAATGTCTCTTCTAACTCTTTTGCTTCTTGTTCTCTTCTTTTCTTGTTAGCAAGTCTGACTAATGATTCAGGATTATCAAGGATCGGAGGTAATGTCTCAAGATCCTTAAAGAGCCTCCTTCGCATACACCAAACCTAAAAACCTGAAAAAGATGAACAAACAAGCGTAAAACTGAAAAATAAAAATGCAACTAACACTAAAGGATAAACACCTGGGTCACACACTACCGTCCCCGGTAGCGGCGTCAAAAACCTAGTGGTCCTTTGTGTGTTCTAAAATAAATGCAATAAGGAAAAGAGAACCACAACTGCAAGTGTACAGTTGTCCCAAGTAATATATGTGATAAAACAGATTCGTTCTCAGGGACGGAATGGTTGACTCTAATACTTACAAATTAGTGATTAATTGCACGTGAAAACAAATAAATGATTTGAAGATTATTGTTTTGGTTTTCTAATACTAAGACAATAAATTAAAATACTAAATTAATGCAAATATTAAACTAGACGCGAGAAAATAAAGTAGTTTACGCAAGATATGAAAGGCAGTACTTGAGAGACGCAAGGATTTAACCTAATTATCATTCATTTCATGTATTGTTTAAGGGACAAATTGGTAAATATGTAATGGTCGGGATTCGGAATTCTCCTCACCCCGTCAGGGTGGACTAAGGAGCTACTCTTAGGTGCTACAAACCCCGTCAGGGTGATTATAGTCCACCTTCAAGTGATTAAGTCCATTCTACCCAATTAGCCATAGGATTAATTAAGCTCGCCAGAGTCTCTAATTTCTATCCTACATTTATTAATTAGTTCTGTACCCAGACCCCCCATCAAGGTGATCCATTCGCCACTAAATGGAATAGCCAAGATACTAAGTCCTATGATTGGTTAGTTACGACATTCATAGTAAATAAAAGCAAATTAATGAAAAACACAATTTATACAATTTGATTTGAATTATAAAAATCTCAAATCCAAACACATGAAACGAAATCAAATTGGGATTAACTCATTGTGCGTTCTCAAGCACTATTTAAGTTTTTCTCATAATAATTAAAAAGACAAAAACTAAAGAAATAATTGAATTCATCATGTTTTACAAAATAAAATAGAAGAACCTAATTACGGAGTTGAATTGGCTGAGAATTGGAGATATAGACAGTCTCCAGCTCTTGCTTCTTCTCTTCCTTGCTCTAGATTCCTCTCTGGTATTCTGACTCTTTTCCTTTCTTAAGCATATGAATTCGTCTGTAAAAATGAGATTCCCAAGTCTATTTATAATGTTAAAATCGGATTAGGGCTTTTCTTTAAGGATTAAGTGAAAATAAGAAAAGCCCAAATCCATAATTAAGCCCAAATACCGTAACAGCTGCACCACCTCCACTAAAACATCTCTAACCGGCTCGTTTCAACTCCGATTGACCTCATTCAAGTTGCTAAATTTCCGTAACTGAATGGGAAACAATTTATCTTCACAAGTCAGAGGCTAAATCCACTCTTAGATGGCTCGGAATCAGAAATCCTTATCAACTTTCCAGATTTGCAGCTTCAAATTATCAATTCTTTCGGGATATTTCTTCTTGCTTTGACTTCATTACACGATCTTTGACTTTATTATTGGATTCCTCTCCTAGCTAGTATTCAAAACCTACAACTTTTCACTCAAAACAAACCATATTACGCGCAAAAGTTTAATAAATGAAAAATACTAGAATTAAAAGAGGAAAATTGATTTATTGCATATTAACACTAAAAGTCTATCTAAATAGTCGAATAAACACCAAAAATAATGTATCCCAAGGGAATAAAATTAGAACATTTAGGGAGACATCAAATATCCATTTATTTTATTTAATTGCAACTCGAGTCCGCTACACTTCAATAAAACACAAATAAATTAACCTAATAGCATTTGTGGAGAACGATACACCTCCTTCCTTACCTATTTATTACTTGTCAACAACCCGTAGACTTAAGGGTATTAGCTCACACGAGTGTTGATTTATTAATCACACCTTAGGGGACGACACCATCCACTATGCCTTCTAATTTGAAAACCACTGTCTCTGATAGAGACACGAGAGTCAAATAGACCGCCAGCTAAAACATAAAAGTATTAAAGAAAGGTATAAAGAAAGCATGTGAGCTAGAAAAGAAAATTGAAATAACTTCTTGATGAAATCTCGAACCATATACACCACTAACAAAGTCTTCTCTAATGTAATATGAGGTAGAGAAAGAAAAGGAGATAGCAATGAAGGAGACACGTGATTTAAAGATAGAGTTGCGAGAGATGATCTCGACGCAACCAGTTACCCTCAAAGCGTTTTTTCCAGACCTTGTTAGATAGTTAGTGAAGCATCCTCTTTTCTCTCTTCCCTCTCATGGAAAAGAACCAATAAGGGAGACACAACCCTTTTGCGAGGAGGTAAAATCACTGCCATAAAGTTCTCGGGTGATAGAGCTCCACTCCATTCACATTAATCCTTCTTCTTATCTAAGCAAACCAAACTCTATTAAAGATTCACCAAACCTTTACCTTTCATGAAAAGAACACCACATCACCATAAATTCACATCCTTATATATAATTGAACCCGATGGTTTTTCCCACTTGACCAACGAGCTTCCTGCCAAGTATATAATTCACTCGTCATGCCCTTTTCCCCACGTTAGGGCGAAGTCATTAGCCATCTTGATTACTAATTTACAAATACTGTCCTCATTATAACTGTTTTTCTCTGGTTCAAATAGGTCATCATTTCATATTCTCCAAACAGTCCATACAGTTGCAATAAATATCAGTTTCTGCTCCAGCCCCTGACAAAGAAGTTTAGATTTTAAATTGCAACTTATCCAACTCCTGACATAAGCAGCCGCAGGAGAAATCGCTGCCGCATTCCCTTCATTTTCACAGCAGCAGTCCACTCTCCTAGCTTGGCAGCAGGTTCTTCTCTCCATCTTCTGAAACAATCATGTCCCAGGAACCTCCACAGTTCCTTCGTTAGTCTGCATTCCACCATGATGTGCCTTACATCTTCTTTTGATGTGCCACATAATACGCACCCCTTTGCTTCGATAACACCTCTCCTCCAGATTTTCCACATAGGGGATCCTGTTAAGTGCAAGTCGCCACAGAAAAACAGTTAAATTTTACGGACATTTGACTTTCCATATCTGCCTCCAATTAAACTCATCACTTTGCCCCTGGACTGTCAAGCTCAATAAAGCCGATTTGACAGAAAATCTTCACCTCGGATTATGTAACCACTTATAAACCACCCTTCCTTCTCTCCCCAATTCAACAACACCCTCCCTAAGGACAATCGTCCCAAACATTATTGCTTTACAATCAGCCACTTTAGGTTCCCTTTGTAACAACCCTTCTTTAAAGTATGTATTTTTTATAACATCCACCCACGCCGCCTTTTGATCATGAAGTAATTTCCAACCAAGCTTTGCTAGAAGTGCAATATTATAATTTTTTGCTCCGCGTAGACCTAATCCACCTTCCGATTTCGGTTTACACATCTGATTCCACGCGACCCAATGCAATTTCCTCTCTTCTCCTGAGAAACCCATATGAAATTCCTTGCAATCCGATCAATATTCTCACTACATAACCCGGGAGTCTCATTACCTGCATTTGGTATGTCAAAATACCACTAAGCATCGATTGTGCTAACGTTATGCGACCCGCTAATGACAAGGTATTTGCCTTCCACGCTGCTTATTTTTCCCCGCATACGTTCCATAATTCTCTTATAAAAACCCTTTGGCGCTCCAAATAAGTACCAAAGGAATTACTTAGACAGAACCCACACTCATTAGCTAATTCATGCTGTGTTATCTTCGACACGTTCTTCGAGAAATATATAGGTGACTTCTCCGTACTCAAGGTTTGTCCAGCCTATTTACAAAATATATTAAGGGTCTCATGAATCACTCGAAGCTGTGTGTAAGTGAGGCTTTACCGAATAAAATTAAAACTTCTGCACAAAAGACATCATAAAAATAATTTATCGAATAAAATCTATGCAGTATTGAGCTTATATTTATCTTTTAACCCAAGCAAAAAATCATTATATCGAAGAAGAGTTTAAAAAGAACTTACGGTCAGGTGCACCTTTAGTTGTCTGCAGTATTAATCACAACATACAAGATCCAAAACTTTTACCTTGCACCTAATACTTCTCTGAGACATAACTTTATATATTATAAAGCATAAACCTTAAAACTAGAGACTAACAATTTGTTACACTTCCGACTTCTTTAATACAAAGTCTTCTCATAAATAAATTAAGAGGTGAATTCAAGTTAAATACAAAAGTTGCAACTATCTTGAATTACATTTCATTTACCCGGGGTACCTTATATATAGGATTGAATGTAATGGAGCAAATAACTAACACTACGATATATTTCATTATCATGGTAGCTTAGATTTAATAAATTAACCAATACATAAATGTTGATATTTGGTAAAGTCAAAGCTGTTGGTCAAAGAGATGAGTTGGCAGCTTATGTGGCAACACACTTCAGCATTTGAAGTGGGTTACTTTCTCGGGTTATAACTTGCACCGACTTATCTATGTGGCTTAATTTTATGCGTTGGTCAAATACCACTTTGGACGGCTCAGATTAAAACCCTCTAAGGGTCATATAAAAGACACAAGTCTTCAGACTTGGTCATAATTCACTCTCTCGTCTTTTGACTCTTCGCTCTCTTCTCTCTCTTGTTCTTCAGATATTCATTAGGGTTTCTTGTAACATTAACAATCTAATCTATAAAGATTTTTAATTAGAAAAGAATAGATCAAGTTTATTGCTTGAGTATTGAGTAGATTTCTCGATTGTTTCTTAGGGTTTCACACTGAAACTCTTGTGGTGTTCTATCCTTGTAATCCTGTAATCTGAAGTTGTAACCTTGTTCTTATAGTGTCCGAAGCATCATCTGAGGGTGGCTTCAACGTGGATGTAGGCATTATTGCTGAACCACGATATATCCTTGTGTTCTTTATTTTCTGCAATTTCTTTTTCTGGGTTTGATTAGTTTTTCAACCTTAGATCTGTTTGATCTATTTTCGCCAAAGATTTACTACGTTTTACTAAGTGTTTTTACAATAGTGGTATCAGAGCTTTGTTCGGCTGATCTTTAAAACGTTTTAAGAAAAGATTTGTTTCTAATCTTTACAGATCTGTGTTTTGGCGTGTTAAAATTTCTGAAAATCTTTTCTTAACAATACAATTTCTTAATTTTGTATTGTAACTCACAGATCTAAAATCATTAGGGTTTTTCCGAAAACTTAAAATCCTTGAATAAATTTTTTCTTGGGTTTTTCGATTTAATTAACCCTAATAGTGTGTTGCATGTGTTGTTTCTCTTTGTTTCTTATATACAGAATTTAAGGAATGACAACAACACGGCTTGAAATATCGATCTTTGATGGAAAAGGTGATTTCAGTGTATGGAAGAAGAAAATGCGAGTATTACTCTCACATAACAAGGTCATAAATGCTCTCGAGCCAGATCTTGAAAAATGGTCCGAAGAATCTTTGAAAAGAACAAACGAAATAAGAGAAGAAGCGTATAATCTCCTGTTCTTGAATCTTTCTGATAATGTTATACGAAAAGTAGATGGAGCAGATACTGCACTTGAACTATGGGGTAAGCTTGAATCTCTTTACTCTTCTCAATCTGTTCCTAATCTGGCCTTCTTGAAAGGAAGTCTGTTTAATTGAACCCGATGGTTTTTCCCACCTGACCAACGAGCTTCCTGCCAAGTATATAATTCACTCGTCATGCCCTTTTCCCCACGTTAGGGAGAAGTCATTAGCCATCTTGATTACTAATTTACAAATACTGTCCTCATTATAACTGTTTTTCTCTGGTTCAAATAGGTCATCATTTCATATTCTCCAAACAGTCCATACAGTTGCAATAAATATCATTTTCTGCTCTAGCCACTGACAAAGAAGTTTAGATTTTAAATTGCAACTTATCCAACTCCTGACATAAGCAGTCGCAGGAGAAATCGCTGCCGCATTCCCTTCATTTTCACAGCAGCAGTCCACTCTCCCAGCTTGGCAGCAGGTTCTTCTCTCCATCTTCTGAAACAATCATGTCCCAGGAACCTCCACAGTTCCTTCGTTAGTCTGCATTCCACCATGATGTGCCTTACATCTTCTTTTGATGTGCCACATAATGCGCACCCCTTTGCTTCGATAACACCTCTCTTCCAGATTTTCCACAGAGGGGATCCTGTTAAGTGCATACCACTGAGACTGAGACTCCTCAGGATTCTCTTAAGGAGAGCTTAACCAATTATCAACTGACCAGAGATAGAGAAAAGAGAGACCCTAAACCTTCTACAAGGTATTCCTATGCTGAGTTAGTCTATACAGCTTTAGTTGCAGCTTCTGAGGTAAGTAAAGCTGAACCTGAGTCTTATAGTGAAGCTGTGAAATCTGAGTTTAAGGATAGTTGGATTAAAGCTATGAAAGATAAAATGAATTCTTTGCATGTTAATAAAACTTATGTTTTAATTAAACCACCTGTAGACTGTAAAATAATTGAGTGTAGGTGGCTTTTTAAACTTAAAGAAGGTATAACCCGATGGTTCAAGCTTAACAGGATCCCCTCTGTGGAAAATCTGGAGGAGAGGTGTTATCGAAGCAAAGGGGTGCGCATTATGTGGCACATCAAAAGAAGATGTAAGGCACATCATGGTGGAATGCAGACTAACGAAGGAACTGTGGAGGTTCCTGGGACATGATTGTTTCAGAAGATGGAGAGAAGAACCTGCTGCCAAGCTGGGAGAGTGGACTGCTGCTGTGAAAATGAAGGGAATGCGGCAGCGATTTCTCCTGCGGCTGCTTATGTCAGGAGTTGGATAAGTTGCAATTTAAAATCTAAACTTCTTTGTCAGGGGCTGGAGCAGAAACTGATATTTATTGCAACTGTATGGACTGTTTGGAGAATATGAAATGATGACCTATTTGAACCAGAGAAAAACAGTTATAATGAGGACAGTATTTGTAAATTAGTAATCAAGATGGCTAATGACATCGCCCTAACGTGGGGAAAAGGGCATGACGAGTGAATTATATACTTGGCAGGAAGCTCGTTGGTCAGGTGGGAAAAACCATCGGGTTCTTTCTTATATTCCTATAAATAATATTGACCCACCCAAATCATTCCAAAACACCTAGAATCCAAGAATCATGTTCAAATTTGTTCAAATCCTTTTTTTAGAATTTCTTAAACCCATAGCATTCAAACAAGATTTCATCATTACCCACATAAAGAATCATCCTTCTTACACCTTTCCTAACCTGAATAACACCTTATTTACCTATAATAAATGGTAGTTCACGAGTGTTTAAACCATTGGTTTGGAGGTTAAAAGAGATGACGAAAAAAACGAGAACAAGAAGTTGATACACGAAGTTTACCTACAAGAAATGAACTACACCCTATCTTGGGTAGCCTCAAGAGTATGTTTCTTTTTTTCCCTACCAATTCTGTATTTGCAACAATTGTGTTTGTTTTTAATTTTTATCGAGTCTGCTTTGAGTCATGGGGACACGACTTATTTTTGATTTTGGGGTGTGGGGATCCATGGTCCCTCGTCTCCATTTTTTGTGATTTATTGCTTCTTACGAAGAAATTAAATTTTTTTGGTAGATGGAATTAGAATTAAATTTTGTTTGATGGCTTAAAAGCATAAACTTAGTGAGTTAATGATATTAGGTAATTTTCTTATAAGCTGGTTATTTTGTAGTCTTTGAGAATTGACATGAATACACACATTAATAGTAAAGAAATGACTAGTAAGCGATGCGATAGAAGTAAGTTTGATCTTAGGGCACCTTGAGTGGTGTGTAGGCTGTGATATCCAAGCTAGTTGATAAATCCATTAAATGAGTGTGCTAGAAGTGAGAAAAACAACAAAATCACATAGTTTAGAAAGGGATTAAGCCGGTTCTTTGATAATCCCCATGTTACATTTTAGCTTGTTGTCCAAATTTAATTTATATATCCTTCTCAGCCCTTTCTAGCCTTTATAATGCCTTTTTATAGCCACATTATAAGTCATACCCTTTAGATTTTTTGACTTTTCCATATGACCCGCACTCGAATCACAATGCTTAGACAGTCGTGTTAGAGCTTGGGTTGGGGGTGGTGGGTTCAAATTATGGGAAACATTATTGGGTTGGGTATTTTTCTTGCTTATGTAGTTGTTATCTATTTGATGATGTTTCACTTGTTTATATTGTAACCCTTTGCCGGGGTAAAAGAAAAAAAGAAATGTATTCACAAGATAAGAAACATGTTGAGAAAAAGTAGCATGACATCTCACATCAAAAGAGAGTCATAGCTAACTCACAAAAGAAATACTTGAAAAGGATTATATGCATTAGACCGGCAAAGTAGAAATTTATGAGATCATCTTGATAGTTTGATATTGGGGATTCGAATTAGTGCATCTAATCATTGGGTTGAGTAAGAACATATATGAGAGTAACTCAAGCTCTAGGTATATTCTTTGATGGCTAGTGATGAGAGAGCCAAAATCTCACTCTATATTATCCAAATATACGATCATACCGTCCCTAGGCCAAAAATTACAACCTTAAAGACCTTCTGATTATTGACTATGTGATCTAGAAGCAATTGAACCAATAGAGAGTAGTTAGATGGATCATTGGATACTAATTAGGATCTATGAACAATCTATATCCTCCATATTAAACTAAGTGAAAAACCAATCCTTCGTGCATTGCAAAGCTAATCTGATCTTGAATTTAAACCGTGTTGATTGTTTGTATGATAAGTGTATATAGATGATTTAGTTTGTATATGAATACTCACATTCATCTATCTTCTTCCCTTTATTATTAATTGACTTAGCCTTTATATTATAGACTTCCCTATGATCTTATTTCTTATTATATTAGGACGACACAACTTTGAGTTGGGGGTCTTAATGTCTCTATATTTATGACGAATTAATATATTCATGAGACATCATTTTAGGTGTATTATTTTCTCAGGTGAGGGATTTTTCCCTATTTATTGTTAGTTTCTCAATGTATGCCTTGATTTGGAAGTTTATTACTTTTAAAGTGTTTTAGTGTAATTTGTGTGTTAAATTGGAAGCTCTTAGGTACAATGATTATATGGATGCCAAATTAATGATAAGGAGTTGAGGAAAGAAGATACAAGAATAAATCAAGAGTTAAAAGGAAAGAAACTGGTTTTAGGAAAGTGCAAAAGCTGCTAAAAGTTGTTGTTCAGTTGTGAAGATGTGTAGTACTTTTGATGTAGTATAAATTTGACAAGGAATTTGAAGGAGCCCTTTTATATTTAGAAATGTCCTTTAATTTCATTCGTTTTTATACCAAGGTCATTAGATTTTGAGTTGTAACGAAGGAGTTATGAATTTTACAAACTCCAAAGATCAATCAGTTCTATTATTAAGGAAATCCGAGTTTGAGTTGGATTAGGACTCCAAGACTTGGCACATGACCTATATTTCGACCTAAATCCTATTTATATGACTACTTACCTTTTTAAACATGTCATTTATTGTACTTACTTCCATAATTTTCAAAAAATCATTAGAAAGAAGCTAGTTGACTTGTAGAGGAAGACAAGGAGGTGGAGAGTCACAAACTCCTCTTCTCCATCCTTTCACTCTACCATTAGGGTAATTTATCTTAGATTCATGGCCTATGTCGGTATGATATTTTGTCTTTATTTTTATTTCTCTAGATGTGAACTAATTTTCCTATATCTTGGGTTTGCATTATGTATAATCCCTAAGTTCTATTTCTATAATTTATGTTATGTTAGAAAGTGACAATTTATTAATTGAGCTTTGTAATTATATATATGTATTATGTGCTTGACTTATTCTCGCCAAGATGTGGCCAATCTTAGGATTATCCTTAGTAGTTGGATTGTCACCCTGATGGAGGCATCAATTATAGACAACAACACATAATCGTCTAGTGTGCGGTATCGATCCTAACGGGCTTGCCTATCTAGTTACTCAATAAGATTATATATCCATCACCGATCTCTGTGAAAGGTCCCCTTACCCAAATCCGCTGGTATTGTTGAGGTTGCCTTCCAAGATACCCTGGCAGGAGTTAGAAGGATTATAGAATCCCGACTATTTATATTTTCTCCAATCAACCTTATAATTACAATAGTTTTTTAGAAGAATAGGTGCATACTAGCATACCTAAGTTATATTTTTCATCTCCATTCTTAGTAGTTTATTTAGTTGCATATTTTAATTATTGTCTTTAATTCCTTATCTGAAAACCAAACAAATATTTATATTTTATTTTCTCTTAGTTTTAACAATTAATCTCTTCAACGCTTCTCATCTCATGTCCAAAAAAAAAGCTTCTTATCTAAAAGCGAGTCAACCTAATAGACTAAATCACTGCGATTGAACTTTATATATCAAACTATAACTTGCACACGATTTGCACACTTGTAGTGAGTTTATTGTGGTAGTAATGGGTGTGTGTTCTTATTATTATCTTTATGTATCTGTTATTTTGTCACATCTTTGCTACCACCACCCATACCCAGTTTTCATCTTCCAAATCTCTCAAAATACCATTGAAGCTCATACTTTTACCTCCCTTACACCAATAAACTCCACCACAATAAAATCGCATTAAACTACACTTCCTTAAAAAACACATCTCCACCACACCCAATAAATCCCATATATCTTCAAAACCCTAACATTGAAACATGAAGAACAACAACATTTGAAGGTTAAGGCCCATACAAGATACACTTAAGAGTGAAATTACATCTATTTTCAACAAGATTATCCGCTAATAACAATAAAAATTAAACTTTTCGCTTGTTTTGAATATTTAAAAATTGTGAGTGATGAGCTTCTTCTGATATTTGAGTCTTTCCGAGTGATTAAGATGACAAATAGAACTAATGCATTGACGCATGCAAGAAATAAGAAGAGGGATAGTTTGGGTGTGATGAAAGATTTATTTAGGGAACTAAGAGAACATGTAATTTTCATCGGGGAACCAAATGAGCAAAAACCAAAGCCCCAAGAACCCACTCCATCGAAAGAAAGCACCATGAAGGAGAAATTTCCAATCAAACCAAAAAAGAATAAACCACTACCACCATCAGATCGTGATAGAGGTTCTTCAATGACTTCACAAGAAGTAGACAACAAAAAGAAGAAAGAATATATATCGGCTTGGGGAGAGTTATAATGGCTAGACCCGTGTTCATTTAGGCGATATAATAAACTGTTAAACGCATATTCAGTTTTGGTGAGTTTCTTGCATTCATGTTTTGTTGAACTTGTTATTAGCGACGAGGGCTAGCAAAAATATGCTGAGTACTAGGACTCCACACATTCCAAATAAATGTTGTTTTTAAATTTGAAAATTAATTTTGTATGAAAATATAACTATATTGCAAACTTTCAGGCAATACCGAAAGTGGGATACAGAATAAGGGAAAGCAAGGAGAACCTAGTGGACATGGGCCAGTCACTTTCTCTCATAGAGGAGAACTTATACTTGATGTACAAGTACATGTTATAAAATTAAATAATGTATGACAATGGAAGGAGAAAAAGTAGTTTTTTAGGAACAAGTTGTATAGGGATAAGATGTAAAACCTATGTAAAACCTTTGATGTAAATGTCTACTAACTTTTTCGAATTGGAGATAAGATATACTAAACTTGACTAAGGAATTTTCGCTTACATCTTATAATAGGCCCAGTTACTAGAGGATGTAAAGGATTCGCAACTTGATGAAAAGTTGGTAGGTGAAAATGTTTGTCAGCGTCCAAAGATCATCGACTAAGGCCAAAAGATTTACGGACTTCAAAAAAAGTCGATAAATTATAAAAATATTCAAAAGATGTATTTTGCATTGGCAAATTTAATATGACTCAGCACTGAACTCAAAGAAAACTATGTTGGAAAAATATAAAGACCAACATCTCTAACGAAAAGAGAAATTTTGCAATATAAAATTAAGACTCTTTTTATGTTGGATTAAAGATCAACTTTTTTGGCAAGTCAAACACTAGTACCTATGAAACTAAAGACCAGACCTGCTGGCATAACCTACCCTACGTTTTATCCGCTATGGCGTCGACCAATAATTTACAAAAGAGATGAGATCCTCGACCATTCAATATGTCTCAGTTTAAAAAAAATTACTTGATAGATATCCCAAATAAATATTATATGTTAATTATGAATAATTATTATAAAGGCCAATGTAACCTGGACAATGAATGATTTTTTAAATGCCTGGAATTACCTCGTTTATCAAATATTATGTCTCCTCGACAATCAAATATTATTTGTAAGTTCAATGTTACCTCAACTATTAAAGTTTCTTTATATATCTAACGTAGCTTCATCAATAAAATATTTTTAAATGTCTTATATAGCCTAGGAAATCAAATATTATACATAAGTAGGATGTAGCCTTGGAAATCAAATATTATTTATAAGTCCTGCGTAGTCTCGACATCGTAAGTGACATAGACTCGAAAATCAAATATTATTTATAAGTATGACATAACGTCGACAACTAACTATTATTTGTAAGTCCAACATACCCTCCATAATTAAATATTTTTTAAAATATGACATAGCCATAAAAAAATTATTCTTAAGTGCGAAGTAGCCTTGGTAATTAAAGATTATTTATAAGTCAGACAAGCACAACAATTAAAAATTATTTGCAAGTTTGAAATAACCTCGACAATCGAAATATATTCATTAGTCAGGCGTAATATCAACAATGAAGTGTAATCTGAAAAACTAATGTAATTATACTGATATATTATCTACCACGATACAAGGAGATAGGTGTGGACAAAAATTTCAGAACAAGAATAAAAAGACAAATAATAATTTAGAGAAGATGATCATTCCATAAGGAAGGAAGAAACTCAAGGTTCCCATATAATAGATAAAAGTACCAACAGTCTAAAACCTTATGAGTTGATTACAAATGATAAAAAACAAATAGAAGGGCATGAAACAACTCCAACAATATCTCCAGTGTTCGGAAAACTCGGCAAATTAAGCCCCATTCAATTGATCTAGACCTCTACTAAAACAGCTTCATGCATCCCAACAACATTAATTTATAAATGATCGAAAATGTGAAACTAATTGTGAAGAAATGTTTCAATAAATCATAATCCAAGAAGTTCTCCTATTTCTATATATCTAAGGGATAAAAGGCTCTAATAAAAGGGATCTTGATCAAACATACTATAGAAAACCCAGTTAGGGAAGAGCCTTCCAAAGCCCAAAAACGTGAAAAAAATATGGAAGCAAAAGCCACAGAACTAGACATATTCAAAAGCGGCATTTTCTTTTCTTGGGTTATATCCCAAAGCTCTAATTAAAGTAAAATATGAAAATATGAAAAAATAAATAGCCTTAAAATAATGCGTGATAAAGAGAAGACTTACGACGAAAACCAACTAAGTTGCGAAAGTCACCCAAGTAAACAAAGATTGCGAAGAGAAAACAAACTTCCTACACAAGAGGAGTAGTGAAATGTAAAAGTGTACTTCAATGATATTTATAGATGGTAAAGAAATTCTTAAATTTCCAAGGTAATGAAGTATAAATCTGATAATCTATATGCGTCCTAGAAGGGGGGTTGAATATGACTATGGAAATTAATCGGCTAATTTTATTTCAAGTAAATAAAATTAAAGGCTAATTTAAATTTTATTGCTTTAGTCAACTAAATAGTTAAAAACTAGATAATACTAAGAGACAATATAAGTTAACTATTCATGTAAGCATTTCATCAAGCATATAGAGTGCGGAAAATAAATAGTGTAGGGATAGAAAGATACACACGATATATAGTGGTTCGGTTTCCCTACATCCACTACCTAAGGAGTCCCCCTTAGGATTTGCAAGATTCTCAATATAATATTCGTATCTCTTTAACCCGGGTGAGATTACAAACCATTTACAACCACTTCACAACCTTGAAGCAAACCACTTGTGTTATCACAAACACAAGGAACCAAGTATACTACCTATACTCACAATACTCTCTTAATCTAATACAATGTAAGAATTAAGAGGAAGAAAAAGTGTTTAAGTGGTGATATAGTGTTTGTAGCTAGACTCCTATATGAGTAGATATAACTATGAAGCTTTAATGTGTAGATATGACTTGAATGCTGATGTCTCCCTAATTGTTCTTATTTTCGACCCTTGGGAGACATCATTTTTGGTGTTTATTTAATTAATTCAATAGACTTTTGGACTAAATTTGCAATAATCCGGAATTACCTTTTTATTTCTAGCATTTTCTATTTATTAAACTTTTGCGCGTAATATTGGTATTTTTAGTGAAAAGTTTACAGGTTTTAGATGTTAGCTAGGAGAGGAATCCAGGAGAAAGTCAAAGATCGTGAATTAGAGTCAAGACTTGAAGATAAATCCCGAAGATATTATTTTTAGAGTTGAAAAATCCATTTTCCAGGCCATAGAGTGCTGATTTCGAGGTGCTTAAGCGATGATTTAGCCGCTGACTTTTGAAGAGAAAACATTCCTTATCGAGTTACGGAACTTTAGCAACTGGAATGAGGTCAATCAGAGTCATAACGCATCGGGAAAAGCCGTTTTAGTGAAGGTGTATCAGCAGTTACGGTATTTTGGGCTTAGAAAGTGGGCTTGGACATTTAATTAATATTCTATTTTCTGGTCCAAGCCCTAGAACGAATTTATGCTTATAAAAGGAGGTCTGGACTTCTATTTTTCATACAATTCACATTCCACAAGATTAAACACCAGAGAGAAGCAACAGAAGGAAGAAAGAAGAAGCTACAAGAGCTGGAGTGGGTCTATAGCTCCGTTCGTAGTCATTCCAATTCCGGAAATTAGGTTCTTTTTATATTTTAATTTTGTAAACATTATGAATTCCAGTTCTTTTAATTTAGTTTTTAATTTTAATATGAGCTAAGCTTTTCATAGTGCTTGAGAACAAACAATGGGTGAATCTTAATTTTATGAAATAACGAATGTCGAATTTGGGTTTATATTAAATTAAATTAGATCGGGTTCATTACTCTTTTCGATAATTTGTGATTATTTACTGATTTTAGAGTCGCGAACTAAGATTAGGTATTAGTATTTAAGCTATTCCAAATATGTGGCGTGTGGATC
The DNA here is from genome assembly GCA_029959085.1 of Nemophila menziesii. NCBI lineage: Eukaryota > Viridiplantae > Streptophyta > Magnoliopsida > Boraginales > Hydrophyllaceae > Nemophila > Nemophila menziesii. Next base: position 32,628,049 of record JARWIR010000009.1, read on the forward strand.
ATCCTGACGGAGGGTTTAGGTATAGAATTAATTATTCAATCTAAGATAAAAGCTATTGATTCTGACGAACTTAACTAATTCTAGGGCCAATGAGGTAAAACACTTAATCATCCAACGGTGGATCATATTTACACTGACGAGACTAGTGACATTTTAGGATTGCCTTATAGTCCACCCTGACGGGGGTATAAGGATTTTAGAATCCCGACCATTGTAATTGACCGATTTAGCCCTTAAACAACATAAGTTAGGAAGTAAGATTGGGAGGATCCTTGCGTTCTCAAGTACTACATCTCATATTGCGTTTTCACTCATTTTACTTGCGTCTTAGCTTTTACTTGCATTTAATTATTTGTCTTTCATTCATTAGTTTTAATAACAAAAACCAAACATACATATTATTATCTTTTATTTTCATAAGTGCATCCATCACTATTTGCTAGACATTGTGATCAACCATTCCGTCCTTGGAACGAATCTGATTTATCAGTTATACTAGTTGGGACAACCGTACACTTGCGGTTGTGGTTCGATTAGCATTTGCATTTATTTTTAGAACACACAAAGGACCACCAAATGCTCTTTGAAAACCTTCTTGAATGATAACAATAATATCTCTTAAGATTGGTAGATGGAAGGTCTAAGTTGTAAGTTGTGCCTTCAATGAGCTCTTATTTGTAGCTAAAATAAGCCTCCAACGGTCAAAAGCCATGTGTCTAATGGATACATTTAACACCCAACGGTTATATGCCTTTTGTCCTCATTTGGATGCAGAAAAACCTTACCTGTGGTGCACCGCGGGGTAGGTCCGGTGTACCGCACTAACGCTTGCTTAATTCTCTTGCTTTCTGACGGCCTAGCCCTGGTCCGTGGTGTAGTCCGTGTGGTGTTGCGGTGTACCGCATAGAGAGTCTGGTGTACCGCACTCATACATTAAAGATATTCAAGTTAAGGGTTTTTATGGATATAAAAGAGTTTACTAAAAAAGCTATATTACTAGGAGTTTTAGAAAACATTTTTAAGCATCAAAACATGAATATTTATAACCCGTAAACTAATTTTAGTTAAAGAATGATTTGTCAAATATTAAAACGAGATTAAAAACAAGGTTAGGCCAACAATCTCCCCCTTTTTGATGTTTGACAAATCGTAAACTTTTGAAGAGACCCTAGACATATTTGTAATAAAAAACTCCCCCTCAACCTAAGCATTTGAGTTTTAAAAATAATTACATTGAAGAAACTCCCCCTCACAAAATGCATAGATTTTTTGTTTTAATTTAAAAAAAGTTTAACTAAAATTTCTCCCCCTTTGTCAACAACAAAAAGAATCTTTGATAGGTTTTTAAAAATCTAGAGGTTAAAATAAAGTTTGAAAAGTATAGGGGTTTAAACGCAATTTTTGAAAATTATAGGGACCTAAATGCAATTTGAATTAAATCAAGGGCCTAAAGTGAAATTGCTGACAATTAGAAGCGCAATAACACCTATATCATCAAGAACACCGTTAGCAACATAACATCATTAATAAGATATCATAATGAAATAACCAAATATCCATAATAATTCTAAATAAAGCAAATTATCCAAAGCATTCAAAACATAATCAAACATAACTAATAATCCAAAACATCCAAAATAAAACACAATTAAAACCAAGGTTAAGAAAGCATAAAAAGAAGGAAAACATAAGTAAACAACGGGATAGGCTCAACAAGGGGAATGACTCCTAGAACGCGAACGACGACCCGGACAATCAATCTTATCATTAATCGCATCAAGCTTCTTTTCCAAGGTTTCAAGCTTTTGAGTCACATAAGCCATGAATTGATCGAGACGGGAGTTAGAGGAGGAATTATCACCGGGAGGAGGATTAGAGGATGAAGCGGTATTAGGATTAGGAGCGGCATTTTGGGGAATTGGGTTTTCCAAAAGCTCGAGCGAGTCAAAAGCCGGACCGGTTGTTCCTTCTCTAGCGGACAAGATACAATTACAAATAGATTCATTTGAAATTCGACTAACACGTAAGAAAGATACATAAGTATTATTATAAATTGCGAATTTCATCCTCTTAATAGTGTTGTAATCGAAGCACCAAGACCTATCGATCGATTTCACACTAGTACCGCCAAAAGAAATGCCATTATTTTCAAAAAATTCGGTAAAAAAAATACCATAAGGAACTTTATCCCTTGATGCTCTAGTGTGATTAATCCATTTGAACATTATAGAAACAATATTGATTCGTTGTCTAGTAAAAAATAGATATAAAAGGTAAGCCTCATATGGAATCAACTTAGCATCATGTTTGTCTTTAGGTATCACGGCCGAAATAAGGAATTTATGAGCCACGATAAATTCCGGATCAAAATTCCGTATATTCCAAGTACCATCTCGAACTAGCATCCTACTAGCTACGAATTCATTGACATCATTTTGTACTACCACCTCAAGACCCGAGCCATCCCAACATTTAGACCAAAAACCACTAAAACCATCGGTAGGAATATCATAATGTGCACACAATTCATTCAACTTTAAGCGTAAATTTTTGCCCGAAACTCTAGACTTAATCGAATTATTGGCACAATTATACTCAAAATTCGTGTAAAATTCTACAATTAATTCATTAGCTAATTGACTTCCCGAATAGCTAAAAAATTTATGAGAATTTTGAAAGGAAAAGAGTCGGTAAAGAGAATCATCACCGGAAGGAAAAGCTGAAGCATTTATGGTTCTACCCGGAAGAGGCTCGAATGGCCGGAGTGGAGGTGGTGAAGGAGACCTCGCCGGTGATGGTGCACGGCGGCGGCTGGAGGAGGCTCATGCGGCGGAGGTTTTCCTTGGAGCAGCAGCTGTCTTCTTAGCTCTAACCATGGTGGAATGAAGTGGGTAATGGAGGAGGAATGAAGGAGAGATAAAAGGAAGTGATTTGGTGGAGAAATGAGTGCTTAGGCGGCGAATTAGAGGTAGGCTATCGCCGGAAATCGCAGGAGAGAAGTAGAAGGAGGGTAGGGTTTGGTTAAAAGAGAGAATGAAATGATAAAAGGAAACTGACGGGTTTTAAAACCAGAGGAAACCCTAGTTTGCGGTGTACCGCGACAATCGTGCGGTGTACCGCACTGTAGAATTGGTTTGCGCATAAACTGGACGAAATATAAAGGAAAAATAGCAAATACACAAACCCTGGATCGCGGTGTACCGCGGAAGTGGTGCGGTGCACCGCATAAACTCTCGTTTAGGGCAATAAAAATGGATTTTTTGGGTTGTTTAAAAACTCTCGAAACTCATTCGAAACCTCCCAAATAGATTCAGAATGTTATAAAACTTACAAAATAATTTTTGTTTTGAAAAAATACAACAAGGAAATCTCGAAAACAAAGAAAACAATTTATTTCACAAATACCCCTATATTTTCTAAAAAGTACAAAAAGACCTAATGTAAAAACTAAGCAATTATAAGCATGAAAAGGTCAAGACTTACAAGATATTAGCACATAGAGGATAAAACACATAAACACATAATTAAACACAAACTAAAAGAGAAAAATAAAAAAGGTTTTTAGAGAATTTGCATGCAATTTCACAACGAATTTTTTCAAAAAGATCTTGTGGAAGAGGTTTGGTAAAAATATCGGCAAGTTGATTTTCCGAAGTGACAAATTCAAGCACAATATCCCCTTTTTGAGTGTGATCACGAATAAAATGATGACGAATTTCTACGTGTTTCGTTCTAGAGTGTTGAATAGGATTTTTCGTAAGATTAATGGCGCTAGTGTTATCGCAACGAATAGGAACACAATCATACTCTAGGCCAAAGTCTAGTAAGGTTTGTTTCATCCAAAGGATTTGAGTCACACAATTTCCGGCTGCTACATATTTGGCTTCGGCCGTGGATAAAGCGACACTATTTTGTTTTCTACAAGACCAAGATACAAGGGATTGACCTAAGAATTGGCAACTACCACTAGTGCTTTTTCTATCAAGAATACAACCGGCATAGTCGGCATCCGAATATCCTATAAGTTCGAAAGAAGTGAATCTCAGATACCAAAGTCCTAAACTTAGAGTACCTTTCAAATAACGAAAAATACGCTTAATGGCACTAAGATGAGATTCTTTAGGAGAGTATTGAAATCTAGCACATAAACACACGGAAAACATAATATCGGGTCTAGAAGCAGTTAAGTAAAGTAAGCTACCAATCATACCTCGATACGTTTTTTCATCAACATTCTTACCATCTTCATCTTTGTCTAGCTTTGTGGATGTGCTCATTGAGGTTTTGATTTCCTTTGCATCTTCAAGTCCAAATTTCTTGATCAATTCTTTTGTGTATTTGACTTGATTTACAAAGATGACATCCTTCATTTGCTTTATTTGAAGTCCAAGGAAGTAGTTCAATTCACCCATCATGCTCATCTCAAACTCCTTATGCATACTTTTAGAAAAATTCTAAAAATATTTTCATTAGTAGCACGAAATATAATATCATCCACATAAATTTGAACAAGAAGAATATCTTTAGAAGAATTTTTTATAAACAAAGTGGAGTCAATATTACCACGTTTAAAACCATTTTCTAACAAGAATTTGCTTAAACGATCATACCAAGCACGAGGTGCTTGTTTTAAACCATATAAAGCTTTTGTAAGTTTAAAAACGTGATTTGGAAATTTTGGGTCTTCAAAACCCGGTGGTTGTTTAACAAAAACTTCTTCTTCTATGAAACCATTTAAAAAAGCACTTTTGACATCCATTTGGTAAAGTTTAAAATCCATATAACAAGCAAAAGCAAGTAACATACGAATAGACTCAACTCTAGCTACCGGAGCAAAAGTTTCATCAAAATCAATACCTTCTTCTTGATTATACCCTTGAGCAACTAAGCGTGCTTTATTCCTTGTGATAATTCTGGTGTCATCTAGTTTATTTCGAAAAACCCATTTAGTACCAATAATAGTGGGACCAATTGGTCTCTCAACTAAGGTCCAAACTTTACTACGCTCAAATTGATTCAACTCCTCATGCATGACATTTATCCAATGATCATCAAGTAAAGCTTCTTTAATATTTTTGGGTTCAATTTGAGATAAGAAGGCATGATGAGCACATAAGGCAATTACACGATAGCGAGTAGTTACCCCTTCATTTGGATCAACTAAAATTAATTCGCTTAAGTGATCTTTGATGTTTTTCCAACATTTTGGTAAATCCGGAGTAGCTTCTTTTGAAGGTTGACCATCTTTCTCAATAGATTCATCATGAGTTTTCATTTCTTGAGTAGGAGATTCTAAGGGTTGATCTTGTGGGATATCTTCATGTGAATCAACATCTACTACTTTCTTTATACAAAAAGGGTTAGTCTCATCAAAATCAACATGCATAGATTCTTCAATAGTACGAGTGCGTTTATTGAAAATATGATAGGCTTTTCCCTTAGTGGAATAGCCAAGAAAAATACCTTCATCCGATTTGGCATCAAATTTGCCCAAATGATCCCTAGTGTTTAAGATAAAACATTTGCACCCAAAAACACGAAAATATGCAATAGTTGGTGGTCTACCATTCCAAAGTTCATAAGAGGTTTTCTTAATAATAGGTCTAATAAGAACTCTATTTAGCACATAACAAGCCGTATGAACGGCTTCACCCCAAAAGTATGTAGGCAAGCTATGTTCTTTTAACATTGTCCTTGCCATTTCTTGTAGAGTCCGGTTTTCCTTTCTACTACCCCATTTTGTTTGGAAGTTCTAGGAGCCGAAAAATTATGCTAAATTCCAAATTCATCACAAAAATGCACAAAAGGAGAATTCACATATTCACTACCATTATCACTACGAATGCATGTAATAGAGTAGCCTTTCTCATTTTGCACCTTTCTACAAAGTTTTGCAAATTCATTGAAGACTTGATTTTTTAAAGCAAGGAACATCACCCATGTATATCTAGTGTAATCATAAACAACAACAAAAACATATCTAGACCCTCCTAGACTAGTGACATCAACGGGACCAAAAAGATCCATGTGCAATAATTGAAGTGGCCTAATGGTGATGACCTTATTTATGGGTTTAAAAGAAGAACGATGTTGTTTATCAAGTTGACAAGCATCACATAGTTTATCTTTATCAAACTTATAAATAGGCAAACCAACAACAAGATTTTTTCTAGATAATTTTGAAATTAAATCCATGCTAGCATGACCTAAACGTCTATGCCAAAGCCAACTATCATTAACCACGGACAATCATTTAATACGTTGACAAATAAGACTTTCAAGATCAACTATAAAAACATTATCGGATCTCTTAGCAATAAAAATAGTATTTAACTCATCATTTTTAAACACAATACATCTAGATGCTTCAAATTTAACAAAATAACCAACATCACATAGTTGACTCATACTAAGCAAGTTAAAAGATAGACCATCAACAAGCAAAACATTTGAGATAAGTAAAGAATCCATATTACCGATATTACCTTTACCCAAAACACGTTTTTTAGTATTGTCGGCAAAAGTAACTTTATCACCTTTTGTTTTATAGAGATGTGTAAATAATGAAGGGTTCCCGGTTATACGTCTAGAGCATCCACTATCAAGAATCCATATATTTTGCTTCTTGATGCTCAATCCCTACAAACAAAAATGATTAAGCTTTAGGTACCCAATTCGGTTTGGGTCTATGAGGGTTAGTGGATTTTCTTTTTATAGCCCATATAGGCTTTTTCCAAGATGGTACAAGAGACCCCAAATCCAATAATTTACGATAGTAACAATGAGATGTATCATGACCAAGTTTTTCACAATATGTGCAAGTGATTGAAGATTTTGAAGAAGAAGGAATATGATGTGAAATGGTTGGTTTAACAAAAGCATTTTTTAAGAATTTTTGTTTGGTTGAAGAATCATAGCCAATACCACTTTTTTCAAAAGCCATTTTGTGAGAACCTAAAATCAAATCCAAATTTTCTTGTCCCTTGGTGAATTTTAGAATAATAGCATATAAATCTTCAACCTTTTTCTTTAACAAAACTTTTTCTTCAAAAAGATTTTTCTTAATAAGATGAAGTTTTTCATTTTCATCTGTACATTCATCACTAAGATTTTGACAATCCTCCAAAGCTTTTAAAATCTCTTTACTTCTATTCCTTTCAATTTCTAAATCTTTTGTTAAAACTTTGTTTGTTTCAATAGAGTTAAAAAAATCATTGTAAATAGAATCAAATGCATCATGAATATCTTCCTCACTAGCATCATCATTTGATAAAGAAAGATTAGATTTAGGAGTTACCTCATCATGGTTAGCCATGAAAGCAAAGTGAGTTGAACCGTCATCTCTTAACTTTTGGATTGAGTGACTATCATCCCAAATAGCATCTTCATCATTTGAAAGATTTCCCATGAAAGCAACAAGGTTAACATTATCATTATCACTATCTTCTTCATCCGAAATTTTGAGTATCCCAAGTAATGTTTGCATGCATAGCTCTCTTAGGTTTTTCTTTTTGAAGAAGAGGACAATAGGTTTTGATGTGACCTATTTTCTTACAATGATAGCAAGTGGTTTCGTCTTGTTTGATAGCTCTAACATTCTTTTTGTAGGGTGTTGAAGAGCTTCCTTTCTTGGCAAAGAGTTTGTATCTCAAAATTCTTTTCATATCTCTTGCCAACATAGCTACTCCTTCATCTTCACTAGTTTCTTCTTCATGTGAATTTTCTTCTTTTTCAATTTCCTTCTTTTCCTTTCTTTATTTCATCTTACTACTTAAGGCATGAAAAGCAATGGATTTCTTAATTTTCTTCTCCTCATCATCTCTTATTTTTCTTTTTCAAGCACTAGTTCCTCCGTCATGAGGTTACAAATGAGTTCATGAACCATCATTTTTGAAAGATCTTTTGTATCTCTTATGGAGTTGATTTTTGTTTTGTATTTCTTTGAAAGAGCAAATAAGATTTTTCGGCATTGTTCTTTGTTGGTGTAGACTTGACTAAGGGTCTTCAAGGTGTTGATAATGTTGGAGAATCTTTGATGCATAGCATTTAAGGCTTCATCGGGCTCCATTCGAAATAACTCATATTTTGTAATAAAGAGACCAATATTAGTTTCTTGGACATCCTCCGTACCTTGATATGATAGCTCCAAAAGTTTCCACATTTCATGAGCCGAGTTGCACTCACTAACTTTAGCATATTCGGTGATACTCAACCCATTTATGAGTATATTCATTGCTTTGTTGTTTTTGGTGAGTTTGGCTAAATCTTGAGCATTATAATCATCTTCATTCTTCTCTTTAGTGTTAGTATCACCCACATAAGGAATATAAGGACCCTTCTTAATAACAAGCCATAAAAAGTAATCGATTCCTTTGACATGAATCTCCATTTTCTTTTTCCATCCAAAGTATTCTTTTCCTGTAAAAAGCGGAGGTCTAGTAGAACATGAACCTTCCGGTTGATTAGAGTCCATATCGTTTTAACTCTAGAAACGGTTAAGTACAAATTAGAGCTAGGCTCTGATACCAATTGATAATCTATATGTGTCCTAGAAGGGGGGTTGAATAGGACTATGGAAATGAATCAGCTAATTTTATTTCAAGTAAATAAAATTAAAGGCTAATTTAAATCTTGTTGCTTTAGTCAACTAAATAGTTAAAAACTAGATAATACTAAGAGACAATATAAGTTAACTATTCATGTAAGCATTTCATCAAGCATATAGAGTGCAAAAAATAAATAGTGTAGGGATAGAAAGATACACACGATATATAGTGGTTCGGTTTCCCTACATCCACTACCTAAGGAGTCCCACTTAGGATTTGCAAGATTCTCAATATAATCTTCGTATCTCTTTAACCCGGGTGAGATTACAAACCCTTTACAACCACTTCACAAACTTGAAGCAAACCACTTGTGTTATCACAAACACAAGGAACCAAGTATACTACCTATACTCACAATACTCTCTTAATCTAATACAAGGTAAGAATTAAGAGGAAGAAAAAGTGTTTAAGTGGTGATATAGTGTTTGTAGCTAGACTCCTATATGAGTAGATATAACTATGATTCTTGAATGTATAGATATGACTTGAATGCTCTTTGAAAACCTTCTTGAATGATAACAATAATAGCTCTTAAGATTGGTAGATGGAAGGTGTAAGTTGTGCCTTCAATGAGCTCTTATTTGTAGTTGAAATAAGCCTCCATCGGTCAAAAGCCATGTGGCTAACGGATACATTTAACACCCAACGGTTATATGCCTTTTGTCCTCGTTTGGTTGCAGAAAAACCTTACCTGCGGTGCACCGCGGGGTAGGACCGGTGTACCGCACTAACGCTTGCTTAATTCTTTTGCTTTCTGACGGCCTAGCCCTGGTCTGTGGTGTAGTTCGTGTGGTGTTGCGGTGTACCTCATAGAGAGTCCGGTGTACCGCACTCATACATTAAAGATATTCAAGTTAAGGGTTTTTATGGATATAAAAGAGTTTACTAAAAAATCTATATTACTAGGAGTTTTGGAAAACATTTTTAAGCATTAAAAAATGAATATTTATAACCTGTAAACTAATTTTAGTTAAAGAATGATTTGTCGAATATTAAAACGAGATTAAAAAGAAGGTTAGGCCAACAAAATCTTTCATCGATGAATAAGTTCTTTGAAGATAATGAAAAGTATTAATGGAAAAATAAACAACAAAATATTGTCATATGTCGTGGTAAAAACAAAAAATGTTCAATGTTATACAAAATTCCCCCCACTTTAACGACCAATAACATTTTGTTCAATCCGCGAAGGGTTCTTAAGCACTCTCAGCTAATGATTACCATCGATCCCTATTCATACCTATTGAGAAGGTAATTCTCTGAGAAATCCGAAATCACCCAAATTCACTCGAGGAAAAAACTTTTAAGTTTGAATATCAATTAGTTACTTAAAATATAGGCTGCTATGGCAGGTTTTCATGAAGTCACTCAAAAGTGAATAATTTGTGTTGTCATATCAATAAGTTACTCAAACAAACATCAAAAAGGTATCTAAAAGAACAAATATCACATTATCATATCAAGAAGCTACTTGAAAAAGCGCGACTCCTACATTGGCACATTATCCGCATACTCAAAGTATCGGTTCCCACGTCAGTTCTTTATAAAAAAGGTAAATGAATTATGTAGATAATACTTGGGGAAATAACACCGATTGCACAAATTCAAAAGGTATATTGAATAGAAATAATGAAGTGTTTGTAGTAATTGGGTGAATGAAAGCTATGGTCGAATGTAAAATTAAAGCAAAAGATCTTTACCCTAAACGAGGAAAATAAAAAACTGAATAAAGGGTTGACATGATATGGCCGATGAAATGGGTATGCATATATTTAGTGGACGAGAAATATATAGGATCCAGTAAGAACCTTTTTGCGCACCCATATTAATTATAAATAGCTCACGCACATCTCCCAAATATGGTATATTCTACTTATTAATTTTAATTCATTGTTCATAAATAAAGTTTGAACCTCGATAACTCTATAGAGTGTAAGAATACGCTCAGACATAATAATGACTTGAGTGTCGGAGTGCCATTGGAAGAAAAACTTCTTGTGGTACTGAATTAGTCTCTGGTTTAAGTATATTTAGCCATGAGATTAGACAAAACATTAGCAAAGCACAAAGATATTTCGCATAAACCCAATCTTATTTTAACATTTTATACAGTCATCCTCATCTTTTCTTTAACCACTACATTTTGGTCTTTTGTAAGTCAATTATATTGGTGGATCTTTTGTAACTATAACCAAATGTTTGATTAATGTTTGTTGATTTTGCATAAAAAGTTAAGGACCCAAAAGCTAAGGGGTGTTATTTTCTATTGTAATAATTCAAAAAATGTACATTTTGTTCATTAATTATTTTAGAAACGTTATATTTGTGAAAATTTTAGATGCTTAATTACAATAATGATATGCAATTAATGTTCTTATACTGTTTGTTTTTCATATTTTTCTTTCATTTTTAATTCAAATTTCTTTTATTTTATTTTCAGTTTTAATATATTTGACTTCCATTTCTACAAAAAATATTAGAGTTAGATTATGGTAAATAGTGATTATTAATCAAGGAGACAATTTAATGTATATTCTAGAATAGTTTTTACTAATATAAATTCATTGTGTTGGGATAGATTTATAAAGTTTATTTAATATAATTCTGCACTTATATTTTTCTATTATAACCAATTAACATAATTATAATTATTTATTTATGTTTATCTTATACTAGTTCCCTTGAGAAAAGACGATAAAGTGAATTAAATATCCTTGAAGCATGTCAAGTCGCCAAATATATTCTGTAGATCGAAAGTTAAAGTATACCCTTATTAGCTATAACTTTATTAGTGTGTATGCGTTAAATTAAAACTATTAATATATGACTATTTTACAAATATATCTAATAAAAAAAGATAAAAAAAACTAAATAACACCTTAGTTTCTAATATGAAAATGTATATATATTTTTATAATTGATTTGGACAGTCATTTAACGATAAATTACATTGAATTACATTGGAGTGTCATTTTACTTGATAAGATTCAAGAGAAATAAAAAGTATTAGAGTATCCTAATAACCACTAGAAAAACTATTGACCTTTACCATCTTTGTTCCTTAATTCATTAAGTAAAAAAATTAAACTTTTGCATGAGTCCACAACACTTAAGTACTTTCTTTTTGGGAGTCTTAATCTTGTTTGTTTGATTGCGCTGATCAATTGTGTCGTCATGGTGTTTGTCAAACTCAACCATAGAGAAACCCCGACCCAGAAAAGGCTGTGGAATATGGTGGTTATGTGAGGTATTGATGAACAAAGTAAGGGTCTACAATGAGGTTGTACCATTCTTTACATACACTGAATAATAGACTTGACTGGGACTCTGTATAATAGACTTGACTGGGACTCTCGAAAGAATTTCAAGTAAATGAATGTAGGGAAGGTTCATAATCATGAGGGACCCACGACAACCTAATGAGACGTGCACAACTGGAACTCTTTGCGGCTCCTTAGGGAATATATCTTAAGTGAAAAGTGCTTCATACACTTCCTTTTCCATAATTTTAGCTCTTGAGCTGCTGCTAAAGAGTATTAAAAAGAGAAAAGGAGAAGGTAGGAAAATTAGATTTTTTATACTTCTTGTTGAAGATTCATTGCTTTTTCAACATCTCCTTCGATAAATGCCCCGACACTCTATCAGGCAATAAATAAAGATTATAAGTTACGGAGCATGAAAATGAGTAAAAACCATTATAAATAAGGACTTACTGTTGAGTAATATTCCATCCTCATTTCGAAAACTCCTTTGAAGATATTTTATAAAAATCATCATCCTTAGTTTCTATATCATGATTGAAAGTGAAAACATCATTAATAATATCTGAGATCAATCATATTTGTGCATCATCAAACTATTACTCACCATTTGGAGTTTTCGAATTACTCTGCTAATTATTGGTCAGAGTATCTTTATCAAATGTCTCTACTGAGGGACCCACGACAACATGACGAGACGGTGCGCGCACAACAGGAACTCTATGCGGCTCCTTGGGGAATATATCCCGAGTGAAAAGTACTTCATACACTTCCTTTTCCATATTTTTAGCTCTTGAGCTGCTGCTAAAGAGTATGAAAAAGAAGTTAATAATAATAATTATAATAGATTAAAGCTTAAAGACTATTATCAATATGATGTTGCTAAATAATAATATCACATCTCTCACAATTATGTGGTTTCAGATTCCTCTTCTTGGGAGGTTGTTTCATGACATAAGATAAACAAGTAAGAGAGATCAGTTTTAATTCAGTTTCAGGATTACCAACTGCTTAACAACAGAGCTATAATTAATACATAGTATCATAACAAATATAAACACATTATGCATAAATATTACGGCCCTACGCAATTAAATACTAACACCATTAACTAAATGAATTTAAAATAAAACTAATATTACTGGCCCTACTCAATTAAATACTAATACATTTAACCAATCCAAAATCATGACAAAACAATAATTTCTCAACCCAATAAGCTGCATAAAATATGTCAATGGAAGTCAACAATATAACTCTATATTCACCAAGAGTTTGAACATCTTGGAATGTACATAATATCTGCAAACTCCTAGAATTCCTAAAATCAAGGTACCCAACACAACATACTCCACCCTCACGTAACAAATTTTTCTGTTTTTATATATTTTTAATCTGTGTAATTAAATTTGCAAATATGTAAATGTGTCAAATCACATACCTTCCTAAAGTTTAGAAACTAGTGCCACTATCCCCCTCTCCTAACCCTTGTTAATTTTCCTTGTAGGTTAATTATGAATATGCTTATTCTATATACTAATAGAAGTTTGATATACCAATAGAACTATCTATCATTACCTCTATAGTTTCCTTCTATCTCGTTTGATTAGTTTCAAATAAAATGGAATATAAACTCTTGAATTTTTTAATAGAATTATTCACGTTATAGATCTCTATAGTATTAGTAAAATTGCAATATATAAAAAATTACACTATATCTCCTTATATAATAAAAATTAACTATATTTCATAAAAATTAATTATATTTCAAACAAATTACCTATCGATATGATAAATATTATAATATTAATGTAAAAGGTCAAAATCTATTTTTATAAAGTAACTGAAAGTTATAGCCCAAACTATAAGGTGGTTGTGGAACTTCAGGATATCAAAACCAACCTGGATCTGGATATATTTATCTAAAAAAAGGTTGATTAAGACTCTTTTTTGTTACAATTTATTGTACTCAAACAAGATGTGAGCTAAGTACAATGATTGTCGCCCAAAAAGAGAAAATGCTATATGCCATTTTGAAGTATATAATCTTTTATGTATAAAAGAGGATTATATACAAAGCAACACTCATTTAACCATATGAAAATACAAAATAAAATTACAAACTTAAAAAAAATCTTTAACAACCAATAATTAGATAAATATAAACTAATTCTCTTATTATAATTTTTAGCTAGAATACTATTTTACCAATTAAAATTTATTGTTATATGAAAGCATGAAAAAAGCTAAAATATTTCTTATTAGTTTTTTTGTCCCTAGGTTAGTCAACATGGAAAATATATTAAATGAACAAATATGTACATGTAATGGCTTAGACAATCAGTTTCTTTGATTTTTCCTTCCACAGGGATCAATCTATGGTATTTGAATAAAATAAAATATAAATTAAAGCATTATAGAAAATGACAATAGTATACAAAAATAGAAAAAAAATATTTGTCTAGGAAACTATGTTTTCATGAATAGATCTCAAATTTCTAACACTATAATAATGATCCTTAAAAATCATTTTTGTTCTTGTATATATAAGATTTTGGTTGTTAAATGTTATGTGAAAAACACATTAGAGGATAAAATCAGTAAAGGGGGATAGTTGTTTCGAAAATTTGAAAATGTTGTGGACTTTGAGGGTAACAAATGTGCATATTATCACACTGACCTAACAGTAATAAATGAATAAAACTTTGTGACAGGAAGAATTTCTTAATCGACAAAATTTATGTTACAGAGAACTCTGTTTTTTTATCAAATTATTTCTTTTATTGAATAAATAAAAATGAAAAAAATATAATTTCACAAAGAATTATAAAAAATAATTATTATCAAAAAATTAAACTTATAAATGAATCTTACCTGAAATGGTATAGTCATCGATCAATTCAAGCAATTAGATAATTACAATTGGCCTTGAGTACATTAATCTGACTCATACTAGTTAACAAGATATCTGATGAAATAATAAGATTCATAGAGTTAGAAAATATGAAAAAAAATCTCTGAAATATATTTTTAGATTACATGGAGAAGAGTCAACGAAGAAACTTCATCGATGTAGGGTTTGGTGGAGTCTATAGAAGATTAAGTGTACCATTTATATGTCAAGGCTTTTGGGCCTTATTGATTAAATTTTTATTTTTATGTTATGGTATTCTTTGGGCCTTATAAAAAATATACTACATTTTTTGTTATGATATGGACTAAATTTATATAAAATTTAAAGTCCAATACCACATATTATTGGATAGTTTGAAATAAAATTAAAAAAATATCACTTTCTTAAATAAAGGAGGAGAAGCTTAAAGTTTGGGGTTAACTCACGGAATATGTCAAAATAAATAACATGAAAAAATATGAAAAATATAAGTAACAATTCATAATATTGTCTTATTTATTTTTCCTTAATTGTTTTATAGTATGTTTAAAATTTTTAAGTTCAAATAATCTAAATTAATTTTAACAATACTATATATAAAATATTTGTTAATATGCATGGCAAATTGGACCTGAATTAAGCGGAGTTTGCCTACACTAAGATATAGTATAGATAAAATCTCACGGGTCTTTCTAAGAATAAAGTTCGGTATATACCCAAAACCTATGGGTATGTGCGTGTATTAATGGATCAAGCGGGTTGAATGGACGATCTTCTCACCTATAATAGAAGATATTACCTTTAAAAATTATTGTGTCGGGACAGAAGGGCGGTATTAGTAGTAAAAGGGTACTTCCGTGATATTTATAGATGGTAAAGAAATGCTTAAACTTCCAAGGTAATGAAATATAAATCTTTCATCGATGAATAAGTTCTTCAAAGATAATGAAAAGTAGTAATGGAAAAACAAACAACAAAAGGTGGTCATATGTCGTGGTAAAAACAAAAAAATGTTCAGTGTTATACAAAATTACCCGTACTATAACTATAGATAACATTTTGTTCAATCCGCGAAGGGTTCTCTAGCAGTCTCAGCTAACGATTCCCATCGATCCCTATTCATACCTATTGAGAAGGTATTTCTCTGAGAAATCCGAAATTGCCCAAATTCACACAAGGAAAAAACATTTATGTTGGAATATCAATATGTTACTTAAAATATAGGCTGCTATGGTAGGTTTTCATGAAGTCACTCAAAAGTGAATCATTTATGTTGTCATATTAATAAGTTACTCAAACAAACATCAAAAGGGTATCTAAAAGAACAAATATCACATTAGCATACCAAGAAGCTACTTGAAAAAGCGTGAGTCCTAAATTGGCACATTATCTGCATACTCAAGATATCGGTTTCCACGTCAGTTCTTTATAAAAAAGGTAAATGAATTATGTAGATAATACTCGGGAAAATAACACCGATTACACATATTCAAAAGATATATTGAATAGAAATAATGAAGTATTTGGAGTAATTGGATGAATTAAAGCTATGGTCGAATGTAAGATTAAAGAAAAAGATCTCTACCCCAAACGAGGAAAATAAAAAACTGAATAAAGATTTGACATGATATGGCCGATGAAATGGGTTTGCGCATATTTAGTGGATGAGAAATATATAGGAGCAAATAAGAACCATTTTTGCGCACCCATATTGATTATAAATAGCTCTTGCACATCTCCCTAATATGGTATATTTTTACTCATTAATTTTAATTCATTGTTCATAAATAAAGTTTGAACCTCTATAACTCTATCGGAGTGTAAGAATATGATTGAGTGTCGGGGTGCCACTGGAAGAAAAACTTCTTGCGGTACTGAATTAGCCTCTGGTTTAAGTATATTCAGCCATGAGATTAGACAAAACATTAGCAAATTACAAAGATATTTCTCATAAACCCAATCTTATTTTGACAGTTTTGATAGTCATCCTCATCTTTTTTTATAACCACTACATTTTGGTCATTTTGTAAGTCAATTATATTGGTGGATCATTTGTAACGATAACCAAATGTTTGATTAATATTTGTTGATTTTGCATAAAAAGTTAAGGAGCCAAAAGCCAAGGGGTGTTATTTTCTTTTGTAATAATTCAAAAAGTTTATATTTTGTTCACTATTTATTTTTTAGAAACGTTATATTTGTGAAAATTTTAGATTCTTAATTACAATAATGATATGCAATTAATGTTCTTATACTGTTTGTTTTTTATATTTTTCTTTCATTTTTAATTCAAAAATCTTTTATTTTATTTTCAGTTTTAATATATTTGACTTCAATTTCTACAAAAAATATTAGAGTTAGATTTTGGAAAATAATGATTATTAATCAAGGAGACAATTTAATGTATATTCTAGAATAGTTTTTACTAATAGAAATTCATTGTGTTGGGGATAGATTTATAAAGTTTATTTAATATAATTTTGCATCTAATATTTTTCCATTATAACCAATTAACATAATTATAATTGTTTATTTTTGTTTATCTTATACTAGTTCCCTTGAGAAAAGACGATAACGTGAATTAAATTTCCTTGAAGCATGTCAAGTCGCCAAATATATGCTGTAGATCGAAATTTAAGGTATACCCTTATTAGCGATAACAATATTAGTGTGTATGCGTTAAATTAAAACTATTAATATATGACTATTTTACAAATATATCTAATAAAAAAAGATTAAAAAACTGAATAACACCTTAGTTTCTAATATGAAAATGTATATATATTTTTATAATTGATTTGGACAGTCATTTAACGATAAATTACATTGAATTACATTGGAGTGTATTTTTACTTGATAAGATTCAAGAGAAATAAAAAGTATTATAGTATCCTAACAACCACTAGAAAAACTATTGACCTTTACCATCTTTGTTCCTTAATTCATAAAGTAAACAAAATAAACTTTTGCATGAGTCCACAACACTTAGGTACTTTCTTTTTGGGAGCCTTAATCTTGTTTGTTTGATTGCGCTAATCAAATGTGTCGTCATGGTGTTTGTCAAACTCAACCATAGAGAAACCCCGACCCAGAAAAGGTTGTGGAATATGGTGGTTATATGAGGTATTGTTGAACAAAGTTAGGGTCTACAATGAGGTTGTACCATTCTTTACATACGCTCTTACACAATAATAGACTTGACTGGGACTCTTGAAATAATTACAAGTAAATGAATGTAGGGAAGGTTCATAATCATGACGAACCCACGAAGACATGATGAGACATGCACAACTGGAACTCTTTGCGGCTCCTTGGGGAATATATCTTGAGTGAAAAGTGCTTCATACACTTCCTTTTCCATAGTTTTAGTTCTTGAGCTGCTGCTAAAGAGTATGAAAAAGAGAAAAGTAGAAGGTAGGAAAATAAAAAAATTTATACTTCTTGTTGAAGATTCATTGCGTTTTCAACATCTCCTTCGATAAATGCCCCCACACTCTATCAGTCAATAAATAAAGATTATAAGTTACAGAGCATGAAAATGAGTAAAAACCATTATAAATAAGGACTTTCTGTTGAGTAATATCCCATCCTCATTTTCCAAAACTCCTTTGAAGATATTTTATAAAAATCAGCATCCTTAGTTTCTATATCATGATTGAAAGTGAAAACATCATTAATAATATTTGAGATCAATCATATTTGTGCATCACCAAACTATTACTCACCATTTGGAGTTTTTCGAATTACTCTGCTAATTATTGGTCGAGTATCTTTATCAAATGTCTCTTTTGAGGGACCCACAACAACATGACGAGACGGTGTGCGCACAACTGGAACTCTAAGCGGCTCCTCGGGGAATATATCCCAAGTGAAAAGTGCTTCATACACATCGTTTTCCATCGATTTAGCTCTTGAGCTGCTGCCAAAGAGTATGAAAAAGAAGTTAATAATAATAATTATAATAGATTAAAGCTTAAAGACTATTATCAATATGATGTTGCTAAATAATAATATCACATCTCTCACAATTCAGTGGTTTCAGATTCCTCTTCTTGGTAGGTTGTTTCATGACATAAGATAAACAGGTAGAGAGATCAGTTTTAATTCAGTTTTAGGATTACCAACTGCTTAACAACATAGCTATAATTAATACATAGTATCATAACAAATATAAACACATTATGCATAAATATTACGGCCCTACTCAATTAAATACTAACACCATTAACTAAATGAATTTAAAATAAAACTAATATTACTGCCCTACTCAATTAAATACTAATCATTTAACCAATCCAAAATTATGACAAAACAAAAATTTCTCAACCCAATAAGCTGCATAAAATATGTCAACGGAAGTCAACAATTCAGAATATATTCACCAAGAGTTTGAACATCTTGGAATGTACATAATATCTGCAAACTCCTAGAATTCCTAAAATCAAGGTACCCAACACAACATACTCCACCCTCACACAACAAATTTTTCTGTTTTCATATATTTTTAATCTGTGTAAGTAAATTTGCAAATATGTAAATATGTCAAATCACATACCTTCCTAAAGTTTAGAAACTAGCGCCACTATCCCATTCTCCTACCCCTTGTTAATTTTCCTTGTAGGTTAATTATGAATATGCTTATTTGATATACCAATAGAAGTTTGATATACCAATAGACGTATATATCATTACCTCTATAGTTTCCTTCTATCTCGTTTGATTAGTTTCAAATAAAATGGAATATAAACTCTTGAATTTTTTATTAGAATTATTCACGTTATAGATCTCTATAGTATTAGTAAAATTACAATATATAAAAAATTACACTATATCTCCTTATATAATAAAAATTAACTATATTTCATAAAAATTAATTATATTTCAAAAAAAAATTACCTATCAATATTATAAATATTATAACATTTATGTAAAGGGTCAAAATCTATTTTTTTAAAGTAACTGAAAGTTATAGCCCGAACTATAAGGTGGTTGTGGAACTTCAGGATATCAAAACCAACTTTGATCTGGATATATTTATCTAAAAAAAGGTTGATTAAGATTCTTTTTTGTTACAATTTATTGTACTCAAACAAGATGTGAGCTAAGTACAATGATTGTCGCCCAAAAATAGAAAATGCTATATGCCATTTTGAAGTATATAATCTTTTATGTATAAAAGAGGATTATATACAATGCAACACTCATTTAACCATATGAAAATACAAAATAAAATTACAAACTTAAAAAAAATCATTAACAACCAATAATTAGATAAATATAAACTAATTCTCTTATTATAATTTTTAGCTAGAATACTATTTTACCAATTAAAATTTATTGTTATATGAAAGCATGAAAAAAGCTAAAATATTTCTTATTAGTTTTTTTGTCCCTAGGTTAGTCAACATGGAAAATACATTAAATGAACAAATATGTACATGTAATGGGTTACACAATCAGTTTCTTTGATTTTTCCTTCCACAAGGATCAACCTGATGGTATTTGAATAAAATAAAATACAAATTAAAGCATTATAGAAAATGACAATAGTATACAAAAATAGAAAAAAAATATTTGTCTAGGAAACTATGTTTTCATGAATAGATCTCAAATTTCTAACACTATAATAATGATCCTTAAAAATCATTTTTGTTCTGGTATATATAAGATTTTGGTTGTTAAATGTTATGTGAAAAATACATTAGATGTTAAAATCAGTAAAGGGGGATAGTTGTTTCGAAAATTTGAAAATGTTGTGGACTATGAGGGTAACAAATGTGCATATTATCACACTGACCTAACAGTAATAAATGAATAAAACTTTGTGACAGGAAGAATTTTTTAATCGACAAAATTTATGTTACAGAAAACTCTGTTTTTTTATCAAATTATTTCATTTTATTGAATAAATAAAAATGAAAAAGATATAATTTTACAAACAATTATAAAAAATAATTATTATCAAAAAATTAAACTTATAAATGAATCTTACCTGAAATGGTATAGTGATCGATCAATTCAAGCAATTAGATAATTGCAATTGGCCTTGAGTACATTAATCTGACTCATACTAGTTAACAAGATATCTGATGAAATAATAAGATTCATAGAGTGAAAAAATATGAAAAAAAATCTCTGAAATATATTTTTAGATTACATGGAGAAGAGTCAACAAAGAAACTTCATCGATGTAGGGTTTGGTGGAGGCTATAGAAGATTAAGTGTACCATATATATGTCAAGGCTTTTGGGCCTTATTGCTTAAATTTTTATTTTTATCTTATGGTATTCTTTGGGCCTTATAAAAAATATACTACATTTTTTTTATGATATGGACTAAATTTATATAAAATTTAAAGTCCAATACCACATATTATTTGATAATTTGAAATAAAATTAAAAAAATATCACTTTCTTAAATAAAGGAGGAGAAGCTAAAAGTTTGGGGTTAACTCACGGATTATGTCAAAATAAATAACATGAAAAAATAAGAAAAATATAAGTAACAATTCATAATATTGTCTTATTTATTTTTCCTTAATTTTTTTATAATATGTTTATAAAAGTTTTTTGTAACAAAAACACTTAAACCAATACATACAATGTAAGTCTACTTCATATTAATTTTTTAAATTTTTAAGTTCAAATAATCTAAATTAATTTTAACAATACTATATATAAAATAATTGTTAATATGCATGGCAAATTGGACCTGAATTAAGCGGAGTTGCTTACACTAAGATATAGTATAGATAAAATCTCATGGGTTTTTCTAAGAATAAAGTCCGGTATATACCCAAAACCTATGGGTATGTGCGTGTATTAATGGATCAAGCGGGTTGAATGGACGATCTTCTCACCTATAATAAAAGATATTACCTTTAAAAATTATTGTGTCGGGATAGAAGGGCGGTATTAGTAGTAAAAGGGTACTTCCATGATATTTATAGATGGTAAAGAAATGCTTAAACTTCCAAGGTAATGAAATATAAATCTTTCATCGATGAATAAGTTCTTCAAAGATAATGAAAAGTAGTAATGGAAAAACAAACAACAAAAGGTGGTCATATGACATGGTAGAAACAAAAAAATGTTCAATGTTATACAAAATTACCCCCACTATAACTATAGATAACATTTTGTTCAATCCGTGAAGGGTTCTCTAGCACTCTCAGCTAACAATTCCCATCGATCCCTATTCATACCTATTGAGAAGGTATTTCTCTGAGAAATCCGAAATTGCCCAAATTCACTCAAGGAAAAAACATTTATGTTGGAATATCAATATGTTACTTAAAATATAGGCTGCTATGGCAGGTTTTCATGAAGTCACTGAAAAGTGAATCATTTGTGTTGTCATATTAATAAGTTACTCAAACAAACATCAAAATGGTATCTAAAAGAACAAATATCACATTAGCATACCAAGAAGCTACTAGAAAAAGCGTGACTCCTAAATTGGCACATTATCTGCATACTCAAAATATCGGTTTCCACGTCAGTTCTTTATAAAAAAGGTAAATGAATTATGTAGATAATACTCGATGAAATAACACCGATTACACATATTCAAAAGATATATTGAATAGAAATAATGAAGTATTTGTAGTAATTGGGTGAATTAAAGCTATGGTCGAATGTAAGATTAAAGAAAAAGATTTCTACCCCAAACGAGGAAAATAAAAAACTGAATAAAGATTTGACATGATATGGCCGATGAAATGGGATTGCGCATATTTAGTGGACGAGAAATATATAGGAGCAAATAAGAACCTTTTCGCGCACCCATATTAATTATAAATAGCTCTTGCACATCTCCCTAATTTGGTATATTTTTACTCATTAATTTTAATTCATTGTTCATAAATAAAGTTTGAACCTCTATAACTCTGTCGGAGTGTAAGATTACGCTTTGACGTAATAATGACTTGAGTGTCGGGGTGCCACTGGAAGAAAAACTTCTTGCGGTACTGAATTAGCCTCTCGTTTAAGTATATTCAGCCATAAGATTAGACAAAACGTTAGCAAATTACAAAGATATTTCTCATAAACCCAATCTTATTTTGACAGTTTTGACAGTCATCCTCATCTTTTTTATAACCACTACATTTTGGTCATTTCTTAAGTCAATTATATTGGTGGATCATTTGTAATTATAACCAAATGTTTGATTAATATTTGTTGATTTTGCATAAAAAGTTAAGGAGCCAAAAGCCAAGGGGTGTTATTTTCTTTTGTAATAATTCAAAAAGTTTATATTTTGTTCACTATTTATTTTTTAGAAATGTTATATTTGTGAAAATTTTAGATTCTTAATTACAATAATGATATGCAATTAATGTTCTTATACTGTTTGTTTTTTATATTTTTCTTTCATTTTTAATTCAAAAATCTTTTATTTTATTTTCAGTTTTAATATATTTGACTTCAATTTCTACAAAAAATATTAGAGTTAGATTTTGGAAAATAATGATTATTAATCAAGGAGACAATTTAATGTATATTCTAGAATAGTTTTTACTAATAGAAATTCATTGTGTTGGGGATAGATTTATAAAGTTTATTTAATATAATTTTGTATCTAATATTTTTCCATTATAACCAATAAACATAATTATATTTATTTATTTTTGTTTATGTTATACTAGTTCCCTTGAGAAAAGACGATAATGTGAATTAAATATCCTTGAAGCATGTCAAGTCGCCAAATATATGCTGTAGATCGAAATTTAAGGTATACCCTTATTAGCTATAACAATATTAGTGTGTATGCGTTAAATTAAAACTATTAATATATGACTATTTTACAAATATATCTAATAAAAAAAGATTAAAAAACTGAATAACACCTTAGTTTCTAATATGAAAATGTATATATATTTTTATAATTGATTTGGACAGTCATTTAATGATAAATTACATTGAATTACATTGGAGTGTCATTTTACTTGATAAGATTCAAGAGAAATAAAAAGTATTATAGTATCCTAACAACCACTAGAAAAACTATTGACCTTTACCATCTTTGTTCCTTAATTCATAAAGTAAACAAAGTAAACTTTTGCATGAGTCCACAACACTTAGGTACTTTCTTTTTGGGAGCCTTAATCTTGTTTGTTTGATTGCGCTGATCAATGGCGTCGTCATGGTGTTTGTCAAACTCAACCATAGAGAAACCCCGACCCAGAAAAGGCTGTGGAATATGGTGGTTATATGAGGTATTGATGAACAAAGTAAGGGTCTACAATGAGGTTGTACCATTCTTTACATACGCTCTTACACAATAATAGACTTGACTGGGACTCTTGAAAAATTTTCAAGTAAATGAATGTAGGGAAGGTTTATAATCATGAGGGACCCACGAAGACATGATGAGACGTGCACAACTAGAACTCTTTGTGGCTCCTTGGGGAATATATCTTGAGTGAAAAGTGCTTCATACACTTCCTTTTCCATAGTTTTAGCTCTTGAGCTGCTGCTAAAGAGTATGAAAAAGAGAAAAGGAGAAGGTAGGAAAATAAAAAAAATTATACTTCTTGTTGAAGATTCATTGCTTTTTCAACATCTCCTTCGATAAATGCCCCGACACTCTATCAGTCAATAAATAAAGATTATATGTTACGGAGCATGAAAATGAGTAAAAACCATTATAAATAAGGACCATCCTCATTTTCCAAAACTCCTTTGAAGATATTTTATAAAAATCATCATCCTTAGTTTCTATATCATGATTGAAAGTGAAAACATCATTAATAATATTTGAGATCAATCATATTTGTGCATCATCAAACTATTACTCACCATTTGGAGTTTTTCGAATTACTCTGCTAATTATTGGTCGAGTATCTTTATCAAATGTCTCTTTTGAGGGACCCACGACAACAAGACGAGACGGTGTGCACACAACTGGAACTCTATGCGGCTCCTTGGGGAATATATCCCGAGTGAAAAGTGCTTCATACACTTCGTTTTCCATAGATTTAGCTCTTGAGCTGCTGCTAAAGAGTATGAAAAAGAAGTTAATAATAATAATTATAATAGATTAAAGCTTAAAGAATATTATCAATATGATGTTGCTAAATAATAATATCACATCTCTCACAATTCAGTGGTTTCAGATTCCTCTTCTTGGTAGGTTATTTCATGACATAAGATAAACAAGTAAGAGAGATCAGTTTTAATTCAGTTTCAGGATTAACAACTGCTTAACAACAGAGCTATAATTAATACATAGTATCATAACAAATATAAACACATTATGCATAAATATTACGACCCTACTCAATTAAATACTAACACCATTAACTAAATGAATTTCAAATAAAACTAATATTACTGCCCTACTCAATTAAATACTAATACATTTAACCAATCCAAAATCATGACAAAACAAAAATCTCTCAACCCAATAAGCTGCATAATATATGTCAACGGAAGTCAACAATTCAGAATATATTCACCAAGATTTTGAACATCTTGCGAACTCCTAGATTTCCTAAAATCAAGGTACCCAACACAACATACTCCACCCTCACACAACAAATTTTTCTGTTTTCATATATTTTTAATCTGTGTAATTAAATTTGCAAATATGTAAATATGTCAAATCACATACCTTCCTAAAGTTTAGAAACTAGTGCCACTATCCCCCTCTCCTACCCCTTGTTAATTTTCCTTGTAGGTTAATTATGAATATGCTTATTTGATATACTAATAGAAGTTTGATATACCAATAGAAGTATATATCATTACCTCTATAGTTTCCTTCTATCTCGTTTGACTAGTTTCAAATAAAATGGAATATAAACTCTTGAATTTTTTATTAGAATTATTCACGTTATAGATCTCTATAGTATTAGTAAAATTACAATATATAAAAAATTACATTATATCTCCTTATATAATAAAAATTAACTATATTTCATAAAAATTAATTATATTTCAAAAAAATTATCTATCAATATTATAAATATTATAATATTTATGTAAAAGGTCAAAATCTATTTTTTTAAAGTAACTGAAAGTTATAGCCCGAACTATAAGGTGGTTGTGGAACTTCAGAATATCAAAACCAACCTGGATCTGGATATATTTATCTAAAAAAAGGTTGATTAAGACTCTTTTTTCTTACAATTTATTGTACTCAAACAAGATGTGAGCTAAGTACAATGATTGTCGCCCAAAAAGAGAAAATGCTATATGCCATTTTGAAGTATATAATCTTTTATGTATAAAAGAGGATTATATACAAAGCAACACTCATTTAACCATATGAAAATACAAAATTAAATTACAAACTTAAAAAAATCTTTAACAACCAATAATTAGATAAATATAAACTAATTCTCTTATTACAATTTTTAGCTAGATTACTATTTTACCAATTAAAATTTATTGTTATATGAAAGCATGAAAAAAGCTAAAATATTTCTTATTAGTTTTTTTGTCCCTAGGTTAGTCAACATGGAAAATATATTAAATGAACAAATATGTACATGTAATGGGTTACACAATAAGTTTTTTTGATTTTTCCTTCCACATGGATCAATCTGCTGGTATTTGAATAAAATAAAATATAAATTAAAGCATTATAGAAAATGACAATAGTATACAAAAATAGAAAAAAAATATTTGTCTAGGAAACTATGGTTTCATGAATAGATCTCAAATTTCTAACACTATAATAATGATCCTTAAAAATCATTTTTGTTCTAGTATATATAAGATTTTGGTTGTTAAATGTTATGTGAAAAATACATTAGAGGATAAAATCAGTAAAGGGTGATAGTTGTTTCGAAAATTTGAAAATGTTGTGGACTATGAGGGTAACAAATGTGCATATTATCACACTGACCTAACAGTAATAAATGAATAAAACTTTGTGACAGGAAGAATTTCTTAATCGATAAAATTTATGTTACAGAAAACTCTGTTTTTTTATCAAATTATTTCATTTTATTGAATAAATAAAAATGAAAAAAATATAATTTTACAAACAATTATAAATAATAATTATTATCAAAAAATTAAATTTATAAATGAATTGAAGAAGTATTTACATAATGTTAGGATATTCTGTTAGTTTGTTTTGAGATAAAATAATTTTCCTAGCTTTTAGGGATATTCTAGTACTGATATCACGTTGTTATACGTGAACTATTTTCATGCTTTCAGTTTCATTAGATGGCTATTTAAGCCAGAGTTGTTATCAATAATAATTAGTCTTTTCTCATTCCAATTGTTATTCATTACTATCTAACAATCTGGTATCAGAGCACCTCCTGGGTTTTGAGAATAGAAATTCTGAGAAAAAGAAAGCTGCAGTCTTTCAAGTGACTTCAATCACACACAAAAAGAAGAGGAAAATATGACGAGTGAAGGGAGCTTCGTGCAACCAGCAATTCCCAGATTCGATGGTCATTATGATCACTGGTCTATGTTGATGGAAAACTTCTTGCGTTCCAAGGATTATTGGACATTGGTGGAGACCGGCTATGCTAGACCGGTAGCTGGGTGCACAGAAGTACAGCAAAAGCAATACGAGGAGGCAAAACTGAAGGACCTAAAAGTGAAAAACTATTTATTTCAGGCCATTGATAGGACGATTTTGGAGACAATCCTACAAAAGGATACCTCAAAGGAGATATGTGATTCCATGAAAACAAAATACGAAGGAAATCCGAGAGTGAAACGCTCAATTCTTCAAGCATTAAGAAAGGAGTGGGAGACTCTCGAAATGAAAAATGGCGAAACAGTGAATGACTATTTTTCTCGTGTTATGTCTGTAGCTAACAAGATGAGAGGGGAGCAAATGGCTGATGTTACAATAGTTGAGAAAATTCTTAGATCCTTGACGGAAAAATTCAATTACATAGTTTGCGCCATCGAGGAATCTAAGGATATTGATCGGCTATCAATTGATGAATTACAAAGCTCATTAATTATACATGAACAAAAGTTTCACAAGGAAAAAGGAGAGGAACAAGTCCTAAAAGTAACATCTGAAGAGGGTAAATTTACAGGCAGAGGACGTGGGAGAAATATGTATAAAGGAAGAGGTCGCGGGAGAGGCCGTCAAGGCTTCAACAAAGCAACGGTGGAATGTTATAAATGCTATAAACTTGGTCATTTTCAGTATGAGTGTCCTTCATGGAACAAGGAGGCAAACGAGATAAATTATGCAGAATATGATAAAGAAGAAGAAGAGATGCTTTTGATGTCATACGTAGAGTTGCAGGAGACTAGAAAGAAGGATGCGTGGTTTCTGGATTCGGGATGTTCTAATCACATGTGTGGGATCGAAAAATGTTTAGTGAGTTGGATGAAGGGTTTCATCATACAGTAAGATTGGGGAACAATACAAAGATGAGTGTCACGGGAAAAGGAAAAGTGAAGTTATTCATGAATGGAGTTAATCATGTTGTCACTGAAGTATTCTGTGTTCCAGAGTTAAAAAATAACCTCTTGAGCATAGGACAGTTGCAAGAGAAAGGTTTGGAAATTCTGATTAAAGGAGGGTCGTGCAAGATCTATCATCCAGAGAAGGGTCTTATTATTCAAACCAATATGAGTGTTAACAGGATGTTCATCTTGCTAGTTCAGTCACATGAACAATCCTCTGGAAAAAATGGCATGTGCCTTCACACAAGCTCTCAAGATCTCTTTAATCTTTGGCATCGAAGATATGGACATCTAGGCTACAAGGGTTTGAAAACTTTACAGGACAAGAATATGGTACGAGGACTTCCCCAACTCTCAACTTCTAATATAACTTGTATTAGTTGTATCAATGGGAAGCAACACCGTGATGCTATTCCAAAAGCAAGTTCGTGGAGAGCAACTCAAAAATTAGAGCTCATTCATGCAGACATCTGTGGTCCGATTACCCCCACATCTAACGGCAATAAAAGGTACATGTTATGTTTTATCGTTGAATTTAGTAGAAAAGCATGGGCGTATTTCTTAGAGGAAAAGTCAGATACCTTTAAAACATTCAAATGCTTTAAAATAATGGTTGAAAAGGAAACAAATTTATTTATCAAGTGTTTGCAAACTGATAGGGGAGGAGAATTCAATTCACACGAATTCGATGAGTTTTGCAAATCGAGTGGCATCAAGAGACAGTTAACGACAGCATATACACCGCAGCAGAACGGTGTGGCCGAAAGGAAAAACCGCACCGTGATGAATATGGTGCGTTCAATTCTTTCGTACAAAAACATACCCAAGACTTTTTGGGCCGAAGCGGTAAATTGGACAATTTATGTTCTGAATAGATGCCCTACATTGGCTGTCAAAGATGTCACACCACAAGAGGCCTGGAGTGGTATGAAGCCATCGATTGAGCATTTTCGAATCTTCGGTTGCATAGGCCATGTTCATGTTCCTGATGTGAAAAGGTCCAAGCTTGATAATAAAAGCTTCATCTGTGTACTTTTAGGTGTTAGCGAAGAATCGAAAGGGTATCGACTTTATAATCCTATTGATAAAAGAATTGTTGTGAGTAGAGATGTAATTTTCGAAGAAAAAAGCAATGGGATTGGGATGCGAGCTATAATAATCAGATTTCGATAAATTTAGAATGGGGTGATAATGATACATATGGAAGCGAAAATGAAGAAGCGGTAAATGCAAACGAGAATGCAGAGAATGACGAAGAAAACGAAGATGAATCCTCTGTATCTAGTGACGGACATGATGGAAATAACACTAGAGTAAGAGGACGTCCTACTTGGATGTATGATTATGTTAGTGGCGAAGGATTATCTGAAGATGAAGTACATATGGTTCAAGCGGAGTTTGATGATCCATTGTATTTCGAAGAAGCTGTAAAAAGTGCAAGATGGAGATTGGCCATGGATTCTGAAATCAATTCAATCGAGAAAAACAAGACTTGGACACTCACTACATTACCTACTGGAGCAAAGAAAATTGGAGTAAAGTGGGTATATAAAACCAAGTATAATGAACATGGTATTGTCGATAAACACAAGGCACGTTTGGTTGCTAAAGGGTACTCTCAAAAGCATGGTGTGGACTATACAGAGGTTTACGCACCAGTGGCAAGGATGGACACAGTGAGAATGATAATTTCTCTAGCTGCACAAAAAGGATGGGGAATTTTTCAGTTAGATGTCAAGTCCGCATTTCTTCACGGTGAATTATGTGAAGATGTATATGTTGAGCAGCCTAAAGGTTATGAAAAGAAAGGAGACGAGCATCTGGTTTACAAACTGCACAAAGCCTTGTACGGACTAAAACAAGCCCCACGAGCTTGGTTTAGTCGTATTAAAGATCACTTCATTGGCGAAGGCTTTCAGAAATGTCAAAGTGAACAAACATTATTCACAAAAAGGAACACTCAAGGAAAAATCATCATTGTAAGTGTCTACGTTGACGATTTAATTTTTACTGGTGATGATGAAATACTCTTTTCTGATTTCAAAATGTCAATGATGAAGGAATTTGATATGAGTGATTTGGGAAAGATGCGGTTTTTCCTTGGTATTGAGGTACTACAGAAGTCTAATGGCATTTATATATGTCAAAGAAAATACGCCTTAGAAGTTTTGAAGAGGTTTAGAATGATGGAAAGCAACTCCGTATGCAACCCAATAGTTCCAGGTTTCAAGATCAGCAAAGACAAAGCTGGTGTCACGGTAGATGAAACATATTATAAACAGCTAGTGGGAAGCTTAATGTATCTCACAGCTACAAGACCCGACATGATGTTTGTCATTTGTCTTATAAGTAGATATATGGCAAGACCAACTGAGCTTCACTTGCAGGCAGCCAAACGAGCTCTCAGGTACTTAAGAGGAACGGTAAATTATGGGATATTTTACAAGATAGGAGACGATGGTAAGTGTGAGTTGTTGGGATTCACGGATAGTGATTATACTGGAGATATGGAGGATAGAAAGAGCACATCTGGATAAGTATTTTTGTATGAGCGGTGGTGCAGTTTCATGGAGTTCTAAGAAACAGCCGATCGTTACTTTATCAAGTACATAAGCTGAGTTTGTGGCAGCCACAGCTTGCGCGTGTCAAGCAATTTGGATGAAAAGGATTTTAAAGGAGCTGGGACATTCAGATGGAGGTTGCACCATCATCATGTGTGACAATACTTCAACTATTAAGTTGTCCAAAAATCCCATTATGCACGGGCGTTGCAAACATATCGATGTGAGGTTCAATTTCTTGAGAGATCTTACTAATGATGGAGTCATTGAATTAGTTCATTGTGGAAGTCAAGATCAGATTGCGGACTTGATGACGAAACCTTTAAAGCTTGAAGCATTTCGTAAACTTCGTGAATTGTTGGGAGTATGCGAAGTTTCTGATGTAAACTATTCACTTGCGAGCGAATAGTTTAAGGGAGGAATTGAAGAAGTATTTACATAATGTTAGCATATTCTGTTAGTTTGTTTTGAGATAAAATAATTTTCCTAGCTTTTAGGGATATTCTAGTACTGATATCACGTTGTTATACGTGAACTATTTTCATGCTTTCAGTTTCATTAGATGGCTATTTAAGCCAGAGTTGTTATCAATAATAATTAGTCTTTTCTCATTCCAAT
The DNA here is from genome assembly GCA_029959085.1 of Nemophila menziesii. Taxonomy (NCBI): domain Eukaryota; kingdom Viridiplantae; phylum Streptophyta; class Magnoliopsida; order Boraginales; family Hydrophyllaceae; genus Nemophila; species Nemophila menziesii. The sequence continues at coordinate 32,659,387 of JARWIR010000009.1, forward strand.
TGTTATTCATTACTTTCTAACATGAATCTTACCTGAAATGGTATAGTCATCGATCAATTCAAGCAATTAGATAATTGCAATTGGCCTTGAGTACATTAATCTGACTCATACTAGTTAACAAGATATCTGATGAAATAATAAGATTCATAGAGTTAGAAAATATGAAAAAAAATCTCTGAAATATATTTTTAGATTACATGGAGAAGAGTCAACAAAGAAACTTCATCGATGTAGGGTTTGGTGGAGGCTATAGAACATTAAGTGTACCATATATATGTCAAGGCTTTTGGGCCTTATTGATTAAATTTTTATTTTTATGTTATGGTATTCTTTGGGCCTTATAAAAAATATACTACATTTTTTGTTATGATATGGACTAAATTTATATAAAATTAAAGTCCAATACCACATATTATTTGATAGTTTGAAATAAAATTAAAAAAATATCACTTTCTTAAATAAAGGAGGAGAAGCTAAAAGTTTGGGGTTAACTCACGGATTATGTCAAAATAAATAACATGAAAAAATAAGAAAAATATAAGTAACAATTCATAATATTGTCTTATTTATTTTTCCTTAATTTTTTATAGTATGTTTATAAAAGTTTTTTGTAACAAAAACACTTAAACCAATACATAATATGTAAGTCTACTTCATATTAATTTTTTAAATTTTTAATTTCAAATAATCTAAATTAATTTCAACAATACTATATATAAAATAATTGTTATTATGCATGGCAAATTGGACCTGAATTAAGCGGAGTTTGCTTACACTAAGATACAATATAGATAAAATCTCACTGGTTTTTCTAAGAATAAAGTCTGGTATATACCCAAAACCTATGGGTATGTGCGTGCCGGGCGAAGGGGAAGGAAGGGATGGGTAGTCCGGGAACAACAACGGGATCAAGCGGGTTGAATGGACGATCTTCTCACCACTAATAGAAGATATTAACTTTAAAAATTATTGTGTCGGGACAGAAGGGCGGTATTAGTACTAAAAGGGTACTTCCATGATATTTATAGATGGTAAAGAAATGCTTAAACTTCCAAGGTAATGAAATATAAATCTTTCATCGATGAATAAGTTCTTCAAAGATAATGAAAAGTAGTAATGGAAAAACAAACAACAAAAGGTGGTCATATATCGTGGTCAAAAACAACAAAATGTTCAATGTTATACAAAATTACCCCCACTATAACTATCGATAACATTTTGTTCAATCCGCGAAGGGTTCTCTAGCACTCTCAGCTAACGATTCCCATTGATCCCTATTCATACCTATTGAGAAGGTATTTCTCTGAGAAATTCGAAATTGCCCAAATTCACTCAAGGAAAAAACATTTATGTTGGAATATCAATATGTTACTTAAAATATAGGCTGCTATGGCAGGTTTTCATGAACTCACTCAAAAGTGAATCATTTGTGTTGTCATATTAATAAGTTACTCAAACAAACATCAAAAGAGTATCTAAAAGAACAAATATCACATTAGCATATCAAGAAGCTACTTGAAAAAGCGCGAGTCCTAAATTGGCACATTATCTGCATACTCAAAATATCAGCTCCCACGTCAGTTCTTTATAAAAAAGGTAAACGAATTATGCAGATAATACTCGGGGAAATAACACCGATTACACAAATTCAAAAGGGATATTGAATAGAAATAATGACGTATTTTTAGTAATTGGGTGAATTAAAGCTATGGTCGAATGTAAGATTAAAGAAAAAGACCTCTACCCCAAACGCGTAAAATAAAAAACTGAATAAAGATTTGACATGATATGGCCGATGAAATGGGTTTGCGCATATTTAGTGGACGAGAAATATATAGGAGTAAATAAGAACCTTTTTGCACACCCATATTAATTATAAATAGCTCTTGCACATCTCCCTAATATGGTATATTTTTACTCATTAATTTTAATTCATTGTTCATAAATAAAGTTTGAACCTCTATAACTTTATCAGAGTGTAAGAATACGCTCAGATGTAATAATGACTTGAGTGTCGGGGTGCCACTAGAAGAAAAACTTCTTGCGGTACTGAATTAGTCTCTGGTTTAAGTATATTCAGCAATGAGATTAGACAAAACATTAGCAAATTACAAAGATATTTCTCATAAACACAATCTTATTTTGACAGTTTTGATAGTCATCCTCATCTTTGTTATAACCACTAAAATATGGTCATTTTGTAAGTCAATTATATTGGTGGATCATTTGTAACTATAACCAAATGTTTGATTAATATTTGTTGATTTTGCATAAAAAGTTAAGGACCCAAAAGCTAAGGGGTGTTATTTTCTTTTGTAATAATTCAAAAAGTTTATATTTTGTTCACTAATTATTTTTTAGAAACGTTATATTTGTGAAAATTTTAGATACATAATTACAATAATTATATGCAATTAATTTTCTTATACTGTTTGTTTTTTATATTTTTCTTTCATTTTTAATTCAAATTTCTTTTATTTTATTTTCAGTTTTAATATATTTGACTTCAATTTCTACAAAAAATATTAGAGTTAGATTATGGGAAATAGTGATTATTAATCAAGGAGACAATTTAATGTATATTCTAGAATAGTTTTTACTAATAGAAATTCATTGTGTTGGGGATAGATTTATAAAGTTTATTTAATATAATTTTGCATCTAATATTTTTCCATTATAACCAATTAACATAATTATAATTGTTTATTTTTGTTTATCTGATACTAGTTCCTTTGAGAAAAGACGATAAAGTGAATTAAATATCCTTGAAGCATTCAAGTCGCCAAATATATTATGTAGATCGAAAGTTAAAGTATACCTCTATTAGCTATAACTTTATTAGTGTGTATGCGTTAAATTAAAACTATTAATATATGACTATTTTACAAATATATCTAATAAAAAAGATTAAAAAACTGAATAACACCTTAGTTTCTAATATTAAAATGTATATATATTTTTATAATTGATTTGGACAGTCAAACGAAAAATTATATTGAATTACATTGGAGTGTCATTTTACTTGATAAGATTCAAGAGAAATAAAAAGTATTATAGTATCCTATAAACCACTAGAAAAACTATTGACCTTTACCATCTTTGTTCCTTAATTCATAAAGTAAACAAATTAAACTTTTGCATGAGTTCACAACACTTAGGTACTTTCTTTTTGGGAGCCTTAATCTTGTTTGTTTGATTGCGCTGATCAATGGTGTCGTCATGGTGTTTGTCAAACTCAACCATAGAGAAACCCCGACCCAGAAAAGGCTGTGGAATATGGTGGTTATGTGAGGTATTGATGTACAAAGTAAAGGTCTACAATGAGGTTGTACCATTCTTTACATACGCTCTTACACAATAATAGACTTGACTGGGACTCTTGAAATAATTTCAAGTAAATGAATGTAGGGAAGGTTCATAATCATGAGGGACCCACGAAGACATGATGAGACGTGCACAACTGGAACTCTTTGCGACTCCTTGGGGAATATATCTTGAGTGAAAAATGCTTCATACACTTCCTTTTCCATAGTTTTAGCTCTTGAGCTGCTGCTAAAGAGTATGAAAAAGAGAAAAGGAGAAGGTAGGAAAATTATAATTTTTATACTTGCTTTTTCAACATCTCTTTCGATAAATGCCCCGACACTCTATCAGTCAATAAATAAAGATTATAAGTTACGGAGCATGAAAATGAGTAAAAACCATTATAAATAAGGACTTACTGTTGAGTATATCCCATCCTCATTTTCCAAAACTCCTTTGAAGATATTTTATAAATATCATCATCCTTAGTTTCTATATCATGATTGAAAGTGAAAACATCATTAATAATATCTGAGATCAATCATATTTGTGCATCATCAAACTATTACTCACCATTTGGAGTTTTTTGAATTACTCTGCTAATTATTGGTCGAGTATCTTTATCAAATGTCTCTTTTGAGGGACCCGCGACAACATGACGAGACGGTGCAAGCACAACTGGAACTCTATGCGGCTCCTTGGGGAATATATCCCGAGTGAAAAGTGCTTCATACACTTCCTTTTCCATAGTTTTAGCTCTTGAGCTGCTGCTAAAGAGTATGAAAAAGAAGTTAATAATAGTAATAATTATAATAGATTAAAGCTTAAAGACTATTATCAATATGATGTTGCTAAATAATATCACATCTCTCACAATTCTGTGGTTTAAGATTCCTCTTCTTGGTAGGTTGTTTCATGACATAAGATAAACAAGTAAGAGAGATCAGTTTTAATTCAGTTTCAGGATTACCAACTGCTTAACAACAGAGCTATAATTAATACACAGTATCATAACAAATATAAACACATTATGCATAAACATTACGGCCCTACTCAATTAAGTACTAACACCATTAACTAAATGAATTTAAAAAAAAACTAATATTACTGCCCTACTCAATTAAATACTAATACATTTAACCAATCCAAAATCATGACAAAACAAAAATTTCTCATCCCGATAAGCTGCATAAAATATGTCAATGGAAGTCAACAATTCAGAATATATTCACCAAGAGTTTGAACATCTTGGAATGTACATAATATCTGCAAACTCCTAGAATTCCTAAAATCAAGGTACCCAACACAACATACTCCACCCTCAAACAACAAATTTTTCTGTTTTCATATATTTTTAATCTGTGTAATTGAATTTGCAAATATGTAAATGTGTCAAATCACATACCTTCCTAAAGTTTAGAAACTAGTGCCACTATCCCCCTCTCCTACCCCTTGTTAATTTTCCGTGTAGGTTAATTATGAATATGCTTATATGATATACCAATAGAAGTATCTATCATTACCTCTATAGTTTCCTTCTATCTCGTTTGATTAGTTTCAAATAAAATGGAATATAAACTCTTCAATTTTTTATTAGAATTATTCACGTTATAGATCTCTATAGTATTAGTAAAATTGCAATATATAGAAAATTACACTATATCTGCTTATATAATAAAAATTAACTATATTTCATAAAAGTTAATTATATTTCAAAAAAATTACCTATCAATATTATAAATATTATAATATTTATGTAAAAGGTCAAAATCTATTTTTTTTAAAGTAACTGAAAGTTATAGCCCGAACTATAAGGTGGTTGTGGAACTTCAGGATATCAAAACCAACTTGGATCTGGATATATTTATCTAAAAAAAGGTTGATTAAGATTCTTTTTTGTTACAATTTATTGTACTCAAACAAGATGTGAGTTAAGTACAATAATTGTCGCCCAAAAAGAGAAAATGCTATATGCCATTTTGAAGTATATAATCTTTTATGTATAAAAGATATTATATACAAAGCAACACTCATTTAACCATATGAAAATACAAAATAAAATTACAAAATTAAAAAAATCATTAACAACCAATAATTCGATAAATATAAACTAATTCTCTTATTACAATTTTTTGCTAGAACACTATTTTACCAATTAAAATCTATTGTTATATTGGAAGCATGAAAAAAGCTAAAATATTTCTTATTAGTTTTTTTTGTCCCTAGGTTAGTCTACATGGAAAATACATTAAATGAACAAATATGTACATGTAATGGGTTACACAATCTGTTTTTTTGATTTTTCCTTCCACAGGGATCAATCTGATGGTATTTGAATAAAATAAAATATAAATTAAAGCATTATAGAAAATGACAATAGTATAATATAATTGAAAAAAAAATATTTGTCTAGGAAACTATGTTTTCATGAATAGATCTCAAATTTCTAACACTATAATAATGATCCTTAAAATTCATTTTTTTCTAGTATATATAAGATTTTGGTTGTTAAATGTTTTGTGAATAATACATTAGAGGATAAAATCAGTAAAGGGGGATAGTTGTTTCGAATATTTGAAAATGTTGTGGACTATGAGTGTAACAAATGTGCATATTATCACACTGATTTTACAATAATAAATTAATAAAACTTTGTGACAGGATGAACTACTTAATCAACAAAATTTATGTTACAGAAAACTATGTTTTTTCATCAAATTATTTAATTTTATTGAATAAATAAAAATGAAAAAAATATAGTTTTACAAACAATTATAAGAAATTATTATTATCAAAAAATTAAACTTATAAATGAATCTTACCTGAAATGGTATAGTCATCGATCAATTAAAGCAATTAGATAATTGCAATTGGCCTTGAGTACATTAATCTGATTCATACTAGTTAACAAGTTATCTGTTGAAATAATAAGATTCATAGAATGAGGAAATATGAAAAAAAATCTGTGAAATATATTTTTAGATTACATGGAGAAGAGTCAACGAAGAAACTTCATCGATGTAGGGTTTGGTGGAGGCGATAGAAGATTAATTGTACCATATATATGTCAAGGCTTTTGGGCCTTATTGCTTATATTTTTATTTTTATGCTATGGTATTCTTTGGGCCTTATAAAAAATATACTACATTTTTTGTTATGATATGGACTAAATTTATATAAAATTTAAAGTCCAATACCACATATTATTGGATAGTTTGAAATAAAATTAAAAAAATATCACTTTCTTAAATAAAGGAGGAGAAGCTAAAAGTTTGGGGTTAACTCACGGAATATGTCAAAATAAATAACATGAAAAACTATGAAAAAATATCAGTAACAATTCATAATATTCTCTTATTTATTTTTCCTTAATTGTTTTATAGTATGTTTATAAAAGTTTTTTGTAACAAAAAAACTTAAACCACTTGATAATGTACATTGTACATAATACATACAATGTAAGTCTACTTCATATTAATTTTTTAAATTTTTAATTTCAAATAATCTAAATTAATTTTAACAATACTATATATAAAATAATTGTTAATATGCATGGCAAATTGGACCTGAATTAAGCGGAGTTTACTTACACTAAGATACAATATAGATAAAATCTCACGGGTTTTTCTAAGAATAAAGTCTGGTATATACCCGAAACCTATGGGTATGTGCGTGTATTAATGGATCAAGCGGGTTGAATGGACGATCTTCTCACCTCTAATAGAAGATATTACCTTTAAAAATTATTGTGTCGGGACAGAAGGGGGTATTAGTAGTAAAAGGGTACTTCCATGATATTTATAGATGGTTAAGAAATGCTTAAACTTCCAAGATAATGAAATATAAATCTTTCATCAATGAATAAGTTCTTCAAAGATAATGAAAAGTAGTAATGGAAAAACAAACAACAAAAGGTGGTCATATATCGTGGTAAAAACAATAAAATGTTCAATGTTATACAAAATTACCCCCACTATAACTATCGATAACATTTTGTTCAATCCGCGAAGGGTTCTCTAGCACTCTCAGCTAACGATTCCCATTAGTCCCTATTCATACCTATTGAGAAGGTATTTCTCTGAGAAATTCGAAATTGCCCAAATTCACTCAAGGAAAAAACATTTATGTTGGAATATCAATATGTTACTTAAAATATAGGCTGCTATGGCAGGTTTTAATGAAGTCACTCAAAAGTGAATCATTTGTGTTGTCATATTAATAAGTTACTCAAACAAACATCAAAAGGGTATCTAAAAGAACAAATATCACATTAGCATATCAAGAAGCTACTTGAAAAAGCGCGAGTCCTAAATTGGCACATTATCTGCATACTCAAAATATCAGTTCCCACGTCAGTTCTTTATAAAAAAGGTAAACGAATTATGCAGATAATACTCGGGGAAATAACACCGATTACACAAATTCAAAAGGGATATTGAATAGAAATAATGACGTATTTGTAGTAATTGGGTGAATTAAAGCTATGGTCGAATGTAAGATTAAAGAAAAAGACCTCTACCCCAACCGAGGAAAATAAAAAACTGAATAAAGATTTGACATGATATGGCCGATGAAATGGGTTTGCGCATATTTAGTGGACGAGAAATATATAGGAGTAAATAAGAACCTTTTTGCTCACCCATATTAATTATAAATAGCTCTTGCACATCTCCCTAATAGGGTATATTTTTACTCATTAATTTTAATGCATTGTTCAAAAATAAAGTTTGAACCTCTATAACTTTATCAGAGTGTAAGAATACGCTCAGATGTAATAATGACTTGAGTGTCGGGGTGCCACTGGAAGAAAAACTTCTTGCGGTACTGAATTAGTCTCTGGTTTAAGTATATTCAGCAATGAGATTAGACAAAACATTAGCAAATTACAAAGATATTTCTCATAAACACAATCTTATTTTGACAGTTTTGATAGTCATCCTCATCTTTGTTATAACCACTAAAATATGGTCATTTTGTAAGTCAATTATATTGGTGGATCATTTGTAACTATAACCAAATGTTTGATTAATATTTGTTGATTTTGCATAAAAAGTTAAGGACCCAAAAGCTAATGGGTGTTATTTTCTTTTGTAATAATTCAAAAAGTTTATATTTTGTTCACTAATTATTTTTTAGAAACGTTATATTTGTGAAAATTTTAGATACATAATTACAATAATTATATGCAATTAATTTTCTTATACTGTTTGTTTTTTATATTTTTCTTTCATTTTTAATTCAAATTTCTTTTATTTTATTTTCAGTTTTAATATATTTGACTTCAATTTCTACAAAAAATATTAGAGTTAGATTATGGGAAATAGTGATTATTAATCAAGGATACAATTTAATGTATATTCTAGAATAGTTTTTAGTAATAGAAATTCATTGTGTTGGGGATAGATTTATAAAGTTTATTTAATATAATTTTGCATCTAATATTTTTCCATTATAACCAATTAACATAATTATAATTGTTTATTTTTGTTTATCTTATACTAGTTCCCTTGAGAAAAGACGATAAAGTGAATTAAATATCCTTGAAGCATGTCAAGTCACGAAATATATTCTGTAGATCGAAAGTTAAAGTATACCTTTATTAGCTATAACTTTATTAGTGTGTATGCGTTAAATTAAGACTATTAATATATGACTATTTTACAAATATATCTAATAAAAAAGATTAAAAAACTGAATAACACCTTAGTTTCTAATATTAAAATGTATATATATTTTTATAATTGATTTGGACAGTCAAACGAAAAATTATATTGAATTACATTGGAGTGTCATTTTACTTGATAAGATTCAAGAGAAATAAAAAGTATTATAGTATCCTATAAACCACTAGAAAAACTATTGACCTTTACCATCTTTGTTCCTTAATTCATAAAGTAAACAAATTAAACTTTTGCATGAGTTCACAACACTTAGGTACTTTCTTTTTGGGAGCCTTAATCTAGTTTGTTTGATTGCGCTGATCAATGGTGTCGTCATGGTGTTTGTCAAACTCAACCATAGAGAAACCCCGACCCAGAAAAGACTGTGGAATATGGTGGTTATGTGAGGTATTGATGTACAAAGTAAAGGTCTACAATGAGGTTGTACCATTCTTTACATACGCTCTTACACAATAATAGACTTGACTGAGACTCTTGAAATAATTTCAAGTAAATGAATGTAGGGAAGGTTCATAATCATGAGGGACCCACGAAGACATGATGAGACGTGCACAACTGGAACTCTTTGCGACTCTTTGGGGAATATATCTTGAGTGAAAAATGCTTCATACACTTCCTTTTCCATAGTTTTAGCTCTTGAGCTGCTGCTAAAGAGTATGAAAAAGAGAAAAGGAGAAGGTAGGAAAATTATAATTTTTATACTTGCTTTTTCAACATCTCTTTCGATAAATGCCCCGACACTCTATCAGTCAATAAATAAAGATTATAAGTTACGGAGCATGAAAATGAGTAAAAACCATTATAAATAAGGACTTACTGTTGAGTATATCCCATCCTCATTTTCCAAAACTCCTTTGAAGATATTTTATAAAAATCATCATCCTTAGTTTCTATATCATGATTGAAAGTGAAAACATCATTAATAATATCTGAGATCAATCATATTTGTGCATCATCAAACTATTACTCACCATTTGGAGTTTTTTGAATTACTCTGCTAATTATTGGTCGAGTATCTTTATCAAATGTCTCTTTTGAGGGACCCGCGACAACATGACGAGACGGTGCAAGCACAACTGGAACTCTATGCGGCTCCTTGGGGAATATATCCCGAGTGAAAAGTGCTTCATACACTTCCTTTTCCATAGTTTTAGCTCTTGAGTTGCTGCTAAAGAGTATGAAAAAGAAGTTAATAATAATAATAATTATAATAGATTAAAGCTTAAAGACTATTATCAATATGATGTTGCTAAATAATAATATCACATCTCTCACAATTCTGTGTTTCAGATTCCTCTTCTTGGTAGGTTGTTTCATGACATAAGATAAACAAGTAAGAGAGATCAGTTTTAATTCAGTTTCAGGATTACCAACTGCTTAACAACAGAGCTATAATTAATACACAGTATCATAACAAATATAAACACATTATGCATAAACATTACGGCCCTACTCAATTAAGTACTAACACCATTAACTAAATGAATTTAAAAAAAACTAATATTACTGCCCTACTCAATTAAATACTAATACATTTAACCAATCCAAAATCATGACAAAACAAAAATTTCTCAACCCGATAAGCTGCATAAAATATGTCAATGGAAGTCAACAATTCAGAATATATTCACCAAGAGTTTGAATATCTTGGAATGTACATAATATCTGCAAACTCCTAGAATTCCTAAAATCAAGGTACCCAACACAACATACTCCACCCTCAAACAACAAATTTTTCTGTTTTCATATATTTTTAATCTGTGTAATTAAATTTGCAAATATGTAAATGTGTCAAATCACATACCTTCCTAAAGTTTAGAAACTAGTGCCACTATCCCCCTCTCCTACCCCTTGTTAATTTTCCGTGTAGGTTAATTATGAATATGCTTATTTGATATACCAATAGAAGTATCTATCATTACCTCTATAGTTTCCTTCTATCTCGTTTGATTAGTTTCAAATAAAATGGAATATAAACTCTTCAATTTTTTATTAGAATTATTCACGTTATAGATCTCTATAGTATTAGTAAAATTGCAATATATAGAAAATTACACTATATCTGCTTATATAATAAAAATTAACTATATTTCATAAAAGTTAATTATATTTCAAAAAAATTACCTATCAATATTATAAATATTATAATATTTATGTAAAAGGTCAAAATCTATTTTTTTTAAAGTAACTGAAAGTTATAGCCCGAACTATAAGGTGGTTGTGGAACTTCAGGATATCAAAACCAACATGGATCTGGATATATATTTATCTAAAAAAAGGTTGATTAAGATTCTTTTTTGTTACAATTTATTGTACTCAAACAAGATGTGAGTTAAGTACAATAATTGTCGCCCAAAAAGAGAAAATGCTATATGCCATTTTGAAGTATATAATCTTTTATGTATAAAAGATATTATATACAAAGCAACACCCATTTAACCATATGAAAATACAAAATAAAATTACAAACTTAAAAAAATCATTAACAACCAATAATTCGATGAATATAAACTAATTCTTTTATTACAATTTTTTGCTAGAACACTATTTTACTAATTAAAATTTATTGTTATATTGGAAGCATGAAAAAAGCTAAAATATTTCTTATTAGTTTTTTTGTCCCTAGGTTAGTCTACATGGAAAATACATTAAATGAACAAATATGTACATGTAATGGGTTACACAATCAGTTTTTTTGATTTTTCCTTCCACAGGGATCAATCTGATGGTATTTGAATAAAATAAAATATAAATTAAAGCATTATAGAAAATGACAATAGTATACAATAATTGAAAAAAAAAATATTTGTCTAGGAAACTATGTTTTCATGAATAGATCTCAAATTTCTAACACTATAATAATGATCCTTGAAATTAATTTTTTTCTAGTATATATAAGATTTTGGTTGTTAAATGTTTTGTGAATAATACATTAGAGGATAAAATCAGTAAAGGGGGATAGTTGTTTCGAAGATTTGAAAATGTTGTGGACTATGAGTGTAACAAATGTGCATATTATCACACTGACTTAACACAGTAATAAATGAATAAAACTTTGTGACAGGAAGAACTACTTAATCAACAAAATTTATGTTACAGAAAACTCTGTTTTTTCATCAAATTATTTAATTTTATTGAACGAATAAAAATGAAAAAAATATAATTTTACAAACAATTATAAGAAATTATTATTATCAAAAAATTAAACTTATAAATGAATCTTACCTGAAATGGTATAGTCATCGATCAATTAAAGCAATTAGATAATTGCAATTGGCCTTGAGTACATTAATCTTGATTCATACTAGTTAACAAGTTATCTGATGAAATAATAAGATTCATAGACTGAGGAAATATGAAAAAAAATTTGTGAAATATATTTTTAGATTACATGGAGAAGAGTCAACGAAGAAACTTCATCGATGTAGGGTTTGGTGGAGGCGATAGAAGATTAAATGTACCATATATATGTCAAGGCTTTTGGGCCTTATTGCTTATATTTTTATTTTCATTGTATGGTATTCTTCGGGCCTTATAAAAAATATACTACATTTTTTGTTATGATATGGACTAAATTTATATAAAATTTAAAGTCCAATACCACATATTATTGGATAGTTTGAAATAAAATTAAAAAAATATCACTTTCTTAAATAAAGGAGGAGAAGCTAAAGTTTGGGGTTAACTCACGGAATATGTCAAAATAAATAACATGAAAAAATATGAAAAATATCGGTAACAATTTATAATATTGTCTTATTTATTTTTCCTTAATTGTTTTATAGTATGTTTATAAAAGTTATTTGTAACAAAAAAACTTAAACCACTTGATAATGTACATTGTACATAATACATACAATGTAAGTCTACTTCATATTAATTTTTTAAATTTTTAATTTCAAATAATCTAAATTAATTTTAACAATACTATATATAAAATAATTGTTAATATGCATGGTAAATTGGACCTGAATTAAGCGGAGTTTGCTTACACTAAGATACAGTATAGATAAAATCTCACGGGTTTTTCTAAGAATAAAGTCTGGTATATACCCGAAACCTATGGGTATGTGAGTGTATTAATGGATCAAGCGGGTTGAATGGACGATCTTCTCACCTCTAATAGAAGATATTACCTTTAAAAATTATTGTGTCGGGACAAAAGGGTGTATTAGTAGTAAAAGGGTACTTCCATGATATTTATAGATGGTTAAGAAATACTTAAACTTCCAAGATAATGAAATATAAATCTTTCATCAATGAATAAGTTCTTCAAAGATAATGAAAAGTAGTAATGGAAAAACAAACAACAAAAGGTGGTCATATATCGTGGTAAAAACAATAAAATGTTCAATGTTATACAAAATTACCCCCACTATAACTATCGATAACATTTTGTTCAATCCGCGAAGGGTTCTCTAGCACTCTCAGCTAACGATTCCCATTGATCCCTATTCATACCTATTGAGAAGGTATTTCTCTGAGAAATTCGAAATTGCCCAAATTCACTCAAGGAAAAAACATTTATGTTGGAATATCAATATGGTACTTAAAATATAGGCTGCTATGGCAGGTTTTAATGAAGTCACTCAAAAGTGAATCATTTGTGTTGTCATATTAATAAGTTACTCAAACAAACATCAAAAGGGTATCTAAAAGAACAAATATCACATTAGCATATCAAGAAGCTACTTGAAAAAGCGCGACTCCTAAATTGGCACATTATCTGCATACTCAAAATATCAGTTCCCACGTCAGTTCTTTATAAAAAAGGTAACTGAATTATGCAGATAATACTCGGGGAAATAACACCGATTACACAAATTCAAAAGGGATATTGAATTGAAATAATGACGTATTTGTAGTAATTGGGTGAATTAAAGTTATGGTCGAATGTAAGATTAAAGAAAAAGATCTCTACCCCAAACGAGGAAAATAAAAAACTGAATAAAGATTTGACATGATATGGCGGATGAAATGGGTTTGCGCATATTTAGTGGACGAGAAATATATAGGAGCAAATGAGAACCTTTTTGCGCACCCATATTAATTATAAATAGCTCTTGCACATCTCCCTAATAGGGTATATTTTTACTCATTAATTTTAATTCATTGTTCATAAATAAAGTTTGAACCTCTATAACTCTATCGGAGTGTAAGAATACGCTCAGACGTAATAATGCCTTGAGTGTCGGGGTGCCACTGGAAGAAAAACTTCTTGCGGTACTGAATTAGTCTCTGGTTTAAGTATATTCAGCAATGAGATTAGACAAAACATTAGCAAATTACAAAGATATTTCTCATAAACACAATCTTATTTTGACAGTTTTGACAGTCATCCTCATCTTTGTTATAACCACTACAATATGGTCATTTTGTAAGTATATAATCTTTTATGTATAAAAGACGATTATATACAAAGCAACACTTATTTAACCATATGAAAATACAAAATAAAATTACAAACTTAAAAAAATCATTAACAACCAATAATTCGATAAATATAAACTAATTCTTTTATTACAATTTTTTGCTAGAACACTATTTTACCAATTAAAATTTATTGTTATATTGGAAGCATGAAAAAAGCTAAAATATTTCTTATTAGTTTTTTTGTCCCTAGGTTAGTCTACATGGAAAATACATTAAATGAACAAATATGTACATGTAATGGGTTACACAATCAGTTTTTTAGATTTTTCATTCCACAGGGATCAATCTGAATGTATTTGAATAAAATAAAATATAAATTAAAGTATTATAGAAAATGACAAAAGTATACAATAATCGAAAAAAAATATTTGTCTAGGAAACTATGTTTTCATGAATAGATCTCAGATTTCTAACACTATAATAATGATCCTTGAAATTAATTTTTTTCTAGTATATATAAGATTTTGGTTGTTAAATGTTATGTGAATAATACATTAGAGGATAAAATCAGTAAAGGGGGATAGTTGTTTCGAAGATTTGAAAATGTTGTGGACTATGAGTGTAACAAATGTGCATATTATCACACTGACTTAACACTTTGTGACAGGAAGAACTACTTAATCAACAAAATTTATGTTACAGAAAACTCTGTTTTTTCATCAAATTATTTAATTTTATTGAATAATTAAAAATGAAAAAAATATAATTTTACAAACAATTATAAGAAATTATTATTATCAAAAAATTAAACTTATAAATGAATCTTACCTGAAATGGTATAGTCATCGATCAATTAAAGCAATTAGATAATTGCAATTGGCCTTGAGTACATTAATCTGATTCATACTAGTTAACAAGTTATCTGATGAAATAATAAGATTCATAGAATGAGGAAATATGAAAAAAAATCTGTGAAATATATTTTTAGATTACATGGAGAAGAGTCAACGAAGAAAGTTAATCGATGTAGGGTTTGGTGGAGGCGATAGAAGATTAAATGTACCATATATATGTCAAGGCTTTTGGGCCTTATTGCTTATATTTTTATTTTTATGCTATGGTATTCTTTGGGCCTTATAAAAAATATACTACATTTTTTGTTATGATATGGACAAAATTTATATAAAATTTAAAGTCCAATACCACATATTATTGGATAGTTTGAAATAAAATTAAAAAAATATCACTTTCTTAAATAAAGGAGGAGAAGCTAAAAGTTTGGGGTTAACTCACGGAATATGTCAAAATAAATAACATGAAAAAATATGAAAAATATCAGTAACAATTCATAATATTGTCTTATTTATTTTTCCTTAATTGTTTTATAGTATGTTTATAAAAGTTTTTTGTAACAAAAAAACTTAAACCACTTGATAATGTACATTGTACATAATACATACAATGTAAGTCTACTTCATATTAATTTTTTAATTTCAAATAATCTAAATTAATTTTAACAATACTATATATAAAATAATTGTTCATATGCATGGCAAATTGGACCTGAATTAAGCGGAGTTTGCTTACACTAAGATACAGTATAGATAAAATCTCACTGGTTTTTCTAAGAATAAAGTCTGGTATATACCCGAAACCTATGGGTATGTGAGTGTATTAATGGATCAAGCGGGTTGAATGGACGATCTTCTCACCTCTAATAGAAGATATTACCTTTAAAAATTATTGTGTCGGGACAGAAGGGGGTATTAGTAGTAAAAGGGTACTTCCATGATATTTATAGATGGTTAAGAAATACTTAAACTTCCAAGATAATGAAATATAAATCTTTCATCAATGAATAAGTTCTTCAAAGATAATGAAAAGTAGTAATGGAAAAACAAACAACAAAAGGTGGTCATATATCGTGGTAAAAACAATAAAATGTTCAATGTTATACAAAATTACCCCCGTTATAACTATCGATAACATTTTGTTCAATCCGCGAAGGGTTCTCTAGCACTCTCAGCTAACGATTCCCATTGATCCCTATTCATACCTATTGAGAAGGTATTTCTCTGAGAAATTCGAAATTGCCCAAATTCACTCAAGGAAAAAACATTTATGTTGGAATATCAATATGTTACTTAAAATATAGGCTGCTATGGCAGGTTTTCATGAAGTCACTCAAAAGTGAATCATTTGTGTTGTCATATTAATAAGTTACTCAAACAAACATCAAAAGGGTATCTAAAAGAACAAATATCACATTAGCATATCAAGAAGCTACTTGAAAAAGCGCGACTCCTAAATTGGCACATTATCTGCATACTCAAAATATCAGTTCCCACATCAGTTCTTTATAAAAAAGGTAGATGAATTATGCAGATAATACTCGGGGAAATAACACCGATTACACAAATTCAAAAGGGATATTGAATAGAAATAATGACGTATTTGTAGTAATTGGGTGAATTAAAGCTATGGTCGAATGTAAGATTAAAGAAAAAGACCTCTACCCCAACCGAGGAAAATAAAAAACTGAATAAAGATTTGACATGATATGGCCGATGAAATGGGTTTGCGCATATTTAGTGGACGAGAAATATATAGGAGTAAATAAGAACCTTTTTGCTCACCCATATTAATTATAAATAGCTCTTGCACATCTCCCTAATAGGGTATATTTTTACTCATTAATTTTAATGCATTGTTCAAAAATAAAGTTTGAACCTCTATAACTTTATCAGAGTGTAAGAATACGCTCAGATGTAATAATGACTTGAGTGTCGGGGTGCCACTGGAAGAAAAACTTCTTGCGGTACTGAATTAGTCTCTGGTTTAAGTATATTTAGCAATGAGATTAGACAAAACATTAGCAAATTACAAAGATATTTCTCATAAACACAATCTTATTTTGACAGTTTTGATAGTCATCCTCATCTTTGTTATAACCACTAAAATATGGTCATTTTGTAAGTCAATTATATTGGTGGATCATTTGTAACTATAACCAAATGTTTGATTAATATTTGTTGATTTTGCATAAAAAGTTAAGGACCCAAAAGCTAAGGGGTGTTATTTTGTTTTGTAATAATTCAAAAAGTTTATATTTTGTTCACTAATTATTTTTTAGAAACGTTATATTTGTGAAAATTTTAGATACATAATTACAATAATTATATGCAATTAATTTTCTTATACTGTTTGTTTTTTATATTTTTCTTTCATTTTTAATTCAAATTTCTTTTATTTTATTTTCAGTTTTAATATATTTGACTTCAATTTCTACAAAAAATATTAGAGTTAGATTATGGGAAATAGTGATTATTAATCAAGGATACAATTTAATGTATATTCTAGAATAGTTTTTAGTAATAGAAATTCATTGTGTTGGGGATAGATTTATAAAGTTTATTTAATATAATTTTGCATCTAATATTTTTCCATTATAACCAATTAACATAATTATAATTGTTTATTTTTGTTTATCTTATACTAGTTCCCTTGAGAAAAGACGATAAAGTGAATTAAATATCCTTGAAGCATGTCAAGTCACCAAATATATTCTGTAGATCGAAAGTTAAAGTATACCTTTATTAGCTATAACTTTATTAGTGTGTATGCGTTAAATTAAGACTATTAATATATGACTATTTTACAAATATATCTAATAAAAAAGATTAAAAAACTGAATAACACCTTAGTTTCTAATATTAAAATGTATATATATTTTTATAATTGATTTGGACAGTCAAACGAAAAATTATATTGAATTACATTGGAGTGTAATTTTACTTGATAAGATTCAAGAGAAATAAAAAGTATTATAGTATCCTATAAACCACTAGAAAAACTATTGACCTTTACCATCTTTGTTCCTTAATTCATAAAGTAAACAAATTAAACTTTTGCATGAGTTCACAACACTTAGGTACTTTCTTTTTGGGAGCCTTAATCTAGTTTGTTTGATTGCGCTGATCAATGGTGTCGTCATGGTGTTTGTCAAACTCAACCATAGAGAAACCCCGACCCAGAAAAGGCTGTGGAATATGGTGGTTATGTGAGGTATTGATGTACAAAGTAAAGGTCTACAATGAGGTTGTACCATTCTTTACATACGCTCTTACACAATAATAGACTTGACTGAGACTCTTGAAATAATTTCAAGTAAATGAATGTAGGGAAGGTTCATAATCATGAGGGACCCACGAAGACATGATGAGATGTGCACAACTGGAACTCTTTGCGACTCTTTGGGGAATATATCTTGAGTGAAAAATGCTTCATACACTTCCTTTTCCATAGTTTTAGCTCTTGAGCTGCTGCTAAAGAGTATGAAAAAGAGAAAAGGAGAAGGTAGGAAAATTATAATTTTTATACTTGCTTTTTCAACATCTCTTTCGATAAATGCCCCGACACTCTATCAGTCAATAAATAAAGATTATAAGTTACGGAGCATGAAAATGAGTAAAAACCATTATAAATAAGGACTTACTGTTGAGTATATCCCATCCTCATTTTCCAAAACTCCTTTGAAGATATTTTATAAAAATCATCATCCTTAGTTTCTATATCATGATTGAAAGTGAAAACATCATTAATAATATCTGAGATCAATCATATTTGTGCATCATCAAACTATTACTCACCATTTGGAGTTTTTTGAATTACTCTGCTAATTATTGGTCGAGTATCTTTATCAAATGTCTCTTTTGAGGGACCCGCGACAATATGACGAGACGGTGCAAGCACAACTGGAACTCTATGCGGCTCCTTGGGGAATATATCCCGAGTGAAAAGTGCTTCATACACTTCCTTTTCCATAGTTTTAGCTCTTGAGCTGCTGCTAAAGAGTATGAAAAAGAAGTTAATAATAATAATAATTATAATAGATTAAAGCTTAAAGACTATTATCAATATGATGTTGCTAAATAATAATATCACATCTCTCACAATTCTGTGTTTCAGATTCCTCTTCTTGGTAGGTTGTTTCATGACATAAGATAAACAAGTAAGAGAGATCAGTTTTAATTCAGTTTCAGGATTACCAACTGCTTAACAACAGAGCTATAATTAATACACAGTATCATAACAAATATAAACACATTATGCATAAACATTACGGCCCTACTCAATTAAGTACTAACACCATTAACTAAATGAATTTAAAAAAAACTAATATTACTGCCCTACTCAATTAAATACTAATACATTTAACCAATCCAAAATCATGACAAAACAAAAATTTCTCATCCCGATAAGCTGCATAAAATATGTCAATGGAAGTCAACAATTCAGAATATATTCACCAAGAGTTTGAACATCTTGGAATGTACATAATATCTGCAAACTCCTAGAATTCCTAAAATCAAGGTACCCAACACAACATACTCCACCCTCAAACAACAAATTTTTCTGTTTTCATATATTTTTAATCTGTGTAATTAAATTTGCAAATATGTAAATGTGTCAAATCACATACCTTCCTAAAGTTTAGAAACTAGTGCCACTATCCCCCTCTCCTACCCCTTGTTAATTTTCCGTGTAGGTTAATTATGAAATGCTTATTTGATATACCAATAGAAGTATCTATCATTACCTCTATAGTTTCCTTCTATCTCGTTTGATTAGTTTCAAATAAAATGGAATATAAACTCTTCAATTTTTTATTAGAATTATTCACGTTATAGATCTCTATAGTATTAGTAAAATTGCAATATATAGAAAATTACACTATATCTGCTTATATAATAAAAATTAACTATATTTCATAAAAGTTAATTATATTTCAAAAAAATTACCTATCAATATTATAAATATTATAATATTTATGTAAAAGGTCAAAATCTATTTTTTTTAAAGTAACTGAAAGTTATAGCCCGAACTATAAGGTGGTTGTGGAACTTCAGGATATCAAAACCAACTTGGATCTGGATATATATTTATCTAAAAAAAGGTTGATTAAGATTCTTTTTTGTTACAATTTATTGTACTCAAACAAGATGTGAGTTAAGTACAATAATTGTCGCCCAAAAAGAGAAAATGCTATATGCCATTTTGAAGTATATAATCTTTTATGTATAAAAGAGGATTATATACAAAGCAACACTCATTTAACAATATGAAAATACAAAATAAAATTACAAACTTAAAAAAATCATTAACAACCAATAATTCGATGAATATAAACTAATTCTTTTATTACAATTTTTTGCTAGAACACTATTTTACCAATTAAAATTTATTGTTATATTGGAAGCATGAAAAAAGCTAAAATATTTCTTATTAGTTTTTTTGTCCCTAGGTTAGTCTACATGGAAAATACATTAAATGAACAAATATGTACATGTAATGGGTTACACAATCAGTTTTTTTGATTTTTCCTTCCACAGGGATCAATCCGATGGTATTTGAATAAAATAAAATATAAATTAAAGCATTATAGAAAATGACAATAGTATACAATAATTGAAAAAAAAAATATTTGTCTAGGAAACTATGTTTTCATGAATAGATCTCAAATTTCTAACACTATAATAATGATCCTTAAAATTCTTTTTTTTCTAGTATATATAAGATTTTGGTTGTTAAATGTTTTGTGAATAATACATTAGAGGATAAAATCAGTAAAGGGGGATAGTTGTTTCGAAGATTTGAAAATGTTGTGGACTATGAGTGTAACAAATGTGCATATTATCACACTGACTTAACAGTAATAAATTAATAAAACATTGTGACAGGAAGAACTACTTAATCAACAAAATTTATGTTACAGAAAACTCTGTTTTTTCATCAAATTATTTAATTTTATTGAACGAATAAAAATGAAAAAAATATAATTTTACAAACAATTATAAGAAATTATTATTATCAAAAAATTAAACTTATAAATGAATCTTACCTGAAATGGTATAGTCATCGATCAATTAAAGCAATTAGATAATTGCAATTGGCCTTGAGTACATTAATCTGATTCATACTAGTTAACAAGTTATCTGATGAAATAATAAGATTCATAGAATGAGGAAATATGAAAAAAAATTTGTGAAATATATTTTTAGATTACATGGAGAAGAGTCAACGAAGAAACTTCATCGATGTAGGGTTTGGTGGAGGCGATAGAAGATTAAATGTACCATATATATGTCAAGGCTTTTGGGCCTTATTGCTTATATTTTTATTTTCATTGTATGGTATTCTTCGGGCCTTATAAAAAATATACTACATTTTGATATGGACTAAATTTATATAAAATTTAAAGTCCAATACCACATATTATTGGATAGTTTGAAATAAAATTAAAAAAATATCACTTTCTTAAATAAAGGAGGAGAAGCTAAAAGTTTGGGGTTAACTCACTGAATATGTCAAAATAAATAACATGAAAAAATATGAATAAATATCAGTAACAATTCATAATATTCTCTTATTTATTTTTCCTTAATTGTTTTATAGTATGTTTATAAAAGTTTTTTGTAACAAAAAAACTTAAACCACTTGATAATGTACATTGTACATAATACATACAATGTAAGTCTACTTCATATTAATTTTTTAAATTTTTAATTTCAAATAATCTAAATTAATTTTAACAATACTATATATAAAATAATTTTTAATATGCATGGCAAATTGGACCTGAATTAAGCGGAGTTTGCTTACACTAAGATACAATATAGATAAAATCTCACAGGTTTTTCTAAGAATAAAGTCTGGTATATACCCGAAACCTATGGGTATGTGAGTGTATTAATGGATCAAGCGGGTTGAATGGACGATCTTCTCACCTCTAATCGAAGATATTACCTTTAAAAATTATTGTGTCGGGACAGAAGGGGGTATTAGTAGTAAAAGGGTACTTCCATGATATTTATAGATGGTTAAGAAATACTTAAACTTCCAAGATAATGAAATATAAATCTTTCATCAATGAATAAGTTCTTCAAAGATAATGAAAAGTAGTAATGGAAAAACAAAGAACAAAAGGTGGTCATATATCGTGGTAAAAACAATAAAATGTTCAATGTTATACAAAATTACCCCCACTATAACTATCGATAACATTTTGTTCAATCCGCGAAGGGTTCTCTAGCACTCTCAGCTAACGATTCCCATTAGTCCCTATTCATACCTATTGAGAAGGTATTTCTCTGAGAAATTCGAAATTGCCCAAATTCACTCAAGGAAAAAACATTTATGTTGGAATATCAATATGTTACTTAAAATATAGGCTGCTATGGCAGGTTTTCATGAAGTCACTCAAAAGTGAATCATTTGTGTTGTCATATTAATAAGTTACTCAAACAAACATCAAAAGGGTATCTAAAAGAACAAATATCACATTAGCATATCAAGAAGCTACTTGAAAAAGCGCGACTCCGAAATTGGCACATTATCTGCATACTCAAAATATCAGTTCCCACGTCAGTTCTTTATAAAAAAGGTAAATGAATTATGCAGATAATACTCGGGGAAATAACACCGATTACACAAATTCAAAAGGGATATTGAATAGAAATAATGACGTATTTGTAGTAATTGGGTGAATTAAAGTTATGGTCGAATGTAAGATTAAAGAAAAAGATCTCTACCCCAAACGAGGAAAATAAAAAACTGAATAAAGATTTGACATGATATGGCCGATGAAATAGGTTTGCGCATATTTAGTGGACTAGAAATATATAGGAGCAAATAAGAACCTTTTTGCGCACCCATATTAATTATAAATAGCTCTTGCACATCTCCCTAATAGGGTATATTTTTACTCATAAATTTTAATTCATTGTTCATATATAAAGTTTGAACCTCTATAACTCTATCGGAGTGTAAGAATACGCTCAGACGTAATAATGACTTGAGTGTCGGGGTGCCACTGGAAGAAAAACTTCTTGCGGTACTGAATTAGTCTCTGGTTTAAGTATATTCAGCAATGAGATTAGACAAAACATTAGCAAATTACAAAGATATTTCTCATAAACACAATCTTATTTTGACAGTTTTGACAGTCATCCTCATCTTTGTTATAACCACTACAATATGGTCATTTTGTAATTCAATTATATTGGTGGATCATTTGTAACTATAACCAAATGTTTGATTAATATTTGTTGATTTTGCATAAAAAGTTAAGGACCCAAAAGCTAAGGGGTGTTATTTTCTTTTATAATAATTCAAAAAGTTTATATTTTGTTCACTAATTATTTTTTAGAAACGTTATATTTGTGAAAATTTTAGATACATAATTACAATAATTATATGCAATTAACTTTCTTATACTGTTTGTTTTTTATATTTTTCTTTCATTTTTAATTCAAATTTCTTTTATTTTATTTTCAGTTTTAATATATTTGACTTCAATTTCTACAAAAAATATTAGAGTTAGATTATGGGAAATAGTGATTATTAATCAAGGAGACAATTTAATGTGTATTCTAGAATAGTTTTTACTAATAGAAATTCATTGTGTTGGGGATGGATTTATAAAGTTTATTTAATATAATTTTGCATCTAATATTTTTCAATTATAACCAATTAACATAATTATAATTGTTTATTTTTGTTTATCTTATACTAGTTCCCTTGAGAAAAGACGATAAAGTGAATTAAATATCCTTGAAGCATGTCAAGTCGCCAAATATATTCTGTAGATCGAAAGTTAAAGTATACCTTTATTAGCTATAACTTTATTAGTGTGTATGCGTTAAATTAAAACTATTAATATATGACTATTTTACAAATATATCTAATAAAAAAGATTAAAAAACTGAATAACACCTTAGTTTCTAATATTAAAATGTATATATATTTTTATAATTGATTTGGACAGATAAACGAAAAATTACATTGAATTACATTGGAGTGTCATTTTACTTGATAAGATTCAAGAGAAATAAAAAGTATTATAGTATCCTATAAACCACTAGAAAAACTATTGACCTTTACCATCTTTGTTCCTTAATTCATAAAGTAAACAAAGTAAACTTTTTCATGAGTCCACAACACTTAGGTACTTTCTTTTTGGGAGCCTTAATCTTGTTTGTTTGATTGCGCTGATCAATGGTGTCGTCATGGTGTTTGTCAAACTCAACCATAGAGAAACCCCGACCCAGAAAAGGCTGTGGAATATGGTGGTTATGTGAGGTATTGATGAACAAAGTAAAGGTCTACAATGAGGTTGTACCATTCTTTACATACGCTCTTACACAATAATAGACTTGACTGGGACTCTTTAAATAA
Source organism: Nemophila menziesii (assembly GCA_029959085.1). NCBI lineage: Eukaryota > Viridiplantae > Streptophyta > Magnoliopsida > Boraginales > Hydrophyllaceae > Nemophila > Nemophila menziesii. The sequence continues at coordinate 32,683,980 of JARWIR010000009.1, forward strand.
TTTCAAGTAAATGAATGTAGGGAAGGTTCATAATCATGAGGGACCCACGAAGACATGATGAGACGTGCACAACTGGAACTCTTTGCGACTCCTTGGGGAATATATCTTGAGTGAAAAGTGCTTCATACACTTCCTTTTCCATAGTTTTAGCTCTTGAGCTGCTGCTAAAGAGTATGAAAAAGAGAAAAGGAGAAGGTAGGAAAATTATAATTTGTATACTTGCTTTTTCAACATCTCTTTCGATAAATGCCCCGACACTCTATCAGTCAATAAATAAAGATTATAAGTTACGGAGCATGAAAATGAGTAAAAACCATTATAAATAAGGACTTATTGTTGAGTAATATCCCATCCCCATTTTCCAAAACTCCTTTGAAGATATTTTATAAAAATCATCATCCTTAGTTTCTATATCATGATTGAAAGTGAAAACATCATTAATAATATCTGAGATCAATCATATTTGTGCATCATCAAACTATTACTCACCATTTGGAGTTTTTTGAATTACTCTGCTAATTATTGGTCGAGTATCTTTATCAAATGTCTCTTTTGAGGGACCCGCGACAACATGACGAGACGGTGCAAGCACAACTGGAACTCTATGCGGCTCCTTGGGGAATATATCCCGAGTGAAAAGTGCTTCATACACTTCCTTTTCCATAGTTTTAGCTCTTGAGCTGCTGCTAAAGAGTATGAAAAAGAAGTTAATAATAATAATAATTATAATAGATTAAAGCTTAAAGACTATTATCAATATGATGTTGCTAAATAATAATATCACATCTCTCACAATTCTGTGTTTCAGATTCCTCTTCTTGGTAGGTTGTTTCATGACATAAGATAAACAAGTAAGAGAGATCAGTTTTAATTCAGTTTCAGGATTACCAACTGCTTAACAACAGAGCTATAATTAATACATAGTATCATAACAAATATAAACACATTATGCATAAATATTACGGCCCTACTAAATTAAGTACTAACACCATTAATTAAAACAAAAAAAAAACTAATATTACTGCCCTACTCAATTAAATACTAATACATTTAACCAATCCAAAATCATGATAAAACAAAAATTTCTCAACCCGATAAGCTGCATAAAATATGTCAATGGAAGTCAACAATTCAGAATATATTCACCAAGAGTTTGAAAATCTTGGAATGTACATAATATCTGCAAACTCCTAGAATTCCTAAAATCAAGGTACCCAACACAACATACTCCACCCTCAAACAACAAATTTTTCTGTTTTCATATATTTTTAATCTGTGTAATTAAATTTGCAAATATGTAAATGTGTCAAATCACATACCTTCCTAAAGTTTAGAAACTAGTGCCACTATCCCCCTCTCCTACCCCTTGTTAATTTTCCTTGTAGGTTAATTAAGAATATGCTTATTTGATATACCAATAGAAGTATCTATCATTACCTCTATAGTTTCCTTCTATCTCGTTTGATTAGTTTCAAATAAAATGGAATATAAACTCTTCAATTTTTTATTAGAATTATTCACGTTATAGATCTCTATAGTATTAGTAAAATTGCAATATATAGAAACTTACACTATATCTCGTTATATAATAAAAATTAACTATATTTCATAAAAGTTAATTATATTTCAAAAAAATTACCTATCAATATTATAAATATTATAATATTTATGTAAAAGGTCAAAATCTATTTTTTTAAAGTAACTGAAAGTTATAGCCCGAACTATAAGGTGGTTGTGGAACTTCAGGATATCAAAACCAACTTGGATCTGGATATATTTATCTAAAAAAAGGTTGATTAAGATTCTTTTTTGTTACAATTTATTGTACTCAAACAAGATGTGAGTTAAGTCCAATAATTGTCGCCCAAAAAGAGAAAATGCTATATGCCATTTTGAAGTATATAATCTTTTATGTATAAAAGAGGATTATATACAAAGCAACACTCATTTAACAATATGAAAATACAAAATAAAATTACAAACTTAAAAAAATCATTAACAACCAATAATTCGATGAATATAAACTAATTCTTTTATTACAATTTTTTGCTAGAACACTATTTTACCAATTAAAATTTATTGTTATATTGGAAGCATGAAAAAAGCTAAAATATTTCTTATTAGTTTTTTTGTCCCTAGGTTAGTCTACATGGAAAATACATTAAATGAACAAATATGTACATGTAATGGGTTACACAATCAGTTTTTTTGATTTTTCCTTCCACAGGGATCAATCTGATGGTATTTGAATAAAATAAAATATAAATTAAAGCATTATAGAAAATGACAATAGTATACAATAATTGAAAAAAAAAATATTTGTCTAGGAAACTATGTTTTCATGAATAGATCTCAAATTTCTAACACTATAATAATGATCCTTAAAATTCTTTTTTTTCTAGTATATATAAGATTTTGGTTGTTAAATGTTTTGTGAATAATACATTAGAGGATAAAATCAGTAAAGGGGGATAGTTGTTTCGAAGATTTGAAAATGTTGTGGACTATGAGTGTAACAAATGTGCATATTATCACACTGACTTAACAGTAATAAATTAATAAAACTTTGTGACAGGAAGAACTACTTAATCAACAAAATTTATGTTACAGAAAACTCTGTTTTTTCATCAAATTATTTAATTTTATTGAACGAATAAAAATGAAAAAAATATAATTTTACAAACAATTATAAGAAATTATTATTATCAAAAAATTAAACTTATAAATGAATCTTACCTGAAATGGTATAGTCATCGATCAATTAAAGCAATTAGATAATTGCAATTGGCCTTGAGTACATTAATCTGATTCATACTAGTTAACAAGTTATCTGATGAAATAATAAGATTCATAGAATGAGGAAATATGAAAAAAAATTTGTGAAATATATTTTTAGATTACATGGAGAAGAGTCAACGAAGAAACTTCATCGATGTAGGGTTTGGTGGAGGCGATAGAATATTAAATGTACCATATATATGTCAAGGCTTTTGGGCCTTATTGCTTATATTTTTATTTTCATTGTATGGTATTCTTCGGGCCTTATAAAAAATATACTACATTTTTTGTTATGATATGGACTAAATTTATATAAAATTTAAAGTCCAATACCACATATTATTGTATAGTTTGAAATAAAATTAAAAAAATATCACTTTCTTAAATAAAGGAGGAGAAGCTAAAGTTTGGGGTTAACTCACGGAATATGTCAAAATAAATAACATGAAAAAATATGAAAAATATCGGTAACAATTTATAATATTGTCTTATTTATTTTTCCTTAATTGTTTTATAGTATGTTTATAAAAGTTATTTGTAACAAAAAAACTTAAACCACTTGATAATGTACATTGTACATAATACATACAATGTAAGTCTACTTCATATTAATTTTTTAAATTTTTAATTTCAAATAATCTAAATTAATTTTAACAATACTATATATAAAATAATTGTTAATATGCATGGCAAATTGGACCTGAATTAAGCGGAGTTTGCTTACACTAAGATACAGTATAGATAAAATCTCACGGGTTTTTCTAAGAATAAAGTCTGGTATATACCCGAAACCTATGGGTATGTGAGTGTATTAATGGATCAAGCGGGTTGAATGGACGATCTTCTCACCTCTAATAGAAGATATTACCTTTAAAAATTATTGTGTCGGGACAGAAGGGTGTATTAGTAGTAAAAGGGTACTTCCATGATATTTATAGATGGTTAAGAAATACTTAAACTTCCAAGATAATGAAATATAAATCTTTCATCAATGAATAAGTTCTTCAAAGATAATGAAAAGTAGTAATGGAAAAACAAACAACAAAAGGTGGTCATATATCGTGGTAAAAACAATAAAATGTTCAATGTTATACAAAATTACCCCCACTATAACTATCGATAACATTTTGTTCAATCCGCGAAGGGTTCTCTAGCACTCTCAGCTAACGATTCCCATTGATCCCTATTCATACCTATTGAGAAGGTATTTCTCTGAGAAATTCGAAATTGCCCAAATTCACTCAAGGAAAAAACATTTATGTTGGAATATCAATATGGTACTTAAAATATAGGCTGCTATGGCAGGTTTTAATGAAGTCACTCAAAAGTGAATCATTTTTGTTGTCATATTAATAAGTTACTCAAACAAACATCAAAAGGGTATCTAAAAGAACAAATATCACATTAGCATATCAAGAAGCTACTTGAAAAAGCGCGACTCCTAAATTGGCACATTATCTGCATACTCAAAATATCAGTTCCCACGTCAGTTCTTTATAAAAAAGGTAACTGAATTATGCAGATAATACTCGGGGAAATAACACCGATTACACAAATTCAAAAGGGATATTGAATTGAAATAATGACGTATTTGTAGTAATTGGGTGAATTAAAGTTATGGTCGAATGTAAGATTAAAGAAAAAGATCTCTACCCCAAACGAGGAAAATAAAAAACTGAATAAAGATTTGACATGATATGGCGGATGAAATGGGTTTGCGCATATTTAGTGGACGAGAAATATATAGGAGCAAATGAGAACCTTTTTGCGCACCCATATTAATTATAAATAGCTCTTGCACATCTCCCTAATAGGGTATATTTTTACTCATTAATTTTAATTCATTGTTCATAAATAAAGTTTGAACCTCTATAACTCTATCGGAGTGTAAGAATACGCTCAGACGTAATAATGACTTGAGTGTCGGGGTGCCACTGGAAGAAAAACTTCTTGCGGTACTGAATTAGTCTCTGGTTTAAGTATATTCAGCAATGAGATTAGACAAAACATTAGCAAATTACAAAGATATTTCTCATAAACACAATCTTATTTTGACAGTTTTGACAGTCATCCTCATCTTTGTTATAACCACTACAATATGGTCATTTTGTAAGTATATAATCTTTTATGTATAAAAGACGATTATATACAAAGCAACACTTATTTAACCATATGAAAATACAAAATAAAATTACAAACTTAAAAAAATCATTAACAACCAATAATTCGATAAATATAAACTAATTCTTTTATTACAATTTTTTGCTAGAACACTATTTTACCAATTAAAATTTATTGTTATATTGGAAGCATGAAAAAAGCTAAAATATTTCTTATTAGTTTTTTTGTCCCTAGGTTAGTCTACATGGAAAATACATTAAATGAACAAATATGTACATGTAATGGGTTACACAATCAGTTTTTTAGATTTTTCCTTCCACAGGGATCAATCTGAATGTATTTGAATAAAATAAAATATAAATTAAAGTATTATAGAAAATGACAAAAGTATACAATAATCGAAAAAAAATATTTGTCTAGGAAACTATGTTTTCATGAATAGATCTCAAATTTCTAACACTATAATAATGATCCTTGAAATTAATTTTTTTCTAGTATATATAAGATTTTGGTTGTTAAATGTTATGTGAATAATACATTTGAGGATAAAATCAGTAAAGGGGGATAGTTGTTTCGAAGATTTGAAAATGTTGTGGACTATGAGTGTAACAAATGTGCATATTATCACACTGACTTAACACTTTGTGACAGGAAGAACTACTTAATCAACAAAATTTATGTTACAGAAAACTCTGTTTTTTCATCAAATTATTTAATTTTATTGAATAATTAAAAATGAAAAAAATATAATTTTACAAACAATTATAAGAAATTATTATTATCAAAAAATTAAACTTATAAATGAATCTTACCTGAAATGGTATACTCATCGATCAATTAAAGCAATTAGATAATTGCAATTGGCCTTGAGTACATTAATCTGATTCATACTAGTTAACAAGTTATCTGATGAAATAATAAGATTCATAGAATGAGGAAATATGAAAAAAAATCTGTGAAATATATTTTTAGATTACATGGAGAAGAGTCAACGAAGAAAGTTAATCGATGTAGGGTTTGGTGGAGGCGATAGAAGATTAAATGTACCATATATATGTCAAGGCTTTTGGGCCTTATTGCTTATATTTTTATTTTTATGCTATGGTATTCTTTGGGCCTTATAAAAAATATACTACATTTTTTGTTATGATATGGACAAAATTTATATAAAATTTAAAGTCCAATACCACATATTATTGGATAGTTTGAAATAAAATTAAAAAAATATCACTTTCTTAAATAAAGGAGGAGAAGCTAAAAGTTTGGGGTTAACTCACGGAATATGTCAAAATAAATAACATGAAAAAATATGAAAAATATCAGTAACAATTCATAATATTGTCTTATTTATTTTTCCTTAATTGTTTTATAGTATGTTTATAAAAGTTTTTTGTAACAAAAAAATTAAACCACTTGATAATGTACATTGTACATAATACATACAATGTAAGTCTACTTCATATTAATTTTTTAATTTCAAATAATCTAAATTAATTTTAACAATACTATATATAAAATAATTGTTCATATGCATGGCAAATTGGACCTGAATTAAGCGGAGTTTGCTTACACGAAGATACAGTATAGATAAAATCTCACTGGTTTTTCTAAGAATAAAGTCTGGTATATACCCGAAACCTATGGGTATGTGAGTGTATTAATGGATCAAGCGGGTTGAATGGACGATCTTCTCACCTCTAATAGAAGATATTACCTTTAAAAATTATTGTGTCGGGACAGAAGGGGGTATTAGTAGTAAAAGGGTACTTCCATGATATTTATAGATGGTTAAGAAATACTTAAACTTCCAAGATAATGAAATAAAAATCTTTCATCAATGAATAAGTTCTTCAAAGATAATGAAAAGTAGTAATGGAAAAACAAACAACAAAAGGTGGTCATATATCGTGGTAAAAACAATAAAATGTTCAATGTTATACAAAATTACCCCCGTTATAACTATCGATAACATTTTGTTCAATCCGCGAAGGGTTCTCTAGCACTCTCAGCTAACGATTCCCATTGATCCCTATTCATACCTATTGAGAAGGTATTTCTCTGAGAAATTCGAAATTGCCCAAATTCACTCAAGGAAAAAACATTTATGTTGGAATATCAATATGTTACTTAAAATATAGGCTGCTATGGCAGGTTTTCATGAAGTCACTCAAAAGTGAATCATTTGTGTTGTCATATTAATAAATTACTCAAACAAACATCAAAAGGGTATCTAAAAGAACAAATATCACATTAGCATATCAAGAAGCTACTTGAAAAAGCGCGACTCCTAAATTGGCACATTATCTGCATACTCAAAATATCAGTTCCCACATCAGTTCTTTATAAAAAAGGTAGATGAATTATGCAGATAATACTCGGGGAAATAACACCGATTACACAAATTCAAAAGGGATATTGAATTGAAATAATGACGTATTTGTAGTAATTGGGTGAATTAAAGTTATGGTCGAATGTAAGATTAAAGAAAAAGATCTCTACCCCAAACGAGGAAAATAAAAAACTGAATAAAGATTTGACATGATATGGCCGATGAAATGGGTTTGCGCATATTTAGTGGACGAGAAATATATAGGAGCAAATGAGAACCTTTTTGCGCACCCATATTAATTATAAATAGCTCTTGCACATCTCCCTAATAGGGTATATTTTTACTCATTAATTTTAATTCATTGTTCATAAATAAAGTTTGAACCTCTATAACTCTATCGGAGTGTAAGAATACGCTCAGACGTAATAATGACTTGAGTGTCGGGGTGGCACTGGAAGAAAAACTTCTTGCGGTACTGAATTAGTCTCTGGTTTAAGTATATTCAGCAATGAGATTAGACAAAACATTAGCAAATTACAAAGATATTTCTCATAAACACAATCTTATTTTGACAGTTTTGACAGTCATCCTCATCTTTGTTATAACCACTACAATATGGTCATTTTGTAAGTATATAATCTTTTATGTATAAAAGACGATTATATACAAAGCAACACTTATTTAACCATATGAAAATACAAAATAAAATTACAAACTTAAAAAAATCATTAACATCCAATAATTCGATAAACATAAACTAATTCTTTTATTACAATTTTTTGCTAGGACACTATTTTACCAATTAAAATTTATTGTTATATTGGAAGCATGAAAAAAGCTAAAATATTTCTTATTAGTTTTTTTGTCCCTAGGTTAGTCTACATGGAAAATACATTAAATGAACAAATATGTACATGTAATGGGTTACACAATCAGTTTTTTAGATTTTTCCTTCCACAGGGATCAATCTGAATGTATTTGAATAAAATAAAATATAAATTAAAGTATTATAGAAAATGACAAAAGTATACAATAATCGAAAAAAAAATATTTGTCTAGGAAACTATGTTTTCATGAATAGATCTCAAATTTCTAACACTATAATAATGATCCTTGAAATTAATTTTTTTCTAGTATATATAAGATTTTGGTTGTTAAATGTTATGTGAATAATACATTAGAGGATAAAATCAATAAAGGGGGAAAGTTGTTTCGAAGATTTGAAAATGTTGTGGACTATGAGTGTAACAAATATGCATATTATCACACTGACTTAACAGTAATAAATGAATACAACTTTGTGACAGGAAGAACTACTTAATCAACAAAATTTATGTTACAGAAAACTCTGTTTTTTCATCAAATTATTTAATTTTATTGAATAAATAAAAATGAAAAAAATATAATTTTACAAACAATTATAAGAAATTATTATTATCAAAAAATTAAACTTATAAATGAATCTTACCTGAAATGGTATAGTCATCGATCAATTAAAGCAATTAGATAATTGCAATTGGCCTTGAGTACATTAATCTGATTAATACTAGTTAACAAGTTATCTGATGAAATAATAAGATTCATAGAATGAGGAAATATGAAAAAAAATCTGTGAAATATATTTTTAGATTACATGGAGAAGAGTCAACGAAGAAAGTTCATCGATGTAGGGTTTGGTGGAGGCGATAGAAGATTAAATGTACCATATATATGTCAAGGCTTTTGGGCCTTATTGCTTATATTTTTATTTTTATGCTATGGTATTCTTTGGGCCTTATAAAAAATATACTACTTTTTTTGTTATGATATGGACAAAATTTATATAAAATTTAAAGTCCAATACCACATATTATTGGATAGTTTGAAATAAAATTAAAAAAATATCACTTTCCTAAATAAAGGAGGAGAAGCTAAAAGTTTGGGGTTAACTCACGGAATATGTCAAAATAAATAACATGAAAAAATATGAAAAATATCAGTAACAATTCATAATATTGTCTTATTTATTTTTCCTTAATTGTTTTATAGTATGTTTATAAAAGTTTTTTGTAACATAAAAACTTAAACCACTTGATAATGTACATTGTACATAATACATACAATGTAAGTCTACTTCATATTAATTTTTTAAATTTTTAATTTCAAATAATCTAAATTAATTTTAACAATACTATATATAAAATAATTGTTAATATGCATGGCAAATTGGACCTGAATTAAGCGGAGTTTGCTTACACTAAGATACAGTATAGATAAAATCTCACGGGTTTTTCTAAGAATAAAGTCTGGTATGTGAGTGTATTAATGGATCAAGCGGGTTGAATGGACGATCTTCTCACCTCTAATAGAAGATATTACCTTTAAAAATTATTGTGTCGGGACAGAAGGGGGTATTAGTAGTAAAAGGGTACTTCCATGATATTTATAGATGGTTAAGAAATACTTAAACTTCCAAGATAATGAAATATAAATCTTTCATCAATGAATAAGTTCTTCAAAGATAATGAAAAGTAGTAATGGAAAAACAAACAACAAAAGGTGGTCATATATCGTGGTAAAAACAATAAAATGTTCAATGTTATACAAAATTAACCCCACTATAACTATCGATAACATTTTGTTCAATCCGCGAAGGGTTTCCTAGCACTCTCAGCTAACGATTCCCATTGATCCCTATTCATACCTATTGAGAAGGTATTTCTCTGAGAAATTCGAAATTGCCCAAATTCACTCAAGGAAAAAACATTTATGTTGGAATATCAATATGTTACTTAAAATATAGGCTGCTATGGCAGGTTTTTATAAAGTCACTCAAAAGTGAATCATTTGTGTTGTCATATTAATAAGTTACTAAAACAAACATCAAAAGGGTATCTAAAAGAACAAATATCACATTAGCATATCAAGAAGCTACTTGAAAAAGCGCGACTCCTAAATTAGCACATTATCTGCATAATCAAAATATCAGTTCCCACGTCAGTTCTTTATAAAAAAGGTAAATGAATTATGCAGATAATACTCGGGGAAATAACACCGATTACACAAATTCAAAAGGGATATTGAATTAAAATAATGACGTATTTGTAGTAATTGGGTGAATTAAAGTTATGGTCGAATGTAAGATTAAAGAAAAAGATCTCTACCCCAAACGAGGAAAATAAAAAACTAAATAAAGATTTGACGTGATATGGCCGATGAAATGGGTTTGCGCATATTTAGTGGACGAGAAATATATAGGAGCAAATGAGAACCTTTTTGCGCACCCATATTAATTATAAATAGCTCTTGCACATCTCCCTAATAGGGTATATTTTTACTCATTAATTTTAATTCATTGTTCATAAATAAAGTTTGAACCTCTATAACTCTATCGGAGTGTAAGAATACGCTCAGACGTAATAATGACTTGAGTGTCGGGGTGCCACTGGAAGAAAAACTTCTTGCGGTACTGAATTAGTCTCTGGTTTAAGTATATTCAGCAATGAGATTAGACAAAACATTAGCAAATTACAAAGATATTTCTCATAAACACAATCTTATTTTGACAGTTTTGACAGTCATCCTCATCTTTGTTATAACCACTACAATATGGTCATTTTGTAAGTATATAATCTTTTATGTATAAAAGACGATTATATACAAAGCAACAGTTATTTAACCATATGAAAATACAAAATAAAATTACAAACTTAAAAAAATCATTAACAACCAATAATTCGATAAATATAAACTAATTCTTTTATTACAATTTTTTGCTAGAACACTATTTTACCAATTAAAACTTATTGTTATATTGGAAGCATGAAAAAAGCTAAAATATTTCTTATTAGTTTTTTTGTCCCTAGGTTAGTCTACATGGAAAATACATTAAATGAACAAATATGTACATGTAATGGGTTACACAATCAGTTTTTTAGATTTTTCCTTCCACAGGGATCAATCTGAATGTATTTGAATAAAATAAAATATAAATTAAAGTATTATAGAAAATGACAAAATTATACAATAATCGAAAAAAAAATATTTTTCTAGGAAACTATGTTTTCATGAATAGATCTCAAATTTCTAACACTATAATAATGATCCTTGAAATTTTTTTTTTCTAGTATATATAAGATTTTGGTTGTTAAATGTTATGTGAATAATACATTAGAGGATAAAATCAGTAAAGGGGGATAGTTGTTTCGAATATTTGAAAATGTTGTGGACTATGAGTGTAACAAATGTGCATATTATCACACTGACATAACAGTAATAAATGAATAAAACTTTGTGACAGGAAGAACTACTTAATCAACAAAATTTATGTTACAGAAAACTCTGTTTTTTCATCAAATTATTTAATTTTATTGAATAAATAAAAATGAAAAAAATATAATTTTACAAACAATTATAAGAAATTATTATTATCAAAAAATTAAACTTATAAATGAATCTTACCTGAAATGGTATAGTCATCGATCAATTAAAGCAATTAGATAATTGCAATTGGCCTTGAGTAAATTAATCTGATTCATACTACTTAACAAGTTATCTGATGAAATAATAAGATTCATAGAATGAGGAAATATGAAAAAAAATCTGTGAAATATATTTTTAGATTACCTGGAGAAGAGTCAATTAAGAAACTTCATCGATGTAGGGTTTGGTGGAGGCGATAGAAGATTAAGTGTACCATATATATGTTAAGGCTTTTGGGCCTTATTGCTTATATTTTTATTTTTATGCTATGGTATTCTTTGGGCCTTATAAAAAATATACTACATTTTTTGTTATGATATGGACTAAATTTATATAAAATTTAAAGTCCAATACCACATATTATTGGATAGTTTGAAATAAAATTAAAAAAATATCACTTTCTTAAATAAAGGAGGAGAAGCTTAAAGTTTGGGGTTAACTCACGGAATATGTCAAAATAAATAACATGAAAAAATATGAAAAATATAAGTAACAATTCATAATATTGTCTTATTTATTTTTCCTTAATTGTTTTATAGTATGTTTATAAAAGTTTTTTGTAACAAAAAAGCTTAAACCACTTGATAATGTACATTGTACATAATACATACAATGTAAGTCTACTTCATATTAATTTTTTAAATTTTTAAGTTCAAATAATCTAAATTAATTTTAACAATACTATATATAAAATAATTGTTAATATGCATGGCAAATTGGACCTGAATTAAGCGGAGTTTGCTTACACTAAGATACAGTATAGATAAAATCTCACGGGTTTTTCTAAGAATAAAGTCTGGTATATACCCGAAACCTATGGGTATTTGCGTGTATTAATGGATCAAGCGGGTTGAATGGACGATCTTCTCACCTCTAATAGAAGATATTACCTTTAAAAATTATTGTGTCGGGACAGAAGGACGGTATTAGTAGTAAAAGGGTACTTCCATGATAATTATAGATGGTAAAGAAATGCTTAAACTTCCAAGGTAATGAAATATAAATCTTTCATCGATGAATAAGTTCTTCAAAGATAATGAAAAGTAGTAATGGAAAAACAAACAACAAAAGGTGGTCATATGTCGTGGTAAAAACAAAAAAAATGTTCAATGTTATACAAAATTACCCCCACTATTACTATCGATAACATTTTGTTCAATCCGCGAAAGGTTCTCTAGCACTCTCAGCTAACGATTCCCATCGATCCCTATTCATACCTATTGAGAAGGTATTTCTCTGAGAAATCCGAAATTGCCCAAATTCAATCAAGGAAAAAACATTTATGTTGGAATATCAATATGTTACTTAAAATATAGGCTGCTATGGCAGGTTTTCATGAAGTCACTCAAAAGTGAATCATTTGTGTTGTCATATTAATAAGTTACTCAAACAAACATCAAAAGGGTATCTAAAAGAACAAATATCACATTAGCATACCAAGAAGCTACTTGAAAAAGCGCGACTCCTAAATTGGCACATTATCTGCATACTCAAAATATCGGTTCCCACGTCAGTTCTTTATAAAAAAGGTAAATGAATAATGTAGATAATACTCAGGGAAATAACACCGATTACACATATTCAAAAGAGATATTGAATAGAAATAATGAAGTATTTGTAGTAATTGGGTGAATTAAAGCTATGGTCGAATGTAAGATTAAAGAAAAAGATCTCTACCCCAAACGAGGAAAATAAAAAATTGAATAAAGATTTGACATGATATGGCCAATGAAATGGATTTGTGCATATTTAGTGGACGAGAAATATATAGGAGCAAATAAGAATCTTTTCGCGCACCCATATTAATTATAAATAGCTCTTGCACATCTCCCTAATAGGGTATATTTTTACTCATTAATTTTAATTCATTGTTCATAAATAAAGTTTGAACCTCTATAACTCTATCGGAGTGTAAGAATACGCTCAGACGTAATAATGACTTGAGTGTCGGGGTGCCACTGAAAGAAAAACTTCTTGCGGTACAGAATTAGTCTCTGGTTTAAATATATCCAGCCATGAGATTAGACAAAACATTAGCAAATTACAAAGATATTTCTCATAAACCCAATCTTATTTTTACAGTTTTGACAGTCATCCTCATTTTTTTTATAACCATTACATTTTGGTCATTTTGTAAGTCAATTATATTGGTGGATCATTTCTAACTATAACCAAATGTTTGATTAATATTTGTTGATTTTGCATAAAAAGTTAAGGAGCCAAAAGCCAAGGGGTGTTATTTTCTTTTGTAATAATTCAAAAAGTTTATATTTTTTTCACTATTTATTTTTTAGAAATGTTATATTTGTGAAAATTTTAGATGCTTAATTACAATAATGATATGCAATTAATGTTCTAATACTGTTTGTTTTTTATATTTTTCTTTCATTTTTAATTCAAAAATATTTTATTTTATTTTCAGTTTTAATATATTTGACTTCAATTTCTACAAAAAATATTAGAGTTAGATTTTGGGAAATAGTGATTATTAATCAAGGAGACAATTTAATGTATATTCTAGCATAGTTTTGACTAATATAAATTCATTGTGTTGGGGATAGATTTATAAAGTTTATTTAATATAATTTTGCATCTAATATTTTTCCATTATAACAAATTAACATAATTATAATTATTTATTTCTGTTTATCTTATACTAGTTCCCTTGAGAAAAGTCGATAAAGTGAATTAAATATGCTTGAAGCATGTCAAGTCGCCAAATATATTCTGTAGATCGAAAGTTAAAGTATACCTTTATTAGCTATAACTTTATTAGTGTGTATGCGTTAAATTAAAACTATTAATACATGACTATTTTACAAATATATAAAAAATTACACTATATCTCCTTATATAATAAAAATTAACTATATTTCATAAAAATTAATTATATTTCAAACAAATTACCTATCGATATTATAAATATTATAATATTAATGTAAAAGGTCAAAATCTATTTTTTTAAAGTAACTGAAAGTTATAGCCCAAACTATAAGGTGGTTGTGGAACTTCAGGATATCAAAACCAACCTGGATCTGGATATATTTATCTAAAAAAAGGTTGATTAAGACTCTTTTTTGTTACAATTTATTGTACTCAAACAAGATGTGAGCTAAGTACAATGATTGTCGCCCAAAAAGAGAAAATGCTATATGCCATTTTGAAGTATATAATCTTTTATGTATAAAAGAGGATTATATACAAAGCAACACTCATTTAACCATATGAAAATACAAAATAAAATTACAAACTTAAAAAAAATCTTTTACAACCAATAATTAGATAAATATAAACTAATTCTCTTATTACAATTTTTAGCTAGAATACTATTTTACCAATTAAAATTTATTGTTATATGAAAGCATGAAAAAAGCTAAAATATTTCTTATTAGTTTTTTTGTCCCTAGGTTAGTCAACATGGAAAATATATTAAATGAACAAATATGTACATGTAATGGCTTACACAATCAGTTTCTTTGATTTTTCCTTCCACAGGGATCAATCTATGGTATTTGAATAAAATAAAATATAAATTAAAGCATTATAGAAAATGACAATAGTATACAAAAATAGAAAAAAAATATTTGTCTAGGAAACTATGTTTTCATGAATAGATCTCAAATTTCTAACACTATAATAATGATCCTTAAAAATCATTTTTGTTCTTGTATATATAAGATTTTGGTTGTTAAATGTTATGTGAAAAACACATTAGAGGATAAAATCAGTAAAGGGGGATAGTTGTTTCGAAAATTTGAAAATGTTGTGGACTTTGAGGGTAACAAATGTGCATATTATCACACTGACCTAACAGTAATAAATGAATAAAACTTTGTGACAGGAAGAATTTCTTAATCGCCAAAATTTATGTTACAGAAAACTCTGTTTTTTTATCAAATTATTTCATTTTATTGAATAAATAAAAATGAAAAAAATATTATTTTACAAAGAATTATAAAAAATAATTATTATAAAAAAATTAAACTTACAAATGAATCTTACCTGAAATGGTATAATCATCGATCAATCAAGCAATTAGATAATTGCAATTGGCCTTGAGTACATTAATCTGACTCATACTAGTTAACAAGATATCTGATGAAATAGTAAGATTCATAGAGTTAGAAAATATGAAAAAAAATCTCTGAAATATATTTATAGATTACATGGAGAAGAGTCAATGAAGAAACTTCATCGATGTAGGGTTTGGTGGAGTTTATAGAAGATTAAGTGTATCATTTATATGTCAAGGCTTTTGGGCCTTATTGATTAAATTTTTATTTTTATGTTATGGTATTCTTTGGGCCTTATAAAAAATATACTACATTTTTTGTTATGATATGGACTAAATTTATATAAAATTTAAAGTCCAATACAACATATTATTGGATAGTTTGAAATAAAATTAAAAAAATATCACTTTCTTAAATAAAGGAGGAGAAGCTTAAAGTTTGGGGTTAACTCACGGAATATGTCAAAATAAATAACATGAAAAAATATGAAAAATATAAGTAACAATTCATAATATTGTCTTATTTATTTTTCCTTAATTGTTTTATAGTATGTTTATAAAAGTTTTTTGTAACAAAAAAACTTAAACCAATACATACAATGTAAGTCTACTTCATATTAATTTTTTAAATTTTTAAGTTCAAATAATCTAAATTAATTTTAACAATACTATATATAAAATAATTGTTAATATGCATGGCAAATTGGACCTGAATTAAGCGGAGTTTGCCTACACTAAGATATAGTATAGATAAAATCTCACGGGTTTTTCTAAGAATAAAGTTCGGTATATACCCAAAACCTATGGGTATGTGCGTGTATTAATGGATCAAGCGGGTTGAATGGACGATCTTCTCACCTATAATAGAAGATATTACCTTTAAAAATTATTGTGTCGGGACAGAAGGGCGGTATTAGTAGTACAAGGGTACTTCCGTGATATTTATAGATGGTAAAGAAATGCTTAAACTTCCAAGGTAATGAAATATAAATCTTTCATCGATGAATAAGTTCTTCAAAGATAATGAAAAGTAGTAATGGAAAAACAGACAACAAAAGGTGGTCATATGTCGTGGTAAAAACAAAAAAATGTTCAATGTTATACAAAATTACCCGTACTATAACTATAGATAACATTTTGTTCAATCCGCGAAGGGTTCTCTTGCAGTCTCAGCTAACGATTCCCATCGATCCCTATTCATACCTATTGAGAAGGTATTTCTCTGAGAAATCCGAAATTGCCCAAATTCACACAAGGAAAAGACATTTATGTTGGAATATCAATATGTTACTTAAAATATAGGCTGCTATGGTAGGTTTTCATGAAGTCACTCAAAAGTGAATCATTTGTGTTGTCATATTAATAAGTTACTGAAACAAACATCAAAAGGGTATCTAAAAGAACAAATATCACATTAGCATACCAAGAAGCTACTTGAAAAAGCGTGAGTCCTAAATTGGCACATTATCTGCATACTCAAGATATCAGTTTCCACGTCAGTTCTTTATAAAAAAGGTAAATGAATTATGTAGATAATACTCGGGAAAATAAAACCGATTACACATATTCAAAAGATATATTGAATAGAAATAATGAAGTATTTGGAGTAATTTGGTTAATTAAAACTATGGTCGAATGTAAGATTAAAGAAAAAGATCTCTACCCCAAACGAGGAAAATAAAAAACTGAATAAAGATTTGACATGATATTGCCGATGAAATGGGTTTGCGCATATTTAGTGGATGAGAAATATATAGGAGCAAATAAGAACCTTTTTGCGCACCCATATTGATTATAAATAGCTCTTGCACATCTCCCTAATATGGTATATTTTTACTCATTAATTTTAGTTCATTGTTCATAAATAAAGTTTGAACCTCTATAACTCTATCGGAGTGTAAGAATACGCACAGACGTAATAATGACTTGAGTGTCGGGGTGCCACTGGAAGAAAAACTTCTTGCGGTACTGAATTAGTCCCTGGTTTAAGTATATTCAGCAATGAGATTAGACAAAACATTAGCAAATTACAAAGATATTTCTCATAAACACAATCTTATTTTGACAGTTTTGACAGTTATCCTCATCTTTGTTATAACCACTACAATATGGTCATTTTGTAAGTATATAATCTTTTATGTATAAAAGACGATTATATACAAAGCAACACTTATTTAACCATATGAAAATACAAAATAAAATTACAAACTTAAAAAAATCATTAACAACCAATAATTCGATAAATATAAACTAATTCTTTTATTACAATTTTTTGCTAGAACACTATTTTACCAATTAAAATTTATTGTTATATTGGAAGCATGAAAAAAGCTAAAATATTTCTTATTAGTTTTTTTGTCCCTAGGTTAGTCTACATGGAAAATACATTAAATGAACAAATATGTACATGTAATGGGTTACACAATCAGTTTTTTAGATTTTTCCTTCCACAGGGATCAATCTGAATGTATTTGAATAAAATAAAATATAAATTAATGTATTATAGAAAATGACAAAAGTATACAATAATCGAAAAAAAAATATTTGTCTAGGAAACTATGTTTTCATGAATAGATCTCAAATTTCTAACACTATAATAATGATCCTTGAAATTAATTTTTTTCTAGTATATATAAGATTTTGGTTGTTAAATGTTATGTGAATAATACATTAGAGGATAAAATCAGTAAAGGGGAATAGTTGTTTCGAAGATTTGAAAATGTTGTGGACTATGAGTGTAACAAATGTGCATATTATCACACTGACTTAACATTAATAAATGAATAAAACTTTGTGACAGGAAGAACTACTTAATCAACAAAATTTATGTTTCAGAAAACTCTGTTTTTTCATAAAATTATTTAATTTTATTGAATAAATAAAAATGAAAAAAATATAATTTTACAAACAATTATACGAAATTATTATTATCAAAAAATTAAACTTATAAATGAATCTTACCTGAAATGGTATAGTCATCGATCAATTAAAGCAATTAGATAATTGCAATTGGCCTTGAGTACATTAATCTGATTCATACTAGTTAACAAGTTATCTGATGAAATAATAAGATTCATAGAATGAGGAAATATGAAAAAAAATCTATGAAATATATTTTTAGATTACATGGAGAAGAGTCAACGAAGAAACTTCATCGATGTAGGGTTTGGTGGAGGCGATAGAAGATTAAATGTACCATATATATGTCAAGGCTTTTGGGCCTTATTGCTTATATTTTTATTTTTATGCTATGGTATACTTTGGCCTTATAAAAAATATACTACATTTTTTGTTATGATATGGACAAAATTTATATAAAATTTAAAGTCCAATACCACATATTATTGGATAGTTTGAAATAAAATTAAAAAAATAATACTTTCTTAAATAAAGGAGGAGAAGCTAAAAGTTTGGGGTTAACTCACGGAATATGTCAAAATAAATAACATGAAAAAATATGAAAAATATAAGTAACAATTCATAATATTGTCTTATTTATTTTTCCTTAATTGTTTTATAGTATGTTTATAAAAGTTTTTTGTAACAAAAAAACTTACACCACTTGATAATGTACATTGTACATAATACATACAATGTAAGTCTACTTCATATTAATTTTTTAAATTTTTAATTTCAAATAATCTAAATTAATTTTATCAATACTATATATAAAATAATTGTTAATATGCATGGCAAATTGGACCTGAATTAAGCGGAGTTTTGCTTACACTAAGATACAGTATAGATAAAATCTCACGGGTTTTCTAAGAATAAAGTCTGGTATATACCCGAAACCTATGGGTATGTGAGTGTATTAATGGATCAAGCGGGTTGAATGGACGGTCTTCTCACCTCTAATAGAAGATATTACCTTTAAAAATTATTGTGTCGGGACAGAAGGGGGTATTAGTAGTAAAAGGGTACTTCCATGATATTTATAGATGGTTAAGAAATACTTAAACTTCCAAGATAATGAAATATAAATCTTTCATCAATGAATAAGATCTTCAAAGATAATGAAAAGTAGTAATGGAAAAACAAACAACAAAAGGTGGTCATATATCGTGGTAAAAACAATCAAATGTTCAATGTTATACAAAATTACCCCCACTATAACTATCGATAACATTTTGTTCAATCCGTGAAGGGTTCTCTAGCACTCTCAGCTAACGATTCCCATTGATCCCTCTTCATACCTATTGAGAAGGTATTTCTCTGAGAAATTCGAAATTGCCCAAATTCACTCAAGGAAAAAACATTTATGTTGGAATATCAATATGTTACTTAAAATATAGGCTGCTATGGCAGGTTTTCATGAAGTCACTCAAAAGTGAATCATTTGTGTTGTCATATTAATAAGTTACTCAAACAAACATCAAAATGGTATCTAAAAGAACAAATATCACATTAGCATATTAAGAAGCTACTTGAAAAAGCGCGACTCCTAAATTGGCACATTATCTGCATACTCAAAATATCAGTTGCCACGTCAGTTCTTTATAAAAAAGGTAAATGAATTATGCAGATAATACTCGGGGAAATAACACCGATTACACAAATTCAAAAGGGATATTGAATTGAAATAATGATGTATTTGTAGTAATTGGGTGAATTAAAGTTATGGTCGAATGTAAGATTAAAGAAAAAGATCTCTACCCCAAACGAAGAAAATAAAAAACTGAATAAAGATTTGACATGATATGGCCGATGAAATGGGTTTGCGCATATTTAGTGGACGAGAAATATATAGGAGCAAATGAGAACCTTTTTGCGCACCCATATTAATTATAAATAGCTCTTGCACATCTCCCTAATAGGGTATATTTTTACTCATTAATTTTAATTCATTGTTCATAAATAAAGTTTGGACCTCTATAACTCTATCGGAGTGTAAGAATACGACTTGAGTGTCGGGGTGCCACTGGAAGAAAAACTTCTTGCGGTACTGAATTAGTCTCTGGTTTAAGTATATTCAGCAATGAGATTAGACAAAACATTAGCAAATTACAAAGATATTTCTCATAAACACAATCTTATTTTGACAGTTTTGACAGTCATCCTCATCTTTGTTATAACCACTACAATATGGTCATTTTGTAAGTATATAATCTTTTATGTATAAAAGACGATTATATACAAAGCAACACTTATTTAACCATATGAAAATACAAAATAAAATTACGAACTTAGAAAAATCATTAACAACCAATAATTCGATAAATATAAACTAATTCTTTTTTTACAATTTTTTGCTAGAATACTATTTTACCAATAAAAATTTATTGTTATATTGGAAGCATGAAAAAAGATAAAATATTTCTTATTAGTTTTTTTGTCCCTAGGTTAGTCTACATGGAAAATACATTAAATGAACAAATATGTACATGTAATGGGTTACACAATCAGTTTTTTAGATTTTTCCTTCCACAGGGATCAATCTGAATGTATTTGAATAAAATAAAATATAAATTAAAGTATTATAGAAAATGACAAAAGTATACAATAATCGAAAAAAAAATATTTGTCTAGGAAACTATGTTTTCATGAATAGATCTCAAATTTCTAACACTATAATAATGATCCTTGAAATTAATTTTTTTCTAGTATATATAAGATTTTGGTTGTTAAATGTTATGTGAATAATACATTAGAGGATAAAATCAGTAAAGGGGGATAGTTGTTTCGAAGATTTGAAAATGTTGTGGACTATGAGTGTAACAAATGTGCATATTATCACACTGACTTAACACAGTAATAAATGAATAAAACTTTGTGACAGGAAGAACTACTTAATCAACAAAATTTATGTTACCGAAAACTCTGTTTTTTCATCAAATTATTTAATTTTATTGAATAAATAAAAATGAAAAAAATATAATTTTACAAACAATTATAAGAAATTATTATTATCAAAAAATTAAACTTTTAAATGAATCTTACCTGAAATGGTATAGTCATCGATCAATTAAAGCAATTAGATAATTGCAATTGGCCTTGAGTATATTAATCTGATTCATACTAGTTAACAAGTTATCTGATGAAATAATAAGATTCATAGAATTTGGAAATATGAAAAAAAATCTGTGAAATATATTTTTAGATTACATGGAGAAGAGTCAACGAAGAAACTTCATCGATGTAGGGTTTGGTGGAGGCGATAGAAGATTAAATGTACCATATATATGTCAAGGCTTTTGGGCCTTATTGCTTATATTTTTATTTTTATGCTATTGTATTCTTTGGTCCTTATAAAAAATATACTACATTTTTTGTTATGATATGGACAAATTTTATATAAAATTTAAAGTCCAATACCACATATTATTGGATAGTTTGAAATAAAATTAAAAAAATATCACTTTCTTAAATAAAGGAGGAGAAGCTAAAAGTTTGGGGTTAACTCACGGAATATGTCAAAATAAATAACATGAAAAAATATGAAAAATATCAGTAACAATTCATAATATTGTCTTATTTATTTTTCCTTAATTGTTTTATAGTATGTTTATAAAAGTTTTTTGTAACAAAAAAAACTTAAACCACTTGATAATGTACATTGTACATAATACATACAATATAAGTATACTTCATATTAATTTTTTAAATTTTTAATTTCAAATAATCTAAATTAATTTTAACAATACTATATATAAAATAATTGTTAATATGCATGGCAAATTGGACCTGAATTAAGCGGAGTTTGCTTACACTAAGATACAGTATAGATAAAATCTCACGGGTTTTTCTAAGAATAAAGTCTGGTATATACCCGAAACCTATGGGTATGTGAGTGTATTAATGGATCAAGCGGGTTGAATGGACGATCTTCTCACCTCTAATAGAAGATATTACCTTTAAAAATTATTGTGTCGGGACAGAAGGGGGTATTAGTAGTAAAAGGGTACTTCCATGATATTTATAGATGGTTAAGAAATACTTAAACTTCCAAGATAATGAAATATAAATATTTTATCAATGAATAAGTTCTTCAAAGATAATGAAAAGTAGTAATGGAAAAACAAACAACAAAAGGTGGTCATATATCGTGGTAAAAACAATAAAATGTTCAATGTTATACAAAATTACCCCCACTATAACTATCGATAACATTTTGTTCAATCCGCGAAGGGTTCTCTAGCACTCTCAGCTAACGATTCCCATTGATCCCTATTCATACCTATTGAGAAGGTATTTCTCTGAGAAATTCGAAATTGCCCAAATTCACTCAAGGAAAAAACATTTATGTTGGAATATCAATATGTTACTTAAAATATAGGCTGCTATGGCAGGTTTTCATGAAGTCACTCAAAAGTGAATCATTTGTGTTGTCATATTAATAAGTTACTCAAACAAACATCAAAAGGGTATCTAAAAGAACAAATATAACATTGGCATATCAAGAAGCTACTTGAAAAAGCTCGACTCCTAAATTGGCACATTATCTGCATACTCAAAATATCAGTTCCCACGTCAGTTCTTTATAAAAAAGGTAAATGAATTATGCAGATAATACTCGGGGAAATAACACCGATTACACAAATTCAAAAGGGATATTGAATTGAAATAATGACGTATTTGTAGTAATTGGGTGAATTAAAGCTATGGTCGAATGTAAGATTAAAGAAAAAGATCTCTACCCCAAACGAGGAAAATAAAAAACTGAATAAAGATTTGACATGATATGGCCGATGAAATGGGTTTGCGCATATTTAGTGGAGGAGAAATATATAGGAGCAAATAAGAACCTTTTTGCGCACCCATATTAATTATAAATAGCTCTTGCACATCTCCCTAATAGGGTATATTTTTACTCATTAATTTTAATTCATTGTTCATAAATAAAGTTTGAACCTCTATAACTCTATCGGAGTGTAAGAATACGCTCAAGACGTAATAATAACTTGAGTGTCGGGGTGCCACTGGAAGAAAAACTTCTTGCGGTACTGAATTAGTCTCTGGTTTAAGTATATTCAGCAATGAGATTAGACAAAACATTAGCAAATTACAAAGGTATTTCTCATAAACACAATCTTATTTTGACAGTTTTGACAGTCATCCTCATCTTTGTTATAACCACTACAATATGGTCATTTTGTAAGTATATAATCTTTTATGTATAAAAGACGATTATATACAAAGCAACACTTATTTAACAATATGAAAATACAAAATAAAATTACAAACTTAAAAAAATCATTAACAACCAATAATTCGATAAATATAAACTAATTTTTTTATTATAATTTTTTGCTAGAACACTATTTTACCAATTAAAATTTATTGTTATATTGAAAGCATGAAAAAAGCTAAAATATTTCTTATTAGTTTTTTTGTCCCTAGGTTAGTCTACATGGAAAATACATTAAATGAACAAATATGTACATGTAATGGGTTACACAATCAGTTTTTTAGATTTTTCCTTCCACAGGGATCAATCTGAATGTATTTGAATAAAATAAAATATAAATTAAAGTATTATAGAAAATGACAAAAGTATACAATAATCGAAAAAAAAATATTTGTCTAGGAAACTATGTTTTCATGAATAGATCTCAAATTTCTAACACTATAATAATGATCCTTGAAATTAATTTTTTTTTCTAGTATATATAAGATTTTTGTTGTTAAATGTTATGTGAAAAATACATTAGAGGTTAAAATCAGTAAAGGTGGATAGTTGTTTCGAAAATTTGAAAATGTTGTGGACTATGAGGGTAACAAATGTGCATATATCACACTGACCTAACAGTAATAAATTAATAAAACTTTGTGACAGGAAGAACTACTTAATCGACAAAATTTATGTTACAGAAAACTCTGTTTTTTTATCAAATTATTTCATTTTATTGAATAAAATAAAAATGAAAAAAATATAATTCTACAAATAATTATAAGAAATAATTATTATCAAAAAATTAAACTTATAAATGAATCTTACCTGAAATGGTATAGTCATCGATCAATTCAAGCAATTAGATAATTGCATTTGGCCTTGAGTACAGTAATCTGAACCATACTAGTTAACAAGATATCTGATGAAATAATAAGATTCATAGATTGAGAAAATATGAAAAAAATTCTCTGAAATATATTTTTAGATTACATGGAGAAGAGTCAACGAAGAAACTTCATCGATGTAGGGTTTGGTGGAGGCGATAGAAGATTAAGTGTACCATATATATGTCAAGGCTTTTGGGCCTTACTGCTTAAATTTTTATTTTTATGTTATGGTATTCTTTGAGCCTTATAAAAAATATACTACATTTTTTGTTATGATATGGCCTAATTTATATAAAATTTAAAGTCCAATACCACATATTATTTGATATTTTGAAATAAAATTAAAAATATATCACATTCTTAAATAAAAGAGGAGAAGCTAAAAGTTTGGGGTTAACTCACGGATTATGTCAAAATAAATAACATTAAAAAATAAGAAAAATATAATTAACAATTCATAATATTGTCTTATTTTTCCTTAATTGTTTTATAGTATGTTTATAAAAGTTTTTTGTAACAAAAACACTTAAACCAATACATACAATGTAAGTCTACTTCATATTAATTTTTTAAATTTTTAATTTCAAATAACCTAAATTAATTTTAACAATACTATATATAAAATAATTGTTAATATGCATGGCAAATTGGACCTGAATTAAGCGGAGTTTGCTTACACTAAGATACAGTATAGATAAAATCTCACGGGTTTTTCTAAGAATAAAGTCTGGTATATACCCGAAACCTATGGGTATGTGAGTGTATTAATGGATCAAGCGGGTTGAATGGACGATCTTCTCACCTCTAATAGAAGATAATACCTTTAAAAATTATTGTGTCGGGACAGAAGGGGGTATTAGTAGTAAAAGGGTACTTCCATGATATTTATAGATGGTTAAGAAATACTTAAACTTCCAAGATAATGAAATATAAATCTTTCATCAATGAATAAGTTCTTCAAAGATAATGAAAATTAGTAATGGAAAAACAAACAACAAAAGGTGGTCATATATCGTGGTAAAAACAATAAAATGTTCAATGTTATACAAAATTACCCCCACTATAACTATCGATAACATTTTGTTCAATCCGCGAAGGGTTCTCTAGCACTCTCAGGTAACGATTCCCATCGATCCCTATTCATACCTATTGAGAAGGTATTTCTCTGAGAAATCCGAAATTGCCCAAATTCAATCAAGGAAAAAACATTTATGTTGTAATATCAATATGTTACTTTATATAGGCTGCTGTGGCAGGTTTTCATGAAGTCACTCAAAAGTGAATCATTTGTGTTGTCATATTAATAAGTTACTCAAACAAACATCAAAAGGGTATCTAAAAGAACAAATATCACATTAGCATATCAAGAAGCTACTTGAAAAAGCGCGACTCCTAAATTGGCACATTATCTGCATAGTCAAAATATCAGTTCCCACGTCAGTTCTCTATAAAAAAGGTAAATGAATTATGTAGATAATACTCAGGGAAATAACACCGATTACACATATTCAAAAGAGTTATTGAATAGAAATAATGAAGTATTTAGAGTAATTGGGTGAATTAAAGCTATGGTCGAATGTAAGATTAAAGAAAAAGATCTCTACCCTAAACGAGGAAAATAAAAAACTGAATAAAGATTTGACATGATATGGCC
The DNA here is from genome assembly GCA_029959085.1 of Nemophila menziesii. Taxonomy (NCBI): domain Eukaryota; kingdom Viridiplantae; phylum Streptophyta; class Magnoliopsida; order Boraginales; family Hydrophyllaceae; genus Nemophila; species Nemophila menziesii. The sequence continues at coordinate 32,710,335 of JARWIR010000009.1, forward strand.
GATGAAATGGGTTTGCGCATATTTCGTGGACGAGAAATATATAGGAGCAAATAAGAACTTTTTTGCGCACCCATATTAATTATAAATAGCTCTTGCACATCTCCCTAATAGGGTATATTTTTACTCATTAATTTTAATTCATTGTTCATAAATAAAGTTTGAACCTCTATAACTCTATCGGAGTGTAAGAATACGCACAGACGTAATAATGACTTGAGTGTCGGGGTGCCACTGGAAGAAAAACTTCTTGCGGTACTGAATTAGTCTCTGGTTTAAGTATATTCAGCAATGAGATTAGACAAAACATTAGCAAATTACAAAGATATTTCTCATAAACACAATCTTATTTTGACAGTTTTGACAATCATCCTCATCTTTGTTATAACCACTACAATATGTTCATTTTGTAAGTATATAATCTTTTATGTATAAAAGACGATTATATACAAAGCAACACTTATTTAACCATATGAAAATACAAAATAAAATTACAAACTTAAAAAAATCATTAACAACCAATAATTCGATAAATATAAACTAATTCTTTTATTACAATTTTTTGCTAGAACACTATTTTACCAATTAAAATTTATTGTTATATTGAAAGCATGAAAAAAGCTAAAATATTTCTTATTAGTTTTTTTGTCCCTAGGTTAGTCTACATGGAAAATACATTAAATGAACAAATATGTACATGTAATGGGTTACACAATCAGTTTTTTAGATTTTTCCTTCCACAGGGATCAATCTGAATGTATTTGAATAAAATAAAATATAAATTAAAGTATTATAGAAAATGACAAAAGTATACAATAATCGAAAAAAAAATATTTGTCTAGGAAACTATGTTTTCATGAATAGATCTCAAATTTCTAACACTATAATAATGATCCTTGAAATTAATTTTTTTTCTAGTATATATAAGGTTTTTGTTGTTAAATGTTATGTGAAAAATACATTAGAGGATAAAATCAGTAAAGGGGGATAGTTGTTTCGAAAATTTGAAAATGTTGTGGACTATGAGGGTAACAAATGTGCATATATCACACTGACCTAACAGTAATAAATTAATAAAACTTTGTGACAGGAAGAACTACTTAATCGACAAAATTTATGTTACAGAAAACTCTGTTTTTTTATCAAATTATTTCATTTTATTGAATAAAATAAAAATGAAAAAAATATAAGTCTACAAATAATTATAAGAAATAATTATTATCAAAAAATTAAACTTATAAATGAATCTTACCTGAAATGGTATAGTCATCGATCAATTCAAGCAATTAGATAATTGCATTTGGCCTTGAGTACAGTAATCTGAACCATACTAGTTAACAAGATATCTGATGAAATAATAAGATTCATAGATTGAGAAAATATGAAAAAAATTCTCTGAAATATATTTTTAGATTACATGGAGAAGAGTCAACGAAGAAACTTCATCGATGTAGGGTTTGGTGGAGGCGATAGAAGATTAAGTGTACCATATATATGTCAAGGCTTTTGGGCCTTACTGCTTAAATTTTTATTTTTATGTTATGGTATTCTTTGAGCCTTATAAAAAATATACTACATTTTTTGTTATGATATGGCCTAATTTATATAAAATTTAAAGTCCAATACCACATATTATTTGATATTTTGAAATAAAATTAAAAATATATCACATTCTTAAATAAAAGAGGAGAAGCTAAAAGTTTGGGGTTAACTCACGGATTATGTCAAAATAAATAACATTAAAAAATAAGAAAAATATAATTAACAATTCATAATATTGTCTTATTTTTCCTTAATTGTTTTATAGTATGTTTATAAAAGTTTTTTGTAACAAAAACACTTAAACCAATACATACAATGTAAGTCTACTTCATATTAATTTTTTAAATTTTTAATTTCAAATAATCTAAATTAATTTTAACAATACTATATATAAAATAATTGTTAATATGCATGGCAAATTGGACCTGAATTAAGCGGAGTTTGCTTACACTAAGATACAGTATAGATAAAATCTCACGGGTTTTTCTAAGAATAAAGTCTGGTATATACCCGAAACCTATGGGTATGTGAGTGTATTAATGGATCAAGCGGGTTGAATGGACGATCTTCTCACCTCTAATAGAAGATAATACCTTTAAAAATTATTGTGTCGGGACAGAAGGGGGTATTAGTAGTAAAAGGGTACTTCCATGATATTTATAGATGGTTAAGAAATACTTAAACTTCCAAGATAATGAAATATAAATCTTTCATCAATGAATAAGTTCTTCAAAGATAATGAAAAGTAGTAATGGAAAAACAAACAACAAAAGGTGGTCATATATCGTGGTAAAAACAAAAAAATGTTCAATGTTATACAAAATTACCCCCACTATAACTATCGATAACATTTTGTTCAATCCGCGAAGGGTTCTCTAGCACTCTCAGGTAACGATTCCCATCGATCCCTATTCATACCTATTGAGAAGGTATTTCTCTGAGAAATCCGAAATTGCCCAAATTCAATCAAGGAAAAAACATTTATGTTGTAATATCAATATGTTACTTAAAATATAGGCTGCTATGGCAGGTTTTCATGAAGTCACTCAAAAGTGAATCATTTGTGTTGTCATATTAATAAGTTACTCAAACAAACATCAAAAGGGTATCTAAAAGAACAAATATTACATTAGCATATCAAGAAGCTACTTGAAAAAGCGCGAGTCCTAAATTGGCACATTATCTGCATACTCAAAATATCAGTTCCCACGTCAGTTCTTTATAAAAAAGGTAAACGAATTATGCAGATAATACTCGGGGAAATAACACCGATTACACAAATTCAAAAGGGATATTGAATAGAAATAATGACGCATTTGTAGTAATTGGGTGAATTAAAGCTATGGTCGAATGTAAGATTAAAGAAAAAGACCTCTACCCCAACCGAGGAAAATAAAAAACTGAATAAAGATTTGACATGATATGGCCGATGAAATGGGTTTGCGCATATTTAGTGGACGAGAAATATATAGGAGTAAATAAGAACCTTTTTGCTCACCCATATTAATTATAAATAGCTCTTGCACATCTCCCTAATAGGGTATATTTTTACTCATTAATTTTAATGCATTGTTCATAAATAAAGTTTGAACCTCTATAACTTTATCAGAGTGTAAGAATACGCTCAGATGTAATAATGACTTGAGTGTCGGGGTTCCACTGGAAGAAAAACTTCTTGCGGTACTGAATTAGTCTCTGGTTTAAGTATATTCAGCAATGAGATTAGACAAAACATTAGCAAATTACAAAGATATTTCTCATAAACACAATCTTATTTTGACAGTTTTGATAGTCATCCTCATCTTTGTTATAACCACTAAAATATGGTCATTTTGTAAGTCAATTATATTGGTGGATCATTTGTAACTATAACCAAATGTTTGATTAATATTTGTTGATTTTGCATAAAAAGTTAAGGACCCAAAAGCTAAGGGGTGTTATTTTCTTTTGTAATAATTCAAAAAGTTTATATTTTGTTCACTAATTATTTTTTAGAAACGTTATATTTGTGAAAATTTTAGATACATAATTACAATAATTATATGCAATTAATTTTCTTATACTGTTTGTTTTTTATATTTTTCTTTCATTTTTAATTCAAATTTCTTTTATTTTATTTTCAGTTTTAATATATTTGACTTCAATTTCTACAAAAAATATTAGAGTTAGATTATGGGAAATAGTGATTATTAATCAAGGAGACAATTTAATGTATTCTAGAATAGTTTTTACTAATAGAAATTCATTGTGTTGGGGATAGATTTATAAAGTTTATTTAATATAATTTTGCATCTAATATTTTTCCATTATAACCAATTAACATAATTATAATTGTTTATTTTTGTTTATCTGATTCTAGTTCCCTTGAGAAAAGACGATAAAGTGAATTTAATATCCTTGAAGCATTCAAGTCGCCAAATATATTATGTAGATCGAAAGTTAAAGTATACCTCTATTAGCTATAACTTTATTAGTGTGTATGCGTTAAATTAAGACTATTAATATATGACTATTTTACAAATATATCTAATAAAAAAGATTAAAAAACTGAATAACACCTTAGTTTCTAATATTAAAATGTATATATATTTTTATAATTGATTTGGACAGTCAAACGAAAAATTATATTGAATTACATTGGAGTGTCATTTTACTTGATAAGATTCAAGAGAAATAAAAAGTATTATAGTATCCTATAAACCACTAGAAAAACTATTGACCTTTACCATCTTTGTTCCTTAATTCATAAAGTAAACAAATTAAACTTTTGCATGAGTTCACAACACTTAGGTACTTTCTTTTTGGGAGCCTTAATCTTGTTTGTTTGATTGCGCTGATCAATGGTGTCGTCATGGTGTTTGTCAAACTCAACCATAGAGAAACCCCGACCCAGAAAAGGCTGTGGAATATGGTGGTTATGTGAGGTATTGATGTACAAAGTAAAGGTCTACAATGAGGTTGTACCATTCTTTACATACGCTCTTACACAATAATAGACTTGACTGGGACTCTTGAAATAATTTCAAGTAAATGAATGTAGGGAAGGTTCATAATCATGAGGGACCCACGAAGACATGATGAGACGTGCACAACTGGAACTCTTTGCGGCTCCTTGGGGAATATATCCCGAGTGAAAAGTGCTTCATACACTTCCTTTTCCATAGTTTTAGCTCTTGAGCTGCTGCTAAAGAGTATGAAAAAGAAGTTAATAATAATAATAATTATAATAGATTAAAGCTTAAAGACTATTATCAATATGATGTTGCTAAATAATATCACATCTCTCACAATTCTGTGGTTTAAGATTCCTCTTCTTGGTAGGTTGTTTCATGACATAAGATAAACAAGTAAGAGAGATCAGTTTTAATTCAGTTTCAGGATTACCAACTGCTTAACAACAGAGCTATAATTAATACACAGTATCATAACAAATATAAACACATTATGCATAAACATTACGGCCCTACTCAATTAAGTACTAACACCATTAACTAAATGAATTTAAAAAAAACTAATATTACTGCCCTACTCAATTAAATACTAATACATTTAACCAATCCAAAATCATGACAAAACAAAAATTTCTCATCCCGATAAGCTGCATAAAATATGTCAATAGAAGTCAACAATTCAGAATATATTCACCAAGAGTTTGAACATCTTGGAATGTACATAATATCTGCAAACTCCTAGAATTCCTAAAATCAAGGTACCCAACACAACATACTCCACCCTCAAACAACAAATTTTTCTGTTTTCATATATTTTTAATCTGTGTAATTAAATTTGCAAATATGTAAATGTGTCAAATCACATACCTTCCTAAAGTTTAGAAACTAGTGCCACTATCCCCCTCTCCTACCCCTTGTTAATTTTCCGTGTAGGTTAATTATGAATATGCTTATATGATATACCAATAGAAGTATCTATCATTACCTCTATAGTTTCCTTCTATCTCGTTTGATTAGTTTCAAATAAAATGGAATATAAACTCTTCAATTTTTTATTAGAATTATTCACGTTATAGATCTCTATAGTATTAGTAAAATTGCAATATATAGAAAATTACACTATATCTGCTTATATAATAAAAATTAACTATATTTCATAAAAGTTAATTATATTTCAAAAAAATTACCTATCAATATTATAAATATTATAATATTTATGTAAAAGGTCAAAATCTATTTTTTTTAAAGTAACTGAAAGTTATAGCCCAAACTATAAGGTGGTTGTGGAACTTCAGGATATCAAAACCAACTTGGATCTGGATATATTTATCTAAAAAAAGGTTGATTAAGATTCTTTTTTGTTACAATTTATTGTACTCAAACAAGATGTGAGTTAAGTACAATAATTGTCGCCCAAAAAGAGAAAATGCTATATGCCATTTTGAAGTATATAATCTTTTATGTATAAAAGATATTATATACAAAGCAACACTCATTTAACCATATGAAAATACAAAATAAAATTACAAAATTAAAAAAATCATTAACAACCAATAATTCGATAAATATAAACTAATTCTTTTATTACAATTTTTTGCTAGAACACTATTTTACCAATTAAAATCTATTGTTATATTGGAAGCATGAAAAAAGCTAAAATATTTCTTATTAGTTTTTTTGTCCCTAGGTTAGTCTACATGGAAAATACATTAAATGAACAAATATGTACATGTAATGGGTTACACAATCAGTTTTTTTGATTTTTCCTTCCACAGGGATCAATCTGATGGTATTTGAATAAAATAAAATATAAATTAAAGCATTATAGAAAATGACAATAGTATAATATAATTGAAAAAAAAATATTTGTCTAGGAAACTATGTTTTCATGAATAGATCTCAAATTTCTAACACTATAATAATGATCCTTAAAATTCATTTTTTTCTAGTATATATAAGATTTTGGTTGTTAAATGTTTTGTGAATAATACATTAGAGGATAAAATCAGTAAAGGGGGATAGTTGTTTCGAATATTTGAAAATGTTGTGGACTATGAGTGTAACAAATGTGCATATTATCACACTGATTTAACAATAATAAATTAATAAAACTTTGTGACAGGATGAACTACTTAATCAACAAAATTTATGTTACAGAAAACTATGTTTTTTAATCAAATTATTTAATTTTATTGAATAAATAAAAATGAAAAAAATATAGTTTTACAAACAATTATAAGAAATTATTATTATCAAAAAATTAAACTTATAAATGAATCTTACCTGAAATGGTATAGTCATCGATCAATTAAAGCAATTAGATAATTGCAATTGGCCTTGAGTACATTAATCTGATTCATACTAGTTAACAAGTTATCTGATGAAATAATAAGATTCATAGAATGAGGAAATATGAAAAAAAATCTGTGAAATATATTTTTAGATTACATGGAGAAGAGTCAACGAAGAAACTTCATCGATGTAGGGTTTGGTGGAGGCGATAGAAGATTAATTGTACCATATATATGTCAAGGCTTTTGGACCTTATTGCTTATATTTTTATTTTTATGCTATGGTATTCTTTGGGCCTTATAAAAAATATACTACATTTTTTGTTATGATATGGACTAAATTTATATAAAATTTAAAGTCCAATACCACATATTATTGGATAGTTTGAAATAAAATTAAAAAAATATCACTTTCTTAAATAAAGGAGGAGAAGCTAAAAGTTTGGGGTTAACTCACGGAATATGTCAAAATAAATAACATGAAAAAATATGAAAAAATATCAGTAACAATTCATAATATTCTCTTATTTATTTTTCCTTAATTGTTTTATAGTATGTTTATAAAAGTTTTTTGTAACAAAAAAACTTAAACCACTTGATAATGTACATTGTACATAATACATACAATGTAAGTCTACTTCATATTAATTTTTTAAATTTTTAATTTCAAATAATCTAAATTAATTTTAACAATACTATATATAAAATAATTGTTAATATGCATGGCAAATTGGACCTGAATTAAGCGGAGTTTGCTTACACTAAGATACAATATAGATAAAATCTCACGGGTTTTTCTAAGAATAAAGTCTGGTATATACCCGAAACCTATGGGTATGTGCGTGTATTAATGGATCAAGCGGGTTGAATGGACGATCTTCTCACCTCTAATAGAAGATATTACCTTTAAAAATTATTGTGTCGGGACAGAAGGGGGTATTAGTAGTAAAAGGGTACTTCCATGATATTTATAGATGGTTAAGAAATGCTTAAACTTCCAAGATAATGAAATATAAATCTTTCATCAATGAATAAGTTCTTCAAAGATAATGAAAAGTAGTAATGGAAAAACAAACAACAAAAGGTGGTCATATATCGTGGTAAAAACAATAAAATGTTCAATGTTATACAAAATTACCCCCACTATAACTATCGATAACATTTTGTTCAATCCGCGAAGGGTTCTCTAGCACTCTCAGCTAACGATTCCCATTAGTCCCTATTCATACCTATTGAGAAGGTATTTCTCTGAGAAATTCGAAATTGCCCAAATTCACTCAAGGAAAAAACATTTATGTTGGAATATCAATATGTTACTTAAAATATAGGCTGCTATGGCAGGTTTTCATGAAGTCACTCAAAAGTGAATCATTTGTGTTGTCATATTAATAAGTTACTCAAACAAACATCAAAAGGGTATCTAAAAGAACAAATATCACATTAGCATATCAAGAAGCTACTTGAAAAAGCGCGAGTCCTAAATTGGCACATTATCTGCATACTCAAAATATCAGTTCCCACGTCAGTTCTTTATAAAAAAGGTAAACGAATTATGTAGATAATACTCGGGGAAATAACACCGATTACACAAATTCAAAAGGGATATTGAATAGAAATAATGACGTATTTGTAGTAATTGGGTGAATTAAAGCTATGGTCGAATGTAAGATTAAAGAAAAAGACCTCTACCCCAACCGAGGAAAATAAAAAACTGAATAAAGATTTGACATGATATGGCCGATGAAATGGGTTTGCGCATATTTAGTGGACGAGAAATATATAGGAGTAAATAAGAACCTTTTTGCTCACCCATATTAATTATAAATAGCTCTTGCACATCTCCCTAATAGGGTATATTTTTACTCATTAATTTTAATGCATTGTTCAAAAATAAAGTTTGAACCTCTATAACTTTATCAGAGTGTAAGAATACGCTCAGATGTAATAATGACTTGAGTGTCGGGGTGCCACTGGAAGAAAAACTTCTTGCGGTACTGAATTAGTCTCTGGTTTAAGTATATTCAGCAATGAGATTAGACAAAACATTAGCAAATTACAAAGATATTTCTCATAAACACAATCTTATTTTGACAGTTTTGATAGTCATCCTCATCTTTGTTATAACCACTAAAATATGGTCATTTTGTAAGTCAATTATATTGGTGGATCATTTGTAACTATAACCAAATGTTTGATTAATATTTGTTGATTTTGCATAAAAAGTTAAGGACCCAAAAGCTAAGGGGTGTTATTTTCTTTTGTAATAATTCAAAAAGTTTATATTTTGTTCACTAATTATTTTTTAGAAACGTTATATTTGTGAAAATTTTAGATACATAATTACAATAATTATATGCAATTAATTTTCTTATACTGTTTGTTTTTTATATTTTTCTTTCATTTTTAATTCAAATTTCTTTTATTTTATTTTCAGTTTTAATATATTTGACTTCAATTTCTACAAAAAATATTAGAGTTAGATTATGGGAAATAGTGATTATTAATCAAGGATACAATTTAATGTATATTCTAGAATAGTTTTTACTAATAGAAATTCATTGTGTTGGGGATAGATTTATAAAGTTTATTTAATATAATTTTGCATCTAATATTTTTCCATTATAACCAATTAACATAATTATAATTGTTTATTTTTGTTTATCTTATACTAGTTCCCTTGAGAAAAGACGATAAAGTGAATTAAATATCCTTGAAGCATGTCAAGTCACCAAATATATTCTGTAGATCGAAAGTTAAAGTATACCTTTATTAGCTATAACTTTATTAGTGTGTATGCGTTAAATTAAGACTATTAATATATGACTATTTTACAAATATATCTAATAAAAAAGATTAAAAAACTGAATAACACCTTAGTTTCTAATATTAAAATGTATATATATTTTTATAATTGATTTGGACAGTCAAACGAAAAATTATATTGAATTACATTGGAGTGTCATTTTACTTGATAAGATTCAAGAGAAATAAAAAGTATTATAGTATCCTATAAACCACTAGAAAAACTATTGACCTTTACCATCTTTGTTCCTTAATTCATAAAGTAAACAAATTAAACTTTTGCATGAGTTCACAACACTTAGGTACTTTCTTTTTGGGAGCCTTAATCTAGTTTGTTTGATTGCGCTGATCAATGGTGTCGTAATGGTGTTTGTCAAACTCAACCATAGAGAAACCCCGACCCAGACAAGGCTGTGGAATATGGTGGTTATGTGAGGTATTGATGTACAAAGTAAAGGTCTACAATGAGGTTGTACCATTCTTTACATACGCTCTTACACAATAATAGACTTGACTGGGACTCTTGAAATAATTTCAAGTAAATGAATGTAGGGAAGGTTCATAATCATGAGGGACCCACGAAGACATGATGAGACGTGCACAACTGGAACTCTTTGCGACTCTTTGGGGAATATATCTTGAGTGAAAAATGCTTCATACACTTCCTTTTCCATAGTTTTAGCTCTTGAGCTGCTGCTAAAGAGTATGAAAAAGAGAAAAGGAGAAGGTAGGAAAATTATAATTTTTATACTTGCTTTTTCAACATCTCTTTCGATAAATGCCCCGACACTCTATCAGTCAATAAATAAAGATTATAAGTTACGGAGCATGAAAATGAGTAAAAACCATTATAAATAAGGACTTACTGTTGAGTATATCCCATCCTCATTTTCCAAAACTCCTTTGAAGATATTTTATAAAAATCATCATCCTTAGTTTCTATATCATGATTGAAAGTGAAAACATCATTAATAATATCTGAGATCAATCATATTTGTGCATCATCAAACTATTACTCACCATTTGGAGTTTTTTGAATTACTCTGCTAATTATTGGTCGAGTATCTTTATCAAATGTCTCTTTTGAGGGACCCGCGACAACATGACGAGACGGTGCAAGCACAACTGGAACTCTATGCGTCTCCTTGGGGAATATATCCCGAGTGAAAAGTGCTTCATACACTTCATTTTCCATAGTTTTAGCTCTTGAGCTGCTGCTAAAGAGTATGAAAAAGAAGTTAATAATAATAATAATTATAATAGATTAAAGCTTAAAGACTATTATCAATATGATGTTGCTAAATAATAATATCACATCTCTCACAATTCTGTGTTTCAGATTCCTCTTCTTGGTAGGTTGTTTCATGACATAAGATAAACAAGTAAGAGAGATCAGTTTTAATTCAGTTTCAGGATTACCAACTGCTTAACAACAGAGCTATAATTAATACACAGTATCATAACAAATATAAACACATTATGCATAAACATTACGGCCCTACTCAATTAAGTACTAACACCATTAACTAAATGAATTTAAAAAAAACTAATATTACTGCCCTACTCAATTAAATACTAATACATTTAACCAATCCAAAATCATGACAAAACAAAAATTTCTCATCCCGATAAGCTGCATAAAATATGTCAATGGAAGTCAACAATTCAGAATATATTCACCACGAGTTTGAACATCTTGGAATGTACATAATATCTGCAAACTCCTAGAATTCCTAAAATCAAGGTACCCAACACAACATACTCCACCCTCAAACAACAAATTTTTCTGTTTTCATATATTTTTAATCTGTGTAATTAAATTTGCAAATATGTAAATGTGTCAAATCACATACCTTCCTAAAGTTTAGAAACTAGTGCCACTATCCCCCTCTCCTACCCCTTGTTAATTTTCCGTGTAGGTTAATTATGAATATGCTTATTTGATATACCAATAGAAGTATCTATCATTACCTCTATAGTTTCCTTCTATCTCGTTTGATTAGTTTCAAATAAAATGGAATATAAACTCTTCAATTTTTTATTAGAATTATTCACGTTATAGATCTCTATAGTATTAGTAAAATTGCAATATATAGAAAATTACACTATATCTGCTTATATAATAAAAATTAACTATATTTCATAAAAGTTAATTATATTTCAAAAAAATTACCTATCAATATTATAAATATTATAATATTTATGTAAAAGGTCAAAATCTATTTTTTTTAAAGTAACTGAAAGTTATAGCCCGAACTATAAGGTAGTTGTGGAACTTCAGGATATCAAAACCAACTTGGATCTGGATATATATTTATCTAAAAAAAGGTTGATTAAGATTCTTTTTTGTTACAATTTATTGTACTCAAACAAGATGTGAGTTAAGTACAATAATTGTCGCCCAAAAAGAGAAAATGCTATATGCCTTTTTGAAGTATATAATCTTTTATGTATAAAAGATATTATATACAAAGCAACACCCATTTAACCATATGAAAATACAAAATAAAATTACAAAATTAAAAAAATCATTAACAACCAATAATTCGATAAATATAAACTAATTCTTTTATTACAATTTTTTGCTAGAACACTATTTTACCAATTAAAATCTATTGTTATATTGGAAGCATGAAAAAAGCTAAAATATTTCTTATTAGTTTTTTTGTCCCTAGGTTAGTCTACATGGAAAATACATTAAATGAACAAATATGTACATGTAATGGGTTACACAATCAGTTTTTTTGATTTTTCCTTCCACAGGGATCAATCTGATGGTATTTGAATAAAATAAAATATAAATTAAAGCATTATAGAAAATGACAATAGTATACAATAATTGAAAAAAAAATATTTGTCTAGGAAACTATGTTTTCATGAATAGATCTCAAATTTCTAACACTATAATAATGATCCTTAAAATTCATTTTTTTCTAGTATATATAAGATTTTGGTTGTTAAATGTTATTTGAATAATACATTAGAGGATAAAATCAGTAAAGGGGGATAGTTGTTTCGAAGATTTGAAAATGTTGTGGACTATGAGTGTAACAAATGTGCATATTATCACACTGACTTAACAGTAATAAATTAATAAAACTTTGTGACAGGATGAACTACTTAATCAACAAAATTTATGTTACAGAAAACTCTATTTTTTCATCAAATTATTTAATTTTATTGAATAAATAAAAATAAAAAAAATATAGTTTTACAAACAATTATAAGAAATTATTATTATCAAAAAATTAAACTTATAAATGATTCTTACCTGAAATGGTATAGTCATCGATCAATTAAAGCAATTAGATAATTGCAATTGGCCTTGAGTATATTAATCTGATTCATACTAGTTAACAAGTTATTTGATGAAATAATAAGATTCATAGAATGAGGAAATATGAAAAAAAATCTGTGAAATATATTTTTAGATTACATGGAGAAAAGTCAATGAAGAAACTTCATCGATGTAGGGTTTGGTGGGGGCGATAGAAGATTAAGTGTACCATATATATGTCAAGGCTTTTGGGCCTTATTGCTTATATTTTTATTTTTATGCTATGGTATTCTTTGGGCCTTATAAAAAATATACTACATTTTTTGTTATGATATGGACTAAATTTATATAAAATTTAAAGTCCAATACCACATATTATTGGATAGTTTGAAATAAAATTAAAAAAATATCACTTTCTTAAATAAAGGAGGAGAAGCTAAAAGTTTGGGGTTAACTCACTGAATATGTCAAAATAAATAACATGAAAAAATATGAATAAATATCTGTAACAATTCATAATATTCTCTTATTTATTTTTCCTTAATTGTTTTATAGTATGTTTATAAAAGTTTTTTGTAACAAAAAAACTTAAACCACTTGATAATGTACATTGTACATAATACATACAATGTAAGTCTACTTCATATTAATTTTTTAAATTTTTAATTTCAAATAATCTAAATTAATTTTAACAATACTATATATAAAATAATTTTTAATATGCATGGCAAATTGGACCTGAATTAAGCGGAGTTTGCTTACACTAAGATACAATATAGATAAAATCTCACGGGTTTTTCTAAGAATAAAGTCTGGTATATACCCGAAACCTATGGGTATGTGAGTGTATTAATGGATCAAGCGGGTTGAATGGACGATCTTCTCACCTCTAATCGAAGATATTACCTTTAAAAATTATTGTGTCGGGACAGAAGGGGGTATTAGTAGTAAAAGGGTACTTCCATGATATTTATAGATGGTTAAGAAATACTTAAACTTCCAAGATAATGAAATATAAATCTTTCATCAATGAATAAGTTCTTCAAAGATAATGAAAAGTAGTAATGGAAAAACAAACAACAAAAGGTGGTCATATATCGTGGTAAAAACAATAAAATGTTCAATGTTATACAAAATTACCCCCACTATAACTATCGATAACATTTTGTTCAATCCGCGAAGGGTTCTCTAGCACTCTCAGCTAACGATTCCCATTAGTCCCTATTCATACCTATTGAGAAGGTATTTCTCTGAGAAATTCGAAATTGCCCAAATTCACTCAAGGAAAAAACATTTATGTTGGAATATCAATATGTTACTTAAAATATAGGCTGCTATGGCAGGTTTTCATGAAGTCACTCAAAAGTGAATCATTTGTGTTGTCATATTAATAAGTTACTCAAACAAACATCAAAAGGGTATCTAAAAGAACAAATATCACATTAGCATATCAAGAAGCTACTTGAAAAAGCGCGACTCCGAAATTGGCACATTATCTGCATACTCAAAATATCAGTTCCCACGTCAGTTCTTTATAAAAAAGGTAAATGAATTATGCAGATAATACTCGGGGAAATAACACCGATTACACAAATTCAAAAGGGATATTGAATAGAAATAATGACGTATTTGTAGTAATTGGGTGAATTAAAGCTATGGTCGAATGTAAGATTAAAGAAAAAGATCTCTACCCCAAACGAGGAAAATAAAAAACTGAATAAAGATTTGACATGATATGGCCGATGAAATAGGTTTGCGCATATTTAGTGGACTAGAAATATATAGGAGCAAATAAGAACCTTTTTGCGCACCCATATTAATTATAAATAGCTCTTGCACATCTCCCTAATAGGGTATATTTTTACTCATTAATTTTAATTCATTGTTCATATATAAAGTTTGAACCTCTATAACTCTATCGGAGTGTAAGAATACGCTCAGACGTAATAATGACTTGAGTGTCGGGGTGCCACTGGAAGAAAAACTTCTTGCGGTACTGAATTAGTCTCTGGTTTAAGTATATTCAGCAATGAGATTAGACAAAACATTAGCAAATTACAAAGATATTTCTCATAAACACAATCTTATTTTGACAGTTTTGACAGTCATCCTCATCTTTGTTATAACCACTACAATATGGTCATTTTGTAATTCAATTATATTGGTGGATCATTTGTAACTATAACCAAATGTTTGATTAATATTTGTTGATTTTGCATAAAAAGTTAAGGACCCAAAAGCTAAGGGGTGTTATTTTCTTTTATAATAATTCAAAAAGTTTATATTTTGTTCACTAATTATTTTTTAGAAACGTTATATTTGTGAAAATTTTAGATACATAATTACAATAATTATATGCAATTAACTTTCTTATACTGTTTGTTTTTTATATTTTTCTTTCATTTTTAATTCAAATTTCTTTTATTTTATTTTCAGTTTTAATATATTTGACTTCAATTTCTACAAAAAATATTAGAGTTAGATTATGGGAAATAGTGATTATTAATCAAGGAGACAATTTAATGTGTATTCTAGAATAGTTTTTACTAATAGAAATTCATTGTGTTGGGGATGGATTTATAAAGTTTATTTAATATAATTTTGCATCTAATATTTTTCCATTATAACCAATTAACATAATTATAATTGTTTATTTTTGTTTATCTTATACTAGTTCCCTTGAGAAAAGACGATAAAGTGAATTAAATATCCTTGAAGCATGTCAAGTCGCCAAATATATTCTGTAGATCGAAAGTTAAAGTATACCTTTATTAGCTATAACTTTATTAGTGTGTATGCGTTAAATTAAAACTATTAATATATGACTATTTTACAAATATATCTAATAAAAAAGATTAAAAAACTGAATAACACCTTAGTTTCTAATATTAAAATGTATATATATTTTTATAATTGATTTGGACAGTCAAACGAAAAATTACATTGAATTACATTGGAGTGTCATTTTACTTGATAAGATTCAAGAGAAATAAAAAGTATTATAGTATCCTATAAACCACTAGAAAAACTATTGACCTTTACCATCTTTGTTCCTTAATTCATAAAGTAAACAAAGTAAACTTTTTCATGAGTCCACAACACTTAGGTACTTTCTTTTTGGGAGCCTTAATCTTGTTTGTTTGATTGCGCTGATCAATGGTGTCGTCATGGTGTTTGTCAAACTCAACCATAGAGAAACCCCGACCCAGAAAAGGCTGTGGAATATGGTGGTTATGTGAGGTATTGATGAACAAAGTAAAGGTCTACAATGAGGTTGTACCATTCTTTACATACGCTCTTACACAATAATAGACTTGACTGGGACTCTTTAAATAATTTCAAGTAAATGAATGTAGGGAAGGTTCATAATCATGAGGGACCCACGAAGACATGATGAGACGTGCACAACTGGAACTCTTTGCGACTCCTTGGGGAATATATCTTGAGTGAAAAGTGCTTCATACACTTCCTTTTCCATAGTTTTAGCTCTTGAGCTGCTGCTAAAGAGTATGAAAAAGAGAAAAGGAGAAGGTAGGAAAATTATAATTTGTATACTTGCTTTTTCAACATCTCTTTCGATAAATGCCCCGACACTCTATCAGTCAATAAATAAAGATTATAAGTTACGGAGCATGAAAATGAGTAAAAACCATTATAAATAAGGACTTATTGTTGAGTAATATCCCATCCCCATTTTCCAAAACTCCTTTGAAGATATTTTATAAAAATCATCATCCTTAGTTTCTATATCATGATTGAAAGTGAAAACATCATTAATAATATCTGAGATCAATCATATTTGTGCATCATCAAACTATTACTCACCATTTGGAGTTTTTTGAATTACTCTGCTAATTATTGGTCGAGTATCTTTATCAAATGTCTCTTTTGAGGGACCCGCGACAACATGACGAGACGGTGCAAGCACAACTGGAACTCTATGCGGCTCCTTGGGGAATATATCCCGAGTGAAAAGTGCTTCATACACTTCCTTTTCCATAGTTTTAGCTCTTGAGCTGCTGCTAAAGAGTATGAAAAAGAAGTTAATAATAATAATAATTATAATAGATTAAAGCTTAAAGACTATTATCAATATGATGTTGCTAAATAATAATATCACATCTCTCACAATTCTGTGTTTCAGATTCCTCTTCTTGGTAGGTTGTTTCATGACATAAGATAAACAAGTAAGAGAGATCAGTTTTAATTCAGTTTCAGGATTACCAACTGCTTAACAACAGAGCTATAATTAATACATAGTATCATAACAAATATAAACACATTATGCATAAATATTACGGCCCTACTAAATTAAGTACTAACACCATTAATTAAAACAAAAAAAAACTAATATTACTGCCCTACTCAATTAAATACTAATACATTTAACCAATCCAAAATCATGATAAAACAAAAATTTCTCAACCCGATAAGCTGCATAAAATATGTCAATGGAAGTCATCAATTCAGAATATATTCACCAAGAGTTTGAACATCTTGGAATGTACATAATATCTGCAAACTCCTAGAATTCCTAAAATCAAGGTACCCAACACAACATACTCCACCCTCAAACAACAAATTTTTCTGTTTTCATATATTTTTAATCTGTGTAATTAAATTTGCAAATATGTAAATGTGTCAAATCACATACCTTCCTAAAGTTTAGAAACTAGTGCCACTATCCCCCTCTCCTACCGCTTGTTAATTTTCCTTGTAGGTTAATTAAGAATATGCTTATTTGATATACCAATAGAAGTATCTATCATTACCTCTATAGTTTCCTTCTATCTCGTTTGATTAGTTTCAAATAAAATGGAATATAAACTCTTCAATTTTTTATTAGAATTATTCACGTTATAGATCTCTATAGTATTAGTAAAATTGCAATATATAGAAAATTACACTATATCTCGTTATATAATAAAAATTAACTATATTTCATAAAAGTTAATTATATTTCAAAAAAATTACCTATCAATATTATAAATATTATAATATTTATGTAAAAGGTCAAAATCTATTTTTTTAAAGTAACTGAAAGTTATAGCCCGAACTATAAGGTGGTTGTGGAACTTCAGGATATCAAAACCAACTTGGATCTGGATATATTTATCTAAAAAAAGGTTGATTAAGATTCTTTTTTGTTACAATTTATTGTACTCAAACAAGATGTGAGTTAAGTCCAATAATTGTCGCCCAAAAAGAGAAAATGCTATATGCCATTTTGAAGTATATAATCTTTTATGTATAAAAGAGGATTATATACAAAGCAACACTCACTTAACAATATGAAAATACAAAATAAAATTACAAACTTAAAAAAATCATTAACAACCAATAATTCGATAAATATAAACTAATTCTTTTATTACAATTTTTTGCTAGAACACTATTTTACCAATTAAAATTTATTGTTATATTGGAAGCATGAAAAAAGCTAAAATATTTCTTATTAGTTTTTTTGTCCCTAGGTTAGTCTACATGGAAAATACATTAAATGAACAAATATGTACATGTAATGGGTTACACAATCAGTTTTTTTGATTTTTCCTTCCACAGGGATCAATCTGATGGTATTTGAATAAAATAAAATATAAATTAAAGCATTATAGAAAATGACAATAGTATACAATAATTGAAAAAAAAAATATTTGTCTAGGAAACTATGTTTTCATGAATAGATCTCAAATTTCTAACACTATAATAATGATCCTTAAAATTCTTTTTTTTCTAGTATATATAAGATTTTGGTTGTTAAATGTTTTGTGAATAATACATTAGAGGATAAAATCAGTAAAGGGGGATAGTTGTTTCGAAGATTTGAAAATGTTGTGGACTATGAGTGTAACAAATGTGCATATTATCACACTGACTTAACAGTAATAAATTAATAAAACTTTGTGACAGGAAGAACTACTTAATCAACAAAATTTATGTTACAGAAAACTCTGTTTTTTCATCAAATTATTTAATTTTATTGAACGAATAAAAATGAAAAAAATATAATTTTACAAACAATTATAAGAAATTATTATTATCAAAAAATTAAACTTATAAATGAATCTTACCTGAAATGGTATAGTCATCGATCAATTAAAGCAATTAGATAATTGCAATTGGCCTTGAGTACATTAATCTGATTCATACTAGTTAACAAGTTATCTGATGAAATAATAAGATTCATAGAATGAGGAAATATGAAAAAAAAATTGTGAAATATATTTTTAGATTACATGGAGAAGAGTCAACGAAGATACTTCATCGATGTAGGGTTTGGTGGAGGCGATAGAAGATTAAATGTACCATATATATGTTAAGGCTTTTGGGCCTTATTGCTTATATTTTTATTTTCATTGTATGGTATTCTTCGGGCCTTATAAAAAATATACTACATTTTTTGTTATGATATGGACTAAATTTATATAAAATTTAAAGTCCAATACCACATATTATTGGATAGTTTGAAATAAAATTAAAAAAATATCACTTTCTTAAATAAAGGAGGAGAAGCTAAAGTTTGGGGTTAACTCACGGAATATGTCAAAATAAATAACATGAAAAAATATGAAAAATATCGGTAACAATTTATAATATTGTCTTATTTATTTTTCCTTAATTGTTTTATAGTATGTTTATTAAAGTTATTTGTAACAAAAAAACTTAAACCACTTGATAATGTACATTGTACATAATACATACAATGTAAGTCTACTTCATATTAATTTTTTAAATTTTTAATTTCAAATAATCTAAATTAATTTTAACAATACTATATATAAAATAATTGTTAATATGCATGGCAAATTGGACCTGAATTAAGCGGAGTTTGCTTACACTAAGATACAGTATAGATAAAATCTCACGGGTTTTTCTAAGAATAAAGTCTGGTATATACCCGAAACCTATGGGTATGTGAGTGTATTAATGGATCAAGCGGGTTGAATGGACGATCTTCTCACCTCTAATAGAAGATATTACCTTTAAAAATTATTGTGTCGGGACAGAAGGGGGTATTAGTAGTAAAAGGGTACTTCCATGATATTTATAGATGGTTAAGAAATACTTAAACTTCCAAGATAATGAAATATAAATCTTTCATCAATGAATAAGTTCTTCAAAGATAATGAAAAGTAGTAATGGAAAAACAAACAACAAAAGGTGGTCATATATCGTGGTAAAAACAATAAAATGTTCAATGTTATACAAAATTACCCCCACTATAACTATCGATAACATTTTGTTCAATCCGCGAAGGGTTCTCTAGCACTCTCAGGTAACGATTCCCATCGATCCCTATTCATACCTATTGAGAAGGTATTTCTCTGAGAAATCCGAAATTGCCCAAATTCAATCAAGGAAAAAACATTTATGTTGTAATATCAATATGTTACTTTATATAGGCTGCTGTGGCAGGTTTTCATGAAGTCACTCAAAAGTGAATCATTTGTGTTGTCATATTAATAAGTTACTCAAACAAACATCAAAAGGGTATCTAAAAGAACAAATATCACATTAGCATATCAAGAAGCTACTTGAAAAAGCGCGACTCCTAAATTGGCACATTATCTGCATAGTCAAAATATCAGTTCCCACGTCAGTTCTCTATAAAAAAGGTAAATGAATTATGTAGATAATACTCAGGGAAATAACACCGATTACACATATTCAAAAGAGTTATTGAATAGAAATAATGAAGTATTTAGAGTAATTGGGTGAATTAAAGCTATGGTCGAATGTAAGATTAAAGAAAAAGATCTCTACCCTAAACGAGGAAAATAAAAAACTGAATAAAGATTTGACATGATATGGCCGATGAAATGGGTTTGCGCATATTTCGTGGACGAGAAATATATAGGAGCAAATAAGAACTTTTTTGCGCACCCATATTAATTATAAATAGCTCTTGCACATCTCCCTAATATGGTATATTTTTACTCATTAATTTTAATTCATTGTTCATAAATAAAGTTTGAACCTCTATAACTCTATCGGAGTGTAAGAATACGCACAGACGTAATAATGACTTGAGTGTCGGGGTGCCACTGGAAGAAAAACTTCTTGCGGTACTGAATTAGTCTCTGGTTTAAGTATATTCAGCAATGAGATTAGACAAAACATTAGCAAATTACAAAGATATTTCTCATAAACACAATCTTATTTTGACAGTTTTGACAGTCATCCTCATCTTTGTTATAACCACTACAATATGTTCATTTTGTAAGTATATAATCTTTTATGTATAAAAGACGATTATATACAAAGCAACACTTATTTAACCATATGAAAATAAAAAATAAAATTACAAACTTAAAAAAATCATTAACAACCAATAATTCGATAAATATAAACTAATTCTTTTATTACAATTTTTTGCTAGAACACTATTTTACCAATTAAAATTTATTGTTATATTGAAAGCATGAAAAAAGCTAAAATATTTCTTATTAGTTTTTTTGTCCCTAGGTTAGTCTACATGGAAAATACATTAAATGAACAAATATGTACATGTAATGGGTTACACAATCAGTTTTTTAGATTTTTCCTTCCACAGGGATCAATCTGAATGTATTTGAATAAAATAAAATATAAATTAAAGTATTATAGAAAATGACAAAAGTATACAATAATCGAAAAAAAAATATTTGTCTAGGAAACTATGTTTTCATGAATAGATCTCAAATTTCTAACACTATAATAATGATCCTTGAAATTAATTTTTTTTCTAGTATATATAAGGTTTTTGTTGTTAAATGTTATGTGAAAAATACATTAGAGGATAAAATCAGTAAAGGGGGATAGTTGTTTCGAAAATTTGAAAATGTTGTGGACTATGAGGGTAACAAATGTGCATATATCACACTGACCTAACAGTAATAAATTAATAAAACTTTGTGACAGGAAGAACTACTTAATCGACAAAATTTATGTTACAGAAAACTCTGTTTTTTTATCAAATTATTTCATTTTATTGAATAAAATAAAAATGAAAAAAATATAATTCTACAAATAATTATAAGAAATAATTATTATCAAAAAATTAAACTTATAAATGAATCTTACCTGAAATGGTATAGTCATCGATCAATTCAAGCAATTAGATAATTGCATTTGGCCTTGAGTACAGTAATCTGAACCATACTAGTTAACAAGATATCTGATGAAATAATAAGATTCATAGATTGAGAAAATATGAAAAAAATTCTCTGAAATATATTTTTAGATTACATGGAGAAGAGTCAACGAAGAAACTTCATCGATGTAGGGTTTGGTGGAGGCGATAGAAGATTAAGTGTACCATATATATGTCAAGGCTTTTGGGCCTTACTGCTTAAATTTTTATTTTTATGTTATGGTATTCTTTGAGCCTTATAAAAAATATACTACATTTTTTGTTATGATATGGCCTAATTTATATAAAATTTAAAGTCCAATACCACATATTATTTGATATTTTGAAATAAAATTAAAAATATATCACATTCTTAAATAAAAGAGGAGAAGCTAAAAGTTTGGGGTTAACTCACGGATTATGTCAAAATAAATAACATTAAAAAATAAGAAAAATATAATTAACAATTCATAATATTGTCTTATTTTTCCTTAATTGTTTTATAGTATGTTTATAAAAGTTTTTGTAACAAAAACACTTAAACCAATACATACAATGTAAGTCTACTTCATATTAATTTTTTAAATTTTTAATTTCAAATAATCTAAATTAATTTTAACAATACTATATATAAAATAATTGTTAATATGCATGGCAAATTGGACCTGAATTAAGCGGAGTTTGCTTACACTAAGATACAGTATAGATAAAATCTCACGGGTTTTTCTAAGAATAAAGTCTGGTATATACCCGAAACCTATGGGTATGTGAGTGTATTAATGGATCAAGCGGGTTGAATGGACGATCTTCTCACCTCTAATAGAAGATAATACCTTTAAAAATTATTGTGTCGGGACAGAAGGGGGTATTAGTAGTAAAAGGGTACTTCCATGATATTTATAGATGGTTAAGAAATACTTAAACTTCCAAGATAATGAAATATAAATCTTTCATCAATGAATAAGTTCTTCAAAGATAATGAAAAATAGTAATGGAAAAACAAACAACAAAAGGTGGTCATATATCGTGGTAAAAACAAAAAAATGTTCAATGTTATACAAAATTACCCCCACTATAACTATCGATAACATTTTGTTCAATCCGCGAAGGGTTCTCTAGCACTCTCAGGTAACGATTCCCATCGATCCCTATTCATACCTATTGAGAAGGTATTTCTCTGAGAAATCCGAAATTGCCCAAATTCAATCAAGGAAAAAACATTTATGTTGTAATATCAATATGTTACTTAAAATATAGGCTGCTATGGCAGGTTTTCATGAAGTCACTCAAAAGTGAATCATTTGTGTTGTCATATTAATAAGTTACTCAAACAAACATCAAAAGGGTATCTAAAAGAACAAATATTACATTAGCATATCAAGAAGCTACTTGAAAAAGCGCGAGTCCTAA
Organism: Nemophila menziesii; assembly: GCA_029959085.1. Taxonomy (NCBI): domain Eukaryota; kingdom Viridiplantae; phylum Streptophyta; class Magnoliopsida; order Boraginales; family Hydrophyllaceae; genus Nemophila; species Nemophila menziesii. The sequence goes on from JARWIR010000009.1 coordinate 32,733,717, forward strand.
ATTTGCACATTATCTGCATACTCAAAATATCAGTTCCCACGTCAGTTCTTTATAAAAAAGGTAAACGAATTATGCAGATAATACTCGGGGAAATAACACCGATTACACAAATTCAAAAGGGATATTGAATAGAAATAATGACGTATTTGTAGTAATTGGGTGAATTAAAGCTATGGTCGAATGTAAGATTAAAGAAAAAGACCTCTACCCCAACCGAGGAAAATAAAAAACTGAATAAAGATTTGACATGATATGGCCGATGAAATGGGTTTGCGCATATTTAGTGGACGAGAAATATATAGGAGTAAATAAGAACCTTTTTGCTCACCCATATTAATTATAAATAGCTCTTGCACATCTCCCTAATAGGGTATATTTTTACTCATTAATTTTAATGCATTGTTCATAAATAAAGTTTGAACCTCTATAACTTTATCAGAGTGTAAGAATACGCTCAGATGTAATAATGACTTGAGTGTCGGGGTTCCACTGGAAGAAAAACTTCTTGCGGTACTGAATTAGTCTCTGGTTTAAGTATATTCAGCAATGAGATTAGACAAAACATTAGCAAATTACAAAGATATTTCTCATAAACACAATCTTATTTTGACAGTTTTGATAGTCATCCTCATCTTTGTTATAACCACTAAAATATGGTCATTTTGTAAGTCAATTATATTGGTGGATCATTTGTAACTATAACCAAATGTTTGATTAATATTTGTTGATTTTGCATAAAAAGTTAAGGACCCAAAAGCTAAGGGGTGTTATTTTCTTTTGTAATAATTCAAAAAGTTTATATTTTGTTCACTAATTATTTTTTAGAAACGTTATATTTGTGAAAATTTTAGATACATAATTACAATAATTATATGCAATTAATTTTCTTATACTGTTTGTTTTTTATATTTTTCTTTCATTTTTAATTCAAATTTCTTTTATTTTATTTTCAGTTTTAATATATTTGACTTCAATTTCTACAAAAAATATTAGAGTTAGATTATGGGAAATAGTGATTATTAATCAAGGAGACAATTTAATGTATTCTAGAATAGTTTTTACTAATAGAAATTCATTGTGTTGGGGATAGATTTATAAAGTTTATTTAATATAATTTTGCATCTAATATTTTTCCATTATAACCAATTAACATAATTATAATTGTTTATTTTTGTTTATCTGATTCTAGTTCCCTTGAGAAAAGACGATAAAGTGAATTAAATATCCTTGAAGCATTCAAGTCGCCAAATATATTATGTAGATCGAAAGTAAAGTATACCTCTATTAGCTATAACTTTATTAGTGTGTATGCGTTAAATTAAAACTATTAATATATGACTATTTTACAAATATATCTAATAAAAAAGATTAAAAAACTGAATAACACCTTAGTTTCTAATATTAAAATGTATATATATTTTTATAATTGATTTGGACAGTCAAACGAAAAATTATATTGAATTACATTGGAGTGTCATTTTACTTGATAAGATTCAAGAGAAATAAAAAGTATTATAGTATCCTATAAACCACTAGAAAAACTATTGACCTTTACCATCTTTGTTCCTTAATTCATAAAGTAAACATATTAAACTTTTGCATGAGTTCACAACACTTAGGTACTTTCTTTTTGGGAGCCTTAATCTTGTTTGTTTGATTGCGCTGATCAATGGTGTCGTCATGGTGTTTGTCAAACTCAACCATAGAGAAACCCCGACCCAGAAAAGGCTGTGGAATATGGTGGTTATGTGAGGTATTGATGTACAAAGTAAAGGTCTACAATGAGGTTGTACCATTCTTTACATACGCTCTTACACAATAATAGACTTGACTGGGACTCTTGAAATAATTTCAAGTAAATGAATGTAGGGAAGGTTCATAATCATGAGGGACCCACGAAGACATGATGAGACGTGCACAACTGGAACTCTTTGCGGCTCCTTGGGGAATATATCCCGAGTGAAAAGTGCTTCATACACTTCCTTTTCCATAGTTTTAGCTCTTGAGCTGCTGCTAAAGAGTATGAAAAAGAAGTTAATAATAATAATAATTATAATAGATTAAAGCTTAAAGACTATTATCAATATGATGTTGCTAAATAATATCACATCTCTCACAATTCTGTGGTTTAAGATTCCTCTTCTTGGTAGGTTGTTTCATGACATAAGATAAACAAGTAAGAGAGATCAGTTTTAATTCAGTTTCAGGATTACCAACTGCTTAACAACAGAGCTATAATTAATACACAGTATCATAACAAATATAAACACATTGTGCATAAACATTACGGCCCTACTCAATTAAGTACTAACACCATTAACTAAATGAATTTAAAAAAAACTAATATTACTGCCCTACTCAATTAAATACTAATACATTTAACCAATCCAAAATCATGACAAAACAAAAATTTCTCATCCCGATAAGCTGCATAAAATATGTCAATGGAAGTCAACAATTCAGAATATATTCACCAAGAGTTTGAACATCTTGGAATGTACATAATATCTGCAAACTCCTAGAATTCCTAAAATCAAGGTACCCAACACAACATACTCCACCCTCAAACAACAAATTTTTCTGTTTTCATATATTTTTAATCTGTGTAATTAAATTTGCAAATATGTAAATGTGTCAAATCACATACCTTCCTAAAGTTTAGAAACTAGTGCCACTATCCCCCTCTCCTACCCCTTGTTAATTTTCCGTGTAGGTTAATTATGAATATGCTTATATGATATACCAATAGAAGTATCTATCATTACCTCTATAGTTTCCTTCTATCTCGTTTGATTAGTTTCAAATAAAATGGAATATAAACTCTTCAATTTTTTATTAGAATTATTCACGTTATAGATCTCTATAGTATTAGTAAAATTGCAATATATAGAAAATTACACTATATCTGCTTATATAATAAAAATTAACTATATTTCATAAAAGTTAATTATATTTCAAAAAAATTACCTATCAATATTATAAATATTATAATATTTATGTAAAAGGTCAAAATCTATTTTTTTTAAAGTAACTGAAAGTTATAGCCCAAACTATAAGGTGGTTGTGGAACTTCAGGATATCAAAACCAACTTGGATCTGGATATATTTATCTAAAAAAAGGTTGATTAAGATTCTTTTTTGTTACAATTTATTGTACTCAAACAAGATGTGAGTTAAGTACAATAATTGTCGCCCAAAAAGAGAAAATGCTATATGCCATTTTGAAGTATATAATCTTTTATGTATAAAAGATATTATATACAAAGCAACACTCATTTAACCATATGAAAATACAAAATAAAATTACAAAATTAAAAAAATCATTAACAACCAATAATTCGATAAATATAAACTAATTCTTTTATTACAATTTTTTGCTAGAACACTATTTTACCAATTAAAATCTATTGTTATATTGGAAGCATGAAAAAAGCTAAAATATTTCTTATTAGTTTTTTTGTCCCTAGGTTAGTCTACATGGAAAATACATTAAATGAACAAATATGTACATGTAATGGGTTACACAATCAGTTTTTTTGATTTTTCCTTCCACAGGGATCAATCTGATGGTATTTGAATAAAATAAAATATAAATTAAAGCATTATAGAAAATGACAATAGTATAATATAATTGAAAAAAAAATATTTGTCTAGGAAACTATGTTTTCATGAATAGATCTCAAATTTCTAACACTATAATAATGATCCTTAAAATTCATTTTTTTCTAGTATATATAAGATTTTGGTTGTTAAATGTTTTGTGAATAATACATTAGAGGATAAAATCAGTAAAGGGGGATAGTTGTTTCGAATATTTGAAAATGTTGTGGACTATGAGTGTAACAAATGTGCATATTATCACACTGATTTAACAATAATAAATTAATAAAACTTTGTGACAGGATGAACTACTTAATCAACAAAATTTATGTTACAGAAAACTATGTTTTTTAATCAAATTATTTAATTTTATTGAATAAATAAAAATGAAAAAAATATAGTTTTACAAACAATTATAAGAAATTATTATTATCAAAAAATTAAACTTATAAATGAATCTTACCTGAAATGGTATAGTCATCGATCAATTAAAGCAATTAGATAATTGCAATTGGCCTTGAGTACATTAATCTGATTCATACTAGTTAACAAGTTATCTGATGAAATAATAAGATTCATAGAATGAGGAAATATGAAAAAAAATCTGTGAAATATATTTTTAGATTACATGGAGAAGAGTCAACGAAGAAACTTCATCGATGTAGGGTTTGGTGGAGGCGATAGAAGATTAATTGTACCATATATATGTCAAGGCTTTTGGGCCTTATTGCTTATATTTTTATTTTTATGCTATGGTATTCTTTGGGCCTTATAAAAAATATACTACATTTTTTGTTATGATATGGACTAAATTTATATAAAATTTAAAGTCCAATACCACATATTATTGGATAGTTTGAAATAAAATTAAAAAAATATCACTTTCTTAAATAAAGGAGGAGAAGCTAAAAGTTTGGGGTTAACTCACGGAATATGTCAAAATAAATAACATGAAAAAATATGAAAAAATATCAGTAACAATTCATAATATTCTCTTATTTATTTTTCCTTAATTGTTTTATAGTATGTTTATAAAAGTTTTTTGTAACAAAAAAACTTAAACCACTTGATAATGTACATTGTACATAATACATACAATGTAAGTCTACTTCATATTAATTTTTTAAATTTTTAATTTCAAATAATCTAAATTAATTTTAACAATACTATATATAAAATAATTGTTAATATGCATGGCAAATTGGACCTGAATTAAGCGGAGTTTGCTTACACTAAGATACAATATAGATAAAATCTCACGGGTTTTTCTAAGAATAAAGTCTGGTATATACCCGAAACCTATGGGTATGTGCGTGTATTAATGGATCAAGCGGGTTGAATGGACGATCTTCTCACCTCTAATAGAAGATATTACCTTTAAAAATTATTGTGTCGGGACAGAAGGGGGTATTAGTAGTAAAAGGGTACTTCCATGATATTTATAGATGGTTAAGAAATGCTTAAACTTCCAAGATAATGAAATATAAATCTTTCATCAATGAATAAGTTCTTCAAAGATAATGAAAAGTAGTAATGGAAAGACAAACAACAAAAGGTGGTCATATATCGTGGTAAAAACAATAAAATGTTCAATGTTATACAAAATTACCCCCACTATAACTATCGATAACATTTTGTTCAATCCGCGAAGGGTTCTCTAGCACTCTCAGCTAACGATTCCCATTAGTCCCTCTTCATACCTATTGAGAAGGTATTTCTCTGAGAAATTCGAAATTGCCCAAATTCACTCAAGGAAAAAACATTTATGTTGGAATATCAATATGTTACTTAAAATATAGGCTGCTATGGCAGGTTTTCATGAAGTCACTCAAAAGTGAATCATTTGTGTTGTCATATTAATAAGTTACTCAAACAAACATCAAAAGGGTATCTAAAAGAACAAATATCACATTAGCATATCAAGAAGCTACTTGAAAAACCGCGAGTCCTAAATTGGCACATTATCTGCATACTCAAAATATCAGTTCCCACGTCAGTTCTTTATAAAAAAGGTAAACGAATTATGCAGATAATACTCGGGGAAATAACACCGATTACACAAATTCAAAAGGGATATTGAATAGAAATAATGACGTATTTGTAGTAATTGGGTGAATTAAAGCTATGGTCGAATGTAAGATTAAAGAAAAAGACCTCTACCCCAACCGAGGAAAATAAAAATCTGAATAAAGATTTGACATGATATGGCCGATGAAATGGGTTTGCGCATATTTAGTGGACGAGAAATATATAGGAGTAAATAAGAACCTTTTTGCTCACCCATATTAATTATAAATAGCTCTTGCACATTTCCCTAATAGGGTATATTTTTACTCATTAATTTTAATGCATTGTTCAAAAATAAAGTTTGAACCTCTATAACTTTATCAGAGTGTAAGAATACGCTCAGATGTAATAATGACTTGAGTGTCGGGGTGCCACTGGAAGAAAAACTTCTTGCGGTACTGAATTAGTCTCTGGTTTAAGTATATTCAGCAATGAGATTAGACAAAACATTAGCAAATTACAAAGATATTTCTCATAAACACAATCTTATTTTGACAGTTTTGATAGTCATCCTCATCTTTGTTATAACCACTAAAATATGGTCATTTTGTAAGTCAATTATATTGGTGGATCATTTGTAACTATAACCAAATGTTTGATTAATATTTGTTGATTTTGCATAAAAAGTTAAGGACCCAAAAGCTAAGGGGTGTTATTTTCTTTTGTAATAATTCAAAAAGTTTATATTTTGTTCACTAATTATTTTTTAGAAACGTTATATTTGTGAAAATTTTAGATACATAATTACAATAATTATATGCAATTAATTTTCTTATACTGTTTGTTTTTTATATTTTTCTTTCATTTTTAATTCAAATTTCTTTTATTTTATTTTCAGTTTTAATATATTTGACTTCAATTTCTACAAAAAATATTAGAGTTAGATTATGGGAAATAGTGATTATTAATCAAGGATACAATTTAATGTATATTCTAGAATAGTTTTTAGTAATAGAAATTCATTGTGTTGGGGATAGATTTATAAAGTTTATTTAATATAATTTTGCATCTAATATTTTTCCATTATAACCAATTAACATAATTATAATTGTTTATTTTTGTTTATCTTATACTAGTTCCCTTGAGAAAAGACGATAAAGTGAATTAAATATCCTTGAAGCATGTCAAGTCACCAAATATATTCTGTAGATCGAAAGTTAAAGTATACCTTTATTAGCTATAACTTTATTAGTGTGTATGCGTTAAATTAAGACTATTAATATATGACTATTTTACAAATATATCTAATAAAAAAGATTAAAAAACTGAATAACACCTTAGTTTCTAATATTAAAATGTATATATATTTTTATAATTGATTTGGACAGTCAAACGAAAAATTATATTGAATTACATTGGAGTGTCATTTTACTTGATAAGATTCAAGAGAAATAAAAAGTATTATAGTATCCTATAAACCACTAGAAAAACTATTGACCTTTACCATCTTTGTTCCTTAATTCATAAAGTAAACAAATTAAACTTTTGCATGAGTTCACAACACTTAGGTACTTTCTTTTTGGGAGCCTTAATCTAGTTTGTTTGATTGCGCTGATCAATGGTGTCGTAATGGTGTTTGTCAAACTCAACCATAGAGAAACCCCGACCCAGACAAGGCTGTGGAATATGGTGGTTATGTGAGGTATTGATGTACAAAGTAAAGGTCTACAATGAGGTTGTACCATTCTTTACATACGCTCTTACACAATAATAGACTTGACTGGGACTCTTGAAATAATTTCAAGTAAATGAATGTAGGGAAGGTTCATAATCATGAGGGACCCACGAAGACATGATGAGACGTGCACAACTGGAACTCTTTGCGACTCTTTGGGGAATATATCTTGAGTGAAAAATGCTTCATACACTTCCTTTTCCATAGTTTTAGCTCTTGAGCTGCTGCTAAAGAGTATGAAAAAGAGAAAAGGAGAAGGTAGGAAAATTATAATTTTTATACTTGCTTTTTCAACATCTCTTTCGATAAATGCCCCGACACTCTATCAGTCAATAAATAAAGATTATAAGTTACGGAGCATGAAAATGAGTAAAAACCATTATAAATAAGGACTTACTGTTGAGTATATCCCATCCTCATTTTCCAAAACTCCTTTGAAGATATTTTATAAAAATCATCATCCTTAGTTTCTATATCATGATTGAAAGTGAAAACATCATTAATAATATCTGAGATCAATCATATTTGTGCATCATCAAACTATTACTCACCATTTGGAGTTTTTTGAATTACTCTGCTAATTATTGGTCGAGTATCTTTATCAAATGTCTCTTTTGAGGGACCCGCGACAACATGACGAGACGGTGCAAGCACAACTGGAACTCTATGCGGCTCCTTGGGGAATATATCCCGAGTGAAAAGTGCTTCATACACTTCATTTTCCATAGTTTTAGCTCTTGAGCTGCTGCTAAAGAGTATGAAAAAGAAGTTAATAATAATAATAATTATAATAGATTAAAGCTTAAAGACTATTATCAATATGATGTTGCTAAATAATAATATCACATCTCTCACAATTCTGTGTTTCAGATTCCTCTTCTTGGTAGGTTGTTTCATGACATAAGATAAACAAGTAAGAGAGATCAGTTTTAATTCAGTTTCAGGATTACCAACTGCTTAACAACAGAGCTATAATTAATACACAGTATCATAACAAATATAAACACATTATGCATAAACATTACGGCCCTACTCAATTAAGTACTAACACCATTAACTAAATGAATTTAAAAAAAACTAATATTACTGCCCTACTCAATTAAATACTAATACATTTAACCAATCCAAAATCATGACAAAACAAAAATTTCTCATCCCGATAAGCTGCATAAAATATGTCAATGGAAGTCAACAATTCAGAATATATTCACCACGAGTTTGAACATCTTGGAATGTACATAATATCTGCAAACTCCTAGAATTCCTAAAATCAAGGTACCCAACACAACATACTCCACCCTCAAACAACAAATTTTTCTGTTTTCATATATTTTTAATCTGTGTAATTAAATTTGCAAATATGTAAATGTGTCAAATCACATACCTTCCTAAAGTTTAGAAACTAGTGCCACTATCCCCCTCTCCTACCCCTTGTTAATTTTCCGTGTAGGTTAATTATGAATATGCTTATTTGATATACCAATAGAAGTATCTATCATTACCTCTATAGTTTCCTTCTATCTCGTTTGATTAGTTTCAAATAAAATGGAATATAAACTCTTCAATTTTTTATTAGAATTATTCACGTTATAGATCTCTATAGTATTAGTAAAATTGCAATATATAGAAAATTACACTATATCTGCTTATATAATAAAAATTAACTATATTTCATAAAAGTTAATTATATTTCAAAAAAATTACCTATCAATATTATAAATATTATAATATTTATGTAAAAGGTCAAAATCTATTTTTTTTAAAGTAACTGAAAGTTATAGCCCGAACTATAAGGTGGTTGTGGAACTTCAGGATATCAAAACCAACTTGGATCTGGATATATATTTATCTAAAAAAAGGTTGATTAAGATTCTTTTTTGTTACAATTTATTGTACTCAAACAAGATGTGAGTTAAGTACAATAATTGTCGCCCAAAAAGAGAAAATGCTATATGCCATTTTGAAGTATATAATCTTTTATGTATAAAAGATATTATATACAAAGCAACACCCATTTAACCATATGAAAATACAAAATAAAATTACAAAATTAAAAAAATCATTAACAACCAATAATTCGATAAATATAAACTAATTCTTTTATTACAATTTTTTGCTAGAACACTATTTTACCAATTAAAATCTATTGTTATATTGGAAGCATGAAAAAAGCTAAAATATTTCTTATTAGTTTTTTTGTCCCTAGGTTAGTCTACATGGAAAATACATTAAATGAACAAATATGTACATGTAATGGGTTACACAATCAGTTTTTTTGATTTTTCCTTCCACAGGGATCAATCTGATGGTATTTGAATAAAATAAAATATAAATTAAAGCATTATAGAAAATGACAATAGTATACAATAATTGAAAAAAAATATTTGTCTAGGAAACTATGTTTTCATAAATAGATCTCAAATTTCTAACACTATAATAATGATCCTTAAAATTCATTTTTTTCTAGTATATATAAGATTTTGGTTGTTAAATGTTATGTGAATAATACATTAGAGGATAAAATCAGTAAAGGGGGATAGTTGTTTCGAAGATTTGAAAATGTTGTGGACTATGAGTGTAACAAATGTGCATATTATCACACTGACTTAACAGTAATAAATTAATAAAACTTTGTGACAGGATGAACTACTTAATCAACAAAATTTATGTTACAGAAAACTCTATTTTTTCATCAAATTATTTAATTTTATTGAATAAATAAAAATGAAAAAAATATAGTTTTACAAACAATTATAAGAAATTATTATTATCAAAAAATTAAACTTATAAATGATTCTTACCTGAAATGGTATAGTCATCGATCAATTAAAGCAATTAGATAATTGCAATTGGCCTTGAGTATATTAATCTGATTCATACTAGTTAACAAGTTATTTGATGAAATAATAAGATTCATAGAATGAGGAAATATGAAAAAAAATCTGTGAAATATATTTTTAGATTACATGGAGAAGAGTCAATGAAGAAACTTCATCGATGTAGGGTTTGGTGCGGGCGATAGAAGATTAAGTGTACCATATATATGTCAAGGCTTTTGGGCCTTATTGCTTATATTTTTATTTTTATGCTATGGTATTCTTTGGGCCTTATAAAAAATATACTACATTTTTTGTTATGATATGGACTAAATTTATATAAAATTTAAAGTCCAATACCACATATTATTGGATAGTTTGAAATAAAATTAAAAAAATATCACTTTCTTAAATAAAGGAGGAGAATCTAAAAGTTTGGGGTTAACTCACTGAATATGTCAAAATAAATAACATGAAAAAATATGAATAAATATCAGTAACAATTCATAATATTCTCTTATTTATTTTTCCTTAATTGTTTTATAGTATGTTTATAAAAGTTTTTTGTAACAAAAAAACTTAAACCACTTGATAATGTACATTGTACATAATACATACAATGTAAGTCTACTTCATATTAATTTTTTAAATTTTTAATTTCAAATAATCTAAATTAATTTTAACAATACTATATATAAAATAATTTTTAATATGCATGGCAAATTGGACCTGAATTAAGCGGAGTTTGCTTACACTAAGATACAATATAGATAAAATCTCACGGGTTTTTCTAAGAATAAAGTCTGGTATATACCCGAAACCTATGGGTATGTGAGTGTATTAATGGATCAAGCGGGTTGAATGGACGATCTTCTCACCTCTAATCGAAGATATTACCTTTAAAAATTATTGTGTCGGGACAGAAGGGGGTATTAGTAGTAAAAGGGTACTTCCATGATATTTATAGATGGTTAAGAAATACTTAAACTTCCAAGATAATGAAATATAAATCTTTCATCAATGAATAAGTTCTTCAAAGATAATGAAAAGTAGTAATGGAAAAACAAACAACAAAAGGTGGTCATATATCGTGGTAAAAACAATAAAATGTTCAATGTTATACAAAATTACCCCCACTATAACTATCGATAACATTTTGTTCAATCCGCGAAGGGTTCTCTAGCACTCTCAGCTAACGATTCCCATTAGTCCCTATTCATACCTATTGAGAAGGTATTTCTCTGAGAAATTCGAAATTGCCCAAATTCACTCAAGGAAAAAACATTTATGTTGGAATATCAATATGTTACTTAAAATATAGGCTGCTATGGCAGGTTTTCATGAAGTCACTCAAAAGTGAATCATTTGTGTTGTCATATTAATAAGTTACTCAAACAAACATCAAAAGGGTATCTAAAAGAACAAATATCACATTAGCATATCAAGAAGCTACTTGAAAAAGCGCGACTCCGAAATTGGCACATTATCTGCATACTCAAAATATCAGTTCCCACGTCAGTTCTTTATAAAAAAGGTAAATGAATTATGCAGATAATACTCGGGGAAATAACACCGATTACACAAATTCAAAAGGGATATTGAATAGAAATAATGACGTATTTGTAGTAATTGGGTGAATTAAAGCTATGGTCGAATGTAAGATTAAAGAAAAAGATCTCTACCCCAAACGAGGAAAATAAAAAACTGAATAAAGATTTGACATGATATGGCCGATGAAATAGGTTTGCGCATATTTAGTGGACTAGAAATATATAGGAGCAAATAAGAACCTTTTTGCGCACCCATATTAATTATAAATAGCTCTTGCACATCTCCCTAATAGGGTATATTTTTACTCATTAATTTTAATTCATTGTTCATATATAAAGTTTGAACCTCTATAACTCTATCGGAGTGTAAGAATACGCTCAGACGTAATAATGACTTGAGTGTCGGGGTGCCACTGGAAGAAAAACTTCTTGCGGTACTGAATTAGTCTCTGGTTTAAGTATATTCAGCAATGAGATTAGACAAAACATTAGCAAATTACAAAGATATTTCTCATAAACACAATCTTATTTTGACAGTTTTGACAGTCATCCTCATCTTTGTTATAACCACTACAATATGGTCATTTTGTAATTTAATTATATTGGTGGATCATTTGTAACTATAACCAAATGTTTGATTAATATTTGTTGATTTTGCATAAAAAGTTAAGGACCCAAAAGCTAAGGGGTGTTATTTTCTTTTATAATAATTCAAAAAGTTTATATTTTGTTCACTAATTATTTTTTAGAAACGTTATATTTGTGAAAATTTTAGATACATAATTACAATAATTATATGCAATTGACTTTCTTATACTGTTTGTTTTTTATATTTTTCTTTCATTTTTAATTCAAATTTCTTTTATTTTATTTTCAGTTTTAATATATTTGACTTCAATTTCTACAAAAAATATTAGAGTTAGATTATGGGAAATAGTGATTATTAATCAAGGAGACAATTTAATGTGTATTCTAGAATAGTTTTTACTAATAGAAATTCATTGTGTTGGGGATGGATTTATAAAGTTTATTTAATATAATTTTGCATCTAATATTTTTCCATTATAACCAATTAACATAATTATAATTGTTTATTTTTGTTTATCTTATACTAGTTCCCTTGAGAAAAGACGATAAAGTGAATTAAATATCCTTGAAGCATGTCAAGTCGCCAAATATATTCTGTAGATCGAAAGTTAAAGTATACCTTTATTAGCTATAACTTTATTAGTGTGTATGCGTTAAATTAAAACTATTAATATATGACTATTTTACAAATATATCTAATAAAAAAGATTAAAAAACTGAATAACACCTTAGTTTCTAATATTAAAATGTATATATATTTTTATAATTGATTTGGACAGTCAAACGAAAAATTACATTGAATTACATTGGAGTGTCATTTTACTTGATAAGATTCAAGAGAAATAAAAAGTATTATAGTATCCTATAAACCACTAGAAAAACTATTGACCTTTACCATCTTTGTTCCTTAATTCATAAAGTAAACAAAGTAAACTTTTTCATGAGTCCACAACACTTAGGTACTTTCTTTTTGGGAGCCTTAATCTTGTTTGTTTGATTGCGCTGATCAATGGTGTCGTCATGGTGTTTGTCAAACTCAACCATAGAGAAACCCCGACCCAGAAAAGGCTGTGGAATATGGTGGTTATGTGAGGTATTGATGAACAAAGTAAAGGTCTACAATGAGGTTGTACCATTCTTTACATACGCTCTTACACAATAATAGACTTGACTGGGACTCTTTAAATAATTTCAAGTAAATGAATGTAGGGAAGGTTCATAATCATGAGGGACCCACGAAGACATGATGAGACGTGCACAACTGGAACTCTTTGCGACTCCTTGGGGAATATATCTTGAGTGAAAAGTGCTTCATACACTTCCTTTTCCATAGTTTTAGCTCTTGAGCTGCTGCTAAAGAGTATGAAAAAGAGAAAAGGAGAAGGTAGGAAAATTATAATTTGTATACTTGCTTTTTCAACATCTCTTTCGATAAATGCCCCGACACTCTATCAGTCAATAAATAAAGATTATAAGTTACGGAGCATGAAAATGAGTAAAAACCATTATAAATAAGGACTTATTGTTGAGTAATATCCCATCCCCATTTTCCAAAACTCCTTTGAAGATATTTTATAAAAATCATCATCCTTAGTTTCTATATCATGATTGAAAGTGAAAACATCATTAATAATATCTGAGATCAATCATATTTGTGCATCATCAAACTATTACTCACCATTTGGAGTTTTTTGAATTACTCTGCTAATTATTGGTCGAGTATCTTTATCAAATGTCTCTTTTGAGGGACCCGCGACAACATGACGAGACGGTGCAAGCACAACTGGAACTCTATGCGGCTCCTTGGGAATATATCCCGAGTGAAAAGTGCTTCATACACTTCCTTTTCCATAGTTTTAGCTCTTGAGCTGCTGCTAAAGAGTATGAAAAAGAAGTTAATAATAATAATAATTATAATAGATTAAAGCTTAAAGACTATTATCAATATGATGTTGCTAAATAATAATATCACATCTCTCACAATTCTGTGTTTCAGATTCCTCTTCTTGGTAGGTTGTTTCATGACATAAGATAAACAAGTAAGAGAGATCAGTTTTAATTCAGTTTCAGGATTACCAACTGCTTAACAACAGAGCTATAATTAATACATAGTATCATAACAAATATAAACACATTATGCATAAATATTACGGCCCTACTAAATTAAGTACTAACACCATTAATTAAAACAAAAAAAAACTAATATTACTGCCCTACTCAATTAAATACTAATACATTTAACCAATCCAAAATCATGATAAAACAAAAATTTCTCAACCCGATAAGCTGCATAAAATATGTCAATGGAAGTCATCAATTCAGAATATATTCACCAAGAGTTTGAACATCTTGGAATGTACATAATATCTGCAAACTCCTAGAATTCCTAAAATCAAGGTACCCAACACAACATACTCCACCCTCAAACAACAAATTTTTTTGTTTTCATATATTTTTAATCTGTGTAATTAAATTTGCAAATATGTAAATGTGTCAAATCACATACCTTTCTAAAGTTTAGAAACTAGTGCCACTATCCCCCTCTCCTACCCCTTGTTAATTTTCCTTGTAGGTTAATTAAGAATATGCTTATTTGATATACCAATAGAAGTATCTATCATTACCTCTATAGTTTCCTTCTATCTCGTTTGATTAGTTTCAAATAAAATGGAATATAAACTCTTCAATTTTTTATTAGAATTATTCACGTTATAGATCTCTATAGTATTAGTAAAATTGCAATATATAGAAAATTACACTATATCTCGTTATATAATAATAATTAACTATATTTCATACAAGTTAATTATATTTCAAAAAAATTACCTATCAATATTATAAATATTATAATATTTATGTAAAAGGTCAAAATCTATTTTTTTAAAGTAACTGAAAGTTATAGCCCGAACTATAAGGTGGTTGTGGAACTTCAGGATATCAAAACCAACTTGGATCTGGATATATTTATCTAAAAAAAGGTTGATTAAGATTCTTTTTTGTTACAATTTATTGTACTCAAACAAGATGTGAGTTAAGTCCAATAATTGTCGCCCAAAAAGAGAAAATGCTATATGCCATTTTGAAGTATATAATCTTTTATGTATAAAAGAGGATTATATACAAAGCAACACTCATTTAACAATATGAAAATACAAAATAAAATTACAAACTTAAAAAAATCATTAACAACCAATAATTCGATAAATATAAACTAATTCTTTTATTACAATTTTTTGCTAGAACACTATTTTACCAATTAAAATTTATTGTTATATTGGAAGCATGAAAAAAGCTAAAATATTTCTTATTAGTTTTTTTGTCCCTAGGTTAGTCTACATGGAAAATACATTAAATGAACAAATATGTACATGTAATGGGTTACACAATCAGTTTTTTTGATTTTTCCTTCCACAGGGATCAATCTGATGGTATTTGAATAAAATAAAATATAAATTAAAGCATTATAGAAAATGACAATAGTATACAATAATTGAAAAAAAAAATATTTGTCTAGGAAACTATGTTTTCATGAATAGATCTCAAATTTCTAACACTATAATAATGATCCTTAAAATTCTTTTTTTTCTAGTATATATAAGATTTTGGTTGTTAAATGTTTTGTGAATAATACATTAGAGGATAAAATCAGTAAAGGGGGATAGTTGTTTCGAAGATTTGAAAATGTTGTGGACTATGAGTGTAACAAATGTGCATATTATCACACTGACTTAACAGTAATAAATTAATAAAACTTTGTGACAGGAAGAACTACTTAATCAACAAAATTTATGTTACAGAAAACTCTGTTTTTTCATCAAATTATTTAATTTTATTGAACGAATAAAAATGAAAAAAATATAATTTTACAAACAATTATAAGAAATTATTATTATCAAAAAATTAAACTTATAAATGAATCTTACCTGAAATGGTATAGTCATCGATCAATTAAAGTAATTAGATAATTGCAATTGGCCTTGAGTACATTAATCTGATTCATACTAGTTAACAAGTTATCTGATGAAATAATAAGATTCATAGAATGAGGAAATATGAAAAAAAATTTGTGAAATATATTTTTAGATTACATGGAGAAGAGTCAACGAAGAAACTTCATCGATGTAGGGTTTGGTGGAGGCGATAGAAGATTAAATGTACCATATATATGTCAAGGCTTTTGGGCCTTATTGCTTATATTTTTATTTTCATTGTATGGTATTCTTCGGGCCTTATAAAAAATATACTACATTTTTTGTTTATGATATGGACTAAATTTATATAAAATTTAAAGTCCAATACCACATATTATTGGATAGTTTGAAATAAAATTAAAAAAATATCACTTTCTTAAATAAAGGAGGAGAAGCTAAAGTTTGGGGTTAACTCACGGAATATGTCAAAATAAATAACATGAAAAAATATGAAAAATATCGGTAACAATTTATAATATTGTCTTATTTATTTTTCCTTAATTGTTTTATAGTATGTTTATAAAAGTTATTTGTAACAAAAAAACTTAAACCACTTGATAATGTACATTGTACATAATACATACAATGTAAGTCTACTTCATATTAATTTTTTAAATTTTTAATTTCAAATAATCTAAATTAATTTTAACAATACTATATATAAAATAATTGTTAATATGCATGGCAAATTGGACCTGAATTAAGCGGAGTTTGCTTACACTAAGATACAGTATAGATAAAATCTCACGGGTTTTTCTAAGAATAAAGTCTGGTATATACCCGAAACCTATGGGTATGTGAGTGTATTAATGGATCAAGCGGGTTGAATGGACGATCTTCTCACCTCTAATAGAAGATATTACCTTTAAAAATTATTGTGTCGGGACAGAAGGGTGTATTAGTAGTAAAAGGGTAGTTCCATGATATTTATAGATGGTTAAGAAATACTTAAACTTCCAAGATAATGAAATATAAATCTTTCATCAATGAATAAGTTCTTCAAAGATAATGAAAAGTAGTAATGGAAAAACAAACAACAAAAGGTGGTCATATATCGTGGTAAAAACAATAAAATGTTCAATGTTATACAAAATTACCCCCACTATAACTATCGATAACATTTTGTTCAATCCGCGAAGGGTTCTCTAGCACTCTCAGCTAACGATTCCCATTGATCCGTATTCATACCTATTGAGAAGGTATTTCTCTGAGAAATTCGAAATTGCCCAAATTCACTCAAGGAAATAACATTTATGTTGGAATATCAATATGGTACTTAAAATATAGGCTGCTATGGCAGGTTTTAATGAAGTCACTCAAAAGTGAATCATTTGTGTTGTCATATTAATAAGTTACTCAAACAAACATCAAAAGGGTATCTAAAAGAACAAATATCACATTAGCATATCAAGAAGCTACTTGAAAAAGCGCGACTCCTAAATTGGCACATTATCTGCATACTCAAAATATCAGTTCCCACGTCAGTTCTTTATAAAAAAGGTAACTGAATTATGCAGATAATACTCGGGGAAATAACACCGATTACACAAATTCAAAAGGGATATTGAATTGAAATAATGACGTATTTGTAGTAATTGGGTGAATTAAAGTTATGGTCGAATGTAAGATTAAAGAAAAAGATCTCTACCCCAAACGAGGAAAATAAAAAACTGAATAAAGATTTGACATGATATGGCCGATGAAATGGGTTTGCGCATATTTAGTGGACGAGAAATATATAGGAGCAAATGAGAACCTTTTTGCGCACCCATATTAATTATAAATAGCTCTTGCACATCTCCCTAATAGGGTATATTTTTACTCATTAATTTTAATTCATTGTTCATAAATAAAGTTTGAACCTCTATAACTCTATCGGAGTGTAAGAATACGCTCAGACGTAATAATGACTTGAGTGTCGGGGTGGCACTGGAAGAAAAACTTCTTGCGGTACTGAATTAGTCTCTGGTTTAAGTATATTCAGCAATGAGATTAGACAAAATATTAGCAAATTACAAAGATATTTCTCATAAACACAATCTTATTTTGACAGTTTTGACAGTCATCCTCATCTTTGTTATAACCACTACAATATGGTCATTTTGTAAGTATATAATCTTTTATGTATAAAAGACGATTATATACAAAGCAACACTTATTTAACCATATGAAAATACAAAATAAAATTACAAACTTAAAAAAATCATTAACAACCAATAATTCGATAAATATAAACTAATTCTTTTATTACAATTTTTTGCTAGAACACTATTTTACCAATTAAAATTTATTGTTATATTGGAAGCATGAAAAAAGCTAAAATATTTCTTATTAGTTTTTTTGTCCCTAGGTTAGTCTACATGGAAAATACATTAAATGAACAAATATGTACATGTAATGGGTTACACAATCAGTTTTTTAGATTTTTCCTTCCACAGGGATCAATCTGAATGTATTTGAATAAAATAAAATATAAATTAAAGTATTATAGAAAATGACAAAAGTATACAATAATCGAAAAAAAATATTTGTCTAGGAAACTATGTTTTCATGAATAGATCTCAAATTTCTAACACTATAATAATGATCCTTGAAATTAATTTTTTTCTAGTATATATAAGATTTTGGTTGTTAAATGTTATGTGAATAATACATTAGAGGATAAAATCAGTAAAGGGGGATAGTTGTTTCGAAGATTTGAAAATGTTGTGGACTATGAGTGTAACAAATGTGCATATTATCACACTGACTTAACACTTTGTGACAGGAAGAACTACTTAATCAACAAAATTTATGCTACAGAAAACTCTGTTTTTTCATCAAATTATTTAATTTTATTGAATAATTAAAAATGAAAAAAATATAATTTTACAAACAATTATAAGAAATTATTATTATCAAAAAATTAAACTTATAAATGAATCTTACCTGAAATGGTATAGTCATCGATCAATTAAAGCAATTAGATAATTGCAATTGGCCTTGAGTACATTAATCTGATTCATACTAGTTAACAAGTTATCTGATGAAATAATAAGATTCATAGAATGAGGAAATATGAAAAAAAATCTGTGAAATATATTTTTAGATTACATGGAGAAGAGTCAACGAAGAAAGTTAATCGATGTAGGGTTTGGTGGAGGCGATAGAAGATTAAATGTACCATATATATGTCAAGGCTTTTGGGCCTTATTGCTTATATTTTTATTTTTATGCTATGGTATTCTTTGGGCCTTATAAAAAATATACTACATTTTTTGTTATGATATGGACAAAATTTATATAAAATTTAAAGTCCAATACCACATATTATTGGATAGTTTGAAATAAAATTAAAAAAATATCACTTTCTTAAATAAAGGAGGAGAAGCTAAAAGTTTGGGGTTAACTCACGGAATATGTCAAAATAAATAACATGAAAAAATATGAAAAATATCAGTAACAATTCATAATATTGTCTTATTTATTTTTCCTTAATTGTTTTATAGTATGTTTATAAAAGTTTTTTGTAACAAAAAAACTTAAACCACTTGATAATGTACATTGTACATAATACATACAATGTAAGTCTACTTCATATTAATTTTTTAATTTCAAATAATCTAAATTAATTTTAACAATACTATATATAAAATAATTGTTAATATGCATGGCAAATTGGACCTGAATTAAGCGGAGTTTGCTTACACTAAGATACAGTATAGATAAAATCTCACTGGTTTTTCTAAGAATAAAGTCTGGTATATACCCGAAACCTATGGGTATGTGAGTGTATTAATGGATCAAGCGGGTTGAATGGACGATCTTCTCACCTCTAATAGAAGATATTACCTTTAAAAATTATTGTGTCGGGACAGAAGGGGGTATTAGTAGTAAAAGGGTACTTCCATGATATTTATAGATGGTTAAGAAATACTTAAACTTCCAAGATAATGAAATATAAATCTTGCATCAATGAATAAGTTCTTCAAAGATAATGAAAAGTAGTAATGGAAAAACAAACAACAAAAGGTGGTCATATGTCGTGGTAAAAACAAAAAAAATGTTCAATGTTATACAAAATTACCCCCACTATTACTATCGATAACATTTTGTTCAATCCGCGAAGGGTTCTCTAGCACTCTCAGCTAACGATTCCCATCGATCCCTATTCATACCTATTGAGAAGGTATTTCTCTGAGAAATCCGAAATTGCCCAAATTCAATCAAGGAAAAAACATTTATGTTGGAATATCAATATGTTACTTAAAATATAGGCTGCTATGGCAGGTTTTCATGAAGTCACTCAAAAGTGAATCATTTGTGTTGTCATATTAATAAGTTACTCAAACAAACATCAAAAGGGTATCTAAAAGAACAAATATCACATTAGCATATCAAGAAGCTACTTGAAAAAGCGCGACTCCTAAATTGGCACATTATCTGCATACTCAAAATATCAGTTCCCACATCAGTTCTTTATAAAAAAGGTAGATGAATTATGCAGATAATACTCGGGGAAATAACACCGATTACACAAATTCAAAAGGGATATTGAATTGAAATAATGACGTATTTGTAGTAATTGGGTGAATTAAAGTTATGGTCGAATGTAAGATTAAAGAAAAAGATCTCTACCCCAAACGAGGAAAATAAAAAACTGAATAAAGATTTGACATGATATGGCCGATGAAATGGGTTTGCGCATATTTAGTGGACGAGAAATATATAGGAGCAAATGAGAACCTTTTTGCGCACCCATATTAATTATAAATAGCTCTTGCACATCTCCCTAATAGGGTATATTTTTACTCATTAATTTTAATTCATTGTTCATAAATAAAGTTTGAACCTCTATAACTCTATCGGAGTGTAAGAATACGCTCAGACGTAATAATGACTTGAGTGTCGGGGTGGCACTGGAAGAAAAACTTCTTGCGGTACTGAATTAGTCTCTGGTTTAAGTATATTCAGCAATGAGATTAGACAAAACATTAGCAAATTACAAAGATATTTCTCATAAACACAATCTTATTTTGACAGTTTTGACAGTCATCCTCATCTTTGTTATAGCCACTACAATATGGTCATTTTGTAAGTATATAATCTTTTATGTATAAAAGACGATTATATACAAAGCAACACTTATTTAACCATATGAAAATACAAAATAAAATTACAAACTTAAAAAAATCATTAACAACCAATAATTCCATAAACATAAACTAATTCTTTTATTACAATTTTTTGCTAGGACACTATTTTACCAATTAAAATTTATTGTTATATTGGAAGCATGAAAAAAGCTAAAATATTTCTTATTAGTTTTTTTGTCCCTAGGTTAGTCTACATGGAAAATACATTAAATGAACAAATATGTACATGTAATGGGTTACACAATCAGTTTTTTAGATTTTTCCTTCCACAGGGATCAATCTGAATGTATTTGAATAAAATAAAATATAAATTAAAGTATTATAGAAAATGACAAAAGTATACAATAATCGAAAAAAAAATATTTGTCTAGGAAACTATGTTTTCATGAATAGATCTCAAATTTCTAACACTATAATAATGATCCTTGAAATTAATTTTTTTCTAGTATATATAAGATTTTGGTTGTTAAATGTTATGTGAATAATACATTAGAGGATAAAATCAGTAAAGGGGGATAGTTGTTTCGAAGATTTGAAAATGTTGTGGACTATGAGTGTAACAAATGTGCATATTATCACACTAACTTAACACTTTGTGACAGGAAGAACTACTTAATCAACAAAATTTATGTTACAGAAAACTCTGTTTTTTCATCAAATTATTTAATTTTATTGAATAATTAAAAATGAAAAAAATATAATTTTACAAACAATTATAAGAAATTATTATTATCAAAAAATTAAACTTATAAATGAATCTTACCTGAAATAGTATAGTCATCGATCAATTAAAGCAATTAGATAATTGCAATTGGCCTTGAGTACATTAATCTGATTCATACTAGTTAACAAGTTATCTGATGAAATAATAAGATTCATAGAATGAGGAAATATGAAAAAAAATCTGTGAAATATATTTTTAGATTACATGGTGAAGAGTCAACGAAGAAAGTTAATCGATGTAGGGTTTGGTGGAGGCGATAGAAGATTAAATGTACCATATATATGTCAAGGCTTTTGGGCCTTATTGCTTATATTTTTATTTTTATGCTATGGTATTCTTTGGGCCTTATAAAAAATATACTACATTTTTTGTTATGATATGGACAAAATTTATATAAAATTTAAAGTCCAATACCACATATTATTGGATAGTTTGAAATAAAATTAAAAAAATATCACTTTCTTAAATAAAGGAGGAGAAGCTAAAAGTTTGGGGTTAACTCACGGAATATGTCAAAATAAATAACATGAAAAAATATGAAAAATATCAGTAACAATTCATAATATTGTCTTATTTATTTTTCCTTAATTGTTTTATAGTATGTTTATAAAAGTTTTTTGTAACAAAAAAACTTAAACCACTTGATAATGTACATTGTACATAATACATACAATGTAAGTCTACTTCATATTAATTTTTTAATTTCAAATAATCTAAATTAATTTTAACAATACTATATATAACATAATTGTTAATATGCATGGCAAATTGGACCTGAATTAAGCGGAGTTTGCTTACACTAAGATACAGTATAGATAAAATCTCACTGGTTTTTCTAAGAATAAAGTCTGGTATATACCCGAAACCTATGGGTATGTGAGTGTATTAATGGATCAAGCGGGTTGAATGGACGATCTTCTCACCTCTAATAGAAGATATTACCTTTAAAAATTATTGTGTCGGGACAGAAGGGGGTATTAGTAGTAAAAGGGTACTTCCATGATATTTATAGATGGTTAAGAAATACTTAAACTTCCAAGATAATGAAATATAAATCTTTCATCAATGAATAAGTTCTTCAAAGATAATGAAAAGTAGTAATGGAAAAACAAACAACAAAAGGTGGTCATATGTCGTGGTAAAAACAAAAAAAATGTTCAATGTTATACAAAATTACCCCCACTATTACTATCGATAACATTTTGTTCAATACGCGAAGGGTTCTCTAGCACTCTCAGCTAACGATTCCCATCGATCCCTATTCATACCTATTGAGAAGGTATTTCTCTGAGAAATCCGAAATTGCCCAAAT
Source organism: Nemophila menziesii (assembly GCA_029959085.1). NCBI lineage: Eukaryota > Viridiplantae > Streptophyta > Magnoliopsida > Boraginales > Hydrophyllaceae > Nemophila > Nemophila menziesii. The sequence goes on from JARWIR010000009.1 coordinate 32,757,155, forward strand.
TCAATCAAGGAAAAAACATTTATGTTGGAATATCAATATGTTACTTAAAATATAGGCTGCTATGGCAGGTTTTCATGAAGTCACTCAAAAGTGAATCATTTGTGTTGTCATATTAATAAGTTACTCAAACAAACATCAAAAGGGTATCTAAAAGAACAAATATCACATTAGCATATCAAGAAGCTACTTGAAAAAGCGCGACTCCTAAATTGGCACATTATCTGCATACTCAAAATATCAGTTCCCACATCAGTTCTTTATAAAAAAGGTAGATGAATTATGCAGATAATACTCGGGGAAATAACACCGATTACACAAATTCAAAAGGGATATTGAATTGAAATAATGACGTATTTGTAGTAATTGGGTGAATTAAAGTTATGGTCGAATGTAAGATTAAAGAAAAACATCTCTACCCCAAACGAGGAAAATAAAAAACTGAATAAAGATTTGACATGATATGGCCGATGAAATGGGTTTGCGCATATTTAGTGGACGAGAAATATATAGGAGCAAATGAGAACCTTTTTGCGCACCCATATTAATTATAAATAGCTCTTGCACATCTCCCTAATAGGGTATATTTTTACTCATTAATTTTAATTCATTGTTCATAAATAAAGTTTGAACCTCTATAACTCTATCGGAGTGTAAGAATACGCTCAGACGTAATAATGACTTGAGTGTCGGGGTGGCACGGGAAGAAAAACTTCTTGCGGTACTGAATTAGTCTCTGGTTTAAGTATATTCAGCAATGAGATTAGACAAAACATTAGCAAATTACAAAGATATTTCTCATAAACACAATCTTATTTTGACAGTTTTGACAGTCATCCTCATCTTTGTTATAACCACTACAATATGGTCATTTTGTAAGTATATAATCTTTTATGTATAAAAGACGATTATATACAAAGCAACACTTATTTAACCATATGAAAATACAAAATAAAATTACAAACTTAAAAAAATCATTAACAACCAATAATTCGATAAACATAAACTAATTCTTTTATTACAATTTTTTGCTAGGACACTATTTTACCAATTAAAATTTATTGTTATATTGGAAGCATGAAAAAAGCTAAAATATTTCTTATTAGTTTTTTTGTCCCTAGGTTAGTCTACATGGAAAATACATTAAATGAACAAATATGTACATGTAATGGGTTACACAATCAGTTTTTTAGATTTTTCCTTCCACAGGGATCAATCTGAATGTATTTGAATAAAATAAAATATAAATTAAAGTATTATAGAAAATGACAAAAGTATACAATAATCGAAAAAAAAATATTTGTCTAGGAAACTATGTTTTCATGAATAGATCTCAAATTTCTAACACTATAATAATGATTCTTGAAATTAATTTTTTTCTAGTATATATAAGATTTTGGTTGTTAAATGTTATGTGAATAATACATTAGAGGATAAAATCAGTAAAGGGGGAAAGTTGTTTCGAAGATTTGAAAATGTTGTGGACTATGAGTGTAACAAATGTGCATATTATCACACTGACATAACAGTAATAAATGAATAAAACTTTGTGACATGAAGAACTACTTAATCAACAAAATTTATGTTACAGAAAACTCTGTTTTTTCATCAAATTATTTAATTTTATTGAATAAATAAAAATGAAAAAAATATAATTTTACAAACAATTATAAAAAATTATTATTATCAAAAAATTAAACTTATAAATGAATCTTACCTGAAATGGTATAGTCATCGATCAATTAAAGCAATTAGATAATTGCAATTGGCCTTGAGTACATTAATCTGATTCATACTAGTTAACAAGTTATCTGATGAAATAATAAGATTCATAGAATGAGGAAATATGAAAAAAAATCTGTGAAATATATTTTTCGATTACATGGAGAAGAGTCAATTAAGAAACTTCATCGATGTAGGGTTTGGTGGAGGCGATAGAAGATTAAGTGTACCATATATATGTTAAGGCTTTTGGGCCTTATTGCTTATATTTTTATTTTTATGCTATGGTATTCTTTGGGCCTTATAAAAAATATACTACATTTTTTGTTATGATATGGACTAAATTTATATAAAATTTAAAGTCCAATACCACATATTATTGGATAGTTTGAAATAAAATTAAAAAAATATCACTTTCTTAAATAAAGGAGGAGAAGCTAAAAGTTTGGGGTTAACTCACTGAATATGTCAAAATAAATAACATGAAAAAATATGAAAAATATCAGTAACAATTCATAATATTGTCTTATTTATTTTTCCTTAATTGTTTTATAGTATGTTTATAAAAGTTTTTTGTAACATAAAAACTTAAACCATTTGATAATGTACATTGTACATAATACATACAATGTAAGTCTACTTCATATTAATTTTTTAAATTTTTAATTTCAAATAATCTAAATTAATTTTAACAATACTATATATAAAATAATTGTTAATATGCATGGCAAATTGGACCTGAATTAAGCGGAGTTTGCTTACACTAAGATACAGTATAGATAAAATCTCACGGGTTTTTCTAAGAATAAAGTCTGGTATGTGAGTGTATTAATGGATCAAGCGGGTTGAATGGACGATCTTCTCACCTCTAATAGAAGATATTACCTTTAAAAATTATTGTGTCGGGACAGAAGGGGGTATTAGTAGTAAAAGGGTACTTCCATGATATTTATAGATGGTTAAGAAATACTTAAACTTCCAAGATAATGAAATATAAATCTTTCATCAATGAATAAGTTCTTCAAAGATAATGAAAAGTAGTAATGGAAAAACAAACAACAAAAGGTGGTCATATATCGTGGTAAAAACAATAAAATGTTCAATGTTATACAAAATTAACCCCACTATAACTATCGATAACATTTTGTTCAATCCGCTAAGGGTTCTCTAGCACTCTCAGCTAACGATTCCCATTGATCCCTATTCATACCTATTGAGAAGGTATTTCTCTGAGAAATTCGAAATTGCCCAAATTCACTCAAGGAAAAAACATTTATGTTGGAATATCAATATGTTACTTAAAATATAGGCTGCTATGGCAGGTTTTCATAAAGTCACTCAAAAGTGAATCATTTGTGTTGTCATATTAATAAGTTACTAAAACAAACATCAAAAGGGTATCTAAAAGAACAAATATCACATTACCATATCAAGAAGCTACTTGAAAAAGCGCGACTCCTAAATTGGCACATTATCTGCATAATCAAAATATCAGTTCCCACGTCAGTTCTTTATAAAAAAGGTAAATGAATTATGCAGATAATACTCGTGGAAATAACACCGATTACACAAATTCAAAAGGGATATTGAATTAAAATAATGACGTATTTGTAGTAATTGGGTGAATTAAACTTATGGTCGAATGTAAGATTAAAGAAAAAGATCTCTACCCCAAACGAGGAAAATAAAAAACTGAATAAAGATTTGACGTGATATGGCCGATGAAATGGGTTTGCGCATATTTAGTGGACGAGAAATATATAGGAGCAAATGAGAACCTTTTTGCGCACCCATATTAATTATAAATAGCTCTTGCACATCTCCCTAATAGGGTATATTTTTACTCATTAATTTTAATTCATTGTTCATAAATAAAGTTTGAACCTCTATAACTCTATCGGAGTGTAAGAATACGCTCAGACGTAATAATGACTTGAGTGTCGGGGTGCCACTAGAAGAAAAACTTCTTGCGGTACTGAATTAGTCTCTGGTTTAAGTATATTCAGCAATGAGATTAGACAAAACATTAGCAAATTACAAAGATATTTCTCATAAACACAATCTTATTTTGACATTTTTGACAGTCATCCTCATCTTTGTTATAACCACTACAATATGGTCATTTTGTAAGTATATAATCTTTTATGTATAAAAGACGATTATATACAAAGCAACACTTATTTAACCATATGAAAATACAAAATAAAATTACAAACTTAAAAAAATCATTAACAACCAATAATTCGATAAATATAAACTAATTCTTTTATTACAATTTTTTGCTAGAACACTATTTTACCAATTAAAATTATTGTTATATTGGAAGCATGAAAAAAGCTAAAATATTTCTTATTAGTTTTTTTGTCCCTAGGTTAGTCTACATGGAAAATACATTAAATGAACAAATATGTACATGTAATGGATTACACAATCAGTTTTTTAGATTTTTCCTTCCACAGGGATCAATCTGAATGTATTTGAATAAAATAAAATATAAATTAAAGTATTATAGAAAATGACAAAAGTATACAATAATCGAAAAAAAAAAAATTTTCTAGGAAACTATGTTTTCATGAATAGATCTCAAATTTCTAACACTATAATAATGATCCTTGAAATTAATTTTTTTCTAGTATATATAAGATTTTGGTTGTTAAATGTTATGTGAATAATACATTAGAGGATAAAATCAGTAAAGGGGGATAGTTGTTTCGAAGATTTGAAAATGTTGTGGACTATGAGTGTAACAAATGTGCATATTATCACACTGACTTAACACTTTGTGACAGGAAGAACTACTTAATCAACAAAATTTATGTTACAGAAAACTCTGTTTTTTCATCAAATTATTTAATTTTATTGAATAATTAAAAATGAAAAAAATATAATTTTACAAACAATTATAAGAAATTATTATTATCAAAAAATTAAACTTATAAATGAATCTTACCTGAAATAGTATAGTCATCGATCAATTAAAGCAATTAGATAATTGCAATTGGCCTTGAGTACATTAATCTGATTCATACTAGTTAACAAGTTATCTGATGAAATAATAAGATTCATAGAATGAGGAAATATGAAAAAAAATCTGTGAAATATATTTTTAGATTACATGGTGAAGAGTCAACGAAGAAAGTTAATCGATGTAGGGTTTGGTGGAGGCGATAGAAGATTAAATGTACCATATATATGTCAAGGCTTTTGGGCCTTATTGCTTATATTTTTATTTTTATGCTATGGTATTCTTTGGGCCTTATAAAAAATATACTACATTTTTTGTTATGATATGGACAAAATTTATATAAAATTTAAAGTCCAATACCACATATTATTGGATAGTTTGAAATAAAATTAAAAAAATATCACTTTCTTAAATAAAGGAGGAGAAGCTAAAAGTTTGGGGTTAACTCACGGAATATGTCAAAATAAATAACATGAAAAAATATGAAAAATATCAGTAACAATTCATAATATTGTCTTATTTATTTTTCCTTAATTGTTTTATAGTATGTTTATAAAAGTTTTTTGTAACAAAAAAACTTAAACCACTTGATAATGTACATTGTACATAATACATACAATGTAAGTCTACTTCATATTAATTTTTTAATTTCAAATAATCTAAATTAATTTTAACAATACTATATATAACATAATTGTTAATATGCATGGCAAATTGGACCTGAATTAAGCGGAGTTTGCTTACACTAAGATACAGTATAGATAAAATCTCACTGGTTTTTCTAAGAATAAAGTCTGGTATATACCCGAAACCTATGGGTATGTGAGTGTATTAATGGATCAAGCGGGTTGAATGGACGATCTTCTCACCTCTAATAGAAGATATTACCTTTAAAAATTATTGTGTCGGGACAGAAGGGGGTATTAGTAGTAAAAGGGTACTTCCATGATATTTATAGATGGTTAAGAAATACTTAAACTTCCAAGATAATGAAATATAAATCTTTCATCAATGAATAAGTTCTTCAAAGATAATGAAAAGTAGTAATGGAAAAACAAACAACAAAAGGTGGTCATATGTCGTGGTAAAAACAAAAAAAATGTTCAATGTTATACAAAATTACCCCCACTATTACTATCGATAACATTTTGTTCAATACGCGAAGGGTTCTCTAGCACTCTCAGCTAACGATTCCCATCGATCCCTATTCATACCTATTGAGAAGGTATTTCTCTGAGAAATCCGAAATTGCCCAAATTCAATCAAGGAAAAAACATTTATGTTGGAATATCAATATGTTACTTAAAATATAGGCTGCTATGGCAGGTTTTCATGAAGTCACTCAAAAGTGAATCATTTGTGTTGTCATATTAATAAGTTACTCAAACAAACATCAAAAGGGTATCTAAAAGAACAAATATCACATTAGCATATCAAGAAGCTACTTGAAAAAGCGCGACTCCTAAATTGGCACATTATCTGCATACTCAAAATATCAGTTCCCACATCAGTTCTTTATAAAAAAGGTAGATGAATTATGCAGATAATACTCGGGGAAATAACACCGATTACACAAATTCAAAAGGGATATTGAATTGAAATAATGACGTATTTGTAGTAATTGGGTGAATTAAAGTTATGGTCGAATGTAAGATTAAAGAAAAACATCTCTACCCCAAACGAGGAAAATAAAAAACTGAATAAAGATTTGACATGATATGGCCGATGAAATGGGTTTGCGCATATTTAGTGGACGAGAAATATATAGGAGCAAATGAGAACCTTTTTGCGCACCCATATTAATTATAAATAGCTCTTGCACATCTCCCTAATAGGGTATATTTTTACTCATTAATTTTAATTCATTGTTCATAAATAAAGTTTGAACCTCTATAACTCTATCGGAGTGTAAGAATACGCTCAGACGTAATAATGACTTGAGTGTCGGGGTGGCACGGGAAGAAAAACTTCTTGCGGTACTGAATTAGTCTCTGGTTTAAGTATATTCAGCAATGAGATTAGACAAAACATTAGCAAATTACAAAGATATTTCTCATAAACACAATCTTATTTTGACAGTTTTGACAGTCATCCTCATCTTTGTTATAACCACTACAATATGGTCATTTTGTAAGTATATAATCTTTTATGTATAAAAGACGATTATATACAAAGCAACACTTATTTAACCATATGAAAATACAAAATAAAATTACAAACTTAAAAAAATCATTAACAACCAATAATTCGATAAACATAAACTAATTCTTTTATTACAATTTTTTGCTAGGACACTATTTTACCAATTAAAATTTATTGTTATATTGGAAGCATGAAAAAAGCTAAAATATTTCTTATTAGTTTTTTTGTCCCTAGGTTAGTCTACATGGAAAATACATTAAATGAACAAATATGTACATGTAATGGGTTACACAATCAGTTTTTTAGATTTTTCCTTCCACAGGGATCAATCTGAATGTATTTGAATAAAATAAAATATAAATTAAAGTATTATAGAAAATGACAAAAGTATACAATAATCGAAAAAAAAATATTTGTCTAGGAAACTATGTTTTCATGAATAGATCTCAAATTTCTAACACTATAATAATGATTCTTGAAATTAATTTTTTTCTAGTATATATAAGATTTTGGTTGTTAAATGTTATGTGAATAATACATTAGAGGATAAAATCAGTAAAGGGGGAAAGTTGTTTCGAAGATTTGAAAATGTTGTGGACTATGAGTGTAACAAATGTGCATATTATCACACTGACATAACAGTAATAAATGAATAAAACTTTGTGACATGAAGAACTACTTAATCAACAAAATTTATGTTACAGAAAACTCTGTTTTTTCATCAAATTATTTAATTTTATTGAATAAATAAAAATGAAAAAAATATAATTTTACAAACAATTATAAAAAATTATTATTATCAAAAAATTAAACTTATAAATGAATCTTACCTGAAATGGTATAGTCATCGATCAATTAAAGCAATTAGATAATTGCAATTGGCCTTGAGTACATTAATCTGATTCATACTAGTTAACAAGTTATCTGATGAAATAATAAGATTCATAGAATGAGGAAATATGAAAAAAAATCTGTGAAATATATTTTTAGATTACATGGAGAAGAGTCAATTAAGAAACTTCATCGATGTAGGGTTTGGTGGAGGCGATAGAAGATTAAGTGTACCATATATATGTTAAGGCTTTTGGGCCTTATTGCTTATATTTTTATTTTTATGCTATGGTATTCTTTGGGCCTTATAAAAAATATACTACATTTTTTGTTATGATATGGACTAAATTTATATAAAATTTAAAGTCCAATACCACATATTATTGGATAGTTTGAAATAAAATTAAAAAAATATCACTTTCTTAAATAAAGGAGGAGAAGCTAAAAGTTTGGGGTTAACTCACTGAATATGTCAAAATAAATAACATGAAAAAATATGAAAAATATCAGTAACAATTCATAATATTGTCTTATTTATTTTTCCTTAATTGTTTTATAGTATGTTTATAAAAGTTTTTTGTAACATAAAAACTTAAACCATTTGATAATGTACATTGTACATAATACATACAATGTAAGTCTACTTCATATTAATTTTTTAAATTTTTAATTTCAAATAATCTAAATTAATTTTAACAATACTATATATAAAATAATTGTTAATATGCATGGCAAATTGGACCTGAATTAAGCGGAGTTTGCTTACACTAAGATACAGTATAGATAAAATCTCACGGGTTTTTCTAAGAATAAAGTCTGGTATGTGAGTGTATTAATGGATCAAGCGGGTTGAATGGACGATCTTCTCACCTCTAATAGAAGATATTACCTTTAAAAATTATTGTGTCGGGACAGAAGGGGGTATTAGTAGTAAAAGGGTACTTCCATGATATTTATAGATGGTTAAGAAATACTTAAACTTCCAAGATAATGAAATATAAATCTTTCATCAATGAATAAGTTCTTCAAAGATAATGAAAAGTAGTAATGGAAAAACAAACAACAAAAGGTGGTCATATATCGTGGTAAAAACAATAAAATGTTCAATGTTATACAAAATTAACCCCACTATAACTATCGATAACATTTTGTTCAATCCGCTAAGGGTTCTCTAGCACTCTCAGCTAACGATTCCCATTGATCCCTATTCATACCTATTGAGAAGGTATTTCTCTGAGAAATTCGAAATTGCCCAAATTCACTCAAGGAAAAAACATTTATGTTGGAATATCAATATGTTACTTAAAATATAGGCTGCTATGGCAGGTTTTCATAAAGTCACTCAAAAGTGAATCATTTGTGTTGTCATATTAATAAGTTACTAAAACAAACATCAAAAGGGTATCTAAAAGAACAAATATCACATTACCATATCAAGAAGCTACTTGAAAAAGCGCGACTCCTAAATTGGCACATTATCTGCATAATCAAAATATCAGTTCCCACGTCAGTTCTTTATAAAAAAGGTAAATGAATTATGCAGATAATACTCGTGGAAATAACACCGATTACACAAATTCAAAAGGGATATTGAATTAAAATAATGACGTATTTGTAGTAATTGGGTGAATTAAACTTATGGTCGAATGTAAGATTAAAGAAAAAGATCTCTACCCCAAACGAGGAAAATAAAAAACTGAATAAAGATTTGACGTGATATGGCCGATGAAATGGGTTTGCGCATATTTAGTGGACGAGAAATATATAGGAGCAAATGAGAACCTTTTTGCGCACCCATATTAATTATAAATAGCTCTTGCACATCTCCCTAATAGGGTATATTTTTACTCATTAATTTTAATTCATTGTTCATAAATAAAGTTTGAACCTCTATAACTCTATCGGAGTGTAAGAATACGCTCAGACGTAATAATGACTTGAGTGTCGGGGTGCCACTAGAAGAAAAACTTCTTGCGGTACTGAATTAGTCTCTGGTTTAAGTATATTCAGCAATGAGATTAGACAAAACATTAGCAAATTACAAAGATATTTCTCATAAACACAATCTTATTTTGACATTTTTGACAGTCATCCTCATCTTTGTTATAACCACTACAATATGGTCATTTTGTAAGTATATAATCTTTTATGTATAAAAGACGATTATATACAAAGCAACACTTATTTAACCATATGAAAATACAAAATAAAATTACAAACTTAAAAAAATCATTAACAACCAATAATTCGATAAATATAAACTAATTCTTTTATTACAATTTTTTGCTAGAACACTATTTTACCAATTAAAATTTATTGTTATATTGGAAGAATGAAAAAAGCTAAAATATTTCTTATTAGTTTTTTTGTCCCTAGGTTAGTCTACATGGAAAATACATTAAATGAACAAATATGTACATGTAATGGGTTACACAATCACATTTTTAGATTTTTCCTTCCACAGGGATCAATCTGAATGTATTTGAATAAAATAAAATATAAATTAAAGTATTATAGAAAATGACAAAAGTATACAATAATCGAAAAAAAAATATTTTTCTAGGAAACTATGTTTTCATGAATAGATCTCAAATTTCTAACACTATAATAATGATTCTTGAAATTTTTTTTTTTTCTAGTATATATAAGATTTTGGTTGTTAAATGTTATGTGAATAATACATTAGAGGATAAAATCAGTAAAGGGGGATAGTTGTTTCGAAGATTTGAAAATGTTGTGGACTATGAGTGTAACAAATGTGCATATTATCACACTGACATAACAGTAATAAATGAATAAAACTTTGTGACAGGAAGAACTACTTAATCAACAAAATTTATGTTACAGAAAACTCTGTTTTTTCATCAAATTATTTAATTTTATTGAATAAATAAAAATGAAAAAAATATAATTTTACAAACAATTATAAGAAATTATTATTATCAAAAAATTAAACTTATAAATGAATCTTACCTGAAATGGTATAGTCATCGATCAATTAAAGCAATTAGATAATTGCAATTGGCCTTGAGTACATTAATCTGATTCATACTAGTTAACAAGTTATCTGATGAAATAATAAGATTCATAGAATGAGGAAATATGAAAAAAAAATCTGTGAAATATATTTTTAGATTACATGGAGAAGAGTCAATTAAGAAACTTCATCGATGTAGGGTTTGGTGGAGGCGATAGAAGATTAAGTGTACCATATATATGTTAAGGCTTTTGGGCCTTATTGCTTATATTTTTATTTTTATGCTATGGTATTCTTTGGGCCTTATAAAAAATATACTACATTTTTTGTTATGATATGGACTAAATTTATATAAAATTTAAAGTCCAATACCACATATTATTGGATAGTTTGAAATAAAATTAAAAAAATATCACTTTCTTAAATAAAGGAGGAGAAGCTTAAAGTTTGGGGTTAACTCACGGAATATGTCAAAATAAATAACATGAAAAAATATGAAAAATATAAGTAGCAATTCATAATATTGTCTTATTTATTTTTCCTTAATTGTTTTATAGTATGTTTATAAAAGTTTTTTGTAACAAAAAAACTTAAACCACTTGATAATGTACATTGTACATAATACATACAATGTAAGTCTACTTCATATTAATTTTTTAAATTTTTAAGTTCAAATAATCTAAATTAATTTTAACAATACTATATATAAAATAATTGTTAATATGCATGGCAAATTGGACCTGAATTAAGCGGAGTTTGCTTACACTAAGATACAGTATAGATAAAATCTCACGGGTTTTTCTAAGAATAAAGTCTGGTATATACCCGAAACCTATGGGTATGTGCGTTTATTAATGGATCAAGCGGGTTGAATGGACGATCTTCTCACCTCTAATAGAAGATATTACCTTTAAAAATTATTGTGTCGGGACAGAAGGACGGTATTAGTAGTAAAAGGGTACTTCCATGATAATTATAGATGGTAAAGAAATGCTTAAACTTCCAAGGTAATGAAATATAAATCTTTCATCGATGAATAAGTTCTTCAAAGATAATGAAAAGTAGTAATGGAAAAACAAACAACAAAAGGTGGTCATATGTCGTGGTAAAAACAAAAAAAATGTTCAATGTTATACAAAATTACCCCCACTATTACTATCGATAACATTTTGTTCAATCCGCGAAGGGTTCTCTAGCACTCTCAGCTAACGATTCCCATCGATCCCTATTCATACCTATTGAGAAGGTATTTCTCTGAGAAATCCGAAATTGCCCAAATTCAATCAAGGAAAAAACATTTATGTTGGAATATCAATATGTTACTTAAAATATAGGCTGCTATGGCAGGTTTTCATGAAGTCACTCAAAAGTGAATCATTTGTGTTGTCATATTAATAAGTTACTCAAACAAACATCAAAATGGTATCTAAAAGAACAAATATCACATTAGCATACCAAGAAGCTACTTGAAAAAGCGCGACTCCTAAATTGGCACATTATCTGCATACTCAAAATATCGGTTCCCACGTCAGTTCTTTATAAAAAAGGTAAATGAATAATGTAGATAATACTCAGGGAAATAACACCGATTACACATATTCAAAAGAGATATTGAATAGAAATAATGAAGTATTTGTAGTAATTGGGTGAATTAAAGCTATGGTCGAATGTAAGATTAAAGAAAAAGATCTCTACCCCAAACGAGGAAAATAAAAAACTGAATAAAGATTTGACATGATATGGCCAATGAAATGGATTTGTGCATATTTAGTGGACGAGAAATATATAGGAGCAAATAAGAATCTTTTCGCGCACCCATATTAATTATAAATAGCTCTTGCACATCTCCCTAATAGGGTATATTTTTACTCATTAATTTTAATTCATTGTTCATAAATAAAGTTTGAACCTCTATAACTCTATCGGATTGTAAGAATACGCTCAGACGTAATAATGACTTGAGTGTCGGGGTGCCACTGAAAGAAAAACTTCTTGCGGTACAGAATTAGTCTCTGGTTTAAATATATCCAGCCATGAGATTAGACAAAACATTAGCAAATTACAAAGATATTTCTCATAAACCCAATCTTATTTTGACAGTTTTGACAGTCATCCTCATTTTTTTTATAACCACTACATTTTGGTCATTTTGTAAGTCAATTATATTGGTGGATCATTTCTAACTATAACCAAATGTTTGATTAATATTTGTTGATTTTGCATAAAAAGTTAAGGAGCCAAAAGCCAAGGGGTGTTATTTTCTTTTGTAATAATTCAAAAAGTTTATATTTTTTTCACTATTTATTTTTTAGAAATGTTATATTTGTGAAAATTTTAGATGCTTAATTACAATAATGATATGCAATTAATGTTCTAATACTGTTTGTTTTTTATATTTTTCTTTCATTTTTAATTCAAAAATATTTTATTTTATTTTCAGTTTTAATATATTTGAATTCAATTTCTACAAAAAATATTAGAGTTAGATTTTGGGAAATAGTGATTATTAATCAAGGAGACAATTTAATGTATATTCTAGCATAGTTTTGACTAATATAAATTCATTGTGTTAGGGATAGATTTATAAAGTTTATTTAATATAATTTTGCATCTAATATTTTTCCATTATAACCAATTAACATAATTATAATTATTTATTTCTGTTTATCTTATACTAGTTCCCTTGAGAAAAGTCGATAAAGTGAATTAAATATGCTTGAAGCATGTCAAGTCGCCAAATATATTCTGTAGATCGAAAGTTAAAGTATACCTTTATTAGCTATAACTTTATTAGTGTGTATGCGTTAAATTAAAACTATTAATACATGACTATTTTACAAATATATAAAAAATTACACTATATCTCCTTATATAATAAAAATTAACTATATTTCATAAAAATTAATTATATTTCAAACAAATTACCTATCGATATTATAAATATTATAATATTAATGTAAAAGGTCAAAATCTATTTTTTTAAAGTAACTGAAAGTTATAGCCCAAACTATAAGGTGGTTGTGGAACTTCAGGATATCAAAACCAACCTGGATCTGGATATATTTATCTAAAAAAAGGTTGATTAAGACTCTTTTTTGTTACAATTTATTGTACTCAAACAAGATGTGAGCTAAGTACAATGATTGTCGCCCAAAAAGAGAAAATGCTATATGCCATTTTGAAGTATATAATCTTTTATGTATAAAAGAGGATTATATACAAAGCAACACTCATTTAACCATATGAAAATACAAAATAAAATTACAAACTTAAAAAAAAATCTTTTACAACCAATAATTAGATAAATATAAACTAATTCTCTTATTACAATTTTTAGCTAGAATACTATTTTACCAATTAAAATTTATTGTTATATGAAAGCATGAAAAAAAAGCTAAAATATTTCTTATTAGTTTTTTTGTCCCTAGGTTAGTCAACATGGAAAATATATTAAATGAACAAATATGTACATGTAATGGCTTACACAATCAGTTTCTTTGATTTTTCCTTCCACAGGGATCAATCTATGGTATTTGAATAAAATAAAATATAAATTAAAGCATTATAGAAAATGACAATAGTATACAAAAATAGAAAAAAAATATTTGTCTAGGAAACTATGTTTTCATGAATAGATCTCAAATTTCTAACACTATAATAATGATCCTTAAAAATCATTTTTGTTCTTGTATATATAAGATTTTGGTTGTTAAATGTTATGTGAAAAACCCATTAGAGGATAAAATCAGTAAAGGGGGATAGTTGTTTCGAAAATTTGAAAATGTTGTGGACTTTGAGGGTAACAAATGTGCATATTATCACACTGACCTAACAGTAATAAATGAATAAAACTTTGTGACAGGAAGAATTTCTTAATCGCCAAAATTTATGTTACAGAAAACTCTGTTTTTTTATCAAATTATTTCATTTTATTGAATAAATAAAAATGAAAAAAATATTATTTTACAAAGAATTATAAAAAATAATTATTATAAAAAAATTAAACTTACAAATGAATCTTACCTGAAATGGTATAATCATCGATCAATCAAGCAATTAGATAATTGCAATTGGCCTTGAGTACATTAATCTGACTCATACTAGTTAACAAGATATCTGATGAAATAATAAGATTCATAGAGTTAGAAAATATGAAAAAAAATCTCTGAAATATATTTTTAGATTACATGGAGAAGAGTCAATGAAGAAACTTCATCGATGTAGGGTTTGGTGGAGTTTATAGAAGATTAAGTGTATCATTTATATGTCAAGGCTTTTGGGCCTTATTGATTAAATTTTTATTTTTATGTTATGGTATTCTTTGGGCCTTATAAAAAATATACTACATTTTTTGTTATGATATGGACGAAATTTATATAAAATTTAAAGTCCAATACCACATATTATTGGATAGTTTGAAATAAAATTAAAAAAATATCACTTTCTTAAATAAAGGAGGAGAAGCTAAAAGTTTGGGGTTAACTCACGGAATATGTCAAAATAAATAACATGAAAAAATATGAAAAATATCAGTAACAATTCATAATATTGTCTTATTTATTTTTCCTTAATTGTTTTATAGTATGTTTATAAAAGTTTTTTGTAACAAAAAAACTTAAACCAATACATACAATGTAAGTCTACTTCATATTAATTTTTTAAATTTTTAAGTTCAAATAATCTAAATTAATTTTAACAATACTATATATAAAATAATTGTTAATATGCATGGCAAATTGGACCTGAATTAAGCAGAGTTTGCCTACACTAAGATATAGTATAGATAAAATCTCACGGGTTTTTCTAAGAATAAAGTTCGGTATATACCCAAAACCTATGGGTATGTGCGTGTATTAATGGATCAAGCGGGTTGAATGGACGATCTTCTCACCTATAATAGAAGATATTACCTTTAAAAATTATTGTGTCGGGACAGAAGGGCGGTATTAGTAGTAAAAGGGTACTTCCGTGATATTTATAGATGGTAAAGAAATGCTTAAACTTCCAAGGTAATGAAATATAAATCTTTCATCGATGAATAAGTTCTTCAAAGATAATGAAAAGTAGTAATGGAAAAACAAACAACAAAAGGTGGTCATATGTCGTGGTAAAAACAAAAAAATGTTCAATGTTATACAAAATTACCCGTACAATAACTATAGATAACATTTTGTTCAATCCGCGAAGGGTTCTCTTGCAGTCTCAGCTAACGATTCCCATCGATCCCTATTCATACCTATTGAGAAGGTATTTCTCTGAGAAATCCGAAATTGCCCAAATTCACACAAGGAAAAGACATTTATGTTGGAATATCAATATGTTACTTAAAATATAGGCTGCTATGGTAGGTTTTCATGAAGTCACTCAAAAGTGAATCATTTGTGTTGTCATATTAATAAGTTACTGAAACAAACATCAAAAGGGTATCTAAAAGAACAAATATCACATTAGCATACCGAGAAGCTACTTGAAAAAGCGTGAGTCCTAAATTGGCACATTATCTGCATACTCAAGATATCAGTTTCCACGTCAGTTCTTTATAAAAAAGGTAAATGAATTATGTAGATAATACTCGGGAAAATAAAACCGATTACACATATTCAAAAGATATATTGAATAGAAATAATGAAGTATTTGGAGTAATTTGGTGAATTAAAGCTATGGTCGAATGTAAGATTAAAGAAAAAGATCTCTACCCCAAACGAGGAAAATAAAAAACTGAATAAAGATTTGACATGATATTGCCGATGAAATGGGTTTGCGCATATTTAGTGGATGAGAAATATATAGGAGCAAATAAGAACCTTTTTGCGCACCCATATTGATTATAAATAGCTCTTGCACATCTCCCTAATATGGTATATTTTTACTCATTAATTTTAGTTCATTGTTCATAAATAAAGTTTGAACCTCTATAACTCTATCGGAGTGTAAGAATACGCACAGACGTAATAATGACTTGAGTGTCGGGGTGCCACTGGAAGAAAAACTTCTTGCGGTACTGAATTAGTCCCTGGTTTAAGTATATTCAGCAATGAGATTAGACAAAACATTAGCAAATTACAAAGATATTTCTCATAAACACAATCTTATTTTGACAGTTTTGAGAGTTATCCTCATCTTTGTTATAACCACTACAATATGGTCATTTTGTAAGTATATAATCTTTTATGTATAAAAGACGATTATATACAAAGCAACACTTATTTAACCATATGAAAATACAAAATAAAATTACAAACTTAAAAAAATCATTAACAACCAATAATTCGATAAATATAAACTAATTCTTTTATTACAATTTTTTGCTAGAACACTATTTTACCAATTAAAATTTATTGTTATATTGGAAGCATGAAAAAAGCTAAAATATTTCTTATTAGTTTTTTTGTCCCTAGGTTAGTCTACATGGAAAATACATTAAATGAACAAATATGTACATGTAATGGGTTACACAATCAGTTTTTTAGATTTTTCCTTCCACAGGGATCAATCTGAATGTATTTGAATAAAATAAAATATAAATTAATGTATTATAGAAAATGACAAAAGTATACAATAATCGAAAAAAAAATATTTGTCTAGGAAACTATGTTTTCATGAATAGATCTCAAATTTCTAACACTATAATAATGATCCTTGAAATTAATTTTTTTCTAGTATATATAAGATTTTGGTTGTTAAATGTTATGTGAATAATACATTAGAGGATAAAATCAGTAAAGGGGAATAGTTGTTTCGAAGATTTGAAAATGTTGTGGACTATGAGTGTAACAAATGTGCATATTATCACACTGACTTAACAGTAATAAATGAATAAAACTTTGTGACAGGAAGAACTACTTAATCAACAAAATTTATGTTTCAGAAAACTCTGTTTTTTCATAAAATTATTTAATTTTATTGAATAAATAAAAATGAAAAAAATATAATATTACAAACAATTATACGAAATTATTATTATCAAAAAATTAAACTTATAAATGAATCTTACCTGAAATGGTATAGTCATCGATCAATTAAAGCAATTAGATAATTGCAATTGGCCTTGAGTACATTAATCTGATTCATACTAGTTAACAAGTTATCTGATGAAATAATAAGATTCATAGAATGAGGAAATATGAAAAAAAATCTGTGAAATATATTTTTAGATTACATGGAGAAGAGTCAACGAAGAAACTTCATCGATGTAGGGTTTGGTGGAGGCGATAGAAGATTAAATGTACCATATATATGTCAAGGCTTTTGGGCCTTATTGCTTATATTTTTATTTTTATGCTATGGTATACTTTGGGCCTTATAAAAAATATACTACATTTTTTGTTATGATATGGACAAAATTTATATAAAATTTAAAGTCCAATACCACATATTATTGGATAGTTTGAAATAAAATTAAAAAAATAATACTTTCTTAAATAAAGGAGGAGAAGCTAAAAGTTTGGGGTTAACTCACGGAATATGTCAAAATAAATAACATGAAAAAATATGAAAAATATAAGTAACAATTCATAATATTGTCTTATTTATTTTTCCTTAATTGTTTTATAGTATGTTTATAAAAGTTTTTTGTAACAAAAAAACTTAAACCACTTGATAATGTACATTGTACATAATACATACAATGTAAGTCTACTTCATATTAATTTTTTAAATTTTTAATTTCAAATAATCTAAATTAATTTTATCAATACTATATATAAAATAATTGTTAATATGCATGGCAAATTGGACCTGAATTAAGCGGAGTTTGCTTACACTAAGATACAGTATAGATAAAATCTCACGGGTTTTTCTAAGAATAAAGTCTGGTATATACCCGAAACCTATGGGTATGTGAGTGTATTAATGGATCAAGCGGGTTGAATGGACGGTCTTCTCACCTCTAATAGAAGATATTACCTTTAAAAATTATTGTGTCGGGACAGAAGGGGGTATTAGTAGTAAAAGGGTACTTCCATGATATTTATAGATGGTTAAGAAATACTTAAACTTCCAAGATAATGAAATATAAATCTTTCATCAATGAATAAGATCTTCAAAGATAATGAAAAGTAGTAATGGAAAAACAAACAACAAAAGGTGGTCATATATCGTGGTAAAAACAATCAAATGTTCAATGTTATACAAAATTACCCCCACTATAACTATCGATAACATTTTGTTCAATCCGTGAAGGGTTCTCTAGCACTCTCAGCTAACGATTCCCATTGATCCCTCTTCATACCTATTGAGAAGGTATTTCTCTGAGAAATTTGAAATTGCCCAAATTCACTCAAGGAAAAAACATTTATGTTGGAATATCAATATGTTACTTAAAATATAGGCTGCTATGGCAGGTTTTCATGAAGTCACTCAAAAGTGAATCATTTGTGTTGTCATATTAATAAGTTACTCAAACAAACATCAAAATGGTATCTAAAAGAACAAATATCACATTAGCATATCAAGAAGCTACTTGAAAAAGCGCGACTCCTAAATTGGCACATTATCTGCATACTCAAAATATCAGTTGCCACGTCAGTTCTTTATAAAAAAGGTAAATGAATTATGCAGATAATACTCGGGGAAATAACACCGATTACACAAATTCAAAAGGGATATTGAATTGAAATAATGATGTATTTGTAGTAATTGGGTGAATTAAAGTTATGGTCGAATGTAAGATTAAAGAAAAAGATCTCTACCCCAAACGAGGAAAATAAAAAACTGAATAAAGATTTGACATGATATGGCCGATGAAATGGGTTTGCGCATATTTAGTGGACGAGAAATATATAGGAGCAAATGAGAACCTTTTTGCGCACCCATATTAATTATAAATAGCTCTTGCACATCTCCCTAATAGGGTATATTTTTACTCATTAATTTTAATTCATTGTTCATAAATAAAGTTTGGACCTCTATAACTCTATCGGAGTGTAAGAATACGACTTGAGTGTCGGGGTGCCACTGGAAGAAAAACTTCTTGCGGTACTGAATTAGTCTCTGGTTTAAGTATATTCAGCAATGAGATTAGACAAAACATTAGCAAATTACAAAGATATTTCTCATAAACACAATCTTATTTTGACAGTTTTGACAGTCATCCTCATCTTTGTTATAACCACTACAATATGGTCATTTTGTAAGTATATAATCTTTTATGTATAAAAGACGATTATATACAAAGCAACACTTATTTAACCATATGAAAATACAAAATAAAATTACAAACTTAGAAAAATCATTAACAACCAATAATTCGATAAATATAAACTAATTCTTTTATTACAATTTTTTGCTAGAACACTATTTTACCAATTAAAATCTATTGTTATATTGGAAGCATGAAAAAAGCTAAAATATTTCTTATTAGTTTTTTTTGTCCCTAGGTTAGTCTACATGGAAAATACATTAAATGAACAAATATGTACATGTAATGGGTTACACAATCTGTTTTTTTGATTTTTCCTTCCACAGGGATCAATCTGATGGTATTTGAATAAAATAAAATATAAATTAAAGCATTATAGAAAATGACAATAGTATAATATAATTGAAAAAAAAATATTTGTCTAGGAAACTATGTTTTCATGAATAGATCTCAAATTTCTAACACTATAATAATGATCCTTAAAATTCATTTTTTTCTAGTATATATAAGATTTTGGTTGTTAAATGTTTTGTGAATAATACATTAGAGGATAAAATCAGTAAAGGGGGATAGTTGTTTCGAATATTTGAAAATGTTGTGGACTATGAGTGTAACAAATGTGCATATTATCACACTGATTTTACAATAATAAATTAATAAAACTTTGTGACAGGATGAACTACTTAATCAACAAAATTTATGTTACAGAAAACTATGTTTTTTCATCAAATTATTTAATTTTATTGAATAAATAAAAATGAAAAAAATATAGTTTTACAAACAATTATAAGAAATTATTATTATCAAAAAATTAAACTTATAAATGAATCTTACCTGAAATGGTATAGTCATCGATCAATTAAAGCAATTAGATAATTGCAATTGGCCTTGAGTACATTAATCTGATTCATACTAGTTAACAAGTTATCTGATGAAATAATAAGATTCATAGAATGAGGAAATATGAAAAAAAATCTGTGAAATATATTTTTAGATTACATGGAGAAGAGTCAACGAAGAAACTTCATCGATGTAGGGTTTGGTGGAGGCGATAGAAGATTAATTGTACCATATATATGTCAAGGCTTTTGGGCCTTATTGCTTATATTTTTATTTTTATGCTATGGTATTCTTTGGGCCTTATAAAAAATATACTACATTTTTTGTTATGATATGGACTAAATTTATATAAAATTTAAAGTCCAATACCACATATTATTGGATAGTTTGAAATAAAATTAAAAAAATATCACTTTCTTAAATAAAGGAGGAGAAGCTAAAAGTTTGGGGTTAACTCACGGAATATGTCAAAATAAATAACATGAAAAACTATGAAAAAATATCAGTAACAATTCATAATATTCTCTTATTTATTTTTCCTTAATTGTTTTATAGTATGTTTATAAAAGTTTTTTGTAACAAAAAAACTTAAACCACTTGATAATGTACATTGTACATAATACATACAATGTAAGTCTACTTCATATTAATTTTTTAAATTTTTAATTTCAAATAATCTAAATTAATTTTAACAATACTATATATAAAATAATTGTTAATATGCATGGCAAATTGGACCTGAATTAAGCGGAGTTTACTTACACTAAGATACAATATAGATAAAATCTCACGGGTTTTTCTAAGAATAAAGTCTGGTATATACCCGAAACCTATGGGTATGTGCGTGTATTAATGGATCAAGCGGGTTGAATGGACGATCTTCTCACCTCTAATAGAAGATATTACCTTTAAAAATTATTGTGTCGGGACAGAAGGGGGTATTAGTAGTAAAAGGGTACTTCCATGATATTTATAGATGGTTAAGAAATGCTTAAACTTCCAAGATAATGAAATATAAATCTTTCATCAATGAATAAGTTCTTCAAAGATAATGAAAAGTAGTAATGGAAAAACAAACAACAAAAGGTGGTCATATATCGTGGTAAAAACAATAAAATGTTCAATGTTATACAAAATTACCCCCACTATAACTATCGATAACATTTTGTTCAATCCGCGAAGGGTTCTCTAGCACTCTCAGCTAACGATTCCCATTAGTCCCTATTCATACCTATTGAGAAGGTATTTCTCTGAGAAATTCGAAATTGCCCAAATTCACTCAAGGAAAAAACATTTATGTTGGAATATCAATATGTTACTTAAAATATAGGCTGCTATGGCAGGTTTTCATGAAGTCACTCAAAAGTGAATCATTTGTGTTGTCATATTAATAAGTTACTCAAACAAACATCAAAAGGGTATCTAAAAGAACAAATATCACATTAGCATATCAAGAAGCTACTTGAAAAAGCGCGAGTCCTAAATTGGCACATTATCTGCATACTCAAAATATCAGTTCCCACGTCAGTTCTTTATAAAAAAGGTAAACGAATTATGCAGATAATACTCGGGGAAATAACACCGATTACACAAATTCAAAAGGGATATTGAATAGAAATAATGACGTATTTGTAGTAATTGGGTGAATTAAAGCTATGGTCGAATGTAAGATTAAAGAAAAAGACCTCTACCCCAACCGAGGAAAATAAAAAACTGAATAAAGATTTGACATGATATGGCCGATGAAATGGGTTTGCGCATATTTAGTGGACGAGAAATATATAGGAGTAAATAAGAACCTTTTTGCTCACCCATATTAATTATAAATAGCTCTTGCACATCTCCCTAATAGGGTATATTTTTACTCATTAATTTTAATGCATTGTTCAAAAATAAAGTTTGAACCTCTATAACTTTATCAGAGTGTAAGAATACGCTCAGATGTAATAATGACTTGAGTGTCGGGGTGCCACTGGAAGAAAAACTTCTTGCGGTACTGAATTAGTCTCTGGTTTAAGTATATTCAGCAATGAGATTAGACAAAACATTAGCAAATTACAAAGATATTTCTCATAAACACAATCTTATTTTGACAGTTTTGATAGTCATCCTCATCTTTGTTATAACCACTAAAATATGGTCATTTTGTAAGTCAATTATATTGGTGGATCATTTGTAACTATAACCAAATGTTTGATTAATATTTGTTGATTTTGCATAAAAAGTTAAGGACCCAAAAGCTAATGGGTGTTATTTTCTTTTGTAATAATTCAAAAAGTTTATATTTTGTTCACTAATTATTTTTTAGAAACGTTATATTTGTGAAAATTTTAGATACATAATTACAATAATTATATGCAATTAATTTTCTTATACTGTTTGTTTTTTATATTTTTCTTTCATTTTTAATTCAAATTTCTTTTATTTTATTTTCAGTTTTAATATATTTGACTTCAATTTCTACAAAAAATATTAGAGTTAGATTATGGGAAATAGTGATTATTAATCAAGGATACAATTTAATGTATATTCTAGAATAGTTTTTAGTAATAGAAATTCATTGTGTTGGGGATAGATTTATAAAGTTTATTTAATATAATTTTGCATCTAATATTTTTCCATTATAACCAATTAACATAATTATAATTGTTTATTTTTGTTTATCTTATACTAGTTCCCTTGAGAAAAGACGATAAAGTGAATTAAATATCCTTGAAGCATGTCAAGTCACCAAATATATTCTGTAGATCGAAAGTTAAAGTATACCTTTATTAGCTATAACTTTATTAGTGTGTATGCGTTAAATTAAGACTATTAATATATGACTATTTTACAAATATATCTAATAAAAAAGATTAAAAAACTGAATAACACCTTAGTTTCTAATATTAAAATGTATATATATTTTTATAATTGATTTGGACAGTCAAACGAAAAATTATATTGAATTACAATGGAGTGTAATTTTACTTGATAAGATTCAAGAGAAATAAAAAGTATTATAGTATCCTATAAACCACTAGAAAAACTATTGACCTTTACCATCTTTGTTCCTTAATTCATAAAGTAAACAAATTAAAATTTTGCATGAGTTCACAACACTTAGGTACTTTCTTTTTGGGAGCCTTAATCTAGTTTGTTTGATTGCGCTGATCAATGGTGTCGTCATGGTGTTTGTCAAACTCAACCATAGAGAAACCCCGACCCAGAAAAGGCTGTGGAATATGGTGGTTATGTGAGGTATTGATGTACAAAGTAAAGGTCTACAATGAGGTTGTACCATTCTTTACATACGCTCTTACACAATAATAGACTTGACTGAGACTCTTGAAATAATTTCAAGTAAATGAATGTAGGGAAGGTTCATAATCATGAGGGACCCACGAAGACATGATGAGACGTGCACAACTGGAACTCTTTGCGACTCTTTGGGGAATATATCTTGAGTGAAAAATGCTTCATACACTTCCTTTTCCATAGTTTTAGCTCTTGAGCTGCTGCTAAAGAGTATGAAAAAGAGAAAAGGAGAAGGTAGGAAAATTATAATTTTTATACTTGCTTTTTCAACATCTCTTTCGATAAATGCCCCGACACTCTATCAGTCAATAAATAAAGATTATAAGTTACGGAGCATGAAAATGAGTAAAAACCATTATAAATAAGGACTTACTGTTGAGTATATCCCATCCTCATTTTCCAAAACTCCTTTGAAGATATTTTATAAAAATCATCATCCTTAGTTTCTATATCATGATTGAAAGTGAAAACATCATTAATAATATCTGAGATCAATCATATTTGTGCATCATCAAACTATTACTCACCATTTGGAGTTTTTTGAATTACTCTGCTAATTATTGGTCGAGTATCTTTATCAAATGTCTCTTTTGAGGGACCCGCGACAACATGACGAGACGGTGCAAGCACAACTGGAACTCTATGCGGCTCCTTGGGGAATATATCCCGAGTGAAAAGTGCTTCATACACTTCCTTTTCCATAGTTTTAGCTCTTGAGCTGCTGCTAAAGAGTATGAAAAAGAAGTTAATAATAATAATAATTATAATAGATTAAAGCTTAAAGACTATTATCAATATGATGTTGCTAAATAATAATGTCACATCTCTCACAATTCTGTGTTTCAGATTCCTCTTCTTGGTAGGTTGTTTCATGACATAAGATAAACAAGTAAGAGAGATCAGTTTTAATTCAGTTTCAGGATTACCAACTGCTTAACAACAGAGCTATAATTAATACACAGTATCATAACAAATATAAACACATTATGCATAAACATTACGGCCCTACTCAATTAAGTACTAACACCATTAACTAAATGAATTTAAAAAAAACTAATATTACTGCCCTACTCAATTAAATACTAATACATTTAACCAATCCAAAATCATGACAAAACAAAAATTTCTCAACCCGATAAGCTGCATAAAATATGTCAATGGAAGTCAACAATTCAGAATATATTCACCAAGAGTTTGAACATCTTGGAATGTACATAATATCTGCAAACTCCTAGAATTCCTAAAATCAAGGTACCCAACACAACATACTCCACCCTCAAACAACAAATTTTTCTGTTTTCATATATTTTTAATCTGTGTAATTAAATTTGCAAATATGTAAATGTGTCAAATCACATACCTTCCTAAAGTTTAGAAACTAGTGCCACTATCCCCCTCTCCTACCCCTTGTTAATTTTCCGTGTAGGTTAATTATGAATATGCTTATTTGATATACCAATAGAAGTATCTATCATTACCTCTATAGTTTCCTTCTATCTCGTTTGATTAGTTTCAAATAAAATGGAATATAAACTCTTCAATTTTTTATTAGAATTATTCACGTTATAGATCTCTATAGTATTAGTAAAATTGCAATATATAGAAAATTACACTATATCTGCTTATATAATAAAAATTAACTATATTTCATAAAAGTTAATTATATTTCAAAAAAATTACCTATCAATATTATAAATATTATAATATTTATGTAAAAGGTCAAAATCTATTTTTTTTAAAGTAACTGAAAGTTATAGCCCGAACTATAAGGTGGTTGTGGAACTTCAGGATATCAAAACCAACATGGATCTGGATATATATTTATCTAAAAAAAGGTTGATTAAGATTCTTTTTTGTTACAATTTATTGTACTCAAACAAGATGTGAGTTAAGTACAATAATTGTCGCCCAAAAAGAGAAAATGCTATATGCCATTTTGAAGTATATAATCTTTTATGTATAAAAGATATTATATACAAAGCAACACCCATTTAACCATATGAAAATACAAAATAAAATTACAAACTTAAAAAAATCATTAACAACCAATAATTCGATGAATATAAACTAATTCTTTTATTACAATTTTTTGCTAGAACACTATTTTACCAATTAAAATTTATTGTTATATTGGAAGCATGAAAAAAGCTAAAATATTTCTTATTAGTTTTTTTGTCCCTAGGTTAGTCTACATGGAAAATACATTAAATGAACAAATATGTACATGTAATGGGTTACACAATCAGTTTTTTTGATTTTTCCTTCCACAGGGATCAATCTGATGGTATTTGAATAAAATAAAATATAAATTAAAGCATTATAGAAAATGACAATAGTATACAATAATTGAAAAAAAAAATATTTGTCTAGGAAACTATGTTTTCATGAATAGATCTCAAATTTCTAACACTATAATAATGATCCTTGAAATTAATTTTTTTCTAGTATATATAAGATTTTGGTTGTTAAATGTTATGTGAATAATACATTAGAGGATAAAATCAGTAAAGGGGGATAGTTGTTTCGAAGATTTGAAAATGTTGTGGACTATGAGTGTAACAAATGTGCATATTATCACACTGACTTAACACAGTAATAAATGAATAAAACTTTGTGACAGGAAGAACTACTTAATCAACAAAATTTATGTTACAGAAAACTCTGTTTTTTCATCAAATTATTTAATTTTATTGAACGAATAAAAATGAAAAAAATATAATTTTACAAACAATTATAAGAAATTATTATTATCAAAAAATTAAACTTATAAATGAATCTTACCTGAAATGGTATAGTCATCGATCAATTAAAGCAATTAGATAATTGCAATTGGCCTTGAGTACATTAATCTGATTCATACTAGTTAACAAGTTATCTGATGAAATAATAAGATTCATAGACTGAGGAAATATGAAAAAAAATTTGTGAAATATATTTTTAGATTACATGGAGAAGAGTCAACGAAGAAACTTCATCGATGTAGGGTTTGGTGGAGGCGATAGAAGATTAAATGTACCATATATATGTCAAGGCTTTTGGGCCTTATTGCTTATATTTTTATTTTCATTGTATGGTATTCTTCGGGCCTTATAAAAAATATACTACATTTTTTGTTATGATATGGACTAAATTTATATAAAATTTAAAGTCCAATACCACATATTATTGGATAGTTTGAAATAAAATTAAAAAAATATCACTTTCTTAAATAAAGGAGGAGAAGCTAAAGTTTGGGGTTAACTCACGGAATATGTCAAAATAAATAACATGAAAAAATATGAAAAATATCGGTAACAATTTATAATATTGTCTTATTTATTTTTCCTTAATTGTTTTATAGTATGTTTATAAAAGTTATTTGTAACAAAAAAACTTAAACCACTTGATAATGTACATTGTACATAATACATACAATGTAAGTCTACTTCATATTAATTTTTTAAATTTTTAATTTCAAATAATCTAAATTAATTTTAACAATACTATATATAAAATAATTGTTAATATGCATGGCAAATTGGACCTGAATTAAGCGGAGTTTGCTTACACTAAGATACAATATAGATAAAATCTCACGGGTTTTTCTAAGAATAAAGTCTGGTATATACCCGAAACCTATGGGTATGTGAGTGTATTAATGGATCAAGCGGGTTGAATGGACGATCTTCTCACCTCTAATAGAAGATATTACCTTTAAAAATTATTGTGTCGGGACAGAAGGGTGTATTAGTAGTAAAAGGGTACTTCCATGATATTTATAGATGGTTAAGAAATACTTAAACTTCCAAGATAATGAAATATAAATCTTTCATCAATGAATAAGTTCTTCAAAGATAATGAAAAGTAGTAATGGAAAAACAAACAACAAAAGGTGGTCATATATCGTGGTAAAAACAATAAAATGTTCAATGTTATACAAAATTACCCCCACTATAACTATCGATAACATTTTGTTCAATCCGCGAAGGGTTCTCTAGCACTCTCAGCTAACGATTCCCATTGATCCCTATTCATACCTATTGAGAAGGTATTTCTCTGAGAAATTCGAAATTGCCCAAATTCACTCAAGGAAAAAACATTTATGTTGGAATATCAATATGGTACTTAAAATATAGGCTGCTATGGCAGGTTTTAATGAAGTCACTCAAAAGTGAATCATTTGTGTTGTCATATTAATAAGTTACTCAAACAAACATCAAAAGGGTATCTAAAAGAACAAATATCACATTAGCATATCAAGAAGCTACTTGAAAAAGCGCGACTCCTAAATTGGCACATTATCTGCATACTCAAAATATCAGTTCCCACGTCAGTTCTTTATAAAAAAGGTAACTGAATTATGCAGATAATACTCGGGGAAATAACACCGATTACACAAATTCAAAAGGGATATTGAATTGAAATAATGACGTATTTGTAGTAATTGAGTGAATTAAAGTTATGGTCGAATGTAAGATTAAAGAAAAAGATCTCTACCCCAAACGAGGAAAATAAAAAACTGAATAAAGATTTGACATGATATGGCGGATGAAATGGGTTTGCGCATATTTAGTGGACGAGAAATATATAGGAGCAAATGAGAACCTTTTTGCGCACCCATATTAATTATAAATAGCTCTTGCACATCTCCCTAATAGGGTATATTTTTACTCATTAATTTTAATTCATTGTTCATAAATAAAGTTTGAACCTCTATAACTCTATCGGAGTGTAAGAATACGCTCAGACGTAATAATGACTTGAGTGTCGTGGTGCCACTGGAAGAAAAACTTCTTGCGGTACTGAATTAGTCTCTGGTTTAAGTATATTCAGCAATGAGATTAGACAAAACATTAGCAAATTACAAAGATATTTCTCATAAACACAATCTTATTTTGACAGTTTTGACAGTCATCCTCATCTTTGTTATAACCACTACAATATGGTCATTTTGTAAGTATATAATCTTTTATGTATAAAAGACGATTATATACAAAGCAACACTTATTTAACCATATGAAAATACAAAATAAAATTACAAACTTAAAAAAATCATTAACAACCAATAATTCGATAAATATAAACTAATTCTTTTATTACAATTTTTTGCTAGAACACTATTTTACCAATTAAAATTTATTGTTATATTGGAAGCATGAAAAAAGCTAAAATATTTCTTATTAGTTTTTTTGTCCCTAGGTTAGTCTACATGGAAAATACATTAAATGAACAAATATGTACATGTAATGGGTTACACAATCAGTTTTTTAGATTTTTCATTCCACAGGGATCAATCTGAATGTATTTGAATAAAATAAAATATAAATTAAAGTATTATAGAAAATGACAAAAGTATACAATAATCGAAAAAAAATATTTGTCTAGGAAACTATGTTTTCATGAATAGATCTCAAATTTCTAACACTATAATAATGATCCTTGAAATTAATTTTTTTCTAGTATATATAAGATTTTGGTTGTTAAATGTTATGTGAATAATACATTAGAGGATAAAATCAGTAAAGGGGGATAGTTGTTTCGAAGATTTGAAAATGTTGTGGACTATGAGTGTAACAAATGTGCATATTATCACACTGACTTAACACTTTGTGACAGGAAGAACTACTTAATCAACAAAATTTATGTTACAGAAAACTCTGTTTTTTCATCAAATTATTTAATTTTATTGAATAATTAAAAATGAAAAAAATATAATTTTACAAACAATTATAAGAAATTATTATTATCAAAAAATTAAACTTATAAATGAATCTTACCTGAAATGGTATAGTCATCGAT
This sequence comes from Nemophila menziesii, assembly GCA_029959085.1. NCBI lineage: Eukaryota > Viridiplantae > Streptophyta > Magnoliopsida > Boraginales > Hydrophyllaceae > Nemophila > Nemophila menziesii. The sequence continues at coordinate 32,786,843 of JARWIR010000009.1, forward strand.
CAATTAAAGCAATTAGATAATTGCAATTGGCCTTGAGTACATTAATCTGATTCATACTAGTTAACAAGTTATCTGATGAAATAATAAGATTCATAGAATGAGGAAATATGAAAAAAAATCTGTGAAATATATTTTTAGATTACATGGAGAAGAGTCAACGAAGAAAGTTAATCGATGTAGGGTTTGGTGGAGGCGATAGAAGATTAAATGTACCATATATATGTCAAGGCTTTTGGGCCTTATTGCTTATATTTTTATTTTTATGCTATGGTATTCTTTGGGCCTTATAAAAAATATACTACATTTTTTGTTATGATATGGACAAAATTTATATAAAATTTAAAGTCCAATACCACATATTATTGGATAGTTTGAAATAAAATTAAAAAAATATCACTTTCTTAAATAAAGGAGGAGAAGCTAAAAGTTTGGGATTAACTCACGGAATATGTCAAAATAAATAACATGAAAAAATATGAAAAATATCAGTAACAATTCATAATATTGTCTTATTTATTTTTCCTTAATTGTTTTATAGTATGTTTATAAAAGTTTTTTGTAACAAAAAAACTTAAACCACTTGATAATGTACATTGTACATAATACATACAATGTAAGTCTACTTCATATTAATTTTTTAATTTCAAATAATCTAAATTAATTTTAACAATACTATATATAAAATAATTGTTCATATGCATGGCAAATTGGACCTGAATTAAGCGGAGTTTGCTTACACTAAGATACAGTATAGATAAAATCTCACTGGTTTTTCTAAGAATAAAGTCTGGTATATACCCGAAACCTATGGGTATGTGAGTGTATTAATGGATCAAGCGGGTTGAATGGACGATCTTCTCACCTCTAATAGAAGATATTACCTTTAAAAATTATTGTGTCGGGACAGAAGGGGGTATTAGTAGTAAAAGGGTACTTCCATGATATTTATAGATGGTTAAGAAATACTTAAACTTCCAAGATAATGAAATATAAATCTTTCATCAATGAATAAGTCCTTCAAAGATAATGAAAAGTAGTAATGGAAAAACAAACAACAAAAGGTGGTCATATATCGTGGTAAAAACAATAAAATGTTCAATGTTATACAAAATTACCCCCGTTATAACTATCGATAACATTTTGTTCAATCCGCGAAGGGTTCTCTAGCACTCTCAGCTAACGATTCCCATTGATCCCTATTCATACCTATTGAGAAGGTATTTCTCTGAGAAATTCGAAATTGCCCAAATTCACTCAAGGAAAAAACATTTATGTTGGAATATCAATATGTTACTTAAAATATAGGCTGCTATGGCAGGTTTTCATGAAGTCACTCAAAAGTGAATCATTTGTGTTGTCATATTAATAAGTTACTCAAACAAACATCAAAAGGGTATCTAAAAGAACAAATATCACATTAGCATATCAAGAAGCTACTTGAAAAAGCGCGACTCCTAAATTGGCACATTATCTGCATACTCAAAATATCAGTTCCCACATCAGTTCTTTATAAAAAAGGTAGATGAATTATGCAGATAATACTCGGGGAAATAACACCGATTACACAAATTCAAAAGGGATATTAAATAGAAATAATGACGTATTTGTAGTAATTGGGTGAATTAAAGCTATGGTCGAATGTAAGATTAAAGAAAAAGACCTCTACCCCAACCGAGGAAAATAAAAAACTGAATAAAGATTTGACATGATATGGCCGATGAAATGGGTTTGCGCATATTTAGTGGACGAGAAATATATAGGAGTAAATAAGAACCTTTTTGCTCACCCATATTAATTATAAATAGCTCTTGCACATCTCCCTAATAGGGTATATTTTTACTCATTAATTTTAATGCATTGTTCAAAAATAAAGTTTGAACCTCTATAACTTTATCAGAGTGTAAGAATACGCTCAGATGTAATAATGACTTGAGTGTCGGGGTGCCACTGGAAGAAAAACTTCTTGCGGTACTGAATTAGTCTCTGGTTTAAGTATATTCAGCAATGAGATTAGACAAAACATTAGCAAATTACAAAGATATTTCTCATAAACACAATCTTATTTTGACAGTTTTGATAGTCATCCTCATCTTTGTTATAACCACTAAAATATGGTCATTTTGTAAGTCAATTATATTGGTGGATCATTTGTAACTATAACCAAATGTTTGATTAATATTTGTTGATTTTGCATAAAAAGTTAAGGACCCAAAAGCTAAGGGGTGTTATTTTGTTTTGTAATAATTCAAAAAGTTTATATTTTGTTCACTAATTATTTTTTAGAAACGTTATATTTGTGAAAATTTTAGATACATAATTACAATAATTGTATGCAATTAATTTTCTTATACTGTTTGTTTTTTATATTTTTCTTTCATTTTTAATTCAAATTTCTTTTATTTTATTTTCAGTTTTAATATATTTGACTTCAATTTCTACAAAAAATATTAGAGTTAGATTATGGGAAATAGTGATTATTAATCAAGGATACAATTTAATGTATATTCTAGAATAGTTTTTAGTAATAGAAATTCATTGTGTTGGGGATAGATTTATAAAGTTTATTTAATATAATTTTGCATCTAATATTTTTCCATTATAACCAATTAACATAATTATAATTGTTTATTTTTGTTTATCTTATACTAGTTCCCTTGAGAAAAGACGATAAAGTGAATTAAATATCCTTGAAGCATGTCAAGTCACCAAATATATTCTGTAGATCGAAAGTTAAAGTATACCTTTATTAGCTATAACTTTATTAGTGTGTATGCGTTAAATTAAGACTATTAATATATGACTATTTTACAAATATATCTAATAAAAAAGATTAAAAAACTGAATAACACCTTAGTTTCTAATATTAAAATGTATATATATTTTTATAATTGATTTGGACAGTCAAACGAAAAATTATATTGAATTACATTGGAGTGTAATTTTACTTGATAAGATTCAAGAGAAATAAAAAGTATTATAGTATCCTATAAACCACTAGAAAAACTATTGACCTTTACCATCTTTGTTCCTTAATTCATAAAGTAAACAAATTAAACTTTTGCATGAGTTCACAACACTTAGGTACTTTCTTTTTGGGAGCCTTAATCTAGTTTGTTTGATTGCGCTGATCAATGGTGTCGTCATGGTGTTTGTCAAACTCAACCATAGAGAAACCCCGACCCAGAAAAGGCTGTGGAATATGGTGGTTATGTGAGGTATTGATGTACAAAGTAAAGGTCTACAATGAGGTTGTACCATTCTTTACATACGCTCTTACACAATAATAGACTTGACTGAGACTCTTGAAATAATTTCAAGTAAATGAATGTAGGGAAGGTTCATAATCATGAGGGACCCACGAAGACATGATGAGACGTGCACAACTAGAACTCTTTGCGACTCTTTGGGGAATATATCTTGAGTGAAAAATGCTTCATACACTTCCTTTTCCATAGTTTTAGCTCTTGAGCTGCTGCTAAAGAGTATGAAAAAGAGAAAAGGAGAAGGTAGGAAAATTATAATTTTTATACTTGCTTTTTCAACATCTCTTTCGATAAATGCCCCGACACTCTATCAGTCAATAAATAAAGATTATAAGTTACGGAGCATGAAAATGAGTAAAAACCATTATAAATAAGGACTTACTGTTGAGTATATCCCATCCTCATTTTCCAAAACTCCTTTGAAGATATTTTATAAAAATCATCATCCTTAGTTTCTATATCATGATTGAAAGTGAAAACATCATTAATAATATCTGAGATCAATCATATTTGTGCATCATCAAACTATTACTCACCATTTGGAGTTTTTTGAATTACTCTGCTAATTATTGGTCGAGTATCTTTATCAAATGTCTCTTTTGAGGCACCCGCGACAATATGACGAGACGGTGCAAGCACAACTGGAACTCTATGCGGCTCCTTGGGGAATATATCCCGAGTGAAAAGTGCTTCATACACTTCCTTTTCCATAGTTTTAGCTCTTGATCTGCTGCTAAAGAGTATGAAAAAGAAGTTAATAATAATAATAATTATAATAGATTAAAGCTTAAAGACTATTATCAATATGATGTTGCTAAATAATAATATCACATCTCTCACAATTCTGTGTTTCAGATTCCTCTTCTTGGTAGGTTGTTTCATGACATAAGATAAACAAGTAAGAGAGATCAGTTTTAATTCAGTTTCAGGATTACCAACTGCTTAACAACAGAGCTATAATTAATACACAGTATCATAACAAATATAAACACATTATGCATAAACATTACGGCCCTACTCAATTAAGTACTAACACCATTAACTAAATGAATTTAAAAAAAACTAATATTACTGCCCTACTCAATTAAATACTAATACATTTAACCAATCCAAAATCATGACAAAACAAAAATTTCTCATCCCGATAAGCTGCATAAAATATGTCAATGGAAGTCAACAATTCAGAATATATTCACCAAGAGTTTGAACATCTTGGAATGTACATAATATCTGCAAACTCCTAGAATTCCTAAAATCAAGGTACCCAACACAACATACTCCACCCTCAAACAACAAATTTTTCTGTTTTCATATATTTTTAATCTGTGTAATTAAATTTGCAAATATGTAAATGTGTCAAATCACATACCTTCCTAAAGTTTAGAAACTAGTGCCACTATCCCCCTCTCCTACCCCTTGTTAATTTTCCGTGTAGGTTAATTATGAAATGCTTATTTGATATACCAATAGAAGTATCTATCATTACCTCTATAGTTTCCTTCTATCTCGTTTGATTAGTTTCAAATAAAATGGAATATAAACTCTTCAATTTTTTATTAGAATTATTCACGTTATAGATCTCTATAGTATTAGTAAAATTGCAATATATAGAAAATTACACTATATCTGCTTATATAATAAAAATTAACTATATTTCATAAAAGTTAATTATATTTCAAAAAAATTACCTATCAATATTATAAATATTATAATATTTATGTAAAAGGTCAAAATCTATTTTTTTTAAAGTAACTGAAAGTTATAGCCCGAACTATAAGGTGGTTGTGGAACTTCAGGATATCAAAACCAACTTGGATCTGGATATATATTTATCTAAAAAAAGGTTGATTAAGATTCTTTTTTGTTACAATTTATTGTACTCAAACAAGATGTGAGTTAAGTACAATAATTGTCGCCCAAAAAGAGAAAATGCTATATGCCATTTTGAAGTATATAATCTTTTATGTATAAAAGAGGATTATATACAAAGCAACACTCATTTAACAATATGAAAATACAAAATAAAATTACAAACTTAAAAAAATCATTAACAACCAATAATTCGATGAATATAAACTAATTCTTTTATTACAATTTTTTGCTAGAACACTATTTTACCAATTAAAATTTATTGTTATATTGGAAGCATGAAAAAAGCTAAAATATTTCTTATTAGTTTTTTTGTCCCTAGGTTAGTCTACATGGAAAATACATTAAATGAACAAATATGTACATGTAATGGGTTACACAATCAGTTTTTTTGATTTTTCCTTCCACAGGGATCAATCCGATGGTATTTGAATAAAATAAAATATAAATTAAAGCATTATAGAAAATGACAATAGTATACAATAATTGAAAAAAAAAATATTTGTCTAGGAAACTATGTTTTCATGAATAGATCTCAAATTTCTAACACTATAATAATGATCCTTAAAATTCTTTTTTTTCTAGTATATATAAGATTTTGGTTGTTAAATGTTTTGTGAATAATACATTAGAGGATAAAATCAGTAAAGGGGGATAGTTGTTTCGAAGATTTGAAAATGTTGTGGACTATGAGTGTAACAAATGTGCATATTATCACACTGACTTAACAGTAATAAATTAATAAAACATTGTGACAGGAAGAACTACTTAATCAACAAAATTTATGTTACAGAAAACTCTGTTTTTTCATCAAATTATTTAATTTTATTGAACGAATAAAAATGAAAAAAATATAATTTTACAAACAATTATAAGAAATTATTATTATCAAAAAATTAAACTTATAAATGAATCTTACCTGAAATGGTATAGTCATCGATCAATTAAAGCAATTAGATAATTGCAATTGGCCTTGAGTACATTAATCTGATTCATACTAGTTAACAAGTTATCTGATGAAATAATAAGATTCATAGAATGAGGAAATATGAAAAAAAATTTGTGAAATATATTTTTAGATTACATGGAGAAGAGTCAACGAAGAAACTTCATCGATGTAGGGTTTGGTGGAGGCGATAGAAGATTAAATGTACCATATATATGTCAAGGCTTTTGGGCCTTATTGCTTATATTTTTATTTTCATTGTATGGTATTCTTCGGGCCTTATAAAAAATATACTACATTTTTTGTTATGATATGGACTAAATTTATATAAAATTTAAAGTCCAATACCACATATTATTGGATAGTTTGAAATAAAATTAAAAAAATATCACTTTCTTAAATAAAGGAGGAGAAGCTAAAAGTTTGGGGTTAACTCACTGAATATGTCAAAATAAATAACATGAAAAAATATGAATAAATATCAGTAACAATTCATAATATTCTCTTATTTATTTTTCCTTAATTGTTTTATAGTATGTTTATAAAAGTTTTTTGTAACAAAAAAAACTTAAACCACTTGATAATGTACATTGTACATAATACATACAATGTAAGTCTACTTCATATTAATTTTTTAAATTTTTAATTTCAAATAATCTAAATTAATTTTAACAATACTATATATAAAATAATTTTTAATATGCATGGCAAATTGGACCTGAATTAAGCGGAGTTTGCTTACACTAAGATACAATATAGATAAAATCTCACGGGTTTTTCTAAGAATAAAGTCTGGTATATACCCGAAACCTATGGGTATGTGAGTGTATTAATGGATCAAGCGGGTTGAATGGACGATCTTCTCACCTCTAATCGAAGATATTACCTTTAAAAATTATTGTGTCGGGACAGAAGGGGGTATTAGTAGTAAAAGGGTACTTCCATGATATTTATAGATGGTTAAGAAATACTTAAACTTCCAAGATAATGAAATATAAATCTTTCATCAATGAATAAGTTCTTCAAAGATAATGAAAAGTAGTAATGGAAAAACAAAGAACAAAAGGTGGTCATATATCGTGGTAAAAACAATAAAATGTTCAATGTTATACAAAATTACCCCCACTATAACTATCGATAACATTTTGTTCAATCCGCGAAGGGTTCTCTAGCACTCTCAGCTAACGATTCCCATTAGTCCCTATTCATACCTATTGAGAAGGTATTTCTCTGAGAAATTCGAAATTGCCCAAATTCACTCAAGGAAAAAACATTTATGTTGGAATATCAATATGTTACTTAAAATATAGGCTGCTATGGCAGGTTTTCATGAAGTCACTCAAAAGTGAATCATTTGTGTTGTCATATTAATAAGTTACTCAAACAAACATCAAAAGGGTATCTAAAAGAACAAATATCACATTAGCATATCAAGAAGCTACTTGAAAAAGCGCGACTCCGAAATTGGCACATTATCTGCATACTCAAAATATCAGTTCCCACGTCAGTTCTTTATAAAAAAGGTAAATGAATTATGCAGATAATACTCGGGGAAATAACACCGATTACACAAATTCAAAAGGGATATTGAATAGAAATAATGACGTATTTGAAGTAATTGGGTGAATTAAAGCTATGGTCGAATGTAAGATTAAAGAAAAAGATCTCTACCCCAAACGAGGAAAATAAAAAACTGAATAAAGATTTGACATGATATGGCCGATGAAATAGGTTTGCGCATATTTAGTGGACTAGAAATATATAGGAGCAAATAAGAACCTTTTTGCGCACCCATATTAATTATAAATAGCTCTTGCACATCTCCCTAATAGGGTATATTTTTACTCATTAATTTTAATTCATTGTTCATATATAAAGTTTGAACCTCTATAACTCTATCGGAGTGTAAGAATACGCTCAGACGTAATAATGACTTGAGTGTCGGGGTGCCACTGGAAGAAAAACTTCTTGCGGTACTGAATTAGTCTCTGGTTTAAGTATATTCAGCAATGAGATTAGACAAAACATTAGCAAATTACAAAGATATTTCTCATAAACACAATCTTATTTTGACAGTTTTGACAGTCATCCTCATCTTTGTTATAACCACTACAATATGGTCATTTTGTAATTCAATTATATTGGTGGATCATTTGTAACTATAACCAAATGTTTGATTAATATTTGTTGATTTTGCATAAAAAGTTAAGGACCCAAAAGCTAAGGGGTGTTATTTTCTTTTATAATAATTCAAAAAGTTTATATTTTGTTCACTAATTATTTTTTAGAAACGTTATATTTGTGAAAATTTTAGATACATAATTACAATAATTATATGCAATTAACTTTCTTATACTGTTTGTTTTTTATATTTTTCTTTCATTTTTAATTCAAATTTCTTTTATTTTATTTTCAGTTTTAATATATTTGACTTCAATTTCTACAAAAAATATTAGAGTTAGATTATGGGAAATAGTGATTATTAATCAAGGAGACAATTTAATGTGTATTCTAGAATAGTTTTTACTAATAGAAATTCATTGTGTTGGGGATAGATTTATAAAGTTTATTTAATATAATTTTGCATCTAATATTTTTCCATTATAACCAATTAACATAATTATAATTGTTTATTTTTGTTTATCTTATACTAGTTCCCTTGAGAAAAGACGATAAAGTGAATTAAATATCCTTGAAGCATGTCAAGTCGCCAAATATATTCTGTAGATCGAAAGTTAAAGTATACCTTTATTAGCTATAACTTTATTAGTGTGTATGCGTTAAATTAAAACTATTAATATATGACTATTTTACAAATATATCTAATAAAAAAGATTAAAAAACTGAATAACACCTTAGTTTCTAATATTAAAATGTATATATATTTTTATAATTGATTTGGACAGATAAACGAAAAATTACATTGAATTACATTGGAGTGTCATTTTACTTGATAAGATTCAAGAGAAATAAAAAGTATTATAGTATCCTATAAACCACTAGAAAAACTATTGACCTTTACCATCTTTGTTCCTTAATTCATAAAGTAAACAAAGTAAACTTTTTCATGAGTCCACAACACTTAGGTACTTTCTTTTTGGGAGCCTTAATCTTGTTTGTTTGATTGCGCTGATCAATGGTGTCGTCATGGTGTTTGTCAAACTCAACCATAGAGAAACCCCGACCCAGAAAAGGCTGTGGAATATGGTGGTTATGTGAGGTATTGATGAACAAAGTAAAGGTCTACAATGAGGTTGTACCATTCTTTACATACGCTCTTACACAATAATAGACTTGACTGGGACTCTTTAAATAATTTCAAGTAAATGAATGTAGGGAAGGTTCATAATCATGAGGGACCCACGAAGACATGATGAGACGTGCACAACTGGAACTCTTTGCGACTCCTTGGGGAATATATCTTGAGTGAAAAGTGCTTCATACACTTCCTTTTCCATAGTTTTAGCTCTTGAGCTGCTGCTAAAGAGTATGAAAAAGAGAAAAGGAGAAGGTAGGAAAATTATAATTTGTATACTTGCTTTTTCAACATCTCTTTCGATAAATGCCCCGACACTCTATCAGTCAATAAATAAAGATTATAAGTTACGGAGCATGAAAATGAGTAAAAACCATTATAAATAAGGACTTATTGTTGAGTAATATCCCATCCCCATTTTCCAAAACTCCTTTGAAGATATTTTATAAAAATCATCATCCTTAGTTTCTATATCATGATTGAAAGTGAAAACATCATTAATAATATCTGAGATCAATCATATTTGTGCATCATCAAACTATTACTCACCATTTGGAGTTTTTTGAATTACTCTGCTAATTATTGGTCGAGTATCTTTATCAAATGTCTCTTTTGAGGGACCCGCGACAACATGACGAGACGGTGCAAGCACAACTGGAACTCTATGCGGCTCCTTGGGGAATATATCCCGAGTGAAAAGTGCTTCATGTGTCCATAGTTTTAGCTCTTGAGCTGCTGCTAAAGAGTATGAAAAAGAAGTTAATAATAATAATAATTATAATAGATTAAAGCTTAAAGACTATTATCAATATGATGTTGCTAAATAATAATATCACATCTCTCACAATTCTGTGTTTCAGATTCCTCTTCTTGGTAGGTTGTTTCATGACATAAGATAAACAAGTAAGAGAGATCAGTTTTAATTCAGTTTCAGGATTACCAACTGCTTAACAACAGAGCTATAATTAATACATAGTATCATAACAAATATAAACACATTATGCATAAATATTACGGCCCTACTAAATTAAGTACTAACACCATTAATTAAAACAAAAAAAAACTAATATTACTGCCCTACTCAATTAAATACTAATACATTTAACCAATCCAAAATCATGATAAAACAAAAATTTCTCAACCCGATAAGCTGCATAAAATATGTCAATGGAAGTCAACAATTCAGAATATATTCACCAAGAGTTTGAACATCTTGGAATGTACATAATATCTGCAAACTCCTAGAATTCCTAAAATCAAGGTACCCAACACAACATACTCCACCCTCAAACAACAAATTTTTCTGTTTTCATATATTTTTAATCTGTGTAATTAAATTTGCAAATATGTAAATGTGTCAAATCACATACCTTCCTAAAGTTTAGAAACTAGTGCCACTATCCCCCTCTCCTACCCCTTGTTAATTTTCCTTGTAGGTTAATTAAGAATATGCTTATTTGATATACCAATAGAAGTATCTATCATTACCTCTATAGTTTCCTTCTATCTCGTTTGATTAGTTTCAAATAAAATGGAATATAAACTCTTCAATTTTTTATTAGAATTATTCACGTTATAGATCTCTATAGTATTAGTAAAATTGCAATATATAGAAAATTACACTATATCTCGTTATATAATAAAAATTAACTATATTTCATAAAAGTTAATTATATTTCAAAAAAATTACCTATCAATATTATAAATACTATAATATTTATGTAAAAGGTCAAAATCTATTTTTTTAAAGTAACTGAAAGTTATAGCCCAAACTATAAGGTGGTTGTGGAACTTCAGGATATCAAAACCAACTTGGATCTGGATATATTTATCTAAAAAAAGGTTGATTAAGATTCTTTTTTGTTACAATTTATTGTACTCAAACAAGATGTGAGTTAAGTCCAATAATTGTCGCCCAAAAAGAGAAAATGCTATATGCCATTTTGAAGTATATAATCTTTTATGTATAAAAGAGGATTATATACAAAGCAACACTCATTTAACAATATGAAAATACAAAATAAAATTACAAACTTAAAAAAATCATTAACAACCAATAATTCGATGAATATAAACTAATTCTTTTATTACAATTTTTAGCTAGAACACTATTTTACCAATTAAAATTTATTGTTATATTGGAAGCATGAAAAAAGCTAAAATATTTCTTATTAGTTTTTTTGTCCCTAGGTTAGTCTACATGGAAAATACATTAAATGAACAAATATGTATATGTAATGGGTTACACAATCAGTTTTTTTGATTTTTCCTTCCACAGGGATCAATCTGATGGTATTTGAATAAAATAAAATATAAATTAAAGCATTATAGAAAATGACAATAGTATACAATAATTGAAAAAAAAAATATTTGTCTAGGAAACTATGTTTTCATGAATAGATCTCAAATTTCTAACACTATAATAATGATCCTTAAAATTCTTTTTTTTCTAGTATATATAAGATTTTGGTTGTTAAATGTTTTGTGAATAATACATTAGAGGATAAAATCAGTAAAGGGGGATAGTTGTTTCGAAGATTTGAAAATGTTGTGGACTATGAGTGTAACAAATGTGCATATTATCACACTGACTTAACAGTAATAAATTAATAAAACTTTGTGACAGGAAGAACTACTTAATATACAAAATTTATGTTACAGAAAACTCTGTTTTTTCATCAAATTATTTAATTTTATTGAACGAATAAAAATGAAAAAAATATAATTTTACAAACAATTATAAGAAATTATTATTATCAAAAAATTAAACTTATAAATGAATCTTACCTGAAATGGTATAGTCATCGATCAATTAAAGCAATTAGATAATTGCAATTGGCCTTGAGTACATTAATCTGATTCATACTAGTTAACAAGTTATCTGATGAAATAATAAGATTCATAGAATGATCAAATATGAAAAAAAATTTGTGAAATATATTTTTAGATTACATGGAGAAGAGTCAACGAAGAAACTTCATCGATGTAGGGTTTGGTGGAGGCGATAGAAGATTAAATGTACCATATATATGTCAAGGCTTTTGGGCCTTATTGCTTATATTTTTATTTTCATTGTATGGTATTCTTCGGGCCTTATAAAAAATATACTACATTTTTTGTTATGATATGGACTAAATTTATATAAAATTTAAAGTCCAATACCACATATTATTGGATAGTTTGAAATAAAATTAAAAAAATATCACTTTCTTAAATAAAGGAGGAGAAGCTAAAGTTTGGGGTTAACTCACGGAATATGTCAAAATAAATAACATGAAAAAATATGAAAAATATCGGTAACAATTTATAATATTGTCTTATTTATTTTTCCTTAATTGTTTTATAGTATGTTTATAAAAGTTATTTGTAACAAAAAAACTTAAACCACTTGATAATGTACATTGTACATAATACATACAATGTAAGTCTACTTCATATTAATTTTTTAAATTTTTAATTTCAAATAATCTAAATTAATTTTAACAATACTATATATAAAATAATTGTTAATATGCATGGCAAATTGGACCTGAATTAAGCGGAGTTTGCTTACACTAAGATACAGTATAGATAAAATCTCACGGGTTTTTCTAAGAATAAAGTCTGGTATATACCCGAAACCTATGGGTATGTGAGTGTATTAATGGATCAAGCGGGTTGAATGGACGATCTTCTCACCTCTAATAGAAGATATTACCTTTAAAAATTATTGTGTCGGGACAGAAGGGTGTATTAGTAGTAAAAGGGTACTTCCATGATATTTATAGATGGTTAAGAAATACTTAAACTTCCAAGATAATGAAATATAAATCTTTCATCAATGAATAAGTTCTTCAAAGATAATGAAAAGTAGTAATGGAAAAACAAACAACAAAAGGTGGTCATATATCGTGGTAAAAACAATAAAATGTTCAATGTTATACAAAATTACCCCCACTATAACTATCGATAACATTTTGTTCAATCCGCGAAGGGTTCTCTAGCACTCTCAGCTAACGATTCCCATTGATCCCTATTCATACCTATTGAGAAGGTATTTCTCTGAGAAATTCGAAATTGCCCAAATTCACTCAAGGAAAAAACATTTATGTTGGAATATCAATATGGTACTTAAAATATAGGCTGCTATGGCAGGTTTTAATGAAGTCACTCAAAAGTGAATCATTTTTGTTGTCATATTAATAAGTTACTCAAACAAACATCAAAAGGGTATCTAAAAGAACAAATATCACATTAGCATATCAAGAAGCTACTTGAAAAAGCGCGACTCCTAAATTGGCACATTATCTGCATACTCAAAATATCAGTTCCCACGTCAGTTCTTTATAAAAAAGGTAACTGAATTATGCAGATAATACTCGGGGAAATAACACCGATTACACAAATTCAAAAGGGATATTGAATTGAAATAATGACGTATTTGTAGTAATTGGGTGAATTAAAGTTATGGTCGAATGTAAGATTAAAGAAAAAGATCTCTACCCCAAACGAGGAAAATAAAAAACTGAATAAAGATTTGACATGATATGGCGGATGAAATGGGTTTGCGCATATTTAGTGGACGAGAAATATATAGGAGCAAATGAGAACCTTTTTGCGCACCCATATTAATTATAAATAGCTCTTGCACATCTCCCTAATAGGGTATATTTTTACTCATTAATTTTAATTCATTGTTCATAAATAAAGTTTGAACCTCTATAACTCTATCGGAGTGTAAGAATACGCTCAGACGTAATAATGACTTGAGTGTCGGGGTGCCACTGGAAGAAAAACTTCTTGCGGTACTGAATTAGTCTCTGGTTTAAGTATATTCAGCAATGAGATTAGACAAAACATTAGCAAATTACAAAGATATTTCTCATAAACACAATCTTATTTTGACAGTTTTGACAGTCATCCTCATCTTTGTTATAACCACTACAATATGGTCATTTTGTAAGTATATAATCTTTTATGTATAAAAGACGATTATATACAAAGCAACACTTATTTAACCATATGAAAATACAAAATAAAATTACAAACTTAAAAAAATCATTAACAACCAATAATTCGATAAATATAAACTAATTCTTTTATTACAATTTTTTGCTAGAACACTATTTTACCAATTAAAATTTATTGTTATATTGGAAGTATGAAAAAAGCTAAAATATTTCTTATTAGTTTTTTTGTCCTTAGGTTAGTCTACATGGAAAATACATTAAATGAACAAATATGTACATGTAATGGGTTACACAATCAGTTTTTTAGATTTTTCCTTCCACAGGGATCAATCTGAATGTATTTGAATAAAATAAAATATAAATTAAAGTATTATAGAAAATGACAAAAGTATACAATAATCGAAAAAAAATATTTGTCTAGGAAACTATGTTTTCATGAATAGATCTCAAATTTCTAACACTATAATAATGATCCTTGAAATTAATTTTTTTCTAGTATATATAAGATTTTGGTTGTTAAATGTTATGTGAATAATACATTAGAGGATAAAATCAGTAAAGGGGGATAGTTGTTTCGAAGATTTGAAAATGTTGTGGACTATGAGTGTAACAAATGTGCATATTATCACACTGACTTAACACTTTGTGACAGGAAGAACTACTTAATCAACAAAATTTATGTTACAGAAAACTCTGTTTTTTCATCAAATTATTTAATTTTATTGAATAATTAAAAATGAAAAAAATATAATTTTACAAACAATTATAAGAAATTATTATTATCAAAAAATTAAACTTATAAATGAATCTTACCTGAAATGGTATACTCATCGATCAATTAAAGCAATTAGATAATTGCAATTGGCCTTGAGTACATTAATCTGATTCATACTAGTTAACAAGTTATCTGATGAAATAATAAGATTCATAGAATGAGGAAATATGAAAAAAAATCTGTGAAATATATTTTTAGATTACATGGAGAAGAGTCAACGAAGAAAGTTAATCGATGTAGGGTTTGGTGGAGGCGATAGAAGATTAAATGTACCATATATATGTCAAGGCTTTTGGGCCTTATTGCTTATATTTTTATTTTTATGCTATGGTATTCTTTGGGCCTTATAAAAAATATACTACATTTTTTGTTATGATATGGACAAAATTTATATAAAATTTAAAGTCCAATACCACATATTATTGGATAGTTTGAAATAAAATTAAAAAAATATCACTTTCTTAAATAAAGGAGGAGAAGCTAAAAGTTTGGGGTTAACTCACGGAATATGTCAAAATAAATAACATGAAAAAATATGAAAAATATCAGTAACAATTCATAATATTGTCTTATTTATTTTTCCTTAATTGTTTTATAGTATGTTTATAAAAGTTTTTTGTAACAAAAAAATTAAACCACTTGATAATGTACATTGTACATAATACATACAATGTAAGTCTACTTCATATTAATTTTTTAATTTCAAATAATCTAAATTAATTTTAACAATACTATATATAAAATAATTGTTCATATGCATGGCAAATTGGACCTGAATTAAGCGGATTTTGCTTACACTAAGATACAGTATAGATAAAATCTCACTGGTTTTTCTAAGAATAAAGTCTGGTATATACCCGAAACCTATGGGTATGTGAGTGTATTAATGGATCAAGCGGGTTGAATGGACGATCTTCTCACCTCTAATAGAAGATATTACCTTTAAAAATTATTGTGTCGGGACAGAAGGGGGTATTAGTAGTAAAAGGGTACTTCCATGATATTTATAGATGGTTAAGAAATACTTAAACTTCCAAGATAATGAAATATAAATCTTTCATCAATGAATAAGTTCTTCAAAGATAATGAAAAGTAGTAATGGAAAAACAAACAACAAAAGGTGGTCATATATCGTGGTAAAAACAATAAAATGTTCAATGTTATACAAAATTACCCCCGTTATAACTATCGATAACATTTTGTTCAATCCGCGAAGGGTTCTCTAGCACTCTCAGCTAACGATTCCCATTGATCCCTATTCATACCTATTGAGAAGGTATTTCTCTGAGAAATTCGAAATTGCCCAAATTCACTCAAGGAAAAAACATTTATGTTGGAATATCAATATGTTACTTAAAATATAGGCTGCTATGGCAGGTTTTCATGAAGTCACTCAAAAGTGAATCATTTGTGTTGTCATATTAATAAGTTACTCAAACAAACATCAAAAGGGTATCTAAAAGAACAAATATCACATTAGCATATCAAGAAGCTACTTGAAAAAGCGCGACTCCTAAATTGGCACATTATCTGCATACTCAAAATATCAGTTCCCACATCAGTTCTTTATAAAAAAGGTAGATGAATTATGCAGATAATACTCGGGGAAATAACACCGATTACACAAATTCAAAAGGGATATTGAATTGAAATAATGAAGTATTTGTAGTAATTGGGTGAATTAA